>CM060399.1:109367049-110617049 GCA_030545235.1 Helianthus tuberosus | reverse complement strand
AATAGTTGCATTACAGTTCTACGATCAAACTCTAATCTATACAATGTTATGAATAAAATCGGCAGATTAATAGTTCTATCACATCAACGACATCCCTTGTATTGACAAGCAATTACACATTCATTCACAAATAGACATTCAGCCATTCAAGCATGAACAACTAAACACAGGACCATTGTTTGGATTTCTAGGGTTTTGCATGGAATCAAAAGAACAAAGTATCAACATATAACATAAACACTTACCTCAGATTAAATCTAGATGGATTGAATGATCAAAGATTGATGATTGTGTGTGAGATTTGTGTAGCCAAAATGATTAGAGAATCGCAATTGCCGTATGATTGAATTTATGAGAAGTTTCGGGTTATGCAGTAGTTTTACTAGAGTTTCAATGTTAACCCTAAACACCCTTAACTTTATAACTTTTACACAAAGCACATAACATTTTGTAGTTTAGAGTTCAAGCAAATTAATTCACATATTTGTCATGCAACGTATAAGTTTCATGTAAACCGTCCGTTTATAATTATTATTCATGTTAGTCACCAACGTTCGAGAATTAACATATATGTGTGTTTCGGTAATTCCACAAATTACCAATGTAGACTCGTTTAACTAACCCTGGTTAAATGCAGAGTTATGAATGTATGTCTAAACTAACTGTGGTTAGGTTAAAGTATTAACCTAAAATTGTGGGTTGTCACATCATCCCTAAGTTTAAAGAAATTTCGTCCTGAAATTTTGTAAGCAATCACAAAAGAGTGAAAAGATAAGTTAAGATGACTGTGGGTTTTCCGCGGGTACCACATCATCCCAAGTTGAAAGGGAATTTTGTCTCGAAATTCATTGGTCGCATCAGTGTTAGGTTTATTGATTTTGAAGAAATGAGGATACTTGAGCATCATCTGATCCTCGCGTTCCCACGTGAACTCCGGTCCACGCTTTAAGTTCCAACGAACTCTCACAATAGGTATTCGAGTGTGTATATGGACCTTGACCTCCCAATCCATGATTTCAACAGGTTCCTCAATAAATTGTAACTTGTCATCGATTTTCAGTTCTCGGAATGGAACCACAAGTTTTTCATCATACAAACACTTCTTTAAGTTAGAGACGTGAAGATGTTGTGTACATTACCAAGCTCATCAGGTAACTCAAGTCTGTAAGCCACCTTACCGATTCTTTCTAAAATATTGAACGACCCAACATAACGCGGGTTGAGCTTGCCTCGTTTCCCAAAACGAGCCACACCCTTCCATGGTGAGACTTTCAATGAAACACGATCGCCCACGGGGAATTCCAAGGGTTTCCTACGCTTGTCGGCGTAGCTTTTTTGGTGATCACATGCTGCCGCCATTCGATTTTTCATTTGAATAATCTTCTCGTAAGATTCAAGTACAAGTTCTGGACCCGTGATTTGGCTGTCACCAACCTCGGCTCAACAAAGAAGAGATCAACACTTCCGTCCGTACAACGCCTTGAACGGACCATCTACTAACCTGTGATGTTAGGATGGTCTACTACAAACTATGCTTGTATAAGAAAGAATTTATTAATCCAGAAGACGTGTACGAAAAGTTAGTGGTGGGAATGATTCGGCTACTAACCATAGAGATTGCTGGTAAATGGGAGCACTTCTTTCAGATGAAAAAACTCTTTCTTATACAAGCAAAGTTTGTAGTAGCCCATTCTAACATCACCGGTTAGCTGATGGTCGATCCTGACTTCATTGACCAGAACACAAGGGAAGTCTTCAAAAGAGTTAACTTTTCGAATGAAATATGGGGTTTGGTTCGTCTAGAATATTCTAGAACCACTAAACCAACCACTTCATTACCATTTCCAAGATGTCCAATAAGGTACACCTTATCGGACATCTTGGGAACGGTATTGAGAGGATGGTTCAGAAGTTCTAGAATGTTCTAGACCAACCGAGCCCCGTCTTTCATTTGAAGAAGCAAACTCTTTTGAAGACTTCGGTATTTTGTTCAATGTAGTCAGCATTGACCATCAACTAACCGATGATGTTAGGATGGGCTACCAAAAACTATGCTTGTATAAGAAAGAATTTCTTCATCAGGAAGACGTGTATGACAAGTTAGTGGTGGGTATGAATTGTCTACTAACCGTAGAGATTGCTGGTAAGATTAAGAAGTGCAAGCTCACCACAACTAAGGAAAAATTTGATAAATGGGATAAGTACCTGAAAGCTTTTAAGAGTTTTGCCATGAAAGTTGGGTTTTACGCGATAAGTTAATCACACTTGAAATGCGTGTGCTTGATTCAAAAGGTGCATTGGACATAAAGTAGTACATGGAGGTAACACATGAACATAAGCTCATCAATGATGAGTTAAAGAATGTAGCTGCCATGTGTAAGGAGTTGAAGGGAAGTGCTAACAACCGTCAGGAGATTTCAGGTATTATAAAGCAGGAATTTAAGAGGCATGAACTTAGGTTCAAGAAGGTGGTGAACGCACCATGGTAGGCTCCATGAGAGAGTCATTAAGTTAGTTTTCTTTTTATAGTGAACTGTAAAACCTATGAATAATGAACCATATCTTGTTTTATAGTTTACCATATCTTGGAAAAACTATTTTGTGAGAATCGATAGAGCTTACCATGGTGCATTCACCACTTTCTTGAACCTAAGTTCATGCATCTCAAATTTCTGCTTTAAAATACCCTAAATCTCTTGACAGTTTTTAGCACTTCCTTTCAACTCCTTACACATGGAAGATACCTCCTTTAACTCATCTTTATTCATTTATGTTCATGTGTTGCCTCCGTATAGTGCTTTATGTCCAATGCAGCTTCTGAATCAAGCACAAGCGTTTCAAGTGTGATTAACTTTTCATCTCATAAGCCAACTTTCATGCAAAAAATCTCAAAAGCTTTCTGGTACTTATCCCATTTATAAAACCTTCCATAGCGGTGTTGAGCTTGCACTTCTTAATCTCACCTGCAATCTCTACAGTTAGAACGATTCGTACCCACCACTAACTTGTCATACACGTCTTCCGGATGAAGAATTTCTTTTTTATACAAGCATTATTTGTAGTAGCCCATTCTAACATCATCAGTTAGCTGATGGTCGATCCTGACTCCATTGACCAGAACACCTGGGAAGTCTTCAAAGGAGTTGACTTCTTCGAATGAAATATGGGGTTCGGTTGGTCTAGAATAATCTAGAACCTCTGAACCAACCTCCTCATTCCCGTTTCCAATATGTCCACCTTATCAGACATCTTGGAAACAGAAATGAAGAGAATGGTTCAGAAGTTCTAGAATGTTCCAGAACAACCGAACCCCATCTTTCATTCGAAGAAGCCAACTCTTTTTAAGACTTTGTATTCTAGTCAATGTAGTCAGCATTGACCATCAGTTAACCGATTATGTTAGGATGGTCTACTACAAACTATACTTGTATAAGAAAGAATGTCTTCATCCGGAAGACATGTATGACAAGTTTGTGGTGGGAATGGTTCGGCTACTAACCATAGAGATTGCTGGTAAGATTAAGAAGTGCAAGCTCACCACAGCACAGGAAGAGTTTGATAAATGGGATAAGTACCTGAAAGCTTTTGAGAGTTTTACCATGAAAGTTGGGTTTTACGCCATAAGTTAATCACACTTGAAATTCTTTTGTTTGATTCAGATGGTGCATTGGAGATAAAGCCGTACATGGAGGCAACACATGAACATAAACTCATCAAAGATGAGTTAAAGAATGTAGCTGCCATCGTAAGGAGTTGAAGGGAAGTGCTAACAACCGGCAGGGGATTTCGGGTATTATAAAGCAGGAATTTGAGAGGCATGAACTTAGGTTCAAGAAGGTGGTGAACGCATCATGGTAGGCTCTATGAGAGAGTCATTTAGTTAGTTTTCTTTTTATAGTGAACTATAAAAACCTATGAATAATGAACCAAATTTAGTGAACCACATCTTGTTTTACTGCTTACCATATCTTGAAAAAACTCTTTTGTGAGAATCGATAGAGCTTACCATGGTGCATTCACCACCTTCTTGAACCTAAGTTCATGCATCTCAAATTTCTGCTTTAAAATACCCTAAATCTCCTGACAGTTTTTAGCACTTCCTTTCAACTCCTTACGCATGGACGATACTTTCTTTAACTCATCATTATTCGTTTATGTTCATGTGTTGCCTCCATGTAGTGCTTTATGTCAAATGCACCTTCTGAATCAAGCTCAAGCGTTTCAAGTGTGGTTAACTTATCGTTTCATAGGCCAACTATCAAGCAAAAAATCTCTAAAGCTTTCAGGTACTTATCCCATTTATCAAACCTTCCTTAGCGGTGTTGAGCTTGCACTTCTTAATCTCACCTGCAATCTCTATGGTTAGAACGATTCGTACCCACCACTAACTTGTCATACACGTCTTCCGGATGAAGAATTTCTTTCTTATACAAGCATTATTTGTAGTTGCCCATTCTAACATCATCGGTTAGCTGATGGTCGATCCTGACTGCATTGACCAGAACACCAGGGAAGTTATCAAAAGAGTTGACTTCTTCAAATGAAATATGGGGTTCGGTTGGTCTAGAATTTTCTAGAGCCTCTGAACCAACCTCTTCATTACCGTTTCCAAGATGTCCACCTTATCAGACATCTTAGAAACGGTAATGAAAATGGTTCAGAAGTTCTAGAATGTTCCAGACCAACCGAACCCCATCTTTCATTCGAAGAAGCCAACTGTTTTTAAGACTTCGTATTCCGGTCAATGTAGTCAGCATTGACCATCAGCTAACCGATGATGTTAGGATGGTCTACTACAAACTATACTTGTATAAGAAAGAACTTCTTTATCCGGAAGACATGTATGACAAGTTAGTGGTGGGAATGGTTCGGCTACTAACCGTAGAGATTGCTGGTAAGAATAAGAAGTGCAAGCTAACCTCAACACAGGAAGAGTTTGATAAGTGGGATAAGTACCTGAAAGCTTTTGAGGGTTTTTCCATGAAAGTTGGGTTTTACGTGATAATTTAATCGCACTTGAAACACTTGTGCTTCATTTAGAATGTGCATTGGACATAAAGCAGTACATGGAGGCAACACATGCACATAAGCTCATCAGAGATGAGTTAAAGAATTTAGCTACCATGCCTAAGGAGTTGAAGGGAAGTGCTAACTATCGTCAGGAGATTTTGGGTATTTTAAAGCAGAAAGTTGAGAGGCATGAACTTAGGTTCAAGAAGGTGGTGAATGCACCATGGTAGGCTCTATCGATTCTCCCAAAGGAGTTTTTCCCATATATGGTAAGCTCTAAAACTAGATGTGGTTCACAAAATGTGGTTCATTATTCATAGGTTTTAACTCATCTTTATGCGTTTATGTTCATGTGTTGCCTCCATGTACTGCTTTATGTCAAATGCAGATTCTGAATCAAGTACAAGCGTTTCAAGTGTGATTAACTTATCGTGTAATAACCCAACTTTCATTCCAAAACCCAACAAAGCTTCCAGGTACTTATTTCATTTATCAAACTCTTCCTTAGCTGTGTTGTGCTTGCACTTCTTAATCTCACCAGCAAACTCTACAGTTAGAACGATTCTTACCCATCACTAACCTTTGTTGGGTTTTGGAATGAAAGTTGGGTTATTACACGATAAGTTAATCACACTTGAAACGCTTGTACTTGATTCAGAATCTGCATTTGACATAAAGCTTCCAGGTACTTATTTCATTTATCAAACTCTTCCTTAGCTGTGTTGTGCTTGCACTTCTTAATCTCACCAGCAAACTCTACAGTTAGAACGATTCTTACCCATCACTAACTTGTCATACACGTCTTCCGGATGTAAAAATTCTTTCTTATAGATGCATAGTTTGTAGTAGCCCATTCTAACATCATCAGTTAGCTAATGGTCGATCCTGACTCCATTGACCAGAACACCAGGGAAATCTTCAAAAGAGTTGACGTCTTCGAATGAAATTTGGGGTTTGGTTGGTCTTGAATATTCTAGAACCTCTTAACCAACCTCTTCATTACCGTTTCCAAAATGTCTAATAAGGTACCTTGTCGGACATCTTGGAAACGTAATTGAGAGGACGGTTAAGAAGTTCTAGAATATTCTAGACCAACCGAACCCCATCTTTCATTCGAAGAAACCAACTCTGTTGATACATATTATGTGGATACGGCTCGGCTCGGTTCGACTCGGCTACGAAGTGAAGGCCGTAGTCAAGACATCCTCCTGTCTTGACTCGGTATGCTAGTTACCTCGTAATGTTCGATGTACATGTAACTGCGTGTGTACAGTATACATGTTATATTGTGTTTAGATGTTAGTCTGTTTATGTTTGATAAGAGCCCAACATGTGAAGAAGTTCTCCATGATGAAGTCCAAGCCCAAGCCCAAGTCCTTTTGGCCCAACATCATGTGACGAAGACCCTTCTGTTTGGCGAAATCCCTTGTGGGGAAAACCCTTTTGGCGAAATCCCCATAGGTGATGAAATCACCTGATTTCGTCGAGTCCATGTATGATCGTCAAAGAGACTTCGTCGGCAATCTGATTTCGTCGACATGTTAGTATAAATACACAGCAAACAGACAGAAACGTAGGGAAGTCTGAATAGATTTCATTGAGCGAACACACTGTAAAACACACACACACTGAGAGTTTACAGAGACCATTTGTAAACACCGCATTGTAACCGTTTCATAGCATTAATACATTGAGTGTTAATCGTTGAATCTTGTTGTGTTTGTGTTCGTAACTTGGTTTAACTTACCCGTTTGGATTCCGCACTCTTGGGTTTGTTGGAAAACAGGGAATAGAGGTTGACTCGATCCTCCAGGTGGACCCACAATTAGTATCAGAGCGTTTGGCTCGATTCCTTGTTAAAACCAAGTTGTTTTCTTGTGTTTTCAAAAAGATTTTAATGTGTTTTTCTTAAAAGCTTGAGTTTGAAGATTATATTCTTCTGAAAAACAGGTGTTAAGATCGTGAAAACCGTGTGATTTTGCTGTTTGTTTTTGTTAAAAAACTTGTTAAATCTTTGTTATACATGTTAGGATAAGGTTGTTATTGAAACATTGTGCAAAATCGTTGTTTGGAAAATTTATCGGTCACCAGAATCTTCATCAAGTTCATCATATATTCAAGTTGTTCTTGTTTTTGTTCTTGATAATATCTGAGTTTGATCTTTATTTTTGAATTATTGAGATGTTGTTGATTATAAAAACAATTGTTTGAAAATTGTGTCTTTCAAATGATGGTTATTGTTGAAAAGGAAGTCTGATAGGTAAGGTGCTTTTGAAAAAGTTGGCCACTAGAAAGTCTTTGTGTCAGATAAAAGATAAGGTTTGGTTTGATAATATCTTGCAAGTGGACGAAATCTCACTTATTGTCAACGAAATCACATTGGTCAACAATATCAACCTGGACGAAAACAAGCTGGACGAAAACCAGCTGGACGAAAACCCAATTTCAACGAAATCAGACTATTTTCTTCAATCAGTGACGAAAACAGATCAGCGACGAAATCACTTTTGGCATTCTGGACGAAATCCTATTTTCGTCAAAGGCATTTCTAGACGAAATCACCTTTCACGATGAAATCACCTTTCAACGACGAAATCACCTTTCAGCGACGAAATTACCTTTCGCGACAAAATCACCTTTCAGCGACGAAATCACCTTTCGCGACGAAATCACTTTTCCTGACGAAATCAGAAGTGTCAGTCAAACATCAGCGACGAAATCAGAAGTGTCAGTCAAACATTTCAGCGACGAAATCAGAAGTGTCACTCAAGCATTTCAGCGACGAAATCAGAATTGTCAATCAAGCACTTTAGCGACGAAAACCCTTTGATTTCGTCACATATTTTTTCATATTATTAACAGAAGCTTTTTAAAACATTCTTAACTATTTGATTTGTGTGATTTAATCAGGTTTTCATCATCATACATCAAAAATGAATCCGAATTGGTGGGGTAATCCGTCTAATACGGAAAGCAAGTATATAAACACGCGTTTATATCCATCATGGGCAGAATCTCCCACACCCGCATCTAATACGGAAAGTAAGTATATAAACACGCGTTTGTCACCATCATGGGCTGAATCTCCCGCACCCGCATCTTCGAAAGCGAATCCAATGTCGACAGGTCAATGGGCGTTTGTTTCAAATCAAACTCCAAGTATTCAAAGCATACTCCTAAGCGAAAGCGAGACCGGAAGTCTAAATCAGCCACCGAAACTGATGCACATAAATGAATATCCTAGAATGGGTAGATAGATTCCATACGTATGTCCTTGGGCAAAACACAGAATTGTGGTTATGTTTTATTACAGATTACGATCAAGCTCTTGAGGTTGCCGCTTCAACTGCCGCGACATATGTAGATTTTACGGAAGACGAGAAAAAGGCATATGATTTATAAAAGAAAGCATATGCTATTCTGACTCAGGCGATGAGCAAGGATATATATCATCAGTTTGTCAGCTACAAGACGACAAAGCGATTATGGGATGCATTGAAGACAAGAGGTCTAGGAAATGAAAAGTCACGTCAATTGCGACATGATTTACTTAAAAAGGAGTTTGATGGTTTCACTTATATGGAAAATGAATCTTTGGGAGATATGACAAATCGATTTCATCACTTGCTGACTGAATTGAGTAATTTTTCGGTTGTAACAAATCCAGCATAGGTTGTCACAAAGTTTTCTGATGCACTGCCACCTCAATGGAATAGTTTCTTGGAAATCCTGAAATACAATGGCACATTGGCTACGACAAACATCAATGAATTCTGTCAGCTCTTGGAGAACAAAGATCAGGAGGAAACCCTAAAGGCAAAAAGGATTCCAATGCGACAAAATCCTGATATGTATTATGGAACTTCTAGCACTTCTGCAATACCAGTGCGACAAGATCCTGATATGTGTTATGGAACTTCTAGCACTTCTGCAAGACCTACTTCACATGCTCCACTTCAAACGGCGTTTGTCACAAGCACAGATTTGTATGGCAATCTGATACAAGTTCCTGTAAAGCCAGCTCCAACCACATACTTGTATGGAAATCCACTTCCTGCTCAACAACAAGCTTGTTATGGAAGCACATCATCTGTTGGTCAGCCATCAAAGTCAAATACAGTACGGCTTGACACGTCAAACTTCTCCAAAGTTAGCGTTGAAGTAGCTAAAGATCATATGGAGATACTAAACACATCGGTGAGCTCGTATTGTGGGTTGATTGTAGGGCAGATCGGAAACATCAATCTAACTCAAGAAGATTATCAGCAGATCGATAAAGAAGAGATGGATATGATGGACATCAAATGGGCTTTCGCTAGTGCTGTTTGGCGAGCTAAAGACTTCATGGAACGGACGGGCTGAACGAGCTTGGAAAGCAAGAAAGATACCAAGTATGGGTTCGACAAGCAATCCGTCAAGTGCTTTAACTGTGGTGAACGTGGTCATTTCAAGTGTGAATGCACAAAGCCAGCTCAGCATGGGAACCAGAATCCTTTCAGAGGTCAAGGCAACCAGGGGAATCAGAATCAAGCCAGGAATGATGATCGCACCTTGGTCCCTGCAAACAATCAAGCAGGACCATCGAACACCAATCAAGCTCTTGTGGTGCAAATAGATGAAGGTTGCGACTGGTCAATGCAATTAGGCATTGGTGATTAGGGAGGAGCAGCTTGTTTTGCTGAAACTGCTAAGGATTTGAAGCACGCCAGTGGTGGAGAATCTTCCGCCAGTGGTGGTGAATCTTCAGATGAAGAGAGTTCTGGTGATTCAAGGAGTTCAGATGAGGAAACCTCAACGTCAGGCGATGATCATATATCTAGTGGGAGAATCGATGTAGATATCGATGAATTGTTAGGAGAAGCTGCAACAAGGAATGATAGAAGATCTATTCTGGTGGATCAAGCTGCTTATTCTTCTTCTTCTCTTCATTCAGCCTTTATGGCTAATGGCGGCAGTTCATCAAGCCAGGTATGTATCGATGAACCTACTGTCGTTAATTGTGATAATTGTGCTAGCTTAAGTGTTAAATGTGCTGATTTAGATGCTAATATGTTTGAGTTGCAAAGCAAACATGATGCTTTAACTGCTAAATTGTTTGACTTGCAAAACAAACATGTTTCTTTTGATGATAAGTGGTGTGATTTGCAAAGCAAACATGAGGCTTTGCAAAAAAAAAAATTGAAGTGACAAATATGCACAATCAAAAGTTGATAGTGGATCTTTCGAAATGCAAAGAGGCTAACATGTTTTATGAAAACCATGAAAAGGAATTTAAAACAGTGGTTGCAAATTTAAGAAAAGATAAAACCGAACTGACAAAAATGGTTTCAAGAAAACAAACTGACATAAACCTTTATATCGATCGTCTTGAGATCATGCAAAAAGAGTTAGTCTTTGTTAAGTGTGAAAGTAAGGCGATTTGGCTTAAGCTAGACAGTTATTCAAACTCTAGATATGTGTTGGATCACATCATTGACACACAAAAAGAGAAAAAGGATGTCACGTGCATTGGATACAAGAAATGTCCACCACCTGTTAGACAAAATTATGATGCCATGCCTGATGAGGAGGATATAACTTATTATGTGGAATCTGTTCCTTTAGACATTGAGGAATTTGCAACGGGACTTGGATACAAACCGGAAGTACCATCAGATTCGGATGTGTCAGCAGATACAAGTGTGTCTTCCGCTGAACAGAATCATGATTCTCCAGTTATTGTTGAGGATGCTGATTCTTCAGATGATGAATCTAATGATACTGACTCAGCACAGTCTGATGCGGTAATCAAAGAAGAGGACATACCTCTTGAGAATCATATTCTATGTGATCCTCTCACAAAACCTGCTAAGACTGTTCTGGTCGAGTCCACATCTGCAAAAGAGTCTGAGAGTGTGAGTTTGCTGTACACTCTTGTTGGTGATGATAAAATCTACTCTGACAAAGATTTTCCTACTAAGAATGTTAATCAATCGTTAATTAGTAAAATTTTTGAGGATTCAACAAGTAAGTTTTTGGGAAAGAAAGGATCACACGTTGTGGTAACACAGTGTCCTCCTATCCCAAAGGCTGAAGTTCGAAAACAATGTGGCAATCAGAAATTACCAACAGTGAAATAGCAACAAAAACATACCAAACCAAATGGTAAATCACCGACTCAAGGTCAAAAGAAACAGACCCAAAAGAAGAACAAAAGGGTGAACTTTGTGAAATCGAAGGGAACAGATAAACTTGAAACATTTGCCAATAAATCTAACTTAGATCATGTCATTCAAGTTAATTCTTTGAAAAGAAATGAAACAAACAGTTCAAAACCTAGTACCTCGGGATCACAAAGTTCATCGACAAGACAATCACATGATACTTCGGGGTTTGTAGAACGAAGATCATGTTTTTCATGTGGCACATTTGGACATATTATTCGAAATTGTCCATATCTTCATAAACAAAAAGCCAAAGTTGATGATCCCCATAACCAAATTGACCGCAAGCGATCTGTTTCATCAAAACCAGATCCCCGTCTTGTAAAAGAAAGGGAAAAGAAATAGAAACGCCAACAAGTCAAGAAAATTGAAAAAGTGATTAAAACCGATGTGGTTAACAAAACATCTGTTTCTGTCAAACCAGACAATTCAAAAACTTCAGACAATCATGAAGTTCAAATTTTAAAGAATAACACTGGTAAAACAAAACAGACCTGGAAACCAAAAACGGTTACTGAATCAGGGGGAACATTACAATTTCCGCAACATCGAGAAGTTCAAGTAACTTACGTTGATGAAAATGGAAGACCCAAGACCACAAAGGCTTGGGTCCCCATCTCCAACTAATCATGTGAGTTCATGTGCAGGGTGTTCCAGGAGGAACTTTCAGCAGTCATTGGATTGTTGATAGTGGGGCATCCAGGCACATGACAGGTGACATGAAGCTTCTCTACGACGTTAAATCTATTAGAGGAGGTTATGTTGCTTTTGCTGGAGATAAAGGCGGATATATAACAGGAGAAGGAATGGTATCCAACGGGGTTGTAAGTTTTGACAAGATCAACTTTGTACAACAGCTTGATCACAATCTTCTCAGCGTTTCACAAATCTGTGATAAACAGTTTTCAGTACATTTTGAGGCAAATGGATGGTACGTGCTGAAACCCGGCTTCAAGATTCCGAAAGAATGGATTCTCTTATCAGCTCGAAGGATAAACGATTTATATGTCCTTGATATGAGCCAAGTAATAACAACGACTACACAAGCAACTTGTTTTATTACCAAAGCGACGGAATAAAGACTCAATCTCTTGGCACAGACGTATGGGTCACATTTACTTACGAAAAATGAATCATTTGGTGTCGAATGAATTAGTGAATGGTGTTCTTCTTAAAAATTTCCATCTTCAAGACGTCTGTGTTTCATGCCAAAAAGGAAAGCAAACTAAGAAGCGACATCCGACGAAGAAGATCAACACGGTGGCAGTTCCTCTTGAACGTTTGCACATGGATTTGTTCGGTCCTGTCAAGCACAAAAGCATCAGGAATGATCAATACTGCCTCGTGATAACTGATGCTTATTCAAGATTTTCTTGGGTGGCGTTTATGGCTCACAAGAGTGAAACTTTCGGTATTATCAAAAACTTGATCATTCAGATTGAGAATTTGTATAAGTTGAAGGTTAGACGGATACGCAGCGACAATGGTACAGAATTTAAAAATCATGCCATGGCGGAGTTTTGCACATCAAAAGGTATTCTTCACGAATTTAGTGCGGCTTATACTCCTCAACAGAATGGCGTCGTGGAATGTAAAAACCGTACATTGATCGAGACTGCTAGGACGATGTTGGTAGAGTCACAATTGTCGATTCCCTTCTGGACTGAAGCTGTGTCCTCTGCATGTTATACATTGAACCGAGTCTTTACAGTCAAAAGGCACAACAAGACCTGCTTCGAGCTTCTTCACAAACGGAAACCAGATTTGTCATATCTTGAACCGTTTGGAGCTCCTTGCACAATGATCGATCCAAATGGAAAGTTTGGGGCAAAAGTTATTGAAGGTCACTTTCTTGGTTATGCCACCCCGAACTTAAGAGTCTGGAATCTAGAGACTAAAGGGGTTGAGGAATGGTCTGAGGTTAGAGTACAAAGACACACTTTGCCAATCCAAAATCCAGGTCAACCATGGATGTTTGAGTACGATGACTTTTTCAATTCGATCAATGTTGAAGCAGTTGAAGAAACTGCTGCGGCAAGGATGTTTTTCGAGAGTGACAACGCAACAGAATCACCGTTGGTTCGTCCAATTATTGTCAATTCAGAAGCATCTTCAGTGAACAATAATGCTCTCGACAATGAGGATTTCCATGATGCAACCGAACTGAACGAATCTTCAGAGGATGAAGAATTTCTAGATGCAGATCAAGAAGCTCCAACAACAGCTGTACAAGGTACTTCGGAAGCTACAGCTCCAGTTGATAACCCTAAAACAGCTGAAGCTACTGCATCATCCTCTTCGTCAGTTCCGAGTATTGAATTAGTTGTTGATCTCAATCTCAACAATCTGGGTACAAACATTCCAGTTCCAGAAAATCCAGAAATAAGGATTCACAATACGCATCCTCAACAAAACATCATCGGTAATGTACAGAGTGGCATTCAAACAAGAAACATGTTACGAAACAACAACAACGCAGGCTTGTATGCGGCAATTCGAGAATCTGGTCAGCAAAACGATTGGTCTTTCGCGTGTTATGTCTCACAGGAAGAGCCAAGAACTTGGAAAGAAGCTTTGAAAGATAATTCATGGGTTGAAGCAATGCAGGAAGAACTGCAACAATTCCAGAAACTTGGTGTTTGGAACCTCGTAGAGAAACCTGCTGATTACAAGAAGATTGGTACCCGTTGGGTGTATAAGTGCAAAAAGGACGACCGTGGAATCGTTATTCGAAACAAAGCAAGATTGTTCGTTCAAGGTTTTCGTCAGATTTAAGGTATAGACTACAACGAAGTGTATGCACCTGTTGCACGTCTGGAAGCAATTCGGATCTTTCTAGCTTATGCCTCATTCAAAGGATTCAAGGTTTACCAGATGAACGTCAAAAGTACATTCTTACATGGTCTAGTCGAAGAAAAGGTGTATGTTGAACAGCCTCCAGGGTTTGAAGATCCTATCCATCCCTATCAGGTTTGGTTGCTGAACAAAGCTCTCTATGGTCTACATCAAGCACCGCGAGCTTGGTATGCAACCTTATCTAATTATCTGCTGGAGAATGTATTTCACAGAGGTCTTATCAATTGCACTCTCTTCATAAAAGAACAAGATGGAGATCTTGTACTGGTACATGTATATGTGGATGATATTATATTTGGTTCTACTAACAATGTTATGTGTAGGGATTTCGAGCGTGTAATGCAGGTTAAATTCGAGATGAGCGCTATGGGGGAGATGACTTTCTTTTTGGGCTTGCAAGTGAAACAAACGAAGTCTGGGATTTTCATCTATCAGACTAAGTATGTCCAAGACATCCTGAACCGATTCCAGATATCGGACACATCGCCCATTGGTACCCCAATGCAGCAAAATCATGGAACTAATCCAGACTTGAAGGGTGAACTCGTTAGCTCTTCATACTACCGCGCGATGATTGAATCCCTTATGTACCTCACAGCATCAAGACCATATATAATGTATCCAATATGCCTGCTAGCCAGATACCAAGTGAACCCGAAGGCCTCACATCTTGCAGCTGTAAAAAGGATTTTTCGTTATTTGAAGGGTTGCCCTGACACCGGTCTATGGTACCCTAAGGATGATAACTTTGATTTAGTCGCTTTCAGTGATTCTGATTTTGGCGGATGCAAAATCGATGGCAAATCCACAACGGCTGGATGCCAGTTTTTAGGAAAACGCCTCGTAACATGGCAGTGCAAGAAGTAGACTTGTGTCGCTACATCAACTTGTGAAGCTGAATACATTGCTGCCTCAAGTTGTTACTCCCAAGTCCTGTGGATACAACAGCAAATGCGTAATTACGGTTTCGAATTCCTAACTACTCCTATTTTAGTCGATAATTATGCTGCCTTATCTATCACTAGAAATCCTGTGCAGCATTCAAAGACCAAACACATCGAAATTAAGTATCACTTCATACGTGATTGCTTTGATAAAAGGCTAATCGATGTTGTTAAAGTCCATACTGATGACCAACGTGCCGACCTTTTTACCAAAGAATTTGATAAATCTAAATTTGACTTTTTATTATTGGTAAACGGCATTAAGGTCAAGCAAGAGTAATCCGCATCGGAAAATCGTTTTTTGTAAATATCTTTGTGTTTTTAAAATTATTGTAAGTTTATTGATTTTAGGGGGAGTAATTCCAAAATTTGAAAAATTTAAAAACATCGAAAAATTTCTAAAACTAAAAAACAATAGAAAAACAAAAATGAGTTTCCTGGCGAGCAAAAGAGAAAATGATAGTACATCAGTGGTCTGTCGAAACCTCTTTAAACTGAAATGCAAAATGAAAAATGTTAAGCAGCTCTATATAAGATGTATTGGTAGGCTCACAATCATCTTAAAGTGTGCAGGGTGATATAAACTTAAATCAACTGAAGATCAGGTGGGAACCATTCATTGGCATATGGTCTTAGTACCGAAATTTCGTTTGAGAGATTGTCGAGGTTCTGAGATATGTGGTCTTTATGCTGTTTATCATCTAGGTATCATGGTTGTTTCTTTTACCGAAACAAACGGAGACGAAGTCTAGATCTTCCATGATATCATACATACGTGTACATACTGCATACGACCTCAATAAGTGATCAACAATCACATGTCCACAAAACAAGTGATAATATATCACAATTCATCCGGGAGTCAAGTTCGTCTCTTTGCTGTACGAAAGTACTGACCTGTTCACGGACTTGCTCCTGTGCCCTCATGCATCTGAAAATCAAGTTCCTCATCAATAAGTGATTCTATCACATAGGGCTTGTTTTCAAACAAAATAAGTGAGTTTCTCAGATTTTTATATACGGGAAAACAGATGATAAATGGTATACTCACCAGTAAGATGAATCCTCGTGCATACCTTGATACGGGAATGTGTCGTGATGTGGATGAACACCGGTCGGTAAGTATAAATCATACCTTAACGTATCCCCTCGCCATGATTACATATGATAAGTTGAGCTTATGTGGATAACAATACCGATAATCGTCATAGGATGCTTATCTAAATGTTAACAAAAAGAACAACAAGAGCGTTTTGGCGTGACCGTACACTGATATGATTCTCTTACCCTCGAAACTCGCAAAAAGAATGTTTGTATATTTTTACTTTTCTTAGTTTCTGCAACACTGTATATATTTATTTACTGCTTTCAGTCTTTAAGTTTGAAATATTCAAAATGCCAAAAAGATTTTAGGTGTGTTTTAATATAAATTTTATAAAAGTCAAAAAGATTTTATTTCTGCTTTAGTTTTGATTAACCGATGTTGGATCTCGAGTCTTTGTTACCTGAAACTTGAACGAAAACCAAAACAACTGATTCTTCATAAACGGTCGAAATTTGCAAGTTTTGAAAGTTAATAATCAAAATTGAAAAATCTGTTAACTTTTCAAACAAATTGTCGAATGGTAGTTGAATGAGAATTGGTCTCATATATGTCGTTTGTTTAATGTTAACTATATTCCAAGCAGTTGTTCTCATTACGCGTTTAGATTTCTTGCATGTGCAGATGCTAAAGGCGAAGAGAACATGTTCGATGATAAGCTTCGGAATGAAGACACGACGTGAAGGCACTCAAATGATAAAGATGATCGAGTTGCCGCTGACCAATCATCAACACCACAAGGATCTCAAGTATTGAAAATCAAAAGATTCACGAGCATAATCAAAGGGGGAGTTTATTGATACACTTCCTAGATAAAAGCGGGAGTTTGTTAATACACTTTCTATGTATGACACGTGAAGACTTTGAAGATCCTTTCCGAGAAAAAGAACCATCAAGAGATGGAGAACGAGATTACGAACCTCACGAGCAGCATCCAAGGGGGAGTTTGTTGATACATATTATGTGGATACAGCTCGGCTCGGTTCGACTCGGCTACGAAGTGAAGGCCGTAGTCAAGACATCCTCCTGTCTTGACTCGGTATGCTAGTTACTTCGTAATGTTCGATGTACATGTAACTGCGTGTGTGCAGTATACATGTTATATTGTGTTTAGATGTTAGTCTGTTTATGTTTGATAAGAGCCCAACATGTGAAGAAGTTCTCCAGGATAAAGTCCAAGCCCAAGCCCAAGTCCCTTTGGCCCAACATCATGTGACGAAGACCCTTCTGTTTGGTGAAATCCCTTGTGGGGAAAACCCTTTTGGCGAAATCCCCATAGGTGATGAAATCACCTGATTTCGTCGAGTCCATGTATGTTCGTCGAAGAGACTTCGTCAGCAATCTGATTTCGTCGACATGTTAGTATAAATACACAGCAAACAGACAGAAACGTAGGGAAGTCTGAATAGATTTCATTGAGCGAACACACTGTAAAACACACACACACTGAGAGTTTAAAGAGACCATTTCATTGAATCTTGTTGTGTTTGTGTTCGTAACTTGGTTTAATTACCCGTTTGGATTCCGCACTCTCGGGTTTGTCGGAAAACAGGGAATAGAGGTTGACTCGATCCTCCGGGTGGACCTACAAACTCTTTTGAAGATTTCCGTATTCTGGTCAATGTAGTCAGCATTGACCATCAAGTAACCGATGATGTTAGGATGGGCTACTATAAACTATGCTTGTATAAGATAGAATTTCTTCATCCAGAAGATGTGTATGACAAGTTAGTGGTGGGTATGATTTGTTTACTAACTGTAGAGATTGCTGGTAAAATTAAGAAGTTCAAGCTCACCCCAACTAAGGAAGAATTTGATAAATGGGATAAGTACCTGAAAGCTTTTGAGAGTTTTGCCATGAAAGTTGGGTTTTTACGCGATAAGTTAATCACACTTGAAACGCTTGTGCTTGATTCAGAAGGTGCATTGGACATAAAGCAGTACATGGAGGCAATTCATGAACATAAACTCATCGAAGATGAGTTAAAGAATGTAGCTGCCATGCGTAAGGAGATGAAGGGATATGCAAACAACTGTCGGGAGTTTTCAGGTATTTTAAACCAGAAAGTTGAGAGGCATGAACTTAGTTCAAAAAGCTGGTGAATGCACCATGGTAGGCTCTATCAGAGTGTTATTAAGTTGGTTTTCATTTTATGGTAAACTGTAAAAACCTATGAATAATGAACAACATTAAGTGAACCACATCTAGTTTTACAACTTACCATATCTGGGAAAAACTCTTGTGTGAGAATCGATAGAGCGTACCATGGTGCATTCATTACCTTTTTGAACCTAAGTTCATGCATCTCAACTTTCTGCTTTAAAATACCTATAATCTGCAGACAGTTTTTAGCACTTCCTTTCAACTCCTTACGCATAGCAGTTACTTTCTTTAACTCATCTTTATGCGTTTACGTTCATGTGTTGCCTCCATGTACTGCTTTATGTCCAATGCACCTTATGAATCAAGCACAAGCGTTACAAGTGTGCTTAACTTACCGTTTAATAACCCAACTTTCATGCTAAAACCCAAGAAAGCTTTCAGGTACTTATCCCATTTATCAAACTCTTCCTTAGTTGTGTTGAGCTTGCACTTCTTAATCTTACCAGCGTTCTCTACAGTTAGAACGATTCATACCCTCCACTAACCTGTCATACACGTCTTCCGGATAAAAAAGTTCTTTCTTATACAAGCATAGTTTGTAGTAGCCCATTCTAACATCATCGGTTAGCTGATGGTCGATCCTGACTCCATTGACCATAACACCAGGGAAGTCTTCAAAAGAGTTGACTTTTTCGAATTAAATTTGGGGTTCGGTTGGTCTAGAATATTCTAGAACCTCTGAACCAACCACTTCAGTACGGTTTCCAAGATGTCCGATAAGGTATCTTGTCGGACATCTTGGAAACGGTAATGACAAGACGGTTCAGAAGTTCTAGAATGTTCTAGACCAACCGAACCCCATCTTTCATTCGAAGAACCAACTCTTATGAAGACTTCTATATTCTGGTCAATGTAGTCAGCATTGCCATCAGCTAACCGATGATGATAGGATGGGCTACTACAAACTATGCTTGTATAAGAAAGAACTTCTTCATCTGGAAGACGTGAATGACAAGTTAGTGGTGGGTATGATTTGTCTACTAACCGTAGAGATTGCTGGTAAGATTAAGAAGTGCAAGCTCACCACTACTAAGGAATAGTTTGATAAATGGGAAAAGTACCTGAAAGCGAGTTTTGCCATGAAAGTTGGGTTTTTACGCGATAAGTTAATCACGCTTGAAACGCTTGTGCATGATTCAGAAGGTGGATTGGACATAAAGCAGTACATGGAGGCAACACATGAACATAAACTCATCAAAGAGGAGTTACAGAATGTAGCTACCATGCGTAAGGAGTCGAAGGGAAGTGCTAACAACCGTCTGGAGATTTTGGGTATTATAAAGAAGAAAGTTTAGAGGCATGAACTTAGGTTCAAGAAGGTGGCGAATGCACCATGGTAGGCTCTACCAGAGAGTCAGTAAGAAGTTGGTTGTCTTTTTTTTGTTGAACTGTAAAACCTATGAATAATGAACCACATTTAGTGAACCACATCTTGTTTTACAGCTTACTATATCTAGGAAAAACTCCTTTGTGAGAATTGATAGAGGCTACCATGGTGCATTCACCACCTTCTTGAACCTAAGTTCATGCATCTCAACTTTCTACTTTAAAATACCCAAAATCTGCTGACAATTTTTAGCACTTCCTTTCAACTCCTTATGCATGGCATTTACTTTCTTTAACTCCTCTTTATGCGTTTATGTTCTTGTGTTGCCTCCATGTACTGCTTTATGTCCAATGCACCCTCTGAATCAAGCATAAGCGTTTCAATTGTGACTAACTTACCGTGTAATAACCCAACTTTCATTCCAAAACCCTCGAAAGCTTTCAGGTACTTATCCCATTTATCAAACTCTTCCTTAGCAGTGCTAAGCTTGCACTTCTTAATCTCACCAGCAATCTCTACGGTTATAACGATTCATACCAACCACTAACCTGTCATACACGTCTTCCGGATGAAGAAATTATTTCTTATACAAGCATAGTTTGTAGTAGCCCATTCTAACATCATAGGTTAGCTGATGGTCGATCCTGACTCCATTGACAAGAACACCAGGGAAGTCTTCATAAGAGTTAACTTTTCAAATGAAATTTGGGGTTCGGTTGGTCTAGAATATTCAAGAACCTCTAAACCATCCTCTCGATACCGTTGCCAAGATGTCCTAAAAGGTGCAAGATGTCCGATAAGGTGGCCAACATATCGGACATCTTGGAAACGGTAATGAAGAGGATGGTTTAGATGTTCTAGAATGTTCTAGACCAATGGAACCCCATCTTGCACTCGAAGAAGCCAACTCTTTTGAAGACTTCCTTCTTCTGGTTAACGTAGTAAGCATTGACCATCAGCTAACCGATGATGTTAGGATGGGCTACTACAAACTATGCTTGTATAAGAAACAATTTCTTCATCCGAAAGACGTGTGTGACAAGTTAGTGGTGGGTATGAATTGTCTACTAACCGTAGAGATTGCTGGTAAGATTAAGAAGTGTAAGCTCACCACAACTAAGGAAGAGTTTGATAAATGGGATAAATACCTGAAAGCTTTTGAGACTTTTGCCATGATAGTTGGGTTTTTACACGATAAGTTAATCACACTTGAAACGCTTGTGCTTGATTCAGAAGGTGCATTGGACATAAAGCAGTACATGGAGGCAACACATGAACATAAACTCAACAAAGATGAGTTAAAGAATGTAGCTGCCATGCGTAAGGAGTTGAAGGGAAGTGCTAACAACCATTAGTAGATTTCGGGTATTATAAAGCAGAAAGTTGAAAGGCATGAACTTAGGTGCAAGAAGGTGGTGAATGCACCATGGTAGGCTCTATCATAGAGTCATTAAGTTGGTTTTCTTCTTATGGTGAAAGGTAAAACCTATGAATAATGATCCACATTTAGTGAACCACATCTAGTTTGACAGCTTACCATATCTAGGAAAAACTCTTTTGTGAGAATTGATAGAGCATAGCATGGTGCATTCACCACCTTCTTGAACCTAAGTTCATGCATCTCAACTTTCTGCTTTAAAATTCCCGAAATCTGCTTACAACTTTTAGCACTTCCTTTCAATTTCTTACGAATGGAATTTAGTTTCTTTAACTCATCTTTATGCGTTTATGTTCATGTGTTGCCTCCATGTACTGCTTTATATCCAATGCACCTTCTGAATCAAGCACAAGCGTTTCAACTGTGATTAACTTACCTTGTAATAACCCAACTTTCATGCCAAAACCCTCGAAAGCTTTCATGTACTTATCCCATTTATCAAACTCTTCCTTAGCTGTGCTAAGCTTGCACTTCTTAATCTTACTAGCAATCTCTATGGTTAGAACGATTCATACCAACCACTAACCCATCATACACATCTTCCGGATGAAGAAATTCTTTCTTATACAAGCATAGTTTGTAGTAGTCCATTCTAACATCATCGGTTAGCTGATGGTCGATCCTGACTCCATTGAAAAGAACACCAGGGAAGTCTTGAAAAGAGTTGACTTTGTGAATGAAATTTGGGGTTCGGTTGGTCTAGGATATTCAAGAACCACTGAACCATCCTCTTCATTACCATTTCCAAGATGTCCGATAAGGTAGCCGAAGAAGCCAACTCTTTTGAAGACTTTCGTATTCTGGTCAACGTAGTCAGCATTGACCATCAGCTAACTGATGATGTTAGGATGGGATACTACAAACTATGCTTGTAAAAGAAAGAATTTCTTCATCCGGAAGACGTGTATGACAAGTTAGTGGTGGGTATGATTTGTATACTAACCGTAGAGATTGCTAGTAAAATTAAGAAGTGCAAGCTCACCACAACTAAGGAAGAGTTTGATAAATGGGATAAGTACCTGAAAGCTTTTGAGACTTTTGCCATGAAAGTTGAGTTTTTACGCGATAAGTTAATCACACATGAAAAGCTTGTGCTTGATTCAGAAGGTGCGTTGGACATAAAGCAGTACTTGGAGGCAACACATGAATATAAACTCATCAAAGATGAGTTAAAGAATGTAGCGGCCATGCGTAAGGAGTTGAAGGTAAGTGCTAATAACCATTAGGAGATTCCGGGTATTATAAAGCAGGAAGTTGAGAGGCATAAACTTAGGTTCAAGAAGGTGGTGAATGCACCATGGTAGGCTCTATCATAGAACCATTAAGTTGGTTTTGTTTTAATGGTGACTTGTAAAACCTATGAATAAAGATCCACATTTAGTGAACCACATCTTGTTTTACAGCTTACCATATCTTGGAAAAACTCCTTTGTGAGAATTGATAGAGCTTACCATGGTGCATTCACCACCTTCTTGAACCTAAGTTCTTGCATCTCAAATTTCTGCTTTAAAATACCCGAAATCTCCTAACAGTTTTTAGCACTTTCTTTCAACTCCTTACGCATGGACGTTACTTTCTTTAATTCATCTTTATTCGTTTATGTTCATGTGTTGCCTCCATCTAGTGCTTTATGTCCAATGCACCTTATTAATCAAGCAAAAGCGTTTCAAGTGTGATTAACTTACTGTGTAATAACCCAACTTTCATGCCAAAACCCTCGAAAGCTTTCAGGTACTTATCCCATTTATAAACCTCTTCTTTAGTTGTGCTAAGCTTGCACTTCTTAATCTCACCAGCAATCTCTGTGGTTAGAACGATTCATACCAACCACTAACCTGTCATACACGTCTTCTGGATGAAGAAATTCTTTCTTATATAAGCATAGTTTGTAGTAGCCCATTATAACATCATCGGTTAGCTGATGGTCGATCCTGACTCCATTGACAAGAACACCAGGGAAGTCTTCAAAAGAGTTGATTTTTCGAATGAAATTTGGGGTTCGGTTGGTCTTGAATATTCAGGGGACCTCTGAACCATCCTCTCAATACCGTTTCCAAGATGTCCGATAAGGTGGCCACCTTATCGGACATCTTGGAAACGATATTGATAGTATGGTTCAGAAGTTCTAGAATGTTCTAGACCAACGGAACCCCATCTTTCATTCGAAGAAGCCAACTCTTTTGAAAACTTCCGTATTCTAGTCAACGTAGTCAGCATTGACCGTTAGCTAACCAATGATGTTAGGATGGGCTACTACAAACTATGCTAGTATAAGAAAGAATTTCTTCCTCCGAAAGACGTGTACGACAAGTTAGTGGTGGGTATGATTTGTCTACTAACCGTAGGGATTGCTGGTATGATTCGGAAGTGCAAGCTCACCACAACTAAGGAAGAGTTTGATAAATGGGATAAGTACCTGAAAGCTTTTGAGAATTTTGCCATGAAAGTTGGGTTTTTACGCGATAAGTTAATCACACTTGAACCGCTTGTGCTTGATTCAGAAGGTGCCTTGGACATAAAGCAGTACATGGAGGCAACACATGAACATAAACTCATCAAAGATGAGTTGAAGAATGTAGCTGCCATGCGTAAGGAGTTGAAGGGAAGTGCTAATAACCATTAGGAGATTTCGGGTATTATAAAGCAGAAAGTTGAGCGGCATGAACTTAGGTTCAAGAAGGTGGTGAATGCACCATGGTAGGCTCTGTCATAGAGTCATTAAGTTGGTTTTCTTTTTATGGTTAACGGTAAAACCTAGGAATAATGAACCACATTTAGTGAACCACATCTAGTTTTACAGCTTACCATATCTGGGAAAAACTCTTTGTGAGAATTGATAGAGCTTACCATGATGCATTCACCACCTTCTTGAACCTAAGTTCATGCATCTCAACTTTCTACTTTAAAATACCAGAAATCTGCTGACAATTTTTAGCACTTCCTTTCAATTCCTTACGCATGGCATTTACTTTCTTTTACTCATCATTATGCGTTTATGTTCACGTGTTGCCTCCATGTACTACTTTATTTCCAATGCACCTTTTGAATCAAGAACATGCGTTTCAAATGTGATTAACTTAGCGTGTAATAACCCAACTTTCATGCCAAAACCCCCGAAAGCTTTCAGGTACTTATCCGATTTATCAAACTCTTCCTTAGTTGTGCTAAGCTTGCACTTATTAATCTCACCAGCGATCTCTACGGTTTGAACGATTCATACCAACTACTAACCTGTTCAATACGTCTTCTGGATGAAGTGATTCTTTCTTATACAAGCATAGTTTGTAGTATCCCATTCTAACATCACCGGTTAGCTGATAGTCGATCCTGACTCCATTGACAAGAACACCATGGAAGTCTTCAAAAGAGTTGACTTTTCGAATGAAATTTGGGGTTCGGTTGGTCTAGAATATTCAAGAACCTCTGAACCATCCTCTCAATACTGTTTCCAAGATGTCTAATAAGTTGGCCACCTTATCAGACATCTTGGAAACGGTAATGAAGAGGATGGTTCAGAAGTTCAAGAATGTTCTAGACCAACCGAACCCCATCTTTCATTCCAAGAAGCCAACTCTTTTGAAGACTTTCGTATTCTGGTCAACGTAGTCAGTATTGACCATAAGCTAACCGATGATTGTAGGATGGGCTACTACAAACTATGCTTGTATAAGAAAGAATTTCTTCATCCCGAAGACGTGTATGACAAGCTAGTGGTGGGTATGATTTGTCTACTAACCGTAGAGATTGCGGGTAAGATTAAGAAGTGCAATCTCACCACAACTAAGGAAGAGTTTGATAAATGGGTTAAGTACCTGAAAGCTTTTGAGACTTTTGCCATGAAAGTTGGGTTTTTAGGCGATAAGTTAATCACACTTGAAACGCTTGTGCTAGATTCAGAAGGTGCATTGGACGTAAAGCAGTACATGGGGGCAACACATGAACATAAACTCATCAAAGATGAGTTAAAGAATATAGCTTCTATGCGTAAGGAGTTGAAGGGAAGTGCTAACAAACATCAGGAGAGGGTATTATAAAGCAGAAAGTTGAGAGGCAAGAACTTAGGTTCAAGAAGGTGGTGAATGCACCATGGTAGGCTCTATCATATAGTCAATAAGTTGGTTTTCTTTTTATGGTGAACCGTAAAACCTATGAATAATGAACCACATTTTGTGAACCACATCTTGTTTTACAGCTTACCATATCTGGGAGAAACTGCTTTGTGAGAATTGATAGAGCTTACCATGGTGCATTCACCACCTTCTTGAACCTAAGTTCTTGCATCTCAACTTTCTGCTTTAAAATACCCGAAATCTGCTGACAATTTTTAGCACTTCCTTTCAACTCCTTACACATGGCATTTACTTTCTTTAACTCATCTTTATTCGTTTATGTTCACGTGTTGCCTCCATGTACTGCTTTATGACCAACGCACCTTCTGAATCAAGCACAAGAATTTCAATTGTGATTAACTTACGCCAGGGAAGTCTTCAAAAGAGTTGACATTTCAAATGAAATTTGGGGTTCGGTTGGTCTAGAATATTCAAGAACCTCTGAACCAAGATGTCCGATATGGTGGCCACCTTATCGGACATCTTGGAAATGGTAATGGAGAGGATGGTTCAGAAGTTCTAGAACGTTCTAGACCAACCGAACCCCATCTTTCATTTGAAGAAGCCAACACTTTTGAAGACTTATGTATTCTGGTCAACGTAGTCAGCATGGACCATCAGCTAACCGATGATGTTAGGATGGGCTACTACAAACTATGCTTGTATAAGAAAGAATTTCTTCATCCGGAAGACGTGTATGACAAGTTATGGTGGGTATGATTTGTTTACTAACCGTAGAGATTGCTGGTAAGATTAAGAAGTGCAAGCTCACCACAACTAAGGAAGAGTTTGATACATGGGATAAGTACCTGAAAGCTTTTGAGACTTTCGCCATGAAAGTTGGGTTTTTACGCGATAAGTTAATCACACTTGAAACGCTTATGCTTGATTCAGAAGGTGCATTAGACATAAAGCAGTACATGGAGGCAACACATGAACATAAACTCATCAAAGATGAGTTAATGAATGTACCTGCCATGCATAAGTAGTTGAAGGGAAATGCTAACAACCGTCAGGAGATTTCAGGTATTATAAAGCAGAAAGTTGAGAGGCATAAACTTAGGTTCAAGAAGGTGGTGAATGCACCATGGTATGCTCTATCATAGAGCCATTAAGTTGGTTTTCTTTTTATGGTGAACTGTAAAACCTATGAATAGTGAACCACGTTTAGTGAACCAGATCTTGTTTTACAGCTTACCATATCTTGGAAAAAACTCCTTTTGAGAATTGTTAGAGCTTACCAAGGTGCACTCACCACCTTCTTGAACTTAAGTTCTTGCATCTCAAATTTATGCTTTAAAATACCCGAAATCTCCTGTCAGTTTTTAGCACTTTCTTTCAACAGCTTACGCAAGGACGTTACTTTCTTTAACTCATCTTTATTCGTTTATGTTCATGTTTTGCCTCCATGTACTGCTTTATGTCCAATGCACCTTTTAAATCAAGCACAGGCGTTTCAAGTGTGATTAACTTACCGTGTAATAACCTAACTTTCATGCCAAAACCCTCGAAAGGTTTCAGGTACTTATCCCATTTATCAAACTCTTCCTTAGGTGTGCTAAGCATGCACTTCTTTATCTCACCAGTTATCTCTATGCTTTGAACGATTCATACCAACCACCAACCTGTCATACACGTCTTCCGGATGAAGAAATTCTTTCTTAAACAAGCATAGTTTGTAGTAACCCATTCTAACATCACCGGTGCTGATGGTCGATCCTGACTACATTGACAAGAACATCAGGGATGTCTTCAAAAGATTTTACTTTTCGAATGAAATTTGGGGTTCGGTTGGTCTAGAATACTCAAGAACCTCTGAACCAACCTTTTCATTACAGTTTCCAAGATGTCCGATAAGGTGGCCACCTAATCGGACATCTTGGAAACGGTATTGAGTTGATGGTTCAGAAGTTCTAGAATGTTCTGCACCAACTGAACCCCATCTTTCATTGGAAGAAGCCATGTCTTTTGAAGACTTCCGTATTCTGGACAACATAGTCAGCATTGACCATTAGCTAACCAATGATGCTAGGATGGGCCAGTACAAACTATGCTTGTATAAGAAAGAATTTCTTCATCCGGTAGACGTGTATGACAAGTTAGTAGTGGGTGTGATTTTTCTAATAACCGTATAGATTGTTGGTAAGATTAAGAAGTGCAAGCTCACCACAACTAAGGAAGAGTTTGATAAATGGGATAAGTACCTGAAAGCTTTTGAGAATTTTGCCATGAAAGTTGGGTTTTTACGCGATAAGATAATCACACTTGAAACGCTTGTGCTTAATTCAGAAGGTGCATTGGACATAAAGCAGTACATGGAGGCAACACATGAACATAAACTCATCAAATATGAGTTAAAGAATGTAGCTGCCATGCATAAGGAGTTGAAGGGAAATGCTAACAACCGTCAGGAGATTTTAGGTATTATAAAGCAGAAAGTTGAGAGGCATGAACTTAGGTTCAAGAAGGTGGTGAATGCACCATGGTAGGCTCTATCATAGAGTTATTAAGTTAGTTTTCATTTTATGGTGAACTATAAAACCTATGAATAATGAACCACATCTTGTTTTACAGCTTGCCATATCTTGGAAAAACTCCTTTGTGAGAATTGACAGAACTTACCATGGTGCATTCACCACCTTCTTGAACCTAAGTTCTTGCATCTTAAATTTCTGCTTTAAAATACCCAAAATCTCGAGACAGTATTTAGCACTTTCTTTCAACTCCATACGCATGGACGTTACTTTCTTTAACTCATCTTTATGCGTTTATGTTCACGTGTTGCCTCCATATACTGTTTTATGTCCAATGCACTGTCTGAATCAAGCACAAGCGTTTAAAGTGTGATTAACTTACCGTGTAATAACCCAACTTCCATGCCAAAACCCTCGAAAGCTTTCAGGTAATTATCCCATTTATCAAACTCTTCCTTAGCTGGGTTGAGCATGCACTTCTTAATCTCACCAGCAATCTCTACGGTTTGAACGATTCATACCCACCACTAACATGTCATACATGTCTTCCGGATGAAGAAATTCTTTCTTATGCAAGCATAGTTTGTAGTAGCCCATTCTAACATCATCGAACCGATGATGGTCGATTCTGACTCCATTGACAAGAGTTTACTTCTTCGAATGAAAAGATGGGGTTCGGTTGGTCTAGAACATTCTAGAACCTCTGAACCATCCTCTTCATCAACCTTATCGGACATCTTGGAAACGGTAATGAAGAGGATGGTTCGGAGGTTCTAGAATGTTCTTGACCAACCGAACCCCTTCTTTCATTCGAAGAAGCCAACTCTTTTGAAGACTTCCGTATTCTGGTCACCGTAGTCAGCATTGACCATCAGCTTACCGATGATGTTAGGATGGGCTACTACAAACTATGCTTGTATAAGAAAGAATTTCATCATTCGATCGACGTGTATGACATGTTAGTGGTGAGTATGATTTGTCAACGAACCGTAGAGATTGCTGGTAAGATTAAGAAGTGCAAGCTCACCACAACTAAGGAAGAGTTTGATAAATGGGATAAGTACCTGAAAGCTTTTGAGACTTTTGCCATGAAAGTTGGGTTTTTACGTGATAAGTTAATCAAACTTGAACTGCTTGTGATTGATTCAGAAGGTGCATTGGACATAAAGCAGTACATGGAGGCAACACATGAACATAAACTCATCAAAGATGAGTTAAAGAATGTAGCTGCCATGCGTAAGGAGTTGAAGGGAAGTGCTAACAACCGTTGGAGATTTCGGGTATTATAAAGCAAAAAGTTGAGGCATGAACTTAGGTTCAAAAAGGTGGTGAATGCACCATGGTAGGCTCTAACATAGAGTCATTAAGTTGGTTTTCTTTTTGTGGTGAACTGTAAAACCTATGAATAATGAACCACATTTAGTGAACCACATCTTGTTTTATAGCTTACCATATCTTGGAAAAACTCCTTTGTGAGAATTGATGGAGCTTACCATGGTGCTTTCACCACCTTCTTGAACCTAAGTTCATGCATCTCAACTTTCTTCTTTCAAATACCCAAAATCTGCTGACAATATTTAGCACTTCCTTTCAACTCCTTACGCATGGCATTTACTTTCTTTAACTCGTCTTTATGCGTTTATGTTCATGTGCTGCCTCCATGTACTACTTTATGTCTAATGCACCGTCTGAATCAAGCACAAGCGTTTTCCAGTGTGATTAACTTACCGTGTAATAACCCAACTTTCATGCCAAAACCCTCGAAAGCTTTCATGTAATTATCCCATTTATCAAACTCTTCCTTAGCTGTGTTGAGTTTGCACTTCTTACTCTCACCAGCAATCTCTACGGTTAGAACGATTCATACCCGCCACTAACATGTCATACACATCTTCCGGATGAAGAAATTCTTTCTTATACAAGCATAGTTTGCAGTAGCCCATTCTAACATCATCGGTTAGCTGATGGTCAATCCTGAATCCACTGACTAGAACACCAGGAAACTCTTCAAAAGAGTTTACTTCGTCGAATTAAAAGATGGGGTTCGGTTAGTCTCGAACATTATAGAACCTTTGAACCAACCTCTTCATTACCATTTCCAAGATATCCGAAAAGGTGGCCACCTTATCGGACATCTTGAGAACGGTAAAGAAGATGGTTCAGAGGTTCAAGAACGTTCTAGACCATCCGAACCCCATCTTTCATTCAAAGAAACCAACTCTTTTGAAGACTTCCATATTCTGGTCAACGTAGTCAGCATTGACCATCAGCTAACCGATGATGTTAGGATGGGCTACTACAAACTATGCTTGTATAAGAAAGAATGTCTTCATCCGGAAGACGTGTATGACAAGTTAGTGGTGGGTATGATTTGTCTAAGAACCGTAGAGATTGCTGGTAAGATTAAGAAGTGCAAGCTCACCACAACCAAGGAAGAGTTTGATAAATGGGATAAGTACCTGAATGCTTTTCAGACTTTTTCCATTAAAGTTGGGTTTTTACGCGATAAGTTAATCACACTTGAAACGCTTGTGCTTGATTCAGAAGGTGCATTAGACATAAAGCAGTACATGGAGGCAACACATGAACATAAACTCATCAAAGATGAGTTAAAGAATGTAGTTGCCATGCGTAAGGAGTTGAAGGGAAGTGCTAACAACCGTGGGAGATTTCGTGTTTTATAAAGTAGAAAGTTGAGAGGCATGAACTTAGGTTCAAGAAGGTGGTGAATGCACCATGGTAGGCTCTAACATAGAGTCATTAACTTCGTTTTCTTTTTATGGTGAAATGTAAAACCTATGAATACTGAAGCACATTTAGTGAACCACATTTAGTGAACCGCATCTTGTTTTACAGCTTACCATATCTGGGAAAAACTCCTTTATGAGAATTGATGAGCTTACCATGGTGAATTCACCACCTGCTTGAACCTAAGTTCATGCTCTCAACTTTCTGCTTTAAAATACCCGAAATTTGCTAACAATTTTTAGCACTTCCTTTCAACTCCTTACGCATGGCATTCACTTTCGTTAACTCAACTTCATGCGTTTATGTTCACTTGTTGCCTCCATGTACTGCTTTATGTCCAATGCACCTTATGTATCAAGCACAAGCGTTTCAAGTGTGATTAACTTACCGTGTAATAACCCAACTTTCATGCCAAAACCCTCGAAAGCTTTCAGGTAATTATCCCATTTATCAAACTCTTCCTTAGCTGTGTTGAGTTTGCACTTCTTACTCTCACCAGCAATCTCTACGGTTAGAACGATTCATACCCGCCACTAACATGTCACACACGTCTTCCAGATGAAGAAATTCTTTCTTATACAAGCATAGTTTGCAGTATCCCATTCTAACATCATTGGTTAGCTGATGGTTGATCCTAACTCCATTGACGAGAACACCAGGAAAGTCTTCAAAAGAGTTTACTTCTTTGAATGAAAAGATGGGGTTCAGTTGGTCTAGAACGTTCTAGAACCTCTGAACCAACCTCTTCATTACCAACCTTATCGGACATCTTGGAAACGGTAATGAAGAGGATGGTTTAGAGGTTCTAGAATCTTCCAGACCAACCGAACCCCATCTTTCATTCGAAGAAGCCAACTCTTTTGAAGACATCCGTATTCTGGTCAACGTAGTCAGCATTGACCATCAGCTAGCTAACCGGTGATGTTAGGATGGGCTACTAAAGACTATGCTTGTATAAGAAAGAATTTCTTCATTCGGAAGAAGTGTATGACAAGTTAGTGGTGGGTTTGATTTGTCTACGAACCGTAGAGATTGCTGGTAAGATTAAGAAGTGCAAGCTCACCACAACTAAGGAAGAGTTTGATAAATGGGATAAGTACCTGAAAGCTTTTGAGACTTTTGGCATGAAAGTTGGGTTTTTACGCGATAAGTTAATCATGCTTGAAACTCATGTGCTTGATTCTGAAGGTGCATTGGACATAAAGCAGTAAATGGAGGCAACATATGGACATAAACTCATCAAAGATGAGTTATAGAATGTAGCTGCCTTGCGTAAGGAGTTGAAGGGAAGTGCTAACAACGTGGGAGATTTCAGGTATTATAAAGCAGAAAGTTGAGAGGCGTGAACTTAGGTTCAAGAAGGTGGTGAATGCACCATGATAGGCTCTATCATAGAGTCATTAACTTCGTTTTCTTTTTATGGTGAAATGTAAAACCTATGAATAATGAAGCACATTTAATGAACCACATCTTGTTTTATAGCTTACCATATCTGGGAAAAAATCCTTTGTGAGAATTGATGAGCTTACCATGGTGAATTTACCACCTGCTTGAACCTAAGTTCATGCTCTTAACTTTCTGCTTTAAGATACCCGAAATTTGCTAACAATTTTTAGCACTTCCTTTCAACTCCTTACGCATCGCATTTACTTTCTTTAACTCAACTTTATGCATTTATGTTCACGTGTTGCGTCCATGTATTGCTTTATGTCCAATGCACCTTCTGAATCAAGCACAAGCGTTTCAGGTGTGATTAACTTACCGTGTAATAACCCAACTTTCATGCCAAACCCTCGAAAGCTTTCAGGTAATTATCCCATTTATCAAACTCTTCCTTAGCTGTGTTGAGCTTGCACTTCTTGCTCTCACCAACAATCTCTACGGTTAGAACGATTCATACCCGCCAATAACATGTCATACACGTCTTCCGGATGAAGAGATTCTTTCTTATACAAGCATAGTTTGCAGTAGCCCATTCTAACATCATCGGTTAGCTGATGGTCGATCTTAACTCCATTAACCAGAACACGAGGAAAGTCTTCAAAAGAGATTACATCTTTGAATGAAAAGATGGGGTTCAGTTGGTCTAGAACGTTCTAGAACCTCTGAACCAACCTCTTCATTACCATTTCCAAGATGTCCGATAAGGTGACCTTATCGGACATCTTGGAAACGGTAATGATGAGGATGGTTTAGAGGTTTTAGAATGTTCCAGACCAACCGAACCCCATCTTTCATTCGAAGAAGCCAACTCTTTTGAAGACTTCCGTATTATGGTCAACGTATTCAGCATTGACCATCAGCTAACTGATGATGTTAGGATGGGCTACTAAAGACTACGCTTGTATAAGAAAGAATTTCTTCATCCGGAAGAAGTGTATGACAAGGTAGTGGTGGGTATGATTTGTCTACGAACTGTAGAGATTGCTGGTAAGATTAAGAAGTTCAAGGTCACCACAACTAAGGAAGAGTTTGATAAATGGGATAAGTAACTGAAAACTTTTGAGATTTTTGCCATGAAAGTTCGGTTTTTACGCGATAAGTTAATCACACTTGAACCTCATGTGCTTGATTCAGAAGGTGCATTGGACATAAAGCAGTACATGGAGGCAACACATGGACATAAACTCATCAAAGATGAGTTATAGAATGTGGCTGCCATGCGTAAGGAGTTGAAGGGAAGTGCTAACAACGTGGGAGATTTCAGGTATTATAAAGCAAAAAATTGAGAGGCATGAACATAGGTTCAAGAAGCTGGTGAATGCACCATGGTAGGCTCTATCATAGAGTCATTAAGTTGGTTTTCTTTTTATGGTGAACTGTAAGACCTATGAATAATGAACCACATTTAGTGAACGCCATCTTGTTTTACAGCTTACCATATCTGGGAAAAACTCCTTTGTGAGAATTGAAAGAGCTTACCATGGTGCATTCACCACCTTCTTGAACCTAAGATCATGCATCTCAACTTTCTGCTTTAAAATACCCGAAATCTGCTGACAATTTTTAGCACTTCCTTTCAACTACTTACGCATCGTATTTAATTTCTTTAACTCATCTTTATGCATTTATGTTCATGTGTTGCCTAAATGTACTGCTTTATGTCCAATGCACCGTCTGAATCAAGCATAAGCATTTCAAGTGTGATTAACTTACGGTGTAATAACCCAACTTTCATGCCAAAACCCTCGAAAGCTTTCAGGTAATTATCCCATTTATCAAACTCTTCCTTAGCTGTTTTGAGCTTGCACTTCTTACTCTCACTAGCAATCTCTACGGTTAGAACGATTCATACCCGCCACTAACATGTTATACACGTCTTCCGGATGAAAATTTATTTCTTATACATGCATAGTTTGCAATAGCCCATTCTAACATCATCGGTTAGCTGATGGTCGATCTTGACTCCATTGACCAGAACACCAGGAAAATCTTCAAAAGAGTTTACTTCTTCGAGTGAAAAGATGGAGTTCAATTGGTCTAGAACATTCTAGAACCTCTGAACCAACCTCTTCATTACCTTTTCGAAGATGTCCGATAAGGTGGCCACCGAACCCCATCTTTCATTCGAAGAAGCGAACTCTTTTGAAGACTTCCGTATTCTGTTCAACATAGTCAGCATTGACCATCAGCTAACCGATGATGTTAGGATGGGCTACTACAAACTATGCTTGTATAAGAAAGAATTTCTTCATCCGAAAGATGTGTATGACAAGTTAGTGGTGGGTATTGTCACACCCCGACCGCGTAAAACAACAAATCGCGGCGGAAACATCGGGGCGTGTTGCAACAGAATTAATGTTTCATAACCATGGATACCAAAAAGTGTTTCGTTTTATTAAACATTGAATAATTACATCGTCTGGAAATCTAAATACACAAATTAAACATAGTCTATCATTATTATTGAGTCACTAAGGCCTTGTCCAGTCCTATGTGAGCATGCATCTTATCAATCGATATCATTCAACAATACCTGAAACATATGTGAAAACGAGGTCAGCAAAGAAATGCTGGCGAGTACATAGGTTTTGTGAAAATAAGATTCATGAATTCTGTTTAAGAAAATGTTTAGTCATGAACCTTGTAATTTGCTTTGTCTTTGTAAATCATTTGAAAAATAATAAGTTCAGGTGATATGTATAAATAAGAGAATAATGCATGATTAAATGAATAACCATGTAAAATGAGTTTGTATAAGATAAGTTGTTTGTAAATAAATGTCTTGTGAAAAGTATATTACTTGTATAAAATGTTCTATGTCTCAAACTGAAATGATTCAAATAACGCTACAATATGTAATACCATACAAACACTTATATATAGGAAGTACCAGCGGCGTATCCACCATGCTTGTATCATATTCCACACGCATTGTTACTTAATCACTTAATCAAACCAACCCACCAAAGTAATGTTCATGCCCAATGTAAATCATGTAATATGTAACCAAAACCCAATCGTATATCGCTTTGAATCCAATCGTTTACCCAATCGTTAAAACATCGTGTGAAAACCAATCGTTTACCCAATCGTTAAATTCGTTTTAGGTCGTGAAACTACTTAAATGGTCGTCTCGCTAATAACATTCAAACCTTCTTGACTCGCATTAATAAACCCTTACCAAAGGATAGATTAATAATTCGCATTAATAAACCCTTACCAAAGGATAGATTAACATCTCGCATTAATAAACCCTTACCAAAGAGTAAATTAAAAATTACAGATTCAGTCGCTACCCACAACACCCACACATAACTACGGGTGTAGTAAATAACGGGACTTGTCAGATCCTATGGTACCATAACCTAATACTGGTCGGCTTGATCATTGCTAATGAATGTCATTTGTTATGTAACTACAACCAACAAGTTTGTTCACTTTATGAAATCGTTATTAGTTTGTATAAATCGTCTTAATCGTTTTTGAAACCATCGTTATAACATCGAAAACATTTAGCACATATGAGTCACCCCAAAACAATTGAAAGCAGTAAAATAGGGGAATAATGTACTCGCCTGAGAATGCTTAGAGGTCTTGAACAACAACCAAACAAAGCTAGAGGGAGCACGGAATCAGTCGGCAAATCTATAAATAAACCGGACTTTAATCGGGAGATCGGATAGGATGAGGCTTGGTAAACCAAATGAGTATTGGAACTCATATGATATGGTTTAACAAGGCCTACATACTACAATGAAACCAAACCTAAGTGCTTTCGACCCATCGCGACCCATTAAGGTAGCTTATGCTACTTTAACGCGTCGTGTGCGTGAAACGCGTTCGGACCGCCTAACTAGTCCTATGACAAGTAGAATATGCCTAAACATGTTACATAATCAGTTATGTGACAAAGGTTTAGGTTACATATGCTTAATTACCAATTTTACATGAAAAGGGTATTCTGGTAATTTACCTAAGGCATATAAACTACCTATCATACAACTACTCAAACGATGTGACCATAGGGTATAACCTCGGAAGGTTATTGCCTACCTACTAGGTCACCTAATGTATTTGGTCGGATCCTAATGATCGACCAAATGGGTCGGGTTCGAGGTATAAGCGATTTATTAGATCGCTTACCCTACGACCCTAGACAACGTGGTAATCAGTAGGCATAGTCCCAAGGGACTATAACCAACGTGATTACACTCACGTTGCGAAGTTCAAACGAACTTCGCATTGACCATAACTGGTCAATGTAGAAAGTCAGACTCGAAAGACTCGAAAAGCAATAAAAGAACGAAAGAATACTTACGAAGGGTCCCCGAATGCTAATCTTGATCCAAGAATCTCAGGTATGAAACAATGGTTTCAACTTAGAGTTCCTAAGATCAAGATTCTAGTGATTTTAGCAATGGGGGTGAATGGGTATTTATAGGAATACCCGAACCGTTAGGATCGTTTCTAGGAAAACGTGATGCGATCTTGGCCATACACTTAGCACACATGGTATTGTAATACCATGTGCCATCAAAACCAGCCCATAGTATTGTTAAAACATGTGCAAAATTGAATTTGGACCAGATTCAAAGTTTCTACACAGAAAGTTTCAAAAATGGCAGATTTGGTCCCTGTAGTGTAATAAGGCCTTTTTTGACGCGTTTAAGGCCCGTTAACCCCATTTCAAAGCTCTAAAATGAAGTTAAAGTAAAGGGAACTTAAAATGTTCTCAAAAATATCTCGGATGTCGGTTCGTTTAGCCGTACAGTTGCGTTGTTCGGCTAATTACGACGGAATGCGCATAAGCGCGAAAAACGATCCAAATGACGTGACGAATGGATTTTTCTTAAGCCAAACACTAAAGCATAATATAGTCATGCTTACATAAATTTTTGGATGTCCGGATGTATTCTGAACGTAAGTTATGCGCGAAAATGCAAACTTGTGCACTTTTTGACACTTTTAGTCCCTGAATGACACAAAAGTTTATTTTAGCATACCGAACACATCAAAGCCTATTTCTAAGCTATGTGAAGGATATTTATGGTATGTTTAACTTATGGTCATGTTCCGGAATGTCTGTTACAGTTCAAATTGGCATACTTTCGCAGTTTGTCAACTTTAGTCCCTGTAAGCGATTAAACTTTGATTTCACCACACCAAACCTTCCAAAACTTATATCTAAGTTATGTAAAGGTTATTTAAGGTATGTTAAGCCTATGTCACTATTCCAGAGTGTTTGTTGCATTAAACTGGTTATATTTACGCATCAGTGCGCGTATAACCTTCCAGAAAGCGATTTAGAGTTTGAAATTGAACAAGAATTGATATGTGCAAATGATACACATATTTCTACAAATCCCAAGTATGAAATATAATATTTCATTGGTTTGGTATTTGTTTGATGGCCGCGGAGGCACAGGTGTTACAGTCTCCCCTACTTTAGGAAATTTCATCCCGAAATTTATTTAGAGGAAACTTGTGAGAGCTTGGAAATATGAAGTTGAAAAGATCGAACAACATTGGTTAGGGTTCTTGAACTTCTAGTAACCTTAATAACATTATGTTTGCAATGTAAGAGGGACACTTATATACAAGTATATGAAGCGTCATTGGTGCGTCCACCGTACCTCCATTACATCGTTCTCATTTCGTTATTTTTGTCACTATCGGTTCTTACACATAATAAATCTTACTGGGTTCCTATGCACTAAATTTCATAATTATGTACGCGTCCATAATTAGACAATTCCTTGCACAGTTCACACAGTCTATTTTATAATGTGTAGGGTAAAACCAAATGAACAAACCTGTGATGAGTGTAACTAGACCGCCATAGAGTCCTTTTAATTAAATCAATAAATGATCTAAATAGACTATCAAGGAGTCTGTTCAGCTACATCACTAGATGTCGTTCTTTAACCAAATTGTGAATCAATCTTTTAGACTAGACCACTCAAGGGTCTCTCATCGAATCATGGAATGGTACTATATAACCCAAGGGTCTTAACTACTACGTAGAAGCCCATAAGGATTTAAGGTAGTACTTTTTGAATATCCTACTATGAATCCCTCATATGAAGATATGAAAGATTCTATGAGGATTTGAAAAATCGTAACACACAAAAACATAGAGGAGAACACATAAACACATATCATATAACCACAAAATTGTTCGTTAATTTGTCTTGTAAATTGCGTACATGCATTTAAAGCACACTAGGAATCCATTCCGTGGATTTCATTCGGTACTTTAAACGTTACCAAGAATCCAACTATAAAGATAGAAAGATTCAAAAAGAAAATTCGATTTCGATTATTAGGAACCGAAGTGTTCGAATTAAGGTACATAAGGAATCCAATTAAGGACTCTGATTTGAATGATAATCATCCACAAGGATCTAATTGTAAAGATAAAAAGACCCCATATGAATTTTAGAAGTTGAAGATGTTTTGAAACCTTGCACTGGATGTGCTTAGGTCAAAACATGATGTAAAATGCTTATGAAGTTGAGATGCTTGATATGTTAAGGCGACATATGAAGCAGAATTTTGAAGGTTAAGTCAATGTATGAGGAAAATATTTTTGAAAACTATGCATGGGGTTCTTTTAATAAAAAATATGTTTAACGTTTTTGAAACCTTATATATAATACTTTTTGAAATCATAAAGTAGGTGTATTAGGTAGATATATTTATAAAAATGTTTTAAAATCATGCGAGATGAATTTTGAAATTATGTATAAGGTTTTTGAAAGACATGAATGATGCTTTTCGAAATCATGCACTTGATCAGAAAATGTATTGTGTTAATATTGTCTTCAGACTATATGAAATATTTTGAAATTAGAAAGGTTGGTTTTGATAACATGGCCAATGTTTTTGAAATAACATAGACAATGCATCTAGAAAAATTGTTTTCAAACTATATGAAATGTTTTGAGATCATGAAGATTGTTTTGAAATACTGGTACTGTGTATGTTGAAAAATCAAAACGTAATGGGTATGAGATTTGAAAATACCCTTAGTTATCTAACCAAGGATTTAAAGGCACAGATGTGCGAAAAGCACGATTACTCATAATGTCACTTAATTTTCTGTACTTTGTTTCTTAGAGTGAAACGAGTACTTAAATTTTTTTTTTTTGAGGGAATCATGAGCAATCATTTGAAAGAGAGAAATCACAAGAGTAGTTTGTAAGGTACATAGTTCCTTGATGTAGGTATCATAGGAAAAGCCATACACACCTAGCAGGGGGTTGAGCTGGTTGGTTGGGGACTGCTTTACCATTGTGAGCGACCATGGCGAAGTTCTGAGAAGCCTTTCGCTTCTTAGGGGATTGTTCATCCATGGTCTTTGATTCCTCGATTGGTTTATTGGCTGATGGTGTTGTCGCCTGACTAGGTCCTGCCTGTCTTGGTGACTCTTGAGTGGCTTCATCCTGGAGATGATACATGGCAGTAGCTAATTCAACAGTCTTCAGGACTACTTCGCCTATTCGCTGAGCGAATTTTGGCTGCTTGCTCAGATATCTGGGCGTCATCGTGATGAAGAGACATTCTTGAAGAAAAAGAAAGGCATAGGGAGAAACAGGTGAAAGATTATTGGACAATCAAAACAGAATGATAACTCATGAAGATTGCGATCATTTGTTTGTTACCTAAGGCAAACAAATGAGACGGTGACTGATCAAAGTAAATGGGTCAAAAATAATGTATCGCGAAGACATGCTCGCCTATAAGTGAACACTCATCCCAAGAATTCCCAGGTAAGCACAACTGGTCTCGCGTCTGATGAGATGTATACGAAGTGCTTGCCTAGACAGAAAACCCAGAATACGGGCATTCACCCTTCCAGTTTGCACGTGTTCACATTATTTAAAACCCAAAACCTTGACGAAGTTTTGAAAACTCAAAGAGGTTCAAAACCATATAATAGAGAGTTCAAAACCTTACAATAGAGGGTTCAAAACCTAGTAATCAATCATCCTAGAACAGATGATTAGTTTTCAAAGCGGTTTTGAAATTTATGTTCTTGTTGTGGTCATCGCCTAAGGATAGGTGACGGTATTGTTTTATGACTAAACGCAAGTAAACTCGCGTTAGGGTCCTAAGAAGGTTATAGACTAGGTCAAAGCATTACTAATAACCTAATTCCCTATAACCATTGGCTCTGATACCATCTTTTCTGTCACACCCCGACCGCGTAAAACAACAAATCGCGGCGGAAACATCGGGGCGTGTTGCAACAGAATTAATGTTTCATAACCATGGATACCAAAAAGTGTTTCGTTTTATTAAACATTGAATAATTACATCGTCTGGAAATCTAAATACACAAATTAAACATAGTCTATCATTATTATTGAGTCACTAAGGCCTTGTCCAGTCCTATGTGAGCATGCATCTTATCAATCGATATCATTCAACAATACCTGAAACATATGTGAAAACGAGGTCAGCAAAGAAATGCTGGCGAGTACATAGGTTTTGTGAAAATAAGATCCATGAATTCTGTTTAAGAAAATGTTTAGTCATGAACCTTGTAATTTGCTTTGTCTTTGTAAATCATTTGAAAAATAATAAGTTCAGGTGATATGTATAAATAAGAGAATAATGCATGATTAAATGAATAACCATGTAAAATGAGTTTGTATAAGATAAGTTGTTTGTAAATAAATGTCTTGTGAAAAGTATATTACTTGTATAAAATGTTCTATGTCTCAAACTGAAATGATTCAAATAACGCTACAATATGTAATACCATACAAACACTTATATATAGGAAGTACCAGCGGCGTATCCACCATGCTTGTATCATATTCCACACGCATTGTTACTTAATCACTTAATCAAACCAACCCACCAAAGTAATGTTCATGCCCAATGTAAATCATGTAATATGTAACCAAAACCCAATCGTATATCGCTTTGAATCCAATCGTTTACCCAATCGTTAAAACATCGTGTGAAAACCAATCGTTTACCCAATCGTTAAATTCGTTTTAGGTCGTGAAACTACTTAAATGGTCGTCTCGCTAATAACATTCAAACCTTCTTGACTCGCATTAATAAACCCTTACCAAAGGATAGATTAATAATTCGCATTAATAAACCCTTACCAAAGGATAGATTAACATCTCGCATTAATAAACCCTTACCAAAGAGTAAATTAAAAATTACAGATTCAGTCGCTACCCACAACACCCACACATAACTACGGGTGTAGTAAATAACGGGACTTGTCAGATCCTATGGTACCATAACCTAATACTGGTCGGCTTGATCATTGCTAATGAATGTCATTTGTTATGTAACTACAACCAACAAGTTTGTTCACTTTATGAAATCGTTATTAGTTTGTATAAATCGTCTTAATCGTTTTTGAAACCATCGTTATAACATCGAAAACATTTAGCACATATGAGTCACCCCAAAACAATTGAAAGCAGTAAAATAGGGGAATAATGTACTCGCCTGAGAATGCTTAGAGGTCTTGAACAACAACCAAACAAAGCTAGAGGGAGCACGGAATCAGTCGGCAAATCTATAAATAAACCGGACTTTAATCGGGAGATCGGATAGGATGAGGCTTGGTAAACCAAATGAGTATTGGAACTCATATGATATGGTTTAACAAGGCCTACATACTACAATGAAACCAAACCTAAGTGCTTTCGACCCATCGCGACCCATTAAGGTAGCTTATGCTACTTTAACGCGTCGTGTGCGTGAAACGCGTTCGGACCGCCTAACTAGTCCTATGACAAGTAGAATATGCCTAAACATGTTACATAATCAGTTATGTGACAAAGGTTTAGGTTACATATGCTTAATTACCAATTTTACATGAAAAGGGTATTCTGGTAATTTACCTAAGGCATATAAACTACCTATCATACAACTACTCAAACGATGTGACCATAGGGTATAACCTCGGAAGGTTATTCCCTACCTACTAGGTCACCTAATGTATTTGGTCGGATCCTAATGATCGACCAAATGGGTCGGGTTCGAGGTATAAGCGATTTATTAGATCGCTTACCCTACGACCCTAGACAACGTGGTAATCAGTAGGCATAGTCCCAAGGGACTATAACCAACGTGATTACACTCACGTTGCGAAGTTCAAACGAACTTCGCATTGACCATAACTGGTCAATGTAGAAAGTCAAACAAAGTTTGACTTTCAGACTCGAAAGACTCGAAAAGCAATAAAAGAACGAAAGAATACTTACGAAGGGTCCCCGAATGCTAATCTTGATCCAAGAATCTCAGGTATGAAACAATGGTTTCAACTTAGAGTTCCTAAGATCAAGATTCTAGTGATTTTAGCAATGGGGGTGAATGGGTATTTATAGGAATACCCGAACCGTTAGGATCGTTTCTAGGAAAACGTGATGCGATCTTGGCCATACACTTAGCACACATGGTATTGTAATACCATGTGCCATCAAAACCAGCCCATAGTATTGTTAAAACATGTGCAAAATTGAATTTGGACCAGATTCAAAGTTTCTACACAGAAAGTTTAAAAAATGGCAGATTTGGTCCCTGTAGTGTAATAAGGCCTTTTTTGACGCGTTTAAGGCCCGTTAACCCCATTTCAAAGCTCTAAAATGAAGTTAAAGTAAAGGGAACTTAAAATGTTCTCAAAAATATCTCGGATGTCGGTTCGTTTAGCCGTACAGTTGCGTTGTTCGGCTAATTACGACGGAATGCGCATAAGCGCGAAAAACGATCCAAATGACGTGACGAATGGATTTTTCTTAAGCCAAACACTAAAGCATAATATAGTCATGCTTACATAAATTTTTGGATGTCCGGATGTATTCTGAACGTAAGTTATGCGCGAAAATGCAAACTTGTGCACTTTTTGACACTTTTAGTCCCTGAATGACACAAAAGTTTATTTTAGCATACCGAACACATCAAAGCCTATTTCTAAGCTATGTGAAGGATATTTATGGTATGTTTAACTTATGGTCATGTTCCGGAATGTCTGTTACAGTTCAAATTGGCATACTTTCGCAGTTTGTCAACTTTAGTCCCTGTAAGCGATTAAACTTTGATTTCACCACACCAAACCTTCCAAAACTTATATCTAAGTTATGTAAAGGTTATTTAAGGTATGTTAAGCCTATGTCACTATTCCAGAGTGTTTGTTGCATTAAACTGGTTATATTTACGCATCAGTGCGCGTATAACCTTCCAGAAAGCGATTTAGAGTTTGAAATTGAACAAGAATTGATATGTGCAAATGATACACATATTTCTACAAATCCCAAGTATGAAATATAATATTTCATTGGTTTGGTATTTGTTTGATGGCCGCAGAGGCACAGGTGTTACAGGTATGATTTGTCTACGAACCGTAGAGATTGGTGGTAACATTAAGAAGTGCAAGCTCACCACAACTAAGGAAGAGTTTGATAAATCGGATAAGTACCTGAAAGCTTTTGAGACTTTTGCCATGAAAGTTGGGTTTTTACGTGATAAGTTAATCAAACTTGAACTGCTTGTGATTGATTCAGAAGGTGCATTGGACATAAAGCAGTACATGGAGGCAACACATGAACATAAACTCATCAAAGATGAGTTAAAGAATGTAGCTGCCATGCGTAAGGAGTTGAAGGGAAGTGCTAACAACCGTTGGAGATTTCGGGTATTATAAAGCAAAAAGTTGAGGCATGAACTTAGGTTCAAAAAGGTGGTGAATGCACCATGGTAGGCTCTAGCATAGAGTCACTAAGTTGGTTTTCTTTTTATGGTGAACTGTAAAACCTATGAATAATGAACCACATTTAGTGAACCGCATCTCTTTTTACAGCCTAGCATATCTGGGAAAAACTCCTTTGTGAAAATTGATAGAGCTTACCGTGATCCATTCACCACCTTCTTGAACCTAAGTTCATGCATCTCAACTTTCTGCTTTAAAATACCTGAAATCTACTGACAATTTTTAGCACTTCCATTCAATTCCTTACGTATGGCATTTACTTTCTTTAACTCATCTTTATGCGTTTATGTTTGTTGGTGCACTTGTGTCTGTACTTTGTCTTTATTTTGTGATGATATAAAACGATGTCTTTTGTTAGTCTTGTAAGTTTGACCAATCAACCATCCTCCTGGTTTGACTTGGCCAAACAGTTAGAACATAGTGTAATATGTCTGTGTCGAAGGATGAGTCATCGAAGGATTGTTTAGATCCTTCGATGAGCTCGAAAGATAAGCCTTCGATGGATGATTGATGGACCACGAAGGATATCATCCTTCGAGGTGTATATGTGGATCCTTCGATAGGTTTCAGATCGATAGATGATCCTTCGATCAAGCTATCTGATCCTTCGACCAGACGAGCTGTGATGGATATATATACTCATGTAATGTGTTCACTTCATGAGGGTGTGAGATGTGAGTGAACTTAGTCTTGTAGATAGCGTATTTTCAGTTTGGTCAAGGGCTGTAACCGTGTCCACTGAAATACAAGAGAAAACTTTGATATCTCGTGTGTCTACCTTTCTCTTTGTAGCTTGTGTTCTCATATAAACTACCGGTTTGCATTCTAGCTTGGATTCCGCACTTGCTAGTGTGTTAAACATAACAAGGATTAGGTTTAACCTCAACCTCCGAGGGACCTACAAGTGGTATCAGAGCCGTGGCTCTTTTCCTTGTTAAAAACCGAGTTTGAACAAAAACTCACATGGTTTAGCACCCGTTTTTAGTGTTTTTCTCGCATTTCTTGACGTAAAAACGTGTTCTAAACTAACCGGGTGTGTTAAAGGACGGGTTGGGTAACTTAAAAACTTGTTTTTAAGAAGTTTGGTCATCTCCGGCCAAATTCCGGCTTACTCCGGTGACCGGTTTCTGGATAAGAACCTTCCAATTTTAGTATATTTTATTGGTAAAATCTGGTTTGGTAAAAAGGCATGGTCTGAACATTACCTTTCTGCCGAAAGCTTTCTACCAACCCATCACCTTTTCACCAACCTGTCACTTTTGTCACCTGTGTCAGTACAGATCGAAGGATATCCTTCGAGGTCGAAAGATCATCTTTCGATCAAAGGAAGTTCGATAGATAATCATCCTTCGAACATCCTTCGAAGTCTGTGACTTATCCTTCGATCCAAGGAATCTTATCACAGGATACATCTTTCGATCTACAGTTCTTATTCGAAAGATAAGGATCCTTCGATTGGAGAATCTTTCGAAATCATTGTTCGAAATTCAACAGTGATCTTTCGAACACTGTTGATCCTTCGAACAAGTCTTGATCCTTCGATCTTAGTCTGTTTAGGTTTAACAAGTTTGTGATTTTCAGGTATTCTTTTTCTTGATCAAAAATGAATCCGATTTGGGGTACTCCGGTAAATACCGATATGTATTATGGTACTCCGTCTCCGGATAACGGAAAGTATAGAAACACGAGTTTATCTCCTTCGTGGGCCGAATCTTCCGCACCGACATCTTCACAAGCTAATGCAAGTTCTACCGGTCAGTGGGCATTTGTATCAAATCAAACTCCAAGTATTCAAAGCATTCTCTTAAGCGAGAGCGAAACTGGAAGTTTGAATCGGCCTCCAAAGTTGATGCACTTAAGCGAATATCCGGGATGGACTGACAGATTTCATACATACGTCCTTGGACAAAATACAGAATTGTGGTTGCGTTTCATCACAGATTTCGATCAAACAATAGAGGTTGCCGCGTCGTCTGCTGTTATGTTTGCCGATCTTACGGAAGATCAGAAGAAGGTCTATGACTTAGAGAAGAAAGCTTATGTTATTCTTACTCAGGCATTAAGCAAGGATATTTACCATCAATTTGTCAACTTCAAAACGACAAAGAAATTATGGGATGCGTTGAAGACGAGAGGTGTAGGAAACGAAGCGACTCGCCAATTAAGACAAGGTCTTCTCAAGAAAGAGTTTGATGGGTTTACATGCATGGATAAAGAATCTTTGGGAGATTTGACGAGTCGATTTTCTCATTTGTTGACTGAAATGGGAACTTTTGGAGTGATAGCGACTCCAATCGAAATTGTCACCAAGTTTGCTGATGATTTGCCACCACAATGGAGTAATTTCTTGGAAATCCTGAAGCTCAATGGCACATTGGCTACAACAAGCTTCAATGACTTTGTTTGTCACACCCCGACCACGTAGAACATACAAAACGTGGCGGAAACGTCGGGGAGTGTTGTAACAGAATTAATGTTTCAATTCCATGGCAATTGAAGTTTCGTTTTATTGATTAAAAGTGTTACAATGTCTTAACAAACAAAGAAATACAACCTAATTAACTAGTCTTGCATCTTTTATTGTCACTAAAGCCCAAGTCTGCCTATGTGTATCTTGATCACCTTATGCAACAGCTCCTGAAAAACACATGTGAAAATAGGTACGTCAGCATAAAAATGCCTGTGAGATACATAGGTTTTGTGAAAATAGGTTTCATGACTTATGTTTGAGAAAATGTTTAGGCATGAACCTTGTTATTTGCTTTGTTTTGTAAATCATTTGAAAATCGATAAGATCAGATGATATGTATAAATAAACGTAAGGTTAAATGAATAACCATGAAAAATGAGTTTGTATAAGATAAGTTGTTTGTAAAACAATGTCTTGTGAAAAGTATGTTATTTGTATAAAATGTTAAATGTATCAAACTGAAATGATTCAAATAACGCTACGACATGTAATACCATACAACCACTTATATATAGGAAGTACCAGCGGCGTATCCACCATGCTTGTATCATATTACACACGCATCGTTAATTAATCACTTAATCAAACCAAACCAAACAATGTAAGATGTCTATGTTTAAACCAACTGCCAAATGTATTGAATAATATGTCAAAATGTTTATGTCAAGATGTAAACCATGTAATGTGTAACCAAAATGATATGTATGGCTAGTGAAATGTATCAACTAAACCATATGCACAAGAACATAGTATTGAAGTAAAACTTGGTTTAAATCAAAGTTATGTTTTGTGTAGTAAATGCATGATCAATGTAAATCATGTAATATGCATCCAAAATGTAAGCATGTGATGAATAACAAATGTACTAAGTATGAAGAACAATGCAACGATTGAACATACATAGCATGTGAACTGTACTACGTACACAACAATAGACATACGTAGCATATAATGTAATGTAAAACGATGTACTAAGTAATGCACACAATGGGCACACCTAGCATGAAATGTAATGAAATCATGTACTATAATGTACTAACGAACATAGCATGTATATGATATGAAAACAGGAAAGCTTGAAAGTAACACGTAGGCACATGTGTTTCACCCCAAAACAGTTTGGAAAACAGTAAAAGAGGGGTCTATGTACTCACTTGAGATTGCTTAGTAGTCCTTGAGTAACAACCAAACAATGCTAGAGATCGCGGATATCAAACGGCACCTACTATAGGTAACTATGTTAATAAACGGGACCTAAATCGGAAGATCTGATAGAATGAGGGTTCGTAAACCAAACGAGTATAGAGACTCGTGTCATATGGTTTAACGAAGCCTACATACTAAATGAAACCTTAATCTAAGTGCTTTCGACCCATTACGACCCGTTTAGGTAGCTTATGCTACTTTAACGCGTCGTTCGCGTGAAACGCGTTCGGACTGCCTAACTAGCCCTATGACAAGTGTTATATGCCTAAACATGTTACATAATCAGTTATGTGACAAAGGTTTAGGTTACATATGCTTAATTACCAATTATACATGAAAAGGGTATTCTGGTAATTTACCTAAGGCATATAAACTACCTATCATACAACTACTCAAACGATGTGACCATAGGGTATAACCTCGGAAGGTTATTCCCTACCTAGCATGGTCACCTAATGTGTTTGGTCGGATCCTAATGATCGACCAAATGGGTCGGGTTCGAGGTATAAGCGATTTATTAGATCGCTTACCCTACGACCCTAGACAACGTGGTAATCAGTAGGCATAGTCCCAAGGGACTATAACCAACGTGATTACACTCACGTTGCGAAGTTCAAACGAACTTCGCATTGACCATAACTGGTCAATGTAGAAAGTCAAACAAAGTTTGACTTTCAGACTCGAAAGACTCGAAAAGCAATAAAAGAACGAAAGAATACTTACGAAGGGTCCCCGAATGCTAACTTCGATTCAAAAATCTCAGGTATGAAACAATAGTTTCAACTTAGAGTTTCTCAAATCAAAGTTCTAGTGATTTAAGCAATGGGGGGTATGGGGTATTTATAGTTTTCGGTCCACCGTTAAGATCGTTTCATGGAAACCGTGCCTTAATCGTAACCGTACAAGTGTTGGAACCTTATGGTGACTAGAAAATGGTTCTTATCAGCTGACTAGACAATTTAGAATGTGTGGATGTGGATCAACCAGCTGCAATCTGCTGTTAAATGCAGTTAATCTGGTCTGATAGTGGTACGCGGGCCGCCTGAGGATTAACAGAAACTGAGGCGGGCCGCCTAGCCCTTCTGATCAGAAAACAAGTTTCAGAAATTACAGTTTCAGTCCCTGCACGTGTTTAAGGCCATTTCCGGCACTTCTAAGGCCCGTAAAGCCAACTTTAAGGCCCTAAAATGTTTCCTAAACATTGTGGACATGAAACATGCTCAAAAATATGCCGGATGTTAGTTCGTTTGGTCGTACGAACGCGATGTTCGCTTAATTACGACGGAATGCGCATAAGCGCGAAAAACGATCCAAATGACGCGACGAATGGATTTTTGGCAAGCCAAACACTAAAGAATAATATAGTCATGCTTACATAAATTTTTGGATGTCCAGATGTATTCAGAACGTAAGTTATGCGCGAAAGTGCAAACTTGTGCACTTTTTGACACTTTTAGTCCCTGAATGACACAAAAGTTTATTTTAGCATACCGAACACCTCAAAGCCTATTTCTAAGCTATGTGAAGGGTATTTATGGTATGTTTAACTTATGGTCATGCTCCGGAATGTCTGTTACAGTTCAAATTGGCATACTTTCGCAGTTTGTCAACTTTAGTCCCTGTAAGCGATTAAACTTTGATTTCACCACACCAAACCTTCCAAAACTTATATCTAAGTTATGTAAAGGTTATTTAAGGTATGTTAAGCCTATTTCACTATTCCGGAGTGTTCGTTGCATTAAACTGGTTATATTTACGCATCAGTGCGCGTATAACCTTCCAGAAAGCGATTTAGAGCTTGAAATCGAACAAGACTTGATATGTGCAAAAGATACACATATTTATACAAGTCCAAAGTATGAAATACAATATTTCATTGGTTTGGAATTTGTTTGATGGTTGAAATGACACAGGTGTTACAGTCTCCCCTACTTTAGGAAATTTCGTCCCGAAATTTAGTTTTAGAGGAAACTTGTGGAGACAGCTGTGACGGTTTTGCCTTCAGACAAATCCATTGAGCCCTTAAGTAAAACTCTGGGCCATGTTAGGATTCTTAGCAAAGATGTCAACCCTCAAAGTGAAGTCCTTGTAGTAACAAAACATGGAGTTTTGAACTACGGACAGAAGAACGTTTCTTATGAAGACTTATCATAGGAAACTGTGTGTGTGATTGAGATCTGAATTGGGTAGTGTGAGAATAAATGACATTGGTCAAAGTCCAAGACTTCTCCCGTATCATTACTCTTGTCACTACTATAGGTCCTAACACATGACAAAACTTCCTGTGGTTTCTGTGCACTGAATTTCCATAATTATGTAGGCCTCCATAATTACGTATTTCCTTGCACAGTCCGCACAGTTCATTTCATAATGCGTATGAGAGAAAAAAAAATCAAACAAATAATCCTGTGGTGATTTAACTTGACTGTAATAGAGTCTCTTTAACTAGGTCACCAAAGGATTAGATAAACGAAAAATCTCTTCAGCTAAACTACCCAAGAGAAATATTTAACTACACCGACGTAGGATGTATTTAACTTTAGATCGACGTAGGATCTCTTTAACTCAACTACCTAAGAGAAACATTTAACTACACCGACGTAGGATGTATTTAACTTTAGATCGACGTAGGATCTCTTTAACTGAACTACCTAAGAGAAACATTTAATTACACCGATGTAGGATGTATTTAACTTTAGATCGACGTAGGATCTATTTAACTCAACTACCTAAGAGAAACATTTAATTACACCGACGTAGGATGTATTTAACTTTAGATCGACGTAGGATCTCTTTAACTCAACTACCTAAGAGAAACATTTAACTACACCGACGTAGGATGTATTTAACTTTAGATCGACGTAGGATCTATTTAACTCAACTACCTAAGAGAAACATTTAATTACACCGACGTAGGATGTATTTAACTTTAGATCGACGTAGGATCTCTTTAACTCAACTACCTAAGAGAAACATTTAACTACACCGACGTAGGATGTATTTAACTTTAGATCGACGTAGGATCTATTTAACTCAACTACCTAAGAGAAACATTTAATTACACCGACATAGGATGTATTTAACTTTGGAATAGTACTTTATAATCCAAGGGACTTAACTACAACGTAGGAGTCCATTAAGGATTTTATGTAGTACCTTTGGGTATCCTACTATGAATCCCTTATACGAAGATATGGAAGATTCTACGAGGATTTGGATGACAAAACTTGGATCACACAAAAACATAAAAGGAATCACATAAGCACATAATCATATAATTGTTTAAATTAACCTTTAAGTTGTTGTCTTTGGACACGGATATTTAAAGCACGCCAGGAATCCAATCCGTGGATTCCACTTGGCACTTTAATCATTAGAATCTAACTATGAAGATAGGAAGATCTTAATAAGAATTCGGCTCTGTCCTTATTGAATTGTAATGTACGTATTAAGGCATACGAATAATTCAATTAAGGGCTCCGATTTGAGTGATATTCATCCATAAGGATCTAATTATGAGGATAGAAAGAACCTACATGGATTTTGGAATTTGTGTAACGAGAGTGTTCCGACACCTTGCACTAGGCGTGCTTACGTCGATACACAAGGTAGAAAGTTCATGAGGTTGAGGCACTAGATATGCCAAGCGACATATAAAGCAGAGTTTGAAGGTTGGGTACTACGTATGTTAAGTCGATCATACAAGCAGGGTTGACTTAGGGTTGGTTTAGACCACCTTGGTTTGGGTCAAATTGACAAGCGTTTGTCAGGTGAACGAGTTGTCCACGTGATGCATACAGACGACACTGTCGGTAAGCTTGGTGAGGTGCATTACATTTGTTGTACATAAGCACATACCGGCATTAGGTTTCCTTGCAAAAGGTTGAGCAGCAGCAGGATTTGTAACAGCTTTGCTTTGGATTGCAAAGCGGCACATGTTAACCAAATGTCTCCATCGAACACCGTGGGTACATTTGAAACAGGGTATTTGATTTGGATGATGATAGTGGCATTGGTTGCACCAAGGAGCAGTTCCCTTATACGACTTCATCCCTGAGACGAGTCACGGTGATAGCTAAATCAACGGCCTTCTGGTAGTACGACTCCTAATTGATGGACAATTGCAGCACCTAGTTCGGACATTGTTGTTGCAACGTAGAGGCACCATGTAGAAAATGGAAGACATGGGAGGAAACAAGGGAAAGATAATCAAAAGAAAATGACAACGCATGAAGATTTCGACCATTTGTTTGTTACCAAAGGCAAACAAATGAGATGGTGACTAATCAAAGTAAATGGCTCAATATAATGTATCGCGAAGACATGCTCGCCTATAAGTGAACACTCATCCCAAGAATTCCCAGGTAAGCACAACTGGTCTCGTGTCTGATGAGATGTATACGAAGTGCTTGCCTAGACAGAAAACCCAGAATACAGGCATTCACCCTTCCAGTTTGCACGTGTTCACATTATTTAAAACCCAAAACCTTGACGAGATTTTGAAAATTCAAAGGGTTCAAAACCATGTAACAGAGGGTTCAAAACCTTACAATAGAGGGTTCAAAACCTTGTAATAAATCATCCTAGAACAGATGATTAGTTTTCAAAGCGGTTTTGAAATTTATGTTCTTGTTGTGGTAGTCGCCTAAGGATAGGTGACGGTATTGTTTTATGACTAAACGCAAGTAAACTCGCGTTAGGGTCCTAAGAAGGTTATAGACTAGGTCAAAGCATTACTAATAACCTAATTCCCTATAACCATTGGCTCTGATACCATCTTTTCTGTCACACCCCGACCACGTAGAACATACAAAACGTGGCGGAAACGTCGGGGAGTGTTGTAACAGAATTAATGTTTCAATTCCATGGCAATTGAAGTTTCGTTTTATTGATTAAAAGTGTTACAATGTCTTAACAAACAAAGAAATACAACCTAATTAACTAGTCTTGCATCTTTTATTGTCACTAAAGCCCAAGTCTGCCTATGTGTATCTTGATCACCTTATGCAACAGCTCCTGAAAAACACATGTGAAAATAGGTACGTCAGCATAAAAATGCCTGTGAGATACATAGGTTTTGTGAAAATAGGTTTCATGACTTATGTTTGAGAAAATGTTTAGTCATGAACCTTGTTATTTGCTTTGTTTTGTAAATCATTTGAAAATCGATAAGATCAGATGATATGTATAAATAAACGTAAGGTTAAATGAATAACCATGAAAAATGAGTTTGTATAAGATAAGTTGTTTGTAAAACAATGTCTTGTGAAAAGTATGTTATTTGTATAAAATGTTAAATGTATCAAACTGAAATGATTCAAATAACGCTACGACATGTAATACCATACAACCACTTATATATAGGAAGTACCAGCGGCGTATCCACCATGCTTGTATCATATTACACACGCATCGTTAATTAATCACTTAATCAAACCAAACCAAACAATGTAAGATGTCTATGTTTAAACCAACTGCCAAATGTATTGAATAATATGTCAAAATGTTTATGTCAAGATGTAAACCATGTAATGTGTAACCAAAATGATATGTATGGCTAGTGAAATGTATCAACTAAACCATATGCACAAGAACATAGTATTGAAGTAAAACTTGGTTTAAATCAAAGTTATGTTTTGTGTAGTAAATGCATGATCAATGTAAATCATGTAATATGCATCCAAAATGTAAGCATGTGATGAATAACAAATGTACTAAGTATGAAGAACAATGCAACGATTGAACATACATAGCATGTGAACTGTACTACGTACACAACAATAGACATACGTAGCATATAATGTAATGTAAAACGATGTACTAAGTAATGCACACAATGGGCACACCTAGCATGAAATGTAATGAAATCATGTACTATAATGTACTAACGAACATAGCATGTATATGATATGAAAACAGGAAAGCTTGAAAGTAACAAGTAGGCACATGTGTTTCACCCCAAAACAGTTTGGAAAACAGTAAAAGAGGGGTCTATGTACTCACTTGAGATTGCTTAGTAGTCCTTGAGTAACAACCAAACAATGCTAGAGATCGCGGATATCAAACGGCACCTACTATAGGTAACTATGTTAATAAACGGGACCTAAATCGGAAGATCTGATAGAATGAGGGTTCGTAAACCAAACGAGTATAGAGACTCGTGTCACATGGTTTAACGAAGCCTACATACTAAATGAAACCTTAATCTAAGTGCTTTCGACCCATTACGACCCGTTTAGGTAGCTTATGCTACTTTAACGCGTCGTTCGCGTGAAACGCGTTCGGACCGCCTAACTAGCCCTATGACAAGTGTTATATGCCTAAACATGTTACATAATCAGTTATGTGACAAAGGTTTAGGTTACATATGCTTAATTACCAATTATACATGAAAAGGGTATTCTGGTAATTTACCTAAGGCATATAAACTACCTATCATACAACTACTCAAACGATGTGACCATAGGGTATAACCTCGGAAGGTTATTCCCTACCTAGCATGGTCACCTAATGTGTTTGGTCGGATCCTAATGATCGACCAAATGGGTCGGGTTCGAGGTATAAGCGATTTATTAGATCGCTTACCCTACGACCCTAGACAACGTGGTAATCAGTAGGCATAGTCCCAAGGGACTATAACCAACGTGATTACACTCACGTTGCGAAGTTCAAACGAACTTCGCATTGACCATAACTGGTCAATGTAGAAAGTCAAACAAAGTTTGACTTTCAGACTCGAAAGACTCGAAAAGCAATAAAAGAACGAAAGAATACTTACGAAGGGTCCCCGAATGCTAACTTCGATTCAAAAATCTCAGGTATGAAACAATAGTTTCAACTTAGAGTTTCTCAAATCAAAGTTCTAGTGATTTAAGCAATGGGGGGTATGGGGTATTTATAGTTTTCGGTCCACCGTTAAGATCGTTTCATGGAAACCGTGCCTTAATCGTAACCGTACAAGTGTTGGAACCTTATGGTGACTAGAAAATGGTTCTTATCAGCTGACTAGACAATTTAGAATGTGTGGATGTGGATCAACCAGCTGCAATCTGCTGTTAAATGCAGTTAATCTGGTCTGATAGTGGTACGCGGGCCGCCTGAGGATTAACAGAAACTGAGGCGGGCCGCCTAGCCCTTCTGATCAGAAAACAAGTTTCAGAAATTACAGTTTCAGTCCCTGCACGTGTTTAAGGCCATTTCCGGCACTTCTAAGGCCCGTAAAGCCAACTTTAAGGCCCTAAAATGTTTCCTAAACATTGTGGACATGAAACATGCTCAAAAATATGCCGGATGTTAGTTCGTTTGGTCGTACGAACGCGATGTTCGCTTAATTACGACGGAATGCGCATAAGCGCGAAAAACGATCCAAATGACGCGACGAATGGATTTTTGGCAAGCCAAACACTAAAGAATAATATAGTCATGCTTACATAAATTTTTGGATGTCCAGATGTATTCAGAACGTAAGTTATGCGCGAAAGTGCAAACTTGTGCACTTTTTGACACTTTTAGTCCCTGAATGACACAAAAGTTTATTTTAGCATACCGAACACCTCAAAGCCTATTTCTAAGCTATGTGAAGGGTATTTATGGTATGTTTAACTTATGGTCATGCTCCGGAATGTCTGTTACAGTTCAAATTGGCATACTTTCGCAGTTTGTCAACTTTAGTCCCTGTAAGCGATTAAACTTTGATTTCACCACACCAAACCTTCCAAAACTTATATCTAAGTTATGTAAAGGTTATTTAAGGTATGTTAAGCCTATTTAACTATTCCAGAGTGTTCGTTGCATTAAACTGGTTATATTTACGCATCAGTGCGCGTATAACCTTCCAGAAAACGATTTAGAGCTTGAAATCGAACAAGACTTGATATGTGCAAAAGATACACATATTTATACAAGTCCAAAGTATGAAATACAATATTTCATTGCATTGGAATTTGTTTGATGGTTGAAATGACACAGGTGTTACATTGTTCAAATCCTGGAGAATAAGAATCAGGAAGAAACCCTTAAGGCGAAAAGGGTCATAGTGCCACAGAATCCTGAAATGTATTATGGAACTACTAGCGCTCCTGCAATACAAGTGCGACATGATCCTAAGATGTATTATGGAACTCCTAATACTCCTGCAAGACCTTCTTCACACGCTCCAATTCAAACAGCGTTTGTGTCTAGCACAGATATGTATGGCAATCCTGTCCAAGTTCCGGTCAAGCCTCCTCCAACAACAGACATGTATGGGAATCCACTTCCTGCTCAACAACAAGCATGTTATGGAAGCACATCATCTGCTGGTCAGCAATCCAAGCCAACTACAGTGCGGCTCGACACCTCAAGCTTTTCTAAAGTCAGTGTGGAAGTAGCAAAGGAACACATGGAGCTGCTAAACACTTTGGTGAGCGCATACTGTGGATTAGTGGAAGGTCAGATTGGCAACATTAATCTGACACAAGAAGACTATCAGCAGATTGATAAGGAAGAGTTGGATTTGATGGATATCAAATGGGCCTTTGCGAGTGCTGTGAGGAGAGCAAAGGATTTCATGGAAAGAACTGGTAGAACCAGCTTGGAAAGCAAGAAAGACACCAAGTATGGGTTCGACAAGCAAGCTGTAAAGTGCTTTAACTGTGGTGAACGGGGTCACTTCAAAAGGGAATGCACAAGACCAGCTCAGCATGGAAACCAAAATCCTTTCAGAAACCAAGGCAACCAGCAGAACCAGAACAGGAACAATGTTCGTACGTTGATACCTGTCAACAACCAAAGCCAAGCAGGGCCATCAAATGCCAACCAGGCACTTGTGGTTCAAGTAGATGAAGGTTGTGATTGGTCGCTTCAGTTGGGAAATGATGCTCCAGATGGAACAGCGTGTTTTGCTGAAGTCGTAAAGGATTTAAAGCACGCCAGTGGTGGAGAATCTTCCACCAATGGTGATGAATCTTCTGAAGATGAAGACAGTTCTGGTTATAGTGGAAGCTCAGATGAAGAATCCTCCACTTCAGGCAATGATCATGTGGATGAGACATCAAGTGCGTCAGTCGATGCAAATATTGATGAGCTTTTGGAGGAAGCTGCAGCAGGAACTGATAGAAGATCTATTTTGGTGGATCAAGCTGCTTATTCTTCATCTTCTCTCCATTCAGCCTTTATGGCTAATGTCGACAGTTCATCAAGTCAGGTATGTGTCGATGAACCCACTGCTGCTATTTGTGATAATTGTGCTAGATTAAGTGATAGATGTGCTGATTTGGATGCAAACATGTCTGAGTTGCAAGGCAAACATGATGCTTTACAAGCTAGTCTGTTTGACTTGCAAGACAAACATGTTTCGTTGAATGATAAGTGGTGTGAATTGCAAAGCAAACACGAGGCTTTGCAAGAGAAATATGATGTGACATTCCTCCACAATCAGAAATTGACCGTGGATCTTTCGAAGTTCACTGAAGCCAACATGTTTTATGAAAACCATGAAAAGGAGTTTAAATCGGTAATTGAGAAATTAAAGAAAGATAAAACCGAGCTAACAAAAATGGTTTCCAGAAAACAAACTGACATTAATTTGTATATAACTCGCCTTGAGATAATGCAAAAAGAGATGGCTTGTGTTAAAACTGAAAGTGAGGCGATCCGGCTTAAGTTAGACAGCTATTTGAGCTCTAGCTATGTGTTGGATCACATCATTGATGTTCAGAAAGAGAAACGGGATGTCACATGCATTGGATATAAGAAATGTCCACCACCCATGAGAAACAATTATGATGCCATGCCTGATGAGGAGTATAGAACTCACTTTGAACCATCTGTTCCTTTAGACGTTGAGGAATTTGCAACAGGACTCGGATACAAGAAAGAAGTATCATCAGATTCGGATGTGTCTGCAGATACATGTGTGTCTTCTGCTGAACAGAATCAGGATCCTCCAGTTGTTGTTGAGGATGCTGATTGTTCTGATGATGAATCTGATGATACTGATTCAGCAAAGTCTGATGCAGTGATAAAAGAAGAGGACATACCTCTTGAGAATCATATTCTGTGTGATCCTCCTGCAAAACCCGCTAAGACTGTTGCAATCGAGTCCTTGTCTGCACAAGAGTCGGAGAGTGTGGATTTGCTGTACACTCTTGTTGGTGATAATAAAATTTATTCTGACAAAGATTTTCTGATTAAGAATGTAAATCAATCCTTAATCAGTAAAGTTTTTGAAAATTCGACAAGTAAATTTCTGGGTAAGAAAGGATCACACGTTGTGGTAACACAGTGCCCTCCTATCCCAAAGGCTGAAGTTAGAAAACAATTTGGCAATCAGAAATTACCAACAGAGAAAAGGCAGCAAAATCATAACAAACAAAAAGGAAAATTGCCGGCTCAAAGTCAAAAGATGCCAAATCAAAAGAAGAACAAGAATGTGAACTTTGTGAAATCCAAGGGAACGGACAAAATTGAAACATTTGAAAATCAATCTAACTTAGATTTTGTCAAGAAGGCAACAGTGATGAAAAGGAATGAACCAAATAGTTCAAAACCTAGTACCTCGAGATCACAAAGTTCATCATCATCGGCAAGACGATCACATGATACTTCGGGGTTTGTTGAACGAAGATCATGTTTTGAATGTGGTACAATTGGACACATAATTCGAAACTGTCCGTATCTTCATAAGTTGAAAGCAAAAGTTGATGACCCCCATGGTAACAATTACCATAAAAGATCTGTTTCACCAAGACAGGACCCTCGTCTTGTTAAACAACAAGAAGAGAAACAGATAAAGAAACAACGGAAAAATGTTGAAAAGGTTTTAAAACCAGAGGTTGTCCAAACACAGTCTGTTAAGTTAGAAGTTAAAAATGAAAAACAAAAACAGATTTGGAAACCAAAACCAGTAACTGTTTCAGGGGGAGCTACATCAATTCCGAATCATCGGGAAATGGATGTTACAATTCTCGATGATGACGGACGACCCAAGTCTGTGAAGGCTTGGGTCCCCCTCTCTAACTAATCTCTGAATGAGAGTGCAGGATGTTCCAGGAGGAACTATTGATAGTCTTAGGATTGTTGATAGTGGAGCGTCCATGCACAAGATCGGCGACACCAGACTCCGAAACATCATTATATCTAGGAGTTGTTGCCTTTGATGGAGAGAAATGTGAAAAGAGAGGAGAAAAGAAGACAAAAAAATGTCTGATGAAAGAATGTTGTTGAATGAAGTTGAAAAATTCGACATGATGAGATATGTGCCAAAATTGGTTGTTATGGTTTTTGATCGGGTCCTCAGGAAAGATTCCAATGAAAAGTACGCGCCTGTAGCACGTCTGAAGCTTTTCGAAGATTCATGGATTTTTCTTCCACAAGAAGTTCAAAGTCCACAAGATGAACGTGTAGGGTACTTTTCTCTACAGTGTGATTGAAGAAAATGTGTTGGTTGATCAAACCAACCAGGTGTGCGGATGCCTTGGCGTGGATTGAACAACCGCACACTACTTCTCAAAGAGAAAGATAAAGACCTTCGCTGGTGCAATGTGGAAAACCAGCCGGACCCAGAGGTTTTTGATCTTGTTGCTGTGAAGGGATTTCAGTAGCTACAAAATCGACTTTGAAATCCACACCTGGTGGATATCCAGTTTGGGAGAGCACTCAGATTCCTGGCAATGCACGAAGCAGTTGCAGGATACGGTTTTAAATTTCTAATCTCTCCTATACTTGTCGATATTTAAGCTGCTTTATGAATTATTTTCATCTCGTACAGCACTCTTTGGCCAGACACATTGATCTCGAATATCACTTCACAAGTGATTGTTTCAATATGAAACTCATCAATGTTGTCATGGTCCACACCAATGACCAACGTGCCGACCTTTTTACCAAAGCATTTGACAAATCACGATTTGACTATTATTGGTAAACGGCATTAAGGTCAAGCAAGAGTAAAACCAACATCGGAAAATCATTTTTGTAAATACCTTTGTGTTTTAAATTTATCTTAGTTTGTTGATTTTAGGGGGAGTAAATCCAAATTTGAAAATTCAAAAACATCGAAAAATTTCAAAAACACAAAAACAATAGAAAAACAAAAATGAGTTTCCTGGCGAGCAAAAGAGAAAATGATAGTACATCAGTGGTCTGTCCAAACCTCTTTAAACCTAAACTGAAAAACGATAAGCAGCTCTATATAAGATGTATCGGTAGGATCACAATCATTTTAAAGTGTGCAGGGTGATATAAACTTAAATCGACTGAAGACCAGGTGGGAACCACTCATTGGCATATGGTCTTAGTACCGAAATTTCGTTTGAGAGATTGCCGAGGTTCTGAAATATTCGGTCTTTATGCTGCTTATCATCTGGGTATCATGGTTGTATCTTTTACCGAATAATAACGGGGACGCAAGTCTAGATCTTCCATGATACTATACATACGTGTACATATTGCATTCGACCTCAATAAGTGATCAACAATCACATGTCCAACAAAATAAGTGATAATATATCACATTTATCCGGGAGTCAAGTTCGTCTCTCTGCTGTACGAAAGTACTGACCTGTTCACGGACTTGCTCTTGTGCCCTCATGCATATGAAAATCAAGTTCCTCATCAATAAGTGATTCTATCACATAGGGCTTGTTTTCAAACAAAATAAGTGAGTATCTCACATCATATACGGTCAAACAGATGATAATCGGTATACTCACCGGTAAGATGAACCCTCGTGCATACCTTGATACGGGAATGTGTCGTGATGTGGATGAACACCGGTCGGTAAGTATAAATCATACCTTAACGTATCCCCTCGCCATGATTACATCTGATAAGTTGAGCTTAAGTGGACAACAATACCGATAATTGTTATAGGATGCTTATCTTAATGTTAATTAATTGAACAAAGAGAGCGTTTTGGCATGACCGTACACTGATATGATTCTCTTACCCTCGAAACTCGCAAAAAGAATGTCTGTAAATATTTAGTTAATGCTTTCAGTTTCTGCATCTTTGTATATATTTATTTACTGCTTTCAGTCTCTACATTTCAAATATTCAAAAATACCAAAAATATTTTAGGTGTGTTTTAATATAAACTTTATAAAAGCCAAAAAGATTTTATTTCTACTTTATTTTCGATCGTACGATGTTGGAGCTCGAGTCTTCGTTGCCTGAAACCTGAACGAAAACCGAATTGACTAAATCTTCATAAACGGTCGAAATTTGCAAGTTTTGAAAGTTAGAAACTAAAACTGACAAATTTATTAAACTTTCAAGCTGTCGGACGGTGTTTGATTGAAACATGGTCATACGTGTGTCATTTGTTTATGCTAACTATATTCCAAGCAGTTGTTCTCATTACGCGTTTAGATTTCTTGCATGTGCAGATTCTAAAGGCAAGGAGAACATGGTCGATGACAAGCTTCGGAATGAAGACACGATGTGAAGGCCCTCAAAAGATGAAAATGATCGAGTTGCCGCTGACCATCATCAACACCACAAGGATCTCAAGCTATAAGGATCAAGTCAGTCACGAGCATAACTCAAGGGGGAGCTTTTGTTAAGGGGGAGTTTGTCGACACACTTCCTACATGAAACAGGGAGTTTGTTGATACAATTTCTACTTTTAAGACGTGAAGACTTTGAAGATCCTCCGACATTGAAGACTTGAAAGGACATCAGAGACTTGAAGACACGAAGATCGAGACAAAGCTACAGCCAAGGGGGAGTTTGTTGGTGCACTTGTGTCTGTACTTTGTCTGTATTTTGTGATGATATAAAACGATGTCTTTTGTTAGTCTTGTAAGTTTGACCAAGTCAACCATCCTCCTGGTTTGACTTGGCCAAACAGTTAGAACATAGTGTAATATGTCTGTGTCGAAGGATGAGTCATCGAAGGATTGTTTAGATCCTTCGATGAGCTCGAAAGATAAGCCTTCGATGGATGATTGATGGACCTCGAAGGATATCATCCTTCGAGGTGTATATGTGGATCCTTCGATAGGTTTCAGATCGATAGATGATCCTTCGATCAGGCTATCTGATCCTTCGATCAGACGAGCTGTGATGGATATATATACTCATGTAATGTGTTCACTTCATGAGGGTGTGAGATGTGAGTGAACTTAGTCTTGTAGAGAGCGTATTTTCAGTTTGGTCAAGGGCTGTAACCGTGTCCACTGAAATACAAGAGAAAACTTTGATATCTCGTGTGTCTACCTTTCTCTTTGTAGCTTGTGTTCTCATATAAACTACTGGTTTGCATTCTAGCTTGGATTCCGCACTTGCTAGTGTGTTAAACATAACAAGGATTAGGTTTAACCTCAACCTCCGAGGGACCTACAATGTTCATATGTTGCCTCCAGGTAGTGCTTTATGTCCAATGATCCTTCTGAATCAAGCACAAGCGTTTCAAGTGTGATTAACTTACCGTGTAATAACCCAACTTTCATGCTAAAACCCTCGAAAGCTTTCAGGTACTTATCCCATTTATCAAACTCTTCCTAAGCTATGCTAAGCTTTCACTTCTTACTCTCACCAGCAATCTCTATGGTTAGAACGATTCATACCAACCACTAACCTGTCATACACGTCTTCTGGATGATGTAATTCTTTCTTATACAATGTAGGTCCCTCTTCCCAAGACGAAGGATCCTTATCTTTCGAAATGTAAGACCATATGCCAATGAATGGTTCCCACCCTCATGAAGTGAACACATTACATGAAGTGAACAGAAACTAAATATATACAGAGATACAGAAACTAAAAGTAGTAAATAAATATTGACAGACATTCTTTTTGCGAGTTTCGAGGGTAAGAGAATCATATCAGTGTACGGTCAAGTCAAAACACTCTCGTTGTTCAGTTAATTAACATTAAGATAAGCATCCTATAACGATTATCGGTATTGTTGTCCACATAAACTCAACTTATCATTTGTAATCATGGCGAGGGGATACGTTAAGGTATAATTTATACTTACCGACCGGTGTTCATCCACATCACGACACATTCCCGTATCAAGGTATGCACGAGGGTTCATCTTACCGGTGAGTATACCGATTATCATCTGTTTGACCGTATATGATGTGAGATTCTCACTTATTTTGATTGAAAACAAGCCCTATGTGATATAATCACTTATTGATGAGGAACTTGATTTTCGATGCATGAGGGCACAGGAGCAAGTCCGTGAACAGGTCAGTACTTTCGTACAGCAGAGAGACGAACTTGACTCCCGGATAAATGTGATATTTTATCACTTATTTTGTTTGGACATGTGATTGTTTATCACTTATTGAGGTCGAATGCAATATGTACACGTATGTATAGTATCATGGAAGATCTAGACTTGCGTCCCCGTTATTTTTCGGTAAAAGAAACAACCATGATACCCAGATGATAAGCAGCATAAAGACCGAATATCTCAGAACCTCGGCAATCTCTCAAACGAAATTTCGGTACTAAGACCATATGCCAATGAATGGTTCCCACCCAATCTTCAGTCGATTAAGATTTATATCACCCTGCACACTTTAAAATGATTGTGAGCCTACCGATACATCTTATATAGAGCTGCTTATCGTTTTTCATTTTGCATTTCAGTTTAAAGAGGTTTCGACAGACCACTGATTTACTATCATATTCTCTTTTTCTCGCCAGGAAACTCATTTTTGTTTTTCAATGTTTTTGTGCTTTTGAAGTTTTTTCGATGTTTTTGAATTTTTTAAATTTGGATTTACTCCCCCTAAAATCAACAAACTAAGATAAAATTTTAACAACACAAAGGTATTTACAAAAATGACTTTCCGATGTTGGTTAACTCATGTTTTACCTCAATGCCGTTTACCAAAATTAATTTTTAATCTGAAAAGATTTATCGAATTTTGGAAAAATCAGTTGGCATGTCGGTTTGCGGTGCGGACCATGACAACATTGTCTGGTCAAAGAGTGCTGCGAGAGGATAATAATTTATAAAGAAGCTTAAATAACGACAAGTGTAGGAGAGATTAGAATTTTAAAACCGTATCCTGCAACTGCTCCGTGCATTGCAAGGAATCTGAGTGCTCTCCCAAACTGGATATCCACCCGGTGTGGATTTCAAAGTCGATTCTTTGTAGCTACTGAGAAGTCTCTTGACAGCAACAAGATCATAAACCTTTGGGTCCGGCTGGTCTTCCACATTGCACCAGCGAAGGTTTTTGTCTGTCTCTTTCAGAAGTAGTGTGCGGTTGTTTAATCCAAGCCAAGGCATCCGCACACCCAGTTGGTTTGTTCAACAAACACTTTTTCTTCAATCACACCGCGAAGAAATGTACACTGCATGTTTATCTTGTTGATTTTGAACCTCAAACGTGCTGCAGGTGCGTACATTTTGATTTGAATCTACCCTGGGGACCCGATCAAAGCTTGATTGTAAAAGGCTTTGCATTTTTTTCGAAGCTTTTCAAACTCTTTCAACAGACAATTCTGTTTCTCTTTTCCTTTTCTTTTCTTCTCTCCATCAAAGGCAACAATTTCTTCTGTCGCCTATTTTGTGCATGGACACTCCACTATCAACAATCTTACGACTATTGAAAGTTCCTCCTGGATTATCCTACACACTCATTCAAAGATTAGACGGAGAGGGGGACCCAAGCCTTTGTGGACTTGGGTCGTCCTTGATCATCAAGAAAAGTGATTTCAATCACTTGATGATTAGGAAAAAGAACCTGCGGTGCTCCCCCTGATTGAATTACCTGCTTTGGTTTCCAAGCTGTTTGTCCTTTACCAGTATTTGTATTAATTGTTTTAGCATTTACTGGTTTTGCAGTTTTAGGTTTTGCTTGAACAGGTTTTTCTTCTTTGACCTCTGATTTTAAGGCCTTTTCAATTACCTTTTGATTCTTTTGTTTTAACTTCTTTTCCCTTTCTTTCAAGACACGTGGGTCTTGTTTCGGGGAAACTGATCGTTTTTGGTAATTGGTTTCTTGGGGAGCCTTCAACTTTTGCAGGTATGGGCAGTATCTTACAATATGCCCAATTGTGCCACACTCAAAACACATTCTCCGCTCTACAAACCTCGGAGAAACATGTTGATGACCAGACGGAGAACCAGACCATGAACTTTGTGATCTAGATGTACTTGAACCTATATCACATCCGTTGGTGTGTTGGGTGTAATTATTCTGATCATTTCGTTTTAAAATTCTAACTTGTTTTATAAAATCAATGTTAGATTTATCCTGAAATGTTTCAAGTTTATCTGTACCCTTGGATCCAACAAAGTTCACTTTCTGTTATCTTTTCTTAACAGGAGCTCTTTTGTTTTGCACCTTTTGTTGTTGAACTTTAGGTGCTTGAACATTCTTGTTCTGAGCCTTCTTTCCCTGTACCTTACCCTTTCCGGAGTTGACTTGTTGTTTTCGCTCAATTTGTTGTTTTTGGTTTCCGTATTGTTTTCTAATTTGTTCACACGGAATTGGATCACATTGAGTGACGGTGACTTTGCCACTTTTGTTTCCCAAAAACTTATCAATACATCCTTCAAAAATTTGCTCAATTAAATCTTGATTTACATTTTTAATTGGAAAATCTTTGTTAAAGTAGATTTTGTCATCTCCTTTGAGCGTGTACAACAAGTTATTCCCTTCACTGCTCGAAACAAGGGACTCCACTGCTTTTGACATTTCAGTCTTACTCGGTTCCACTGGTGGATCACATAAGATGTGATTCTCAATTGGAATATCTGTTGTAACCGAGTTAGACTGTTGATTCACAATTTCTACAGACTCATCATCCGATGAATCAGATTCATCATCCGAAGAATCAGTATCCTCAACAGTGGGAGGACTCTGTTCCTTAACACATGATGAATCCGTCACATTCTCAGACTCAGATTCAGATTGACCCGAGGATGATGTACCAGTTGTGAACCTGAGGCCTGCTGCAAAGTCATCTAGACCGAGTGGCACAGTAGGTTCAAAACGGGGCATATACTCGTCATCAGGCAATTTGGAGTAATTGTGATTCATTGGGGGAGGACATGATTTGAATCCATTACACTTCCTATCCCCCTTTTTCTTTTGAACATCAATAATGTGATCCAAAACATAGCGGGAATTGGAATAGCTTTCCAATTTCTGCTTAATTGTCTCACATTCACATCTAGCTGTTGCTAACTCTACCATTTGCTTTTCAATTGTGTCAATTAAATCATTGTTAGCATGTTGTTTTCTCAAAACAGCCCTTTGTAATTCAGAAACATCATGTTTTAATGACGCAATTGTAGCTTTAAATTCCTTTTCATTTCTGGTTAAAAACAAGTTAGCTTCAGTTGCTTTAGAGAGATCAACAATCAATTCTTGATTGTGTTTGTTTGTGACTTCAAACTGCTTTTCCTGTTCAGCATATTTAACCTTTAAACTATCACAATTTTCACAGCTAACTACAGTGGGTTCATCGATACTTACCTGACCTGATGAACTGTCGACATTAGCCGTAAAGGCTGAATGGAAAGAAAAAGATCCATCTTCAGAGAAGAACTTAGCAAGCTTCTCGGAAGTTCCAGCAGATTTCTGGCAGAGAATAGATCTCCTCTTGCATAATGCTTCAGCTTCAGCCAAAAGTTCATCAACCTTCAAATCTAAAGCATCACCTGATAAATCACCAGTATCAAGTGATTCCCCATCTGTGCTCCCACTATAACCCAAACTATCTTCATCTTCTGAAGATTCACCAGCAGACGCGGGTTCTACTACCTTCTCTGTTACTTTAGCATAACAAGCTGTTCCACCATTTCCTCCTTCTCCAAGCTGAAGCGACCAATCACAACCTTCATCTATTTGAACCACGAGTCCCCGGTTGGCATTTGATGACCCTGGTTGGCTTTGGTTGTTGACAGGTATCAACGTACGAACATTGTTCCTGTTCTGGTTCTGCTGGTTGCCTTGGTTTCTGAAGGGATTTTGGTTTCCATGTTGAGCTGGTCTTGTGCATTCCCTTTTGAAATGACCTCGTTCACCACAGTTAAAGCATGTTACAGCTTGCTTGTCGAACCCATACTTGGTGTCTTTCTTGCTTTCCAAGTTGTTTCTCCCGGTCCTTTCCATAAACTCCTTTGCCCTTCGAATTGCACTAGCAAGAGCCCATTTGATATCCATCATTTCAAACTCATCTCTGTCCACTTGCTGATAATCTTCATTGGTTAGATTGATATTCCCAATCTGACCTGCGATCAATCCACAGTAAGCACTAACCAAGGTATTCAACATCTCCATATGCTCCTTGGCTATTTCGACACTGACTTTGGAAAAGTTGGAAGTGTCTAATCTGACAGTGTTTGGATTGGAAGTGGCTTGAAAGTTTGAAGTGTTTCCATAAAACCCTTGCTGTTGCGGTTGTTGCTGCTGAGGAGCTGTCGGTTTCACATCTGATCTTGGATACATCAAGTATGCTGAAGGATCAAACTGATCTGTTGTTGATGGTCCAGTGTTTGAGATGAAAGCTGTTTGAAGCTTCGCGTGTTGAGAAGCTGGTTTTTCTCCACCAATACCTCCAGCAATCCCAAAATACATCTCTGGACTTTGAGGAGTGAGTGTTCTTTTTGCCTTAAGTTTTTCTTCCACATCCTTGTTCTCCAATTTTTGAATTAAATCATAAATGGTGATTGTGTCTAAAGCACCAGTTTCTTTGAGAATTTCAAGATAACTGCTCCACTTTGCTGGTAAGCTATCAGCAAATCTCTTCACTATTTCTTGTTGAGCGGCAGTGATTTTAAAAGCAAACATCTCACTCAACAAGTGATGGAACCTTGTAGATAAATCTGCCAAAGTCTCATTCTCCATACACGTGAAACCTTCAAACTCTTTCTTCAGTAAATCTTGCTTAATCTTTCTAGATTGAGCATTACCTTCACATCGTAACGTGAGCATATCCCACAAGCTTTTAGTTGTCGTGCAGTAAACAAACTGGTGGTAAATGTCTCTGTGAAGAGCTTGTGTGAGAATCATGAATGCTTTCTTTTCTAACTCAATTTTCTTCTTATCATCATCAGACAGAGTGATGTAAGTTTGTGGATTAGATCCTGCAACTTCCAAATCATTTTCAAATGGAGTGAAGAAACACATCCATAGATCTTGACCTTGCCCCTGAACATAAGTTCTCAGCCTTTCTTTCCACCATCCCCAATCATTTATGTGATTTAACTTTGGCGGTTTTGTGCTTGTACCAGTTTCACTGTCGTTCTGCATCATAGATTGAATGCTGCTGCTTTGATTTGTGACCAATGCCCATTGATTTGCAGTTATCATTGCGGCTTGAGTTGGGGCAATAGCTCGCAAGAATGCATTTTTGTCGAATTCTGGCTCAGGTTGTGTAGCTGATGATTGTGAAGTCGAAATCAATTGATTCCACCACTCACCGTTTGTTCCCATTTTATAAAAATTAATATATTAAGTGAAAATTGATTTAAAAAAAATTAATTTTCACAAACTATGTTAATTTTTCGAATGATAACAACCAGCCGAAGGATCCCTGTTCGAAAGACCTGAAAAACACAAACTGTTAAACTTAAACAGATTAGGGTCGAAAGATCAACACTTGTTCGAAAGATAGACACTTGTTCGAAGGATCAACAGTGTTCGAAAGATCACTGTTGAGTTTCGAACGATGACTTCGAAAGATTCTCCAAGACGAAGGATCCTTATCTTTCGAAATGTAACAGAAGCTCGAACAATATATCCTTCGAAAAGATTCCTTGGCTCGAAAGATAACTCACTGACTTCGAAAGATGTTCGAAGGATGGGTATCTGTCGAACCTCCTTGATCGAAAGATGATCTTTCGATTCCGAAGGATATCTTTCGATGAGCTCTGACACAGTTGACAAATGTTGATAGGTTGGTGAGAAAGGTGACAAGTTGGTAGAAACTTTCGGCAGAAGGTATGTTCAGACGTGCTTTCTGCCAAAACCAGATTTGGTTTGAATATTTTAACCAGTTGTCCTTTCCCAATGCACAAACAACTTTCGAAATCAATTAAACAAGATCAAAATATTTAACACTTTGAAGAACACTTGAATGTATGATGAAGATATCAAGAACAAACCCAGAAAAATTTGAATTTTCTGATGAACCGACAACTGCCGAACACGAGTTTTGGCCGAAAATTCAATAAAAACCACCCTTTAACATGTGAAAGAGATAAACAACAAAGTTTTTATAAAAATTTCAGCAAAACAAGCAGATTTTCAAAGTTTTAAACACAAAATTTCCAGAAAATATAAACTTCAAAAGTCCGAAACACACTCTAAAACACTCGGTTTTAACAAGAAAAAGAGCCAAGGCTCTGATACCACTTGTAGGTCCCTCTTCCCGGATATGAGGTCAAACCTTATCCTTGTTATATTAACACACTAGCGAGTGCGGAATCCAAGCTAGCATGCAACCGAGTTAGAACACGCAAAAGCACGACACACAAAGTTCACCGATTAACACCACATGTATTAATACGAATGAAGGTTCCAGTTACAAGCTCAATGTTTACAGATGTACTCTATAAACTCTCTCTCGTGTGTGTGTGTGTTTTCAGCAGAATGCTCCCAGTGTTCTCTCCAATCTCCCTTATGTGTTCTGCTTGAAATGAACACAACACATGGGTATTTATACCCGACACAGCTAACATGCTCGAAGGATAGGGTAATCTGGTCGAAGGATCATCTATCGACCAGACCATCTACCGAAGGATCCATACATACCTCGAAGGATGATATCCTTCGAGGTCCATCTGTATCTATCGAAGACATTATCTTTCGAGGTCATCGAAGGATACAATCCATCCTTCGATGACATCCTTCGACACAAGCATGTTTCAATCAATGTGCTAACTGTTTGGCCAAGTCAAACCGGAGGATGGTTGACTTGGTCAAACTTACATCGAACGCACATAACAAATCTAACATAAGACATCGTTTTGTATCATGACACATTACAGACAAAGTACAGACACAAGTCTTCGTCTTGAGCTTCGTGTCTTCGAGTCGAAACCAAGTCGAACTGAGCTGAGTTGAACCGAGCCGAGTCGTGTCCACAAAATATGCATCAACATACAAGAATAGTTTGTAGTAGCCAATTCAAACATCATCGGTTAGCTGATGGTCGATCCTGACTCCATTGGCAAGAACACCAGGGATGTCTTCATAAGAGTTGACTTTTTGAATGAATTTTGGGGTTCGGTTGGTCTAGAATATTCAAGAACCTCTGAACCAACCTTTTCATTACCGTTTCCAAGGTGTCCGATAAGGTGGCCACCATATCGGACATCTTGGAAACGGTATTGAGAGGATGGTTTACAAGTTCTAGAATGTTCTAGACCAACTGAACCCCATCTTTCATTCGAAGGAGCCAACTCTTTTGAAAACTTTGGTGTTCTGGTCAACGTAGTCAGCATTGACCATTAGCTAACCGATGATGTTAGGATGGGCTACTAAAAACTATGCTTGTATAAGAAAGAATTTCTTCATCTGGAAGACGTGTATGACAAGTTAGTGGTGGGTATGATTTGTCTACTAACCGAAGAGATTGCTGGTAAGATTAAGAAGAGCAAGCTCACCACAACTAAGGAAGAGTTTGATAAATGGGATAAGTACCTCAAAGATTTTGTGAATTTTGCCAACAAAGTTGGGTTTTTATGCGATAAGTTAATTATACTTGCAACACTTGTGCTTGATTGAGAAGGTGCATTGGACATAAAGCAATACATTGTAGGCAACACATGAACATAAACTCATCAAAGATGAGTTAAAGAATGTAGCTGACATGCATAAGGAGTTGAAGGGAAGTGCTAACAACCGACAGGATATTTCGGGTATTATAAAGAAGAAAGTTGAGAGGCATGAACTTAGGTTCAAGAAGATGGTGAATACACCATGGTAGGCTCTATCATAGAGTCATTAAGTTGGTTTTCTTTTTATGTTGAACAGTAAAACCTATGAATAGTGAACCACATTTAGTGAACCACACCTTGTTTTACTGCTTACCATATCATGGAAAAACTCCTTTGTGAGAATTGATAGAGCTTACCATTGTGCATTCACCACCTTCTTGAACCTAAGTTCTTGCATCTCAAATTTCTGCTTTAAAATACCCGAAATCTCCTGACAGTTTTTAGCACTTTCTTTCAACTCCTTATGCATGGACGTTACTTTCTTTAACTCATCTTTATTCGTTTATGTTCATGTGTTGCCTCCATGTAGTGCATTATGTCCAATGCACCTTTTGAATCAAGCACAAGCGTTTCAAGTGTGAATAACTTACCGTGTAATAACCCAACTTTCATGCCAAAACCCTCAAAAGCTTTCAGGTACTTATCCAATTTATCAAACTCTTCCTTAGCTGCGCTAAGCTTGCACTTCTTACTCTCACCAGCAATCTCTACCGTTAGAACGATTCATACCAACCACTAACCTGTCATACACGTCTTCCGAATGAAGAGATTCTTTCTTATACAAGCATAGTTTGTAGTAGCCCATTCTAACATCATCGGTTAGCTGATGGTCGATCCTGACTCCATTGACAAGAACACCAGGGAAGTCTTCAAAAGAGTTGGCTTTTCGAACGAAATTCGGGGTTCGGTTGGTCTAGAATATTGAAGAACCTCTGAACCAACCTCTTCATTACCGTTTCCAAGATGTCCGATAAGGTGCCTTGTCGGACATCTTGGAAATGGTATTGAGAGGATGGTTTTGAAGTTTTAGAATGTTGTAGACCAACCGAACCCCATGTTTTACTAGAAGAAGCCATCTCTTTTGAAGACTTTTGTATTCTGGTCTACGTCAGCATTGACCATTAGCTAACCGATGATGTTAGGATGGGCCACTACAAACTATACTTGTATAAGAAAGAATTTCTTCATCCGGAATACGTGTCTGACTAGTTAGTGGTGGGTATGATTTGTCTACTAACCGTAGAGATTGCTGGTAAGATTAAGAAGTGCAAGCTCACCATAACTAAGGAAGAGTTTGATAAATGGGATAAGTACCTCAAAGCTTTTGTGAATTTTGCCATGAATGTTGGGTTTTTACGTGATAAGTTAATCACACTTGAAACGCTTGTGCTTGATTCAGAAGGTGCATTGGACATAAAGGAGTACATGGAGGCAACACATGAGCATAAACTCATCAAAGATGAGTTAACGAATGTAGCTGCCATGCATAAGGAGTTGAAGGGAAGTGCTAACAACCATTAGGAGATTTCGGGTATTAGAAAGCAGAAAGTTGAGAGGCATGAACTTAGGTTAAAGAGGGTGGTGAATGCACCATGGTAGGCTCTATCATAGATTCATTAAGTTGGTTTTCTTTTTATGGTGAACTGTAAAACCTTTGAATAATGATCCACATTTAGTGAACCACATCTTGTTTTACAGCTTACAATATCTTGGGAAAACTCCTTTGTGAGAATTGATAGAGCTTACCATGGTGCATTCACCACCTTCTTGAACCTAAGTTCTTGCATCTCAAACTTCTGCTTTAAAATACTCAGAATCTCCTCTCCTGACAGTTTTTAGCACTCTCTTTCAACTCCTTACGCATGGACGTTACTTTCTTTAACTCATCTTTATGCGTTTATGTTCATGTGTTGCCTCCATGTACTGCTTTATGTCCAATGCACTGTCTGAATCAAGCACAAGCGTTTCAAGTGTGATTAACATATCGTGTAGTAACCCAACTTTCACGCCAAAACCCTCGAAAGCTTTCAGGTCATTATCCCATTTATCAAACTCTTCCTTAGCTGTGTTGAGCTTGCACTTCTTAATCTCACCAACAATCTCTACGGTTAGAACGATTTATACCCACCACTAACTTGTCATACACATCTTCCGGATGAAGAAATTCTTTCTTATACAAGCATAGTTTACAGTAGCCCATTCTAACATCATCGGTTAGCTGATGGTCCATCCTGACTCCATTGATCAGAACACCAGGAAAGTCTTCAAAAGGGTTTACTTCTTCTAATGAAAGTTGGGGTTCGGTTTGTCTAGAACATTCTAGAACCTCTGAACCAACCTCTTTCATTACGGTTTCCAAGATAATCAAATCAGTGTACACATACCAAGTAAAATTTATTTATTTCAAACAAAGTTAGAGTTTATTTTCCTAAAGTGGTTCTAGGATTCTTAAAGGTTTTTCCACTAAATCATAACCCGATTTAACTATGTAACAGTAATGGCAGTAACAACAGTAACATGAGTGTCAAACTGAAGCAATTTCTTACGGTATCAGTATTCCGAGAAGGACTTTCCTTTTGCGTATAAGTTCGAGAACCAGCAAGTCTTGTATTTTCAAGGTTTACTCTGTCAAAAACACAACCACGTGCAGTGTTAACTAGCGGATTTCAAGCAAATACAATGACAAATCCATGAATAACATGTAGCGACATATGATTAGAGATACCGTTGAAGGATTACAGGGAACACATGGATGAGAGTTTGAAATATTCATCAATTGAGATGAATTAAAGTTGTCTTCAGCATAACAAGGGTTAAACCTGAGTTTATGCTTCTCAAATTTCTGCTTTAAACTACCCGAAATCTCCTCACGCATGGCAGCTACTTTCTATAACACATCCTTAATGCGTTTATGTTCATTTGTTGCCTCCATGTACTGATTTATGTCCAATGCACCTTCTAATTCAAGCATAAGTCTTGCAAGTGGCGTATCCTATCACATAAGATACCCGGAGTTACTTGTTCTGAATGTGCTACCAAATGCAAAAGGGTAACAGCACAATCAACTTCATTTGAACAATTTCCTTGAGCTCGCGCCTAAGGCACGTACTTTTAATTACCAAGAACATTTGAGATGTATCTTGTGATCGGTCTTAAGGCGTTTTAATTACCAATTGCCTTGCACTCGCGCCTAAGGCACGTGCTTTTAGAACTAGGTTAAGACGCACCTTTTAAAACCAAGGTTATAGAAAAGCATGCATTAAGTATTTCACCTTAAATTTGGTAGTTTCAACTAAATGGAAGAGTATAACATCTCCAGAGTCTTAAAGTTATGTCCAACTGCAAAGTATTTCTATCCTGCACTAAGGCTATGTCTGCTTGCAATATATTTGACTACCCTTTCCTCTCCATTTTCATCTTCAAGTGCAAATATAATGTCTTCTTTTGGTAAAAAAGGATTGCAGAAATGGACCAGAAGACCATATGAACCACGGAGAGAGTGGGTTTATCTTGTTTTGTCATGTTAAAAAAAAAGAGTGATGGCAAGCAGTTGAAGAGAGAGATGTTGGCCCGAAATGGATCTTGATCTCTAATGAGCGTGATAACTTTGAATAATAATAACTTGTAATAACCGAATGAATGTATATACAAATCGAATGAGAGTGTTAGTAACAATACAAATGAAATTACATGAACCTATTTATAGTTTTCTGCGGGTACGAGTGAATGGTTGTGTTTCTTCGTGAAAAGACACGTCTCTTGGATGTATGGTTGTGATCGATCTTGAAGAGGTGTGTTGAATCTTGTCCGTTCATATCCAACAGTCGCGTCTTTCTTCTTTGTGCCTTGATACCGATTCGGAATAGGTGTGAGGGTGGAGACACACCTTTTCGGTAAAGGGTGGTAGTTTCCATCTTTCACTTTGTCAACTTCGGTCCTCGTACTTTATAACCGCTAAGTAGTAATCTATTCTAACTATCTATCTAATTACGGGATGTTAAGAGATTAACCAGGTTTCATTCACCCCCCTAATCTCGAACATCCATAAGTTGCTTCAAGTCTTGAATTCCGGGCAGTTCCCTCATTGTAGCAAACTTGATCCTTGCTAGTGCCTTTGTTAGTATATCTGCACCGTTGTAGTTCTCCACTTATGTGTTCTACAGTGATATCTTCGTTTTCCACACATTCTCTTATGAAGTGATAGCGTGTGTCAATGTGCTTGCTTCTTCCATGAAAGACTGGATTTTTCATGAGTGCTATTGCTGAAACATTATCCACTCTGAGTGTTATCTTTTCTTCCTTCCAGCCTGTGATTTCACTTAACAATCTTTTAAGCCATAGTGCTTGACATGCTGCTGCAGTGGCTGCCATGAATTCTGATTCACATGATGATAGTGCCACTGTCTGTTACTTTTGTGTACACCAGGTTATAGGTGATTCTCCAAAGTAGAATACCAGTCCAATTGTTCCTTTTCCTTTGTCTGTATTAACTCCAAAACTACTGTCACTATAACCTGTAATCTTACATCCTCCTTGTCTTTTGTAAATGATTCCATGCTCTTTTGTTCCTTTGATGTAACGTAGTATTTGCTTTACTGCTTTCAGATGTTGTTCCTTTGGTTCTTGCATGAATCTACTAAGTAGACTGACTGGATAACAGAGATCTGGTCTTGTATGCAATAAGTACCTGAGAGAACCTATCAGGCTTCTGTAATGCGTTGCATCTACTAGATCTCCTTCTTCAGTCTTTGTTAATTGAGTTCCTGGAGTCATGGGTGTCTTTGTGTCATTGCAGGATAACATATCGGCGTCTTTGAGTATCTTGTTGATATATCTTGTCTGCTTGATGCCTATTTCACCCTTTGCTTGAATTACTTCTATTCCCAGATAGTATGCTAGCAATCCTAGATCGCTCATATCAAATTTGTTTTTCATCTGAGATTTGAAGATGTCTATCTCCTTTTTTGATGTTCCAGTGACTATCAAGTCATCAACGTAAACTCCAACTATTAGCGTAGAGGCTTCACTTGTTCTTGTATAAATTGCGTTCTCTAAAGTACACTTCTTGAAGTTAAGTGACTTTAGGGTGTGATCTAACTTCGTATTCCAAGCTCTTGGTGCTTGTCTCAATCCATACAGTGCTTTAGATAGTCTGTAAACCTTTCCTTCATTTTCTGGCTTTATAAATCCTTCTGGTTGTGATACATAGACTTCTTCTTTTAGATCTCCGTGTAAGAATGCAGATTTCACATCTAAATGATGTACCTCCCAACCTTGATATGCTGCTAAAGCCAACATTAGTCGTACTGTTTCCATACGTGCTACTGGTGCAAAGACTTCATCAAAGTCTATTCCGTGTTGTTGAACATATCCTTTTGCAACTAGTCTTGCCTTGTGTCTGACCACGTTTCCGCTTGCATCTTTCTTAGTCTTGAATACCCACTTTAAACCTATTGCCTTGTGATCCCTTGGCAATTCTGTCAAACTCCAAGTGTTATTCTTATTTATTGAGTCTAATTCAGCCTTCATTGCTTCAATCCATTTTCTATCACTAGATGCTTCCTTGTAATTTCTTGGTTCTTCTTCAGCAAGTAGTAATTCTTGTGGATGTACTTGAATTTCTTCCGTCTCTTCATACAGTTCTTCGAGACTTCTCAGTCTTACTGGAGTGACACTAATACTTTCTATTGTACTTTCAGAGGTGGATGGACCTCCACTTGATAAATTGCTTGAACTTCCTGCTGAGTTCTGATTGTATGAATGTGCTGGCGGGGTTTCATAGGAGTCTTGTTCTTCTGTCTGATCTACTCCTGAATCGTCATGATGTGACCCGCTACTGCCTGGACTACTTGGTTCATTTTCTTCTAATTCTGGTGGTATGTCATCTTCTTGAATGACAAAGTTTGTCCATTCGGGATTCCCTGAATCTACCATCTCCATATAACTATTCCAGTTCCATGGTTGACCTTCCATGAACTTTACATCTCTACTGACACATATCTTGTTCTTTGCTGGATCATATAATCTGTATGCCTTTGATCCTTCTTCTATTCCAAGGTAAACCATAGGTGCACTTCTATCATCTAACTTCTTTTGTTGAAGTGGTAATACCTTAGCGTAAGCAGTACAGCCAAAAACCTTCAAGTGTTCTAAATTTGGCTTCCTTCCTTTCAATGCTTCATATGGTGTCTTGTTTACCAGGGCTTTTGTTGGAACCCTGTTTAGTACGTATATCGCGTGTCGTATTGCTTCACCCCAAAAGTTCTATGGCATGTTCATTGCCTTTAGCATACTGCGAGTAGTGGATAACATCGTCCTGTTCCGCCTTTCTACTACTCCATTTTGCTGTGGGGAATATGGTGCTGTAAGCTGTCTTGCTATGCCGTTGGTTTTGCAATACTTGTTGAATTCAGCCGATGTGAATTCACCTCCTCTATATGTTCTTAGCATCTTTAACTTGGTCTGCGTTTCCTTTTCTATCTTTTCTTTGAACTCCTTAAATGTTTCGAATGCTTGATCCTTGGAAGTTAGTAAATATGCCCACATGTAGCGAGTACAATCGTCTACAAGTAAGAATATATATTTCTTCCCAGCATGTGTTGGTGGAGTTATAGGACCACACAAATCTCCATAGACTAAGTCCAGAGGTCTTAAAGATCTGAACTTTGCCTGATGTGGAAATGGTGCCCTACTATGTTTTCCTAATAAGCATGCGTCACAGACTTGACTAGCATGACTTATTTGTGGAACTCCATGTACCAAGTTTTTACGAGTCATTTCCTTAATAGCATCAAAGTGTAAATGGCCTAACCTCGCGTGCCATAACCATGCTGTGTCTTCTGTCTTTGATAGTAAGCAGATTGGTTTTCCCGTCTTTAATTTGACTTTGTACAGCCTGTTCTTCATTCTCTTGACTCGCATTAGCAGTTTTCTATTTCGATCTCGGATAGTCAGTAAATCTCCGTCCATAACCACTTTGCAACCAATTTCTGTAAGTTGTCTGAGGCTCAATATGTTGCTTTTCAGACTTGGAATGTAGTATACTTGTGAAACAATCTTTTGTTCTTGATTCAGACATTCCAGTAGTAGTATTGAACCTTTGCCTTTAATTTCTACGTGTGACCCATCACCAAACCGTACTTGTCCTGTCACTGTTTCATCTAGTTCTTTGAAGTGACTTCGCACTCCTGTCATGTGGTTGCTGGCCCCGTTGTCTAAGTACCATAGATTTTCATTTTCTGAGGCGTAACTTGTTGGTTTTATACGTTCCTCGTTTAGCAGAGCCCTTTCTTGAACATTTTCTTCTTGTATTGCCATTAGTAATACGGGTGCTTCGTCTTCTTCGACGAGGTTTGAATGTTCTTGTACTTCGTCTTTCTCAGAACAGTCCTTCTTGAAGTGTCCAAACTTCTGACACTTAAAACATTGGATCTTGCTTAGGTCGGTTCTTGCAAACTTCCTCCAATTTCTAGAATTTCCATTTCTAGATCTGGATGTAGATCCTTCGTTTCTGGGACTTTGCCTATTTCCGTTGTTTCGCCAATTTCCACGCGTCTGGTTAAATCTACCACGTCCGCGGTTTCCAGATTGTCTTCCTCTGGTGTTAGCATGATGTGTGAACATAAGCCTATCTTGGCTTTCTCCTAGATTTCCTTTCTTTAATCTGAGTCGTTCTTCATACGTTTTTAACCTTCCGACCGCTTCTTCTAGCGTCATAGTTTCTAGATCGGAGTATTGTTCCATGGAGGCAACGATTTGAGTAAACTTATCCGGTACGCCATTTAGGAGTTTGCGTACTAGAGTCGGTTGACTCAATGTCGTTCCTACTTCAGTTGCCCGGGTAACGATACTATCAATCTTTGCGGTAAAAGAATCAATAGTGTCGTCATCCTTCATTTGCAACAATTCAAATTCTGACAATAACGCGTGCATACGTGCCTTTTGTACCCGATCAACACCTACGTGTCTAACCTTTAGACTATCCCAAATTTCTTTTGCAGTTTTACAACTTGCAACTTGCAACTTGCAATACAACATCTTCTGGTATTGCTTGAAACAGATATGCAATTGCAGACTTATCTTTCTTAGTGTCTACCGTTGCATTTTATGTTGGTTCAATCGTTTCCCACAAACCATTCGCTTCAAGAATCGTCTTGATACGAATAGCCCAAACCGTATAGTTTGTTGGTTTCAGGATTGGACACTGAAACTGGGAAAGAGAATTTCCTTCTTTTTGAATTATAACTTGTGAACTTGGTCCGGTTCCTCCTGACATATCTTCCTGCCGAACAATCTTCACTTCTACTAACTTTTATTTCTTGGTTTCAATAGATCTTACAAACCCCACGATTACCCTAACCGTGTAATAATCAAACAACCGAAATAATCTAATTCGCACTAAACCCCGGAATCAAAACAAAACCTAGATTCCTAACCAAACCCTTCGGTTCAACCGATTATACTAGAACCGAGAATAAGAAATTCTGAAATAAAACTTTTGCGAATTGAAACGAATTTGAAACCTGATCGCGAATTCCCTGCGATGCCTTGCAATTCCCACGCTTAGAGCCTGATGCTCTGATACCAATTTGTTGGCCCGAAATGGATCTTGATCTCTAATGAGCGTGATAACTTTGAATAATAATAACTTGTAATAACCGAATGAATGTATATACAAATCGAATGAGAGTGTTAGTAACAATACAAATGAAATTACATGAACCTATTTATAGTTTTCTACGGGTACGAGTGAATGGTTGTGTTTCTTCGTGAAAGGACACGTCTCTTGGATGTATGGTTGTGATCGATCTTGAAGAGGTGTGTTGAATCTTGTCCGTTCATATCCAACAGTCGCGTCTTTCTTCTTTGTGCCTTGATACCGATTCGGAATAGGTGTGAGGGTGGAGACACACCTTTTCGGTAAAGGGTGGTAGTTTCCATCTTTCACTTTGTCAACTTCGGTCCTCGTACTTTATAACCGCTAAGTAGTAATCTATTCTAACTATCTATCTAATTACGGGATGTTAAGAGATTAACCAGGTTTCAAGAGAGAGAGAGAGAGAGAGATTATTTTCCTTGAATGGTTCTAGCGACAAATCAAATCATCGTACACAGGTATGAAGTGACAGATTATTATTCCAAACAAACTTATAGAATATTTCCACCACATGGTGTTAGGGATCTTAAAGCTTTTCTACTAAATTATAACTAGACTAAACAGCGTAACAGTAATGGCAGTAACAACATTAACACGAGTATAAAACTAAAGCAAATTCTTACCAAATTAATACACGAGAACCCGCAAATCTAGTCGGCTTCGAACGGTTACTCTGTCAAAAACACAACCAGGTCCAGTGTTAACAAGCTGATTTCAAGCAAATACATTGACAAATCCGTGAATCACATGTAACAACATATGATTAAAGATACCGATGAAGGATTGCAGGGAACATGCAGCTGAGAGTTTGAAATATACGTCAATTGAGACGAAATAAAGTTGTCTTCAGCATAACTAGGGTAAAAGTCATTTCTAGTGGGATTAGGATCAGAAGATACGACGGCTAAGTTGAATTCTCTGGTTACTGGAGCTTGCATTATTAGAAGCGTTGATCGTAGAGAGATTGAAGGGAACACAGACAATGTTGGATCTTGTTGGTGTGCGTGCTTTTATAATCTTTATTGTAGTATATCATATTATGCAATACAATATAATATTGTATCATAGTACATAAGATTACATCATATCATATTAGAACATTCACATTGGGTTCTCTATTTTCATCTTTATGAATGAGTTAACTAAAGAACACCTTTAGTTAATGTGATATAAGATTACATCATATTATATTAGAGCATTCACATTGGGTTCTCAATCCTGATCATATTATATCTAAAACTCATAAAAATATAGAGAATTAATGTGAGGAGTGAATACGAATGCTAAATGTGAGGAATGGAAAGTAAGTCTTTAAATTTATTCCCTGTTTTAATTACTTAAATAATAAACCAATTTAGCCTAAACCATGCTCAGCATGAAAAACTACTCACCAGTGGAGGTCGAGCATTAGAAGGATGAAAAACTACTCACCAGTGGGGGTCGAGCATTAGAAGTAAAGTTTGATAACGTCTCCCCATTTCAAAAGCTTTGTTGCCTTGCCTTTTGAGTCTCCTTTCTTCTTCATCACATGTAATGTCACCTTACAGGCGGTTGTTTAATACCGACCTTTCATCACTTCTTCCTTTCTTCCCTTTCACCCATCACTAGATCCTTTGTTGGCCACAGTTGTCGTGGCGGCTACAAAAAAAAATGCGTCGCGTTGTATATGACGGTTGGGGTTCTAACTGTAGGTTGTTTCTGCAAATCCTAGCGTGTGCAGGTTGACGACAATAAATCTAGTAATCAATAAGAAATTTAAGTTAACTTAATAAATGTTACCAGATTGGTTTTAGGCACCCATGACTCCTTTACTACCCAGAAATAGTTGTCTTCCCGAAATGGTGACATTTGTAATGTGTTGAAAGAAAAATAGTAGAATATAAAGATGCCAACGAGACTTTAAGAATCTTCTGTATGAAACTATTTGTAAACTTCGAAATTCAATATATACGCCGCGTACAGCTCTATACGCGGTGTATAACTTTAATCACGTGCAAACACATCATATTATAGTCAAATTAGTCTGAGGTACGCCACTTACAGGCATGTACATGGCTTTAAAAGCTATCGTATAATCCCTGCATATAGACTGTACACTTGGCTTACATGTAATTAATTTGACGTTGTACGAGGTTGACTACAAGGTCGGCATACATAAGGGTGTACAAATAGAAGAACGGTGTGTGAATATGTAGAGCCAAGCCAAAATAGTTACCCGGAGTTACTTATTTCTGAATGTGCTCCCAAATGCAAAAGGCTATATCTACATCACAATCAACTTCATTAGAACAATTTCCCTTTATATATAAACCTATAGAAGTAAGAACATTTGAGATTACTACAAATGTATGTTATGATCGGTCTTGAGGCGTTTTAATTACCAATTGCCTCGCGCCTAAGGTGCGTGCTTTTAGAACTATGTTAAGATGCACCTTTTAAAACCAAGGTTATAGAAAAGCATGCTATAAGTATTTCACCTTCAATTTGGTAGTTTCAACTAAATGGAAGAGCAAAACATCTCCAATCGTCAATTATGTCCAACTCCAAAGTATTTCCAACCTAGACTAAGGCTAGGTCTGCATGCAAGATATTTAACTATCCATTGCTCTCCATTTTTATCTTCAAGTGCAAATTTAATGACTTCTTTTGCAAAAAAAAAAAAATGAATTGCACAAATGAAACGGGAGACCCTATGAATCACAGAGGGAGGGCGTTTATCTTGTTTTGCCATGTTTAAATAATAAGAGTGATTGCAAGCAGTTGAAGAGAGACAGAGAGAGAGATTAGTTTTCTCTAATGGTTCTAGCGACAAATCAAATCACCGTACATACACAGGTACAAAGTGACAAACTATTTATTCCAAACAAAGTTAGAGATTATTTTCTTCAAATGGTTCTATCGATCTTAAACCTTTTCCACTAAATCATAACTAGATTTAACTACGCAACTGTAATGGCTGTAACAACAATAACACTAGCGTAAAATTAAAGCAAATTCTTACAAATTTTCAGACATGGACTTTCCTTTTGCGTATGAGTTCGAGAATCCACAAATCTAGTCGGCATCGGTTTTGGACGTTTACTCTGTCAAAAACACAACAGATACAGTGTTAACTAGCTGATTTCAAGCAAATACATTGATTAATCATTGAATAACATGTAACAACATATGATTAGACATACCGATGAAGGATTGTAGGGAAGATGCGCGGCTGAGGGTTTGCAAAATTCGTAAATTGAGATGAAATAAAGTAATTGTCTACGGCATAACTAGGGTTGAAGTCGTTTATGGTGAGATTAGGATCAGAAGATACGACGGCTAAGTTGAATTCTCTGGTTACTGGAGCTTGCGTTATTAGAGGCTTTGATTGTAGAGAGATTGAAGGGAAAACAGAAAATGTTGGATCTTGTTGGTGTATGTGCTTGTATAGCCTTGATTGTAGTATATCATATTATGCAATACAATATAATATTGTATCATATTACATAAGATAACATCATATCATATTATAGCATTCACATTGGGTTCTCTATTTTCATCTTTATGTATGAGTTAACTAAAAACACCTTTAGTTAATGTGATAATAAGATTACATCATATTATATTAGAGCATTCACATTGGGTTCTCTACCTTGATCATATTATATCTAAAACTCATAAAAATATAGAGAATTAATGTGAGGAGTGAATACGAATGCTAAATGTGAGGAATGAAAAGTAAGTCTTTAAATTTATTCCCTGTTTTAATTACTTAAATAATAAACCGGTTTAGCCTAAACCATGCTCAGCATGAAAAACTACTCACCAATGGAGGTCGAGCATTAGAAGCATGAAAAACTACTCACCAGTGGAGGTCGAGCATTAGAAGTAAAGTTTGATAACGTCTCCCCATTTGAAAAGCTTTGTTGCCTTGCCTTTTGAGTCTCCTTTCTTCTTCATTACATATAATGTCTCCTTACAGGCGGTTGTTTAATACCGACCTCTCATCACCTCTTCCTTTCTTCCCTTTCACCCATCACGAGATCTTTTGTTGGCCACAGTTGTGGTGGTGGCTAAAAAAAAGCATCGCATTGTATATGACGGCTGGGGTTCTAACTGTTGGTTGTTTATGCAAATCCTAGCGTGTGCAGGTTGACGACAATAAATCTAGTAATGAATAAGAAATTTAAGTTAACTTAATAAATGTTACCAGATTAGTTTTAGGCACCCATGACTCGTTTACTACCCAGAAAGAGATGTCGTCCGGGAATGGTGACATTTGTAATGTGTTGAAAGAAAAATAGTAGAATATAAAGATGCAAACGAGCCTTTAAGAATCTTTTGTATGAAACTATTTGTAAACTTCGAAATTCAATATATACGCTGCCTATAGCTCGATCTATACGCGGTGTATAACTTTAATCACGTGCACACACAACATCATATTATAGTCAAATTAGTATGAGGTACGCCACTTACAGGCATGTACGTGGCTTTAAAAGCTAACGTATAATCCCTGCACAGACTGTATACTTGGCTTACATGTAATTAATTTGACGTTGTACGAGGTTGACTACATGGTCGGCATACATAAGGATGTACAAATAGGAGAAGGGTGTGTGAATATGTAGAGCCAAGCCAAAATAGTTACCTGGAGTTACTTGTTTCTGAATGTGCTCCCAAATGCAAAAGGCTATATCTACATCACAATCAACTTCATTAGAACAATTTCCCTTTATATATAAACCTACAGAAGTAAGAACATTTGAGATTACTACACATGTATGTTATGATCGGTCTTGAGGCGTTTAAATTACCAATTGCCTCGCGCCTAAGGCACGTGCTTTTAGAACTACATTAAGATGCACCTTTTAAAACCAAGGTTATAGAAAAGCATGCTATAAGTATTTCACCTTAAATTTGGTAGTTTCAACTAAATGGAAGAGCAAAACATCTCCGGTCATCAATTATGTCCAACTCCAGAGTATTTCCACCCTAGACTAAGGCTACGTCTACATGCAAGATATTTAACTATCCATTGCTCTCTATTTTTATCTTCAAGTACAAATTTAATGTCTTCTTTTGCAAAAAAAAAAATGAATTGCACAAATGAACCAGGATATTGATGTTTTAAACTAAATATAGGTATAGGGGTCGTTCTGTAATTAGTAGTTAGTTTGTTTATGTTGTAAATTAGATTAGTTAGAAAGTACGAGGACTAGATACGACACATTGAAAGATTGTAACCTACATACTAAAGGGATCGTCATCTCTCTGGTCGCACCCCTTCAGATCGACGCCTACATCACAAGAACGCAGGGACGTGATTTTTTTCTAAGAGACACACCTCTTCAAGATCAATCTCAACCACAAGTTCAAGAATCGCAACCGTTCGTGAAGAGATATGTCTCTACAATCGCATCTATTCGTATAGTATATATAGGGTTCATGTATGTCAATTGTAATCATCACTTTTCATCAATACAAGCAAGTTATTGTTCTTTGATTCTCAATTCTTTATATTCTAACCTGTGATTCGCATGTTCGATTACCAACAGTGGTATTAGAGCACCAGGTTAATCGATCCAGGAAGCAAGAAAGAAAAATCTCAGTGCAAGATTACGAGCAATAAACGATAATATGGGTTTGCCGTTTGAATCAGAGAACCGGGTGACGTGTTTCGATTTCTTAAGTGCGGTTTTTCCTTTTGATTTAGTCGATCCACAAGAAAAGAATGTGTTTTAGTTTTGCCTTGGGAAGAGTAAAGAACATGGGATACTTAATACATACTGCTTGTTTGAAATCAATTCAAAAAATGCATGCACACGTTTTCTTAAAGGAAATTATAAGGCAAGATAATAAGTTTAGGTGGAACTGGTGTTCAAAAAGAAAAAGAAATCAAGTTTCTTTTGCACGTCGAAAAGGGATAATAGCATGTTTTTAAAATAAAGCAAGTCAATTTTGAATCTTAAACGATACGTATAGCAAGAAATCGAACCCGTATCGGTTATAGCAAGTCAAACTGATTCTTGGTTCAAATAGCAAGTTCCGAATCGTTTAGTTCAAAATAGCAAGTAGCACGTTGAATCATCACGATTCAGTCTAGCAAGAAACGACCATTCTTGGTCAAAGCAAGAAAAAGCAAGGACAACGGGTCGATCAAAATTAAGTCCAATTAGCAAGTTGGTTGGATAGTTTTGATCTCACTCGCAATAGCAAGTTGGCAAGAATCTGATCAGCAAGTCGGTCAGAAACGCAAGAACCTGATTAGCAAGTGGGTCAGGGTACATAAAAAATCTAATTAGCAAGTCGGTCAGAAACGCAAGAACCTGGTTAGCAAGTTGGCCAGACGCAAGTACTAAGTAAGAAATTTGATCTACACGGTCAAGAAAAGGATCATCCGATCACAAGCAAGATAGGCAAGAAAAACAAAGCAAGAAAGAAAGGAGGACTCATGTTGGCAAGAGAAAATAATCAGTTTGAAAGTTTGCATCATGGAAGGGGCCGTGGTGTTCAAAACCATGGTAGAAGTCAAGGACAAGGATCTTTTAAAGGAGGAAGAGGACGTGGAAAAGATATGGGTCCAAGAAACCAAGACAAAAGCAAGTTCAGATGTTATGATTGTGGAGAACTTGGTCATTTTGCAAGAGATTGCACCAAGTGGAAGGAAAAGGAGAAAGACACGCAGCAAGAAGCCAATCTCGCATTGGAAGAGGAACCAATGCTACTGCAAGTCAAGCAAGTTGAAGACCTTTGTTAAACTATATTTAGTTTACGGGGGAGTATTGATGTTTTAAACTAAATATAGGTATAGGATCCGTTCTGTAATTAGTAGTTAGTTTATGTTGTAAATTAGATTAGTTAGAAAGTACGAGGACTAGATGCGACACATTGAAAGATTGTAACCTACATACTAAAGGGATCGACATCTCTCTGGTCGCACCCCTTCAGATCGACGCCTACATCACAAGAACGCAGGGACGTGATTTTTTCTAAGAGACACACCTCTTCAAGATCAATCTCAACCACAAGTTCAGGAATCGTAACCGTTCGTGAAGAGATATGTCTCTACAATCGCATCTATTCGTATAGTATATATAGGGTTCATGTATGTCAATTGTAATCATCACTTTTCATCAATACAAGCAAGTTATTGTTCTTTGATTCTCAATTCTTTATATTCTAACCTGTGATTCGCATGTTCGATTACCAACACGGGAGACCCTATCAATCACAGAGGGAGGGGGTTTATCTTGTTTTGTCATGTTTAAATAATAAGAGTGATTGCAAGCAGTTGAAGAGAGAGAGAGAGAGAGAGAGATTGGTTTCCTCAAATGGTGCTAGCGACAAATCAAATCACCGTACATACACAGGTACAAAGAGTGACAAACTATTTATTCCAAACAAAGTTAGAGATTATTTTCTTCAAATGGTTCTATCGATCCTAAACCTTTTCCACTAAATCATAACTAGATTTAACTACGCAACTGTAATGGCTGTAACAACAATAACACGAGCGTAAAATTAAAGCAAATTCTTACAAATATATATGGACTTTCCTTTTGCGTATGAGTTCGAGAATCTGCAAATCTAGTCGGCATCAGTTTTAGACGTTTACTCTGTCAAAATCACAACAGATCCAGTGTTAACCAGCTGATTTCAAGAAAATACATTGATTAATCATTGAATAACATGTAACAACATATGATTAGACATACCGATGAAGGATTTTAGGGAAGATGCGCAGCTGAGAGTTTGCAAAATTCGTAAATTGAGATGAAAAAAAGTAGTTGTCTTCAGCATTGTAACATCTGTGTCTGAAATCATTGTAAACAATTCAGTTATCAATAAAACAATGTTATTTGATCCCAATGTTTGTTTAGTTGTGTTTTACATTTTTCATGTTTTGACTTTTATTCAATTTTAAACTCTACATCGCTTTCTGGAGAGTTATACGCAAACTGGTGCGTAAACGTAATCAGTTTAATGCGAAAAAAACTCCAGAACATCAACATATACTTAACATACCTTAAATAACCTTTACATAACTTAGAAATAAGTTTTGAAGGCTTTGGTATGGCAAAAACAAGTTAATTCGCTTACAGGGACTAAACTTGACAAACTGCGAAAGTATGCCAATTTGAACTGTAACGAACATTCCGGAACATGACCATAAGTTAAACATACCATAAATATCCTTTATATATCTTAGAGATAGGCTTTGAGGAGTTCGGTGTGCTAAAATAAACTTTTGGGTCATTCAGGGACTAAAAGTGTCAAAAAGTGCACAAGTTTGCACTTTCGCGCATAACTTACGTTCTGAATACATCCGGACATCCAAAAATTTATGTAAGCACTATAATATTTTATTTTAGTGTTTGGCATGAGAAAAATCCATTCGTCGCGCAATTTGGATCGTTTTTCGCGCTTATGCGCATTCCGTCGTAATTAAGCAAACATCGCGATCGTACGACCAAACGAACCGACATCCGGCATATTTTTGAGCATGTTTCATGTCCACAATGTTTAGGAAACATTTTTGGGGCCTTAAAGTTGGCTTTACGGGCCTTAGAAGTGTCGAAAATGGCTTAAAACACCAACATGGACTGAAACTGAAATTCTGCAAACTTTATTCTGATCTGTGCAGCCCAGGCGGCCCGCCTTAGTTTCTGTAAATACCCAAGCGGGCCGCGTCAGCCTCTCTGATGTGCAGAATTGTTGCAAACAGCTGTTTACGGCTGTTAAGCACCTCAAAACCACTTGCAAATGGTTTTTACAATACCATGGGCCATTTCTATGGGTGCTAATGGTTTAGTAAAACTAGGGGCACACTTGGACGGTTGAGATCGAGGCACGTTTTTCTACGAACGATCCTAACGGCTCTACATTTCCTATAAATACCCCCCCCCCCCATGTTTGCTCATTTCCCTCACACCTAAATCTGATTCTAGCTCTCTAAGTGGAAGTGTTTGTGCTTCCTACCTGAGAGTGAATCGGGTTTAATACTTGCGGGGACCTTCTGTAAGTATTCCTTCGTTCTTCTCTTTCATTTTTATGCTTTAAAGTCAAACTGCGTTTGACTTTCTGCATTGACCAGTTTATGGTCAAAGCGAAGTTCGTTTGAACTTCATAATGTGAGAGTAATCACGATGGTTATAGTCCCTTGTGACTATACCTACTGATTACCACGTTATCTAGGCTCAGTGACGAGTCGTAGTTTCGGCCAAAATGCGTGTTCTCGCGTATTTTGTAACCAAACTACTCTAGGATATTAAAACCGTTTGTTTTGATATCAAAACCTGTTTTCTAACTTAACTAAACATATTCTAGCATGTTTAGCTCGTCACTTTTATATTTATGCTTGTTTAGGGTCGTAAGGGTAAGCGATCTAATAAATCGCTTATGCTTTCGAACCCGACCCATTTGGTCGATCATTAGGATCCGACCAAACACTTTAGGTGACCATAGTAGTATAGGGAATAACCTTCCTGGGTTATACCTTATGGTCACGTCGTTTAAGTAGTTGTATGATAGGTAGTATATATGCCTTAGGTAAATTACCAAAATGCCCTTTTACGTTAAAATTCATTTTAAGCCTATGTAACCTAATTTTTGGTATCTAAACTGATTTAGTAACAATATTAAACATGTTAAGGCATATCTTACTTGTCATAGGGCTAGTTAGGCGGTCCGAACGCGTTTTACGCAAACGACGCGTTAAAGTAGCATAAGCTACCTAAACGGGTCGTAACGGGTCAAAAGTGTAACACCTGTGCCTCCACGGCCATCAAACAAATACCAAACCAATGAAATATTATATTTCATACTTGGGATTTGTAAAAATATGTGTATAATTTGCACATATCAATTCTTGTTCAATTTCAAACTCTAAATCGCTTTCTGGAAGGTTATACGCGCACCGATGCGTAAATATAACCAGTTTAATGCAACGAACACTCCGGAATAGTGAAATAGGCTTAACATACCTTAAATAACCTTTACATAACTTAGAAATAAGTTTTGGAAGGTTTGGTATGCCGAAAACAAGCTAATTCGCTTACAGGGACTAAACTTGACAAACTGCGAAAGTATGCCAATTTGAACTGTAACAGACATTCCGGAGCATGACCATAAATTAAACATACCATAAATATCCTTTACATGGCTTAGAAATAGGCTTTGAGGTGTTTGGTGTGCTAAAATAAACTTTTGTGTCATTCAGGGACTAAAAGTGTCAAAAAGTGCACAAGTTTGCATTTTCGCGCATAACTTACGTTCTGAATACATCCGGACATCCAAAAATTTATGTAAGCATGACTATATTATGCTTTAGTGTTTGGCTTGCCAAAAATCCATTCGTTGCGTCATTTGGATCGTTTTTCGCGCTTATGCGCATTCCGTCGTAATTAAGCGAACATCGCGTTCGTACGACCAAACGAACCAACACCCGGCATATTTTTGAGCATGTTTCATGTCCACAATGTTTAGGCATCATTTTAGGGCCTTAAAGTTGGCTTTACGGGCCTTGGAAGTGTCGGAAATGGCCTTAAACACGTGCAGGGACTGAAACTGTAATTTCTGAAACTTATTGCTGATCTGCGACAGCTAGGCGGCCCGCCTCAATTCCTGAGCATCCTTAGGCGGCCCGCGAGGCACCTTCTGACCAGGTTAAATGTTTCTAACAGCAGATTGCAGCTGTTTGTTTCACCACCACACAATCCCAATTGTCTAGTCAGCTGATAAGGATCACATTTTAGTCACCATAAGGTCCCGACACTTGTACGGGTGGGATTAAGGCACGTTTTCCATGAAACGATCTTAACGGTGGACCTTTTACTATAAATACCCCACCCCCCATGCTTCAAAATTACAAGAACTTTGATTTGAGAAACTCTAAGTTGAAACTATTGTTTCATACCTGAGATTTTTGAATCGAAGTTAGCATTCGGGGACCCTTCGTAAGTATTCTTTCGTTCTTTTATTGCTTTTCGAGTCTTTCGAGTCTGAAAGTCAAACTTTGTTTGACTTTCTACATTGACCAATTATGGTCAATGCGAAGTTCGTTTGAACTTCGCAACGTGAGTGTAATCACGTTGGTTATAGTCCCTTGGGACTATGCCTACTGATTACCACGTTGTCTAGGGTCGTAGGGTAAGCGATCTAATAAAATGCTTATACCTCGAACCCGACCCATTTGGTCGATCATTAGGATCCGACCAAATACATTAGGTGACCATAGTAGGTAGGGAATAACCTTCCGAGGTTATACCCTATGGTTACATCGTTTAAGTAGTTGTATGATAGGTAGTTTATATGCCTTAGGTAAATTACCAGAATACCCTTTTCATGTATAATTGGTAATTAAGCATATGTAACCTAAACTTTTGTCACATAACTGATTATGTAACATGTTTAGGCATATAACACTTGTCATAGGACTAGTTAGACGGTCTGAACGCGTTTCACGCGCACGACGCGTTAAAGTAGCATAAGTTACCTTAATGGGTCGCGATGGGTCGAAAGCACTTAGGTTAGTCTCAATGTAGTATGTAGGTCTTGTTAAACCATATCATATGAGTTCCAACACTCATTTGGTTTACCAAGCCTCATCCTATCCGATCTCCCGATTTAAGTCCGGTTTATTTATATAGTCTTAGATTGCCGACTGATTCCGTGCTCCCTCTAGCTTTGTTTGGTTGTTGTTCAAGACCTCCAAGCATTATCAGGCGAGTACATTATTCCCCTATTTTACTGCTTTCAATTGTTTTGGGGTGACTCATATGTGCTAAATGTTTTCGATGTAATAACAAATGGTTTCAAAAACGATTAAGACGATTTATACAAAACTAATAACGATTTCAGAAAGTGAACAAACTTGTTGGTTATGGTTACATAACCAAATGACATTCATTAGCAATGATCAAGCCGACCAGTATTAGGTTATGGTACCATAGGATCTGACTAATCCCGTTATTTACTACACCCGTGGTTATGTGTGGGTGTGGTGGGTAGCGACTGAATCTGAAATTATTAACTTACCCTTTGGTAAGGGTTTGTTAATGCGAAAACGAGAAGCGACGAAAACGAGAAGCGACGAGTGATGAGTCACGAAGGTTTGAATGTTGTTAGCGAGACGACCATATAAGTAGTTTCACGACCTAAAACGAATTAAACGATTTGGATAAACGATTGGTTTTCACACGATGTTTTAACGATTGGGTAAACGATTGGTTTCAAAGCGATATACGATTGGGTTTTGGTTACATATTACATGATTTACATTGGGCATGAACATTACTTTGGTGGTTGGGTTTGGGTAAGTGATTTGAGTAACGGTGCGTGTGTAATATGATACAAGCATGGTGGATACGCCGCTGGTACTTCCTATATATAAGTGTTTGTATGGTATTACATATTGTAGCGTTATTTGAATCATTTCAGTTTGAGACATAGAACATTTTATACAAGTAACATACTTTTCACAAGACATTTATTTACAAACAACTTATCTTATACAAACTCATTTTACATGGTTATTCATTTAATCATGCATTATTCTCTTATTATACATATCACCTGAACTTATTATTTTTCAAATGATTTACAAAGGCAAAGCAAATTACAAGGTTCATGACTAAACATTTTCTTAAACAGAAGTCATGAATCTTATTTTCACAAAACCTATGTACTCGCCAGCATTTCTTTGCTGACCTCGTTTTCACATATGTTTCAGGTATTGTTGAATGATATCGATTGATAAGATGCATGCTCACATAGGACTGGACAAGGCCTTAGTGACTCAATAACAATGATAGACTATGTTTAATTTGTGTATTTAGATTTCCAGACGATGTAATTATTCAATGTTTAATAAAACGAAACACTTTTTGGTATCCATGGTTATGAAACATTAATTCTGTTGCAACACGCCCCGATGTTTCCGCCGCGATTTGTTGTTTTACGCGGTCGGGGTGTGACAGAAAAGATGGTATCAGAGCCAATGGTTATAGGGAATTAGGTTATTAGTAATTAGTAATGCTTTGACCTAGTCTATAACCTTCTTAGGACCCTAACGCGAGTTTACTTGCGTTTAGTCATAAAACAATACCGTCACCTATCCTTAGGCGACGACCACAACAAGAACATAAATTTCAAAACCGCTTTGAAAACTAATCATCTGTTCTAGGATGATTGATTACTAGGTTTTGAACCCTCTATTGTAAGGTTTTGAACTCTCTATTATATGGTTTTGAACCTCTTTGAGTTTTCAAAACTTCGTCAAGGTTTTGGGTTTTAAATAATGTGAACACGTGCAAACTGGAAGGGTGAATGCCTGTATTCTGGGTTTTCTGTCTAGGCAAGCACTTCGTATACATCTCATCAGACGCGAGACCAGTTGTGCTTACCTGGGAATTCTTGGGATGAGTGTTCACTTATAGGCGAGCATGTCTTCGCGATACATTATTTTTGACCCATTTACTTTGATTAGTCACCGTCTCATTTGTTTGCCTTAGGTAACAAACAAATGATCGCAATTTTCATGCGTTATCTTTCTGTTTTGATTGTCCAATAATCTTTCACCTGTTTCTCCCTATGCCTTTCTTTTTCTTCAAGAATGTCTCTTCATCACAATGACGCCCAGATATCTGAGCAAGCAGCCAAATTCGCTCAGCGAATAGGCGAAGTAGTCCTGAAGACTGTTGAATTAGCTACTGCCATGTATCATCTCCAGGATGAAGCCACTCAAGAGTCACCAAGACAGGCAGGACCTAGTCAGGCGACAACACCATCAGCCAAGAAACCAATCGAGGAATCAAAGACCATGGATGAACGATCCCCTAAGAAGTCAAAGAAGCGAAAGGCTTCTCAGAACTTCACCATGGTCGCTCACAATGGTAAAGCAGTTCCCCAACCAACCAGCTCAACCCCCTGCTAGGTGTGTATGGCTTTTCCTATGATACCTACATCAAGGAACTATGTACCTTACAAACTACTCTTGTGATTACTCTCTTTCAAATGATTGCTCATGATTCCCTCGAAAATTTTAAGTACTTGTTTCACTCTAAGAAACAAAGTACAGTAAATTAAGTGACATTATGAGTAATCGTGCTTTTCGCACATCTGTTCCTTTAAATCCTTGGTTAGATAACTAAGGGTGTTTTCAAATCTCATACCCATTACGTTTTGATTTTTCAACATACACAGTACCAGTATTTCAAAACAATCTTCATGATCTCAAAACATTTCATATAGTTTGAAAACAATTTTTCTAGATGCATTGTCTATGTTATTTCAAAAACATTGGCCATGTTATCAAAACCAACCTTTCTAAATTTCAAAATATTTCATATAGTCTGAAGACAATATTAACACAATACATTTTCTGATCAAGTGCATGATTTCGAAAAGCATCATTCATGTCTTTCAAAAACCTTATACATAATTTCAAAATTCATCTCGCATGATTTTAAAACATTTTTAAATATATCTACCTAATACACCTACTTTATGATTTCAAAAAGTATTATATATAAGGTTTCAAAAACGTTAAATACATTTTTTCTTAAAAGAACCCCATGCATAGTTTTCAAAAATATTTTCCTCATACATTGACTTAACCTTCAAAATTCTGCTTCATATGTCGCCTTGACATATCAAGCATCTCAACTTCATAAGCATTTTACATCATGTTTTGACCTAAGCACATCCAGTGCAAGGTTTCAAAACATCTTCAACTTCTAAAATTCATATGGGATCTTTTTATCTTTACAATTAGATCCTTGTGGATGATTATCGCTCAAATCAGAGTCCTTAATTGGATTCCTTATGTACCTTAATTCGAACACTTCGGTTCCTAGTAATCGAAATCGAATTTTCTTTTTGAATCTTTCTATCTTTATAGTTGGATTCTTGATAACGTTTAAAGTACCAAATGAAATCCACGGAATGGATTCCAAGTGTGCTTTAAATGCATGTACGCAATTTACAAGACAAATTAACGAACAATTTTGTGGTTATGTGATATGTGTTTATGTGTTCTCCTCTATGATTTTTGTGTGATCCGATTTTCAAATCCTCATAGAATCTTTCATGTTTTCATATGAGAGATTCATAGTAGGATATTCAAAAGGTACTACCTTAAATCCTTATGGGCTTCTACCTGGTAGTTAAGACCCTTGGGTTATATAGTACCACTCCATGATTCATAAGAGACCCTCTTAGTAGTCTAGTCAAAAAGATTGATTCACAATTTGGTTAGAGAACGACATCTAGTGATGTAGCTGAACAGACTCCTTGATAGTCTATTTAGATCATTTATTGATTTAATTTAAAGGACTCTATGGCGGTCTAGTCACACTCATCACCGGTTTGTTCATTTGGTTTTCCCCTACACACTATAAAATAGACTGTGTGAACTGTGCAAGGAATTGTCTGATTATGGACGCGTACATAATTATGAAATTTAGTGCACAGAAACCCAGTAAGATTTATTATGTGTAAGAGCCGATAGTGACAACAATAACGAAATGAGAACGATGTAATGGAGGTACGGTGGACGCACCAATGACGCTTCATATACTTGTATATAAGTATCCCTCTTACATTGCAAACATAATGTTATTAAGGTTACTAGAAGTTCAAGAACCCTAACCAATGTTGTTCGATCTTTTCAACTTCATATTTCCAAGCTCTCACAAGTTTCCTCTAAATAAATTTCGGGACGAAATTTCCTAAAGTAGGGGAGACTGTAACACCTGTGCCTCCACGGCCATCAAAAAAATACCAAACCAATGAAATATTATATTTCATACTTGGGATTTGTAAAAATATGTGTATCATTTGCACATATCAATTCTTGTTCAATTTCAAACTCTAAATCGCTTTCTGGAAGGTTATACGCGCACCGATGCGTAAATATAACCAGTTTAATGCAACGAACACTCCGGAATAGTGAAATAGGCTTAACATACCTTAAATAACCTTTACATAACTTAGAAATAAGTTTTGGAAGGTTTGGTATGCCGAAAACAAGCTAATTCGCTTACAGGGACTAAACTTGACAAACTGCGAAAGTATGCCAATTTGAACTGTAACAGACATTCCGGAGCATGACCATAAATTAAACATACCATAAATATCCTTTACATGGCTTAGAAATAGGCTTTGAGGTGTTTGGTGTGCTAAAATAAACTTTTGTGTCATTCAGGGACTAAAAGTGTCAAAAAGTGCACAAGTTTGCATTTTCGCGCATAACTTACGTTCTGAATACATCCGGACATCCAAAAATTTATGTAAGCATGACTATATTATGCTTTAGTGTTTGGCTTGCCAAAAATCCATTCGTTGCGTCATTTGGATCGTTTTTCGCGCTTATGCGCATTCCGTCGTAATTAAGCGAACATCGCGTTCGTACGACCAAACGAACCAACACCCGGCATATTTTTGAGCATGTTTCATGTCCACAATGTTTAGGCATCATTTTAGGGCCTTAAAGTTGGCTTTACGGGCCTTGGAAGTGTCGGAAATGGCCTTAAACACGTGCAGGGACTGAAACTGTAATTTCTGAAACTTATTGCTGATCTGCGACAGCTAGGCGGCCCGCCTCAATTCCTGAGCATCCTTAGGCGGCCCGCGAGGCACCTTCTGACCAGGTTAAATGTTTCTAACAGCAGATTGCAGCTGTTTGTTTCACCACCACACAATCCCAATTGTCTAGTCAGCTGATAAGGATCACATTTTAGTCACCATAAGGTCCCGACACTTGTACGGGTGGGATTAAGGCACGTTTTCCATGAAACGATCTTAACGGTGGACCTTTTACTATAAATACCCCACCCCCCATGCTTCAAAATTACAAGAACTTTGATTTGAGAAACTCTAAGTTGAAACTATTGTTTCATACCTGAGATTTTTGAATCGAAGTTAGCATTCGGGGACCCTTCGTAAGTATTCTTTCGTTCTTTTATTGCTTTTCGAGTCTTTCGAGTCTAAAAGTCAAACTTTGTTTGACTTTCTACATTGACCAATTATGGTCAATGCGAAGTTCGTTTGAACTTCGCAACGTGAGTGTAATCACGTTGGTTATAGTCCCTTGGGACTATGCCTACTGATTACCACGTTGTCTAGGGTCGTAGGGTAAGCGATCTAATAAATCGCTTATACCTCGAACCCGACCCATTTGGTCGATCATTAGGATCCGACCAAATACATTAGGTGACCATAGTAGGTAGGGAATAACCTTCCGAGGTTATACCCTATGGTCACATCGTTTAAGTAGTTGTATGATAGGTAGTTTATATGCCTTAGGTAAATTACCAGAATACCCTTTTCATGTATAATTGGTAATTAAGCATATGTAACCTAAACTTTTGTCACATAACTGATTATGTAACATGTTTAGGCATATAACACTTGTCATAGGACTAGTTAGACGGTCTGAACGTGTTTCACGCGCACGACGCGTTAAAGTAGCATAAGTTACCTTAATGGGTCGCGATGGGTCGAAAGCACTTAGGTTAGTCTCAATGTAGTATGTAGGTCTTGTTAAACCATATCATATGAGTTCCAACACTCATTTGGTTTACCAAGCCTCATCCTATCCGATCTCCCGATTTAAGTCCGGTTTATTTATATAGTCTTAGATTGCCGACTGATTCCGTGCTCCCTCTAGCTTTGTTTGGTTGTTGTTCAAGACCTCCAAGCATTATCAGGCGAGTACATTATTCCCCTATTTTACTGCTTTCAATTGTTTTGGGGTGACTCATATGTGCTAAATGTTTTCGATGTAATAACAAATGGTTTCAAAAACGATTAAGACGATTTATACAAAACTAATAACGATTTCAGAAAGTGAACAAACTTGTTGGTTATGGTTACATAACCAAATGACATTCATTAGCAATGATCAAGCCGACCAGTATTAGGTTATGGTACCATAGGATCTGACTAATCCCGTTATTTACTACACCCGTGGTTATGTGTGGGTGTGGTGGGTAGCGACTGAATCTGAAATTATTAACTTACCCTTTGGTAAGGGTTTGTTAATGCGAAAACGAGAAGCGACGAAAACGAGAAGCAACGAAAACGAGAAGCAACGAAAACGAGAAGCGACGAGTGATGAGTCACGAAGGTTTGAATGTTGTTAGCGAGACGACCATATAAGTAGTTTCACGACCTAAAACGAATTAAACGATTTGGATAAACGATTGGTTTTCACACGATGTTTTAACGATTGGGTAAACGATTGGTTTCAAAGCGATATACGATTGGGTTTTGGTTACATATTACATGATTTACATTGGGCATGAACATTACTTTGGTGGTTGGGTTTGGGTAAGTGATTTGAGTAACGGTGCGTGTGTAATATGATACAAGCATGGTGGATACGCCGCTGGTACTTCCTATATATAAGTGTTTGTATGGTATTACATATTGTAGCGTTATTTGAATCATTTCAGTTTGAGACATAGAACATTTTATACAAGTAACATACTTTTCACAAGACATTTATTTACAAACAACTTATCTTATACAAACTCATTTTACATGGTTATTCATTTAATCATGCATTATTCTCTTATTATACATATCACCTGAACTTATTATTTTTCAAATGATTTACAAAGGCAAAGCAAATTACAAGGTTCATGACTAAACATTTTCTTAAACAGAAGTCATGAATCTTATTTTCACAAAACCTATGTACTCGCCAGCATTTCTTTGCTGACCTCGTTTTCACATATGTTTCAGGTATTGTTGAATGATATCGATTGATAAGATGCATGCTCACATAGGACTGGACAAGGCCTTAGTGACTCAATAACAATGATAGACTATGTTTAATTTGTGTATTTAGATTTCCAGACGATGTAATTATTCAATGTTTAATAAAACGAAACACTTTTTGGTATCCATGGTTATGAAACATTAATTCTGTTGCAACACGCCCCGATGTTTCCGCCGCGATTTGTTGTTTTACGCGGTCGGGGTGTGACAAAAAGCACTTAGGCTTGGCTTCGTTTTAGTATGTAGGCTTTGTTAAACCATATTACATGAGTTCCTACACTCATTTGGTTTACGAACCCTCGTACTACCCGATCCTCCGAATACGTCCGTTTATTAATGTAGTTACCTATATTAGGTGCCGTTTGATTCCGTAATCTTCTAGCTTTGCTTGGTGGATATCTAAAGTCTATTGAGCAATCTCAAGTGAGTACATAGACCCCTCTTTTACTGTTTTTCAAACATTTTGGGGTGAAACACATGTGCCTACTTGTTACTTTCATGCTTTCCATGATTTCATATCACATGCTTATTATGTTCATTAGTACACTTATAGTACATGATTTCATTATGTTTATGCTATGTATGTCCATTGTGAGCATACTTAGTACATCGTTTTACATTACATTTTATGCTATGTATGTCCATTGTGTGTATACTTAGTACATCGTTTTACATGACATTTCACGCTATGTGTGTACATTTGATTACATACTTAGTGCATTATTTTTCACATGCTTACATGTTGGTATGACATTTGGTTTGTTTCAATGGGACAAAAATACATTCATTAACATTAGCTACGCCGCTCGTTAGTAGGTAGCGGTACCATAGGAATTGACAACTCCCGTTCCTGACATCCTAGGTATGTTTGGATGAAAGGAATGACCGAATTCGAATACATAACTCATATGAACCTTTAATTTGTTTAAAGGTTTATCACCACAGTCTCAAGGCTTGAATGTATGCATTTTTACAATACCGCATAGATGTTCGTATCAGTATAGCATGCAGTTTTCTACAAAACATAACTTTGATTTACTTCAATACCTTGTTTTGTACATTTTACCTATGGTATTTGATATATTTCACTTGCCATACATGACATTTTGTTTACACATTACATGATTGACATCTGACATAGACATTTTGATATTGATATACTTATTTCATAAACTACATTTTGACATAAACATTTTGACATAGTTACACAAAGACATTTAACAAATGGTTTAGACATGGGCAATTTACATTGGTGATTTGTTTGGGTAAAGTGATTTAAGTAACGAGGCATGTATAATATGATACAAGTATGGTGGATACGCCGCTGGTACTTCCTATATATAAGTGCTTGTATGGTATTACACATCGCAGCGTTATTTGAATCATTTCAGTTTAGACATATAACATTTTACACAAATATCATGTTTTTCACAAGACATTATTTTACAAACAACTTATTTTATACAAAACTCATTTTACTTGGTTATTCACTTAACCTTACATTTTTCCTTTACATATCATCTACTTTATCATCGTTTTTCAAAAGATTTATAAAACAAAACAATTAACAAGGTTCATGACTAACTTTTATTAAACATTTCTTTAAACTCAAGTCATGAATCCTATTTTCATAAAACCTATGTATCTCACAGGCATTTTTATGCTGACGTACCTATTTTCACGTGTGTTTCAGGTAATGGTGCATAAGTTTGAGCAGGACATACTAGGGCGGACCCGTGCCTTAGAGACTTAAAATGAAGATAGAACTAGTCTAAATTACGTTATGTACTCTTTGTTCAGTTGTTTTAAGACAATATACTCCTTTTGTTTTTGAATAAAACATAACTTTAATTGCCATGGTTGTGAAACAATTAATTCTGTTACAACACTCCCCGACGTTTCCGCCGCGGTTGCATGTTATACGCGGTCGGGGTGTGACAGAAGAGTTGGTATCAGAGCCAATGGTTATAGGGAATTAGGTTATTAGTAATGCTTTGACCTAGACTATAACTTTTCTAGGACCCCAACACAAGTTGTCTTGTGTTTAGATTTTCAAACACGCACTTCACCTATCCTTAGGTGATCACCAAAACAAGAACCCAATTTTTCCAAAACGATTTTTGAAAATCAATTATATGTTTTTAAATGATTTGTTACAAGGTTTTGAACCCTCTTTTGTAAGGTTTTGAACCCTTCCAGTTTGAGTAAAATTTTGGCCTTGTGCCTTCAAATTTTCAAAATCTCGTCAACGTTTTGGGTTTTAAATAATGTGAACACGTGCAAACTGGAAGAGTGAATGCCTGTATTCTGGGTTTTCTGTCTAGGCAAGCACTTCGTATATATCTCATCAGACGCGAGACCAGTTGTGCTTACCTGGGAATTCTTGGGATGAGTGTTCACTTATAGGCGAGCATGTCTTCGCGATACATTATTTTTGACCCATTTACTTTGATTAGTCACTGTGTGTCGTTTGTTTGCTTTGTGACACGGACGAATGACCACCATCTTTACTTTTGTTGATTTTTGTTTCATCTCATTCATTTCATCTAAACATCTCACTCGTTCCTCTCATGTTTCCTCTTTTAGAATGCCTCCTCGACGCGAAAATCCGATGCCTAATACCGCCGAACTGGCAGAAATCATTGCGCAGCAAATGGCTGCTCAATTTCCAAACCTCTTTGCTCAGTGGAACCAAGCCAACAACAACAATAATGCTCCATGCAATTTCAAGAGCTTTAACTCAGCTAAACCACTCAAGTTTAGTGGTACTGAGGGAGCAACTGGGCTTCTTCAATGGTTCGAGAGCATTGAGAGTACCTTCCGTCATGTTCTGTGTCCTGAGAATCGGAAAGTCGAATTTGCTTCAAGCGTATTTCAGAAGAGGGCGCTTACATGGTGCAATGGGGTTATGAGAGACCGTGGTGCAGAAGTTACTTTAGCGCAAACGTGGGCTGAACTTAGAACTCTTATGATGAGGGAGTTTTGTCCTCGTCATGAACTGCGAGCTTTGGAGAAGGAATTTGATGATTTAAAACAGGATAGTGGTGAGCACCGGGCATATACTGATAGATTTGAGGAGCTGAGTTTGCTATGCCCAACGATGGTTACCCCACTCGAGAAGGCTATCGAGAGGTATATCGATGGTCTACCTGACTCAGTGCAAGACATCATTACTGGTAGTAACCCTACCACACTCCGTCAGGCAATCGAGCTGTCTGCGACATTGACTGAGTCGCAGATTCGGAAGAATAAGCTGCATAGAAAGGGTGACAAGGGCAAGAAATAGGCGTCTGACAAAGGGGATAGCAAGAAGGGTCAAAACAAAAAGGGTAAGGATTCTGGATCCTCGAAGAGTTCAAGGAAGTGTAAGGCTTCCCAAAATTTTGCCATCACCGCACAACAAAACCAGGCTGCTCCCAATCAGCCTGCAGCTAAGAAGCAGTATAACGGGAATGCACCTTTATGCAACAGATGCAATAGCCACCATCAACCGCAATTGCAATGTCGTTTCTGCACTAACTGTGGGAAGTCGGGTCATCTTTCTGATGTTTGTCGCTTTGCTCCCAATCAAGCAGCCCGCAACCCAGCTCAGCAGGCTGCACAACCACTTGTTCAGCAGCAAGCACAAGCTGCACGACCTCATTTTCCTCCTGGTTCGTGCTATAATTGTGGGGACCTGACTCATTACCGTAACCAATGTCCAAGATTGGTCAACGCAAACCAGAATCAGAATCAGGCTCCAGCTCGAGGTCGAGTTTTTAATATGAATGCACAAGAGGCGCAAGCAGACAATGAAGTGGTGAACGGTACGTTCTCTGTTAATAACCAACCTGCGTCTGTTCTTTTTGATTCAGGGGCCGATAAAAGTTTTGTGTCGTTATTTTTTGAGCCTTTGCTTCGCGTGTCTAGAACGAAACTAGGAAAACCCTTGACAGTAGAAGTTGCTAGTGGTGAACCCATTGTTCTTGATTCTGTTCTACGCAACTTCCAGTTGAACCTTAACGACCATCTTTTTCCTATTGACCTCACGCCTATGCAACTGGGAAGCTTCGACATTATTGTGGGTATGGATTGGTTAGCCAAGCATCGCGCAGAAGTAGTTTGTTTCGAGAAGATCGTTCGTGTGCCGCTTCCGACAGGCGAGATCCTACAGGTTCAAGGTGAGAAACCGTCTGGTGGCCTCAAGCTCATGTCTTGTTTTAAAGCTCGGAAATATCTGCGAAAGAACTATGTGGCCTTCTTGGCACATGTTACAACAGATAAAGGCAAAGGTAAGTCTATTCAAGATATTCCTGTTGTTCGGGATTATCCGGAGCTGTTCCCGGAAGAGTTACCTGGATTACCCCCAGCCCGCCAAGTCGAGTTCCGTATTGATCTCGTACCTGGTGCAAATCCTATTGCCAGAGCTCCATATCGCCTTGCACCATCTGAGATGCAAGAACTATCTAAGCAGCTGCAGGAGCTTTCGGATAAAGGTTTTATCCGTCCTAGCTTTTCACCTTGGGGCGCTCCCGTTCTTTTTGTCAAGAAGAAGGATGGATCTTTCAGAATGTGCATCGATTATCGTGAGCTGAACAAGCTTACCATCAAGAATCGATATCCCCTACCTCGCATTGATGATCTCTTTGATCAGCTACAGGGCGCTTCTTATTTCTCGAAGATTGATCTTCGTTCTGGATATCATCAACTTCACGTTCATGAAGAAGATATTCCAAAGACAGCTTTCCGCACTCGTTATGGGCATTATGAGTTCACAGTTATGCCATTCGGCTTGACAAATGCTCCTGCTGTTTTTATGGACTTGATGAATAGGGTTTGCAAGCCTTATTTAGATAAGTTCATCATTGTGTTTATTGATGACATCTTGATTTACTCTAAGACGCGAGCTGATCATGAGCAACATCTTCGTCTTACTCTGGAACTCCTAAAGAAAGAGCAACTTTTCGCCAAATTCTCCAAGTGTGAATTTTGGCTTAAAGAGGTTCAATTTTTGAGGCACATCGTTAAGGAACAAGGTATTCATGTAGATCCCTCCAAGATCAGTGCGATTAAGGATTGGGATACGCCTACTACTCCTACTGAGGTTCGTTCTTTTCTTGGTCTTGCGGGTTATTACCGCCGCTTCATAGAGAACTTCTCAAAGATTGCAGTTCCCTTAACTGCTCTAACTCAGAAGAACAAACCCTTTGAATGGGGTTCTAAACAAGAAGTAGCATTTCAGACCTTGAAGCAGAAGCTTTATGATGCACCTATCCTATCTTTGCCCGAAGGCAATGATGATTTCGTCGTTTATTGTGATGCATCGAAATTGGGTCTTGGTTGTGTTCTGATGCAAAGGAACAAAGTCATAGCCTATGCATCAAGGCAGTTAAAGGTGCATGAGAAAAACTACACCACTCATGATCTTGAGTTGGGTGCAGTCGTTTTCGCTCTAAAAATCTGGAGACATTATTTGTATGGCACAAAATGCGTGGTTTTCACTGACCACAGAAGTCTTCAGCCTATCTTTAATCAGAAAGAACTCAATATGAGGCAACGACGTTGGGTTGAGCTTCTGAATGACTATGACTGCGAAATTCGCTACCATCCTGGTAAGGAGAATGTCGTAGCCGATGCTTTGAGTCGTAAGGAACATGTCAAGCTTCATTGTGTTCGCGTTCAATCTGATATTCAGGCTCGAGTTGATATTCAAGCCCGCATCTCTCAGGCTCAACATGCTTGTGTTTCACAAGACTTGATGGGTAAGGAATTACCCTATCACATTAAGCCTGATCTTGTTTTGAAAGACAATGGATCTTATTATTTCATGGACCGTTTGTGGGTCCCAAGCCAAGATGATCTTCGTACCTTGCTTATGGATGAAGCCCATAAGTCTCGTTATTCTATTCATCCAGGCTCAGATAAGATGTATAAGGATCTTCGTATTCACTATTGGTGGCCTGGTATGAAGAAAGACATTGCCTTGTATGTTTCAAAATGCCTTACTTGTCTCAAGGTTAAGGCTGAACACCAACATCCTTCTGGTCTTTTGGAGCAACCAGAGATCCCAGTTTGGAAATGGGAAAACATTACTATGGATCTCATTACCAAACTTCCGTGCACTAAGAAAGGTCATGATACCATCTGGGTAGTCGTTGATCGTCTTACCAAGTCAGCGCATTTCTTGCTAGTCCGTGAGGATTTTCCTGCTGACAAACTTGCTAAAATCTATGTGGATGAAATTGTAGCTCGACATGGTGTTCCTTTGAACATCATTTCTGACAAAGATGCTCGCTTCACTTCTCATTTTTGGAGAACCATGCAATCTGCTATGGGGACCCAACTTAACCTGAGCACAGCTTATCATCCGCAAACAGATGGTCAATCTGAAAGAACAATCCAGACTCTGGAGGATATGCTTAGAGCTTGCGTGATCGACTTTGGTGGTAGTTGGGATTCGCATCTTCCATTGATTGAATTCTCCTACAACAACAGTTATCACTCTAGCATCAAAATGGCTCCTTTCGAGGCTCTCTATGGTCGAAAATGTCGTTCACCAGTCTGCTGGAATGAGATCGGTGAGGCTCAGCTTACTGGACCTGCCCTCATTTTAGAGACAACTGACAAGATTAAGAGAGTTCGTGATAACCTTCAGACAGCTAGAAGCCGCCAAAAGAGTTACGCGGACCCAAAACGCAAGTCCTTGGAATTTCAAGTCGGTGATCGAGTATTACTTAAGGTCTCACCTTGGAAAGGTGTGATCAAATTTGGAAAGAAAGGAAAACTTGCACCTAGATACGTTGGACCATTCAAGATCGTCGAAAGAATCGGTAAGGTAGCCTACAGACTTGAGTTACCTCCTGAACTTGGAAATGTTCATCCAACTTTTCACGTGTCCAATCTCAAGAGGTGTTTAGCTGATGAGAACCTCCACATACCGCTTGACGAAATTCGTGTTGACAAAACACTGAAATTTGTGGAGAAGCCAGTGGAAATCATGGAACGTGAAGTCAAGTGGCTTAAACGCAAGCGCATTCCTTTGGTCAAAGTTCGCTGGGAAGCTAAACGTGGACCCGAGTTTACTTGGGAACGCGAAGATCAAATGAAGGCGAAGTATCCGCATCTTTTCCCACGAGTTTCCTCTAAACAAATTTCGGGACGAAATTTCCACAAGTAGGGGAGACTGTAACATCTGTGTCTGAAATCATTGTAAACAATTCAGTTATCAATAAAACAATGTTATTTGATCCCAATGTTTGTTTAGTTGTGTTTTACATTTTTCATGTTTTGACTTTTATTCAATTTTAAACTCTACATCGCTTTCTGGAGAGTTATACGCAAACTGGTGCGTAAACGTAATCAGTTTAATGCGACAAATACTCCGGAACATCAACATATACTTAACATACCTTAAATAACCTTTACATAACTTAGAAATAAGTTTTGAAGGCTTTGGTATGGCAAAAACAAGTTAATTCGCTTACAGGGACTAAACTTGACAAACTGCGAAAGTATGCCAATTTGAAGTGTAACGAACATTCCAGAACATGACCATAAGTTAAACATACCATAAATATCCTTTATATAGCTTAGAGATAGGCTTTGAGGAGTTCGGTGTGCTAAAATAAACTTTTGGGTCATTCAGGGACTAAAAGTGTCAAAAAGTGCACAAGTTTGCACTTTCGCGCATAACTTACGTTCTGAATACATCCGGACATCCAAAAATTTATGTAAGCACTATAATATTTTATTTTAGTGTTTGGCATGAGAAAAATCCATTCGTCGTGCAATTTGGATCGTTTTTCGCGCTTATGCGCATTCCGTCGTAATTAAGCAAACATCGCGATCGTACGACCAAACGAACCGACATCCGGCATATTTTTGAGCATGTTTCATGTCCACAATGTTTAGGAAACATTTTTGGGGCCTTAAAGTTGGCTTTACGGGCCTTAGAAGTGTCGAAAATGGCTTAAAACACCAACAGGGACTGAAACTGTAATTCTGCAAACTTTATTCTGATTTGTGCAGCCCAGGCGGCCCGCCTTAGTTTCTGTACATACCCAAGCGGGCCGCGTCAGCCTCTCTGATGTGCAGAATTGTTGCAAACAGCTGTTTACGGCTGTTAAGCACCTCAAAACCACTTGCAAATGGTTTTTACAATACCATGGGCCATTTCTATGGGTGCTAATGGTTTAGTAAAACTGGGGGCACACTTGGACGGTTGAGATCGAGGCACGTTTTTCGACGAACGATCCTAACGGCTCTACATTTCCTATAAATACCCCCCCCCCCCATGTTTGCTCATTTCCCTCACACCTAAATCTGATTCAAGCTCTCTAAGTGGAAGTGTTTGTGCTTCCTACCTGAGAGTGAATCGGGTTTAATACTTGCGGGGACCTTCTGTAAGTATTCCTTCGTTCTTCTCTTTCGTTTTTATGCTTTAAAGTCAAACTGCGTTTGACTTTCTACATTGACCAGTTTATGGTCAATGCGAAGTTCGTTTGAACTTCATAACGTGAGTGTAATCACGATGGTTATAGTCCCTTGTGACTATACCTACTGATTACCACGTTATCTAGGCTCAGTGACGAGTCGTAGTTTCGGCCAAAATGCGTGTTCTCGCGTATTTTGTAACCAAACTACTCTAGGATATCAAAACCGTTTGTTTTGATATCAAAACCTGTTTTCTAACTTAACTAAACATGTTCTAGCATGTTTAGCTCGTCACTTTTATATTTGTGCTTGTTTAGGGTCGTAAGGGTAAGCGATCTAATAAATCGCCTATGCTTTCGAACCCGACCCATTTGGTCGATCATTAGGATCCGACCAAACACTTTAGGTGACCATAGTAGTATAGGGAATAACCTTCTGGGGTTATACGTTATGGTCACGTCGTTTAAGTAGTTGTATGATAGGTAGTATATATGCCTTAGGTAAATTACCAAAATGCCCTTTTTACGTTAAAATTCATTTTAAGCCTATGTAACCTAATTTTTGGTATCTAAACTGATTTAGTAACAATATTAAACATGTTAAGGCATATCTTACTTGTCATAGGGCTAGTTAGGCGGTCCGAACGCGTTTTACGCAAACGACGCGTTAAAGTAGCATAAGCTACCTAAACGGGTCGTAACGGGTCAAAAGCACTTAGGCTAGGCTTCGTTTTAGTATGTAGGCTTTGTTAAACCATATTACATGAGTTCCTACACTCATTTGGTTTACGAACCCTCGTACTACCCGATCCTCCGAATAGGTCCGTTTATTAATGTAGTTACCTATATTAGGTGCCGTTTGATTCCGTAATCTTCTAGCTTTGCTTGGTGGATATCTAAAGTCTATTGAGCAATCTCAAGTGAGTACATAGACCCCTCTTTTACTGTTTATCAAACATTTTGGGGTGAAACACATGTGCCTACTTGTTACTTTCATGCTTTCCATGATTTCATATCACATGCTTATTATGTTCATTAGTACACTTATAGTACATGATTTCATTATGTTTATGCTATGTATGTCCATTGTGTGCATACTTAGTACATCGTTTTACATTACATTTTATGCTATGTATGTCCATTGTGTGCATACTTAGTACATCGTTTTACATGACATTTCACGCTATGTGTGTACATTTGATTACATACTTAGTGCATTATTTTTCACATGCTTACATGTTGGTATGACATTTGGTTTGTTTCAATGGGACAAAAATACATTCATTAACATTAGCTACGCCGCTCGTTAGTAGGTAGTGGTACCATAGGAATTGACAACTCCCGTTCCTGACATCCTAGGTATGTTTGGATGAAAGGAATGACCGAATTCGAATACATAACTCAGATGAACCTTTAATTTGTTTAAAGGTTTATCACCACAGTCTCAAGGCTTGAATGTATGCATTTTTACAATACCGCATAGATGTTCGTATCAGTATAGCATGCAGTTTTCTACAAAACATAACTTTGATTTACTTCAATACCTTGTTTTGTACATTTTACCTATGGTATTTGATATATTTCACTTGCCATACATGACATTTTGTTTACACATTACATGATTGACATCTGACATAGACATTTTGATATTGATATACTTATTTCATAAACTACATTTTGACATAGTTACACAAAGACATTTAACAAATGGTTTAGACATGGGCAATTTACATTGGTGATTTGTTTGGGTAAAGTGATTTAAGTAACGAGGCGTGTATAATATGATACAAGTATGGTGGATACGCCGCTGGTACTTCCTATATATAAGTGCTTGTATGGTATTACACATCGTAGCGTTATTTGAATCATTTCAGTTTAGACATATAACATTTTACACAAATATCATGTTTTTCACAAGACATTATTTTACAAACAACTTATTTTATACAAAACTCATTTTACTTGGTTATTCACTTAACCTTACATTTTTCCTTTACATATCATCTACTTTATCATCGTTTTTCAAAAGATTTATAAAACAAAACAATTAACAAGGTCATGACTAACTTTTATTAAACATTTCTTTAAACTCAAGTCATGAATCCTATTTTCATAAAACCTATGTATCTCACAGGCATTTTTATGCTGACGTACCTATTTTCACATGTGTTTCAGGTAATGGTGCATAAGTTTGAGCAGGACATACTAGGGCGGACCTGTGCCTTAGAGACTTAAAATGAAGATAGAACTAGTCTAAATAACGTTATGTACTCTTTGTTCAGTTGTTTTAAGACAATATACTCCTTTTGTTTTTGAATAAAACATAACTTTAATTGCCATGGTTGTGAAACAATTAATTCTGTTACAACACTCCCCGACGTTTCCGCCGCGGTTGCATGTTATACGCGGTCGGGGTGTGACAAGCATAACTAGGGTTGAAGTCGTTTATGGTGAGATTAGGATCAGAAGATACGACGGCTAAGTTGAATTCTCTGGTTACTGGAGCTTGCATTATTAGAGGCTTTGATTGTAGAGAGATTGAAGGGAAAACAGACAATGTTGGATCTTGTAGGTGTATGTGCTTTTATAAGCCTTGATTGTAGTATATCATATTATGCAATACAATATAATATTGTATCATATTACATAAGCTTACATCATATCCTATTAGAGCATTCACATTGGGTTCTCTATTTTCATCTTTATGTATGAGTTAACTAAAAACACCTTTAGTTAATGTGATAATAAGATTACATCATATTATATCTAAAACTCATAAAAATTATAGACAATTAATGTGAGGAGTGAATATGAATGCTAAATGTGAGGAATGGAAAGTAAGTCTCTAATTTATTCTCTGTTTTAATTACTTAAAAAAAACGATTTAGCCTAAACCATGCTCCAGCATGAAAAACTACTCCCCACTGGAGGTCGAGCATTAGAAGTAATGTTTGATACAAGACCCGAACTCAAGTTGGAGATTTCGTAAGTTACCGAGCTCGGAAAATTGTGATTGTATTAGATTGTTGTATAATTAGGGTTGTAATGGTGTGGTTTACATAGACCACATATTACACATTAAGTACCTATAATAACGCAATATGTTACTAGGTCTAATACTCCCTCGCAAGCTAAGTGCTTGAAATGTAAAAACTAATAAGACCAAACTATGAGGCCCACCATTGGTTGATCCAAAATTACATGCTTTGCATTCTAGTCTGCACAGTTTCATCTCCCCATTTGAAAAGCTTTATTGCCTTTTGAGTCAATTTCCTCTTCATCACATGTAATGTCGCCTTACAGTCGGTTGTTTAATACTGACCTCTCATCACTTCTTCCTTTCTTCCCTTTCACCCATCACGAGATCCTTTGTTGGCCACTGTTGTGGTGACGGCTAGAGAAAAAGTGTCGCGTTGAATATGACGGCTGGGGTTCTAACTGTAGGTTGTTTTGGGAATCCTAGCGTGTGCAGGTTGACGACAATAAATCTAGTAATCAATAAGAAATTTAAGTTAACTTAATAATAGTTACGAGATCGGTTTAAGGCACCCATGACTTGTTTACTACCCAGAAATAGCTGTCATCCCGGAATGATGACATTTGTAATGTGTTGAAAGAAAAATAGTAGAATATAAAGATGTCCATGAGCCTTTAAGAATATTCCATATGAAACTAATTGTAAACATGGAAATTCAATATATACGCTGCGTATAACTTTAATCACGTGCACAGACAACATCATATTATAGTCAAATTAGTCTGAGGTACGCCACTTACAGGCATGTACGTGGCTTTAAAAGCTATCGTATAATCCAAAGCATACAGACTGTATTCTTGGCTTACATGTAATTGATTTGACGTTGTACGAGGTTGACTACATGGTCGGCCAACATAAGGGTGTACAAATAGGAGAAGGGTGTGTAAATATGTAGAGCCAAGCCAAAATAGTTACCCGGAGTTACTTGTTTCTGAATGTGCTCCCAAATGCAAAAGACTATATCTACATCACAATCAACTTCATTAGAACAATTTCCCTTTATATATAAACCTACAGAAGTAAGAACATTTGAGATTACTACACATGTATGTTATGATCGGTCTTTAGGCGTTTTAATTACCAGCTGCCTCGCGCCTAATGCACGTGCTTTTAGAACTACGTTAAGATGCACCTTTTAAAACCAAGGTTATAGAAAAGCATGTGCTATAAGTATTTCACATTAAATTTGGTAGTGTCAACTAAATACAAGAGCAAAACATCTCCAATCGTCAATTATGTCCAACTCCAAAGTATTTCCACCTTACACTAAGGCTACGTCTGCATGCAAGATATATAACTATCCATTGCTCTCCATTTTTATCTTCAAGTGCAAATTTAATGTCTTCTTGTTTTGTTTAAATAATAAGAGTGATTGCAAGCAGTTGAAGAGAGACAGAGAGAGAGATTAGTTTCCTCAAATGGTTCTAGCGACAAATCAAATCACCGTACATACACAAGTACAAAGTGACAAACTATTTATTCCATACAAAGTTAGAGATTATTTTCTTCAAATGGTTCTATCGATCTTAAACCTTTTCCACTAAATCATAACTAGATTTAACTATGCAATGGTAACGGCTGTAACAACAATAACATGAGCGTAAAATTAAAGCAAATTCTTACAAATATTCAGACATGGACTTTCCTTTTGCATATGAGTTCGAGAACCCGCTAATCTAGTCGGCTTCGGTTTTGGACGTTTACTCTGTCAAAAACACAACCAAATCCAGTGTTAACTAGATGATTTCAAGCAAATACATTGATTAATCGTTGAATAACATGTAACAACATATGATTAGAGATACCGATGAAGGATTGTAGGGAAGATGCACGGCTGAGTGTTTGAAATATTCGTAAATTGAGATGAAATAAAGTGGTTGTCTTCAGCATAACTAGGGTTGAAGTCATTTATGGTGAGATTAGGATCAGAAGATACCACGCCTAAGTTGAATTCTCTGGTGACTGGAGCTGCCATGATTAGAGGCTTTGATCGTACATAGATTGAAGGGAAAACAGACAATGTTGGGTCCTGTTCGTGTAAGTGCTTTTATTTGCCTTGATGGTAATATATCATTGATGTGGTCAAAATTATACATAAATTATACATGTATCCAACATTTTGAATAGCTTTTTAGGTTAGTTTTTATTGAATATCACATTAAATTGGTTTATATGTAATATTATGTATAGGTTTTTAGAGGTGAAATAATAAATCCATAACAAATTGAAGAGATAATTATGAACCAATTAATTAATAAATTAGTTAATCACCAAATCAACTGAAATAAATTTTGTTAGTCCTGCAGTTTGTAGCAACACAAAGAATTCAAAATGCATTCTAATGAATTATTTCAATAGATCATAAATGTAGGCCTTGCATTCAAGATTCAATAGTGTAGGTCCCGTTTTTCCGGTGAGGATCGATAACGAGAAACCTATCCCTGTTTATCACAAACACGGTAACGGGTGCGGAATCCCCGAGACGGTGCAAACCAAACACAGTTAATAAAGAACACGGATTAACCAATGAAACACACTCTATTGATTAACGGGATGAGAACCGTATACAAACTGATACAAACACAGTTTTGACGGAATTTTGACAGAGTTTCTTTACATGTATTTTCTCATCTCTCATTTCACACAGAAACAGAGAAGGGTATTTATACTAAAACACAGACCAGACATGACGAAATAGAAAGGACTCGGCGAAACATAATCAAAGTCGACGAAACACACCTGTTTCGTCGACAAACATATATCTAATTCTTCTGTTTCGTCGTTTGTTGGAGAAGTCCAATCCAAGTCCAAAGCCCACTAGAAGTCTACGGCCCATGTGAGAAGTAACGGCCCACACATGAATCTGTTGACAAATGTTTTCACATATTCAACATAGGACAAAGCTTTGTGACATCATCATGACATCACTAAGGTGATGTCATGGTGATGTGTTTGCGGGAAAGGTTTGCGGCGCTCCGTGCTTCGCGTGTCGAACTCTGGGGCGCACGACAGAGGAATGTCGTGACGTCGGGCTGGAGCCGGACCTAACCGAGTCGACCTGAACCGAATCGAACCGAGTCGAGTCGCGTCCACATAAAGTGTACCAACAAACTCCCCCTTGGACGCTACTCGTGAGGTTCGTCTTCTGTGATGGTTCGTCTTCTGTGTCTTTCATGTCGGAGGATCTTCAAAGTCTTCACGCGTCGTAAGAAGAAAGTGTATCAGCAAACTCCCTTTTCATTTAGGAAGTGTGTTAACAAACTCCCCCTTAAATTGAACTCTCCATTGAGTCATGCTCGTGAATCATTTGACTTGTCAATTCTTCAGATCCTTGTGGTGTTGATGAAGGGTCAGCGGCAACTCGATCATTTTATACTTTGAGTGCCTCCACTTCGTGTCTTCATTCCAAAGCTTGTCATCGAACATGTTCTCCTCGCCTTTAGCATCTGCACATGCAAGAAAGCTAAACGCATAATGAGAACAACCGCTTGGAATATAGTTATCATTTAAACAAACGACACATATGAGATCAAATCTCAATCAAACACCGACCGACAACATTTTGAAAGTTTAGAAAATGATCAATTTTAATCCATTAACTTTCAAAACTTGTTAACTTCGACTGTTTATGAAGGTGCAATTGTTTTCCGGCTTACGATCAGGATTTTGGGTAGGATAGACTCGAGTTCCAACATCGGTCAATCAAAAATAAACTAGAAGCAAAATCTTTTTGAATTTTATAAAGTTTATATTAAAACACACCTAAAATCTTTTTGAAATTTTCATTTTTCAAAAGTAAAGACGGAAAGCAATAAATAAATATATACAAAGATGCAGAAACTGTAAGCAGTAAACAAATATTTACAGACCTTCTTTTTGCGAGTTTCGATGGTAAGAGAATCATATCAGTGTACAGTCATGCCAAAACGCTCTTTTTGTTCTTTTAGTTAACATTTAGATAAGCATCCTATAACAATTATCGGTATTGTTGTCCACATAAGCTCAACTTATCAGATGTAATCATGGCGAGGGGATACGTTAAGGTATGATTTATACTTACAGACCGGTGTTCATCCACACACGACACATTCCCGTATCAAGGTATGCGCGAGAGTTCATCTTACCGGTGAGTATACTGATTATCATCTGTTTGACCGTATAAAAGATGTGAGTAACTCACTTATTTTGATTGAAAACAAGCCCTATGTGATAGAATCACTTATTGATGAGGAACTTGATTTTCAGATGCATGAAGGGCACAAGAGCAAGTCCGTGAACAGGTCAGTACTTTCGTACAGCAGAGAGACGAACTTGACTCCCGCAAAGAATCTGTGATATATTATCACTTATTTTGATGGACATGTGATTGTTGATCACTTATTGAGGTCGAATGAAATATGCACACGTATGTATAGTATCATGGAAGATCTTAGACTTCGTCTTCGTTATTTTTCGGTAAAAGAAACAACCATGATACCCAGATGATAAAACAGCATAAAGACCGAATATCTCAGAACCTCGGCAATCTCTCAAACGAAATTTCGGTACTAAGACCATATGCCAATGTGTGGTTCCCACCTGGTCATCAGTTGATTTAGGTTTATATCGCCCTGCACACTTTAAAATGATTGTGAGCCTACCGATACATCTTATATAGAGCTGCTTATCGTTTTTCATTTTGCATTTTGCATTTCAGTTCGAAGAGGTTTAGACAGACCACTGATCTACTATCATTTTCTCTTTTGCTCGCCAGGAAACTCATTTTTGTTTTTCCAAATGTTTTTGCGTTTTGAAATTTTTCAATGTTTTTGAATTTTTCAAATTTTGGATTTACTCCCCCTAAAATCAACAAACTAAGATAAAATTTAAAAGACACAAAGATATATACAAAAAGGATTTCCCGATGTCGGTTAACTCATGTTTTACCTCAATGCCGTTTACCAAAATTAATTTTAATCAGAAATGATTTATCGAATTTTGGAAAAATCAGTTGGCATGTCGGTAAGCGGTGCAGACCATGACAACATTGTCTGGCCAAAGAGTGCTGTACGAGACAATACTAATTCATAAAGCAGCTTAAATATCGACAAGTAAAAGAGAGATTAGAATTTTAAAACCGTATCCTGCAACTGCTTCGTGCATTGCAAGGAATCTGAGTGCTCTCCCAAACTGGATATCCACCCGGTGTGGATTTCAAAGTCGATTTTGTAGCTACTTAGAAATCTCTTGACAGCAACAAGATCATAAACCTTTGGGTCCGGCTGGTCTGCCACATTGCACCAGTGAAGGTCTTTGTCTTTCTCTTTCAGAATTAGTGTGCGGTTGTTCAATCCACGCCAAGGCATCCGCACATCCGGTTGGTTTGTTCAACGAACACATTTTCTTCAATCACACCGTGAAGAAATGTACACTGCACGTTCATCTTGTTAATTTGAACTTCAGACGTGCTGCAGGTGCGTACATTTTGATTTGAATCTACCCTGGGGACCCGATCAAAGCCTTTAAAAATCACCTTTTAAAATGATTTCCATTTTGTCGAAGCTTTTAATCTCTTTCGACAGACAATTCTGTCTTCTTTTCTTTTTCTTCTCTCCATCAAAGGCAACCACTCCTAGAAATATCAATATCTTGGAGCTTTGAGTCGCCTATCTTGTGCATGGACACTCCACTATCAATAATCCTATGACTATCGATAGTTCCTCCTGGAACATCCTGCACTCTCACTCAGAGATTAGTTGGAGAGGGGGACCCAAGCCTTCATAGACTTGGGTTGCCCTTCATCATCGAAGATTGTGACTTCGATTTCCTGATGATTCGGAATGGAGTGAGCTTCCCCTGAAACAGTTACCGATTTTGGTTTCCAAATCTGTTTTTGTTTTTCATTTTTAATTTCTAACTTAACAGACTTTGTTTGGACAACCTCCGGTTTTAACGCCTTTTCAATCACTTTCACATTTTTATGTCGTTGTCTTGTTTCCTGTTCTTTAACAGTTCTTTTATCATGTTTTGGTGAAACAGGACGACGTTGTGAGTGACCTTGTTCAGAGGGGGCTCTATCAACAAAATTTTGTTTGGGCGAGTTTGTGCAGTCTTTAATGATATGCCCAAACTTCCCACACTTGAAACAAGTTCTCCTTTCAACAAACTTAGGAGAACCTGATCGACGACCTGACGTAGAAGTTTTAGACCCAGAGGTACTAGCTTCACACCCGTTTGTGTGCTGGGTGTAATTGTTTTGGATAAAATCGGTGTTAGATTTGTTTTCAAAAGTCTCAATTTTATCAGTACCCCTTGATGCTACAAACTTGACATCTTTTGCTTTATTCTTGTAACGAGCTCCTTTTGATTCAACCTTAGCCTTTGGCTTTGGAGCTCGTTGTTGCTGTTGTTTACCCTTAGAAGCAACAGGTTGTTGCTTTGTCGGTGATTTCTGTTTTCCAGGGATTGTCTTTCCCAAAAATTTTCTTGTATTATCTTTAAACACTTTGTCAATCAAAGATTGATTGACGTTTTTGATTGGAAAATCTATGTCTGAATAAATTTTACTATCACCGACTAAAGTATACAACAAGTTATTGCTCTTAACAGTAGACACACATTCATTGTCATCTTTGACATCCTTGACAGGATCTATCACTTGCTTGGCAACAGGTTGCACGACAGGAGTAGGAGGATCACAAAGAATATGATTCTCAATTGGAATTTCTACTCCTTTCGTCACATCAAGTGATTCATCCTGGTCATTCACATCTGATTCATCATCTGAAGAATCATAGTCCTCAATGGTTGGAGAACTTTGATTTGAAGCACATGATGACTTTTCTTTCCGATTAGATGAGCCCTCCGATGAATTGTCCGGTTTGAACCCTAGGCCAGTAGTAACTTCCTCATAATCAAGAGGTACACTGGGTTCATACCGAGGCATATCCTCTTCATCGGGCGACTTGGTATAGTCGTGTCTCAAAGGGGGTGGACACTTCCTATAACCAACGCCTTTAACGTTTCCTTTTAGTTTCTGAACGTCAATGATGTGATCGAGCACATATCGGGAGTTAGAATAACTCTCCAATTTGAGCTTGATCGCCTCATGTTCACATTTAGCCGTGGCTAGCTCTTTCTTGGTTTCCTCAATGATATTAATGTAGTTATTAATACCAATTTGTTTGTTGAAAACAGTTTTTGTTAATTCGGAAACACTTTTCTTTTGAGTTTCAATAACTGTTTTAAACTCCTTTTCATTTCGAGCTAAGGCCATGTTTGCCTCTTTGCACTTTGACAGTTCAACAACTAAACTCTGATTGTGACTATGAATCGTATCACATTCAAGTTTCACATCAGCACAATCACTACATATGCTAGGAGTTTTAGAACTTACCTGACTCGAAGAGGCTGTGACATTAGCCATGAAGGCAGTCTGAGAAAAGAAAGATCCATCTTCAGAATGATAGTCTCCCGCATTCGAGCTTTCTTCATCTGAACTCCCGCTATAACCCGAGCTGTCATCTGATTCAGAAAGTTCTTCTTTGTGCACATGCTTGATGTGACTGATGATCTTCGCATAGCATGCATTTCCTCCTCCAAACTGTACGGACCAATCACATCCTTCATCAGCTTGAACTGTTAATGCTTGGTTGGGGTTTGAAGGCCCTGACTGGTTGGTTTGGTTGTTAGCAGCTACTATCCCTCTTTCACGGTTAGCTTGATTGGCATTGGAAGTGCTTGTCTGATTTCTGAATGGATTCTGGTTGCCTTGTCTGCTTGGCTGGGTGCACTCACGTTTGAAGTGACCCTTTTCGCCACAATTGTAACATGTAACCGCATCTTTATTGAACCCGTACTTCGTATCATTTTTGCCTTCCAACGAAGTTCTTCCAGTTCGAGTCATGAAATCCTTTGCCCTTCTAACAGCACTTGCAAACGCCCACTTGATATCCATTAACTCCATTTCATCCCTGTCAATCTGCTGATAGTCTTCGTTTGTCAAATTAATGTTGCCAATTTGACTTGTGACTAATCCGCTGTAGGCATTAACCATAGTGGTAAGAATTTCAATGTGACCCCGTGCAGCTTCTACACTCACTTTAGAAAGATTTGAAGTATCAGGTTTGTTACCATAGAAGGCTTGTTGTGGTTGGGCTTGTGGTACTTGTGGTGGGAGTTTAGAAAAATAGGCAGTTGGATCAAATTGGGGTTGAGGTGTGTCAATTTGAGGTTTTGGAAGATAGGCATTTATATCAAATTGGGGTTGAGGTGGCTGAGGTGTGGCAACTTGAGGTTTAGAAAAATAGGAAGCTGGATCAAATTGGGGTTGGGGTGGTGCAACTTGAGGTTTCGGAAGATAGGCATTTATGTCAAACTGGGGTTGAGGTGTGGCTACTCCTCCAAAATAGGATCTTGGGTCGAAAGCATTTGACACATAGGCTGTTTGTATCTTTGGTTGCTGGCTTGTACTAGCAGCAGGAGCAATCCCTCCAAAGTACATCTCTGGATTTTGAGGGACAGGAATTAGTTTGTTGATTTTAGGGGGAGTAAATCCAAAATTTGAAAAATTCAAGATTTTAAAACATAACAGCCAAAACTTAAATAATAAACAGATCAAACATAGATATATTCAAGAACAAGAACAATATTTGAAGAACACTATGATGATTTGAAGTTTCCGGCCACTGAATAATTTTTCGAAACCCGAAAATGCACAAAACTTTTACTAAAATAACAAGGTTTTCACTGATTTTAGCCACTTTTTCAGAAAATATATGAACTTTAAAAAACGAAATCTGAAAAAAAATCACTAAAAACCACTTGATAAAAACCCAAACTTGTTTGGTTTTAAACAAGGAAAAGAGCCAAAGCTCTGATACCACTTGTAGGTCCCGTTTTTCCGGTGAGGATCGATAACGAGAAACCTATCCCTGTTTATCACAAACACGGTAACGGGTGCGGAATCCCCGAGACGGTGCAAACCAAACACAGTTAATAAAGAACACGGATTAACCAATGAAACACACTCTATTGATTAACGGGATGAGAACCGTATACAAACTGATACAAACACAGTTTTGACGGAATTTTGACAGAGTTTCTTTACATGTATTTTCTCATCTCTCATTTCACACAGAAACAGAGAAGGGTATTTATACTAAAACACAGACCAGACATGCCGAAATAGAAAGGACTCGGCGAAACATAATCAAAGTCGACGAAACACACCTGTTTCGTCGACAAACATATATCTAATTCTTCTGTTTCGTCGTTTGTTGGAGAAGTCCAATCCAAGTCCAAAGCCCACTAGAAGTCTACGGCCCATGTGAGAAGTAACGGCCCACACATGAATCTGTTGACAAATGTTTTCACATATTCAACATAGGACAAAGCTTTGTGACATCATCATGACATCACTAAGGTGATGTCATGGTGATGTGTTTGCAGGAAAGGTTTGCGGTGCTCCGTGCTTCGCGTGTCGAACTCTGGGGCGCACGACAGAGGAATGTCGTGACGTCGGGCTGGAGCCGGACCTAACCGAGTCGACCTGAACCGAATCGAACCGAGTCGAGTCGCGTCCACATAAAGTGTACCAACAAATAGAACTGCGAATTCAAAATGGTTCTAGCCACAAATTAAATCAGCGTACACAGGTTCCAGGTAAAAATGCATTTATTCCAAACAAAGTTAGGGTTTATTTTCCTCAACTGTTTCTAGCAATCTTAATGGTTTTCCACTAAATCATAACCAGATTTCACTACGTAACAGTAATGGCAGTAACAACAATAACACGAGTATCAAAGAAGCAATTTCTTACCATATTAGTTAGTATTCGGAGAAGGACTTTCCTTTTGCGTATAAGTTCGAGAACCAGCAAATCTAGTCGCCTTCGATTTTCAAGGTTTACTCTGTCAAATCCAGTTAAATCCTCTAGGGATTCACTCGACAGTTCAAGAGAAGTTTAGTACTGTTCGTGGAGTTGATAAGCTAATTCCTGTGGATGTCTATTTGCCGGGCTGTCCACCTAAACTAGAAGCAATTATAGATGCTATAACAAAACTTCGTAAGAAAATATCTCCAGAAATCTATCCAAATAGAATTATGTCTCAGCGATAGAATCGGTGTTTTACTACCAATCACAAGTTTCAGGTTGAGCATAGTATTCATACTGGAAATTATGATCAAGGATTCCTTTATCAACCGCCATCTACCTCAGAGATTCCTCCTAAAACATTTTTCAAATACAAAAGTTCAGTCTCTTCACACGAATTAGTAAATTAGACAGGATTCCTTTGCACAGAATAAAAAGTCGTGGCTCAATCTTCAGAAATTTCATCATAAATCTGAAATACTTATACAAAAAAATGCGAGAGATATAAAAAAGATGCAGGGTAATTTGTCTGCTTGGCTAGTTAAGCATGCGCTAATACATAGATCTTTGGGCTTTGATTACCAAGGAATAGAGACTTTACAAATCAAACCGGGGGATTGGCATTCCATTGCTGTCATTTTATATGTATATGGTTACAATTATCTCCGCTCCCAATGTGCCTATGATGTAGCACCGGGCGGACTATTAGCTAGTGTGTATCATCTTACTAGAATAGAGTATGGGGTGGATCAACCAGAAGAGGTATGCATAAAAGTATTTGCCCCGAGGAAGGATCCTAGAATTTCGTCTGTTTTCTGGGTATGGAAAAGTGTGGATTTTCAAGAACGGGAATCTTATGATATGTTGGGAATCTCTTATGATAAGCATCCACGTTTGAAACGTATCTTAATGCCTGAAAGTTGGATAGGATGGCCTTTACGTATGGATTATATTGCTCCCAATTTTTATGAAATACCTGATGCTCATTGAATGATAAAAAAACTAATCTTCACTTCTACAATTCTATAGATTCAAGGTTCTATTCTAGATTAAACAGAGTAATTGATGTCTCGTTTGTATTATGGTTTGTATTTTTATTATGTATAGAATAAAAAAATACAATAAAATTAAGGATTCATTGGGATTCTCAAATTTGGAAAATACTTAATGAATACGTATTCATATCAATTAATTGGTAGAATAGAGACTCATACAAATTAATCATGTGTCAGGAACCAGATTAGAACCGGTGACAAGAGGATTTTCAGTCCTCTGCTCTACCAACTGAGCTTTCCCGACTATTCCTGATGTCTCATCCTCATTTTCATTTTACTAGAGAACGTGGGTATATGTCAATTGAACGGGTATTACAAAGCCTCAGCCAGTTCCTAGAATTTACCAAAAGAACAACTTTGTAAGTTTCAATATGAATCAAAATATCGATCGTGAATCATTTAAATGGGGAATACTTGCTCAAAGATGTTCATTTGTACATGTATCATATATGTCACATGTGACATGTGATACATTTCCGCTCAGGTCCATTTGTATAAAGAGTAGTGAATCAGAAAGATAAGTACTTTTAAACCTGTTGATACATATTGTGTGGATACGGCTTGGCTCGGTTCGACTCGGCTACGAAGTGAAGGCCGTAGTCAAGATATCCTCCTATCTTGACTCGGTGTGCGTTTTATTTCGTAATGTTTGATGTAAATGCTACTGCGTGTGTGCGGTATGCATATTTGTTAAGTTTAGTGTTGTCTTGTTTATGTTTGGTCCAATCCATGATGAAGCCCAGTTGACAAGTCAAGCCCAGGCCCAACATGAATTGGACGAAATCCAAGGAGTTTGTCTGGTGAAATCACCTAGTGGTGAAAACACTTTTTGGTGAAAACCAAATAGGACGAAATCACAAGGGATTTCGTCCATAATGAAGTGTTTTCGTGGGCTTCTTTGTTTTCGTTGGTCATGTGTAGTATATAAACACAGACACAAGACAGAACAAACTGATGAGTCTGTATAGACTTTGAGAGCGAACACACTGTAAACACACACACACTGAGAGTTTGTGAGAGCATCTTGTAAACATTGATTTGTAACCGTTTTCTAGATTAATACAATGGAGTGTTAATCGTTGAATCGTTGTGTCTTACGTGTTCGTCACCTGGTTTAACTTACCCGTTTGGATTCCGCACTTTCGGGTTTGTCGGAAAACAGGGAATAGAGGTTACTCGATCCTCCGGGTGGACCTACAATTGGTATCAGAGCTTTGGCTCGATTCCTTGTTAAAACCAAGTAGATTTTCATGTGTTTCCAGATTTGTTCTTGATTTTTGAAACAAAAAGTTTATATTTTTAGAAAAATCAGGTTTAAATCTTTGAAAATGTTGTGTTTTTGCTGATTGTTCTTATAAAAATCTTGTTAGTTTTCATTTATACATGTTAAGAAAGGATTTTTATTGAACTTTATTGCAAAATTGTTGTTCGGAAATTTATTGGTCACCAAAAAACTCATCCAGTTCGTCACATCTTCATAGTGTTCTTGATATTATATGAGTGTTGGATCTGAATTACACTTTGAATTAAAGTGATATAGATTGTAATACTCTTTGTTTGAAAAAGATTGTACTTTGAAATGATGAAAGTTGAAAAAGGAGAACCGAAACTATGGTGATGTTTGACAAAAGAGGTTTGTGTCAGTGGATAAGTTTTTTTAAAGGATAAACTATTTTATTTGGTGATAAATATCTTTCTGAAATCTCAATTGTCAACGAAATCCTCAAACCTTTTCAACGAAATTACTAGTCAACGAAATCCCTTTTTAGTCAATAATATCAAGCTGGAACACCTTGTGGCCGAAAACACCCTGGTCATTACTATATTGCTGGACGAAAACACCCCCTATCATTTCCCTGATTTCGTCCAACATCATCAAACGAAAACACTTGTTGGGCCGAAATCATACCTAGGCCGAATTCAGTTCTGGGCCCAAATAAGACCTGGCCGAAATCCCTTGTCAGCTCTTGGACGAAATCAAGTTGGAATTAACTCCTCAGCCGAAAACACTTCTTGTTTTCATCAGATTTCAAGCAACGAAATCAACTTGTTACTGGACTTGTGTTATTTTTTTTTAACAGTAGACTTGTAAAACCTTTTTAACTGTTTAATTTGTGTGATTTGTTCAGGTATTAGTCATTAAACATCAAAAATGAGTTCGAACTGGTGGGGTAATCCATCACGTTTATCTCCCTCATGGGCCGAAAATCCCGCACCGACTTCTGCAATACCAGTGCGACATAATACTGATATGTATTATGGAACTCCTAGCACTTCTGCAAGACCTTCTTCACACGCTCCACTTCAGACGGCGTTTGTCACAAGCAGAGATTTGTATGGCAATCCGATACAAGTTCCTGTAAAGCCAGCTCCAACCACAGACTTGTATGGAAATCCACTACCACCAGTTGCCTCACAGCGCCATCGTTCTACTGTAGCACCATCATCTCTTGATCCAAGGAACTGTAGTCATACAGGAACTGCGTTTTATGCCGAAATTGTCAAAGATGCCAGCAATGGTGAATCATCGCGAAACGATGATAGTTCTGAACATGACAGTAGTTCAGTTGAAGACGTTTCAACTTCAGTTGAAGAAGTTTCAACTTCAAGTTCAAGTTCAAGCGAGGATGGATCTGAATGTGAATCATCAAGGGAGGTTATTGATTCTGATGCATATAGGTCAACATCTGAGAGTAATTCCAGACAGGTATGTGTCGATGAACCAACTGTCGTTAATTGTGATAATTGTGCTAGCTTAAGTGTTAAATGTGCTGATTTGGATGCTAATATGTCTGAGTTGCAAAGCAAACATGATGCTTTAAATTCTAAATTATTTGACTTGCAAAACAAACATGTTTCATTAGATACTAAGTGGTGTGATTTGCAAAGCAAACATGAGGATTTGCAAAACAAATTTGAAGTGACAAATATGCACAATCAAAAGTTGATAGTGGATCTTTCAAAATGCAAAGAGGCTAACATGTTTTATGAAAACCATGAAAAGGAATTTAAAACGATGGTTGAAACTTTAAGAAAAGATAAAACCGAACTGACAAAAATGGTTTCAAGAAAACAAACTGACATAAACCTTTATATCAATCGTCTTGAAAGCATGCAAAAAGAGTTAGCCTGCACAAAGTGTGAAAGTGAGGCGATCCGGCTTAAACTAGACAGTTATTCTAACTCTAGATATGTGCTGGATCACATCATTGGCACACAAAAAGAGAAAAAGGATGTCACGTGCATTGGATATAAGAAATGTCCACCACCTGTTAGACAAAATTATGATGCACTGCCTGATGAGGAGTATAGAACTCATTATGAAGAATTTGTTCCTTTAGACATTGAGGAATTTGCAACGGGACTTGGATATAAACCGGGAGTATCATCAGATTCGGATGTGTCAGCAGATACTTTTGTAACTGCTGAACAAAATCAGGATCCTCCAATCATTGTTGAGGATACTGATTCTTCAGATGATGAATCCGATGATACTGACTCTCCACAATCTGAAGCGGTTATCAAAGAAGAGGACATACCTCTCGAGAATCACATTCTATGTGATCCTCCCACAAAACCTGCTAAGAATGTTCAGGTCGAGTCCACGTCTGCAAAAGAGTCTGAGAGTGTGAATTTGCTGTACACTCTTGTTGGTGATGATAAAATCTATTCTGACAAAGATTTTCCGATTAAGAATGTTAATCAATCTTTAATCAATAAAGTTTTTGAAGATTCGACAAGTAGGTTTTTGGGAAAGTCGGCCTCACACGTTGTGGTAACACAGTGTCCTTCGATTCCAAAAGCCGAAATTTGAAAACAAAATGGAAATCAAAGATTACCAACTGAGAAAGTTCAACAAAATCGCACCAAACCAAAAGGTAAATCACCGACTCAAGGTCAAAAGAAACAGACCAAGAAAAAGGACAAGAAAGTGAACTTTGTGAAATCAAGGGGAACGGATAAAATTGACACATTCGAAAACAAATCTAACTTAGATTTTGTTAAATAAGTTAAAATTTTGAAAAGAAACAGTCAAAACAATTACACACAACACACAAACGGTTGTGATGTAGGACCAAGTACCTCAAGATCACGAAGTTCATCATCAAGCTCCTACAGTTATGATACTCCGAGGTTTGTTGAGCGGAGATCATGCTTTGGATGTGGTGAGTATGGGCACATTTTCAGAAATTGTCCATATCTCACGAAAGGAAAGGCAAAAGTTGATGCCCCCATGGTAACAATTACCATAAAAGATCTGTTTCACCAAAACAGGACCCTCGTCTTGTTAAACAACAAGAAGTGAAACAGATAAAGAAACAACGGAAAAATGTTGAAAAGGTTTTAAAACCAGAGGTTGTCCAAACGCAGTCTGTTAAATCAAATGTTAAAAATGAAAAACAAAAACAGATTTGGAAACAAAACCAGTAACTGTTTCAGGGGGAGCTACATCAATTCCGAATCACCGGGAAATGGATGTCACAATCCTCGATGATGACGGACGACCCAAGTCTGTGAAGGCTTGGGTCCCCCTCTCCAACTAATCTCTGAATGAGTGTGTAGGATGTTCCAGGAGGAACTATTGATAGTCTTAGGATTGTTGATAGTGGAGCGTCCATGCACAAGATCGGCGACATAAGGCTCCGAAACATTGTTACATCTAGGAGAATATTGTTGCCATTGATGGAGAGGAAAAAGGAATGAAGTTAAAAAATTCGACCAGATGAAATATGTGCCAAAAATTTGGTTGTTATGGTTTTTAATCGGGTTAACATGATAGATTCAAATGAAAAGTACGCGCCTGCAACACGTCTGAAGCTTTTCTAAGATTCATGGATTTTTCTTCCACAAGAAGTTCAAAGTCCACAAGATGAACGTGTAGGTTACTTTTCTCCACGGTGTGATTGAAGAAAATGTGTTTGTTGAACAAACCAACCGGGTGTGCGGATGCCTTGGCGTGGATTGGACAACCGCACACTACTTCTCAAAGAGAAAGACAAAGACCTTCGCTGGTACAATGTGGAAGTCCAGCCTGACCCAGAGGTTTATGATCTTGTTGCTGTGAAGAGATTTCTCAGTAGCTACAAAATCGACTTTGGGAGAGCACTCAGATTCCTTGCAATGCACGAAGTAGTTGCTGGATACGGTTTTGAATTTCTAATCTCTCCTATACTTGTCGATATTTAAGCTGCTTTATGAATTATTATCATCTCATACAGCACTCCTTGACCAGACACGTTGATCTCGAATATCACCTCACACGTGATTGTTTCACTATGAAACTCATCAATGTTGTCATGGTCCGCACCGATTACCGACGTGCCAACTGATTTTTTCAAAATTCGATAAATCAATTCTGATTAAAATTAATTTTGGTAAACGGCATTGAGGTAAAGCAAGAGTAATCCGCATCGGAAAATTGTTTTTGTAAATATCTTTGTGTTTTTAAAATTATTGTAAGTTTGTTCATTTTAGGGGGAGTAATTCCAAATTTGAAAATTCAAAAACATCGAAAAATTTCAAAACCCAAAAACAATAGAAAAACAAAAATGAGTTTCCTGGCGAGCAAAAGAGAAAATGATAGTACATCAGTGGTCTGTCTAAACCTTTTTAAACTGAAATGCAAAATGAAAAATGTTAAGCAGCTCTATATAAGATGTATCGGTAGGCTCACAATCATCTTAAAGTGTGCAGGGTGAAATAAATCTTAAATCGACTGAAGACCAGGTGGGAACCACTCATTGGCATATGGTCTTAGTACCAAAATTTCGTTTGAGAGATTGCCGAGGTTCTGAGATATATGGTCTTTATGCTGTTTATCATCTGGGTATCATGATTGTTTCTTTTACCGAAACAAAACGGAGACGAAGTCTAGATCTTCCATGATATCATGCATACGTGTACATACTGCATACGACCTCAATAAGTGATCAACAATCACATGTCCACAAAACAAGTGAAAATATATCACATTTATTCGGGAGTCAAGTTCGTCTCTCTGTTGTACGAAAGTACTGACCTGTTCACGGACTTGCTCTTGTGCCCCTCATGCATATGAAAATCAAGTTCCTCATAAATAAGTGATTCTATCACATAGGGCTTGTTTTCAAATCAAAATAAGTGAGTTACTTACATCTTTTTATACGTCAAAACAGATGATAAATGGTATACTCACCAGTAAGATGAATTCTCGTGCATACCTTGATACGGGAATGTGTCGTGATGTGGATGAACACCGGTCGGTAAGTATAAATCATATCTTAACGTATCCCCTCGCCATAATTACATATGATAAGTTGAGCTTATGTGGATAACAATACCGATAATCGTTAAAGGATGTTTATCTATATGTTAACAAAAAGAACAACAAGAGCGTTTTGGCATGACCGTACACTGATATGATTATCTTACCCTTGAAACTCGCAAAAAGAATGTTTGTATATATTTACTTTTCTTACTTTCTGCAACTCTGTATATATTTATTTGCTGCTTTCAGTCTTTAAGTTTGCAATATTCAAAATTCCAAAAAGATTTAGGTGTGTTTTAATATAAACCTTATAAAAGCCAAAAAGATTTTATTTCTGCTTTAGTTTGGATTAACCGATGTTGGAACTCGAATCTTCGTTACCTGAAATCTGATTAAAACCAAAACGACTGAATCTTCATAAACGGTCAGAGTTTGCAAGTTTTGAAAGTTAATAATCAAAATTGAAAAATCCGTTAACTTTTCAAACTAACTGTCGGACGGTAGTTGAAAATATGGTCACATGTGTGTCACTTGTTTAATGTTAACTATATTCCAAGCAGTTGTTCTCTTTACGTGTTTAGCTTTCTTGCATGTGCATGTGCATGTGCAGATGCTAAAGGCAAGGAGAACATGTTCAATGATAAGCTTCGGAATGAAGACACGACGTGAAGGCACTCAAATGATAAAGATGATCGAGTTGCCGCTGATCAATCATCAACACCACAAGGATCTCAAGCATTGAAGTCAAAAGATTCCCAAGCATAATCAAAGGGAGAGTTTGTTAACACACTACCGAAATGAAAAGGGAGTTTGTTGATACACTTTCTACTTACGACGCGTGAAGACTTTGAAGATCCTACGACAAGGATGAATGAACCATCAAGAGATGGAGAACGAGATTAGGAACCTCACGAGCAGCATCCAAGGGGGAGTTTGTTGATACATATTGTGTGGATACGGCTCGGCTCGGTTCGACTCGGCTACGAAGTGAAGGCCGTAGTCAAGATATCCTCCTATCTTGACTCGGTGTGCGTTTTATTTCGTAATGTTTGATGTAAATGCTACTGCGTGTGTGCGGTATGCATATTTGTTAAGTTTAGTGTTGTCTTGTTTATGTTTGGTCCAATCCATGATGAAGCCCAGTTGACAAGTCAAGCCCAGGCCCAACATGAATTGGACGAAATCCAAGGAGTTTGTCTGGTGAAATCACCTAGTGGTGAAAACACTTTTTGGTGAAAACCAAATAGGACGAAATCACAAGGGATTTCGTCCATAATGAAGTGTTTTCGTGGGCTTCTTTGTTTTCGTTGGTCATGTGTAGTATATAAACACAGACACAAGACAGAACAAACTGATGAGTCTGTATAGACTTTGAGAGCGAACACACTGTAAACACACACACACTGAGAGTTTATGAGAGCATCTTGTAAACATTGATTTGTAACCGTTTTCTAGATTAATACAATGGAGTGTTAATCGTTGAATCGTTGTGTCTTACGTGTTCGTCACTTGGTTTAACTTACCCGTTTGGATTCCGCACTTTCGGGTTTGTCGGTAAACAGGGAATAGAGGTTACTCGATCCTCCAGGTGGACCTACAAAACCGCTAACCAAAAAAGGATAAAATAAATAAAAAGGATACGAGAAATAATTAGTGCGGCAAATTGGGGATAGAGGGACTTGAACCCTCATGATTTTTGAAATCGACGGATTTTCCTCTTACTATAAATTTCATTGTTGCTGGTATTGACATGTAGAACGGGACTCTATCTTTATTCTCGTCCGATTTCATCAGTTATTCAAAAGATCTATCAGATTATGCGTGAATGCTTTGATCAATGAATATTTGATTCTTTCTTCAATATGGAATCGATTCATACCAATTCTTCTATGTATACAGGTTTATCCTTCCTCTTTTCTGAAGTTTCGATAGAAGGATTCCTCTACCAATGTAAGACAATCAACTCCATTCGTTAGAACAGCTTCCATCGAGTCTCTGCACCTATCCTTTTTTTATTTTTGCTTTCTGAACCTTTGTTTGTTTTTGGAAAACGTGAAGAGAGAGAAAGAAGTAGAGAGATAAGGGTGGTGATTAGTGTTTTGTGACAGGTGGTCGTTGGTGTTTTGTAGCGGTTTGCAGCGGCCAATGGTGTCCGGAGGCGGCCGGAGTTCAGGTTTTGACTTGGGGCCATTTATCCCACCTACGAACGCAATGGTAAGCTCCGATTTCTCCAAATCCATGTTTAAAGTTGTTAAAAGATTTGAACAATAATCTGTCCAAAATGTTTTTCAATGATACGGTTACAAAAATATCACCCATCCAGAAAATCATCTTACGGTTAAAACATCTTGATTTTTATACATGATCTTCATAACACATAGATGATCATTTTAAACCGTGGATGTTAGAAATGGAGCTTTTAAGCATGAGTTTTAAACCCGTTTGCAAAGCTGTTCGTATTCCCGTTTATTAAAAACACAGCTTAGTATAATCGATTTTCTCCCGATCAACCGTTAGATTGAGCTCACATATAGAAATTTCATCCCTATGAAGGAAATTTCGATCTTCTGTCATGAACCATAGTTTCAATACTGAACAATTTATAACAATTTGTTTCTATGAAAATCATGAAGTTGATTATGTTACATGGACAATTTAATGGCATTGCATGTGCAATCCGTGACAGGAGAAACACTTGTGACGCAAAAACAAACAAAAAAGATAAATGGATCTCCTTTCATGTAGTTTACGTCGTTTATGAAGAAATTCACAAACACGAACCCATACACCAGAAGGTATGCTAAAGCTTGTGAGTCCATGATCTGTGACATGTGAGGGATGCTTGAGTTAAATGGGATACGCAAACCCTCTTGGTCTTATATAGTTTATTTGATATAACTGAAGGAAATATTTACTTTGAATTAAATGGGATACTTTGAATGCATGAGTCCATGATCTATGACATGTAAGGGATTCTTGAGTGTTGATAATCATTGATTGAATGAAAACCGAATGGGTATGTAAATGGGTCATGGGTAAGATTTTGGGGTAAAATACTTGGACAGAGTTATGGTAATATAATGTGTTTTTGTATACGATGTTACTAATATGCATGCAAGTATGGAACAAAAGGTTATAAAGGAAGGTTCTTCAAATGGGGACGTATCAAGAGGCGTATGTGGATGTTATATGATATGTCGATCTAACTCGATCAATGGAATAAAAGGGAAAGTAATTACTAAAATGTTTTGTAATCCATATTGTATTAATTAAATTGAAAACTCATATATTAAATTTAATACTCCCTTGCATGGCTAATGTACGCTTTTGTGGATGTCTTCAGGTAAAGCAGATCTTGAAAATCAAGTGTCAACATACACACCGAGTCATGGATGCGAATTGTATAGACCAAATTGATATAGTGGATACCAAATGAAAGTATCAATTATATTAGTGGTACCTTAAAAATGGTTTATTAATTTCACCAGCGGTAACTTGGTGATTGGGTTTGTATTGTAAAAGGCTTTAATTAGGACCCTTTTCCGCTATTAGTTTATTGAATGTAGTCGCTATTAACCATATATTTTTCTCAAAATTTTCATAAATGGTTCAAGGTGTTTCAAAATCGAACAAGGAACAAGACAACCACTGCCTCTCTCCACTCGTTTTTTGGTGGCTCATTTGCCAATGATCTTTCGTTTGTTTGGTAACGATTTCCAGCAGTTAAGATGCAACGCCGGGGGTAGGGTTTGGGGTTTGAGGTGAAGGTGAGTTAGGGGGTTGGTTTAGTAGGTTGTTCATAAACGCCTTCGAAATATGCATTCCAAGGTTGTACCCACTCCAATCATTCAATGTACAATTTACATGTCACCCGTATGCCTAACAAAACGGGTGGGTCGGGTAACATGCTCGAGTCATATAGGCTCAGGTCAAAGCAAACGTTTTTAAATAAGTATCAATTTTTTTGGTAAAAAAAAGATTCAATCCAAAACAGTCTCTATTTTAAATCTATGATTTTTAATAGAATTATAAAAATGGCGATGATGCGACTTCGGTGTTGTGGTGGTGGCAAAGACAATGGTGACTGTTAGGAAACTTTTTATATAAGTATTGAAGAAAAATATGATCAATCTGATCATGTGTTGAAGATAAAGTCAAAAAGATCAAACAGAAGGAAGATACAAGATAAATAGGACAAAAGCAGAAGTGAAGACACATCTTAAACAAATATCATAATTTGATCACAATTGAAGAAAGACGATCAGAGAAGACCAATCTGATAAGTCTGACAATATATCTAATGTTTATCATCAGAATCTGATCTGATTATTAGTTCAATTGATTTCTGATAAGCTGGTCATCAGATAAGCCAACTTGTCTAAAAGATAAGGCTCTGCCACAATTGTAGAGTAGCAAGTTGACCTTGATGGATTCAATGTATATGCCAAAAAGCTACTTTATGCAGAGCAAGTGCATGAGTAAACAAATGTTTATTCATGACAAAGACTTTCTATATATAGAGAAGTCACCACCGAAGGGAAATGAGTTAAGCCAAGTATTCATTAGATACAACAAAAACTGCATTACCCTTCATTACAAAATTCTTAAAGTATTCGTTTGTACTAGTCAATAACCACACAATCACCTTGTAAACTTTTTTTTCCAAAGTGATATAAACTTCAAAAATTTTGTAGTTGTGTTTCTTGAATGTTTGATTTCTATTTCCGCACATTATTTTCACACTTGTTGAAATCACCTGCTAAATTTAGTTAAAGAGCAGATTAAATAAACTATTTTCAAACGATCAATTAATCATTTTTTTACCTTTCGTTTAATTAAATATGGCAAACTTTCAAACATGGAACAATGCTTTCAATATTTGGTCTATGTTAAAGCCTCCGGCTTTGGTCAGAGCGCAGTACCCCCAATGGAGAATCAGTCCCATACATCTTGACTCCAAATCTGGAAGAAAGAACTAGGCTTTTCTCAACAGCTCTTGGAGAGTCATACACCCCTGAATGATTCAAGGAAGTGAGGAAATTCCAGATGTGAAAGAGTTCCACAAATCTGGTGAAGGTGTTTCTGATTGGTCTCATGATCAGTTTAACCCTTTAAGAACAGCAGCAAATGTGTCTTCTGCTGGTTTGGTACTAGGAACATCTGTTTTTCCACCTTCTCCCAATAAAATACCACTCATCTCACAAGAACAACTTGACACAGTGCTGAACAGTGTCATAAAAGTTGTGGCAGATACTTCAACCAAGGAAACAAAGTCACCGGTGGAAGCTAAACTAGACATGCTGCTGGAAGAATTGAGAAGCCAAAAATCTGATATGAAAGTGGTATCAGATTCAATAGAAGCAATTAAAAGCCAAACTGAAAAGAATACTGAAAATATGAGAAGCATGCAGCAGCCACCAGAAAGCTCATCGGAAAGCAGCAGATTCACAGTAGGATTCAAGAAAGATTTTGAAGAAATGGAAAGTATCAAGACACAAATGAAGGAAGCTGTTGAAACTAGAGGAACCTCAAGTTCTGGTGAGATTCTAGAAGAAATTAGCAACTTAAAAGCAAGTAACAACAGTTTATCATATGCTCTTGAAAAGCTAGTACTAGAATGGGTAGCACAGAAAGAATAAGTCAAAATAGATTTAGAGAAGGTGCATGAAGAAGAAAAGAAAAATGCTCAAATCATGAGTGATGTACATTCACTGATGAAAAGAATGCATTACAATGTTGCCAGATTGGCAAACATAAACATTCACAAGTTGAAACCCCCCATTCCAAAAGAAGCTTCACACTTGGAAATACCAAAGATCATTCATACAGCTCAGCCAAAACCAGTCACTCCATCCAGTTAATCCGGGCTTACACCAATGGGCCCCCACCACCAGTATCAAGGTCAGAAATTCTAAAAAGGTTTGAAACCTCTACTCTACTCTTGTCTTATCTAATGTAATCAGTGGTCCCTCAAAGGACAAAGAAAAGCAGCAGACACCACCAAAAAGGAACTCATCAGGTGAAACCGCTTTTAATGAGACCTTGAATCTATCAGAGAAAAGAAAATGGGAAGAATCTACATCTTCATATAGACCAAAGATTGTGCAAGTAAAGGATTCAGAAGGAAATGTCACTCTTGTATAAGAAATTCAGAAAGAAGACATGATGTTTCCTGAAAGTAAACTTAAAGAATTATGTTGGTCTGAACCAGACAAAGAAGAAAGACCATTAAGTCCTATAAGCAGGGACTTAAGATTGGAAAGACTTGAAAGAGGAAAATGCAGCATCCACAAAGTTCAAACTAATCCTATGGTGAGAGTTAGAAAAGTGGATCCCTTTGTCACACCAGATGCAGTTATAGGAATCCATGAGCAGAACAAGTACACCTTGATCAGGAGAAATGGTGACAAAGAGGTAATCACAAATGGTGATTTAGCAGAAAGGCTCTATCCGATAGACCTAATGATGCTGAAAAAATCCTTTGATGAAGAAAAAGGTAACACAAGGGTTATAAGAAGAGCCCTTGACAACCTCTCACACGCTGGAAAGTAGTTGTTCACTTGAATAGCTTTGACTGACTTTGATCTCTGCATCAATTATGATTACGTGATCAGCAGAAAAGTGCTCATGCCTCCTCCTGACACAACAAGAAGAAGCCAGAACAGGAGTTATCTTTGAAAAACAGAACTTTCTGTTGTATTCAGGGATCATGAAGACAAGAAGGCTCTCTTTAGAGTTGATGAAATATGCAAGTATTCAAACCAGGCCCTCAAATACATAAAGGATTGCATGAATAAGAAACAACAACAGCTTAAAGAAAAGGGACATGACAAAGAGGTACTGTGGATGAAGATTGAAGTAATCATCAATGAATGGATTGAAGCAAGAGCTTGGTACAAGGCAATGTTCAAAGAATGCAACAAGATAATTGACTACAAGAAAAGATTGAAGGATGGTGATCTTCACAGAGTTAACCTTAACAGTGCCTTGAAAAAACAATTTAATTCTGTTATTTCTTTATTTGAACAATGTCTTTGTTACAATTTAAATTTTTGTGGTTTGAATTTCTTTTATGTTCTTTGTTATGAGTAGTTATTTTTCTTACAATACTCAACGGGAAATTGTTGGGAAACTTTTTTTGTAAGTATTAAAGAAAAATATGCAATCTGATCATGTGCTGAAGATACAGTCAAAAAGATCAAACAGAAGGAAGATACAAGATAAATAGGATAAAAGCAGAAGTGAAGACACATCTTCAACAGATATCAGAATTTGAACACAATTGAAGAAAGACGATCAGAGAAGACTAATCTGATAAGTCATCAGAATCTGTTAACTTCTGATCATCAGAAAATCTGATGATTAGTTCAACAGATTTTTGATAAGCTTGTAATCAGAAATTCTCTGATAATCCAACTTGTCTAAAACATAAGGCTCTGCCATAATTGTAAAGTAGCAAGTTGACCTTGATGGATTCAATGAGTATGCTAAAAAAGCTACTTTATGTATAGCAGGTGCATGAATAAACAAATGTTTATTCATGACAAAGACTTTCTATAAATAGAGTAGTCACCACCAAAGGGAAATGAGTTAAGACAAACATACGTTACATACAACAAAAACTCCATTACCCTTCATTACAAAGTTCTTAAAGTATTCGTTTGTACTAGCCAATAACCACACAATCACCTTGTAAACTTTGCTTTCCAAAGTGATATAAACTTCTAAAATTTTGTAGTTATGTTTGGTAAAATTTTGGTTTCTATTTCCGCACGTTATTTTCATACTTGTTGAAATCACTTGCCAAATTTAGATAAAGAGCATTGTTATCTAGGATCAACAGTGACAATATCGATGGTAATGGGTATGTGGTGGTGATGATCCGACGTTGGTGGTGGTAGGGGTGATGTTGATGATATGGAGGATGGTTTCATCAGTTGTAGTTGTGAAGGTGGGAGTGGCTATAACCATTAGCACTTGATGGTTGTAACAAATGACAAATTTTCCGGTAATTCGTATAATTGATAACTATTTAAACTATACAATTTTGTGCATTAGACTTAATTACAATGTGTCTTGGCGTTATTTTACTGTCTATATAAAGTAAAAGATTGCATCATTCATGTCTTTACGGTCTATATAGAGGCATGTTGGCTACCTGGTCGGGGGTTAAGGGAATGGTTTAGTGAGGTTCTTGCCTTGGTCAGTGTGTATATATCCTGCAAGGACCATGTTCAAGCTTACTAGGACCTCCTTCAATACCATCTGGTATTGGATTGCGCGGGTGTAAATAGTTTGAACCCCTCATATGTAAACTACTATTAATACATTAAACCGGCTACTTGGGATTGTATCCCTGCTGACTCAAACCACTTAGCCGAGGGTAACGACACCTTCAAAAGAGAGGCCTACCACTTTTCGCATTAATAACTTAATTAATTATCTTTCAATATTCCGACTATTTGGGATTGTATCCTTGCTGACTCAAACCACTGGGTTGAGGGTAATGCCACCTTCAAAAGAGGGGCCTACTACTATAACTAAGATAATCTCTTAAAAAGTCCGAAAGTGAAAAAATTATTAAAGGCGAGTCGGATCCAAGTGATTTATCTTGTCTATCTATTTTTATTTTATTTTATTTTATTTCTGCATTTTTAGTTTTTATTTTCATATTTCAAATCTTTTCTCAAAAAATTTAGATTGATTAGACGTTGAGGATAAACCGGTACTAAAAGCTCTTTTGTCCTTGGACGACCTCGGTATCTTACCAACGCTATACTACGCTCACGATGGGTGCACTTGCCCATCTGTGTGTTTAAGTGTTAGTAGAATATCGTGTTTTATAAATTTAAAACTTGACTAATCCGTAAAATGGGCTCAAAATATTAATAAAATCATATCACACCTAACGCATACCAAGTTTTTGGCGCCGCTGCCGGGGACACAAGGATTTTAAGAAAGCTTAAAATCGACGGCCTAATCATTTTTCAAAACCTTTTTAAAACTGCGCGCACATTTTTACATTTTTAGGAACATTTTGCATTACAGTAGTCAGAACACTGGGCCGTGCTCACTGAACCCACCCCCGTGCTGCATAAAAACAGCAAAAACACTTCAAAAAACCCAGATACAGAGTCTGAACACGGGGTCGTGCTAACTAAACACGCCCCCGTGCTGAGCAAAACCAGTAATAATTTTTAAAACGCCCAGATACAGAATCTGATCACGGGCCATACTCACTGAACACGGGGTCGTGGTGAGCCTCTGTTTCCGTTTTTATTTTTGTTTTCTGGTCCCGAGACTCTTTTGTGGTCTGCTGAGTGATTCTTATAGATGAATACTCAGGAGGTTACAACTACTACTATGAAGAGGATGATTATGAAGAAGTGTATTGTACCATTTGCGGTAATCCTCACTCAGTACAATATTGTGACCTCTTCGAACCATCCATTTCATATACATACCATGAGGAGCCTAGGTATGAGCCAACCGCTTCATACACATACTATGAAGAACCAAGGTATGAACCTTCTCCCTCATACTCATATCTTGAAGAACCAAGGTATGAACCTCCTCCATCATATACTTCCTATGAGGAACAATGGTGTGAACCACCTACCTCATACGGGTATTATGAAGGACCAAGGATTGAACTTCCGCACTCAAGCTTTTGGGATACTTATCCTGCTCGCTTTGACGAACCACCAACTATCCTCCCTGATGCCGAAAGAATAATAGAACACCTCAAAACTATCGAACGCTACATAAAAGAATCCCGCGCTAGGGAAGACGTAGTGTGCACTAAAGAGGTAATAGTAGAAGAAGTAAAAATGGAAGAACAAGTAAGTGAAAAACCGACGCATGAACCAAACAACGAAAAAGGTAAGTCCGAAAACGCTAATCTTCGAAAAGAGTCTAATTTTCAAGAAACTAATCTCTTAACACCTTCTTTCGAAAACCATTGGTTGGTACCTACTCATGCTAAGTTTTTAAAAGAGTTAAACACTAACACTAAAATTGACGAAATGGTAAGCATTAAGTTAACAAATGATCAAACTACGCTAATAAAAGATGATCCATTTGAAATTAACATTACACCGGTTCCATGTTTCTTTCAAAATTCCTTTATTAGTAATATTACAATCGATAAAGATCTTTGTGTTAATATAATGCCAAACTACATTTTCGAAAAGTTAAGTAATAGTGATATTTCTCCACTTCAAATACCCATTTTTCTTTCTAATCGGAAAATAATAAAGTAATGGGAGTAGTTGAGGATGTGTTAATCCAAACAAATCAAATGGTAGTCCTAACCGACTTCGTCATTCTTGATGAGGCTCCACTTGTGTTGGGATGACCTTTTGTGAAAATCCACAAAGCTTTGATTAACCGGAGGCAAAACAACCTACCCATTCAATTAGGGGCCGAAAAAAAATATGTCGATCTTGACCAATCAATGAAATATCCAATCAGCAATGACGACCCCCTAATTGAAGATGAAGATGAGCCACCCGATACGGAAGACCAAATCGACCACTTTGTCGAAGAAGAGGTCGCCATTGAACAAACCTTTTTGGTTCTTGACCAAAATGAGCAACCAAATAAGGAGTCTCCCAAAGACCCACCACTTGAGCTCAAAGAACTCCCAAAAGGTTTGGAATATGCTTTTCTCGATAAGGATGGTAAGCTACCTGTAATTATTTCTTCAAAATTAACTAATTTAGAAAAAGAAAAACTAATCACGCTTTTGAAAAAACACAAAAACGCGATTGCATGGAAGCTTGTAGATATTAAAGGAATAAGCCCTTCCATGTGCACGCACAAAATTTTAATGAATGATGACTATAAATCGGTAATACAACCACAACGTAGAGTAAATCCAAACGTTCAAGAGGTGGTTAAAAACAAAGTCATCAAACTACTTGACGCCGGACTCATCTACCCAATTTCCGATAGTCCTTGGGTAAGTCCCGTCCAAGTTGTTCCCTAGAAAGGAGGTATGACGGTGGTCACTAACGAAAAAAATGAGTTAATACCAACAAGAACCGTCACTGGATGGAGAGTTTGTATAGATTATCTTCGATTAAATGAGGCAACAAGGAAATATCATTTTCCCTTACCTTTAATTGATCAAATGTAAGAAAGATTATCCGGTCACAAATTTTATTGTTTTTTAGATGGTTTTTCAGGTTACTTTCAAATACCGATAGCTCACGAAGACCAAGAAAAAACAATATTCACATGTCCCTATGAAACTTTTGCTTATCGACGCATGCCTTTTGGTCTATGTAATGCCCCTGCAACTTTCCAACGTTGCATGGTGGCCATCTTCCATGATATGATAGAAAAGACTATGGAAGTATTAATGGATGACTTTTCTATCTTTGGAGATTCATACGACCAATGCCTCGATAACCTTGAACGAATGCTATCCCGATGTGAGGAAACTAACATCGCCCTTAATTGTGAAAAATGGCATTTCATGGTAACGAAGGGAATTGTACTCGGTCACAAAATCTCAAGCGAAGGAATGGAGGTTGATCGGGCTAAGATAGACACCATTTCCCGATAACCACCCCCATCCTCCGTTAGAGCTATCAGAAGTTTCCTAGGGCATGCCGGATTTTATAGACGATTTATCAAAGACTTTTCTAAAATCGCAAGACCTTTAACAAAATTACTTGAAAAAGATGCACTGTTCGTCTTTGACAAGGATTGCAATCAAGCATTTTTAACACTAAAAGAAATGCTAGTCAATGCACCAATCATGATAGCACCTGATTGGAAATTACGTTTTGAAATCATGTGCAATGCTAGTGACTTTGCAGTTGGAGCTGTCTTGGGACAACGAAAAGATAAGCATTTTCACCCAATATACTACGCTAGTAAAACACTTAATGATGCACAAGAAAATTACACAACAACTGAAAAAGAATTACTAGCTGTAGTGTTTGCTTTTGATAAATTTCGTTCTTATCTTGTTCTTTCTAAAACGATAGTTTATACAGACCATGCAGCCATTCGTTATCTCTTTAAAAAACAGGACGCCAAACCACATTTAATCAGATGGATTCTACTCCTCCAAGAATTTGACATTAAAATAAAAGACAAAAAAGGAGCAGAAAACACCGCTGCAGATCAACTATCCCGCTTGGAAGATCCAGCTTTGGAGGAAACTAGGGACGAGCTCATCAATGAAAAATTCCCAACGGAGTCCTTAGAAATGGCGGAATACCGAGAAGAACCATGGTACGCAGACTACGCCAACTACCAAGCTAGTGGAATAGTCGCAAAAGGATGGTCACATTATCAAAGAAAAAAATTCTTTGCCGATGTAAAGCATTATTTTTGGGAAGATCCTTATCTTTTCAAAATGTGTGCCGACCAACTTATCCAACGATGCGTACATGGTAGTGAAGCAAGAAGAATTCTCCGCCATTGTCATGAAGGTCCATACGGAGGACATCACGGTGTCGCTAGTACCGCACGAAAGGTGTTTGATTCAGGATTCTATTGGCCAACCATTTACAAAGACTCCCAAAGTCTTATCAAGACATGTGATGCAAGCCAACGGTCAGGTAATATTTCTTCCAAAAAAGAAATGCCACAAAATGGCATTCTTGTTTGTGAAATATTTTATGTGTGGGGACTAGACTTTATGGGACCTTTCCCACCGTCAAAAGGAAACAAATATATACTTGTGGCAGTAGATTACTTATCAAAATGGGCCGAAGCCGAAGCTCTTCCAACAAATGATGGAAGAGTTGTGGTAAGATTCCTGAAACGACTATTTTTCTCATTTCGGAACTCCAAAAGCGTTAATAAGTGATAGGGGTACTCATTTTTGTAATCATAAACTTGAAAAAAATTTAACAAGATATGGGGTCTATCACCGGATCTCAACCGCGTATCACCCTCAAACAAATGGACAAGCCAAAGTGACTAATCGAGGTTTAAAAAGAATACTTGAAAAAACCGTAGGGTTAAATAAAAAAGAATGGGCCGATAAATTAGACGACGCTTTATGGGCTTTTCGAACCGCATATAAAACAACCATAGGTACCACCCCATATAAACTTGTCTATGGAAAAAGTTGTCATTTGCTAGTAGAAATGGCACATAAAGCTTACTGGGCATTAAAAATGTAAACTTAGACATTGAAACAGCCGGAAAGAATCGATTTTGTCAATTAAATGAATTAGAAGAATTAAGGAATCAAGCATACTCTAACTCCGAAATTTATAAGGAAAGAATGAAAAACTTGCTTGATAAACATATTAAACCTAATGAATTTCGAGTAGGAGATCAAGTTCTATTATTTAATTCGCGACTTCGACTATTTCCCGGGAGATTAAAGTCTAGGTGGTCGGGACCTTTTTCTATCACCCATATTTTTGCACACGGTGCAATTGAAATTAAATCTTGAAATGGAATTCCATTCAAAGTCAACAGACAACGGCTTAAGCTTTATCAAGGATTCATTGAGGATGAAGAGGAAGAGATCTCGCTACAAGTGGTCGAATAATAATTAAACGAAGGTTTGTATACTAACATCATGTCTTGTGGGTAATGGACTTCGGGAAAGCCTCAAAATGGGTAAGATTTCTAAACCAAGTTTCGGGAAACAGGTCATTCACCCGTGCACTAAAGTCGGTAAGATTTTTAGCCACCCACGGGGCCATGCCCAGCGAGCCCGGGGCCGTGCCCAGCGAGCACGGGGCCGTGTTCGGCTACTGTCAGGAATAAAACCCCTTTTGTTTTCTCATTTTCATTTCACCACGACCCGTTCCCCAAAAACTCTCTGGTTCCTCCGAGAATCTCTGCAGATTTTCACATTTTTCCTTCGTTCAACATCACCAAGGTATGATTCTATCATCTTAGTTAGTTAGTTTAACGATTTGCATCTAGATTAACATCAATAATTCGGGGAAAAATATAGGGTTCTTGAACTAGAACCGAACCAAACCCCAATTTTTTTCTTAGATCTGTTAGTATTAGTATAGATGCATGTTTTAGGAAGTAAATAAACTGAAATTGTCTGTAGATTTGCACGATTTCAAACAAAAACCTCAAACCCTTGTTTTTTAACCGAAAAAGATGAAATTGAAGGGGTAAACGGTTTGTTTTTGGAAAAACGGCACTTGGGGTTTCATTTTCGGGGAAAACCGCCCCTACTCAACCAAAAATTTTCAAGTTTTCGAAGCAGGGTCAAAAATGGCATTTTTGGGAAACAGAACCCTGACCACAGGGTCGTGGTCAGCGGACACGGGGCGTGGCAATTGGCCACGGGGCCATGTCCAGCCTTCTGCTTTCAGTTTTCTTCGAAAATTTATCATTTCATGCTGATTGTTTTGTGTTTTCTTTTGCAGAGATAGCCAGCAAGTTCACTAAGTTTAAGCCAGATGAGTGGGACTACCAAGCCCGCTATGATATTCTGAAAACAAGGCCCGAAGAAACACCAAAACAAGTGTGGCTCGATACCTTGGTAGCTGTGGGGCAACGAGACCACTACAACACATTGGTCGTGGGACCACTAAGGGTGGCCCTCGGCACAAGACTCTATGTGGTTCATGCGTATAGAATGGAGTTCTACAGTTCTTTCTCGTTCAAAGCAAAAGCCGAGCCATTCGACGAAGAAGGAGTTCAGTTCTAATGTGCGGCAGAGGCGCTTTCAATTTCTATCGCACAATTTGGAGTGCAAGTGGGTCTATACACCGAGGAAGAGTCCGGTGAAGAGGAGAACACAGGTGGTCTCCGTGAACTCTCAGCTAACATGCGCTAGAAAGCTTGGGCTTATATCGGGGATGGTGCATATGATCCAAGTGTCACAAAGAGCTCCCAGTTGCGGGGCCCCCTCTACCGCTACATTCATAGGGTCCTTAGTAACTCTCTAAGTCAAAGGAGTGATAGCACCTGTGTTGTCAACGTACGTGATCTTACGGTCTTGTATTGCATCCACAATCGCGTTCCTCTTGATGTCCCCTACCTACTCCTCCGTAACATGCATCTGAATCAGTTGGCTTCCTCCCCTACACCTATCTTCTTTGGGGATAGATCTACCGCCTCTTCAAGACCTATGTTCAAAGCATTCCGAAATCATTCCGTAAGGGTCCATGGTAGGGAAAAGTAGATCTTACCCAATGTCATTCGATGGGGATCATCCATGAGACGGGTGACGGGACAGTCCGGTTCCAAACCACTCAAGAAAAGAATTCGATTTGTTTGGGTGTTTAAAAAATGAGAGTGTGTCAAAGATGATAGAAAGATTTGGTCACTTAAAGCTTGAACTTGCAAGATATGATATTGTGTATTCTCAGGAAGAATTGGTTGATAAGCTGTTTGACTCATTGCCTGATGAGAAAGACTGGCAGTACTTTGCTTTAACGCTGAAGAACACAGTGAAGTCGACGGATCTGACAGTTGATTTACTAATCGAAAGATTGGAGAGTCATGAATTGGAGATCAGGAAAACGAACAAAGTCAACAATTCCTCGTATCAGCAAAATGTTGACTTATATTATCGAGGAAGTATGATTCCTAAAACTGTGTCCCCTAAGACTGCCTTCTCAGCAGAAAATTCAAATATGTCAAATCAAGAAAGTCCAAGCAGTGGTTATCATGGAGCATCATCTTCAACTTCTCTGACTCAATCAGTTTTGAAAAATTTGTTCCAGTGCAATATTGCTGTTGATCTCAAAAATGCACAAAACTTCAGTGAAGAATCCGCCAAGCAGCAAATGGTGTTTTTAGCATCTGTCTTGGAATCATATGAAAGCCTTGTTGCTGGAAAGATCGGAAACACAAACCTCACCAAGGAAGATTATGATCAAATAGACCCTGAGGAGATGGAGTTGATTGATATCAGATGGTGTATGGCGAGTGCGGTCAGAAGGGCTCAGAGATTCATGGAGATAACAGGCAGACATTCCATTGGCGGACCTTCAACGAAGCTAGGTTTTGATAAATCGAAGGTTACTTGTTTCAAGTGCAAGCAAAAAGGGCACTTTAAACGAGAATGTCGAAATGCAGCCGCTGATGAAACAGCCAACCCTTTCCGTGAAGATTATTACAAAAGAGCCATCTATCATCAAAACAAAGCAGAATCTCCCAGAATGAAGCAGATAGAAGATGCTTCCAAAGAAAAGTCAAGAGCATTAGCTGTTATCCATGACGATGAAGGCTATGATTGGAGTGATGTGTTACCAGAAGAAGACGTAGTGGGATATGCCTTCACGGCAAAAATTGTTCCTTGGAAAGATACACGATCAGAGGAAGTAAAATATGTCAATAGAAAAATGTTAGCCTTAACAATGAAAGACAGACATTTTCGTGCATGGAAAGAAGCAAAAAGTGTGAAAAGATGGGACGCTGACAGAGAATGCTATTTGGATCCTAAGGGAAATATACTTGTGGAACCATCAACACTTCTTGTCGAGACTCTGATTGAGCAAATTACAGAAGAGGAAGAAGCAAATCAAAGATTATGGTGGGGAAGTGATGAAGAGAAAGAAAAGGAGCTACAGTCAAAGAAGGTCAATGATGGGATTATTGACACGACCAAAGAGTTCACTGCAGATAACCTGAAGAAAATGGCTGACAAAGTGCTCGCAGCAAAAAAGTTAGAGGTAGTTTCTGAGTCTGGAACTGAGTCTAAAAGCAAGGTCAGTTCTAATGATTCAACCAACGAGTCAGGTAAGAAAGCCAAAATTGAAAATGACTACAAAAATTGCATGAAAGACTGCAAGGTTTGTAGTACACTTACTTACCTCAGCGGTAAAAAGAGTGAAGAACTGACAGAAAGAGTCAGAGAAGTTGAAAACCAGATTTTAAATTGTGATAAGTTGGTAAAGGCTTCAAATGACAGATTAAAAGAATTAACTGATAAACTTGAAAAAGATAAAATTGACGTAGAACAAATCAGGAAAGAAAACGAAAAGTTAATTCTTGAAAACCGTCAACTTTCTGAAAATTACGAGAAGCTAAAAAGAACGGTAAAAGATTCTGATGAAAGAAATGATAAAACATTTAAAGAAAACCTTCAACTGAAAGGAGTACTTCAGTCGAAAGAGAGGCAAATCAACCAACAGTTGGATGAGATTGCTAATCTGAAGCTTCAGGTTCAAGAAGCTAAAATTGAAAATGAACGCATCAATCTAAAACTCAACAGTTACAAATCCACGAGTTTTGTTCTTCAATTTATCGTTCCTAAACCAATCGGGAAGAACAAAGCTGGCGAAGATGTTTATTCGGACGGAACTGGGGTTGGGTATCATCAGGTTCCACCGCCAGTATTAAATAATTTCTCAAAGAAAAAGTCCGGGTTGGTTAATGATAATGAAACAAATGAGGTTAAACTTCCAGAATCAATCAATGTCACATTCACTTCATCATCCGATGAAGACAGTGTTCAGTCCGAAGTTGTTAAAAGCATGGTTGAAAGTGTTTTGAAATCTGAAAGTGACTCAACTGAGGATGAAGAATGTTTCTTGGACAAATATATTCTGAAATCAACATCCAAAAACAACTTAAGTGAAGAACCTAATCTTGTGATGTACAAGATGTCGGGATCGGATAAGTTGTATTCGGATATTGAATTTCCTTTGGAAAATGTGAATGTGGACAAGTTGAAAAATGTGTTCAAATTGGTTGAGATTGATGTGTCTGAGATCGAAGGTTTGAAACGTTCCAAAAGGAAATTAAACTTTGAAAAAGATAAAGCTTACTACAAAAAACCCGTTGAACCGCCACGTTTTTCTAATAGCAACCAAAACAAATGGTCGGGTGGTTATAAGGGTGGTAAGAATTATCAAAGAATGAACTTTCAAAACAAGAAGTTTGTTGAGAAAAAGGTGTTTGTAAAAAGCTCAAGTTCTCATTCCGAGCAAGAATCTGAGATTTTTTCAAAATCAAATGAAGAGTTTTTTGACAAGAAGGCCTCATAGCCTCAGACCGAAGGCACAAGTCGGGTAGTTGATACACGTACATGCTTTAAGTGCAACAAAGTTGGACATATTGCACGAAAGTGCACCAACTTAGAGTCTAAGTCTGAAGTTGTTGAGAGTCAGAAAAGGAAAATTGATGCAAAAGGAAAAGCTTCAATGATTGTTGAGAAGAAAGTTTTGAAAAATGAAAACGCAAAATTCAAAACTGAATCCGTAAAGAATGTGGTAACTAAAAATGACAAATTTTACAAATGGGTTGCTTCGCCTCAACAAGCATGGAAGCCAAAATCAGTTGAAAAGAAATCAAGTTCTCCAAAACCAAAGGTTTCTGAGATGGAAAAACAATCATCCTCTACAACTCCGATAAAGATGAATGTTCCTTTGGATCACTATGAGAAACTTGAGAAACAAAAGTCTACTGCTTCTGAGAAGAAGTATGTACCACAGAAAGACCAATCATCTGGTCAACCTCCTAAAAATGATTTCTTTTTATACAAAGAGGTTGAGATTGGGTCTGAGGAGAGCTTAAAGATGAATGACAAGAATTTTCCGCCCGTATACACTGCAAAAACTCATCTCAAAGTCAAGCTACCTGAGTCAAAAAAGGCTTGGGTGGCATCAAAATCTAACTAAGTGTTTGTGATGTGTGCAGGAGCTTCCAAGATCCGTTTCACATTGGATTATGGATAGTGGAGCTTCTCGGCACATGACGGGGAAGAAGACCCTACTGTATGATATTCAAGGGTTTAATGGAGGATATGTGGGGTTTGCAGGCAATCAAGGTGGTCGAATAGTTGGTGAAGGAACTTTATCGAATGGTATTGTCACGTTTGAGAGAGTAAACTACATCGCCGAGCTTGAAAACAATCTTCTGAGCATTTCTCAGATCTGTGATCGTATGTATACAACGCACTTTACAGACAAGGAATGTTTGATATTGAAACCAGGATTTGCTGTTCCCGAAGAGTGGGTTATCATGAGAGCACCTAGAGTCAATGATCTGTACGTGTTAGACATGAGTGTAGCAACTACTACCACGGGTCAGGCTCACTGTTTATGTCAAGAGCAACGGAAAAAGAATCGCAATTGTGGCATCGAAAGATGGGCCACATTCACATGCGACAAATGAATCACCTGGTGCATAACGACTTAGTAACTGGTGTTCATGTGAAAGGTTTTCATCTTGAGGGGGAGTGCATTAGCTGTGTCAAAGGCAAGCAAAAGAAGAAATCTCACCCTGGGAAGAAGGAAAACTCGATCTCGAGACCGTTAGAGAGATTTCATATGGATCTTTTTGGTCCAGTGAACGTCAAAAGCATAATGGGTGATCTTTACTGTCTAGTAGTAACAGACGATTACTCAAGATTTTTGTGGGTATCATTTCTGAAGTCAAAGGATGAGACATTTGAAAGTTTGATTACGTTGTTCAGAAAAATTGAAAACTTGTACCAAACTCGAATCAGAAGAATTAGGAGTGATAACGGTACAGAGTTCAAGAACAACAAAATGGAAGAGTATTGTGATGAGAGAGGTATATTGCAAGAATTTAGTACTCCCTACACTCCACAACAAAATGGAGTAGCTGAAAGAAAGAACAGGACGCTAATTGAAACGGCTAGGACGATGCTTGCTGATTCGAAATTACCGGTCAACTTTTGGGCAGAAGCAGTATCAGCCGCTTGCTATACACTCAACTAGGTTCTTACAGTGAAGAAATTCAACAAGACATGTATCGAGCTGATCAACAACCGCAAACCTAATCTGAAGTATCTGGAACCGTGTGGGTCTCCCTGTACAGTTCTAGAACCTTATGGCAAATTTGGTGCAAAGAGCATTGAAGGAATTTTCGTTGGTTATGCAAGTCCATTGAAACGAGTCTTTGTTCCAAGCTTGAAGCGGATCATCGAAGCACATAATGTTGAGTGTCAAAGTTATACCATGCCATCTCAGAATCCCGGCGACTCATGGCGTTTTAATTATGATACTTTGTGGAATTCGTTTGACATAGAAGAAGAACCAGATTTCTTTGACGAGTTAGATATTCTGAGGGAATATGAAGCATGCTGGTCCTAGTAATGCTGGAGAACATGATGATATTCAGCAAACTCTTGACAATCAGACGACAGTCAACGATAATCTAGAATCTGATGATAGACCTATACTCGATCGTGCTGATTCGGATTCAGAAGGGGAGCAGATCCAGATTTTAAGCCAAACAATTCCAGTCAGTGAACAAGGTGCAAATCAGAATGTCGCAAATTTGGAAGGCGAGGTAGATGTTCCAGGCGAGGTGATGCCGAGAACTCTTTCGTACCATCCAGAAGAGCTGATTATTGGAGAATTGCAATCAGGCGTCCGCACAAGACGACCAATTGACCAAGGCCTTACTTGTTTTTATTCTACAGTTGCTCCTTTACAAACAGAGTTTTCACTAAGTTGCTTTATTTCGCAGATTGAACCAAGAACATATAAGGAAGCACTAACTGAAGATTCTTGGGTCAACGCGATGCAAGAGGAGCTAAGTCAGTTTGAGAAGTTGGGAGTGTGGAAATTGGTAGACTTGCCTGATGGTCACAGGAAGATAAAGACCAAGTGGGTGTTCAAGTGCAAGAGAGATGATCGAGGGGTTATTATTCGTAACAAAGCTCGACTCGTAGTCCAGGGCTTTAGTCAGCAGGAGGGTATAGATTTCACTGAAGTGTATGCTCTGGTTGCTAGACTTGAAGCAATCAGAATCTTCCTAGCATTTGCATCTTGGAAAGATTTTAAAGTTTATCAGCTAGATGTTAAATTGGCATTTCTCTATGGGAAAGTAAAAGAGGAGGTATATGTCGGACAGCCATCGGGCTTCACCGATCCAATCCACAAAGACAAGGTCTATTTACTGGATAAAGTGCTGTATGGTTTACACCAGCCCCCGAGAGCCTGGTACGAGACATTGTCTCAACATCTGCTTGCCAACAGCTTCGTCCGTGGAAAAGTGGACGCCACTCTCTTCAACTGGCAATGTAAGAAGCGGGATGCCAGTTTTTCGGACCACGATTGGTCACCTGGCAATGTAAGAAGCAGACCTCTGTCGCTTTATCCACATGTGAAGCCGAATATGTATCTGCTAGCAGCTGCTGCTCTCAGATCTTGTGGATCCAGCAACAGATGAGAGACTATGGTTTGCAATTTCTTAACACCCTTATCTTTGTTGATAATGAGGCAGCTATAAACATAACAAAAAATCCTGTTCATCACGCTAAAACGAAACACATTGAAATTCGTCATCACTTCATCCGAGACTGTTTCGAGAAGAAGTTGATTCGAATTGAGAAAATCCACACTGACGAACAAAAAGCTGATTTACATACCAAAGCGTTTGATAAAACTCGTTTTCAATACCTTTTAAAACTGAACGGTATGAAGCTTTTATCGGTGTTGGAGGAGATTCTTGGCGTAGATGAAGGTACCACTGTAGATGATGTTGAAAAGCAATCTGCAATGGTTTGTCGATTTTTACTTGTTTTGGTATTTAGGGGGAGGTAGGTTAATATTTTCAGAAAATACAAAAACAATAAAAAATTTCAAAAATCCAAAAACATGAGATATTTCAAAATCTAAAAACAATAGAAAACCAAAAAAGAGCTTGTGTAAAAAGGGAAAATGATAGTACATCAGCTTGACAGTTGCAGTATGCTAAAGAAATGGAAAGTTTGAAAGTGTTAAACAGCCTCGCTGATGATATGCCGGTAGGTTTTTAAACATTTAGTAGGTTTGTTCGGGATATAAACCTAAATCATTACTTGCTTATTTTGTGGGGAACACTACTTGGATATATAGGTAACCCCTGAAATCTCGTTTGAAGGACCCCTCTTTCTGAAATACTAGGTCTTTATACTCAGTGATATCTAGGGTATTATCCCGGGACTTCTGATAATGCGAAAGCAATGGCCAAGTCCCTGCATAATACTTTACTGCTGCTTGAAATAAAAGCCCGCCCTCAGCATAAAAAATGATGAAACATTGCAAAATGCTAATCATGTGATGTAGTAAAAAAAGATCCTCTAAAGGGGACACACCTAAAGTCGAAGCCATCATCTCTCTGATTTTGCGGAAGCAATAGCCTGAGCTCTCATGGCCCTCGCATTTAACCCCTTACAGATATCATCTGTGGTATACTCACCTGTAAGACTGAATATTGGGATCTGGATACGGGAGTATATTCAAGAGGTGGGACATATGAATAAGTTTAAATTCTTAATACACCTAATTCGTATCCTGGACAGATTGAAATTTGTGTGAGAATTTAAGAGGATCAGTATATCGACAATCTAAGTGAATTGTTTAATTCTGAGTATGAAATCAAAGCTTAACGGTACTTGTGACTTGTCGACAGCTGATATGATTCCCTAACACGCTCACCAAAAATATGTTTGTAAATAGTTTACATTTACTACATTTCATTTATGTTTAACATTCTAGTATAGAAACTTTATTCAAAACCCAAAAAGATTTTACATTTCTACTTTATTTTTCGACAAATCAAAGCGGAAAGCTGATCTTCAGATTCACAAGTTTGAAGAAGATGCAGGAAGTTTCTGAGCTGGACAGAAGAGTTGTGAGATTATTATGTTAATCTTGTGAAAAATGAAAAGTCAAAACAAGTTCATTAAATTGAAGTTTGTGATTTTCAGAAAAATGTTTTTGAACTATGTTGAACAAAAGTCAGTTTTGCTTCGTTTAGATCAACCAAGGTTATTAAGTTGGACTTGGTAGACAAATTAAGTGCCTAGGGTCATTAACTTGGACCTAGATACTTAAGTGGATTATTAAAAAACTGATAAAAACAACAAATGAAGTCAAAAAGGAGAATAGATTATAATGTCAAATTTCTGAGAAGCAGGGAACAGGTTTGATCCTGTGAAAGCAGCAAAGCAAGATCCCTATGGCTTACTCTGAACAAAGCTTGAACCGGAATTCTATCCCAGCTTATTGAAAGGGGGAGTCTAACAGATTCTGGATCAACATTCAAAGGGGGAGTTTGAAGTTTGTTAAAGCCAAGTTCGAGTGCTAGCTGCTGATGCTGATAGAGATTGAAGGATGCTTACAGTGTCAAACAATTTGGAAAGAAAGAAAAGACTGAAGACTCGATGCCAAAGACTTCGTCAACATCCAAGGGGGAGTCTGTTGGTGCATAAATGTCTGTTAACTTCGTCTTTATTGAGTCTAATGTCTAGATAGGATAAACAAGTGCTCAGTAGGTTAGAAACTAGGTTTTGAATGTTTATAGGTCATTTCGCACGAAATAGCTAAAGCCATTTCGTACGAAATAAGAGATACTCATTTCGCACGAAATGAGCTTTGCCCATTTCGTACGAAATACCACCTCTATAAATAGCTGAGCTGGTTCATCATTTGGAATGATTCGGATTTCAGAGCCGAGGTTTTGCCAATTTGTCAATTGATCTGTAAAGCTTTAAATCAATAAAAAGAAGATAATTAGGAAGAATCAAGCTGTAATCAAGTTCGTATCATTGATTTCACCTTTGATATGGATTAAAACTCTTCTAAACGACTCGTTTAGGTCACACAACGATCCAACACAAACCTTGTTTTTTCAACACCCTTTTACACGTTCAATCAACCTAAAAAGTTATTTTTGGAACACACTGAGGACAATGTGCAATTTAAGTGTGGGGGGGATGCTAAAACCTTGAATCTCGCAAGTCCTAATAACAAGCCTTACACAAAACTCTATTGGAACCACTAATTACCCCAAATTTTTTCAAAAAAAAATCATTTTTTACTTTTCTTGGTTTAATTTGGGAATAACAAGTTCTAAAAATGATTACATTTTTACAAATTTACAACCGATAGCGTCGTGATAAAAAGGAACCAAATAAGAAGATTATGAAAAGGCATGACAAATCTAATTAAAATTTGATTATATATACTTGATCAAATTATAAACCCATTCCCACAACAAGTGAGTTTTGTGCCTTTATTGAGCATACAAGCATATATCTTTAAACTAAATGCTCATTATTCGTTTCTTGTGTGAATAGCCGCTTGGTTCTTACGACTCTAGATCTTGCCACGACAATACATACCCGGTCCTTACCAACTTTAACCCGAGTAAGTAAATGATGGAGGCGTTAGGACTAACCCATTTTCCTTTCAACACCATTTTTTTTTCATTTTTTTATCACCTACCCAAAATCCCCCTAGTTAACCCCATTGAGCCTAAACCTTTTCATTTCAAAACCTACAAAACAAACTCCCTTCACCCACCAAAACCCTTTTTTTCTTTTCAACCCCTTGTTTTAGTAAAAAGCTCGGTTTTCTTGTGACGTCTCCTATCAAAAAAAAATGAAACTCTTGCAATAAACAAACAAGTTCCTCAAAGAAACTTTGTTTGAATATGCTTAGTTTGAATAAAAGTTACAAAAAGAAAAAGTTTTATAACAACCGACGCTTTTTATGCTTTTAGCCATTTTTACTAACCACTAACCAAAACCACCTACCCTTATCCCAGGCCTAACCATTTCCCAAAGTCCTCTTGATATTTACAAAGGTTTATAGTTAAAAAGGAGGAGGTTTGATTTCTTGGCAAGCATATGGTAGAAGTAAGTTCCATGCCGGTCTCGAGTGTTTCACAAAAATACATCTTCGGCCAAGTGTTGAGTGATCTCTCGTGAGGTATGTGAACTTGTATATAAATGGAATTTTAAAAAAAAAGGCATGTTAGGCCCAAATAAGTAATTTTTCTTATGAATTGTTCTAAATAAATCATGATGAATAGGATTGTAAATAAAATAAAAATAAAAATAAAAGCCAATAAAGATCTTAGATTCCCGACACTCAAGATAAGCCCAAAACTTCTCTTCTACCTCTTCCATTTGGGTGTGTAAACCCACATATTAAAGAGTTTTGCTTGAGGACAAACAAAGATTCAAGTGTGGGGGTATTTGATGTGTGCAAAATGTAACATATAAATTACATCAATTGAGGCATAAAACTAACCCATTTTTAGTACTAATGTTGGAAAAAGTGTGTTTTTGTCTTCCTTTTGAATTTACATGACCAAATGAACTTAAAAGAGCAAAAGGAACAAATATACAGCCAAAACCAACATAAATATAAAGAAAAGGAATAAACATGACATGCCCAACCCCTCGATAGCATCCCCAAAGCAAAAACAAGACAACAGAGGACTGACCACGGGCCGTGCCCACTGGACACGGGGGCGTGGTCAGGTGCCTGCAGAAAAGACAAACCTGTAGAAGCTTCTACGCCCACCACAGGGCGTGCCCAGCTCAACACGGGGCGTGGTCAATGCAAAGATATGCAGAATCCTACAAAATCTTGATAGTACACATACGATTTTGACCACAGGGTCGTGCCCACTGGACACGAGGCCATGTGGGACCCTCTGCTGATAACTGCATTTAATGAAGGAAGAGAAAACGCTGGCCACGGGGGCGTGCCCACTGGACAAGGGGCCGTGGCCAGAGCTCTGTGTAGGCTATAAATAGGGGTGCTTGGCTCACTTCAAAGGCATCCCTTGGCAAAAAACTACTCTCCTACTTTGCCACCACTCCACCAACACCCACCACCATCATCCATCATCCATCTTTGGAGTGTGTAGTAGTCTCAGGATCCAAGATTGATAGTAAGAGTTCTTACCAATCAAAGGCCATGTTTGGTTAAGCCTCTTACATCACTTGGTGAAGACAAGTCTTTTATGTATTACTTTTTGATTTTTAATCTTTCGGCACTTTTATTTGGTTTTGTATTAATGACTTTAATAACTAGTTTCTTATGTTGAAGGTGAATTTTCTTTATCATTTGTCTGTGGTGTCTTGGCGTTACTTTACTGTCTATATAAAGTAAAAGATTGCATCATTCATGGTCTATATTGAGGCATGTTGGCTACCTGATCGGGGGTTAAGGGAATTTTTTTAGTAAGGCTCTTGCCTTGTTCAGTGTACAGATCCTGCAAGGACCTGGTTCAAGCTTACTAGGACCTCCTTAAATACCCTCTGGTATTGGATGGCGGGGGTGTGAATAGCTTGAACCCCTCATATGTAAACTACTATTAATACATTAAACCGGCTACTTGGGATTGTATCCCTGCTGACTCAAACCACTTAGCCAAGGGTAACGTCACCTTCAAAAGAGGGGCCTGCAACTTTTCGTATTAATAACTTAATTAATTCTCTTTCAATATTCCGACCCTTTGGGATTGTATCCTTGCTGACTCAGACCACTGGGTTGAAGGTAACGTCACCTTCAAAAGAGGGGCCTACTACTATAACTAAGATAATCTCTTAAAAAGTCCGAAAGTGCAAAAATCATCAAAGGATACATTAAAGGCGAGTTGGATCCAAGTGATTCATCTTGTCTATCTGTTTTTATTTTATTTATGCATTTTTAGTTTTTATTTTCATATTTCAAATCATTTCTCAAAAAAAATAGATTGATTAGACGTTGAGGATAAACCGGTACTAAAAGCTCTTGTGTCCTTGGACGACCTCGGTATCTTACCAACGCTCATGGTAGAATAATCGAGGATTCAAAAAGAGCGTGCGTGGTGGATTTTAACTGGAACAATTATATATCTCCTGATAGCAAAGCATGCATAGTCGATCAAGATGATGAGAGGCTACCTGAAGGATTCAGTTGGAATATGTTTGCAGATGAGAATGGGAATTTTAAAGCTTTCATCGCTAAGATTGTCAGAGAACCAGATATGTTTGCTACATGGATGAAGTCTATTGGTGTGACAGTGAAAAGTGTGGAGGAACAGTCTGTTACATCTGAAGAAAGTTCAGAAAGTGCTGATGAAAACTCACAGATTTTGGATGAGAGTGTACAAAATGTTGTTAGTTTAGAAAAGGAAGTTGTTTTTTATCAAACACCATCTGATTCTGGATTATCAGATACTAGTTCTGAAAAATCTGCACAGTTTGATCAGTCACCTCCAGATGATAGTAGCAGTGATGATGAGGAGGAAAAACACATTAATGTTGATAAAACTCATCTTTTTCCTGAAAGTTTTCATTTCTATTTTGCAGATCGCATGGAGAAGTTGAAGGAGAAAAGAGCTGCAAAAGAACAAAAGGAAATGAAGGCTGAAAGTGTTGTTCAGAAAGAAAACATTGAAAGTGTTGCTAAGGAGAAGGTTGAAACTGAGCAAGTGAAAGAAAAAGAAAAGGTGATTGAAGAAGAAAAAGTGGTTGAAGTGGTAAAGACAATCGAGATTGAGAAGATTGTTGAAATTGTGAAGCCTTGCGAGAAGTGTTTGGAAGCATGCAAGGAATGTGTAACAAAAGATGACATAATTGCTGAGTATGAGAAGAAAAAGGAGCAGTTACTGTTCAACCTCAACTATGTAAAAGAATCTTATGATGTCTTGAACAAAACAGTAACTGGTCTCCAAAAGACAAATTCAGAAAGAGAACAAGCACTAACGATGATGAATGCTGTAATGATGACAAAGCAGAAAGCCATCAACTTTTACATCGAAGAAAGTGCTAAATGGAAGCAAGAGTTGGAGACAGAGAAGATTGAGAATGGGAGAATTAGACGTTTATTACAAAGTTATTCTAGTTCTGATTATCTCATTGATCGTATTTACCCAACTGTTGCAGGTATGGAAGCTTTTCAAGATGAGAAGCCAAAGAAGAAGAAAGATTGTGGTAAGAAACCGACTGTTAATTATAACAAGTGTCCGCCTCCAATTTGGGAAGGGTACTCTCCTAGAAAACCAAACGAGGAGCAACTTGAAAAAGCAGTCAATATAAAGCTAAAAACCGACACAACTGACGTTTTACCAGATAACATTGATGTCACGTTTACCTCGTCCGATACTGATCATGAGTCTGAGTTAATCAAAAAGGTGGTCGATCAGGTGTTGGATACAGAGGAGGAATTCGAGTCAAAGTCTGAGTCTGGAGGGTCAAATTCGTCAGTCAACAGTCCAAAGTCGTCGGTCAAACGGTCTTACAGTAAAGAATTTTTGTTATCAAAAGCAAATTTGGATGATGAAGCATTTGAAGTTGCATACACTTTAAATGATTCGGACAAATTATACTCTGACAAAGAGTTTCCAATAAGAAGTGTTCGTTTTGACATGATCAAAAAGGTTTTCAAAATGACAGAAATTAAGATTTCTGAAATAAAAGATTTAAATCTTACTGAAAAACCTAAAAAGTACACTTCAAGAGTTCAACAACGTTTAAACAAGAAAAAAGGTTACAATTCTGGTTCTGGTTTTCAAAAGAAACCTAACTAAAATCGTAGCTACAAAAAGAAAGGTCTTGGATTTATTCCACCAGAAAATCATAAAAATTTGAAAAATTCTAAAACAAAAACAGAATTTGTGTCAGGTGGAAGTGCAGAAGAGGAACAGAAGAAACCATTCTGGAGACAGTCAAATCAAGAGTTTCTTGCTGAAAAGAAGAAGAATGGAACTGAAATGTTTTATCAAAGAGAGACTCGTACCTGTTACAAGTGCAATGAAACTGGTTACATTGCATGGAATTGTCAGAAAAATGCCAAAACAAAACAGGCAGTTTCTCAGAAATTGAAAGAAAAGGTTGTTGATGTTGAACCAACGACCGACAGACTTAAAATTTTTGAAAATTCAACTTATGAGGTTGGTGAATGTTCTAAAAAGAATTTTTATAAAAAGAAAGAAAATGACAACCAAGTGTGGGTTGTTAAGAAAGTTGATGAGAAAGTCGGCGATGAATCTGGTTCCACAAAGCCAGAAGAGCCACAGGTCGAGATGAAAATTTTAGTGAATGATGATGAGTTTCCATCACTGAAATTTGAAGAAGTTAAACAGAAAGTTGGCAAGGTTGATATCTCGAATCAGTTTTACAAAGAGAATACTAAGTTTGATGTCGAGAAAACATTCAATGGAAGTGTTAAGAAAATTTTTGGGAAAATGTTGAATGGGAAAGCTAAGGGGGTTAAAGATTTTTATGCAACTAAAAAGGCAACTTACAACCCTACAGCGCAAGAGTTGAAAGCCATCAAGTCTGAAAAGACTTGGATGGAAGTCTGTTTCCCTTAAAGTCTTAGGACTATGCCGGAGATCCCAAGTTTATATCGTGGATCAGGAATCGGCATCATTCTTAAAAATTGATGATTGTGATTGAATCTTAAAAATAGTTGAATTTTTACAGGATAAGTGTGAATCGCCGGAGCTTCCAGGTTGGTAAGTGCGAAGCAGGAATCGGCATCATGATTGATAAAATGATGCATGTAGACGTAACATTCCTACAGTTGGTATTGGTTAGTCATACCTACAAGTGGTATTGTTTGTGATCCTAAAAGTGGTAATTGTTACAATTGGTACAGAAGTTGCTTAACTGCAAACGGTAAATCAGGGACATTAAATTGTACTTGATTTACTACATTTGATAAAAACTGACAAGATGATGAACCATATTCCCATACTTAACAAGTGGTAAACTTACAAGTGGTAAACACAAACTTATTTTCTGGAAAAATCATTTTAATTAAAACAAACTTAAGTGTTTTGAAATCTAAATGAGAAAATAGTTTTGTGAAAGGGGGAGTTCTGATTGTTTATGCCAAGTGGATGGCGATTTGAAGCGATTCGATGTTAGTTGTCAAGTTTTTGTACAGTTCATTTTATGTTTCAAGTGGGTCAAGAGTCTAGTAGTTTTCAAATTTCCTAAAATGTGTTTGCATTTTAGGGGGAGTAGAAGTTTTCAGAAAATCCAAAAACATTAGAAAATTTGAAAAAGACAAAAACATGATAAAATCAAAAATGAGTTTTTGTGTCAAAGAAGAGGAAATGATAGTACATCAGTAGACAGTTACAGTATGCTAAAGAAATGTATTGTTTAAATAGTGTTAAACAGTCTCAATGATGATATGCTGATAGGTTTTTACACATTTAGTAAGCTTGTGGGGAACACTACTTGGATATATAGGTAACCCCTGAAATCTCGTTTGAAAGGTCCCTCTTTCTGATATACTAGGTCTTTATGCTCAGTGATATCTGGGGTATTATCCCGGGACTTCTGATTTTGCGGAAGCAATGGCCTAGTCCCCGGAGAATACTTTCCGCATGCTTGAAATATAGCGCAGCCCTCAGCAAATTGATGAAACAATAAAATTGATAGTCATTGCTGTTGTAACACAAAAGATCCTCTAAAGGGGACCCACCAAAAGTCGAAGCCGTCATCTCTCTGCGTATCGAAAGATCGACCTGAGCTCTCACGGCCCTCGCAATTTAACCCCTTACAGATATCATCTGTGGTATACTCACCTGTAAGACTGAATATTGGGATCTGGATACGGGAGTATATTCAAGAGGTGGGACACATGAATGAGTTTAAGTTCTTAAAACATCTAATTCGTATCCTGAATCAGTTGAAATTTGTGTGAAAATCTAAGTGGATCAGTATATCGGCAATCTAAGTGAATTGTTTAATTCTTAATGTGTATTTAAGCTCAACGATACTCGTGATTTGTCATAAACTGATATGATCCTCTTGCACAAAACTCTCAAAAATATTGTCTGTAAATATTTCTTTACTGCATTTCTTTACATTCAAAAATTCAAAAAGATTTTGAGTGTGTTTTAGCATAAATTTTTTGAAAAAGTCAAAAAGATTTTCGACAACTGATGTTGGAAAGCTGATTTTCAAAATTCCGAGTGCTAAACATGATGACATTGTTGTGAGGGGGAGTGTGTCTTAATTAGCAAATGTGTTTTGACAATCAACAAGTGGTTCATCATAAAGAAAGTGATTTGAGAGAGAATTAGTGTTGGTGCACTTAATTTGTTAAGTAAAAACTTATTTCTGGGTTAAGAATGTGCAGGAATAGCCAAGTTTCAATTCTGAATCTGAAGATAGAGTGCCAGGTTTTGGATTCTGAAGATAAAGAAAGCCAGACAATGATCCTGAAGCAGATATTGCTGAAGAACAAAAGAATGCCAGCAAATAGTTAGGGGGAGTCTGAAGATTTTCAAGTTAAGGGGAGTCTGTTGATGAAGACAGAGAGAGAAAAGCCCAGAGACTGATCAAGACTAAAGAAGTGAAAACACAGCATTGTCGTGACTCGATAGTCGACTCGTCAACATCTGAAGGGGAGTCTGTTGGTGCACTACATCTGTCGACTTTGTCTTGTATCGAGTCTTACATTGTATTGTATAGATTAGGGCACGTTATACGAGAAAATAGGAGATTATATGTGTTTAGTGAGCAGGTTTCGCTCATAGGGACATTTAGGAAGAGGTTTAGCTTATGTGGACATGAGGTTTAGCTTATTTGGACATGTAGGTTTCGCTTATATGTGCATGTACATAAAAGCGAAACCATCAGTCTATATAAAGGCTCCATGAGCGAAACCACATAGAAGATTAGTCCCTTGTATTCCATACCGAAGCTCTGCCGGTGTGAAGAACTGCATGTAATCAAGTGTTAATCAATACAATCAGTGTTAAAAGTGAAGAATCAGCTATTTCTACCTCCGTTTCTTGTTATTCTGCACCTGAAACGTAGTTGAACACCTCTGAACGACTCGTTCGGGTCAGATCACGATCCTACAATATACTTCTTCCTCGACCACACCATGAAGAAATGCACTTTTCACATCCATCTGATAAACAATGAACTTCTTGTAGGACGCATAAGCCAAGAAAATCCTTATCGCCTCAAGACGTGCCACTGGTGCATAAACTTCATTATAATCAATGCCTTCTACCTGATTAAAGCCCTGGACAACCAATCTCGCTTTATTTCTCACAACGACACCTCGGTCATCCCTTTTGCACTTGTAAACCCATCGAGTACCAATCTTCTTATAGTTCGGAGGCCTGTCAACCAATTTCCACACCCCCAATTTCTGAAACTGCTGAAGTTCTTCCTGCATTGCTTCAACCCATGAATCTTCTTTCATCGCCTATTTCCATGACTTCGGCTCAACTTGACAAACATAGCAAGCGAAAGACCAATCATTCTGTTCCCCGGATTCTCTAATAGCCGAATACAACCCAGCATTCTGGTTGCTTCGAAGTTGGTTACGTGTCTCCACACTACTTTGGACATCTCCTATAATATTCTGACGAGGATGAGTATCATGAATTCGAGTTTCTGGAACATCGGGAAGTCGAGCATTAATACCCAAGTTATTGAAATTCAAATCAACAACTAAATCGATGCCTGGAGATGCGTTAGATGTGGATGGATTCCCTTCAGCATTGTCTTGGCTCTGCACATGAGAAGTTGCTTCAGAAACACCTTGAACATGGGCTTGGACAGGAGCTGAAGTAGCTTCACTAGCATCATGAAACTCCTCATCTTCCGACGAAACATTATAATCCGCTGCATCTTCAAATTCCTCATTTTGAAAAACATTATTAACCGAATTAGACTCTTGTCGGTTAACGATAATTGGTCAGACTAATGATGAATCAACTGCTGCATCACCTTCAAGCAACATTTGTGCTGCTGCAGACGCCTCATCAAAAGTTGGCAGATTAAAGGAATCAAACAGTCCGTCATAATCAAACATCCAAGGAGCACCCAGAGCTCTCACACATTCAGTGTACCTTTGAACCCTGACTTCACCCCATTCTTCAATCTTTTTAGTTGTCAGATTCAACACCCTAAAGTTCGGAGTAGCATACCCAAGAAAGAAGCCTTCAATAGCCTTTGGACCAAACTTTCCATGTGGGTCAATCATAGCGCATGGAGCGCCAAAAGTTCTAAGTAAGCTACATCCGGTTTCCTTCTATGCAACAATTCGAAACATGTTTTCCCATGCCTTTTAACAGTAAGAACTCTGTTCAAAGTATAACAAGCAGTAGCCACAGCCCCCCCCCCCCCCTCCCCCCAAACTGAACAGGAAGCTCTGACTCCACTAACATTGTTCTTGCCGTCTCGATAAGCGTTCTATTCTTCCTCTCAGCGACACCATTTTGTTGAGGAGTGTAACAAGAACTGTACTCATGCAGAATTCCCTTAGAAGCACAAAACTCGTCCATAACCTGATTCTTGAATTCCGTGCCGTTGTCACTTCTGATTCGCTTTACCCTCAACGTGTACAAATTCTCGAGTAAAGTGAGCAGATTTTTGAGGATTCCTGGAGTCTCACTTTTGTGTGCCATCATCGATACCCATGAGAATCTTGAATAGTCATCAGTAACTACCAAACAATAAGCATCTCCAAACGTAGTCTTGTGCTTCATAGGTCCAAAGAGGTCCATATGAAGACGTTCAAGAGGCATGTTGACAGTGTTGACTTTCTTGATTGGGTGGGACTTCTTCGTTTTCTTTCCTTTTCGGCACGATACACAAACGTCTTGCAAGTGAAAACTTTTGACTGGAACACCATTCACAAGATTATTTCTCACCAGATGGTTCATCTTCCTCAAGTGAATGTGACCCATACATCTGTGCCAAGATATAGACTCCTTTTCTGTGGCCTTTGAGACAAAACATGTAACTTGTGCAGACGTGGTAATAGCTTGGCTCATATCAAGAATATACAAGTCATTAATTCTTGGAGCCGTCAACAGAATCCATTCTTTGGGAATCTTGAAACCGGGTTTCAACACATAACAACCGGTATCATCAAAATGTACTGTGAACTTCTTGTCACAGATTTGCGAAACACTAAGAAGATTGTGATCAATTTGACGCACATAATTGATCTTGTCGAAACTAACAACACTGTTGGATATCATTCCTTCTCCAGTGATGTATCCGCCTTTATCTCCAGCAAAAGCAACATAACCTCCCCTAATGCTTTTCACATCGTACAGGAGCCTTAAGTCGCCTGGAATGTGCCGGGATGCTCCACTGTCAACAATCCAAAGACTATTCACAGTTCCTCCTGGAACACCCTGCACAACACACTAAACAATCAGTTTGAAATGGGGACCCAAGCCTTAGTGGTCTTGGGTCGACCCTTATCATCAAGAAATGTTATTTCGATTTCTTGATGATTTGGAAATGGTGTGCCTCCCCCTGAAACTGTACCGATTTTAGGTTTCCAAGATTGTTGTCGTTTACCAGATTGATTGTTATTTACAGATTTAGACACTTCTAGTTTTGACGAATTTGATGAACTTGGTCCCTTTTCAACAACATCCGGTTTTAATGCTTTTTCAATTACCTTAACTTTTTTACGTCGTTGTTTTGTTTCTTGTTCCTTAACAATTCGTTTGTCTTGTTTAGGTGACATAGGACGACGTTGGTAATCCTTTTCAGGATGGGCTTTTTCAATAAACTTTGGTTTTGGTGGGTTTGTACAATTTTTTATTATATGCCCAAATTCCCCACATTTAAAACATGTTCTCCTTTCAACAAATTTAGGAGATTCTGATCGATGTCCCGATGTTGAACTTGCGGGCCTTGAGGTTCTAGCTTCATTATCACACCCATTTGTATGTTGAGTGTAATTGTTATCACTGTTACGTTTTAAAATTTTGACTTGTTGAACAAAAGCAGTATTAGAATTGTTTTCAAAAGTCTCAATTTTGTCAGTACCGCTTGAGGCCACAAATTTAACATCCCTTCCCTTTTTCTAGTTTCGAGCTCCTTTTGGTTCGAACTTAGGTTGTTGAGCTCGTTTTTCCTGTTGTTTACATTTAGGGGCGATTGGTTGTTTCTCACTTGGTAATTTTTTATTGCCGTATTGTTTTCTAACTTCCGATTTTGGAATAGGATCACACTGAGTTACTGTAACTCTCGGGATCGCCTTACCCAAAAACTTATTGGTAGAATCTTCCAAAACTCTTTCAATCATTGATGGATTAACATTTTTAATTGGGAAATCCTTGTTTGAGTAAATTTTATCATCACCAACCAAAGTATACAACACATTATCGCCCTCAAACGTAGACACAGATTTCTCCATAGACTTGATTGAACCAATCTCTTGTTTTGCAATTGATTGCACAACGGGTGCAACTGGAGTAGGAGGATCACACAAGATATGATTCTCAGCTGGAATTTCTACTCCTTTCTTCTTATCAAGAGATTAATCCACATAACTTGAATCTGATTCATTCGATAAATCATCTGATTCATCATCTGATGAAACATAATCCTCAATTATTGGAGGACTTTGTTCCATAGCACAAGACACATTTTCTGTCTTTTCAGATTCCTTTGATGAATCATCTAGTTTGAACCCTAAACCTGCTGCAAAATCTTCGAGATTAAGAGGTACAGATGGTTCAAACCGTGGCATTTCTTCCTCATCAGGCAACTTGGTATATTTGTGTCTCAACGGAGGTGGACACGATTTATACCTAATGCACTTAACATCCCCTTTCAGCTTCTGAACCTCGATGATATGATCAAGCACATATCGGGAGTTAGAATAACTCTCTAATTTGAGCTTGATCGCATCATGCTCGCATTTGGCAATGACTAACTCTTTCTTCAATTCCTCAACGATATTAATATAGTTATTAATACCCGTTTGCTTGTTCAAAACTGTTTTTTGTTAATTCAGATACACTTTTCTTAAGCGTTTCAATGACAGATTTGAAATCTTTTTCATTGTGAGTTAAAGCCATGTTTGCCTCCTTGCATTTCGAAAGGTCAACTACCAAACCATGATTGTGACTAGTTACTACTTCTAGCTTACGTTTCAATTCTACACAATCATTGCATACACTAGGAGTTTCGGTGTTTACCTTACTAGTCGAGGCTGCAGCAGTTACTATAAAGGCAGTCTGATAAGAGAAAGATCTATCCTCAGTGAAGAACTTTTCCATTTCGTTGGAGGCGGCTTCAGCTTCCTTACCAACACTGATTTCTGCCTTTTAAGTTCTTCTGCTTCTTTCAGTTCCTCAGCTTCCTTAAGCAGACTGTCAACCTCAGCATCAAGAGTTTCCTTTACTTCCGATTCTGAACCATAACCACCCGCATTGGAGCTTTCCTCATCCGAGCTACCACTGTAACCAGAACTGTCATCATCCTTAGAGAACTCCTCACTGTGAACATGCTTGATATACTTGATGATCTTAGCATAACAAGCAGTTCCTCCATTTCCTTCCATGAAAGTGATCTTAGCATGGCAGAAGGTGCGGATCGAGCCTTGGCAGCTTCTTCTCGAGAAGATTTCCCACCAGATAAATGTTCAGTCAAATCAGTCAATACGTTATCACTAGAATGAGAAGTTGTTTTCTTCGCTTTCTTAGTCACTTTCGGCATAGGGAGAGAAATAGAGGAACGGACTTGAGGAACATCGGCTTTCCTCTTACGAAGAAGGCCTTTTGGTCCAGAATCTAAAGAAACACCTTTACCTTTAGCAGTTGCACCTAAGGGGCGATACATAAATGCTTGGTCTAACTCCTTGACTTCCGGATCACTGTCGACATCCTCGGCCAAGAGCTCTGCCAGGACGCAAGCACCAGACGAGCCGGCAGTCTCCCCTTTAGATCCGGGGTCAACAGAGGTAGCCTCAACAACTGGGGCCTCTGAGGATTTTGGTTCAACCAGCGGACGGATCTCATATGCAGCTGAAGATATCTGCTTCAGAAAAGGCTCTTCGTCCTCAACAAGCTCGTCGTAGTCAAAGTCCAGAGCAGAGAAACTCGGCACCTTTATTGCGTCCCTACAAATCAGAAAAAAGGAAAAATTAGTAACTAAAGAAAAAAAAACGCTGAAGGGAGGAAAAGGGCCGGTTCACTTACTTTCACCCCTCTTACGGATCGCCGGCCACTCTCTATCCCCTCGGCCCCAGACGTGACAACCCAGTCCCAACAACAACAAATGTTCGGGGAGGGGACGAATAGGGGATTGGTTATCTATCAAACCCTGATCCAATCGCTGATTAAAATTAAACTTTCACCAAGGTCAAAACTTATAGATTGATTTTTAAACCGCCATACCATATCGGTCGGAAGACAACGGTCGTCCAGCCATAAAAAATTATCTTTCCAGTTTTTAAGGCTGGACTTCTCGTCTCCGTCCGGGCTGGGGATACCTTTCCGATGGGCGAAAGTGTACCAATCTCCAGCAGTAATAAACTCATAAAAATACCTAAAGACATTTAAATCCGGCTTCTGATTTAAAGCCGTACACGAAACCTCAAAGTGATTGACCCGACTTAGTCCAAACGGGTTCACTTGACAGAGGTGAACCCGAAAGAACCGAAGGACTCTGATCAAAAATTTCGTAAAGGGAATCCTATAATTCGTAAAATTACAAACACTGGTGTACAAGGGGAACTTCCCCGGAAGAAAGGGGTATATTGTCTTATCTTTAGCCGGAAGAATCGGATTAAAATCGGTGGGGATACGGTAGTCCCAGACAAACTTATCCAACTACCTTTGAGTTAAAACACTCACACTCTCGGAAAGATTATCCTTATTGGGAGCCATATTCCAACTGTAAGAAAAAAGACGCACCTTTTATAGAAGAAGGAGAAGAAGAGTTAAAGAGGATAACACAGAAGGAAAGCTCTGTAGAGAGAAAGGTGAAAAGTAAAAAATGAAAATGAAAAATCCCTTTTATAGGGGAGATTAAGTCGGTTACAACTGGCCAATCATATCAACCATCACATCGCGCCACTTACGGTTCCCAAGACGGGGAATGGTATCATCACCAGTCGGTGACTGACGGTCAAAGCACTTGTCTCACCAACGCCACGTCAGCTTCACACTTATGTCACCACGTCATCTGTCCGAAATCTGGCCCAACATTTTACCATGTCCATACCTGAACTTGATAAACCGGGGGACTTGAAGATACATATCCGGAGACGGACCTTCCACATAAAGGACGGACCAAGACATAACCGGATGAAGATTCAAAAGACCTCCGCTCCCTAAAGCTACCGGGGACGAACCACCAAACAAGTGTGTCCAGACGCGTGACGTCATCTCAGTTGACTATTATAAATACCCCTCCAAGTACAAGCCAAGTACGTTTTTCTGAACCTTCGTCCTACTTTCTCTTTCTACTTTCTCTCTCTATCAAATACTTATCCTCACACCGGAGGGTGGTCGCAGTGGGGCCCTCCCATCTCTGCGGCGAGCCTAACGGTTTTCTCTTTTGCAGGATCAGGTCCTCAATCCCTACTTAAGGTCCTAACACGAATCTCAGGCTCCGGCCTCTGATTTTTGGATCTTCAGTAACAAATTGGGTGTCGGGAAAAGTTTTTGTCGGGTGAACTTTGTTAAGGTTTCAATTTTAGAAAATATCCTGATTGACGTTTAGGATTCTTTTTTATTATTATAATAATCATTAGTTTTAAAAAAATTAATTAATAATATAAAAAAATCACTCATTAGTTAATCATTTTTAATTATAATAGTTTTAATCATAATAATAATTAGTATATACATTTAAAAATAAATAATAAAAAGGGGTTGTTTGCGGAAAAAGTTTGGCATGTTTTGAGGTGCGGTTCAGAAAGCGGGTTCATTCGACTGCAAGGTTTTTTAGTTAGCGAGTACATGGGTTCTCGCTTTGGCTTGTGTTTTGAGGAAAAGAACAAAAGAATCAACCACCTAATGACAATATGGCATTCATGGGTAAGGTGGCGCAGGCTCAAGGATTTACTGTTGAAGAGTTAAATTCCTACTTTTGTACTCCTGATTGTAGAGCTAGGGTAGCAGCTTATCATTTAGACAACTCTTACCTAATCTCAGATCTTCAAGACATAAAAAGGCACAACTCCTACCTAACGAAAAACTTTACAAAGAAAAGATAGAAGCTCAACGAAAAGATATTATTAAGCTTAAAGAAGATCTGAGTGTAAAGGGTTGTCATTGTAGTGATGCTAAAGAAACCATATGTGCTTTGACCAAGGAACTAGAATAGATCAAACAAAAATATCAAATAAACGAAATAAATATTAAGAAATATGAAACTTCTAGTAAATTGGTCAAAGACATATGTGACATATAATTAGAGTACAAAGAAAAGAAAGGGTGTGGTTTAGGTTACAATAAAGTGCCTCCTCCGTTTAATCACAACTACACCTATTTGCCAATAACTGTGCAGGAATTGGTGAGAGCTGATAGTATGACTTATGGTCTAAGGACTAATGAGACATCGATCAACAGTATACCTGTTGAAAAACGAACAAATCAGCCAATCATGTTTGTTTCTCAGTCTGTGAACGATACTAATGCTTCGTCTTCCCTTGCAGATGAAGTAACTATTGAAGATTTAGTTGGGGATGAACAGGCATCGAATTCTGATTTTTCTGATAATTTTTCAAATGAACTTAATCCAGACTCTATTTTGATGCATGACATTTTTAATTCGTTTTTTGGTTCTGTGTCTTCTTTTAGGCCTCATGTTTTGGGCAAAATTGTTGATGCTTGTGGTGAACATTTAGACTCTTTGCATGACGATGGTTCTTTTTTAGTTAACAATGAGTGTGATGTTTCTAATTCTACAGTAACTGAGACTGAATCGGCAAATGAAACGAATGAGCCAGCTGAACCATCTGATTCCAAATGTGAATCACCTTAAGCAGCTGATTCTGAGAAATTGGAATCAGTTGATTCTAGTGAATTCAGCTCAAAGATGTCATGTGCAGAACCGTTTTGTGCTGATAATTCTTCCAATGATTATTGCAGAAGTTTCTAGTATTTCATCTGATAAACCAGAACTCTCCGATTCAATCAAAGCTGATGACATGAAGGAAGAGGTTCAGAAGACTGACAAGGAACTTGTGTACCCATAGTTAGCAGTCCGGCTCTCACACTGTGAAAAGAGTAACACATGAGGTCCACAAGGAACTTGTGTACCCAATTTTGGGTTCTCTCTATACGTTTGACTTGATTAGACGAAAACGGAAAAATGCTACATCAACATGTAAAGTGTATAACAACCTTAAACAGTATCAAACAACATAAGCAGCTTTACAGATGGGTATTTATCACCCTCTTGACTGTACAATGGAACAGGCCGTATGCCTTTATTAATCTCTCTTACTGGTAAGCATGTTTGGCCACCAAAATCATCCTTTTCTGATATATCATTTTCATGAACTTCTATTCGAAGCAGAGCCAGTTCCGGAACCGTTAACTCGAACTCGAATTCTTCGTCCCAGGCTGGACTCCAACTGTCCTCCACTGTTTTTGATTTCTTCATTATTGTATCATCAGGTACCCCACCTATTCCAATCTGTATCAATTCCAAAACTTTTAATACTCTTAGGTTCTTCCTGCTCCGGTTTGATAAAATAAGTAAAATCTCATTTTAGTTCATGAGGTTTGGCCAGTTTCATCCAAAGGTTTTTTTTTCCGCATCTGAATCCAAAAGGTTTGAAATCTTGCCATTTTCATCCGGCTTGTTAACTACATCCATTTTTACTACGTTAAATCCAAGGTATTTCTGTCTTTTTTTAGTTAACTTAAAGGTAATTTGATCTTTTTCACTTTATGTACAAGCATTTAAGATACCATTACTAACTAAACAACAAAGATATTATATGTAAAAATACGAAAAATGTTCCTGACTTAACGGAGAAAATGGATGGAGTTAACGAGCCAGATGAAAATGACAAGATTTCAAACCTTTTGGATTCAGATACAGAAAAAACAAACTTTTGGACGAAAGTTACAAAACTAGCCAAAACTCAGGGATGATAACGACATTTTACTCTTGAAAAAAATAAAAAATGAAAACAGATTAATAAGCTTGTGCTAAGTTCCACCACACCGTTAAACCATCAAAACCGAACTACATAAATCTTAAACTAGTCGAACCGACAGTTTATGAACACACCTACTTAATACAAAACAAGTTTATGAATCAATGAATGGCTTACCCTCACATAGAAATCTGGTGGAGAGTATGCATCAAAATGTGTGTGTTTAAAATCATAATACCATCCTTCACCCATAAAAATAGTTATCTGAGTAAACATAGAAAGTGAATTAGTTCAACATAATTACAAACAAACTCATAAAGATTTAAGTTGAGTCACGTGCCTTCAATTTCATTTTGACCGGCAGTTTGACTAAGGGGTCAAAGACCTCATGACCTCCAGTCAACAAAAAATCAGGCTTTTTAACATATCCACAGCCCCCATTTCCCCTGAACATTCCTTGCATCAACCACAGTGATCTTCCATACCCCTGTTGCATTAAAGAAAATCAAATGAAGCATAAACAAACAAGGAACTAAAGATTTTGAAAATTTCAGATTGATGTGTATGCACCTGCATATTGAATGCCACCATCTGAGCTCCATGCATCCACCCGACTAACGGGTTGTAATTAGACGAGTCGAACCGTATTCCTTTAGGATACACCCTCAAGATATTTCTCTGAGTAAATCTACAGCATGCCAACTGTTAGCATATAATGATGACATAAGTATATTCTTGTTGTGTCAAAAATTGCGACCGCGAGCCAATACCTTACAATCTGTGGGCCATGAGTTTTTGCTGCCTTCTCAAGCTCGTGTTCACTTAAGCTAAGACGTCGTACTTTATCAGGGTCCACTTTCAACCAATCATCCAAACCACCCTTTCCCTTTCCAGCATGGATGGCAATCAAACTCCTGTATTCAGGTGCCACGTCACCAATGTGTAGATCGTCATTGTCATCATCATCTGAATCATCGTCATCCGAATCATCCTGCAAAGGCAGAGTCAGTACAGGTTGAAATGGGTCAAAATGGGTAATGTTCATGTACCTTATCATCAAAAGCGTTTGGAATTTCACCGCCCCAAGCTTCTGTTGATGAATCCTTCTCGTGTGATTCATTTCCCTTGTCCTTAGTTTTCTCCGCTTTAAGGTATTCTTTCGGTGGTTTAGTAGATATGATGAACCGTTTTTTAAGAGATTCAGGTGACGGAAATTCCTCTAAACACTCTTTGTCAGGAGTAAACAGCTTGTCTCCAAATATTTGATGGACCATCTATGAATTTGGTCACACAAAAATTAACAACGAAGATAACACCAGATAACAATCTAAATTACAAAATTACCTCTGCCACTTTAGCTTGAAGTTCAGTGGTAAGGTGGTCTTCTAACGTAATCACGACAGGATAATCAGATGCAACGAAAGCGTGAGTTTTGATGGACATAAAACACTTGGATAGTTCAACAGGTGAGGTTAATGTCCTATATGCACAACATAATGATTAGACCAAGTAGACATAATGCACTGATACAAAGTGTAATGTATGTAAAGCAAGCTTTTTTACATTCCATGAAGGACAAGCACGTCGTCATTTGTTGAATTGGGCCATATGTCTAACTCGATGACTCTTACGCCTTTTTCCAGTGCTTGAATGATGGGAACATCACTACAGTCGCTACTAAGTTGATTCCCGGTTAGATATGAGTTGTGACCAGTGAATATAAAATAATGAGACAATGGAGCAGTCATATCTTGGTGAATCTGGAGAACAACAGAAGATTATTTCAAGAGTAAATTACTTTTTGAGCCCTTGTGTTTTAGTGATTTAACCATTTGATTCCAAAATCAAAATTTTTGAACGCCCTGAGTCCCTAGACACTTTTTTTATAACCATTTGAGTCCAATTTTTTTTAACAAAATTGGACTCAAAACGTCATAAAATAAATGGCTAGGGACTCAGGGCGTTAAACTTTTTGATTTTGTACTCAAGTGGTTAAAACCACTAAAACAGAGGGACTCAAAAAGTAATTTACTCTCAACTCTTATTTCAATAGTATTACAGATAATGTACATTGTACAAGAAAATGCATAGGTGGTTATCGTGTTGATAATTTTACTCAGATCAACTATCAACATATGAAGTCAAGTAACCATTCACTTTCAAAACTAATCATTTCCACAACAAAAACTAACTTCAAACGGAACAATTATTAACAGAAACACACAAACAGAAACCAGATAATGTGTATTAAGCGAAATAAAAGCTCAATCATACTAATCCAAAGTCCAAACAACAATTAGCCAAATCAATAAGGAGAATAAAAGTGCTATACTCTTAATTGACTATAGAGGCATAATCAAATACAAATAGATCTTAACATAGGAAGCAAAGTGCTGATATGTAACAAACAGTGCTCATATGCAGTTACATATCAGCACTTTACTTGTTACTGTTAACGGCATACTAATCCGAACCACGACAACTAAACCCTAAAGGAAGAATTAGTTACCGAATGAGGAGACAAAACAGGAACAGAAGAGGTGAGAAGATATCTAAAAAACGCATCAACATTGAAACCCTTGCGATGGAACATAAGAGAGGAATTATTCATAATAATCGCTTCAGCTCCTTCAACCGTAGCTTTCTCTTCTTTCTGAACCTCAACGAGAAACCGCTGGAGGCGATCAGCGGACATATGATCGTTAACGGCATACTTATCGAAGACAGATTTGATTCCGGCAGGCGGTTGAGCAGCCGGAATGCGGAAGCGTCGTCTGAAACAGAAGCATACAGTGTAGGTTTGCTTAGACATTGGTGATGGTGATGATGAATTATTACAGGAAAATGAGGATCTGGAGATTTGATCGGAGGTTTTGCGTGTGATGATGGTGAGGTATGTGTTGGTCATGGATTGGATTGAATTGAATTGAATCGGGGTGGGTCGACGGTTGAGATCGTTACTATGTGGGGCCCATGGATATTTTGTGCACCATGCAACTGCCAACGTATTTCAAATTTAAATGTAGCTATCATGTATTTAAAGTTGGTATGGATGTGTGGAGTCGACTAGCCGGTAGGTTTTTTTTTTTTTTTTTTTTTTTTTTTTTTTTTGAGATATTGGGTATAGTATAAAGTAGGGGTGTTCAAAAAAATCCGAATCCGAATTATCCGAAATTCCGAATCCGAATTATCCGAAAGTTCGGATATCCGAAATTTCGGATATCCGATTTTCGGATATCCGATAATTCGGATTCGGATATCCGATAATTCGGATTCGGATATCAATATTGAGAATTTTCGGATATTTCGGATATCCGAAATATTAAACAATATTTTTTTTTTATTTTAAATATATGTAACATATATTTTGGAAAACCCTGATTATACAGATCCCCCTTTCTATTTCACCCACCCCCACGCACAACTTCATCCCCTCATTGCTCTCGATCTCCATATCCTTCGAAGTTTGATGGCTACGGTTTGTTCTTCGACATAATCTTCTTTTTCAGGCTTGTAATCGTCGTTCAGTTTTCTGGTTTGAACATCTTTTTCACTGGTGGTTTGGTATCTAACAAGAAGTCAAGAACCTCAATATCTCATCTTCAATTCAATTCGATGGCTAAGGTTTATATATGTGCTTTATGCCAGTTGTTTAGTTTTAGATTCACTCTCTAGTTGACAAATGTGAATTTTAGGGTTTTTAGTTTTCTTGGCAGATAATCTAATGGTGTAATAGTTTGATTAAATGGTCTTACAGTGGGATAAAATGATAAATACAGAGTCCCATATGAAACGATATTACAGTGGGATAAATTCATTCAATAAAGTTGTTTTTTTTGTGTGATTTTTTTGAAATCTTTACAATGGGAACAATTTGGATGGATGTAGCTATTCTAATCGATGGAAACAATTTTTTTTTTTTTAATTCAAGTCTATGGATAAATCTTTGCTTACAGTCATTAACAATCTGATATTTGACTAAATGGATAAATTAAGCTTTGCTTTTTTGGAATGACTTTTATTTTGAAATAATTTGTTTTGAATTCGGATATCCGTTTCATTATCCGAATCCGTATCCGAAATTTCGGATACCCGAATTTCGGATATCCGAAATTTCGGATACGGATTCGGATAGTGATATTAACTATCCGAAATTTTCGGATATCCGAATTTCCGGATATCCGGTTTTGAACACCCCTAGTATAAAGCCTCTAGGGGCTTTATCACGCCAGCTCAGCGTCACGTCACGTTCACGTCATACAGAAGACTTTAAGCCTTTTTCCCTCAATTTGTAGGGTGTGAGATAAAGCCCCAGTCATCATTACCTAATTATTTTTTATTTAAATTTAAACATTATTTAATTTTGATATATTAATTTATAACTCATAATTTAAATAATAAAAATAAAATACCATAATTTAAATAAAAAAATACAAGTCATAGTTAAAATAAAAAAAATACAAAGTTACTCGTCGTCTTCATCGTCTCCTCCTTGTTCATGATAAACCCATAGGTGCTCGGTTAGATCAGCTCGAAGGTTATGATGTGTGTTCCTGTCACGTATCTTCGACCGGATAACTTCTTTTTCAGCGTATGTTAGTAGTGGGTCGTTGGTTGGTTACTTTTATCGTAGTTTTCTCCACAGAACGCTCTACCCGAGTCCTCCGATATCATGTTATGCAAAATGATGCACGTATACATGACGTTTCTCATTTTACTTTTTTCAAGTATCCTCGACAGCTGTGCGATGATAGACCATCTCTTTTTTAACACACCGAAAGCCCGCTCGATATCTTTTCTTGTTGACTCTTATTTCTTCTTAAAATACATTCTTTTTTCGTCATCTGGACACGAAAGAGTTTTTACCAACGTCGGCCACTCCGGATAAATACCGTCTGTGAGATACTACCCGTACTTATATTCCACGTAGTTTGCATAGAATGAAGTATCTGATGCAACACCATCTATGACAACGTGGAAAAGATTCGAAGATTGTAAAACTGCGATGTCATTGTTCGCACTGGCCATGCCAAAGTACGCATGCCAAATCCATAAAGCTTGAGAAGCGACCGCTTGTAATATAGGGTAGGACCATCGTGGTCACCATGATGGTGTTGTCCTTTCCAAGCGGTTGGACGTGCCGCCCAATCCCAGTGCGTGCAATCAAGACTACCCAACATCCCAGGATACCCGTGTATCCGCTGATGAGCCTCATATAAAAGTGGAACGCCGGCAGCGGTTGACATCCTCAAATATCGCCTCTCGTACAGATAAATAACAAATAAAATAGTGTTAATAAAAAATAATAACAATGTAAATTAAAATAATAAACTATAAATTTAAAAAATAATAACAGTAACAATAAAAATAATAAATTGTAAATTAAAAAAATAATAATAACAATAAATAAAAATACCTTCACATAAATTTCAAGAGAATCGGGACATATTCTGGACGACATCCTTAAATATTCATCCCACGCATCACTCGCTGTTTCGTACGCTAGTAGTCTAATTGTTGCAGTACACTTTTGTATTCCAGATAAACCAACTTTGTGACTAGCACTATCTCTTTGTGCCGTACGCTAGTTGCCTAATGATGGATTTATTCATAAAATTGCTATACCAATTTGATACATCATTCAGAAAGATAACAACTTTAGTATTTTTCTCTATATTTTTTAATTTAATCAACTAATAATCTCATTATTTGGTTGATTTCCATTCTTGAAACATTTTATAATCAATATAAAAGTATTTGCCGAAACTTTCTTTATATTAAGAGTAAATTACAAGTTTTGTCCTTTATGTATGTCCCAAATTGCAGGCGCTGTCCTTTGTCTTTAAAATTGATGAGTTTTGTCCTTAATGTTCGCAAATCTTGCACGTTATGTCCTTTAGGCCAAACCCAGTTAGATTTTTTGGTTAAAACTGATCATGTGCAAGGCACATGAGGGTATTCTTGTAATTTCATGTCTTCAGGGGCTATTGTGTAAAACAGTTTATGTTTAGGGGCTAGTTTGTAAAAAAAAATTATAAATACAAAAATCTGCCATTTCTCTCTCTCTCTCTCTCATGTTCTCTCTCTCTCTCATGTTCTTTCTCTCTTCTCTCTGTATATTTGAGAACGACGACAATGGTGGAGGGTGCTTGAGAACGACGGCGACGGTGGAGGTGTTTGAGAACGACGGCGACGGTGGAGGTGTTTGAGAACGACGGGGATGATGGAGGTGTCTGAGAACGATGGCGATGATGAAGGTGTTCATGCTGGATGCGGTAGTGGGTTGCGGAGAATCGGTGTTTTCGCAGATCTGGATTTTTGTGGTGGTGGGTTTGTGGATGATGAAGATGGATGTGGTGGTGGGTTTGTGATGGTGGATGCGGTAGTGGGTTGCGGAGAATTGGTGGCGGCTAGCCGGAATCTTCGCCGGAAACAGAGGATTTTGTTGTAGGTTTGTGGGTGATTGTAGGTCTGTTTTGACATTGTGGAGATTTTTGGGGGTTTTTTATTTGGAATTTCGGTTTTTGATTGGGGGTTTTTGATTTGGAATTTAGGCAGGTGACGGTGGTGGTGATGGTGGCCGTAGTGACGGTGGCAATGGAGGGTGGTGGTGACGGTGACGGTGGTGGGAGGTGGTCGTGACGGTGGCAATGGAGGGTGGTGGTCGTTCGATATAGTTTTGTTGCTTCGTTTTAGTTTTTGAATGAAGGTTAAGATCGTATTTAATTTATCTGTTTTATTCTTGATTGTTGTCTAGAACTTGTCTGCTACATTGCAAAAGTGAAATCAATGGAGGTGGAGGTGGAGGGAGCTGGTGACGGTGGAGGGTGCTGGTTTGGGTTGCACTATTGAAGCGGTGGAGGTGGGTTATGCGGGATGGTGGTTGTGGTGGGAGGTGGCGGCAGGTGGCGGTGGTGGTGAAGGGTTGTGGTAATGGTTATATATATATGGTATATATACACACTTATAATAATAATAATAATAATAATAATAATAAGACTAAAATTATTTTGTTTTATTTTTTAATAAACATAAGTAAACAAGGTAAAAAGACTAAAATACCCCTGGGTGACCAGATTTAATCAAAAAATCTAACTGGGTTTGGCCTAAAGGACATAACGTTCAAGATTTGCAAACATTAAGGACAAAACTCATCAATTTTAAAGACAAAGGACAGCGCCTTCAATTTGGGACAAACATAAAGGACAAAACTTGTAATTTACTCTTATATTAATTAAATGCTAGATTACACTGTTTTGAGGGAATTGATTTCATAAAAACCGACAAAAAAAATTATTAGAGCATTCACATCCTGTAAATCAAAATTTGTGTGTGGGGTTTTTAAGATATAAAGAATATAAAAAGTGGTTGTGAGTGAGGAGGAAGAAAATGTTAATGTTCATCTGTATATTTGGGGGGACACTGTTCACCCACTATAATTTTTAATATATATTGAAAGTGGTTGTGAGTGAAGGAGAGAGAAAAATGTAAAGATAAAGGTATAAAAATATTATTTAATTGAAAAAGAGAGAAAAAATATTTGTTTTTTTGGAAATATATTGATATAGGAGTTGTTTTTTAGTGGAATGTATGTATATTTTTATGGGGAAAAATTATAAGTTTTGTCATTTATCTTAATACCACTTTTCAGGCGGTGTCATTTTTAACGAATGTTGACAGGCGGTATCCTTTATTAGGTATTTTGTTGCAAGTTTAGTCCTTTACATCCAACCCAGTTAAATACCTCTGTTAATTGTTGACAGACGGTGTCCTTTACTATGTATTTTGTTGCAAGTTTAGTCCTCTACCTAGGTATTTTGTTGCAAGTTTAGTCCTTTACACCCAACAATTAACAGGGTTTTTTAACTAGGTTGGATGTAAAGGACTAAACTTGCAACAAAATACCTAGTAAAGGACACCGCCTGTCAACATTCGTTAAAAAGGACACCGCCTGAAAAGTGGTATAAAGATAAATGACAAAACTTATAATTTTTCCTTTTTAGGGAGCTGGATGTGAATGCTCAATTTAAAAAGAACATTCAAAAGAGGACATTTCAAGATAGGTGTAGAAGTAAGACCATTGGGTACGGGGCTCGTCCCCCAGGCCCGTCAGATCTCACAGCCCCATCACCCCACCCCCCTGCTCCGTCTCACCCCCCTGCTCCGTCTCCTCCGTCGGAATTTGGACGCCTGCGACGACCCACTCTCCCACACACACACCTCTACATACATACATATATATATATATATAAAGGGGTTCATCCCCCACCCCCTAGGTCCATCCCCTTTAGGCCTATCCCACGTGGCCGGTGACGTGACGGATAGTCTCCAAAGAGACTTTGGAGACTATCCTCCCCATACCCAATGGTCTAAGTCCTGAAATGGAGAGAATTTTGTAGATTTGGCCAATTAATTTGACAAAGTAAATGATTGAGCACTCGAGATCATACCAAGTTTATATCTTTTCACTTTGATTATGTTGTGAGAGTGGAAAAGCTTACTATACTTTTTTTAATTTAATTTAAGTTTCTTGTAACTTCACCGACAAGAGAGACTCTCATTTTAAACGAATACGTAATTTAAATAAATGTATTGTAGTATTAGCCATACGTGAGAATACAGATACAATGAGTGCTTAAAAGGATTAGAAGTTGATCTATGATAAATTGATGAAGATGTTGTAAACCACTTCAATGCTCAACTCAACCATAAGGCTTGTATAATACCACTTGAAGACAAATGGGCAATGTTTTAAAAACCGGTTTTTAAATCAAACCGGATTAGGCTAAAAAATGGTTCAACCGGTTGAACCAGGTTGTACCGAGCGGTTCAACCGGGTTGACTAGCCAACTCTTTAATTTCATAAATTACAACATCAACTCAAAAGTTAATCCAAAAATGCATGATTACATATTAAAAGATAATCCAAAAGTAAATCTATAATAAAAAATAATCGAAAAGATAATCGAAAATCATTCAATTTTCCAACAAGCTCTTTTAAATGAAAGTGTACGATATGTTTAAGTCATTCGGGTGTTGAATACATCAAATTCACGACCGCATAAAAGATGAAATTGCCTATTATCGTCATACTCATCAACTAGAGGATAACAATTTTCATTTCATACAATATTAAATAAGAACTTTTAGTTACGAATAATCATAATATATAAAAATTACGTAAGATAAGTAACATATATAATAGAAATAAGTAACAACCCAAACTAAAATAACTTTGGGCCGGTACCGATATTACGTTTCAAGCCGGTATACCGGATTTTACCGTCGGTACAAATCTTATGCCGTTTCACTTATTTACCGGGGTGTTTCGTACTGGATTTACATCTGCAAACGATAATACCGGTATAACCGGCCGGTATTTACCGATCTTTAAAACATTGCAAATGGTCATTCACTTCTATAGGTATTAATAGGGGTGTTCAAAAAAATCCGAATCCGAAACCGAATCCGAAATATCCGAAAACCCGTATCCGAAATATCCGAATTTTCGGATATCCGAATTTTCGGATAATCCGAAAATTCGGATTCGGATAGTGATTTTGAGAATTTTCGGATAATCGGATTATCCGAAAATATCCGAAAATTTAATTTTTATTTTTTTCGGATATCCGAATATCCGAAAATATCCGAAAAATATCCGAAGTATCCGAAAAAATATCCGAAATATCCCAAAAATATCCGAAGTATCCGAAAAATATCTGAAATATCCGAAAAAATATCCGAAATATCCCAAAAATATCCGAAATATCCGAAAAATATCCGAAATATCGGAAAAAATATCCGAAATATCCGAAAAATATCCGAAATTTATATTTGGATATCCGAAATTATCCGAAAAATCTGGTTCCAAATATTAAAAAATAATAAAAAAATAAAAATTAAATAAAAAATTGGATATTCGGATATCCGATTAGATATCCGAACCCGAATCCGAAATTTCGGATATCCGAAAATCGGATATCTGAAATTTCGGATTCGGGTTCGGATGTCAATATTTCACTATCCGAAATTTCGGATATCCGATTTTCGGATATCCGAAAACCGGATTATCCGATCTTGAACACCCCTAGGTATTAACACATCATCTAAGAGACACTATAAGATATGACTTAGATAGTCTGGCCCTTACTTAACTTCCAGGCTTCATCTTTCTACCCTTTGTTCCAAATCAAAATCGACATTCAGATGTTGAACAAGTTAGTTATTGTCGAGTCCTCAAGTCACCGATGACGTCTAAAGAATCTCGCTGACGTTGTGATATCCCTGTTTTCGTCTCCTACAAAAGAGAAAACCGTTAGCCTCATCACGGAGGACCCCGGGAGGGGGATCCGTGACCAAGCTCCGGCGTGAGAATAAGTAAACTTGCCGGAGATAAACGAGAAGCCTATTCCGACGAGTATGATCGTCGGAACATCCTCCTTGGTGTGGATTCTGATGAATGAGTTATTATATCGGAATTAAGGAGAGCGTATGGTGGTCAGAATAAATGAGAGCATATAGCATTTAGTGAGAGTTATCTTATCCATGAACAGATGCTTACCTTCCTCATATAAAGGAGATTGCTTATCTCCCTTGGAAAATGGCACCGAGGTGATCTAGCGGTATCTAGCTGCCTTTGGGGGACTCAGACACGTGTCTGAGCCCCAACGGTAAGATTACTGACTTCATTTAATGAGGCCAGCCTTGCTGTACCATGTTTCCGGCGATCTCTCTCCTCCTATTAGTCAAGCATTTAATGTTCTGTAACATCCTTGGATCCTTTCTTCTCTGTTTCCCGCTCATTTTATATGTATAAGACTTTTATTAGTGACAAGTATTAGCTTTGGGCTTTAACAATTGGGCCAAGACGGTAAGAGCCCAATACGGTTTATGTTGGGCAACCGACTGGCCCGTCGTCAAGTCATCTCTTGTCCCTGGTTCTGAGACTCGAGCCTCATGATCCGGGGTTGTATCATAATTATTGGTGAAGTTAGTCTTCTTGGGCTACGAGTGTGGGCCCAACTTCTCTTAATGATTACACGCCCCCTCGTTTCCCGAGGGTCATCAAGTATCAAAGATCAACAACTAGGGGTAGCTTTCATAATGCACGTGTCCTGATCGGTTTTTAATTTTTGAATTGGGGTGACGTGACGGTTACCTCCTTGTGTCAGTTACTTCTTTTAAAACCCCCATTGCCTCTTCTTTTTCCTCTAACTTCTATCATTTTTCTTCACAATTCTCTCTTTCCCCATTCCATTACCATATTCCGATCACCATTCCAGTCTACAATGAGCCGCACTGGCCATTCTTCGATCTGTTCTGTCTTGACGGCAAAGGACCTTGAGCGTTTTTCCCTAATCTGCCTTGGCCGGACGAGTCGGCGGAATGTACACCTGACAGAATCGTCATCTACACTTTGTCATTCTCTTCTTGCGGTGTCCGTTACCCCTTGTCGGCTTTTAAAGTGGACCTTTTAAGGCATTTTGGAGTTCACTTCTCACAACTACACCCTCTAGGGTTCATGAGGGTTTTTCATTTTGAATTATCGTGTGTGGCGGTTTCCGGCGAACAATCGGTTCCTCTTTTCTGCATGTTCTATAAGTTGATTTCTGACGGTGACTGGTTCACCTTTGCCAAGCGAAAATATAGCGTATCTCCCCCTGTTACTCTTTCATGCCTACTTCTACTTACCCGAAGGAGTGGAAAAGCCTATTCATCTTTGTATCTACTGCTATGATACCGGAATCGCCGCCCCTGAGAGATCCAAAAGCGATTATTGAAGATAACGTCCCGGTCTTGTCCACTGATGAGATCGTTCAATGGAAAAGATTGTATGAGAATCCTACAAGGGCTTTCACATTCCCCGAGGGAGTGTTGGCCATGGGGAGCCTGAGCCCCTTTTATTCAGTCCGGCCAAAAGCCTTCTTCGAGAAGAAAGGTATTCCCCTGCTCTTTGACTTGTTTTGTTTGTTTATCTTTCCTTTTATTTCTTTTTTGGAAGTTTGGATTTGGGTAGTTATCTCTGGTGTTGTTTTTGTACAGAGATGACCTTGTGGGGCCTACTCTAGGGGGATTGTAGAGATGTTAAGTTTATGGTGGGTGATAAAGTTGAACCAAACATGAGCCGTGGTATGGAGAAGAAGGTCCCTGAGAGTTCTGTTCAAACCGGGGATTCTGCTGCTGAAGGAAAAGATGAAGAGGGTTTCTCAGACGGGAAAGAGGATTCCCCGGGTTCCCTTTGGGTGAAAAGTTCTAGTAAATGGAAAGTAGCCCAGACCAGTAGCCCCAAGTTGGCCCCTGCCCCTCCAAACATTCGGCTAAGGCTCCGGAGTGCCAGTGGTCAGAAGACTTTTCCTGCTACCAAGTCTGCTTCTGAACTTCCTCCTGTTGGGGCCAAGGGTTCTCTATCCAAGCATTTGAGATCATCCAGCCTTATTAGCGAACCTCTGTTGGTGAATTTTCCCTTTATGTCCTGCTTTGCTCCATGTGATTATTTTTTATTCCTTGCTGATTTTTTTTTTTTTTTTTTTGTATTTGGAACAGAGAAGCTCCAAGGCTCCGATTGAAATTCCTACTGCCCCTTCCTCTTCTTGGGTCCGGGATAAGACTCCCGAAATTAGTGCTGCTCACATTACTCCAGCCTTTGATATTTCTTTTCTTCATGCCACCGGGACTAGCAAGCCTTCCCATCCTGAAGGTCTTGTTTCTCAGTCCCCTTTGCCCCCCCCCCCCCTGTTTGCTGATGCTTTTCTAGTCCCATATGTTCCTAAATGGAAGATAACCCCATCTACCGTTGTGGGGACTCCTGAGACTACTCGGGACTTCTTGGCTCATGATATTCCCCCCTCTCACAAGTTTATGAATTCTGCCCTAAGGCCTGATCTGTTTGATGATCAGTATAGTATGTCCCTTTGTGAGGGGTTCTTTAGGGGAGCTGGTATGTTACAGCGGATGGATGGGCTAAGGAGGGAAAATGAGGAGTTGAAGACTGAGCTAAAAACTTCCCAAACCGTTGCTGCTGAGCTTCGGTGCCGGTGACTGATGCTGAGCAGAGGCTGCTAGAGGAGAAGGTGCCAAAACCTTCTTCTCTCCTCCCCCCCCCCCCCCTTTTATATTTATCTTTTCATGCTTTTTTGTGTTTTTCCTTCAGGGTGCTGGAGCCTTGTTGGAGCAGAGGGAGTGTGCTTGGGAGAGGGAGAGGATGGTCTGGGTTGAAGAGAAAGAAGAGCTAGTTGCTAAGCTGAAACGTCAGAAGGAGCTTGATTCTGTTTCCCAAGGGGATCTGAATACCATGTATGCTGAATGGGGGATGGTCGTAGATGACAATTAGAAGCTAGTGTAGGATCGTTTTGTGACCCAAACGAGTCGTTCAGAAGAGATTTTATCAGTTTCAGATGCGGAAACTAAGAAACTGACGTTGAAACAGCTTGCTTATCACTTTAAACACTGATTAGATTGATATAAAAGCAATTACAATCATTCTTCACACCAGCAGCACCTCGGTATGGAATTCAAGAACTGTTACAAATGACAAGACCACACTCCTATTTATACTAGTCACTAGTTTGCTTGAAATGAACATGTGACTGTTCAAGCGAACTGTTCAAGCGATCATGCATGTAATTCAAGTGAACATGCAATCTTGACTTTCAAGCGAACAAGCCAATATGATTCATGCAAATCATTCTCTTTCTGTTTTGTCTTCTAGTGAAGCATGATGCAAGATGATGTCATTAATATGATGTCATTGGTATGATGTCATCATTAATAATGATGACATCATGCTTGATCCGAACCGCAACGTATCCAAGACTCGATATAAGACGAAGACGACAGATGAATGCACCAACAGACTCCCCCTCAGATGTTGACGAGTCTTAAGTGTCGAGTCTTCGCATCTTCAGTCTTTATCAGTCTCTTTTCTTTCTTAGCATATACCAGAATCTACTCTTTGGCTCTAACCCCGTCAGACTCCCCCTCTCATCATGATGGGATCGCCGTCTGGAATTAGCTATCACCTTGAGATCAATCCCTGGCTTTATCTCTGTTTAAGCTCATTTCCTGCACAAATTTTCTCATCACCACATAAGTTTTCACTTAAATCAATAAGAAAAACTTACTAGTAATAGTTACATCAAGTTCAAATTAATGACCTTGATTAACTAATCAAACTTTTTCTTTCTCAAAATAAATTTCTCAATTCAATACACACACTCCCAAACCAGTTCATCATGTTCAGCACTCGGAATTTTGAAAATCAGCTCTCCAACATCAGTTGTCGTAAATCTTTTTGGATTTTTACAAAAGTATGCTAAAACATACCGAAAATATTTTTGGAATTTTTTATAACAGAAATGCAGAAAAGAAATATTTACATACAATATTTTTGAGAGTTTGCGTAAGAGGATCATATCAGTTTTTCAGACCAATCACCAACACCATTAAGCTTTAAACATTTTCAGTTCTAAACGATTCACATAGATTGACGATATTGTTATCCACTTAAACTCAATCTAAAAACTTTCGAAATGCTTACCGATACGTTAAGGTATATTAATATGCACTAAATTCTTATGGACCCCACGAGCTCAGCATATCCCCTCATCATGTAATACACTATCTCAAGCAATGCCTTTAAACTATTATCAACTGTGATTTGTGCGAAAACAAAGCAGAATGTTTAAACATTAACAATCAGGTCGATACTTCCGTATACGCAGAGAAAGTCCAATGTTTAAACAAAATAAGAAAAATAAAACAAGTTGAAGTTGTTTAGGCTTTAACCACCAGGTCGATACTCCCGTATACGCAGAGGAGGTCCAAAGCTTAAACGAAACACCAAAGAAAATAAAGCAGAACGTTTAGGCAACAACATCCAGGTCGATACTCACGTATACGCAGAGGATGTCCGATGCTTAAACAAAATAAAGAAATAAAACAAGTTTAAATCTTTGCAAAATGAAATGCACAATCACAGTGACTTTTCAGCAAAGTTGTGAAAGTTCACAAACTTAGCCAGTTTTATGTCTTTCGACAATCAGCGATTACTGAGTAGGCACACAGTCAAGAAGGACAAATCTACTAGTCTAGCTGAGCCTATCGTCACATCTTTAGTAAGATCGTTTATCACATTTTATCTCTCCATTTCTTTAGCATGCTGTGACAGTCCAACTGATCTACTATCATTTCCTCTATTTCACAACAAAACTCATTTTTGCATTTTTCAATGTTTTTGACATTTTCAAATTTTTTAATTTTTTTAAAATTTTTACTCCCCCTAAAATCAAAATATGTCTCAATTTTGATTTTCTGGGAAAATTTGAAAACAAGCTGTACAAGAAATGTGACAACCAATATCGAATTGCTTCAAATCGCCATCCTCTTGGCATAAACAATCAGAACTCCCCCTCACAACAAACTATTTTCCCATTATGATTTCAAAACACCTAAGTTTGTTTTAATAAAAATGGTTTTTCCGGAAAAATTAGTTTGTTTACCAAACATTTGTAGGTTCGGGGTCACTTCATCACCTTGTTCTTTTTCAACCACAAATAAGACAAAGATAAATCAAGTACAACTGAATGTCCCTGATTAATCTTGTAAGAAAGATGCCGATTCATGTTCCACGCTTACCAACCTGGGAACTCCGGCAAGTCAGGATTTTCATTTAAACAGATTCACCCAAGCCTGACGGTCCTTGGGTGATTTTGAATTCTTGTTCAAATGGTGGAAAATTTGCATCATCCATTGTTAGACCAGAATTCTCATTTTTTTACCTCAACACATGGCTCTTCTGGTTTTACCATACCAGAATCATTGCCTGAATGTGGCTTGTCTGACTTTGATGAGTCAGATTCATTGTCGACATGTGGCTCCTTTGTTTCCGAAGAAACAAATTCATCACTATCAACTTTCTTCTTCTTCTTATCCTCTTTCGTCCTCAGATTTGTATCTGATGAATGCGTTTTGCTTGATTTGTTATTCTTTGGTGAGCAAGACGATTTATCAGAACTTTTATCTGTTTTACCAGTTGTATCCGAGGACAAAATCTTCTCCAGATACTCTCTGGCCTTCTTCCTCTTCTTTCTCAGTCTGTCTTTTTGCCCCTGAGAAAGCTTCACTTTCTTTTCTTGAACTTTAGGTTCTTGAACCTTCTGTTCTTTGGGCTTGACATTGACTGGTTTCTTCACCTGCCTCTGAGATTCAGCCCTCGATCTTCTCATTGATCTCATTGAGCAATCTCTAGCAATATGGCCAATGATGTTGCAGTTAAAGCATCTCCTCGTCTCAAAACTCCAACTCTGGCAGTTAACAGCAGTGTGTCCTTGATAGCCGCATCTGTAACACACTCTGTTATCGTACCAATCACCATTTTCAGTCCAAACATTTAGATCAAAGCACTGTTTGGCTTGGTGATAATCTTTCCTCCTCTTGTTTGCTAGATTTGGCTTTTGAGCACTGTGGTCAAACCTGCACCACTTATTACCAACAGTTTTTGAGTTTTGATTTTCCAATTTTTGTGATTTTTGATTGCGATTGGATGATTGATCTGATGAGCTTCCAATTTTTGTGTCCTTGATAGCCGCATCTGTAACACACTCTGTTATCGTACCAATCACCATTTTCAGTCCAAACATTTAGATCAAAGCACTGTTTGGCTTGGTGATAATCTTTCCTCCTCTTGTTTGCTAGATTTGGCTTTTGAGCACTGTGGTCAAACCTGCACCACTTATTACCAACAGTTTTTGAGTTTTGATTTTCCAATTTTTGTGATTTTTGATTGCGATTGGATGATTGATCTGATGAGCTTTTATTTTCTTTTTGATCATTTTTCAAAATTTTCTCCTTTTGTTTTTGTTCCACTTTCTTCTTCAAAGATTTTTGCTTAGAGCATTCTCCCTTTTTAGTTGATTGTGAAACAGTTTCTTGAAATTTTTCTTTTAATTTCAAAAACAAATTCTTTTTTTCAATTTTTCCGTTTTCATCATCAGATTTTTCATCGCAATCTTTAACTATGACTTTATCATAGTTTGTGACATCGTCACTTATTGGAACGGAATTGATCGGTTTTGGACATGGGAACTCAGATGAAGTCACAAAACCTTTCAATTTCTTTTCAAGCTCATCTATTTTGTTTCTTGAATTCTCAGCTTCAATTTCAAGCTGAGATATTCGTTCAAGATTAGACTTGATTGTTTTTTCGTTTTCAATTTTGATGTTTTCAAAAACAGATTTTTCATTTTCCAAAACTTTTAACTGTTCTTGAAATTTTGTTTCATTTGCTTTTAAATTCTTGTTCTCTAACTTTATCCAGAAATCTTCATCTTCTGAAGATTTCTTTTTGCTTTCAAAAACCTTTTCTTTCTCTTTCAAACTTTTGTTTTCTAATGTCAAACTGTTCAATTTACTTAACAGTTTGTCATTTTCTGATTTCAGTCTCTCACAATTTTCTTTCAAAATAAGAATCTGTTTAACATCAGTTTGCTTCTCATCCTTCAACTTTTTGACTTCCAATGTCAAACTTTCCACATCTTACAAGAGTTTGCCATTGTCAGGTTCAAGTTTATCACATTTAGAGCACACTGATGCAGAACTTGAAGATTCATTCTTCACAAATTCTTCATTTTTTGGAACTTCCTTTGTTTCCATCTTGTATGTTCCTGCACAAAAGAGTTTAACGAAATCAAAAGGATTCAGACTTTCATCAACATAACATTTCCTTTTAATATCATATTTCAAAATACTCTTTGTTGCAAGACACACACGAATTCTTTTATCAATTTCAGTAATTACATTCAATTCCAATTTTTGTAAATTCTTTTCCATTTCGTTCAAAAAATCCTTCTTTTTCTTATATTCCTTACGAAACTCTGCATTAACCTCATTAAAAAACTGTTTTGGATAAAGTTCTGTAAAAATATCCTTCCTTTTTAGTTCAACCAAGAATTCATCCCATTTAGCAGGTAATGCAGCTGCCAATTTTGATATTTGTTCATCTCTTGATATTCTAATATCTTTTTTCCTCAAATTTTCGTTTAAAATTTCAAATCGTCTTTCCAACTCATCCAACGTTTCATCCTTTTGACACATGAAATGTTCAAAACTTTTTACCCAAATGTCCGCACTTACATTTCTATAATTGCTATCCATAGTTCTCATATACCAACGATTTAAACTTTCAAGATAATCGTTTTCTTTTTCATCAAACACCACTTCCATTTTTCCAAAACAATATGTTCAACCAATCTGATTTGGCCGATCAATTAGTGGGCTGACACAAACAATACTCTGGTGACTTAGTAGGCTGACAATAATCAATGGCCCAACACTGATGAAACAAATTGATTAGGTCACTAAATCCACTAAACCGACAAATTTTAAGTGTGAATAAATCTGATTGGGCCGCTTTATCTTACACATGCATTGGGACGATTATTAAAAGTGGACAGATAACCTTTGATTTATCACACGTAATCCTTGAATAAAACCAACTGACACACTTTATCTTTCAACACATGGTTCGATAATCACTTTATCAAAAAACATCAATTCTCGTGATAATCTGTCACATGCAAACCGAATTTATGTCTCACATGGAATGATAAAAGTCAGTGATTGAGTCGAATATTTTGAATCCTACAACACATGCATAGACACAAATCACATGATCATTTTTCCAACAATCAATGACCTGACAAATCACATGAATCAATGAACTTTCACAACATTCGATGCACTTTTCAAGCGGTGTGACGGTTTCAAGCGAGACTCACGATGTAAACTCAAGCGAAACACGTCAAATTCAAGCGAAAGCCGAACTTTTCAAGCGAAAGCCTGATGACATCAGCAAATACGAACCAATTTCAAGCGAAAGTTCAATTTTAACCAGTTTTTAAGCCGATTTTAGCTCTAAAACTTTCCAGGATTTGTTAATTCATGATTGCGCACAATATGTGAAAGTTTGAACCGATTTTAACCGTGAAATTTTTTTAATTTTGTGAAAGAATGGTGTAGAAATCAAAAAAGTGACGAAAACAGGCTGTTTTGGCAAGATCTCTTCCTCCTGAGCTCTGATACCACTTGTAGGATCGTTTTGTGACCCAAACGAGTCGTTCAGAAGAGATTTTATCAGTTTCAGATGCAGAAACTAAGAAACTGACATTGAAACAGCTTGCTTATCACTTTAAACACTGATTAGATTGATATAAAAGCAATTACAATCAGTCTTCACACTGGTAGCACCTCGGTATGGAATTCAAGAACTGTTACAAATGACAAGACCACACTCCTATTTATACTAGTCACTAGTTCGCTTGAAATGAACATGTGACTGTTCAAGCGATCATGCATGTAATTCAAGTGAACATGCAATCTTGACTTTCAAGCGAACAAGCCAATCTGATTCATGCAAATCATTCTCTTTCTGTTTTGTCTTCTAGTGAAGCATGATGCAAGATGATGTCATTAATATGATGTCATTGGTATGATGTCATCATTAATAATGATGACATCATGCTTGATCCGAACCGCAACGTATCCAAGACTCGATATAAGACGAAGACGACAGATGAATGCACCAACAGCTAGCTAAGGAGAGGTACTGGCTTATTACTGAGGGGTTCGGGTCCTTCCTTACTGTTGTTTCTCAGTCCGAGGAGTTTAAGGGCAGCCTTGAGAGAATTTACAGGGCTTATCGAGATGTGGGGTATCAATCGGGTCTGAAGGACAGGTATGCTTATTCTGTCCAGGGCTTGGGGAGGAAAGAAACTCCTCTTTATAATTCCAAGGCTAAGAAACAGTTGTCCAAGTTGGACAAAGAGTTTGGAGAAAAGACCCCTGCTCTTCTCGAGAAAATTCTTGAGCGACCCCTGATGTCTATTGATGAACTCAAGGCCCTACTTACCCCCGCCGGGCCCTCTTCGCCCAAGTCTTTGTCTGGGGATGCTTCCCAGTAATTTCAAAACAATGGTTGATTCGATATGATTGTAATTTAATACTTATATACCTTGGATACTATTGACTTTTGTTGTTAGGAAGGCCTTTGTGTTGGGGTCTTCCCAGTATCTAACTGTATTGTGCTTTTGTAGTTACTTTATAACTGTATGTCACCTGTATGCTCCTGTTTGATGTTTTTGTTTTGTTGCTATTTGCAGGTGTTGTTACCAGTAGCTTGGGCGTTCTTTGTGCTTTTTCCCGGGGTCGCTTCTCTTCTTCAATGATTTGCTAAGGCATAGGAGTTGGTTTGGGGTTCATCTGAGAATCTCCGGTTAATTACACTTGTTTTTTGTAGCTTACTTACAAAACTTTGTAGCTCTTTTGTACACTTATTTTTTGTAGCTTAATTACAAAATTTTCTAGTGTGTATTTGTACACTTGTTTTTTGTGGTTTGCTTGTAAACCAGGATCGTTTGTAAGAAAGTGATCCTTGGACACGTTAATAATCGATGATTATGTTTCTTAACTTATTTGTCCGCTCCCTCCGGGCTAGCTTGGCCCTATCTTGCCCCACAACCGGGCACTTAGTGTGTTTAATAAACTGATTTACACGTATGTAGGTTGTTATTGGGTTTATAGTTTTTTAGGCACGTCTGCCTTAATACATTACCCGTAGTTTGTCAAAAAGAACAAGCAGATTGTTCATTACCATATGTGTTTAGGGGCTAAGGCCTCCAGTACATGATTATACAAACTGTGTTTTCTTGGGAGAAACCATAGCTAACAGTTAGCTTTTGGAAAAGTGGCTTCTAAGCCATTTCTACTAGTCCCTTCTTGAAGGTAAGCTTGCATTTCACATGTAGTACTTCCGGAGTTACATGAGGTTCCAGGTTTTTGGGACCTTCTTCCCTTGGAGTGTTTCCAATTTGCAGGTCCTCTTGCCATTGGCCCAAATGACTCTATAGGGTCCCTCCCAGTTAGGTCCCAGTTTCCCGGTACTTTCCTATAGGCTGGCTTCGTTTGCCCTCAGAACCAGGTCTCCTGGTACCAAATTGAGCCTCTTCATTCTGGAGTTGTAATAGCTTTCTAGTTGTTTCTTGTACTTGGCTTCCTTTACCGCTGCTATCTCCCTCCTTTCTTCGAGCAGGTTGAGGTTCATTCGGAGGTCCTGCTCGTTTTCAGCCTCTCTTAGTTTCATTCTTACAGTGGGTGACCCAATCTCGGCAGGGATAACAACTTCCATTCCGTAGGTCAAACTAAAGAGGGTCTCCCCGTTGCAGACCTTGGGAGTGGTCCTGTATGCCCATAAGACGAAGTGTAGCTCCTCCAGCCACCCCTTTTGCTTTCTTCCTAGCCTGCCCTTCATTCCTTTAATTACACTTTGGTTTGCTCTTTCCACCAAGCCATTACTCTGAGCATGAGTGACTGAGTTAAACACTTGGCGTATATGCATTTGTTCACACCATGGCTTGAAAGGTTTCCCTGTGAATTGCACCCCGTTGTCACTTACTAGCTCCATTGGTACCCCAAATCTGCATATGATGTTGTCCAACACAAATCGCTTCATCTGCTCTCCCGTAATTTTGCCAGGGGCCTTGCCTCGACCCATTTAGTGAAATAATCAATGGCAACCACCACGTATTTGACCCCTCCAGGACCCTCAGGGAACGGCCCAATAATATCTATGGCCCACTTCTGGAACGGCCAAGATGTCGATACATGTATCATTGAGTGCTTGTGGCGGTGTGTCATGGGAGCATGCACTTGACAATTGTCACATTTCTTGATCTCCTCCGATGTTGTCTCGTACATTCTCGGCTAATAAAACCCCGCGTTCATAGCCTTGGCTACAACTGTTCTTGGCCCATAGTGCATTCCACAGATTCCCTCGTGTATTTCTCGCACAACGTATTTGGCCTCTTCATTGTCAACACATTTTAACGACGGACCCAAGTATGACCTTCGGTAGAGCTCTCCATCTATCAATTCGTATTGCAAGGCTCTTACTCTTATCTTGCGGGCTGCCCAATCGCCCTCTTGCAGTGTCCCATCCTTGAGGAATTTCATAATTGGTGTCATCCAGGTTTCTTGAATGTTATCGACCGTGGCTACTTCCTCCGTCGGGATGGAAGGGGAAGTCAGGACCTCCACTTTAACTTCCCTTGCCAAGTGGTCGAAGGCCACGGAGGCTAGCTTGCTAAGGGCGTCGGACTTCCTATTTCTTCCTCGGGGAATGTACTCCAGCTTGAAAGTTTTGAAGGTGTTAGCCAATTTCTTCACCCTGTCAACATATTAGGCCATCGAGCTATCCTTTGTCTCATATTCCCCATGATATTGTTTGACTACCAGCTGTGAATCAGTGTTAGCTTCGACGTGTCTTGCTCTCATCTTTTTCGCTAGTCTCAGCCCAGCCAGAAGGGCCTCATATTTTACCGTGTTATTGGTGTTTTCAAAATCCAATCTGATGGCGTATGTTAGTTCGATTCCTTCGGGGCTGATAAGTGTGATTCCTGCCCCGCTTCCTTTCTCGCTTGAAGCTCCATCTATGAACAACTTCCATACTGCCTCGTCCTCCTTCTTCATTTCTTCCTCCTCTAGGCTTTTCCATTTGAGGAGTTCCTTTTCCTCTTCCTTGGGGACTTCTACCAGGAAATCTGCCAGTATCTGCCCTTTCATTGCAGTCCTTGACTTGTATTCTAGGGAATGTTCCCCTAACTCAACGGCCCATTTAGCCAATCTGCCCGAGAGTTCTGGTCTCCTAAGGACCTTTTGAAGCGGTTGGTCTATCAACAGTGTGATCTTGTGTGCTTGGAAATGTCTCCAGAGCCTTTGGGAAGCGAAGACAAGTGCTAGGGTTAGTTTTTCCAAGGGCATGTAACGCTCCTCCGGGCCTTTGAGGGTTCTGCTGATGAAGTATATGGGAATTTGTTTTTCCTCCCTTTCCACCATCATCAATGCACTGATCGTTGTCCTTGACGCAGTCAAGTATAATAGTAGATCCTCCCCGAGGACTGGGGTGGCTAAGGTTAGGAGCTTGCAGATGTAGTCTTTCATCTCACGGAAGGCTGCTTTAGCTTCTAGGGTCCACTTGAATTTGTTTGTCTGGAGACAGTCCTTCAGGACTTTCATGAAGGGAAGAGTTCTGTCGGCTACTTTAGACAAGAAACGATTAAGGGCTATTAACCTCCCGTTCAGTTGTTGAATATATTTTACGGACCTGGGAGACCGCATCTCAGGTACTGCCTGGGTTTTCTCGGGGTTTGCCTTGATCCCGCCCTTGGTGACTACTACCCCCAAGAATTTCCCTTCTTCTACCCCGAAGCAACATTTCCCCGGGTTTAGCTTCATGTTTACATCTTGCATGGTTTGTATGGTTTCGGCTATATCCTCTATCATGGCCATTTTAGTGAGGATTTTTATGACAATATCATCAACATACACTTCCAGGTTTCGTCCCTGCTGTTCTCTAAAGAGGGTGTTCATGAACCGTTGGTATGTGGCTCCTGCATTTTTTAGTCCGAATGGCATTTTGGTGTAGCAAGAGGTGCCCTCATCTGTGATGAATGCAGTTTTCTCCTCTCCCTCTAGCGACATTTGAATCTGATGGTACCCCTTGTACGCGTCAAGGAAGCACTTCAAAGGATACTGCGACAGAGAGTCCGCCTGGACATCTATCTCCGGGAGAGGGTAGCAGTCCTTGGGGCACACTTTATTCAGATCCTGGAAGTCTATGCACATCCTCCATCCTCCGTCTTTCTTTTTTACCATGATGGGGTTGGCGATCCAGGAAGGGTACTTGACCTCCCTTACTATTCCGGCCCTGAGCAACTTCCTTGTTTCTTCCCATGCAGCCCTTCTTTTGCTGGGACCCATGCTTCGTTTCTTTTGCTTGACTGGTTGTACCCAGGTGTAAGTGTTGAGCCTGTGCTCAGCCAGACTCCTCAGGATTCCGGTCATGTCTCCATGCTGGAACGCGAAGACGTCTATGTTGAGGAGGAGCAATTCCTTGAGAGCACTTTTACATTTGTCACTGAGGTGACTGCCCACCTTTACCGTTTGCTTCGAAAACCTGTCGCAGAGAGCCCATTCTTTGATTCATTCTTTTTGGAATTTCTCGGCCACCTCTCCCTCTGAGACTGAGGATACTACCTCGTAGGAAGATTTTACCTAAGCCAAACCTTTGGGTGTTTGAAACACCAGGGCTCCATGAGGGGTTGAGGCATGTGCTTATAGATCCTCGATCCCTGGCCTGCCTAGGATTGCATTGTATTTGGAGGGTTCTCGGACCACAGTGAAAGTGAGGGTTATAGTCCGCACCCGATCTCCTACTCCAACTGTGAATGGGAGCCTAATCTTCCCCAGGGGATGGGATACGCTGTTGTTGAAACCGACCAGGGGGATCGAGTCTTCTTTCAATATGTCCCTTACATCTCTATCGAACCTCAGAAAACAGTGTTCATATATTTCCTCTACCCAACTCCCTCCGTCCACATGTATCCTGGCTACTTTGTGCCCGGCTATGATAGCTGAGATGTTGAGATGAAGCCTTTGTAACTCGTGTTCCTCTAGGTGTGGCATTAATATGGGAGCCTTCATGTGGTCTGGGGGGGCCAACACCCTGGCCTTAACACTTCTAGGGGGTCGTACTCATCTCTCCTTCTGATGATATCCACGTATGCCCTTTTTGGTTCTTTTGTATCCTTCCCCTTCTGATCCCCCCCTTCCTTGATTTCTTTGACTAAGTGTGCCAGCATACCTGTTTTTACTGCAGCCTCTATTTCTCTTTTCAGGTACATGCAATCATCAGTTTTATGGCTGTAGCCCTTGTGGAAGTCACACTATTCATTTGGTTGGGCTTTCGGTCCTGGTTTTATGGGGGTGGCTTGGGGAAGGAGTTCTTTACCCTTTCCAAAGCTAATATTTCACTCGGAGTCTTTGTAAGGGGGGTAAAACTGTCAGAATAAGGTGATGGCCCTCTACCTCGAGGTCTATATGGGGATTATGTTGGTTTTACCCTGTCATGTAGCACTTTATCGAAAATTGATTTTCGGGGATATGGTGTACCTTTTTCTGGAGGCTTTGGTGTAGGGTTGGCTCTCCGAGTCGGGACATCCATCTCCTTGGCCTTGCTAACTGTATCTTTTCCCCTGACGAAGGCTCTAACTCGATCCATAAGATTGTCAAATGTGGGTGGGAACTCCTCACCCAGTTTTTCACATAGTTGTGCATGCTGCAGCCCGTTGATGAAGCTGCTGATCTTCATTACCTCTGGGACATCTTTGATGTTCATGCTTTCTTTAACAAACCTCTCCATGTTTTGGTCTACCCGTTCGTTGTCCCATTGTCTTATGTCCATGATCTCGTTGGGGTTCTTGGTCACTTTCCTTTGCTGACTGAAGTTTCTCAGGAACTTCTCGCTCAGCTCTTCGTAGCTGTCTATTCCCCCGGGAGGGAGGCTGTCGAACCAGAGCCTAGCCCCCTCTGTCAGGGTCTGGACGAACATATGGTGTAATAACCCGACTTTTTGAAGTCAAAGTACAAGTCAAAGTCAAAGGAAGAAAAGATTGCTAATTGCAATCTATCACTCTTTGCTTAATTATTGATTTGTGCTTCTTGACTTGTAATCGAATTCTATTATTTGTTTGCTTTAGTTGTATTATGTGAAGTATCTATAACTAATCGAGGTTTAATCGCATGTTTTATCGTTAATCGACTTATTACTAATCGCAACGCTATCGCATCGCAACTCGAATTATAGGTTATGGATATTGTTTTACGTGTGTGTGTTATTAGGTGTTACTTGTTGATGTGCACAAAATGCAACATATAAATTACATCAATTGTGTCATAAAACTAACCCTTTTTTAGTACTAATGTTGGAAAAAGTGTGTTTTTGTCTTCCTTTTGTATTTTCAGGATTAAATGAGCTCAAATTAACAAAAGAAGCAAAAAGGCAGCTAAATCTAACATAAATACAAGAAAAGGAACAAACGTGGCATGCCCGACCCCCCGACAGCATCTTCCCAAGCAAAATCAAGAAGACAGAAGGCTGAACACGCCCCGTGCTCGGTGAACACGGGGGCGTGCCCAAGTGCCAGCATAAAAGACAAAGCTATAGAAGCTTCTATCGCCCACCACGGGGCCGTGGTCAACTATAAGATTCGCAGAATCCAGGCAAATCTTGATAGTACAGATATGCTTCTGCACACGGGGGCGTGCCCAGCGGACACGGGGGCGTGGTCAACTAATGTAGACAAACTGCAATTAATGAAGACAGAGAAGGAGGATGGACACGGGGCCGTGCCCAATGGACACGTGGCCGTGTCCGAGCTACTGTTCAGCCTATAAATAGGGGTGCTTGGCTCATTTGCAAACCATCCCTTGGCACACCACCTCTCTCACACTTCACCCACCACCCACCACCATCACAACACCATCAACCACCACCATCATCTATTGTCCATCATAGAGTGTGTGAGTCGTCTCGGGATCCAAGATTTATCGTAAGAGTTCTTGACAATCAAAGGCCATGTTTGCCTAAGTCTCTTACATCACTTGGTGAAGACAAGTTTCTAGTGTAATACTTTTTATTTTTAATCTTTTCGCACTTTTTTCTTGGTTATGTATTAATGACTTTAATAACTAGTTTCTTATGTTGAAGGTGATTCTTCCTTATCGTTTGTCCGTGGTGTCTTGGCATTATTTTACTGTCTATATAAAATAATAGATTTTCACCATTCATATCTCCACGGTCTATATGGAGGTATGTTGGCTACCTGGTCGGGGGTTAAGGGAACGGTTTGGTAAGAGTCTTGCCTTGTTTAGTGTATAGATCCTGCAAGGACCTGGGTCAAATTTAGTAGGACCTCCTTCAATACCCACCGGTATTGGATGGCGGGGGTCCAAACTCTTTGATCCCCTCATATGTAAGCTACTATTAATACTTTAATCCGGCTACTTAGGACTGTATCCTTCCTTACTCAGACTACTTAGCCGAGGGTAACGTCACCTTCAAAAGAGGGGCCTACCATAATATGCATTAATAACTTAATTAATTATCTTTCAATAATCCGACCCTTTAGGATTGTATCCTTGCTGACTCAAACTACTGGGTTGAGGGTAACGTCACCTTCAAAAGAGGGGCCTACTACAATAACTAAGATAATCTCTTAAAAAGTGCAAAAGTGCGGAAATAATCAAAGGTTACACTATACGCGAGTCGGAGCCAAGTGATTCATCTTGTCTATCTGTTTTTACTTTTATTTTATTTTTCAGCATTTTAGTTAGTTTTTATTTTTCTTATTTAAAAACCTTTTTCTAAACTTTTGATTTGATTAGACGTTCAGGATAAACCGGTACTAAAAGCTCTTGTGTCCTTGGACGACCTCGGTATCTTGCCAACACTATACTATGCTCACGATGGGTGCACTTGCCCATATGTGTGTTTGGTGTTAGTAAAATATCGTGTTTTATAAATTTAAAACTTGGCTAAAAAGTGTTAAAAAGGGCTTAACATATACATAAAAAACTAATAACACTCACGCCCACTTTTCCTTCGATCTCTCGCGATTCTTGTAAGTTTTCAACTCAAATCTTGTACATCTATGATCTAAACACACTTCTTCATCATTTTCACTTTTGAATCTTCACTCTTAACCGTGAAATCAACGGATTTGAGGTGTTCTAGGATGATGTCATCATAGAGTTCTTATGAACTTCAAGTTTTGGCCTCAATCCACCAAGAACAACTAAGATCTACATGATTTCCACATGATTCAACACTATTTTCGCATAGAACCAAACATTTTCATGGTTAGAAGGATTGAAAGATGGTTTCACAACTTTCTTTCAACTCTTTTACACTCAATGCCTTCAAAACCGATAGAATCGGAGCTCGTTCAGGCCTTCTACTCGGTTACTAGTGAAGCGTCGGTCTGGGAACTGATTCCTATCAAGGAGACAACTGATTTCGGGTCAAACATGAACAAACCATCACGAACAGTTAACTGATTGGACTGGGGTGATTCCCATCCGATCAGGTAGTCTGGACTTGATGGGGTTCTGTTATCTAACACGTTATCATATCGTCTAATTCAAACCGAAAAACCTTTCAAAACTTAACTAATTGCAAAACAAACCAGCCACCCAAACGGACTGCCGTCCGATCGGATTGCCATCCGATTGAACGACAATCCGATCGGATTGGCCTATGGTTCAACACTTAAACATTTTAACAATTTTCAAAGATCATTGGTTTCTAAAGGATTGCCACCCGATCGGAAGGCTATCCGATCGAATGACAATCCTGCTGTGAACTTGTTCTCTGAGAATGTCTAGACCGACGGATCGCCATCCGATCGAACGACCGTTCGACCGGGTGACCTGAATGGTATAGATACTTCTCTGTTTTCAAAATGCTACAACGAAAACTTTAAAGCCATCATACACAAACACATCCATCCCAAACGAATGTCAATTTGCCCGAATGACCATCCGAACGGATTGTCATTCGATCGAATGACCATCCGTTCGGATTGTCATCCGATCGGATGACCATTCATCCCTTGGTCACTCTTCACCGTTTAATGCCCCATTCATTTGTTTATGCTATCATTAACTGTTCAGGCTAATCTCTCAGCGCTCCCTTCAATCCAAGAGAGTGTTTAGTTATTAAGCACTATCTGTGAGTCTACTCGATCCATTTTTGCTTTAAGCACTTTTGGGGTGTTACATATGTTACCTATTCTAAATCACAATCAATCACACAACGCAAACACATTTATACGCTGACCGTTACTGCATGTTATACGTATTACTCGATGTATGCTTGTATGTTATGTTTACACAGTGATTGTTGCCTGACGCCTTAGCAACGATAGTACTATAGTTTGGACTCAGCACCTGTATTGCACAGGGGTTGTTAAGGTTATTTCTTCACGTATCGCATTGGTGATATGTGTTGCGCATTCTACGACTCGCAGTCATGTCTGTGCATATTTCATTGTCGATAGCCTACTAGCTTCACCTTTCATGCTGGTTATGCGTAAACGCTTTTGAATTCTATTATACTATTAAACTTGTATGCTCACCTTTACACTATGTGTATTGACCTCTATTTTAACGTATGTGATAGGTGTTTGAATGCTAGGAATGCTGTGCTTTGGTGAACCAAGCTAGGGGTCTAGTTATGTCACGCTAAATCTGAGTTGTTGAAACAGTATTTGTTTTTGAGACAATTATTTGTAATAACTGTTTTATTTGGATATGTTGTGGTATGTGACATAACGTTTATAAATATCTGGTAATTAATAGTTGTTATGGATACTCATGGACAATCTGTTTTGCTCAGTGTCGCGCCCCGATGTTTCAGAGCCATAACTATAGGGAATTAGTCAGGATTCGACCTAGTCCGGGTCGATGTTTTAGAAACAACCTAGTCTATAGTGTAAGTACCAACAAACCGACTTGTGCATACCCGGTGAAGGTTTTGCACAAGCTTACTTGCTATTTCTTGCTCGAACTCGCTGTACACTACACTCTTGCGTGAACATCGCATGCTACAGTTCCGCGCAAGATCAGCCTTTCCTAAGGCTGGACATACACAAATGGATGATCTGGTTGAGACTAGGTGTGAAAACCGCAAACTCTCGACCAAATCACTCATTCGACTCGCTATTTTTATTATAAACAAGAGAATTTGCGTTGAATTAGGAGTGAAATCCATACTTAGACACGATTCTCTCTATCTATCTTGTGAATTTCATCACACAAACAGGAATGCAGTCGTTAAGTCAGGGGTGAAACCCGAACCTTGATGACTCGTTCTACTCTCTATGTTGGTTTTACAAAACTCTCACCAAAGTCTCGACGGACTCCAACAACTTGAGTCAAAATGTAACTGGAAGGATGCGTGCCGATCACCCAAATTGAGGCGAGAGCACAATCCGGAAAGCAAAAGTGTGTACGCAAAGTCCTTGAGAACAGTCGAATCACTTTGAGTAGTCGACGTCTATCTAGCCAAGACAATCTCTTCTCGATTTTATGTGTTTCGATTCTGGAACCCGCCGCCGCTAACTCTGTGATTTATCGATTTTATGTGAATTTTTTGTGGTTTTATATGTTTCGATTTTGGTGATTTATTCGCTTTTCGCTATTCGATTTGATCAACATGCACACCTCGCACTGCACATTTATCTCAACACGCTAACAAATCGTTGGTGTTATTCGCAATCGCTACTCGCTAATCGTAATCGCTATACGCTGCTATGAAACATAGGTGAATACGTGCAATATATGTAGGCCAATACGTGCAAAATATAGTTGAATACATGCTTTTGTGCTTATGTGATTACATGCTTCTGTGAATTATGTGCCTATGTGATTTTGTGCTTTGATGTGTCCCTGTGCTTTATAGAATAGAGTTGGGTGAATCGCTAGACTATACTAGGGTTAATCAAAACTGTGTTTGAGTCCTGTGACGATGTCTGTTTGCAGACAATGTCGTCATTTGGATCACACACTGCTCGCTCCGCTCGTTGCAATCAGGATGACAAGCGCATTACTGCACTCGTCGCCAAGCAGATAGCAAAAGTCATACCGCAAATTGTTATTGAGCTGAATGAGAATACTAGCAAGTCCTCGGAGGAATCCAGGACTGATACTCCCAAGGCAACTTTTAGCTTCAAGCAGTTCAAAGCTTGCGGTCCAAAAGAATTTACCGGCGAAGATGGGCCTACGACCATGTTCCAATGGTTTGATTCAATCGAAGTCACCCTGCGCCAGAGTGGCTGTCCGGAAGACCTTCGCACTGTTAACGCCACCAGCGTCTTCCAATCCCGAGCTCTAGATTGGTGGACGGCCGAGAGAAACAAACGAGGGAACGATGCAGCTTTTGGGCTGTCGTGGGACGAGTTGAAGAACATCATGATGCAAGAGTTCTGCCCTCCCCATGAACTCCAAAAGCTAGAGGACGAATTCTGGCATATCAAGCTGAATGGCGGAGATAACGCTGGTTTAACTGCCCGCTTCAAGCAGCTGAGTATCATCTGCCCAGGTCAAGTTACTACCCCTGAGATTACGATCAAGAAGTATATACGTGCCTTGCCGGATTGTGTTGCAGACTTTGTTCAGACTGCAAAGACGACAACTATCGAGGTAGGTTTTCGCCGATGAGATCAACGATAAGCGAGTCTGGGCTGGTTATTTTGATAAAGCCTACAAGAATCTGCACCAAGTCACCGCTGCTCCTACCGCTGAAACCACCGCCGCACCGCAATCTTCAAAGCTCTCACGTCGCAAGAGAAAGAACAACAGCTCCAGCAACAAGAACTGTGCAGTAACTGCCGCTCCGCTCCTAGCCATGCCTGCTCAACCGCAACGCCAAAACCGTCAAGTAGCGGCACATGTGGTCAATGCACCGCCAACCAAGTGTGCATACACTTGTCCACACCCGCTCTGCCCTACTTGTACCTATCATCACCCGGTTGGTATCGCATGCTGATTTTGCGTTCATTGCAAAATGTACGGCCACTTCATTGCTAACTGCCGTACCGGTCCTCGCCAAGCACCCGTTCAAGCTCAAGCTCCTGCTCTACCAGCTCCGCAAGGACAGCAAGTAGCTCCTGCACCTGCGGCTCACGCAAGAGCTTGCTTCGCGTGTGGTGATCCCAACCACTTCACAAACGTCTTCCCCAACAGAGTGGTTAAGCAAGAGCCGCAGCAGCAGCAGCCGCCAGCACCAACAGCAGCAGCAGCCAGCTCAGCAAGCAGCCCGCGGATGAGTCTTCAACATCAACGCCCGCCAGGGTCAGGCAGACAACAACGTGGTTAACGGTACGTTTTTCGTAAATGGTATATATGCTTCGTGTTTATTTGATACTGGAGCCGATAACTGTTTTGTATTGTTCGAATTTGAAAGGCTCCTAAATCGTAAGTGCGTTAACCTCCCATCAACGTTTGACGTAGAAGTTGCCATTGGAAGAACCGTCACAGTTAGTTCCGTTATGCATGACTGTACTCTCGATCTCAACGGTCATGTTTTCACAATTAACCTCATTCCAATGCAACTTGGTAGCTTTGATGCCATAGTAGGTATGGATTTCCTTCGCGAGAATCATGCTAAAATTGTTTGCTTCGATAAAATGATTCGATTCTCTCTCGTGAACGGTGATCAATTGTGTGTTTATGGCGAAGTTGCTTCGAAGAAGTTACAACTCATGTCATGTGTCCAAGCTGGCAAGTATCTCCGCAAGGAATACCAAGCTTTCTTGGCACACATCGTAGTAGCAGAGGAAAAGGAAGGAAAGACTCGAGCGAAAGATGTTCCAGTTGTTTGTGAATTCCCCAACATCTTTCCTGACGATCTACCTGGTTTACCTCCCACTCGTGATATTGATTTCCGAATCGACCTTATTCCTGGAGAAAATCCTGTTGCTCGAGCGCCTTGTCGTCTCGCTCCTTCGGAAATGCGCAAACTCTCGAGTCAGCTCCAGGAACTAGTTAATAAAGCCTTCATTCGCCCTAACACCTCTCCTTAGGGCGTGCCTGTCCTTTTCGTCAAAAAGAAGAATGGATCGTTCCGGATGTGCATCGACTACAGGTAATTAAATAAGCTCACTATCAAGAATCGCTATCCCTTGCCTCGAATCGATGACTTGTTTGACCAATTACAAGGTGCTACGTGTTTCTCGAATATCGATCTACGCTCCGGCTATCACCGGTTACGAATCCAAGAGGAAGATATACCTAAAACCGCCTTTTGAACCCGTTATGGTCACTTCGAATTTGTTGTTATGCCTTTTGGCTTGACTAACGCTCCCGCGGTCTTTATGGATCTAATGAATCGCGTGTGTAAACCCTTTCTCGACCGCTTCGTCATCGTGTTCATCGATGATATCCTGATCTATTCCAAGTCAAAAACCAAACACTCGCAGCATCTACATTTGGTTCTTGAGTTACTCCAGGGGAACCGTCTCTATGCCAAATTCTCCAAGTGCGAATTCTGGCTTGAGGAGGTCCAATTCCTGGGTCACATCGTCAATAGTCAAGGAATTCATGTCGATCCCATGAAGATCGAGGCTGTTAAGAGTTGGGTTACACCAAGGAACCCGTCCGAAGTTCGTTCTTTTCTCGGATTGGCGGGTTACTATCGCCGATTCATCTCCGATTTTTAGAAAATCGTTGTACCGCTTACCTTGCTTACGCATAAAGACAAACCTTTTGTTTGGGGAACCAAACAGGAGGATGCCTTTCAAACTCTCAAAGCTATGCTTTGCAACGCTCCCGTGCTCTCACTGCCCGACAGAAACGACGATTTTGTAGTCTATTGCGATGCCTCTAACCTCGGTCTTGGCTGTGTTCTCATGCAACAAGACAAGGTTATCGCGTACGCCTCTCGACAGCTCAAGATCCACGAGAAGAACTACACAACCCACGATCTCGAGCTTGGCACAATTGTTTTTGCGTTAAAGATTTGGCAACACTACCTTTATGGTACCAAGTGTACGGTCTTCACCGACCACAGGAGTCTACAACACATCTTTGACCAGAAAGAACTGAACATGCGCCAACGCCGATGGGTAGAACTCCTCAACGATTACGACTGTGAGATTCGTTACCACCCAGGCATAGAAAACGTCATTGCCGATGCTCTCAGTCGACGAAGCTACTTGCATAGCGTTCGTAATACTCAAGCCCAGCATTATCTCGAAGCTCTCATCCGCGACGCCCAACATGATTGTTTTACTGAATGTTCTCTGAAGAAAGAAAGGATCATCAACAATGGTGAACAACTGCTGAATAAATCGAATGGTATATTCCATTATCTAGACTGAATTTGGATTCCCAAGTGTACCAATTTGCGGCAAATTCTGCTCGGCGAAGCCCACAAATCTCGGTATTCTATTCATCCCGGTGCAGACAAAATGTACCAGGACATGCGCTATAAGTACTGGTGGCCGGGCATGAAGAAGGATATTGCTATCTATGTTTCGAAATGCCTGACTTGTTCCAAGGTAAAGGCTGAGCATCAACGCCCCTCTGGCTTACTCGTACAACCCGGGATCCCTATGTGGAAATGGAAGAGTATAGCTATGGACTTTATAACGAAAGTCCCGCGCACGCCATCAGGTCACGACAGCATCTAGGTCGTCGTTGACCATTTGACTAAATCCGCTCATTTTCTACCAATACGAGAAGACTTTAAGGTAGAAAAATTAGCCTGAATCTACACCAACGAGATCATCTGTCGACACGGGACGCCTCGTGACATCATCTCTGACCGCGATGGTCGGTTTACCTCACGTCTTTGGGAAACGTTTCAATCTGCTCTCAGTACTACTCTTAATCAAAGTACCGCTTTCCATCCCCAAACTGACGGTCAGACTGAAAGAATGATTCATACCCTTGAAGACATGCTTCGCTCGTGTGTCATAGACTACGGTGGTAATTGGGATGCACACTTACCTTTAGTCGAATTATCGTACAATAACAGTTATCACTCTAGCATCCAAATGGCACCATTTGAGGCATTATACGGAAGAAAATGTCGATCGCCTATTGTATGGCAGGAGATCGGGGATGCGCAAATTACCGTTCCTGAGCAGTTGCAAGAAACGACTGACAAATCCTCCAAATTCGAGACAATCTACTGAAAGCTCGGAGTCGTTAGAAAAGTTACACCGATAGACGCCACAAGCCCCTTGAATTTGACGTTGGCGATCACGTACTCCTAAAGGTTGCACCTTGGAAGGGTGTGATCAGATTCGGCAAGAAAGGGTAGCTCACACCTCGATATGTTGGACCCTTTAAAATTTTGGAAAGGATTGGTAAAGTGGCCTACAGACTCGAACTATCGGGGGAACTTAGTAATGTCCACCAGACTTTCCACGTTTCGAACCTCAGAAGGTGTCTAGCCGACCATGAATTACATGTCCCTCTCGAGGATTTACATGTGGACGAAACATTACACTTCGTGGAAAAGCCTGTCGAGATCATGGGCCGAGAAACCAAGGTACTCCGACGCTCACGCATTCCCATTGTGAAGGTTCGCTGGGAAGGCAAACGCGGCGCCGAGTTCACCTGGGAACTCGAAAGTGACATGAAGGCGAACTATCTGCAACTGTTTGTTATGCCTACTTCTTAAATTTCGGGACGAAATTTCCTAAAGTAGGGGAGGCTGTAACATCCCGACTTTTTGAAGTCAAAGTCAAAGGAAGAAAAGATTGCTAATTGCGATCTATCACTCCTTGTTTAATTATTGATTTGTGCTTCTTGACTTGTAATCGAATTCAATTATTTGTTTACTTTATTTGTATTATGTGGAGTATCTATTACAAATCGAGGTTTAATCGCATGTTTTATCGTTAATCGACTTATTACTAGTCGCATCGCAACTCGAATTATTGGTTATGGATATTATTTTACGTGTGTGTGCTATTAGGTGTTACTTGTGCATGTTATACTTATGTTGAGGTGATTAATCGCAATCGCAACTTTATCACAACGCAATCTAATCGCAAACGCTAAACGCAAGTTATTTATGTTGATTGTATGTTAGATATAGTAGTTAGGTTATTTGTGTAACTAATGGGTAATACTATCGCATTGCTCGCTCGAAACACATCGCAACGCTCAACACGCAAAACGAAACGCCAAAATCTAACTCGCCGGACCACTCGATCGAATGGTCATCCGAACGGATGACCATCCGACCGGATGGCCATCCGAACAATGTGTCGTCCGATCCGTCCCATGTGCACACTTTCCTCTTTTGGAAACCCTATAAATACCCTTGTCACATCACAAACAGAGATGTGACAGCTCTCTCGTTCGACCAGCAACTCCAGCCCACTTTTCCTTCGATCTCTCGCGATTCTTGTAAGTTTTCAACTCAAATCTTGTACATCTATGATCTAAACACACTTCTTCATCATTTTCACTTTTGAATCTTCACTCTTAACTGTGAAATCAATGGATTTGAGGTGTTTTAGGATGATGTCATCATAGAGTTCTTATGAACTTTAAGTTTTGGCCTCAATCCACCAAGAACAACTCAGATCTACATGATTTCCACATGATTCAACACTATTTTCGCATAGAACCAAACATTTTCATGGTTAGAAGGATTGAAAGATGGTTTCACAACTTTCTTTCAACTCTTTTACACTCAATGCCTTCAAAACCGATAGAATCGAAGCTCGTTTAAGCCTTCTACTTGGTTACTAGGGAAGCGTCGGTCTGGGATCTGATTCCTATCAAGGAGACAACCGATTTCGGGTTAAACATGAACAAACCCGTCACGAACAATTAACGGATCGGACTGGGGTGATTCCCATTCGATTAGGTAGTCTAGACTTGATGGGGTTCTGTTATTTAACACGTTATCATATCGTCTCGTTCAAACTGCAAAACCTTTCAAAACTTACCTAATTTCAAAACAAACCAGCCACCCAAACGGACTGTCATCCAATCGGATTGGCATCCGATCGAACGACAATACGATTGGATTGGCCTATGGTTCAACACTTAAACATTTTAGCAATTTTCAAATATCATTGGTTTCTAACGGAATGCCACCCGATCGGAAGTCTATCCGATCGAATGACAATCCTGCTGTGAACTTCTTCTCTGAGAATGTCTAGACCGACGGATCGCCATCCGATCGAACGAATGTTCGACCGGGCGACCTAAAAGGTAGAGATACTTCTCTGTTTTCAAAATGCTACAACGAAAACTTCAAAGCCATCATACATAAACACATCCATCCCAAACGAATGTCAATCCGCCTGAATGGCCATCCGAATGGATGACCATTCGTCCCTTGGTCACTCTTCACCGTTTAATGCGCCGCTCATTCGTTTATGCTATCGTTAACTGTTAAGGTAATCTCTCAGCGCTCCCTTCAATCTAAGAGAGTGTTTAGTTATTAAGCACTATCTGTGAGTATACTCGATCCCTTTTTGCTTTAAGAACTTTGGGGGTGTTACATACGTTACCTATTCTAAATCACAATCAATCACACATCGCAAACACATTTATACGTTGACCGTTACTGCATGTTATACATATTACTCGATGAATGCTTGTATGTTATGTTTACACATCGATTGTTGCTTGACGCCTTAGCAACGATAGTACTATAGTTTGGACTCAGCACCTGTCGTGGACAGGGGTTGTTAAGGTTATTTCTTCACGTATCGCAGTGGTGATATGTGTTGCGCATTCTACAACTCGCAGTCATGTCTGTGCATATTTCATTGTCGATAACCTACTAGCTTCACCTAAAATGCTGGTTATGCGTAAACACTTTCGAATTCTATTATACTATTAAACTTGTATGCTCACCTTTACACTATGTGTATTGACCTCTATTTTAACGTATGTGACAGGTGTTTGAATGCTAGGAATGTTGTGCTTTGGTGAACCAAGCTAGGGGTCTAGTTATGTCACGCTAAATCTGAGTTGTCAGAACAGTATTTGTTTTTTAGACAATTATTTGTAATAACTGTTTTATTTGGATATGTTGTGGTATGGGACATGACGTTTAAATATCTGGTAATTAATAGCTGTTATGGATACTCATGGACAATCTGTTTCGCTCAATGACGTGCCCCGATGTTTCTGCCATCGGTTGGGGTGTGACATATGGCATCAAGTAGGGCTAGGCCATCGCCCCAATTGTCCTCCACCTTTGAAGGCATGTAGGTGATCCTCTGGGTCCTTTGTCCCATCGTATCTGTCAAAATTCAGGGGTAGCTTGAGCTTCGGAGGCATGGGAGCCTCGGCAATCCTTTTGGTGAACTTCGAGACCTCCACTAGATCTCGAGGCAACTAAGGTTGCTCCAAACTGCTGTCGCCTTGATTTTCCTTTTCCTTTCCCTTCGGCTGTAACACTCGATTTATTTTCTAATTTAAGTCTAATAAACGATACTATATTTTAGATATATCGTACCTTGGTTTAACATAAGTACAAAATAAAAGTTTTAAAGTAACCCCTACTAGTCAACTACCGACTAGTTTAAACATTAATGACATGATTAACAAATCATTTACATCACAAACATTGTCTAAAATAAAGTTAAACTATTGCGGAAGCTTCAAAAGAGTGTTCGGTTCTTCAAAAACTTGCTCGATCGCCATCCGGATAGTTCCCCTTTATTACCTAAGGTCAAAACCACTTGAAATGTTAGTTTTGACATCTAAATAAAGTGTATAAACAAGTTCCAAGCATTTAAACATGCAAAAATTAAAAAAAAAAAAAAAAGTTACCCTGTCACGTGGCGCGACAGGCCCTTGCATGGCGCGAGGGAGCTGGTTTTCCAGCATGTTCAGTTTTGTGAGCTGCACTTGCTGCCAGTTCCGGAAATTCAGATTTTCAACTCAAAATGACCATAACTTTTGACTCGTGAGTCCGTTTTAGGTGATTCTTTTTCCTATACGTCTGTAAATTCAATACCGACGTAACTATAATGATTTCCATACCAAAAGTTTATTTTACGGACCGGACGTCAAAATTTCACTATGTAATTATTCGACCCGTTCTAGTTATCCCTATTTTGCTACTTTAGTAATAGAGAATATAAGGCGCTTATTACCCAACTTCCGGGGTTTATTATCACCGGCACTTCACTACCAAACTTATGGCTTCATGCTCTTGTGATCGTTATCGCCATCGCTATCTATTTAAAACACTAACACTACAATGTACACCATTATTCAACCCGTTTAGCTCTTCTACGGAATCCTCCATTATGATGACTACCAAACGACTTCTAACCAAATCTTAACCTACGGATTTAAGCAACGAACATGATCGCTACAATCAACGCAACTTCTATTCTACAATGTGACCATACATAATTTAATAACAATTCACTTAATGTAACGGGTCAAGTTACATACCTTCAAAGCACGCCCTTTAAACGCAAGTCGCCACCGGCTTGTCCACTTGACGCTCCGGTATCCTTTCCTATAGAGTTCAATCATGGTACATTTAGAAATCTTTGCAAATCATGTATCGCATATTTTACCGAAATATCGAAATTATGCGTTTTAACTTTAAATTTTCATTTTAAGTCTTCTTTGAGGCATTTCCACAAACACTTTATGGGCAGAATTTTCACACCATTTATATGACAAGTTCTTAACTTGTCATATAGCCCAATTTTCATCAATCAATTATCTAACATAAATTTTAGCCTCTATAATTCTGAAATCACTAACAAATCTTAGATTACAATAGAACAACCACTATAATCTTAGTGTTTATCAAGTTTCACAAAACCCACTTATCACCTTTAATGGTGATTATGGATTTCACACGAAATAGGTAAAATTTCATCAAGTAATTGACTAGGGTTTCTCCCTAGACATTATTTCATTCCAAACAACTAACATGCAATCATCAATTCGAATTTCCTATGTTCATTCAGAAATTTAGATGAGAATTTTCTACAAAATTTACATACCTTAAGATCCCTTTCACTGAGGTGATCACTAATCTATGTTCGGAATTTGATTTGGGATTGAAATTGGCCTTCAATTGATCAAATAGCATGAACTTAGGGTTTTGAGAAGCTTGGGTCGCCCCCCTGCTTTGGTCGATCTCCAGCACACTCGCAATGGTGAGTTTGTGTTTTAATAAAATGTTTTTATTAAAACTAGTTTCAAGTTAAACACTTTTGGTCCCTCTAGTTTCTTTAGTTTATTTTTAGGTGCTTTTAACCCACTTTTTAGTTAACACAAGTCTTATAACTAACTGGGTTATTTCGTCCTAGTTACTTTGTTCTTGTTTATTTAATACTTTATAATTTTAATATAAAGTTTTATATTTTCGGGATGTTACAAGTCCACTCCCCTTAAAAAGGTTTCGTCCCCGAAACCAGAGTACGTACCAAATAGTGTAGGGTAGAGACGTCGCATCTCCTCTTCGGACTCCCATGTGGTGTCCGAACCTTTCCTATGCTCCCATTTGATCTTGACTTGTTCGATTTGTTTGTTTCGCAAGTGCTTAACCTTTCGATCTAGAATCTCCAATGGCCTTACCGCATAGTTCAAGCTATCATCCACCTCGATATCTTTGTAATGGATATAAGTTGTTTCCTCCGCTAGACATTTCCGCAATTGTGACACATGAAACGTGTCATGTATGCCACTCAACTCTTCCGGTAGCTCGAGGCGATAGGCTACCTTGCCAACCCGTTCGATGATTTTAAATGGCCCGATAAACCTCGGGCTTAGTTTCCCCCTTTTTCTGAATCTGATAACGCCCTTCCATGGGGAAACCTTTAACATAACCATGTCGCCTATCTGAAATTCAATTGGTCTTCGTCTTTTGTTGGCATAAGACTTTTTCCTATCTTGGTTTGCTTTCAAATGGGCTCGCACCACTTCAATTTTCTCATTAGTGGCCTAAATTATGTCTTTATGTGCCAATTCACGCGGACCCACTTCACCCCAACACACCGGGGTTCTGTATTTTCTACGATATAGCATCTCGTAAGGTGCTATGCCGATACTCGAATGGTAACTGTTGTTATACGAAAATTCAGCCAAAGGTAGATAAACATCCCAACTTCCACCGAAGTCGATGATACATGCCCGTAACATATCCTCTAGCGTCTGTATTGTTCTTTCACTCTACCCATCCGTCTAAGGATGGTAGGCGGTGCTAATGAAGAGTTTCGTTCCCATTTGTTCTTGAAAATCTCGCCAAAATTTTGAAGTAAACCGGGTATCTCTATCCGACACAATGGATACCGGTACTCCATGACGTGCCACTATTTCGTTTGTATATACCTCGGACATCTTTTTCGAAGTATATGTTTCACATATAGGAATAAAATGTGCACTCTTCGTCAGTCTATCCACAATTACCCATATAGCATCGAATCCCCGAATCGTTTTAGGTAGTTTGGTCAATAGGTCCATAGTGATATGTTCCCATTTCCAAACCGGGATCTCCAAAGGTTGTAGTTTTCCATATGGTTTCTGGTGTTCCGCCTTGACTTGTAAGCAAGTCAAGCACTTCTCCACATATTTTACCACATCCCTCTTCATTCCGGGCCACCAATAGTTTTGTTTCAGATCATTGTACATCTTGGTCGCACCCGGATGAATAGAATATCGGGACTTATGAGCTTCATCAAGTAGAAGCGTCTTCACCCCACAAGTATTTGGAACCCATATTCTTCCGGATCGAGTCTTCAACCCGTTCTTTCCATCTGACAAATCTTTTAGCTGGCCGATTATTCTTTCCTTCTTCCATTTTTCCTCTTTCACTGCTTCTACTTGCGCTTCTCGGATACGTTCAAGTATACCCGAGGTCACCACAAGCTGCATCGACCTTACTCGTATTGGGACATAGTCCGCTTTTCTGCTCAGAGCATCCGCCACCACATTTTCCTTTCCAGGATGGTAGTGTATTTCACAGTCGAAATCCTTCACCGTTTCTAACCATCGCCTCTGTCGCATATTTAACTCCTTCTGATCGAAGAAGTATTTTAAGCTCTTGTGATCGGTGAATATGGTGCACTTTACCCCATACAAATAGTGCCTCCATATTTTTAACGCAAACACCACCGCAGCTAATTCGAGATCATGCGTGGGATATTTCTTTTCGTGTATCTTCAATTGCCTCGAGGCAAAAGCTATAATTTTGCCCCGTTGCATTAGGACGCATCCGAGCCCCGATAATGAGGCATCCGAGTAGACCACCAAGTCTTCGACCCCGTTCGGCAACGTTAATACCAGAGCTTGAGTTAACTTCTCTTTTTGCGTTTGAAACGCTTTTTCTTGTTCGGTACCCCAAATGTACTTTTCCTCTTTTCGGGTTAACTTAGTTAGCGGCGATGCAATTTTGGAGAAATCTTGAATGAATCTCCTATAGTATCCCGCAAGCCCTAAGAAGCTTCTGATTTCCGAAGGATTCTTCGGAGGGCTCCATTTTGACACGGCCTCTATCTTTGAAGGATCAACTAATATTCCATCAGCGCTTATGATGTGGCCAAGGAATTATACCTCTCGCAACCAGAAGGCGCATTTTGAGAATTTCGCGTACAACCTTTCTTGCCTGAGCGTCTCTAACACCTCTTGTAAGTGGTGTGCATGTTCTACTTCACCTTTCGAGTATACCAGAATATCGTCTATGAACACGATTACCAATTTATCCAGCATCGGCTTGCAAACCCGGTTCATAAAATCCATAAAAGCCGCGGGTGCATTTGTCAGTCCGAATGGCATCATGAGGAACTCGTAATGTTCGTATCTCGTTCGGAAAGCCGTCTTCGGTACATCCTCATCCTTGACTCTTAGTTGATGATACCCCGATCTAAGGTCAATTTTTGAAAACCAGTTCGCACCTTGTAATTGGTCGAATAGATCGTCCATTCTCGGAAGTGGGTATCGATTCTTAACCGTGAGTTTATTTAACTCCCGATAATCGATACACATGCGCATGCTTCCGTCCTTCTTTTTCACGAATAGCACAGGCGCGCCCCAAGGAGACATACTCGGCCTTATGAATCCTTTATCGAGCAAGTCTTGAATCTGCGACATTAATTCTTGTAATTCCGATGGTGCAAGTCGGTATGGTGCTTTTGCTATGGGTTTCGCGTCCGAAACTAATTCAATTCCGAACTCTACCTCCCGCTCGGGCGGCATTCCCGGTAAATCATCCGGAAATAGATCTTCAAAGTCACGTACTACGGGTACGTCTCCAATCTTCGGTAATTCTTTCTCGGGCTCGTTTGCGTATATCATAAATGCTTTACATCCATCCCTCATGAGCTTGTGAGCTTTTATCATCGAGCATATTATAGGATTGCCTCCCTTTTCGCTATAGATTGTGACGTGTTTTTCGCTCGGAGATGTTAGCTTTATCTCCTTACGGAAACACACGACCTTTGCGTGGTGTCGAGATAGCCAATCCATTCCTACAACCACTTGAAACTCCCCCATAGACATCGGGATTAGATCTATCAAGTATTCCTCATCATCGATACTTAGTTTGCAGCATTGACAGACATCACATACTATGAAACTTTTGTTATCTCCTATTTCAACCTCTAAAGGCATAGGTAATTTTGTCAACACAAATGAAGGATGTCGAATAAATCCATGTGAAATAACGGATTTATTCGCACCCGTATCAAATAATACACGTGCAGGGATCGAGTTTATTGCGAATATACCTGAGACCACATCGGGTTCTGTCTTTGCTTCAACTGCTGTAAGTTAGAAGGACCTAGCTTTCGCCTTTGGAGCTTCCGTTGGAGATTCTTTAGTGTCACTCTCTTTCCTACCAATTCTAGGCATTCAGACTTTTTGTGGTCGGGCTGATAACATTTATAGCAAACGAAAACCTTTCCGGGACATAACGATGCGGTGTGTCCCGTCTTCCCACATACCGGACACGGCTTGTCTTTGAAGCGGCACTCACCCTTGTGCCCCTTTCCACACACTTTACAACTTGGCGACCCGCCTTTAGCATCCATTTTCTTCCCTGATTCTACAGCTCGAGCTTTCTTTGTAGGGCTTGGATTCACATCCTGTGCCCTTCGTTCACCCCTTTCAACTTGTTTTTCAATTTAATTTCCCGTTCCCGAGCAACGTTTATGATCTCAGTCAGGGTCTCGTATTTTGAAGGAGTCATAAACTCCCTATACTCGGCGCTCAACATGTTATAGTAGTAGTATATCTTCTGTTCTTCATTCGTCACCAATTCATTGCAAAACTTCATCTTATCCATAAACGTTGCCGTAATCTTGTCTATGGTCTCGCCCTTGTGCCTAAGTTTCATGAACTCTTCCTTGATTCTATTAATGACCACCTTGGGACTATGATGTTTAAGAAACGGCGTCTTAAACTCCTCCCATGTCATGGCCCTCGCCGTTTCGGCTCCTATTTCCTTCTTTTTATTGTCCCACCAATCTTTGGCTTGACCCCTCAACTGGCCCGTTCCGTAAGCAACAAAGTCACTTTCGTCACAATGGGTCCTTTCAAACACTCCTTCAACATCACTTAACCATCTCGGGCATATTATCGGGTCAACCTCCCCGTTGTAGATTGGCGGTTTACATGCCATAAACTCTTTGTACGAACATCCCTTACGTTCTCCCGATTTCTCTTTCATAAGGTTGACACTATCTTCCAACCTTTTGACTCGTTCTTCAACAAGTGACAACACCGTGTTTTGAATTTTGTCTATAAACCCGGATAGACTACCTTCAATTGCCTTCCCCACTTCTTCGGCAATTATCTCTTTCATTTGTTCGGTGCTTGTCGGCACCGGATCATTATCGTTTCCTTTCGACATCTTGAAACTGAAATGTTTACATTAAACATTAAACATTTCATTTATAACATAGCTTTATTTGCTTTGGTTTAGCCAAGTTCATAACTTGCTTTAACTGTTCGCCTTTAGTGCACTTTTCGGGTTTGAGTGCGTTAACACGCTCTTCCCATGCACATTGATTTACATCTTGTTTCTTACATAAAATATAATCTACTAACATAAATAATTAACTCTTACCAGACGATCAATCAAGCTTGAACCGAACACTTTGTTGACAACCTTAAGCTCTGATTACCAACTTGAAACACTCGATTTATTTTCTAATTTAAGTCTAATAAAAGATACTATGTTTTAGATATATCGTACCTTGGTTTAACATAAGTACAAAATAAAAGTTTTAAAGTAACCCCTACTAGTCAACTACCGACTAGTTTAAAGATTCATGACATGATTAACAAATCATTTACATCACAAACATTGTCTAAAATAAAGTTAAACTATTGCGGAAGCTTCAAAAGAGTGTTCGGTTCTTCAAAAACTTGCTCGATCGCCATCCGGATAGTTCCCCTTTATTACCAAAGGTCAAAACCACTTGAAATGTTAGTTTCGACATCTAAATAAAGTGTATAAACAAGTTCCAAGCATTTAAACATGCAAAAATTAAAAAAATAAAAAGTTACCATGTCGCGTGGCGCGACAGGCCCTCGCGTGGCGCGGGGGAGCTGGTTTTCCAGCATGTTCAGTTTTGTGAGCTGCACTTGCTGCCAGTTCCGGAAATTCAGATTTTCAACTCAAAATGACCATAACTTTTACGGACCGGACGACAAAATTTCACTATGTAATTATTTGACCCGTTCTAGTTATCCCTATTTTGCTACTTTAGTAATAGAGAATATAAGGCGCACATTACCCAACTTCCGGGGCTTATTATCACCGGCACTTCACTACCAAACTTATGGCTTCATGCTCTTGTGATCGTTATCGCCATCGCTATCTATTTAAAACACTAACACTACAATGTACACCATTATTCAACCCGTTTGGCTCATCTACGGAATCCTCCATTATGATGATTACCAAACGACTTCTAACCAAATCTTAACCTACGGATTTAAGTAACGAACATGATCGCTACAATCAAAGCAACTTCTATTCTACAATGTGACCATACATAATTTAATAATAATTCACTTAATGTAACGGGTCAAGTTACATACCTTCAAAGCACGCCCTTTAAACGCAAGTCGCCACCGGCTTGTCCACTTGACGCTCCGATATCCTTTCCTATAGAGTTCAATCATGGTACATTTAGAACTCTTTGCAAATCATGTATCGCATATTTTACCGAAATATCAAAATTATGCGTTTTAACTTTAAATTTTCATTTTAAGTCTTCTTTGAGGCATTTCCACAAACACTTTATGGGCAGAATTTTCACACCATTTATATGACAAGTTCTTAACTTGTCATATAGCCCAATTTTCATCAATCAATTATCTAACATAAATTTTAGCCTCTATAATTCTAAAATCACTAACAAATCTTAGATTACACTAGAACAACCACTATAATCCTAGTGTTTATCAAGTTTCACAAAACCCACTTATCACCTTTAATGGTGATTATGAATTTCACACGAAATAGGTAAAATTTCATCAAGTAATTGACTAGGGTTTGTCCCTAGACATTATTTCATTCCAAACAACTAACATGCAATCATCAATTCGAATTTCCTATGTTCATTCAGAAATTTAGATGAGAATTTTCTACAAAATTTACATACCTTATGATCCCTTTCACTGAGGTGATCACTAATCTATGTTCGGATTTTTATTTTGGGGTTGAAATTGGCCTTCAATTGATCAAATAGCATGAACTTAGGGTTTTGAGAAGCTTGGGTCGCCCCCCCCCCCCTGCTTTGGTCGATCTCCAGCACACTCACAATGGTGAGTTTGTGTTTTAATAAAATGTTTTTATTAAAACTAGTTTCAAGTTAAACACTTTTGGTCCCTCTAGTTTCTTTAGTTTATTTTTAGGTGCTTTTAACCCACTTTTTAGTTAACACAAGTCTTATAACTAACTGGGTTATTTCGTCCTAGTTAGTTTGTTCTTGTTTATTTAATACTTTATAATTTTAATATAAAGTTTTATATTTTCGGGATGTTACATCAGCCCTTTTCCTCTTATAAGGTCCTCCCTTTCCTCTGACGTCATTTGCCTTAGGGCCGTCATGAAGGTTTCTAAGGGATCGGAGCTATCGTTCTTATTCTGTGGACAAGTTTCTCCCTTGCTAGGTGGTGTGTCAAAGGACAACCTGGCTTTGAGGCTCTCTAACCTCTCTTGTCTTTCTAAGTCCTCAAGGTGCTTCTTGAGTTCTTCTTTGTGCATGGCTACGAAGTCTGGGGTGATGGTGTTTCCCTTCTCGGAGGTTCCCACCTGATTCTTATTTTCTTCTTCATGAGTGATATCTTCTATTGTGACTGCATCGTTGGTACCCTGTACCGTCTGGATGGTTCGTGAGCTGGGAGGTGTTGCCATGCCGTCTTTTTCAGATGATGGGTTTTTACAACGTCGATGATTTTTCAAGTGGGAAAATCAGTTGGACTGAGTATTACGGATGGCGCCAATGTCGAGTCCTCAAGTCACCGATGACGTCTAAAGAATCTCGCTGATGTTGTGATATCCCTGTTTCCGTCTCCTACAAAAGAGAAAATCGTTAGCCTCGTCACGGAGGACCCCGGGATGGGGATCCGTGACCAAGCGTCGGCGTGAGAATAAGTAAACTTGCTGGAGACAAACGAGAAGCCTATTCCGACGAGTATGATCATCGGAATATCCTCCTTGGTGTGGATTCTGATGAATGAGTTATTATGTCGGAATTAAATGAGAGCGTATGTGGTCGGAATAAATGAGAGCATATAGCATTTAGTGAGAGTTATCTTATCCATGAACAGATGCTTACCTTCCTTATATAAAGGAGGTTGCTTATCTCCCTTGGAAAATGGCACCGAGGTGATCTAACGGTATCTGGCTGCCTTTGGGGGGGACTCAGACACGTGTCTGAGCCCCAACGGTAAGATTACTGACTTCATTTAACGAGGCCAGCCTTGCTGTGTAATGTTTTCGGCGATCTCTCTCCTCCTATCAGTTAAGCATTTAATGTTCTGTAACATCCTTGGATCCTTTCTTTGCATAACAAATAAACTAATGCGGGTGCTACAAAATGCAAAAATTAAATTTCCTATAAGAGGTTGATCCAAAATTAATAGAATACTAGAATAGTAGCTAACCCAAAAGAACCTTATTTGTATATAATGCCCAAATCAACTTAAAATAACCACAATCATCACCCGAACAAACACAACTAGTAAGCAACTCCAAATGAAAGCATAAAAAACGGGTGAGGCGCCAAGTAAAATAGATATTGAAAGGTGGACACGTTTAAATGTGTTTTGGCGACGTGTTCGTGAAAAGTTTCATGTTGATTGGGGTTGATTGGGGTCGTCAAGAATATCGCAATGCCGACTCCATTTCCGGGAAATCGACGGCAACTCGGAGAAAACTCAACCACTTTAACAACATTTACAATCGGCTATCAAATAATCGAGTGAGAGGAAGCAGTACCAACGAGTCTAACATCTTTACAAAGGTCATAAAATTTATAAAGACGAAGAAAAAGTTGCATTTAAGATGGTTAAATCATTGGAGCTTTTGAGGGAATCGTCAAAGTGACATCTAGTGTCGTTGATGAGGACCGGTCGATCTAAACGATCAAAATTTGCTATGCCCGAACCAAATTCTTCTTAAGCCAATTCGGACGCTTGTTTCAATATAAATTTAAACGACACCGACGGCGAGTTTGACTTTGTTCCTTCGGAAAAACTGGCTCGCCCAACCGGTAAAGATAAATCAAATGCTACCCAGCCGATCCTCAACGTCTACATCCACAATAATGAATCCCGAGGTCCAATTGCGTGATGATAGTTCGGGTTCAGAGGAGAATTACTATCAAGGCAACTGCCAAAGGTAAAGGTCATTGAAAAAATATCCTTATGAAAAGAGAGAACACATGTGGGTGTGGTCAGTTATATTCCAAGATAAATGGAATGTATCGTCTCTTGGACTCTTTTACTTGACCTTTTTTCTTTTCTATTTTTTTCTTTTTGGATAAAGGCCATTGCCCGGCAAACAGAACCCTACAAAAAATTACACCATCCCTTACATGGGTGTGGTCAGTTATATTCTAAGACAAATGGAATGTATCGTCTCTTGGACTCTTTTACTTGGCAATACGGATGGGTAGCGGGTCAAAAAATGTTCAGGTCCAATGGGTTGTTTGGAACATAAATCATCACTAGTGCTCTAGTGGTGGCCACGGGTATTTAAGTTCCACCTATGGTGAGCCCAGGTGAGTTTTCCCCTCTAGGTGTCAAGTTCGAGTCTGGTTGATAAGGGTTTCTTGGGTTTTAAATTGGGGATCTATTGTGCGAGTGGGCTCTCTAGCGCGGACCCGATTAAGACAACAAAAAAGTTAGACCTCCCGACATTCACGAATAATTCACACCTTTCAAAAAAATGATATCATGTTACAAAACTAACCTTACTTTTTTTAACAAGCGATTTGGTCGTGTCATGCACTTGAATGCGCTTATCATTTCAACCCATATTCACAATTTTTCAGTCAAATCTTTTAGCTTAACCCCTTTGACTCAAATCAACAAGCAATCACAAAATGCAAGAAAGACGAATGAGGCAATGAACTCACCAATATTCACAATTTACATAAGATGGGATCAAGTGAAGCAGTTGAAACTAGATTCATAAAGGATGAAAACATCTATACATTTCAAGATTTCTCGCCTTTGAGGCTTTCATTGTTGTAGGTGCTACAAATGCACTCAACTTCACGGCCATTAAACCGCTCATCAAGAAGCAGAAAGGATATACATAACCACTTTCCTGATTTTCATCATCCAACCTGAGGAAAGAAACAACAGTTTGTTTGATTGCATTTTACGGTACAAGTTTCATAGGTGAATTATTTGCTAATGGGATTGTTGGTGGCAGTCTTAATTGCAGTTAGCCCCATTTCTTGCATTATCTATGAACTACGACAGTGACATAAGAATAAATCTTTTCAAACACGTGGTTTACTTTATTACCCAATTGTTAGATAAGAATAAAAAGGAGTACGAATTCTAGTGACTCACTAACCTGCCTTCTTCTTTGCCTTAAAATCATTATCCATGAACGGCCCACCACGTAGCATGGAAGAAGTAAGCCCACAAGTTGAAGAACCGAAACCTGAAACTACAATTCATGTAGAGAAGTCAATGATTGCAAACTATAAGTCAACCGACAATACAAACTTACGTTAAAGAATTTTGACGATTCTGGCAGCATCCCGAGGTCTCTTGTGACCAGCAAAGCTTGGCGTATCAGCAATATTAACATCAACTGACATTTAATTTAAGCAAACAATAATAAGTTTATACGACCTTTTATAAACTTTGTGACATAAGACTTGTTTTTCACTTACAATGAGAGCCATAAACCGGAGGTAGGCAATGCTGTTATTACTTCCTACACCGTAATCTTCATAATCCGGTTCAAGAAACTGATTCTCAGAAGCAAAAGCCAAGAAGTGAGCATCCCGGAGATCGATTTGTGGGCCCCACGCATGCCTAAATAAGACAATGAGAATAATAATGTAAAAAAACAGTAAACCTTGTGCAGAATGCAGAAAGGAATAAAAAAGTTCAAATCTTTGTAGCAACTTCACCTGATATCAATAGTCATGACATCTGGATTTGTTCGTGCAGGTGGAAGAGCATAATCTGGTGAATAAACCTATAAAACAAGTTGAAAACACATCACCATTTTAATAAATAAATTAAAAAAAAAATCGCCAAATTAACTAAAGTCTGGACCGAAAAAGGCAAAACCTGATTGCAAATCTCACAGGTTATATCCCCTTTCTTATTACACCATTTCTGAATACATTTCCTATGAGCAAACTGCAACCCACAAATACAAAATTACAATCAAATGTGACAATCCAAATCAATTTAAAAAAAAAAAAAAAAATACTAATTTTGACTAAATTATCATCTGCATTTAATGAATAAATAATAACCCAATCAATTCAAATTTAGATAAGAATAAGCAGCACATAAGCAATGACCTCATAAATGAGCTGTACAACCAAACTCAATAACTCATTTACTTTAACTCTTTAAACAAACAAGATCAAAATATCTGAACCAAACCTGGACCCACTAATGGAATTGGAATCCACACATATTCAACAAAAGAATCACACTTTCAGCCCAGAATCAAGGATCAGCAAATCAAATAATAATAAAAGTATGCACTTGTAAACACCAAACAAAAAGAAAACCTAAATAAACTAACTATAAACGATCAAAAAAACAGACCTTGAGAGTACCATTACAGGCACAGGGAGACTCCAATTCATGTTCATCATCTTCTTCTTGACATATTCTACACTCTCGAGTAACCGTTTTGGAACAACCTTCTTCTTCTCCTGCTATGTTGGTCTGAGAATCGTTTTTGGAGGTGTTTTGGAGCATTTGGACCACTTGAGAGATCATGCCGGTGGAATTGGTGGGGTTGAAGCAGGAAGATGCTGTCATTTGTTCAAGAGAAATGTTTGTAAAACACGCAGTTCGTGTGTTGCAGAAGTGTGGAGGAGAGGGGAAGTGTGGAGTATGAAAAGGGGGAGAATTGAAGAGAGAGAAAGAAGTGGGGAGAGAGAGAATTGGGAGTGTTTTGAAAAGGTGGAGGTGTGCATTGGGTGAAATTACTGAAATAGACATGCTTTTGTTGTCTAGTCATGATGTAAGTTGATGTTTATTTTTACATTTCAAAAGAATATTAAATTATGCTAAATATATACATCATTAAATGGTTAAATGGTCTCAAAGTTTTAGTGATTTACTTGAATTTAAATTCAAAAAGTTTAACATTTTGAGTCTCTAGCCATTATTTTATAGCATTTTGAGTCTCTAAGTTTTAGTGGATTTAACCACTTAACTCCAAAATCAAGAGTTCAAGTGTTAAACAATTGGACTCAAAACGTTATAAAATGAACGGGTTAGGGACTCATAGCATTAAACTTATTAATTTTATACTCAAGTTGTTAAAAACAATAAAACAAATGGATTGAAAAGGTAATTTACCCTTTTCATTATTTTAGCTGGGGTACTTTAAAGTTGTTAAATTATTAATCTTTTTAATTTTTATATTAAAATATTAAAAGAAATTCGTTGATTTGAGTTTTTCAAATGGAGAGATGTTAAATAATTAATAAGGGTAAGTTGTACTTAGTGGCTGTTTGTTTAGCTTTAAACAGGGCTTTTAATGGTTCAGACATTTTACTGGTTCAACACTTAATGGTTCAGACTGTTTGTTTAGCAAGCAGATGTCTGAATGGTTCAGGCGTTTTCCTCTGAATGGTTAAACATTAAACTGAGTCTGAATGGTTAAGACCTCTTATCTGAATTAGTCTGACATTTGCCTCTGAATGGTTAAACGTTATACTAGCTATTAATGGTTTAGACCCCTTACTGGTTCAGTACTTAATGGTTCAGACCTCTTACCAGTTCAGCACTTAACTATCCAGAAGTTGCCAAACAACCCCTTAGTCAACTTGAAATATTCATCACATATAAGCATTTTTTCACTTGGCACCTATTGTATTCCAATAAGGCCTGACCTAGATTTGATTTTTGTTACCGAACATGGATCTTGATTTCTTTTGAGCATGCTCACGAGAGTATCACGAACCAAAGTAGGTGGTCATTTGAGCATGCTCATGAGGGTATCACGAACCAAGCAGGTGGTCATTGATCGATGGCACATGAAAAATACGGACGAAGATATTTTTGTGGGACAATGTACGTTTTAAGGTGATTTGAGTTATCACGAGGATGCATTTTATAACGATGAGGATATGTAAGTTTACTCTCACGATGATAAAAGTATCTTTAGTCCAGATCTTACAAATTTCAAAAAATGTAAAAACATATTTTATGAAACATTGAAAACGAAGAAATGTGTATGCCTTAGTTTTAAATGGAAGGATGTAATCCACACAATCCTCTTAAAGGAACATGATTTAACAAAAAAACGAATTTTGGTGTAAAGATGTAAAAAGGCTTATAGGTTCATACTATTTAAAACACTAAGACACATACTCGTTTATCTTTTATTTATTTATTTTTTTATAAAAGTTAGGACATAGTGTGCATTACAGTTATAGACGTTATGCATCGTTATCACTTTTTTATAATCTTTAAGAGGTTAAATTTTGGTTTTTTTCAGAAAAGTATGCTTTTACCTCAAGCTATTCATATATATGTATTAATTTACAACATAACCGAGGAACAGTGACTTCATATTAACGGCGTCAAATGGTTTATTCTTATTACTTCACTCATAAACCCTAGCAAACCCTAACCACAAAACCTGCAAAAATCCACTAATTCAACACAGAAATGAGAGCTCCAATCAGAGGAGGTATGTTTCCTTCATTCAATTCATCACAACAATCCATTCATTTCCACAAATTGATGAATTGATGTTTATATAAACGAATTTATCATGTTTATTTACAGGTCGGGGTGGCGGTGGCGGATTTAGGGGCGGCCGAGGCGACGGCGGGGGCAGGGGAGGAGGATTCAGCGGCGGAAGGGGCGGCGGCAGAGGCGGCGGCGTAAGGAGCGGTGGGAGAGGTCGCGGCGGCGGCGGAAGAGGAGGACGCAGTGGCAGAGGTGGTGGAATCAAAGGTGGAAGTAAGGTTATTGTTGAACATCATAGACATGAAGGTGTGTTTATTGCTAAAGGTAAAGAAGATGCACTTTGTACTAAGAATATGGTGCTTGGTGAAGCTGTGTATAATGAGAAGAGGATATCTGTTCAGGTAGTTTGTTGGTTTTTAAGATTTTGTAAGAAAATGTTAGTGACTGAATTTGATAAATTATTTTTTATTTTATTTTTAATTCAGAATGAAGATGGAACAAAGGTTGTGTACAGAGTGTGGAATCCTTTTAGATCAAAGTTGGCTGCTGCAATTCTTGGTGGAGTTGATAATATTTGGATGGTATGATTTTTTTACTAAAGAGCTCGGTTCATTTAACTTATAAGAGCTCGGCTTTTTTAACGCTTGAGTTCAGCTCTCGAGCGGTCAAGCTTGGGTTGATTATAATTTATTAGTTAATTTATATACATTTAGACATTTTTTTGAAATTGTATAATACATATATAGTGTATATATAGATGCCGGTTATCGTGTGATGCGTACGAGAGCATCTCAACCGCACATCGCATCTAATCCAGGCTTTCAATTGAACGCGGTGGCATAATATTGAAAGTGTGTTGTTGTTGGCAGTTTTATTTTTGTAAATGATTTTAAATCTGACTTCATGATTTCAGGTAACAGAGTTTTTGAATCTCGAAGTGAAAATAGATCTTTCTTAATCAATTAGTGTTTGGTCTTTAATTTATGTGCTCGTTACTTTTATATGACTATATGCTATGTGGTTGTTGCTGTTCTGCAGCACCAGGAGAACTTTCCATTTGCACCATTTTTGCCGGGAATATCGATTGCCCTACATATTGTTGTTTTGTCTGAACATTCTCTTTAAGGTGCACCAATTGCCTCTTTCTCCGTAACTGTAACATTTGTTGATCACTAACGCAGATGCTCTTTAACATATTCGGACGTGTACCTATTCACTTTTAGAAAGCCTCGAGGAGCATTATAATTAATTAACACACCACAAGGAGCATTATCTACAGGGACTGTACGACACAAAAACCCCTATGCCGTGCAAAGTAATGTTAAACCTTACTCTCTTTTTTTCTTCGAAATATAATTATTTTCCATAACAAAAAAGGTCCGATTAAATAATTATCTTATACGATGATTATATACTGGATTTATCATATATTAGTGCATTTAAGAATACAACTAACAAAAGTATTTATAAAGTATGTTATATGCATTTTAGAAACGTAATTGTTATTCCACCATTTACTTTCTTCTAACTTTGAGCTTTGAAGAGTCTTGTAATACTTGCATCATGCTGTAATTTGTCAGGGCAAAGCAATGGCGTTATGGAGATTGGATGTGCACTAATTGTGACAATCACAATTATGCATCTCGATAATGTGGTCATAGAAGATGCCACCCACCAACAGCTTTCTGCCTTTTACCAGGTAATTACTTACATTAAGCATCTTTTAATTTCAAATGTTATCACTGAACATGTTGTATGCCTAAGCTACATGTGATTCAACTGTTTTCATTATCAGTCATAATTGCTTGAAACGATCGAGTACCCGCGCGACGCGGGGTAATCACACTAGTTTTCATTAAATATACACTCAATGACTCAATGTTACAATTGCTATCTTCTTGTTTGTGATATTTTTCATGCTAAAATATCAAACTTTTTGAATTAAAAAAACATAATTATTTTATGAAACAACCATAAAAGAAGATATATTTATGTGATGTGAGGCAAGGACTAATTGCCACATTAAGTAGGTTTGTTTTAAATTCAATTTCTATAGACAAAAACATACAATAATTGGCCATATTTAATTATTCTATTATTGTCAAAAATAAAAATGCAGAAGCTTTAATACCATGTCACAAACGATGATATAATTATTTGTAAGTTCACTTATAAAAGAGTTAACTGCCATTTTCGTCCATGTGGTTTGGTCACTTTGGCCATTTCAGTCCATTTTTCAAAAATGCGCCATTTTCGTCCCCCACGTTCTGGAAAGGTGCCATTTCAATCCAAAAATCATAACCCAGTTAAGTCAGTTTGTAAATAAGGACTGATTGTGTAAATTTGTAACATAAAGGACTGATTGTGTAAATTTGAAAAATGGACTGAAATGGCAGTTAACACCACCACCACTAGCCCTGCCACCACCACCACTCCGCTGCCACCACCACCACCACCGCCACCACAGCCACCACAGCCCTGCCACCACCACCACTCCGCTGCCACCACCACCGCCACCACAGCCACTGCCACCACCGCCGCCGCCGCCGGAACCACCACCATCAACGTCATGGCAAGACCCATATTTTCAGACGTTTGTATGTAATATAAAGTCAGAATTTATTGTATTTAATCCGAAAAGTAAACGAGCAAAAAAAAGGAACGAGAACGGTATACCGAAACGAAAAGCTTGCGGGTTACGGGGACGTCTTCGTCTTCTCTGGTGAGATTATTATCATTTTGTGATATTGGATTCTACGCAGTCATTCATTATCATTATATACACATGCAATTAAGTATGTTTTCTTGCACCAAAATCTTCGCAATTACATTTCTAAACCAAACGTTGCAGGAACATTAAGAACACGTTGATCAACATGTCGACAACATTTGATCCGATACAAAGGATCAACGATGGGTTTGAGCTTGGTGTCAACCGGTATCGAACCAGTACTGGTATCGAATATACCAGTAAGGTCCTGTTCGGTGTCAGTACATGAAGGTAAAAAACGGGACTAATACAGAAAATGCCAAAAGTTGGTGCCGAATTGATATTGGAAATCTTTTGGTTTGGGAAATTTAGTGCGGTAACCCGGTACCATTTGCTCATCCCTGATCACAGTTACCGTACGAACAACGGTATCGTACAACTTTTTTTGTTGATTTTCTTCAACTATTAATTTTTTCTTTTTTAGTTTCAGGGGTAGGGATGAGCTCGGTGCCAATCGATACAGAATCGGTACTAATACCGAAAATACCGGTTACGGTACCGATATATGAAGATAAAAAACGGTAGTGAACCGGTACCAGGAACGCCAAAAGTCAGTACCGAATTGGTACTTAAGATCTTTTAGTTCGGCAAATTTGGTACCGGTACCCAGAACAATTTGCTCATCTCTGACCACGGGTTTCATATGAACAACATCGTTACCATACAACTTTTTTGGTTCATTTTCTTTTGGTTATCTTTTAGTGTTTTTTTCTACATTTTCTTTTTATTATTGTCAGCAGTTCGGTTCGCAACACGCTCGTAGTGATTTCAAAACATATGTAAACACAGACTAAATACCAAAAGAAATTCGCCGCAACGCGGCGAACTTCTTTAAACCTAGTTGGACTCAAAAACAAGTTGATAGTGATGTAGGGCTTGAGCTCTGGATAACTTGACAATTGTTATTCGCTCATAATGTTGTCTTAAGCTCGGGTTAAAGATGATTCATGATCAAATTAAGGTGACTATGAAAACTCAAATATTTAAGTAAACAATTATCCCTCTATTAATTTACAAAAAGACTTTCTGTCTTACTTTCACTGTTCAATTTTGTACAATTATTTGTAGCACGCTGTACAAGTGAGTGAAGCATAGGTACTTCTCTCTCTTCCTCTGATTTATCACTCATCTCTTTCTAAGTGTTCAGAGCTTAGCACAATGTCTTCTTCCCTGTCATCACTCCCTTTCAACCCCAACCTTTCAAGTTATGAATGATCGCTGCATGCTCCGGCAACGACGGTAAGTGGTGGTTAGGATGCTGTGATGATAACTGTGGTAACTACCGACGGCGGAGATGGTCTCCGGTCGCCGGAACAAAAGAAGGTGTGCATTAGAGGTGAAAATTCCGAACGATTGACTTATGGATGAAGATGAAGTTGAATCAGTAAAATCTTACTTGAATAAAGGGTGGATCAGTTCTTTCTCACTTTGAATCATTTAACTTGAAGGTTGTGGTGCCTATAAAAGAAAACGAGATCATTGGGTGGGCAGGGGGTCGGTGGTGGCAGAGTGCTGCAGCGGCAAGGTTGGCCGGAAGTAGTGGTGACAAAAGTAAAGAGAGAAATGTAGAGATGAGGAAAGTTAAAAGAGTCTGAATTGTACTGGTTAGAGCATTCTCATCCAATCCATCAAATTATACATACATTCCACTAAAAAACAACTCCTATATCAATATATTTCCACTAAAAACAAATATTTTTTCTCTCTCCTTTTCAATTAAATAATATTATCATCACATTTTTCTCTTTCCTTCACTCACAACCACTTTCAATATATATTAAAAAAATTATACTGGGTGAACATTGTCCCCCCAAATATACAGATGAACAGTAACATTTTCTCTCTCCTCCACTCACAACCACTTTTTTTACCTTTTACAATATAAAAACTCACCCTCACAAGTTTTGATGGATTGGATGAGAATGCTATTAAATTCTTTGAATATAAATATAAATTTTAATCCTTGCTGGCCTAATAAATTAAAATAACATCTAAATACTAAGGTAAACTCACAAATGAATTGTTAAATACTCTATTGATAAGGGATATGATGTAAATAGAAAAAGTTACTGTATATTGTAATTGAACTAGGTGAAACACCCGCGCTACGCGGCGGGGTTTCTAGTAAGAAATGTGGTGAGTGTATTTTTGTACCAAACTATCACCTATACGACATTACGATAAACAAAGAAGTTAAATAGTTTGTTTTATTCCGGATAAAAAATATACTTCGAATACAATTCCATTTATAATAAAATTTATATCTGAACGTTCAGAAAAAATCTAACTGTGTATTTATTTATTTATGTTCTTTATAAAAAGATAACGAAAGCAAGTTGTTAGAGAAATATCAAAATTACTAAAAAAAATAGCTTAAAGAAGATATATGGTTTGTAGTAAAAGGATCGAAATCCATATAAACGAATATCGATCCCGATAATTCGATAGCCAAAATAACTCTATTTTTTTTTTTTGAAATATTTATACCCAAGCATTGAGAAAAACATATTAATTACAACCATGTATTTAGTTTTTCTTTAAGCTCTTGTAAGTTTTTTGAAAAAAAAAATTAATAAACTTAAATGCATTATCAATGTGTATTAGACAATGTATTATTTATAGTCTAAGCCTCTAAAGAGTTAATTATTTATCCTCCTATTCGTTTTAAACTATTTGTTTTTTCCTAAAGTTCCTGCTTATTTTTGTAACTTGCATTTTTTTTCTTTTCAAATAATAACTTTAAAATTATTTACATAGACATTGTTAAAATAATACAAAATCTCTTGTATTGGAATATTATATTGTACTTAATTACTTATAGTTGGTTATGGTAGTAAATAAAAAAGGTCAAAATTTTGCTCCATAAAAAAAGACCAATAAATGGAAGACAAACAGTCGGGACAAGGGATCAAACTCGGGCAACCATTGTACCAACCTTAGTTAAGTACCACCAGAGTAGAAACTTATTTGATATGTCAACTTCATAGTTAATTAATATAAATAGAAAAGGCGAGCAGTTAAATAAAAAAATAGATAATATACTGATTGGCATCATCCCACTATCCAATAAGAAAAGTTACTGTACAACCTCTTTGAAAATGTAAGGTTATATAATGGATATAATGTGTAAATTGAATAACCTAAGTCTCAGTTAGAATAATAGGTAGAAAAAAAAAATACAAGCTGAAGACACATATCATCAATTTTATTTATATAATTTAGAGTTTTGTCGAGATTGTATAAATAAATTAGTATTTTTCTTTGATAGTAAGAAATAAATCTAGGGATTTTTATATATATCCGTTTACTAAGATTACGATAGATATATGAAAACGTAAATTACATCTTAAAGTATAAATTTTATATGTATTCTAATAAATGGAAACATACATTTTAAACTGCTAGCATTTTAATTTTCGAGCTTTCTAAACACGTGTTATATTCGAATGGTCCATGTGATTTACCTAAATACGTATACGATTACAACCCGTCGCAATGCACGGGTACTCAATTCTAGTTATTTCAATATTAGAACAACTTTTAAATTTATATAACTATATTCGGTGGCAAATGAATATAAATTAAAAGTAAAAAAAAAAGTTATAACAAGTGTAAAAAAATCCTTTAAATAAGTCTAATAATATCTTTATAAGTTAAACCAAACTCGTTATATATATATATATTTTAAGCTCATTTTAAAATGAAAGGTTGGACTTGGAAGTTGGGACAAATCATAAATTGCTCCGTAAAAGTTTACTTATTTTAAGTGGCGAAGCTTAAGATTTTTAATTGGGGGCGTAAGTCAACGGTCCTAAAAGTCTCTGAAAAACCGGGGGTCGAAAATATATATACCTAAAATTTTCTATACGAAAGTACATATGCTCCACTATTGAACGAAAATTTCAAGGTATCGGTCATCCCCTCCCACCTCTTAAAATCTTTGCCATGCTTATTTTCAACCCTATTCATCAATATTTCCTTTGGTCCCTAATGAGTTTCATTTTCATGAAAAACAAAAAAGGCAAGGGGCAATTTGGTAATTGCACGAGTCGTAGGTGGGTACTAGTGGATAATTGTTGCTTTTTTCCTTCTTTTCTATCTTAAGTTTCAAGGAATGGGGAATAGTAATGAGTTGTTTTTAGCATTATCATTATTCATTATTCATTGAATTAAAAAATCCATTAAAGAAATCTATTGGGTTTGTGTTTGTCATCACTTTGTAGATACAATGATCAACGGAGGAAATATAAAGATCATACCTAATATATTAAAATTTGCGTTTTTGTACTTCCAATGATACATTTAAAAATATTTTAATCCTAGGCTCAAACTTAGGTTCTAATTGCATTGATAATAACTATTATAAAATGTATAATTCGGACTTAATGAATCTTTGGTCAACCAAAAGATATGTAAATATTAATTTGAGAACAATTATTCATACGTTTAGTTTGTTTAGGGATAACCAATGATCTCTTGGTCAAGTGATTAAGTGGGAGATGCGAAACTTAGCTTTTTTTTGGAGGTCTTGGGTCCGGTTAGCGACATCCTAACCATACGCCTTTAAAAAAAGTTTGTTTAGGGATAAAGATAAATAACAAATTTCATTTCTTATTTTTGATAATTACACTAAATATCCTTTACATTTATTGTTAGTCACATATTTCAACCTTTTAATATACATGGCTGAAAGTGGAAAGACTAAACTATCATCGTGTGCATTGCACTCAAATGGACTTAAGGAATGAATCTAATGTTCATCTATTAAAAGATTGAAATGTGTGACATTCATTAAACGCAAATGATACTTACTGTAATTATTGAAGATAAAACACGAAAGTAGCAATACTTAATAAATCTAATGGACAGAAAATGTATTTAACCATAGAGAAATGATTTGTTAGTTACCATTGTGTGAAGTGTCAAATGTTTAAAGATCACATTTACTTGATGTTGTGCTTAATCGCGTAAGTTCCTCAAAGCTATTGTAAATTGTTAGAGTAGCTCAATGATTAATTAAAATGTATCCTACAATTCAAGAGTCAGGAATATTCCGTTATGAGTATATGATGAAACCATTAACCCATGATCATGAACCAGCCAGATAGTCTAGCCCTCGACCTGAGATCGCAACAAGTGGTCTCATTAGACGATTTTGTGAGTTGTGACAACTAAATATCTAAAACCAGAGACAATCATACGTGCAAATAAAGTTATTTGTGGTGATATAATAGTATAATTATATGAAAAATTTAAGCGTTAGTCTTTAAATTGTTAAGTAATCTAGACATGATTCAGGGGTAGAGATATGTTATGATTTCTACAGGTTAGTTTCGTGGTCCAATTATGGGAATATGTAATACTCAAATGGAGTTTTATCCTTCTATATGGATGAGCTTGATACTATTACTGAAAATCGTTATATATGGGTATTGATATCGGTATAAAAAATGTTTCATACGGCACGGTACGATATTGAACCGAAAGTACCGATATTGAAAACGTCAAAAAGTGGGTACCGAATCGGTAAAAAATGATTCGGTACGAAAAATTCAATATCGGTACCTGATACGAAATGTTTATCTGTATTCATTATATTCTATGCAACCTATGAAAATACACACAAATTTTAATTATATATACTTCTAATTTACAACATAAATAGGCAATATTGGTTTGTACCTTTAGCTTCAGGCCTGTTTCATGCATTTAACTATCGTACGTTTTGTTGTTTTGTTTGTAAACCCTAAACTATCATAACAGAGTAAAAAGAGAGAGACCCCCAAATGAACACCGTAACGGCACGGCGACCCCTAAATGACCGCCGTAACGCCCGTCACAACGTCCGATTTCTCTCTTGAAAGCCCCAGCGACTTTGGTTTTGCGTACAGCGACATCACTTTCTTCGATCGTCTAACCTGGATAATATTATTACTATTATATTATCTAACTTACTTTTATTATTCATGCCTAACCTAGATAATATTATTAATTAACATATTATTACCATGTCTAACATTACTAACCCATGCTAACTCTTTAACTATGCTACTAACTACTAACTCTTCTAATCATACTACTTATTTTTTTTTCATTTACTTATTTAGTTTTACAATTACATCATTGTTACCAATTCATTAATTATAATTACATACTAAAAATATATAAAAGTACTAACTCCTTTAATTTTTTTTATTTACTTTTTTTAGACTTACAATCTAATTATCATTATCAATCCATTATTTATTATTATGTACTAAATATATATAAATATTAAACCTAGCCATGAAACCAACCAATTTATGGTGGAAAGTTGTGTGTAAAGGTAAATATTTATCTTAGACTAAATTCCTCACACTTAGACTTCTAGTGGGTGAAATAGTCCCCACGAAATACACATAAATTAATAGTGTTCAAAGTGAGTGTTTAGTTAAGATAATATTTTTATATATTATTATTATTATTATTATTTATTTCTTATTCAAATCTCATTTACATTCCAACTTCTAAATCATTGTACTTACACACCTTGTTCATCCTTGTTAGGATAAATTGGTGCTTCAACTTCTCAAGACGATCATCTCACGTTTGTGGGAACCACTTGCAAAACCGTGAGTATACTCGATCCCTTTTTCGTTTTTAAACACTTTGGGTGCAACATGTACATACATAAAAACACGCAGTCACAATTAAACATGTTTATCAATCAAACTCTATTCACCATTAAACATGAAACTTGTTATACTTGTTAAACTCATATGCTATGTTTACATTGTGTCTATATGTTCATTAACTTTGCAAGCCTACCTTAACAATTATAGTGCTATAGGATTAACGCCCCGCCCGTATTCTTGTGGTATTGTTAAGTAAACACCATTACACCCTCTTCGTCTTGATGCTGTTGGGTAATCACCATTTTAAACTCTGGTTTGACATATAGTTTACACTAGTACAACATGTTAGAAACTTGTATATATTTATCATGTTGGATATGAGCACAGTTAAAACATTTTTCATTATTATGCTATGTATCAAACTTGTATACTCGCCAACATATTTGTTAATCATATTTTAATACATGTTGCAGGTTGATAGATGATGATGTGAAGAAACAAAGTTAGGGTGGACTTAGATACACACCTAAAGAAATAAACTATTCTATGTTTCATGTTATGTTTGCTACTCTTTTGATTGTATTTGTTTTGAAACAGTGTATTCATTTAGAATTTATGCAATTGAAATTAAATTATTGTAACATTTAGTGTTATGATGCAATGAGCAATCTCGTTTTCGTCTCACTCCGATGTTTCCACCATCGGTTGGGGTGTAACATCTAAAGTACGGTTGTAATGGTGCATAGTGCGGGTACTGCAATGGCTGTAGATTCCCCAAATAGGGTATATGTGGCCCATAACTTTGAGACTAGAATTGAGGCATATATTAAAACAGTGGAGTATAACAGTTTTGGGGTATATACGCTCGATTACATTGGGTGATAGGGGCGCCCTGCACTACACTGGGCATCACAATCGGCCTATATGGAGGAGTGGAAAGGGCGGCGGCCAATGCAGCTGAATAGAGCGAAGGCAATGAAAGAGTGTTAGATAATTGATAATATTGTGACATGGTCATGTATGGTATGACAGTGGTTTGCACCGCGGAAGTTATCATAAGCGGTGTGGTACTGTAAATGACATCTTGAGGTGTGAAAGGAGTTCCTGCATCGATGACATAAAAGGACCATCCACAATGGTCGACATGGTAGTGGCTTGAGTTTGTTGATTATGCCAAGATGAGTACAAGAACGGGCTTCCAGAGTTTTCCTCCGTCACTGGGAAGAATGATAATCGTTGGCTAGGACTAAACCCTGGACGTGAATCTTTTGCTTCACACTTGAGGTGCAAGGACCTTGTTACGGCCAGTTGTGGAAGTATGACCGTAGTGGTTGCCGTAGACAGCCCTCCCGAAGCTACCGTTTGTAACATCGTATCGGCTATCGTATGAGTATTCTGATTGATCGCCATGGTTGTAGGTTTCTCTGAGTCAGTTTCCGTCCCACGGATGGCGCCAATGAAGAAACGTGTACCTGAAAGGTGGATCTCATTGGGTCAAATTCCATGTCGGCAACAAGATTGTGACCTACAAAACATAACACCGTTAGGACCCGTCAAAGGAATGGTGTTATCCATGTGACCACCCTCTGGCGTGAGAATCAGTGTCTGGTATTCAGAACTATGTAATAGAGAAAATATGTGAGAGAGTAGATGATCATACCTTAGGTTTAGCCTCCTCTATTTATAGTATTTGGTGGTTTAAGGTTTCCCTTTTTTTGGAGTTGTAGTTACATAGGGATCATACCCGAAAAATAGGAGATCATGCAAATCTCCCCAACTTTTTGGAGATTCAGTTGACAATGATCATCCGTACAAATGGGTTATTCCGGTAATATATAATTATTGTAGTAGGTTTGACCTGTCTACGTTGATCTAGGTCAATACCTCGTCATGATCTAATTACCATTTTACCCATTTCTCCTATTATGGCTTACACCATAAGGTCCCATCTTATCAAGACATTGTTTTTATCAACAAAATATAGTTCATCGCAATTTTACTCATTTTGACCCACTTCATGGTTTACACCACAGGGTCTAGTTTCTTAAATTTTTTGTTTAATCATCAATATGTGATTACTTACTGTTTTACTCGCTTGACCTGTTATGATTTACACCATAGGGTCCTATTTTAAAAATTCATTGTTTAATAACAATATGTGGTTACTTGCCAATTTACTCGTTTGACCCATTATGGTTTACACCATAGGGTCCTTCAAAACATTCATTGTTTAATAACCAATATGTGGTTACTCACCAATTTACCCATTTAACCCGTTATGGTTTACACCATAGGGTCTAGTTTCTAAAAGTCTTTGTTTTATTACCAAGATTTGGTCCGTCATAGTTTTACTCATTTTTGACCCGTTATGGTTTGCGCTATAAGGTCACATCTTAACAATTATCATTAATCACCAAAATACTTTCCATCATGTAAGTTGTAATTCTATTCTAAGAGTTGTAAGCTTTACTTACTTTGCATCCCTTCATGTTTCCTTGTGCAGTTTGACCCGTTTGACCCATTCTTTTCCAAGCTCCTATCTAGCTTGCCAAGAGTCAAACTATCAGATAATATCCACAAGATGATTATATTAGTTATCAATTACCATGACCATCACCCTTACGGATTTTATACCTCTTTAATCATTCAGTTTTTAGGTAAGTTTGACTTTATAAAAGTCAAACTGCCAATTGACACATATGGATACACTAACAAGTTAAATAAAACGCATTTGCCATCACCACTTTGGTGGGGTGGTAGAGGCTTTGTGCCTCTTGGGGAGAGACCATGGTTCAATTCCTGGCATGGGGTAAATTGGTGTAATTTAGAAGTAGGGATTATGTAACCTTTGCCGATAAAAAAAATCCATTTAGGCATTTTATCAAACACTTGGTGGGGGCATCATTTTTAGGCCATCATATTTGCAAAATTTTTCAACCAAAATCACCATGTATCTTTCAACTCAACAAGCTCATACACTTATTAGCATCAAGTTAACATAAACTTTCAATTATCATAAGCAATTTCATTATGATTTCATGTTTAATGACTAGCATCTAGAATTCAACCATAAAAGGCCTGACAATCTACAATCATGTCAAAACCCATTTCACCTCTTATTGAGGGTTTTAACCTAGAACTATTATGCATATGATTTCTACATATATATTTCCATTCATATCATGATTCTAAACCAAATTTACACATCAATTTCATCATATCATCAAAACCCACTTCATGGCATGTATGAACAGTTAACCAAATCTTAAAATCACCGGGGTAACCCTTTACCAAAAAAAAAACAGTTAACCTAATCTCTAAATTGTTCAAGTATCTTACACATACAATCAAGTATGATGATTTTAAACATAAATACTTTACCAATTTCATCATACTACCAACAATATCCTAATCCAACTCAAGGTGGCCACATTCAAGTTCATTTTCATAGGAAGTTTATCAAACCAAATTTCACAACATACCTCATGATTTGTAGGCTTAGATTATTAAAAATCCTTGATCATGCAAAAGTTTGGCTTCAATTTTAACGTCCAATTTGTTGAATTTTGTGTTTGAGATTTTGAGAGGATAACCCCCCCCCCCCCCCTCTCTAAACACGACACACACATATGTGTGTGTTTTTATTTTTTTCCATCTTATACATTTCCAACTTTCCACAAAGTGCCCCTTTTAGTCCTTGTACTTTTATTAGTTACTAAGTAGGGTACAACCTACTTATTTATACAAATATTAAGCCTTATTACCTAGGATAAATATTACTAGTTAAATTACATCGTGTCCAAATATCACAATATAACACGATAATTGTATTTTAATATTTTGGCTGTGTTAAAGGTAATCATCATCAACTTTTCCATATGGGATCAACTTCTGTTTTTGATCCAACTCTCTCTCAAATGTGAGGAGTTTTCCATGAAGTTGTGTGAAAGTCATTTCTTTGAATCCAATAGAATTTATCAAGACTATTTCCATTGTATTTCACTTATCAGGGAATGATCTCCAAAATCTGTGACTCAGAGAAACATTTGTATAAGTTTGATTAGCAAGTCTTAGCTCACTGAATAAGCAATTGAATCGCTCAAACTGTTAAGTCAGAGATTCTCCCTTGATATGAGTGAATGTTTCATATTGTTGGTTCATAATTTCCCTATTGTTCTCATGTACTTTGTATGTACCTCCAAATTGTTCATTCAAAGCATCCCACAATTCTTTGGCATTCTCACAGTGGAGCAATCCAACATAGATTTAATTGAGTAAGGCCATGGCCAATATCCCGAATGCCTTGGCATCGAGTTCCAATTTCTGGAAATCCTGCTCAGAATAGTCTATGGAATTATGAGGAACACTTGTATTTGGTTTTTCAGTACCCGGCACAGAAAGAACATAAGGACCATAAACCACTGACCTCTAGTAGCCTGTGTTCTGCTGGGATAAGTGGTGACACATCCTTCGTTGACATATCTTGAATTCATGGCAAACAAGCATTGGAGGCTTGTTTGTCGATCCAGTATCGTGAGGGTCATGAGTGATTGACATCTCTTTGAATTCTATTGAGTTTTTCTCAAAAAAGAAAAAAACAAGGTATCAGAGCAATTAAATGTTCCAACTGGTGTAATTTTTCTCAAGTCCTATGATCACTTCAATAAGTTATTAATATGAGCTCAGCTTGTCTTCTAAACCAATGATTAAGTAAATTAAGTGTAATGGGCTCTGATACCAATTTTTGGATTTGAGAGTGTGTGTTTGTGAGTGTTTTTGATAAAATAGTTAAGAAATTAATCAAAACAGTAATAATAAACACATCAATTCAATACACAACTAGATTTAGGAAATGATTGTCAAAAGATTTCAATTATATTGAATATAATTTAAGAACAATCACAATAGAATTCACTCCCCCTTACCAGGTGCACACACATTCTCTCTTTTAGTTCTTATACTTTTCTCTCTCTAAGTCAGATGATATTCAGCTATAAGAGTTAACTATTACATCAGTTTACTGTTCTATTTATAAGAGGAGAGAAGTACTGGTGATGTCACCAAGAAAACGACCCTAAACAACCCTAAAAACTATTGTTACATTGAAACTACTAATATATACAAGGAAACATCTAGGATTCCAAAATTGCTGGAAGGATTCCAACACTTTTGAAATCCAATGCTTCTAGTCTTCTAAGTTGACTTGTTGACATATCTTTGGTTTTCAGCTTTGACTTGTGGACTAAGTTGTTAACTTCTTGACGTGTGCGTGTATATACATATTTTTATAATGAATTTACACAATATTCGGTTTTAAATTTATAAAAGTGATTTATACTTCAACATCAAAACACACATGAAAGGGCAAGTGTACCCCGTCATATATGTAGTAAAGTATCGGTAAGAACCAAGTGTCGATCCAAGGAAGTGGGCGGAGGAATAATACTAAACCTTTGTCATTAAATTACCGGTAGGAAGATAAGTTGTGTAATTTTCTAAAAACTAAAATAAGCATAAACAAATATTTAATAAAACATAGAAGACTCCAAATAAGAAAATAGATATATAGCCTTGCTTTATACACAACCAAAGTATATAAACTAAGTCGGTTTTGCCACTTGAAACATTTGGTCAATTCTCCATTTTCAAGACAATTAGTATCCCTTTCGGGAATCCTAACATGACAATCATTCGGAAAGCTAAAACGATAATCACACTTTAACCACCTAAAATTGTTCTTTAACGTGCAATTGATAAATGTCTATGATAATCCCCTAAAGATGAGTTAGTCATCCGTTAGGAGTTTTCTAAACTCACTTAATCAAGGAAAGTGACACCGATAAACACAATGCAACCACCGAGACAAGCATAAACTAGATTAAATCACAACCGAGTTCATTTTACAAATCTTGAACATAAATTCACCAAGATAGCAATTTTGGCCTAAACTACTAACTAAGCTAACAATTCATTTCAAGAATTCATAACAACACCATTTAACCTGTTAAGGTCCTTCCGTGAGGGAAAGCCTTCTTGATTAACAATAATTACCCCTTATTAACCCACTAACCATTTCTAGTGTCATGGTGCAAACATTCTAAACAAGTTAAACAAGTTAACCAAGCTCAAAGTCTACTAATACATGATTAACTAAGCATCTTCTTGCAAATATCCCAACTAACCATATACCAATCATCCAAGATAATTACTTATAATCAAGAATTCAACATCAATAAACAAGGTTGCAAACTAATCATCAAAGATTAACATAGAAATGCTTCAAAGTGTCATTACAAACATAATTAACATACTAAAGGTTGTAATTAAGCAAGGGATACTAGTGTTTTTGCCCAAAGGCTTACAATAATACATAATCATCAATCTAAATGCTTGAATTATAACAAAAACATGGAAAGATTCAAGAATCAAACCATAAACAAGCACAAGATTGAGTATCCGGATAGTAACAGAGCTAATTGGCACAATGTGGCTTGAATCCGGGTGAAAGCAAGAGCCTCCGGAACCTGTGAATTCGCCAAATGAGCTCCCAAAAGTCCAGACTTCGAAATGAAAGCTGCTGTCTGTTTTTTATAACTTTTTGGGATCGCACGGTCGTGCCAGTAAAGTGCACGACCGTTCACTTTTAAAATCTTGTTCACCATACTGTGTGACATCAGCAGATCTTGACCGGAATTCGTAGTCGCACGACCGTTCCAAGGGTCGCACGAGCGTGCATCTCCGATGATTGGATGGCACGAGCTTCTGAACTGGAGTGCATGTCCGAGCTGGGGCTTTTTATCGCAACCGCACGGGTATTCCACCAATTGCAGGATTGTGCAGTTCCGGGGTTCCTTTGCACTTCTGATTGCACTGGCGTGCTTTGCTGGGCAGAGCTCTGTTGTCGGATCCGCACGGTCGTGCCAGTCATTGCACGGTCGTGCAAATTTCTCAAATCAGAATCTTCACAGAATCTTCGCAGCTTTGTCGTTTCACCCGGAAAATCCTCGTTTTCATCATCTTCTTGTTTGGCATGCTGTTTTGGGCCTGTAAACAAAAGTATACGTAATTAAGTATCTGATTCACGGTTTTACGGCCGAAAACGCATAAAATGGGGGGTAAAATAGGGGAATAAAGTATGTGTATTTTGGTGAATCAAACCTCCCCACACTTGAACCTTGCTTGTCCTCAAGCAAGCTAAAACTAAATGCAATAAAAGCTAGAACCTAACAAGAACGAGAATTTACAAACTATCTACTAATACAACTACAAACGGTTAGCCGGTTTTTCAAAACGCAACATCAACTGAATCAAACCAAACAAGCACATGCAATTATGTATAGATAACCAAAAAGCCGTGACTTCACTTTCGATTGACTTAACACGCTAATCTTCACACACCTCACAATGTTCACACACACTCGGTTTTATTTGTGAAACATACATAAAATGTGTATGTGCAAACACTCAATGCCTCATCAATGAAACATGTAATATCATAAGCTTGTCAAAAGATCTTATCTCCACCAACTAACATGCGAAAAAGTGCAAATCAAGAGGTCTTTACGGGTTGTAACGATAGGCTTGGGTGAAGGGTATGGAAATGGATTTTTAAATTGACGAAATGGTTAAAACTCGGTAGTTACGTTTAACAAGCGCAAAACAACAAAACTATACATACTAATGCCTTAAAAAGGCGGCTTTTGTATTATCGAGCTCATCAACGAGATTTCATCATTTTAGCATTTAAAATTGCTCGAATTTTGTCGAATTCACCCTATTTTAAGGTGTTTTATTTTCTGTTTTTTTTTATAAAAATATAATCTAATGGATTTGTACAATGAACAATTAACTACATGAAGCGCTAGTTAAACGATGCTTTTGGCCGAGTTTTAACACAAAAGGTTTAAAAATAAAAAGGCTAAATTTGGCTAAGTGGGTGATTTTGTTGGGTGAACAAAGGGAAACACGGGAAAGGCTCAACATGGTTAATCCTAAGGGGTAATGTATGGTTTAGGGAAATATAACACAAAGAACAAGGCTAACAACAAAGGGGTTTTCTAGGTGCCTCTATCACTTCTACACAATTTCGCAAGTTCATGGTCTTAACAAGCATGCTAGCGACAAGTTCTAAACTACACGTGACATCCGGCTCACTCCTACTCCGAAATGAACAAACATATAACAATTTTAAGGCTCAGATATGCTCACATAACGGAAGGAATGGGTAAAAGTGTGAAAATTATCATGCAAGTCTTTCTTTGTTTGTCACGCTTTCTAGTTTTCTTTTTCAAAATTTATTTGGCTTGTCGGGTTTTTATCATATCCGAAGCTTTCTAAAACACAACCAACCGGTTTATTTACTAAAAATATATACAATTTACTGATATTTTTGATTGATTTTTCTGATTCACGGTTTTACGGCCGAAAACACATAAAATGGGGGTAAATGGGGGAATAAAGTATGCGTATTTTGGTGAATATCAAACCTCCCCACACTTGAACCTTGCTTATCCTCAAGCAAGCTAAAACTAAAATGCAATAAAAGCTAGAATCTAACAAGAACGAGAATTTACAAACTATCTACTAATACAACTACAAACGGTAAGCCGGTTTTTCGAAACGCAACATCAACTAAATCAAACCAAACAAGCACATGCAATTATGTATAGATAACCAAAAAGCCGTGACTTCACTTTCGATTGACTTAACACGCTATTCTTCACACACCTCACAATGTTCACACACACTCGGTTTTATTTGTGAAACATACATAAAATGTGTATGTGCAAACACCCAATGCCTCGTCAATGACACTTGTAATATCATAAGCTTGTCACAAGATCTTATCTCCACCAACTAACATGCGAAAAAGTGCAAATCAAGAGGTCTTTACGGGTTGGAACGATAGGCTTGGGTGAAAGAAAGGGATTTTTAAAGTGACGAAATGGTTAAAACTCGGTAGTTACATTTAACAAGCGCAAAACAATAAAACTATACATACTAATGCCTTAAAAAGGCTACTTTTGTATTATGGAGCCCATCAACGAGATTTCATCATTTTAGCATTTAAAATTGCTCGAATTTTGACGAATTCACCCTATTTTAAGGTGTTTTATTTTCTGTTTTTTTATAAAAAAATAATCTAATGGATTTGTACAATGAACAATTAACTACATGAAGCGCTAGTTAAACGATGCTTTTGGCCGAGTTTTAACACAAAAGGTTTAAAAATAAAAAAGGCTAAATTTGGCTAAGTGGGTGATTTTGTTGGGTGAACAAAGGGAAACACGGGAAAGGCTCAACATGGTTAATCCTAAGGGGTAATGTATGGTTTAGGGAAATATAACACAAAGAAAAGGCTAACAACAAAGGGGTTTTCTATGTGCCTCTATCACTTCTACACAATTTCGCAAGTTCATGGTCTTAACAAGCATGCTAGCGACAAGTTCTAAACTACACGTGACATCCGGCTCACTCCTACTCCGAAATGAACAAACATATAACAATTTTAAGGCTCAGATATGCTCACATAACGGAAGGAATGGGTAAAAGTGTGAAAATTATCATGCAAGTCTTTCTTTGTTTCTCACGCTTTCTAGTTTTCTTTTTCAAAATTTATTTGGCTTGTCGGGTTTTTATCATATCCGAAGCTTTCTAAAACACAACCAACCGGTTTATTTACTAAAAATACATACAATTTACTGATATTTTTGATTGATTTTTCAGATTCACGGTTTTACGGCCAAAAACGCATAAAGTGGGGGTAAAATGGGGGAATAAAGTATGCGTATTTTGGGGAATATCAAACCTCCCCACACTTGAACCTTGCTTGTCCTCAAGCAAGCTAAAAGTAAAATGCAATAAAAGCTAGAATCTAACAAGAACGAGAATTTACAAACTATCTACTAATACAACTACAAACGGTTAGCCGGTTTTTCGAAACACAACATCAACTGAATCAAACAAAACAAGCACATGCAATTATGTATAAATAACCAAAAAGCCGTGACTTCACTTTTGATTGACTTAACACGCTAATCTTCACACACCTCACAATCTTCACACACACTCGGTTTTATTTGTGAAACATACATAAACTGTGTATGTGCAAACACTCAATGCCTCGTCAATGAAACGTGTAATATCATAAGCTTGTCACAAGATCTTATCTCCACCAACTAACATGCGAAAAAGTGCAAATAAAGAGGTCTTTACGGGTTGTAACGATAGGCTTGGGTGAAGGGTATGGAAAGGGATTTTTTAAGTGACGAAATGGTTAAAACTCGGTAGTTACGTTTAACAAGCGCAAAACAATAAAACTATACATACTAATGCCTTAAAAAGGTGACTTTTGTATTATCGAGCTCATCAACGAGATTTCATCATTTTAGCATTTAAAATTGCTCGAATTTTGTCGAATTCACCCTATTTTAAGGTGTTTTATTTTCTGTTTTTTTTTTATAAAAAAATAATCTAATGGATTTGTACAATGAACAATTAACTACATGAAGCGCTAGTTAAACGATGCTTTTGGCCGAGTTTTAACACAAAAGATTTAAAAATAAAAAGGTTAAATTTGGCTAAGTGGGTGATTTTGTTGGGTGAACAAAGGGAAACACGGGAAAGGCTCAACATAGTTAATCCTAAAGGGTAATGTATGGTTTAGGGAAATATAACACAAAGAATAAGGCTAACAACAAAGGGGTTTTCTAGGTGCCTCTATCACTTCTACACAATTTCGCAAGTTCATGGTCTTAACAAGCATGCTAGCGACAAGTTCTAAACTACACGTGACATCCGGCTCACTCCTACTCCGAAATGAACAAACATATAACAATTTTATGGCTCAGATATGCTCACATAACGGAAGGAATGGGTAAAAGTGTGAAAATTATCATGCAAGTCTTTCTTTGTTTGTCACGCTTTCTAGTTTTCTTTTTCAAAATTTATTTGGCTTGTCGGGTTTTTATCATATCCGAAGCTTTCTAAAACACAACCAACCGGTTTATTTACTAAAAATATATATAATTTACTGATATTTTTGATTGATTTTTCTGATTTTTTTTATAAGGACAAACAAAGTCAAAATGTTAAACCCCCTCCCCACACTTGAACTTCGCATTGTCCCCAATGCGAAACCCGAAATATAGAGAAAAAGGAGAATAACACTCCCCTAAAGATGATTTAGAAGAAACGAGACTTCAAAGCTGATTCTGTGATGTGCTCCGGTCCAAGACTTGCTTCAAAAATCTGTACGAATGTCACAAAGCAAAGCAAAACAAAATAGAAGGCAACGACAATCTAAACTCAAACAAACCATAATTTACATAGATAAAAGGAGTACTAAATATCCAAACATAAAACAAAGCAAATAAACGATAGTGTCTGAAAAATAAAGTACATAGCCGCGGGTGTTTGAAATGAAGACCAAAATGAACACCCAAGAAATAAACTACTAAAATATCATAACCACCAACTCACAACTCCACCTACTGCTCATCATCGGCACCTCCTCCTGTACCGGATGGCCCAGCTCCGCTATAGTCACCAGGGTTCCCAAATGGGAACTGTGGGGGCTCAACAAAGTAGTTAGGGTAGGCGTTTTGAAGCCCCCCAAATATGTATGAGAACCCAACATGCACCTCCTGGCGCATGAAATCCTGGTTCGCTCTAATCGTCTCCTGGTTCGCCCGCAGCTGCTCCTGACTGACACGCAGCTGCTCTAAACTGGCTAGCTGCTGCTCATGGCTGATCTACATCTGCTGGAACTGGCCATAGAACTCCGGATACGAAGGGATGCCGGGAGGCCAGTGCTCGTAATGTGGGGAGTGGTGCTGCTGTGGTGAGTGTGGTGGCGTGTGTGGCGGCTTCTCATGCTGCACATGCTGCTCCTCCATAACCTCATCCTCATTCTAGCCTGGGAGTGGAGGCAATGGGTCCCAGAACTCGTTGTCCAATCCCTTCAACCGATCCCCGTGATCTGTCTCTGCAATAATCCCCATCGCTTTCAAGGAGCGGATGTCGACGTGTGTACCCTCGGTAACCAAAGTAAGACACTGAACCACCTCTTCAGTCATGATACCCATGCCGTAAGCGATTTGGGTAACATACTGACCGCCATGGATCTGACTGTTGGCGGTTCTACCCGAACTATGCACGAAGTAATCAGCCATCTGTGCGGCGAGGTTTATGTGGACCCCCTCCTTGAGCGCATAAAGAAATATAAGATCCGGTGTGGGACAGTTTCCCAAACTGTCCATGCGCCCGGCGATGGTGTGGCTGATGATGTGATGCATAACCCGAAGTAAAGGGTCTCGTATCCTTGAAGCTTTGGACATCCGAGGATCATATGGCCCGCCAACTGCAATTCGCGCCCAAAACTCGCCCCGCTCGTCTTCGCTGGGGAAGGTGAACTGATCAGTAAAGAACTTGGAATCCATTTCTGCATCGGTGTAGATACCGAGTCTTCGACCCAACCTTCCCACTGTCCAACTATGCCAACGACCGCCTAATCTGAAATTTATCTATTTCTTGTAGCGGAAGTTAGGATCTCTACTAGCTTTTGGCTTGTCATACGAGTAGGAAGCGAAGAATTCAAGCGTAGGCTCCAAATAAATCGGACGGTCGATATTGACCAGACGCGAGAACGGAAGTGTCAACATGTCTTCAAGTCGTTCGCGTTGGTTTAATTATGTCATTACTTCCCAGTCCAACCTTCTAGGGATGCCAAACTGGCCCCGCCTTTGCCACAATGCGTTGAGTTTCGGGATGCAGAGATTTTCCCGCTCCCTGTTGGGGTTGAATTGTAAAAAGGAATGGTCCATCTGCATGAGGAAAGTTGTTAGAATAAGAGGAGCAGGAAAAATTACAAACAAAACAGCCTAATCCCACAGTTATGAAGGTTCTGTAATACTGATCTGGGCCTGTCGCACGGGCGTGCGTCGCCGAGACCAGTCCCTATGATCGAAGTCTGTCGGAAATGCACGGACAGTGCCAAATAGGAACGACCGTGCGACTCCGAGATCATAGCAAAACCACGTGAACATCCGGAACTGAACGACCGTTCCACCCAAGGAACGACCGTGCGACAGCAAATCTACAGAAATCGAACCCCCGAACCAGAACTGCTAGATTTTTCCAAAAATTATCAAATTTTGGGCAGATGGGGGTTAGAAATCGGCCGGCTGTTCACGAGACACATGATTCTTGTAAGGGCTAGGGTTTCAATTGTGTTTATGAAGGGAACCCTAAAAAGCCTTGAAGAAATCGGACAAATATAACCCTAGAACAAGGACGAAACAGAAAATCGACAAGAAAAACATGCCGTGCGGAAGGATCTGAGAAACCGTGCGAAAAATGGTGCGATTTGGGGCAAAATCGGTCTGGAACGGCTGGTGCATTTTAAGGTTCGCGAATTGTGAATGGGGCTGCAGATAAGGATATTTATACTGCACAAATGACCAAACTGCCTTTGGCCAGTCGCATGGTCGTGCGTCACCGACTTTGACCGATCCTGGCACGATGACCTCGGCAATGCACAGGGAGTGCGACTCGAGGTGCTGGCCGGCCCACAATCGTACGGTCGTGCGACCTGAGGCACGACCGTGCCATATATGCAGACTTGTCCGTTTTCTGCAGAATGCAGTTTCAGCAGCCGTTTTGCCAATTTTTCGCTATTTTTGCACTACGCCAACTGTTCTAATATTATTCCAACTTAGAACCTTCGCTCGGCATGTTTAAAAACTATACGAACCTACGTAATCTACCAAACACGCCAAAAACACATGATAACGGGAAAAATAAAAATATGGACAATATTACCCCTAAAGCGCCAAAGACGCTCTTGCTATATTTTTAATCCTCGAGTCAGTAGCGTAGACTCTCCTCCCCACACTTATGATGTGTGCGGGACGTGGAGCTCGATAACCTCCACCGCCGACTCGATCGGCCCGGCAACGTAAAGCTTCAAACGATGACCATTTACCTTGAAAATAACGCCGTCCGCGTTCTCTATTACAACAGTCCCATATGGAAATACCTCTTTTACCATGTATGGTCCTGTCCAACGTGAATGTAATTTTCCTGAAAATAAATGCAACATCGAGTTGTAGAGGAAAACAAGATCGCCCGCTTGGAATTGTTTATGGTCCATCAAGCGTTTGTCATGCAACCTCTTGGTGCGCTCTTTGTATAACACGAAGCTTTCATAAGCGTGTTTTCGTAGCTCCTCTAACTCGTGAATCTGAAGGAACCGGGCTTCACCTCCGGTTTTTAGGTCCAGATTAGCAGTTTTTAGAGCCCACATCGCCTTATGCTCCAACTCCACAGGTAAATGACACGCTTTTTTCGTAAACAAGCCTAAAGGGAGTAGTCCTAATAGGCGTCTTGTAAGTCATACGGAAAGCCCACAGTGCCTCATCTAGTTTTTCTGACCAATCCTTGCGGTTTGCACCAACCGACCACTCAAGGATTCGTTTCAACCCCCGGTTTGTGACCTCCAACTGCCCGCTCGTTTGTGGATGATAGGGCGTGGATAAACGGTGATGCACACCATAGCGGGACAAAGCTTTCTCAAGCTGGGTATTGCAGAAGTGGGTCCCTCTATCACTGATAAGCGCCTTCGGTGCACCAAACCGGGCAAACAAACTCTTCAAAAATCTCACGACTACCCTGGCATCATTAGTGGGTAAGGCATGTGCCTCCGCCCACTTTGATACATAATCAACTGCAACCAGGATATATTTGTTTCCTCATGAGGGGGGGAATGGTCCCATGAAGTCTATCCCCCAGATATCAAAGACTTCACACACCTGTACCCAATTCTGAGGCATTTCGTCACGTGCCTATATATTTCATGCCCTCTGGCAAACATAACACGATCTGACCCAACTCTGCGCATCACGAAATATTGTCGGCCAATAAAACCCAGAATCAAGCACTTTCTTAGCGGTGAAATTGGCTCTATGGTGGCCTCCGGTAGGTCCCTCGTGACAGTGGCGCAGAATGTCAGTCACCTCCTTTCCTGAAACGCATCTCCTTATCACCTGATCAGCACCAACCCTAAACAAGAAAGGATCATCCCAAATGTAGTGCATGACATCCGAAAAGAATTTCCTCTTTTGTTGCTGAGTCAACCCTTTAATCAGAATCCCGCAAGCAAGATAGTTCGCAAAGTCGGTGAACCAAGGTGACTCATCGTATACCTCGACGCTCATCAACGACTCGTGTGGGAAATTGTCATTGATTGGATCCCAACGCGTGTCCTTGATGTCTCCATGCTCCAACCGAGAGAGATGGTCAGCCGCTACATTCAACGCACCCTTTTTGTCTTGAATTTCAATATCAAACTCCTGCAGTAATAAGATCCATCTGATGAGACACGGTTTTGGGTCCTGTTTGCTGAGAAGATATCTGATGGCTGCGTGATCAGTGTACACAACTGTTTTTGAAAGCACCAAATACGATCTAAATTTGTCAAATGCGAAAACAACCGCCAAGAGCTCTTTTTCTGTCGTGGTATAATTCTCCTGAGCGTCATGAAAAGTCTTACTCGCATAATAGATCGGGTGAAAGTGCTTCTCTTTCTTTTGTCCCAAAACGGCCCCTATAGCGAAATCGCCCGCGTCGCACATAATTTCAAATGGCAGACTCCAGTCAGGTGCAACCAAAATAGGGGCCTCAATCAACTTTTGCTTGAGAAGGTCAAAAGCCCTTAAGCAATCATCTCCAAAGATAAACGGAGCGTCTTTCTCCAACAGACGTGTCATGGGCCTAGCGATTTTTGAAAAATCGTTGATGAATCGCCTATAGAACCCCGCATGACCAAGAAAGCTCCGTATTGCTCTCACAGAGGTGGGAGGTGGAAGTCGTGAAACAATGTCAACTTTAGCTGGATCGACCTCCATGCCAGCACGCGAAATCTTATGTCCTAGAACTATGCCCTCTTTCACCAAGAAGTGGCACTTTTCCCAGTTTAGGACCAGATTCGTTTCTTCGCACCTCTTCAACATCTTCTTTAAATTTTCCAAACAATGATCGAAGGAATCTCCAAATACCAAAAAGTCATCCATAAAAACCTCCATAGAATCTTCGATCATATCATGAAAAATTGCAACCATGCATCTCTGGAAGGTCGCCGGTGCATCACACAACCCAAAAGGCATACGCCGGTAGGCGAATGTGACAAAGGGGCAGGTAAAGGTAGTCTTCTCCTGATCCTCAGGAGCTATAGGAATTTGGAAGTACCCAGAGAACCCGTCCAAGAAACAGTAATACAAATTCCCCGGCAACGGCGCCAAAAACTTGACGTGTGCGCGTATATACATATTTTTATAATGAATTTACACACGATTCGGTTTTAAATTTATAAAAGTGATTTATACTTCAACATCAAAACACACACTAAAGTGCAAGTGTACCCCGTCATATATGTAGTAAAGTATCGGTAAGAAACAAGTGTCGATCCAAGGAAGTGAGCGGAGGAATAATACTAAACCTTTGTCATTAAATTACCGGTAGGAAGATAAGTTGTGTAATTTTCTAAAAACTAAAATAAGCATAAACAAATATTTAATAAAACATAGAAGACTCAAAATAAGAAAATAGATATATAGCCTTGCTTTATACACAACCAAAGTGTAACACCCCGAAAACGGGTTTGGTAATCAAACCCCGTAAATACTAAAAGACGGGTAAAGTACCGTTAGTGGTAAAAGTAACCCGGTAAATAATAGGATTTAAATAATAATCCTAATATTAACTATAACGTGAATAAAAGCTTTTAAGGAAATAAGTTTATAAGAGGCCCGAATTAACGGAACTTAAATTAAAATAAGTCATCACTTTCCCGAATTCACCATGTAGCTAGGAATAATAACCTAGTTAAAAAGGTGTCTTAAAACAATGAAGAAAACATGGGTAATAACCCTTTTTATAAGGTTACAAACTAGAGGGGCTAAAAGTGAAAGATTTGTAACTTAATTTATTAAAAATTAAACACTACACACACACTAGAAGTGTATGTGCGTGTAATCGATCAGAAGAAGGAGCCAGGAACTCAAACCCTAGCTCATCTTAATTTCACCAAATTGAAGGGCAAAACTGGCTCAAATCAAATGCATGACCACGTATAAACGATCACCGAGTCAAGGGAATCATAAGGTATGTTAAATTTTGTGATTTGGTGATGTCTTAGAATTTATGATGAACACTCATGATTGAAATTCGTGAATGAAAGTGGAGTGTATGAGTGATACGTGTTGAATTTACGCTTAGAAGCAAACCCTAGATGATAAACTTGATGAACTATTGTTGAAAACTAGGGATTTGATGATTTCCCTTGTATGTGCTAAGTGGGTTATGGCTAGATAATGAAGATGATGATAGATTTGTGCTAGAGATCAACATAGATAATGGTTGATGCGAGATACTTAAACAATTTGCGAGTTTGGGTATTTAACCATACATGACTTGAAATGGGTTTTTTTTGTTAATACAATGATGTTAGTGTTAAACTTGTGATTAGAATCATCATATTAGTTAGTAAAGACAAGCTACTTGAACCATTTAGGTGTTTAAGTACGTGAATTGCAATTACCATGATTTGGGTTTGGTATAAAAGATGGAAATGATGATAAACTCGTGTTTAAAATGATGTTGATATCATCATGTGTTAAGAAAGATTAATGTAGTATTAATTCGATGAATACTGATTATAAAACTTAGGTAATAAAGGGGATAAACGGTAGACTAAGAAGGATGCTACCGGGTAATTGATCAAGTAATTAAACGAGTAGTCGAGCTACATCGTGTAATTACTGATGTTACTAGGCCGTTGACTTTAAAAGGTCAAACCGGCCTATAATATGATGAATGATAATTTTAGATAGAGAATACGTAAGGTGGAATAGTCGTAATTGACAATGACTAAACTAACCATCTTGCGAATTATGATGATAGTTTGACTCTTGACAAGCTAGATGGAGGCTTGGGAGGAAGCGGGTCAAACAAATCAAGAATGGAGGAAAAGTCTAATTCGGATGCAAGGTAAGTATAGCTTACACTAGTCATATATTTTAGAATGTTCTTTTGTCGTATTGATTACGAATAAGACAAATGCCTAATTGAGATATGGTGTTTCGGCGTGTAGTCGTACGGAACAAGATAACCAAATAGGATAAGAAATCGTATTGATGGTTAAAAATGAGTGAAATCGGAAATTCGATCATGTTATGACGAATGAAACATGTACCTTTAAAAGTTACCATATAAGGTAAATCATGATAACCAATAAGGGTAAAATTGTAATTTGGTCACTCGTGACAATAATTGTTGGTTTTGAAATATACTTATTTCGTAAGCCTTAATAGGCTAAAAAGCGTTAAGTGGTGATTTATAATTAAAATGACCGTGCGGTGTAAACCGGAGCGAGTCATGTAGACGAGATGACAATAAGCTTCATCTCGCCAATATAATCGGTCATTTAGACCGTACGGGTCAAAAGGTGAAAATATCACTATTTGACAATATCGACTAATGGTTTGTTGAGTGGTATGATTACAGAAATAATTATCGAGTGGATATTTACATCGCCATTACTTAACGACTATTGAGGCAAGGTATTTAAATGGGTCAATATAATGATCCGAACCAGGTACGCATAATAGAATAACTCTCATTTAAACTTAAGGTTTAAGGAGAGTTAATCGGAGTCTAAAATAGATTTTGGTTACTTTAATAGGTAAACGGAATGTTACAAACAATGGTCATTACGTTTGAAAGGCCTAATGACTTTTCAAACAAAATCGTAGTTGAAAAGAGGGCTTATGGGTCAACATGTTTACAAAAATCTCTCATCGTTAATAAAGGGCCGAAATGGACCAAAACGCCCTTATAAGTTAAACTGAGCAAACAACCCTTAAAGGATGTTTGGAAACGAGTTTCTTGATTAGATAAATACTTAGGACAAGTATAGAAGTTGAAAGATGTAATATGTTAGTCAAATGGCTCTATTTGAGTCCTTGCCGTAAAAATAAAGAGTTGAGGGATAAAATTCGGTTTATATAGGTTACCATAGTAAACCCATCATAAATTCAGTAGTGGTAGAAATTATATGATAAGAAATGTGGTAATGTAATGCTAGAAGCAATCGAAAACAATTTTAAGCTTGAAAGTGCTTAAATACCCTTAACGGGTCAAAATAAGCACTTGAGCGTAAACGGGTTTTAAATACGTAAGAAACTCGTGACTAGAACCTAGTATGATAAGAGATTTTGAAATTATGAATTTCATAAGTTTAGGGGTGCATACAAACCTGTTTTTGTTTGATTTATACATGAACGAGTCAAAACAGCAAAATCTGAAGAACATGCAGCAGCTACCGTAAGTTACGGTAGCCACCGTAACCTACGGTAGCAACTGAAGTTGTTACGCAGCACTTACGCTGGTTTTATACTGCTTTACGGCAGCCCCTGAATGTTCAGTGGCTACCATAAGTTACGGTAGTGCCCAATTATTTTTGTTGAGTTTTGTTTCGCGTATTCATTTGAACAAGTTTTAAACCGCGTATGACTAAAATCATTTCATGTTTATGGAATGTAGGTTGCCTAGTAGTACCGGATGATGACTGAGCCCGACGAAGAACCGAACACACGAGATCAAAGCTTCCGCGAATAGTTTTGTCGTCACGTTTTGAACGACGAATTAAATTACAAAATGTTGGAATGTTTTATCTAGTAAAATGTTTTAATAAACTCGCATTTTAAGTGTATGTTTAGTCTTAATACACTATTATAATCGAAATTTTTGGATAATTGATTAAAATGGACTTAGGGTGTTACAAGTTGGTATCAGAGCCCTGTTTTAAGGGATTCAAGTATGGTGGGGAAAAACCATGCTTGGACTTAAACCTTATGCTCTTGATAAAGATTGGTGTTCGGTTCGAGGCATGATCGCAAATCCGGTAAGTGCATGTATGTTAATGGTTTAGCGTATTAAAGTGTTGTAAACAACACATAGGGTTACCGTGTAATACACGTTACCCCAATCAAATGATAGATATAGCTAACAAAATTTCGTGCATTGACACATATGGTAGAAAAGCCTTGTATTATGATACGGGCGTTTAGTAAAGTTGACATGGCTAACTTTTGTGAATGTTTTAATTGAAGGACACTTGCATTTAAAGATGACAAGGGTTAAACAAATTACAGATATGATAGAGGAACGGCCTGATGTATGACAAGAGAAGCATGCTCACCAAGGACTAAATCGCGTAACGACCGCGAACAAGGTTAATGGCGAGGAACACCCGTCGGGGCAAGCATTACCAGGTGCGCGCTTTTAAATATAATCGCACAAATAGCAATATGCAACAAACATGTAGAGAATGATTGTTGCATATGTAAATTAGAAACTTGGAAAACCTGAATAGAATACCTATCCAGGATATTATTTCCAAGAAAACTAAATAGAGGCGTTACTTACATAGGGCGTGATGTGAAAACTATAAAAGGGTCGTGTGTGTCATGTGTTAATCGCTTACTCTGGCCAAGTAAGTAGTGGCATATGATACCATGAACATCTTATAGCGGACACATTTACATCTGATGTAGTAAGGACGGGGTGAATGGGACAAATTAAAAGTACCCAAATGAAAATGGGTTTGGTAATCAAACCCCGTAAATACTAAAAGACGGGTAAAGTATCGTTAGTGGTAAAAGTAACCCGGTAAATAATAGGATTTAAATAATAATCCTAATATTAACTATAACGTGAATAAAAGCTTTTAAGGAAATAAGTTTATAAGAGGCCCGAATTAACGGAACTTAAATTAAAATAAGTCATCACTTTCCCGAATTCACCAAGTAGCTAGGAATAATAACCTAGTTAAAAAGGTGTCTTAAAACAATGAAGAAAACATGGGTAATAACCCTTTTTATAAGGTTACAAACTAGAGGGGCTAAAAGTGAAAGATTTGTAACTTAATTTATTAAAAATTAAACACTACACACACACTAGAAGTGTGTGTGCATGTAATCGATCAGAAGAAGGAGCCAGGAACTCAAACCCTAGCTCATCTCAATTTCACCAAATTGAAGGGCAAAACTAGCTCAAATCAAATGCATGACCACGTATAAACGATCATCGAGTCAAGGGAATCGTAAGGTATGTTAAATTTTGTGATTTGGTGATGTCTTAGAATTTATGACGAACACTCATGATTGAAATTCGTGAATGAAAGTGGAGTGTATGAGTGATACGTGTTGAATTTATGCTTAGAAGCAAACCCTAGATGATAAACTTGATGAACTATTGTTGAAAACAAGGGATTTGATGATTTCCCTTGTATGTGCTAAGTGGGTTATGGCTAGATAATGAAGATGATGATAGATTTGTGCTAGAGATCAACATAGTTAATGGTTGATGCGAGATACTTAAACAATTTGCGAGTTTGGGTATTTAACCATACATGACTTGAAATGGGGTTTTTGTTAATACAATGATGTTAGTGTTAAACTTGAAATCATATTAGTTAGTAAAGACAAGCTACTTGAACCATTTAGGTGTTTAAGTACATGAATTGCAATTACCATGATTTGGGTTTGGTATAAAAGATGGAAATGATGATAAACTCGTGTTTAAAATGATGTTGACATAATCATGTGTTAAGAAAGATTAATGTAGTATTAATTCGATAAATAATGATTATAAAACTTGGGTAATAAAGGGGATAAATGGTAGACTAAGAAGGATGCTACCGGGTAATTGATCAAGTAATTAAACGAGTAGTCGAGCTACATCGTGTAATTACTGATGTTACTAGGCCGTTGACTTTAAAAGGTCAAACCGGCCTATAATATGATGAATGATAATTTTAGATAGAGAATACGTAAGGTGGAATAGTCGTAATTGACAATGACTAAACTAACCATCTTGCGAATTATGATGACAGTTTGACTCTTGACAAGCTAGATGGAGGCTTGGGAGGAAGTGGGTCAAACAAATCAAGAATGGAGGAAAAGTCTAATTCGGATGCAAGGTAAGTATAGCTTATACTGGTCATATATTTTAGAATGTTCTTTTGTTATATTGATTACGAATAAGACAAATGCCTAATTGAGATATGGTGTTCCGGCGTGTAGTCGTACGGAACAAGATAACCAAATAGGATAAGAAATCGTATTGATGGTTAAAAATGAGTTAAATCGATAATTCGATCATGTTATGACGAATGAAACATGTACCTTTAAAAGTTACCATATAAGGTAAATCATGATAACCAATAAGGGTAAAATTGTAATTTGGTCACTCGTGACAATAATTGTTGGTTTTGAAAGATATTTATTTCGTAAGCCTTAATAGGCTAAAAAATGTTAAGTGGTGATTTATAATTAAAACGACCGTGCGGTGTAAACCGGAGCGAGTCATGTAGACGAGATGACAATAAGCTTCATCTCGCCAATATAATCGGTCATTTAGACCATACGGGTCAAAAGGTGAAAATATCACTATTTGACAATATCGACTAATGGTTTGTTGAGTGGTATGATTACAGAAATAATTATCGAGTGGATATTTACATCGCCATTACTTAGCGGCTATTGGGGCAAGGTATTTAAATGGGTCAATATAATGATCCGAACCAGGTACGCATAATAAAATAACTCTCATTTAAACGTAAGGTTTAAGGAGAGTTAATCAGAGTCTAAAATAGATTTTGGTTACTTTAATAGGTAAACCGAATGTTACAAACGATGGTCATTACGTTTGAAAGGCCTAATGACTTTTCAAACAAAATCGTAGTTGAAAAGAGGGCTTATGGGTCAACATGTTTACAAAAATATCTCATCGTTAATGAAGGGCTGATATGGACCAAAACGCCCTTATAAGTTAAACTGAGCAAACAACCCTTAAAGGTTGTTTGGAAACGAGTTTCTTGATTAGATAAATACTTAGGACAAGTATAGAAGTTGAAAGATGTAATATGTTAGTCAAATGACTCTATTTGAGTCCTTGCCGTAAAAATAAAAAGTTGAGGGATAAAACTCGGTTTATATAGGTTACCATAGTAAACCCATCATAAATTCAATAGTGGTAGAAATTATATGATAAGAAATGTGGTAATGTAATGCTAGAAGCAATCGAAAACAATTTTAAGCTTGAAAGTGCTTAAATACCCTTAACGGGTCAAAATAAGCACTTGAGCGTAAACGGGTTTTAAATACGTAAGAAACTCGTGACTAGAACCTAGTATGATAAGAGATTTTAAAATTATGAATTTCATAAGTTTAGGGGTGCATACAAACCTGTTTTTGTTTGATTTATACATGAACGGGTCAAAACAGCAAAATATGAAGAACATGCAGCAACTACCGTAAGTTACGGTAGCCACCGTAACCTACGGTAGCAACTGAAGTTGTTACGCTGGTTTTATACTGCTTTACAGCAGCCCCTGAATGTTCAGTGGCTACCGTAACTTACGGTGGCTACCGTAAGTTACGGTAGTGCCCAATTATTTTTGTTGAGTTTTGTTTCGCGTATTCATTTGAACAAGTTTTAAACCGCGTATGACTAAAATCATTTCATGTTTATGGAATGTAGGTTGCCTAGTAGTACCGGATGACGACTGAGCCCGACGAAGAACCGAACACACGAGATCAAAGCTTCCGCGAATAGTTTTGTCGTCACGTTTTGAACGACGAATTAAATTACAAAATGTTGGAATGTTTTATCTAGTAAAATGTTTTAATAAACTCGCATTTTAAGTGTATGTTTAGTCTTAATACACTATTATAATCGAAATTTTTGGATAATTGATTAAAATGGACTTAGGGTGTTACACAAAGTATATAAACTAAGTCGGTTTTGCCACTTGAAACATTTGGTCAATTCTCCATTTTCAAGACAATTAGTATCCCTTTCGGGAATCCTAACATGACAATCATTCGGAAAGCTAAAACGATAATCACACTTTAACCACCTAAAATTGTTCTTTAACGTGCAATTGATAAATGTCTATGATAATCCCCTAAAGATGAGTTAGTCATCTGTTAGGAGTTTTCTAACCTCACTTAATCAAGGAAAGTGACACCGATAAACACAATGCAACCACCGAGACAAGCATAAACTAGATTAAATCACAACCGAGTTCATTTTACAAATCTTGAACATAAATTCACCAAGATAGCAATTTTGGCCTAAACTACTAACTAAGCTAACAATTCATTTCAAGAATTCATAACAACACCATTTAACCCGTTAAGGTCCTTCCGTGAGGGAAAGCCTTCTTGATTAACAATAATTACCCCTTATTAACCCACTAACCATTTCTAGTGTCATGGTGCAAACATTCTAAACAAGTTAACCAAGTTCAAAGTCTACCAATACATGATTAACTAAGCATCTTCTTGCAAATATCCAACTAACCATATACCAATCATCTAAGATAATTACTTATAATCAAGAATTCAACATCAATAAACAAGGTTGCAAACTAATCATCAAAGATTAACATAGAAAATGCTTCAAAGTGTCATTTCAAACATAATTAACATACTAAAGGTTGTAATTAAGCAAGGGATACTAGTGTTTTTGCCCAAAGGCTTACAATAATACATAATCATCAATCTAAATGCTTGAATTATAACAAAAACATGGAAAGATTCAAGAATCAAACCATAAACAAGCACAAGATTGAGTATCCGGATAGTAACGGAGCTAATCGGCACAATGTGGCTTGAATCCGGGTGAAAGTAAGAGCCTCCGGAACCTGTGAATTCGCCAAATGAGCTCCCAAAAGTCCAAACTTCGAAATGAAAGCTGTTGTCTGTTTTTTATAACTTTTTTCGGATCGCACGGTCGTGCTACTAAAGTGCACGACCGTTCACTTTTAAAATCCTGTTCACCATACTGCGTGACATCAGCAGATCTTGATCGGAATTCGTAGTCGTACGACCGTTCCAAGGGTCACACGCATCTCCGATGATTGGATGGCACGAGCTTCTGAACTGGCGTGTATGTCCGAGCTGGGGCTATTTATCACAACCGCACGGGCGTTCCACCAATTGCAGGATCGTGCAGTTCCGGGGTTCCTTTGCATTTCTGATTGCACTGGCGTGCATTGCTGGGCAGAGCTCTGTTGTCGGATCCACACGGTCATGCCAGTCATTGCACGGCCGTGCCAATTGCCCAGATCAGAATCTTCGCAGCTTTGTCGTTTCTCCCGGAAAATCCTCGTTTTCATCATCTTCTTGTTTGGCATGCTGTTTTGGGCCTGTAAACAAAAGTATATCTGATTAAGTATCCGATTCACGGTTTTACGGTCGAAAACGCATAAAATGGGGGAATAAAGTATGTGTATTTTGGTGAATATCACTTGTTGACCAACACTTCATCAATCCAACACTTGTACCTTATTTTCCAACACTTTAGTTCAGCAGTTCTTGTTCCAGCAGTTTGGGTTTGTTGTTTGAGAAGTTTTCAAGGGGGAACTTCTGGTACTATGAGTTGAACTTTAACCTTATTCCATCAGACAAGAAAGATGGTTCCCATGGGTTTTGGTTTTCATCGTCAGAAGATCTTATAAAACCCAACAATCTTCAACCACCATCTTGCCGTTAGGAACCACCGAAGCCACATCAGAATCGTTACTAGACACTGCCATCTTTTAACCTTCATCACCATATCTGGTTACAATTGGAATTCCACTGATGACTCGTCAGAAGTCCAATAGTCACATGAACTCCAACCGATATCGAGACAACCGTTCACCATCGCTGTTGTCGAAGGTAACGGGTCATTGTCGTCTGTTAGTTACCACACAACCCTATCCGCCACTAACTTTTCTTTGAATCTATCATTAGAAACCAACCATCATCGTCCATGCCACCGTCATTCTTATGCTCAATTTGAACCCACCACGAGATTCCTCATCGTACGAATAACGTGATGTTGTTGTTCACTCGTGGGGAATCGAACTGCCGATAGAGAACTAAGAAAACTAGCATAGGTTAGTGATGAGGAGCATCCGAGTGCAAAATTTTCAACCACTGGGACCAACTCTTTAATTAGTGAACCCTTGGGACCAACTCTGCAATTTTCAAAAAAAGAAAAAGAAAACGTAGTTAATAGAATTTGTTTAATAAGTTTAAATTAAAAAAATTATATCATAAATATATAAGTCACTTATGAATCTTATAAATAAATCATCTCTCAGATTAATTTTAATTAACAACATCCAATCTTATTAATTACTATAGCTCCATGCCTACATATAGAATAAACAATAAAGTGACAAAGTATAGACAGTTTTGGGCTGGGCTGGTCACGCTTGTAACCAACAATGTGTAAGGCAGTTTTGGGCCGGCCTTGTCAAGCTTGCAAAGTATATGAAGAGTTATTTACATAAAAGGGAATTGGGTCAAATTAGGAAAGCCTTGGGCCCTAGAACATTGGGTGTTTTATAACTCTGTGGACTATTTGGTCAACACTACGGTTGTGTCATGTATCAACCTTCTAAGACACAGTAGTTACAACCAATGAAGACAGCAAAGATGGTTTTTCGGTGAAGGCTGTCAAAATGGCCTTGATTGCCGAAAGGGGAAATAGTCAGCTTCCTAATTTCGATTGGTGTAAATGGGTGCCTATTAAATGCAACATTGTGGCTTGGAGAGGTAACTTGGATAGACTTGCTACGAGAGTGAACTTAAGAAGAAGGAATGTGGACATTATATCTATTATGTGCCCTTTTTGCAACGAGTTTGAGGAAACGGTGGAGCATCTTTTTTCAGCATGTTCAGTAGCGATTCGGGTTTGGGCGGAGATCAGTGTTTGGGGTAAAATTCCCCCGATTTATATTTTCGATTTCAAAGACATTCTGGATATTCACAATTATTCTCAAGTTGGTAAGAAGGCTAAAAAAATTATTCAAGGGTTGGTGATTATTTCGTGTTGGAGCATTTGGAAAGAAAGGAACGAGTTGGTTTTTAATCAAATCAGTCGTAGCCCGCGGAGATTGTGAGGGAGATTAAAACGAGAGGGTATGCTTGGATTAGAAATACAACGTCATGTAATTATATTAGTTGGGGTGATTGGCGTAAATACCCTATGTATATGTTGTAATTTTTCTGCCCTTTGCCCGTTTGGGTCGGGGGTGTCTGTGTTGTTTGGCCTTTTGCCCGTTTGGGTCGGAGGTGTGTTTTTAATGAAGTTCTCCTTTCAAAAAAAAAAAGTTACAACAGATCCACAATGCATCGATCGTCAAACCACGGGATAAACTTTTAAGAACGGCAAAATGAATATTTTAAACCATTCTTATTCTTATACCTTACAAATTCAAAGGACTTGAACAATAACTCAAATATTTAGATCAATCACATTTTTAGCTTTCATTTTATTTTTTAATTACTTTTTTAAAAAGAGTTATAATAAAGTCCTTCAAACATATTTTTATTTTTTTATTTTTTTAATATAAGATCTTAATATTATAATTCAGTTTGATTAGATCACGTTTTATGTTTATAACTTAAATAATACAATATTTATAAAATTCCTAGCATCTTGTAATGTGCTTATGTTTATTTGTGTGTATATAAATATTATTTAAAACATAGTTATACACAGTAATATAAAATGATGTTGTTTACCCTTTTCGTTATTTAAGCAATATAATACGACGTTTTATAAGACAGTTAGTTGTTTCGTTATTTGAGTAATATATTTTGATGTTTAATAACATTTTGAATATACCATTGTGACATGTTTATTTTTATCTATGATAAAATTTTATTTGAACGAATATCAATATTGGTGTTGTATTCATTTTTATGGTTTTCTCAATATGGTGATACAAAATTCATTGAGTTTTTTTTATATACACTTACATCTTTTACCTTTTTTGTTATCCAAGTAACATAATATACAATTTTGAATACACTGTTGCAACGTGCTTATTTTTATCTAAGATTCGATAAAACTTTTGATCCAACAGGTAAATATAGTTGATTTTTTTGTTCTTAACGGTGATGAACCGAACCAGTCGTTCGAACCACATCGGTACTGATATATATTCGTTTTTATGGTTTTCTCGACATTACGGTATAAAAGTGAATGAAAATAAAGTTTTATTGGTAATAGAGTTTTTTAGTACCGTACTACCGTATGCTATAGTGAGTGACACTGACCGAACCAATGCCCGCCCAAATAACATTGATACCGGTATTTATTTCTATAGTTTTCGATCAATGTAAATCTGGTGCTGATATCCTTTTGGGCGTATCTGTATTGGTAGTTATACCGAGTGCCTGTATCATACCTATACTTTAACGAACCGAGTCGATGCCGACCGAAAGCCCGCTGCGAAGCGCGGGAATCCAACTAGTTGTTAACAATAACATGAAGATAGTACAATTTAGAAGATTCAAACAATATAACAAATAAATTAAACATTCTCATACCAGTTAATAGAAACACACAACTTTTATAAATCACTAGACTCTTAAAGAAAAATACACAGAAAATTACTTTTTGAGTCCCTGAGTCTTTCGAGTGTTAACCACTTGAGTACAAAATCAATATATTTAACACCCTGAGTCCCTAAACGCTTTTCTTGTAACGTTCCGAGTCCAACTTTTTAATCCTGTTAGAATTTTTTTATTAAGTTTTGTTAAATGACTAAATTATCCCTATAGTTAAAAAATAAAGTTAATATATTATCAAATTTCTCTCTCTTATATATCTCTTTTCTCTCCCTTATCTCCATCTCTCTCATCTTTTTTTCTCTCTTTAAACCACCTCCATCATCCATCCCCCACCACCACACCTCCACCATCAACACCACACCACCATCACCACTACACCTCCACTTCACCACCACAACTACACCTCCACCATCACCACCCACCACCGCTGCACCTCCACCATCACCACTGCACCTCCATCGTCACCACCACCGTTGACTAGCTTTGACCGTCGTTGACCAAACTTAAAACCCGCCGAAAACAATTTCCAAACACCCCCAAGGCATCGAGTAAGCATCCATCACCACCACAGTTGACTACCTTTCAAAATTTAAACCTGACAAAAAGCGTGGCTAGATTTTTTGAGAACGGTAAGCTAACCTATTTCCATGTCCACACCTTGCAGGATTTTAACTCTTCATCTCTATGATTGATAGCAGTCACATTGAGGAAAATGTCACCTAGATTAATTAAGGATACGACCAAACGTTTTAAAAGAAACAAAGATTTTTTTCCTTCTTTGGAAAAAGAGGTCTTGCATTTTGAGCACATGTCACCTCCTTTTTTACTGGTCAAATTGCGCACTTGGTCACTCACTTTCTTCGATATTTCATATATGAGTTAAAACTTAAAACTTGTTTGGTGTTATGCAACAAACAAAAATCTATAAGAGGGAACTGTTACAACCAAGCATGGTCGGTTTGACAGTGTCATCTATCAGTGGCAAGTTTTTATAAATATAATTTATCGTAGTCAACATGTCTTCATTCCGGTTCTGCTCAAGCAAACGTTAAATGACCAAGCGCTTATGAGTTAGTGAAACCATCTTATGAGGGATGTTTCTCACTAGGAGGTTTGTAAAATAGTGGTAGACACTCTAAGATGCTCTTGACAATTTTTTAACACACACTCTCTTTCTCCCTCCTTCCACCTCTCTTCGCCTTTGCACTTGAGGAATCTAAAACTCTAATTCCTGAGTTAACTTAAGGGAGAAAAGAAATGATTCCCCAAATTTCTTTTCTTTTCGCTCCATTTCATTCTAAATTGGAAGGATGAATTTTAAGTAAAAAACCTCCCATTTTCCCTTATTTTCTCTCCTTTAATAAAACTCGGGAACACAACAAAAAAATTATTTCCTTCCAAATTCTTTCTTTTCTCCCCTTTAATGAAACCCGGGAACACGAAGTGATTAATTTCATACATCAACAAATAAATTAAAAAAAACTCAATATCATGAAGGTAAAGAGGTCAAATACTTTTGAAAGAACCTTCATTCATAGTAAAAATATTAATAACATGGTAAGAAGTTTTACAAAACTTAAAAATAATAAATTAACCCCCATGAGTTTTTAGAGTATTTTTCATGCATTTTTTCTCTTTTCCTTTGCCATTGTTGTTGGCTATGTCGACTATTTGCATACCCTAGAGTCCTAGACACATGAAAAATGGTGGTTGTAGATGTTGTGTGGGTGTGGAAGGGTCAAAAACAAAATAAATAATCTTAAGAGTAAATTATAAAAATCGTCCTTTATGTTTGTATCGGATTGCAAAGTATGTCCTTTATCTTTAAAGTTGATAAGATTCATACTTTATGTATACAAACCCTAACATATTATGTCCTTTAACCTTAACTCAGTTAAATTTTAATGTTAAATCAGGGTATATTTGTAATTTTACTAATCTATTAAAAATATCTCTAATAAATAAAATAAAAAAGAATTTTAAAAATTAAATCTTGTCTCATAACTCTCTAATTTTCTTTGTCTCTCTTAACCCTCTCTCTTTCTCTCTATCTCTAACCTCCTGATCCTACCACCATTCTAGCACCACAACCACCACCACTCTAGCACCGCCACCATAAACAACCCTCACTTTACTCACCCTATTCTCTTTGTTCTCCACCAACCACCATCTGACCATCGTCACCCGGCCACCACCACCACCCGGCTGCCGCTACTCATCTTCACCAATCAGATCTGCAACACCTCTGCCGCCGCCACCCCTTAACACCTCCGCCATCGCCTCCCCTTAAACACCTTCGCCACCGCCTCCCTTCACCACCTCTGCCACCACCTTCGGTTTAACACCTCCTCCGCCACTGCCTCTCACCACGAGCCACCGATGATGATGTAAATGATCTAAAAGGTTAGATTTTTTTTGTGAGTACTAGTTTAATTTTTATGGATTTTGTTGGTTGATTAATTGGGGATTAATCAATGGTGGTAGGTGGGTGGTGGATGTGGTGGGCTTTGGGTATTTGTTGATTATTAATCAGTGGTGGCAGGTGGATTTGATGAGTTTTGGCTAGGGTTTCCAATGGTGGTGGTGTACTGGTGACCAAATTTGCAGAGGAAAAGAACAATGGTGGATGTGGTGGGTTTTTGCTGCATCTCAAATGGCGGTGGTTTTTAACCGGACTTGGGTGGCTGTGGAAGATGGTGGTGGTGTTTTAATAAATGAAAATCAAAACGGGAAGGAAAAAGACAATAATGCCCACACGTGGGCCCATGTAATCAGACTTGACTGTAAAAATAAACTGAGTTTGTAGTAAATGACATAATGTGTTAGGGTTTGCATACATAAAGTATGAATCTCAGCAACTTTAAAGACAAATAACACACTTTGCAATCTAATACAAACATATTGGATGATTTTTGTAATGTACTCTAATCTTAATTCTAAAAGCATTAAAAATAATATCCCTTCTTTCCAAAATGGGCTAGTGAGTGACCTATCCTCAATATCCTACACTAACACCAAATTCTAATATTTTTTTTATGCCAAAGGTTACATAATGCTACTATTAAATTACATCAAATTTTATTCTATATCAGGAATTGATCAACCGTGATCTCTTTTTAAGAGGCACAAAGCCTCTATCACCCACCAAAGTGATGATGGGAACCAAATTCCAATATTCTAATTGACGATAACATATTAATATTATGTAGCACTAGACTTTATTTATTCTTTCACTAAATGGAGTGACGAATCTTAGACCACACAATTTATGCTGGCCAACAATATTAGTATACAACCATTTCTTCCTTTTCATAATAAAAAATAGTTGAGAAAATATTCCCACAAAAATAAAACAAAACTAAGTAAAACCTATCGTTTTTCATGCTATATATTCAAGAAAATTTTCATCTATAGAGACACAAATTAAGAGGGTTAATGGATGCCATTAGAGCATCTGCGGTCGGGGGCGGTTCACGAACCTCCATGTCGGACGCTGCTCCATGCCTATCCCATGGACCAACCACTTCTCTCTCCTCTACCACTACCACGGATTTTTCCTCATTTCTCTCTCCTCCTCTAACAAAACTTTCGAGCGTCTCTTATGGACAGTCCATGACAACAGACCTTGGCTTCTCTCTCCCGCAACCTCTCACCTCAACGTCGGCTGCCTGTCCTCCATCCCCTTTCCACGTCTGTGTCCATGGAGGTCAGCGGGCCCCTATTACAGACGTTGTTAGAGATGGAGAAGATGAAGATAGAAGCATAACTCTAAAGGAGTTGTCTCAGAAACTACAAGATTTTGCAGAGGCTAGGGACTGGGAAAAGTATCATACACCAAGAAATCTACTCCTTGCCATGGTATACATCATTCCTATATATCTTCATGTTTAATGAACTTGTATAGTTTTTATCTTTAATTAATTAGACACTATTTTATATAGTTAAGTACCAGGTTGTAGTTAAGGATCTAGTTACTGGATTGTATGGGTTTAGGAAAGATTCCGAAATTCGTCACTAAAATAAAACAAGTGTTTGTGATGAAATTTCGCTATGGGAAAAATGTCTCGCTAATTTTGTGACGGAAAAGAACTGTCCTAAAACTAGTGATCAATTTTGTGACTGATTTAATACGAAGTTTTGGTTTATAAACTTGGCAAAATCTGTCACAGGTTAAAAAAAAAAAGCACTTTTTAAATTAAGAAAATAAATTAAAAAAATAAAAGTGATTTTTAAAAATCTGTGTTAAAATCCTAGTTGGCTTACAACACCAACAAACTCCAAAAAAAAAAAAACATTGTCAGAACTTCTATGATTTCGTTTACAAAAGGTTTGTAGAAGTAATTAACACTATCCTAAACCACCTACTAATCCAAAAAAAAAATATGTTGCTACAGATTTCATTTTACTTTTTATTTATTTAATTTCTAAATATTTATTTTCATGGTTTTGCTACGGATTTTGCTACCGATTCTGCCACGTTATATTTTTTATATTTATTTTCTCAATTTTGCTATGGATTTCATTTGCTACGAAATATGCGTCGCAAAATAGTAGCCAAATGCGTTCATAGCTAGTGCATAGCTAATCCATAGCAAAATTTGTGACCGATTTTCCCCATAGCAAATGCCTCTTTTTGTAGTAGTGATCATTTATACCGTCTAACACTGCCATCAAACACATACCACTTCCCAACCGAATCTAAACCTATATGAAAGTGACTAAAACCCAAAACATCATCAACCAAATTTGTTAAGTTTGTAGGTAAGAGTGCAAACATTACATATATACATGAAGTGACAAAGCATAAATGTTTGTTTTGAATGGAATGCATGCATGCATGCATGCAGGTGGGTGAGGTGGGGGAGTTATCAGAGATATTTCAATGGAAAGGAGAAGTGGAAAGAGGATTGGAAGATTGGGAAGAATCAGAGAAAGAGCATTTGGGGGAAGAACTATCAGATGTATTGTTATACCTTATTAGATTGGCTGATGTATGTGGCATTGATCTTGCTCAAGCATCTCTAAACAAAATCATCAAGAATGCTATCAAGTATCCTCTTCCACCCCTTGATCAATCCTAATTAATATGCAGTAGCAAGGAACAATCATCAACCTCGTACTAAATCAAATCGATGAACAATCGAATGCCTTTTGTTTTTATTCATCGGTATGCTCCCTTTGGTTTTCATGTTTTTCCAAACTAAACTTTGGTAAGTTTGATGGTGGATTTGTTGAATATGTGGGCATTGTAGTTTTGTTTGGAATGCTCTAGATAATATTTTCGAATCGTGGTGTATGATCACTGATGCGTGTGAAGTGTTATATATATTAGGTGTATATTTTAAGCCCTTTAACACTTTTTTAGTCAAGTTTTAAATTTATAAAACACGATATTTACTAACACTAGACACACATATGGGCAGGTGCACCCATCGTGAGCGTAGTATAGTGTTGGTAAGATACCGAGGTCGTCCAAGGACACAAGAGCTTTTAGTACCGGTTTATCCTCAACGTCTAATCAAATCAAAAAGTTTAGAAAAATGTTTTAAACTAAGAAAAATAAAAACTAACTAAAAATGCTGAAAATAAAAATAAAAAGAAAAACAGATAGACAAGATGAATCACTTGGTTCCGACTCGTGTATAGTGTAACCTTTGATTATTTCCGCACTTTTGCACTTATTTAAGAGATTATCTTAGTTATTGTAGTAGGCCCCTCTTTTGAAGGTGACGTTACCCTCAACCCAGTAGTTTAAGTCAGCAAGGATACAATCCTAAAGGGTCGGATTATTGAAAGATAATTAATTAAGTTATTAATGCAAATTATGGTAGGCCCCTCTTTTGGAGGTGATGTTACCCTCGACTAAGTAGTCTGAGTCAGCAGGGATACAGTCCTAAATAGCCGGGTTATAGTATTAATAGTAGTTAACTTATGAGGGGATCAAAGAGTTTGGACCCCCGCCATCCAATACCGTTAAGTATTAAAGGAGGTCCTACTAAATTTGACCCAGGTCCATTGCAGGACCTCTAAACGCTGAACAATGGCAAGACTCTTACCAAACCGTTCCCTTAACCCCCGACCAGGTAGCCAACATACCTCCATATAGACCGTGGAGATATGAATGGTGAAAATCTTTTATTTTATATAGACAGTAAAATAATGCTAAGACACCACGGACAAACGATAAGGAAGAATCACCTTCAACATAAGAAACTAGTTATTAAAGTCATTAATACAAAACCAAGTAAAAAGTGCGAAAAGATTAGAAATAAAAAGTATTACACTAGACACTTGTCTTCACCAAGTGATGTAAGAGACTTAGGCAAACATGGCCTTGATTGTCAAGAACTCTTACGATCAATCTTGGATCCCGAGACGACTCACACACTCTATGATGGACAATGGATGATGGTGGTGGATGATGGTGTTATGGTGGTGGTGGGTGAAGTGTGAGAGAGGTGGTGTGCCAATGGATGGTTTGAGCTTGAGCCAAGCACTCCTATTTATAGGCTGAACAGAAGCTCGGGCACGGCCCCGTGTCCAGTGGGCACGGCCCCATGTCCACATCCTTCTCTTTCTTCATTTAATGCATCTTGTCTTATTAGTTGACCACGCCCCCGTGTCCGCTGAGCACGACCCCGGCCCCGTGTCCGCTGAGCAGAAGAATCTTTGTACTATGAAGATTTGCCTGGATTGTGCGAATCTTATAGTTGACCACGGCCCCGTGTCCGCTGAGCACGACCCTATGGTGGGCAATAGAAGCTTCTACCACTTTGTCTTTTCTGCTGACACTTGGGCACGCCCCCGTGCTGGCTGAGCACGGGGCGTGTTCAGTCTTCTGTCCTCTTGTTTTGCTTGGGAAGATGCTGTCGTGGGGTCGGGCATGTCACGTCTAGTTCCTTTTCTTGTATTTATGTTAGATTTTGATGTCTTTTTGCTTTTTTTGTTAATTTGAGCTCATTTAATCCTGAAAATACAAAAGGAAGACAAAAGCACACTTTTTCCAACATTAGTACTAAAAAAGGGTTAGTTTTATGCCACAATTGATGTAATTTATATGTTGCATTTTGCACACATTAAATACCCCCACACTTGAATCTTTGCTTGTCCTCAAGCAAAACTCTTTAATATGTGGCTATTACACTCCCAAATGGAATGGGTAGAGAAGAAGGTTTTTGGGCTTGTCATAGAGTGTCGGGATTTCCAAGATTCTTTATTTAGTTTTATTTTTATTTATTTACAATCCTATTCGTCATGATTTATTTAAAACTTTTCATAAGATAAATTACTTATTAGGGTATAACATGCCTTTGTAAAATTTTATATATATACAAGTTCACATAACTCACGGGGATCACTCAACACTCGACCGAAAATGTATTTTTGTGGATCACTCGAGAGCATCATGGAACTTACTCCTACCATAGGCTTGCCAAACAATCAATCCTCCTCCTTTTTAACTTATATACCTTTGTAAATATCAAGAGGACTTTGTGGGTGAAAGGTTAGGCTTGGGTTAAAGGTAGGTGGTTGGGTTAGTGGTTAGTAGAAAATGGCGAAAAGCGTAACAAGCGTCGGTTTTCGTAAGACTTTCTATTTTTCCACTTTTATTTTTATGAAGTTACTTTTAAAACAAAGTCATTTTTGATAAACTTGTTTGTTTATTTGCTTTTGCTTCATAATTACTTTTTTTTAGTAGGAAAGTCATATGAGAAACCGAGCTAGTTACTAAAACAAAGGGTAAAAAATGAAAAAGATTTTGGTGGGTAAAAGGGTGTTTGTTTGGGTTATGAAATGAAAAGGCTTAGGCTCAAAGGGGCTAACTAGGGGGATTTTGGGTTGGTGGTAAAAAAAAAGAAAAATAGTGGTGTAGAAATAAAAAAGGGTTAGTCCTAATGCCTCCATCATTTACTTACTCGGGTTTAAGTTGGTAAGGACCGGGAATGTATCGTCATGGCAAGTTCTAGAGTCGTAAGAACCAAGCGGCTATTCACACAAGAAACGAAAAATGAGCATTTAGTCTAATGATATGTAATTGTATGCTCAATAAAGGCTCAAAACTCACTTTTGTGGGAATGAGTTTTTATGTGATCAAGTATATATAATTGAATTTTAACTAAGCTTATCATGCCTTTTCATAATTTTCTTATGTTGGTTCTTTTTATCACGACGCTATCGGTTGTAAATTCGTAAAAATATAACCTTTTTGAGAACTTGAATTTCCTGAGTTAAACCTAGACAAGTAAAAAAAAATGAAAATTTTTGAAAAAAATTGGGGTGATTAGCGGTTCCAATAGAGTTTTGTGTAAGGCTTGTATTTAGGACTTGCAAGATTCAAGGTTTTAGCATCCCCCCCACACTTAAATTACACATTGTCCTCAATGTGTTCCAAAAACAAGTTTTTAGGTTGATTGAATGTGTAAAAAGGTGTAAAAAGCAAAAATTTTGTGTTACTGGGCGCTGAACACGGCCCCGTGTTGTCCGGGCACGGCCCCGTGTTCAAGTGCCAGTAACAAAATTAAATCAAGAGAAACAGAAGCCTGGACACGGGGGCGTGTTGGGTGAACACGGCCCGTGTCCAGTTACCTGAACTGGGTCTTTTCTGCAGACTGTGCAGCACGGGGCCGTGTTGGGCGGACACGGCCTGTGCCGAACTTACTGTAAACGAAGAATTTTGTCGGATGGTTCTGTTTTCCTGCATGGGGTGCTGTTTCAAGTTTCCCTTGTATCATTTGCCATCTCAAGTGTGTTTTATTCATTTCAACACCACCCAAACACCAAATTAACTAAAACCATCATTCATTAGTCATAGAGAATTACATCTTAGTCCTAAAAATTAAAATACTAGATAGTTAGGTCAAAGAAACACAAGAAATCCAAACCAAGAAGTTTTAGCCTTATTCTAATAGCAAAATTTCCGAAAAGGTAAATCTTCCGGTTAAATGTGGCTTTGACAACTTCTTTTTCCGGGTATGAGGTCCTCATACGTCGGTGAGCCACTCTTCGATCTCCCGAGGAAGAAGAAAAGCGGGCTCATTACCATTGGTTTGAGGAGGTGCAACTTCCGCCGGGATTTCTTGGAGTTCTTCAAGAGGAGGTTCCGCCGGAATGTCGTCCCAACCGGTAGGATTGTGGATTCCAAGTGCTAGGTTCCAATCCTCTTGAAGGAGGATTGGTTCCATGGGAGGTGTCACAAGAATGTTTAACCTCTGGTGCAAGAGGTTTATTTCTTGAAAGCTGTTTTCCAACCCCACCGAAAGATAATTTATACGGTCTATGAGGACCTCCTCTACCGAAGTCATCTCGTTAAGAGCTTCACGTAGCGCCATGACGTATCTTACGAGAGTTGCTTCAATCGATGGCCTCCTTTCCCTTCGACTGTTTCTGGAGTGCGTAGAAGAGGTTCCACTGTTTTGGCTAGACATTCTACGAAAACAAACAAAAAATAGTTCGTTTTAATGAAACAGTACCACGGACACGGCCCCGTGCTCAATGAGCACGGCCCCGTGTTCAACTTTCTGCAGATTTTTAGAACAAGGAATCTTGGGGTTTCAAATTATTTTCTTAACTTATGAAGCTTTTTTGAGCAGAAATAACTTAAAACAATGTTGTGTAACTTATTTTTAACAAGATTCCTTGAACAAAAATTCAACAAACATCACAATAAAGCTTGAAATCAAGCTTAAATGGAGTTGTTGTTGCAAGAAAGATGGAGAAGAAGGTAGTGGATAAAAGAGGAAATGACAAGATGTTTGTTAGAACCTTCTTTTAGAACATACCTAGGATGGTAAGTTAGAAAATCCTTTCAAATCTCTGTCCCTGGATGGTCCAAATGTGCAGGGTTCTTGGCTGCATTTATAGAAAACGACAGCATGCTGGACACGGCCCCGTGTCGGCTGGACACGGCCCCGTGTGCAGGCAAGATCCTGACACGTTTTGTCCGTATTCTGACAAAAGTCAGAAAGGAATCTTTTGGTGGACACGGGGGCGTGCTGACCTGGACACGGCCCTGTGTCGGAAGGCTGTTTTATGAAGTTTGTCTATTTTCAAGGAACTTTTCCGGATCGGGCGGTTCTTTACTGGATGGAACAACCCCAAAGTGCCTAAGATACCTTAATTGCTCTAGATTGAGACGAGAACGCAAGAGGTTGTCGGTGAGGGTGATTCCTATGCTATATGTAGGTGGACAAGTCCAACCCTTTTCCGGGCTCTCGTTAAAGAAGGTGTATGTCGAATCGCTCAGGTCTATGTATGCATCAAACGAAGTTGATGGGGAGTCCTTCACGGCACAATCGACACAGGGACGACTATCGCTCAAGTCCTCACTAGAGTTAGAAGTATCTTCGGAAACAACGAAGTTGTTTGAATGCGGTTCCAACCCTTCTTCTTGGCTATTGTCTTGGAAAAGATTATTGAAATCTTTCATAAGTTCTTTTAACCAATCAATAATTAGATCTTCTAGTTGAAATAATTCATCGAGAAGCATTTCTCCTAGAAAATCCGGTTGGGAGCATTCGAGGGAGAGATAGGGATTATTTTTACTTTCGCCCCTCTTAAGGATACTAGGAAACGATGGGTCTATATAGTGGGGTTTATAATTTAGAAAATAACATTCTAATTCCTTATGGTTACCACCACATAATTGACACCACATAGTACCATAAGAGTGCCGAAAGTAAAAAATATCGCTATCACTCATGTTTGTGTCAGAAATTACCAACCGTCGGGATCTTACGGTTCTGTTTTCAGTAACTTAAACTTGGGCACGGGGGCGTGTTGAGTGGGCACGGCCCCGTGTTAAGCTTACTGTCTGACTTAAAACAGGATTGCCAGTTCCAATGATTGGGCACGGGGCGTGTTCAGCGGGCACGACCCGTGCTGAGTTCTGCAGAAGCTGAAAAACTAAGAAAAAAAATTCTAAAAAAAATGAAAAATAAGAAAAACGATTAGGCCGTTGATTCCTAACTTTCTTAAAATCCTTGTGTCCCCGGCAACGGCGCCAAAAACTTGATGCGTGTGAAGTGTTATATATATTAGGTGTATATTTTAAGCCCCTTTAACACTTTTTTAGTCAAGTTTTAAATTTATAAAACATGATATTTACTAACACTAGACACACATATGGGCACGTGCACCCATCGTGAGCGTAGTATAGTGTTGGTAAGATACCGAGGTCGTCCAAGGACACAAGAGCTTTTAGTACCGGTTTATCCTCAACGTCTAATCAAATCAAAAAGTTTAGAAAAATGTTTTAAACTAAGAAAAATAAAAACTAACTAAAAATGCTAAAAATAAAAATAAAAAGAAAAACAGATAGACAAGATGAATCACTTGGTTCCGACTCGTGTATAGTGTAACCTTTGATTATTTCCGCACTTTTGCACTTATTTAAGAGATTATCTTAGTTATTGTAGTAGGCCCCTCTTTTGAAGGTGACGTTACCCTCAACCCAGTAGTTTGAGTCAGCAAGGATACAATCCTAAAGGGTCGGATTATTGAAAGATAATTAATTAAGTTATTAATGCAAATTATGGTAGGCCCCTCTTTTGGAGGTGACGTTACCCTCGACTAAGTAGTCTGAGTCAGCAGGGATACAGTCCTAAATAGCCGGGTTATAGTATTAATAGTAGTTAACTTATGAGGGGATCAAAGAGTTTGGACCCCCGCCATCCAATACCGTTAAGTATTGAAGGAGGTCCTACTAAATTTGACCCAGGTCCATTGCAGGACCTCTAAACGCTGAACAATGGCAAGACTCTTACCAAACCGTTCCCTTAACCCCCGACCAGGTAGCCAACATACCTCCATATAGACTGTGGAGATATTAATGGTGAAAATCTTTTATTTTATATAGACAGTATAATAATGCCAAGACACCACGGACAAACGATAAGGAAGAATCACCTTCAACATAAGAAACTAGTTATTAAAGTCATTAATACAAAACCAAGTAAAAAGTGCGAAAAGATTAGAAATAAAAAGTATTACACTAGACACTTGTCTTCACCAAGTGATGTAAGAGACTTAGGCAAACATGGCCTTGATTGTCAAGAACTCTTACGATCAATCTTGGATCCCGAGACGACTCACACACTCTATGATGGACAATGGATGATGGTGGTGGATGATGGTGTTATGGTGGTGGTGGTGGTGGGTGGTGGGTGAAGTGTGAGAGAGGTGGTGTGCTAAGGGATGGTTTGAGCTTGAGCCAAGCACTCCTATTTATAGGCTGAACAGAAGCTCGGGCACGGCCCCGTGTCCACATCCTTCTCTTTCTTCATTTAATGCATCTTGTCTTATTAGTTGACCACGCCCCCGTGTCCGCTGAGCACGACCCCGTGTGCAGAAGAATCTTTGTACTATGAAGATTTGCCTGGATTGTGCGAATCTTATAGTTGACCACGGCCCCGTGTCCGCTGAGCACGGCCCCGTGGTGGGCAATAGAAGCTTCTAACACTTTGTCTTTTCTGCTGACACTTGGGCACGCCCCCGTGCTGGCTGAGCACGGGGCGTGTTCAGTCTTCTGTCCTCTTGTTTTGCTTGGGAAGATGCTGTCGTGGGGTCGGGCATGTCACTTCTTGTTCCTTTTCTTGTATTTATGTTAGATTTTGATGTCTTTTTGCTTTTTTTGTTAATTTGAGCTCATTTAATCCTGAAAATACAAAAGGAAGACAAAAGCACACTTTTTCCAACATTAGTACTAAAAAAGGGTTAGTTTTATGCCACAATTGATGTAATTTATATGTTGCATTTTGCACACATCAATCACTATCTGATTATAGTTTTTCAATGCTAATCTTTAAATATTAATCGAATACTTGAGCAATGTGACAAAATTCACATACACTATAGTGACCCTAGGGGTATGATAGTGATCACGAAGGTAGCCTTGACGGTCATTAAGGCAAGTTTAGAGTGGATATATGAACTTGCCACCCTTAGACAATTTTATGTAAGGTTAAATATATATTATTTTATATTTAATCTAGTAGCCATTATAATCATTTACATTATATCGATCAAAATATATAACAACCTATTAAATAATTAGTTAGTAATTGTTGATGGGCCTAATTACCCTTATTAACTATTTAGGTTTCCTCCTGGGTACTTATATAAGGAGACTTATATAGAGGTTAAAGGGTTACACAGTTACACACTTAGACATAACCTAATAATCATAACATCATCGACCTCTTCTCCATACCGAATCCCCTATTGGGTTTAATCATCACCATCATCAGTCAGCACCCTAAGGAGGAACCAGACCACACTGACAAGTATGTCGAACTCCATGGCTTCTTCCATAACTGGATTCTCTACTGCACTGTCTGCTGTGACAGGTATGTTTTCATGTTTTCCCTTACGTTTAAACAGAACCGACCAACATGTGGTATCAGAGCATATGTTGATTAGTCGGTTCTGTTTTGTATCCATAAATTTGAAATAAAACTGGAAAACAGAATTGAAAACCCTAATAAAATTCGGTTTTATCACCCGAGATACCATTCCGGATCCGTCTCGGATCATGTGCTCATTCTTTGTTACTGTTCCGAAATCGGAATGTTCAAAAATATGTTTAAATGTGTAAAAATTTCCAAATTTCGGATGAATGTTTAAATATTTTTATTTTAGGGTTCATCGCATATTCATGAGAAAATTTGAAAATTCCCTTAGTTTTGGAATGAATTCGGATTATTGGGTGTTTGTTTCTATTTTAATCTATTTTATCTACTTAACAATTTTTGAAATCTGTTATTATTATTAATGGATATAATTTTCGAAATAAATAGATAAATATAATTAATATCTAAACAGAAACTTAATCCCATAATCCCTAAGATTTCGGATTTCAATCTTATCAATTATTAACTGCTTAAATTAAGGATTGTGTGGGTTGAGGAACACATCTCGGATGAACATTCCGGATGATCATTCCGGATGAACATCTGTTCGTCCATCACGGATCAATAACTGTTTGATCATTTCGGATCATTCCGGATGAACATCTATTCGTCTATCACGGATCAATAATTGTCTGATCATTTCGGATCATTCCAGATGAGCATCTGTTTCGTCCATTACGGATTAATAACTGCCTGATCATTTCGGATCATCTCGGACTAAGCATCACCATCTCGGATGAATCCAAGACATAATTCATCCGAAATCACGCGTCTTGGACACATCCGAAATCATCCGAGATCATCTGAAATCATGAGTGTTCATAAAATTTCAAGACTTATTCGAAATCCTATTACTTTATTAAGCAGTTAATATGAACTAAAATTTGGCTCCTAACAGGTGGTTTGCTATTAAATAATTGGTTTTGTAATTAGTTAACTAATCAGAATAAGATAATGTTTACAAAACTAAATGGCTTAACTTGGGTGAGCTTCTGATGTATCACTTCTGGCCAAAGCTGATTTGATACATCTAGTTATTGCCCAAGTATAATAAAAGCCATGTTGAGTATGCATTACAAACGTGCATGTCTTAATTTCTGGCCAAAGCTGATTTAATTCATTCATGTAAAAAAAAAAAAATGTATAGCATTCTTAACAAGTGCATAACTAAAGTGATTGTCTCATTTCTGGCCAAAGCTGATTTGGCACGATTACTTTGCACACATGCTTAAATGATTACACTTCTGGCCAAAGCTGATTTGTCTTCATTTAAGTAGAACTTTAACTAAGTCTATTATTTTGATGTTAGTAATAGACATATCATAACCTCTTTACATAATGATCCTCACATTAATGATCCTTCATTAATCTTATGATCATTTCGTCTGCCTTATTTTTTATTATTTTTTTTGTACCCATAACTTTACTCACTATAATTTTCTTCTATAAATCTATATCTCATCCACTCTAATTCTTAAACCTAAAATGTTTGCTTTATTTAAAGTTTCTATAAGAATTAGCTCTTAAATTAAATCCTTGATTATCTCTTAAGACAAGATAATCCTACTGCTCTCTTCTAATAAAGGTACTTCAGAAGAAAAGTAGAGCATGATGAATATGAAAAATCGAACATGATGTCTCTTATGATAATCAAGATCTCTCTAAACATAAATGCTATTACTAACGTTATTCCAGATTAAGTCTTTCATAAGACTAATCTATTATTGTGGAATAATCACAAGAACTCCTAAGATGCATGCCTTCATTTAAAATTCTAAGCTATAAGGGTAAGTGGCATTCCTGAATACATCATAATGTACAATACCATGACCCATAAAATTAAGGGCTTACGCATGGAAATAAGTACATTTTTCCAGTACATTACATACTAAGATTTTCACTTGTACAATTTGATGCTTTATAAATCAACTATAACACTCAAAAGTACCAAAGTATAATGAGTGTGTTGATAAGCAACATATGTACAAAGAAATAAATGTTTGAAGCTGGAAAATAAGTTGTTACTCACCTTACAACCACTTAAACCTTAGAAGAGGATTGTTCTAAGGTCCATAGTCAAAATACAAGAACAAAATCCCAACTCTAAGGTTCTTTAAGGGAGAATCTCACAACATAATTATGCCATTAGACTAGGCATAAGCAACGAGAGTATCCATTATTCAGAAGAACAGTTGGATAAGTTAATTAGGTCGTCACTTACTAATGATATTTAAGTCTGCTAATTTTAATATTCCAATTAACACATGATTAGTTGACTCTAGTTCCATATGTTTCCTTAACAGAACTCGACAAATAACTAACATGAGAGTTAGTGACAAAATTAAATGTTAAGGCTATAAGAAACATAATAAGCAGTCTTCTAACAACGCCTTTCGATACCTTATATGTTCTGAAGATTAATCAGAATATAGTATCATAATTAAGCAATATTATGAAGGTTGTGAGGTTTGCATAGTCAACATAAAGTCACACTTACCTTAAACTCTCATTTTATTTGTTCTAAATATCTGGATAGAAACATTACTAAGATGAAACTAGATGATACCTTACATTTTCACAACTTTTGTTATCATGCAAATGAGAATTTGACAAAAGAAAAATGAGACTTATAAATTTCATCCATTATAACTGAAATTCATGAGAAATCGTGACATGGTTAATGAGGATGGTTATTCAACTAATCTAACTCTAAGTGATTTTAAATCATGATGTTAAAAGCCATAAAATATTACTTGTCTTAAGGAATAAGTATGGGTCCATCACAAGTCATTCATTGACATTCGTGGAACTTATTCCAAATGGAATATTCAGACATAATTCATTTATCATTTAACAGACTATCAACTTGTATCTAAATTTTGTCACATATGGCTCATGGTCTTAGAAGAAAATCTATTAGATATGTCCCTGAGTTTTCTTATGACATCTGGACATTAAGGGAATCAAATAAAGTCTAACGTATATATATGATATGTTCCCACGTCACGTACCTCATTGAAACTTCTCTTGTAGCATTTCTAGAGATATTAAAGATCAGTGGGAGCATTAAGTGTCTTAATAATCACTTGTAATAGTTGCAAGAGGTGGGGAGTGAAAACTTCATATTACCTAAATTTACACCTCTTGTACAAGACACTGCTCCATCTTGACACTGTTCTATCATAACTTGTCTCTTTAAAATATAATGATACTCTTACAAAAGTTTCATTGTTACTTAATTGTGGGCACACATAAATTTCTTACCTAAACTAACATAATCCTCCATAAGAGAAATCACAACGACTAACGTCATTAATTTGTTTTACTCTATTAGAATTTTTCTGGTCGTTAAATATTGACCCTAAGCATGCTGAGTTCCTAAAGATTTCTAAGGCCAGTGGGAGCAGTCAAAGTCCTTATTATGACTTGCAAGGAATACAAGAGGCGGGGGAAGAGAGTCATTAAATTTCACTCCGAATTTAACTCCAATTACACCTCTTGTACACCATACTGCATCAACTCTTACAAACTTAGAATCCTTAAAATGATAGCAACCTAACCAAGAGCAAATCCATAAAACTGAAACTTCTAATAAACCCAATAATTAACTTAGGAGGTCATCTAGGTTTAAAAACCTACTAACTTTGATGATTACATAACCTCCCTAACTAAAGTTGAAATGGATTTTGGAAATGTTTACTGATCCTATCTCTTCAAATTAAGCCGTTAGTGTCAATCAATCCTCTGAATGGGATAAAACTATTTTCTAGTAAAACTGATTTTATGTGTTCGTATAATGTTTTGGATTTGATTGAATTACCTAAGAGTGTTCATAACTAAACCAAATCCTGATATAAGCGTTAAGACACGAAGAAGCATGATTGATTGTCAAAGGGTATACTCAGGAAGAGATAAATCATCAAAGATTTATTTGAGGAACATCAGTGTTCTAGTAGCTTATAACAATTTAAACCTACATTAGATGAACATTAAAACAATTTTCCCTAACAATTGACTGACATATTTACGTGCTCATTAGATAACAACCTGAAAGTTCTGAACTTAAGGTTATAGAACAGTTTGTCTATAAGCTAATAAAATCCATGTATGGGTTAATGCAAACATCATAATGTGATGAAATCTTAACGTAATTATTTTCATCAAGAATCAAGTGGATTAATGTACCTACCTCAAAATGAGTGGGAGCAACTAAAATAAACTTGTCTATATGGATGATATTCTTTTGACAAGTATATGTTACATAAGTCAAAGCATTGTTAACACAAACTTTGATATAATAGATCTCAGAGATATCTCTTATGTAATAGATATCATAACATACCGAGATAGACCCAATGGGACATTAGTTCCGTTCCATAAGTTTAACCTTAAATGGGTCCTTACATATGTAACAAACAATACTGCTCTCCTTTAGAGGATAATAGGATAAATGAGATTATTTCCTTATGCTTCATTAATTTGAAGCCTTATGTAAGTTCAAGTCTATAGTCGTTTAGATATTACTCACATTGAAACACACTAGATATGTCTGGATTAACGTGAAGCATTTAATAGCGTATTACAATATCTTTAAAAGAAACGAGAGGCTATAATTTGAAGAAGAAGTGAGAACTAAAACCGGTTTATTACTTTAACTTTGTGATATTCAAATATGACAAAATATATTTTCGGGTATATCCTTATGTCAGCAGACAAAACCTATATCATGGAGGAGTCATAATGGACTCATATCAACAACCTAAGTTATAACGACATAATATAGTCACTAAATGTTGTTGGAAATTTGTCAGTGGACTCATAAGTTTATTAACTCCATATAATTAATGTTTTGAAGACTTAGTGTGATAAAGTCAGCTACCATGACTCCTTAAACAGTAACAGTTCGAGAGGTGCTGCATTAAGTTTCGATACACAATTAATTATTCTTTTATGAACGAATTGAGGAAACTAAGTTTTGTATCGAATACATTCATGATATGCTTAAGGATCCTATAACTGAAGGGCTATTACCCATAAGTCTTATTAAGAGAGCTCATTGACGGGTATTAATTAACGGCCGTGCGCAATTGCATATCGTACTATGAATGAATAACTATTAGTTAATTTTCCTCATCAGTTTGATTTTGTATGTCTCTAAGAATATATCAAGCCGGCATAATGGCATATAGACAAATACAACAACAACAAGCATACCCAGTAAATCCCACAAATAGCAAAGCTACTTATAGGGTCTGGGGAGGGTGGGATGTAGGCAGACCTTGTCTATAATGGCATATAGACAAATAAAGTTACAAATCAAACAAAGGGCTTATGCGTATTTTGATCATAACGATTAGGTTTTAAATTAAGGCTATAGTATGACTAATGGGGGTCCTGAGTCGCATAATGATTCAACGGCTGTATTTCTCTGCTATAGTTCTTGTTTAAGGCTAAAATGAGTGTTAACTCCTGATCAGGCTTATTTAATACTCATAGTAAATGATTACTCGGCTAAGTGGGAGAATGTAAGATTAAATATATATTATTTTATATTTAATCTAGTAGCCATTATAATCATTTACATTATATCGATCAAAATATATAACAACCTATTAAATAATTAGTTGGTAATTGTTGATGGGCCTAATTACCCTTATTAACTAATTAGGTTTCCTCCTGGGTGCTTATATAAGGAGACTTATATAGAGGTTAAAGGGTTACACAGTTACACACTTAGACATAACCTAATAATCATAACATCATCGACCTCTTCTCCATACCGAATCCCCTATTTGGTTTAATCATCACCATCATCAGTCAGCACCCTAAGGAGGAACCAGACCACACTGACAAGTATGTCGAACTCCATGGCTTCTTCCATCACTGGATTCTCTACTGCACTGTCTGCTGTGACAGGTATGTTTTCATGTTTTCCCTTACGTTTAAACAGAACCGACCAACATTTTATGGTTTTAAACCATACCTTAAAAAAACCCCTAGAATGGCGTATCCTTGGAGATATGACTCATATGAGGGTGCCAAAGGGTGTCATCCCAATCTCTCCAGGTTTCTTCACGTGACACATCAACACTACATCAATTTTTTCCTGATTTTATCAGATTGTGCAGTATCATCCCAGATTTCCTCAATTTTCACCAAAACTTATATATTTTAATTTAATTTAATGTTTTATTTAAAAAAAAGATTTTTTTTTAATTTAATTAAGCGTTGGGTTGGTTTTCTTTGATGAAGAACCAACCACCTTGCCTTTCCATTTTTTTTTGTGTGGTTTGAATGTGCTTTTCATTTTTTTTACGTGGATTGAATGTGGGAAATTGTAGTATTTCGATAAAGTAGAATTGTGTGAAAAATGGTTAAATCGGAGAAATGTATTTGTAGGCTTTAATTTTTGTTTTTTTTTTCTTTTTGAATTTACGTTCATATGACCGTTGTCACACACCATCCCACTTTCCCCGCAATTCGGTGAGAGCTCCTCACTCACGGGGGCTTTTCCTTACGTCGGATCCGGGGGCGGTGTTCCCAAATAGAGCCGGGCTTCACCATGCCTTCCCCAAGTTCAACACAATGGAAGGCCTAAAGAGCCGTTTTGAGAAGCTATGACCATCCGATTGTTGTTGGATTGCTATTGTTATATGCATTTGTGTCATAGATTTTAGCTTGTAAAAATGTAAATTACCCTCAATTAATTAAGGGGAGATATGATGGTTTTTGTTTTGGTTTATGCATATTGGTTTAATACATTGTTATAATCATTATTTATCTGAGCAGTTATATATGAGTATGTGTATGATCATATTTATTGAATCCTAACAATTCATGTGTACTATTTCAAACCGACAATTGAATTTAATAATTATTTTGCTTTTTTGTGTGTTCATACATATGATTATAGGTGAGGTGATTCAACATAGGAAAAAAATCAAATACATATTCTCCTAAAAGTAGGAAGTCGCAGGAATGATATCAAATAGACTCCGATTAAACTTATTTCAACGGCACTAGAACTGTCTCATCAAACTCTGCTACCTTAGATTTTATGTTTTGTTTTTAGATTTTTAGCATATAGAATCATAGAATTTTTGTTTAGATCATTGTATCTTTTTATTTGATATTGTGTTTTTTTTTTTGTCATTATGTTTTTTTTTACGATTCATTGTGTCTTATTTCATCGACATTGTATTATGTTTTGTGATGCATTATTTATTTGTACCTTTCCTACATTTAGGAGACTTTGTATGAGAAATTTACCCTTTAATATAACTGATATTCTAATTCAAGTTGTACTTTTTTTCTTTTTTCATAAGATTTACAAACCATCTTTTTAGAATACAAGTTACTTTTGATTCTTGCAAATAAACTATGTTACAAAGTACAGTTTCATGAGATTTACAGATCACACGTGTGTTATTTTAGAAAACTATTATATACAAACCATGTGTAGTGGTTTGGGTGAATAACGTCATCACTTTTGGGCATTTTCCGTCATGTGGTAGTACAGTCACCAAGGGGCATTATTGGGCATTTTTTCTAAAATGGGTGTAGTGGGGATGTGGGCATTATATTAAAGGGGTGTAAAGAATTATAACCAAAAAAGGGTATTGGTCAAACCTAAAGAAGATAGCTGTGATTAGTGGGTGTTTAATTGTTCTAGCGTGATTTAAATAACGCTAAAACGAAAAAAGTGATGAAAATCGCCCAGGGGCGGGTGCCGGGCGTGATTGTGGGGAGAAAACACCAGGATATAGCCCACTACGGATCCATAGTTCTAATAAATCATATAAAATTAATGTTTTACTTGGATTGTCTTAAACAAATTTTAAAGTATTTAGAACACTTGTCGCATTTGAGATCATAGTTAAAACTAACATTATATATCCTAACAAATGCAAAGGACATGTACAGTAAATTATAATTAATTAAACATAAAGTATAATATGAAATATATTACTTATAAGTGTTAAAGGAAAAGGTTTTAAAAATGTTTTTTTTATTGTGACTTTTATTTTACTATTTCAAAGGAAAATGTTTTAGAATTTTTTTATTGTGGCTTTTATTTTACTATTTTAAAATAAATCTTTTTATAATAATTTTCATACTAAAATTACTTTAAACATGTTATATTTTTTTCTTATAACTATTAATATATTTTAATAAAATTCTAAATATGTCATTATGATATACTTAAAATTGAGTTGTGAATAATAATTTACAAGTGCTCAAAACACATGCGTACATGTCATCAACGTTATGTTGCAATTTAGTTTTTTTTAAGTGACGAATTTACATTCTTTGTTATTTTAGCAAAATAATATAATGTTTTATAAATTTCGAATATTTGTTACGGCGTGCTTATTTTTATCCAGGATAAGATAAAATTGTTTGAAGGTATCAAATATAGTTATTTTTTGTTCTTTCCTTGAAAACTAAACCAATACGAACCAAATATCATTGGTACCGGTACCATATGCATTTTTAATGTACCAAACAACATAATTACCGGTACTTGTATAGTAACGAACCAAACCGATACGGACTGAAAGCCCGCAGCGAAGCGCGGGAATTCCACTAGTTTATAACACGGCACACTTCATAAACTAGCATTCAATCATTTATAACTTATATAATGCAATTAATATATCAAATAAATTATAGGGTAAATTATTTTTTAAGTATCTGTATTTTAGTAGTTTTAACCACTTGAGTCCAAATTAAAAAAAAATTACGTCTTGAGTCCCTAACCACTCATTTTATAACGTTTCCAGTCACCGTGTTTTAGTTGTTTTAACCACTTGAGTCCAGAATAAAAAGTACCAAGTGTTAAGAATTGGACTCAAAATGTTATAAAATAAGTGGTTAAGGACTCAGAACATTAAACTTTTTTTATTTTAGACTCAAATGGTTAAAATCACTAAAAATAAAAGGACTCAAAAGTAATTTAATATATAAATTATATATGTTGCAGACGTATTTTCGTAACACTGAGTACCCCATATTGGACTAGAGTGGACAAACAAAGTCTAAAAAATCAAACTGCACTAGACACATAAAGATGATCCCCAAGTTGGGCCTTTTAAAGGATACCATACCAAACAGATAGACTAAAAAAGCCCTAAAGAAATAATTAATTGTAAATTTCCACTAATACATCATGTCATTATACATGATACATCATCATCGTATTGTCAACAACGTATATAAATTTAACAAATTATACATAAATCAAACTGCACTAGACACATAAAGATGATCCCCAAGTTGGGCCTTTTAAAGGATACCATACCAAACAGATAGACTAAAAAAGCCCTAAAGAAATAATTAATTGTAAATTTCCACTAATACATCATGTCATTATACATGATACATCATCATCGTATTGCAACAACGTATATAAATTTAACAAATTATACATACATCATCATAATTTAATAACCTCGATAAAGTTAAAAATTTGTCCGGTCCCAACTTAGGACCAGTACAAAATTAGACACCAATCAATAAAATAATAAGATAATAATTATTTTGAAATTCCAATGTAAATATATTGGTCTCAGCGAAACTATAAATTAATAATTACTAAAATATTCCAAAGTTCAAGGATTGTCTATAAACACTTGTTTTTTTGCGAACTTCAAATCTATATTGAGTTCATCTTTAAATCTCCCAATTGCACTTAAGATTTGATGCACCGTATTCTCATATTGCAACAAAAAGTTATGAAGAGTTGTTGCCGCTTGCAATGCTTCTTTCTGAATGACCGGTTCCAAAGGTACTGAATCATCATCAACCGGATTTTGAACGGTATCTGCCATAATTTCTTCAATGCTTTGAACCTAGTAACATTCATCATCAACCGGATTATGTACATTGAACTTGACAAATTCATTAATGTGTGAATGTACATGTGAATTTTGAAGGTCCTTGTTTCTTTTTTATTCAAATAGGTAAAGTAACGGACATGGAAATTTTTATGTTCGATGCATTAATTTGAGAGTTGCTCACGAATATAAGCCAACTATTTAAATTAACGATTTATTAATTTATCGATATAATAATATATCGCTAAATTAATAAAATATCCCGATGTAAATATTATTAATTTATAGAGGTTTTGTTGTATTTTCAACAACATATATAAATTTAACAATTTTGTTTTTGTCACCATTTGATACTAAGGGGCTGTTTGGCTAAGCTTTTCAAAATGACTTATTTGCTTATTTGCTTTTCTGAAAAGCAAATAAGTCAATAAGCTGTTTTGAAAAGCTTTAAAATAGAGCTTTTCAAAATGACTTATTTGCTTATTTGCTTTTCAGAAAGCAAATAAGCAAATAAGTCATTTTGAAAAGCTTAGCCAAACAGCCCCTAAAGGGGGTTGAAATTAGAAATTAAGGTTTCATTGTATTGATTATTGGAATAAAAATAGCTTATGTTTTGGTCAAAAATCAAACAAGGATAATGTAACCAAATCTGATTTTTGTGAGGTTAGATGCTTGGTTAATTGAACAAATATGTAAACAACAAATGAATGAAATGAATGTTGTATACAAGGATTTGTACGAGGAAAAAGCCCTTGATCAATTAATGATCTCCGGCATAAAAAACCTCGGGTGATGGAAACTACCGATCACCAACTATATTGAACAAACAAAGTTTACAACTTGGGATGATAACAAGCTTGGTACAATGATTGCTAAAGTGTTAGTGTGTGTAATCGCCAATAGTTTGCGGAGAATTTGAGTTTGAGAGTTGTATGTATGTGTGTGTAACTAATCTTACTAAATAACCCCTTTTAAATTAGAAAATATCTAAGTAACAAACTATCCGAATAAAGTGCTAGCTCTCCCACGATCACCATAACGTTCATGAAGCTATTGCACGTGCACAAATGCAAAGCATATTCCCCTAGAATCTTGGCAGGACCAAGTCTCATTCGAATACACCTGCAAAACAATTCAAAACATGATGGAAACAATTGTTAGTTTAGAATAACAATGAGGATCCTGGATCCTTAGCCTCCCTGTATCATCTCCTGAGGATCCTCAATCCATACTAAACTGAGGATCCATGATCCAGGCTACACTTGAGGATCCGTGATCCACATGCTATAAAATTCTATCCCTAACAATTTCCCCCAAACATGACTAGTTGATATCCGATTAGATAGTCATGTTTCAACAATTTTCGGACTAGCCGTTGCAAGTGGATATAGCCGTTACAGTGCTGATGTTAGCGATAGTCATCTCCTGCAACAATAATAATTATAAATAGGTTAGAGATAAGGATTGAAATATGCATTTATATTTGAGATCCTCCCCTTTAAATCCTCATTAGAAGATCTCATCAGGTATTTCCTTCTCCCTTCTCTCTAATTTTCTTCTTCCTGATCCTGTGTTCTCCAAGCATCCATGGCGAAAATGAATACTTGTTCCTCTCCCGCCAAGAATCCTGAATATAATGGTCCATTGCAGAGTCAGGGTTTAACCAAAAACCCTTTAATGGAGCTTTGTCGATTCACTGATCCTGAAATTGATCAGTTACGCCCCTGTTTTCCTGATGACACCATTTTTCGTCCCTTTGATTCTTCAACCAAAAGTGAATGTGTATCAGATGTCTAAATCACCTTCCCTGCAGCCTCATATAGGGTTTACATATCCTTTCCCTGTTCTCACACAAGGCTTCTTCACACTTACCGGTTTATGCTACATCCAAGCTATGCCGATGGTGTGGAGAGTCCTATACACACTTGAGCATATTGTAGAGCAGGAGGGTATAGACATAGGTATGTCTGAGTTGAGCCAACTGCAAAATCTAGTATGCCATGGTTCCTACCGATATCTCTTCAAATCCAAACCCCATCAGCCTCATCCCATCTCAAAACCACCAAGAATGACACCAATTGGAGGAATTAATTCTTCTTTGTGAGGAGGGATTCTATTCCAAACGGAAGTCATCTTCCCAAGAAATGGAATACAGATGGTAGGATATAGGATCCTTAGACTAGGACAACGCTAAGAATCTTTCTCTTCTGTTGAGGATAACTGATCCTTTATTTTTTGTCTATGCAGCTATCACCTTGTCACATATTCAAGAATCACCTGTTACCAGAACAAGAATAGAAGCCTTCTGGAAGCTTGATCTTGCCATCATAACATTTCCACCAAAGTCAAAGGATCCAGAAGAAATTTCATCCATTTCCTACACCATGTCAAGTAAGTATCCATATATGTGTATATATAAATGTTTAATAAAATTAGAATATGAATACTTATCTGTGTGTTTTGCTTGTAGGTGCTGCGAAATCCTCAAAGTCTGCTTCCAGGTTCAGCGTTGCTGATCTCCAGGACATTGCATCCCCTCGATCAATAAAAAAGGAGCTGGCTGCAAGCCAAAGCAATCCGGAGCCCAAGGGCATGAGCACCATGTGACAACTGTCACTTTTTCGTACATTCCGTACACTCAATAAACAGTAATATGTGCTTTAATGACGGTGTATGATCTAGTTTACAAGACAAATAAATTCCTGATCACTATACAGGCAAATCCATGCACGTTTTAGAATTACTTTATGATAGCGTTGCGTCAGAAATACTAGTAAACTCACCGGTAAGACACCTTGTGTCAACAAATCTGTAGAAAGCAGTTAGACAATAGAATTGGAGCCTAGGTGTAGGTCCAACGACAAGAATACATTAAAACCCAAGAGTACATACAAGGGTTTATAAATATACTTTCCGGAAGCTAAAATACGCACTAAAAACGCACTTTAAGTGCAGAATCTTATTAAATTCAGCTATAATCAGCCATAATTCAGCATTTTAACCTTGATATATCATGCAGAATTCATGATTTATTATCCGGAATACCCTCCTAAGTATTGGGAATTAAAAGGGTTACAAAAGGGTACTTAAAGGACACTAAACGGTGCAATTTAGCACTTTAACGAACCGGTATTTAACCGAACAACCGGACATTACCCGGAACATCGAAATATTACTAGAAGCATTATTTTAATGTTTCTGAACTAGTTATGGTCCCCGAACACCCTAACACACTATATAATATATAACACACCATAATCCAATGTTTCTGAAGAGCCTTCTAAAGCGGCAGAGGAAGTGGCCAATGCTGATGACGGTGATGCCGAGAAGAATCCTGAGACCGATGCTGGTGCAGATGCTGGGAAGGAGGATGTTGATCAAGAGGGTGCCGCTTCTTAAGCGGCGAAGTGGGCGATGATGGATATACGTGCCAAGGCTGGAGCCCACTTTTAAATTTCGTGGTTGTGGTTGTGTAAACAATTTACTTTTCCTGTCTTCGAACAATTTTATATTTCCTGCATTAGAACAATATGATGACCAAAGGTGGATGGGTCCTAGGTTTTAGGATGAAGCCCTTGGTCATCGATTAGTATAACCTGTTTTGAATGTGGTAATGGTTGTAGGTGGACAGGTTCTGTTTTGAGATAGATCCTCCAACCGTTACACAAGTATGGTAGAAACTAATTGTGCTTTTGGTGGATGGGCCTCGGTTTGAGGTGAATCCAAAAGCATAACTTTTGACATGTTAATAATATAACTATCTCTTAATCTTACTTGTTATTGCCCTGCATTACTTAATGTACCTTTTAACTTTGCAAAAATTTTGTATTGTTAGCTTATGAAAATATCCTGATCAATATGCTCAGCAATATATTATAAAAACTGTTATTAGATAGGACTTCTAAACATTCCTTCAACTTTGTAGAAAGCTTTTTTAAAAAGCGAGAAATAATCTATCTTACCAAAACCTGTTCTGATAATACCTAAATGATCAACGTTTCAAACTAGTATTAACTTCAAATATTTTAATCAAATATTCTAAGAAGTATTTTGAAAATATATTTTGAGAATATTTCAGGATATTTAACCTTTTACCAAACATAGTATTATTAAAAACTTAAACGATGTTTATAAAGGAAAGATCATACCAGGAATAGGGTATAAACCTATTACCAAACTTCAATCCCTTTGCAACTCTTCCAATGAAGATGTCCCCTGTCTGAGACACTTAGTGCATTAGTTCCGAGCCTTATCCTTTTAGCTTTACACCATTGCCTCGATAGGAATGTCCCCTGTGGACAATGTCTTCTTAGAAATCTTCTGAATATCAGTTTCCATTGTATAGGCAATTTTTCATGCCACAGGGGTAAAACCCAAAAATGTTTTGAAAATAAATTCCTTGTATTCTGGGGAAAATCCCAAATTTTCGTGCGCTACAGGCGGGAGTGTATAAACTCCAAGACTTAGAAAGGTGAAAACCTTTAAACCTTAGAGAGTATGAAAATACCCTTTCGTGAGAGAGGGTGATCAATCCTCATATACCTTTAGGATTCAGGATATAGCCAACAGTAACGAAATTGTCAGCCACTTTTACATGAACTGGTCCCACCACCTTGAACTATCCCTGAATAACTTGCGCTCCAGGCGGAGTGTTTAAACCCAATTCGGAAGAAAGGTGAATACCTTTAAACCTGTGAAGGGATCAGGGTCCCTTATACGTGAGAGAGGGGGCCAATCCTCTAATCTTCCGAAGTATCTTGAGTGAGCATCTTGGAGCTATATCCTGGAGCATATACTGCAAAACATCCTTAAACTAAGGTGGGTGTTAGCTTGGCTAACACCCCTCCGATGCTTAAGTTAGTATTGGGTTTCAAAGAATAAATTAAACCAAACATATTTAAAATAGATAGAATTCATACCATCCTGAGTTAGAAATTAAATTCTAAACTCACTTGAAATAAAGCTTAAGGTGTATAGCATTCCAAGATCTCGGTAGCATATCCCCTTCCACATTCTTGAGTCTGTATGCTCCTTTCCTCGCTTCTGACTTAACTTCATATGGTCCTTCCCATTTTGGAGCTAGCTTGCCATCGGCAGGATTAGTGGTATTTTGAAAAGCCTTTCTCAACACCCAATCTCCAACCTTAAATCTTCTGGTACTAATATTCTTGTTATATGCTCTGGATATTCTTTGTTGATATGCTGCCATCCTTAGCCTTGCTACATCCCTTTTTTCATCTATAGTATCCAAATCCTGACATAAGGCTTCAGGATTCTGTTCAGGATCCCGTAGGGTAGATCTTGCAGTAGGTATTGCCATTTCCGTTGGAATCATTGCCTCTGCTCCAAATACCAAAGAAAATGGGGTTTGGCCTGTTGCATTCTTTACCGTTGTCCTATCAGCCCACAAAACAAAGGGTAATTCTTCTGCCCATCTTCCTTTTTTGGCTCCAAGTCTCTTCTTTAAGTTATTGACAATTATCTTGTTTGAGGATTCTGCTTGTCCGTTCGCTTGAGGATGTACTGGAGTAGATGTTATCATTTTGATTCCCCAACTCTTGCAAAAGTCAGTAGTTCTCTTGCTTATAAACTGAGAACCATTGTCACAGATTATCTCGGCTGGTACTCCGAATCTGGTCAGGATATTTCTCTTTATGAAGGATACAACTTCTTGATCCCTGACTTGAACAAATGCCTCGGCTTCAACCCATTTGGAGAAATAATCTGTCATTGCCAACATAAAAACCTTCCCTCCTGGAGCCTTTAGAAGCTTTCCCACTATATCCATACCCCACTTCATAAATGGCCAAGGGGAAACAATAGGATATAATGGTTCAGCAGGCTGATGCAATATGTTACTATGTCTTTGACATGCGTCACATCTTCGAGCATATTCTGCGGCATCTTTTCTCATTGTTGGCCAATAATATCCTGTCCTTAATACTTTTGAGAATAACGACCTGCCCCCAGTATGGTTACCACAATCCCCTTCATGTATATCCTGAAGTACTTCTTTAGCTTCAGGATCCTCCAAGCACCTCAAATACGGTCCTGCAAGAGATTTCTTGTACAAAACATTATTTATAATAGTGAATCGTGATACCTTCATCCTAAATGCCTTAGGATTTTCATTTTCGGGGATGTGTCCTTCCTTGAGATATCTCATGATTGGAGCCGTCCAAGATTTAGGATCCTCTTCAGGATACTTTGCTCCAGGATCCTGAATACCCGCTACTTCTTTATCCCGAGGATTCGTCGCAGGATACAAGACATGTAATATTGGTATTTGGGTTCCTTCTGGTATCCTGATCGATGATCCCAGATTTGCTAAGGCATCTGCTTCAGCATTATCCTCTCTTGGTACCTGTTCAAGTGTAAAAACATCGAAATATTCTGCTAATTTTTTGAGAATATCGAGGTATTCGATTAATTTCTCACCCTTAACTGCATAAGATCCATTAAAATGGTTACTAATTAACAAGGAGTCAACATATACTTGCAAATTCTTGATACTCATATTCTTAGCCAATTCTAATCCTGCAATTAAAGCTTCATACTCTGCCTCATTATTAGTAGCAGGAAATTCACACCTAATGGCCTGGGGTAATATGTCCCCCTGTGGCGATTTTAGTAGTATACCTAGACCTACACCTCTTATATTGGATGCACCATCAGTATATAATGTCCAGGATCCTAAAGATTCTACTAACTGCTGAACTTCTAGGTCTGCCTCGTCCTGAATGTCACTACTGAAATCAGTCACAAAGTCAGCTAAAGCCTGAGACTTTATGGCATTTCTAGGTTCATACACTAAATCATAAGCACTTAACTTTACTGACCACTTGGCCATCCTGCCTGACATCTCTGGTTTCCTAAGCACATTTTTGACAGGATAATTCGTTTTAACATGGATCCTATGTGTCTCAAAATAATGTCTAAGCTTTGTCGATGCCATGACTAGAGCTAATATCAATTTTTCTAAATGAGAATACCTAGTTTCAGCATCTAACAAACTTTTACTAACATAATAAACAGGATATTGCTGACCTTCATGGTCTTTTACAAGAACGGAACTTACAGCATTCCCTGATACAGCGAGGTATAGGGATAGTGGTTCACCATTTTCAGGCTTCATCAATAGAGGTGCAGTTGAGAGATATCGCTTCAAATCCTGCAAGGCTGCTTCATGCTTTGCTCCCCATTCAAATTTCTTATTCTTCTTGAGGATATCATAGAATTCCTTGCATTTTTCCGAGGATCTTGAAATAAATCTATTCAAAGCTGCTACTCGGCCTGTTAACCTTTGTACGTCCTTCATATTTGAGGGTGATTTTATATCCAGGATAGCTTTGATCTGCTCCGGGCTTGCCTCTATCCCCCTTTTTGTCACCATATATCCAAGAAACTTTCCTGCCCCCACTCCGAAATGGCACTTAGCAGGATTCAGCTTCATGTTATATTGATCCAGGATATCAAATGCTCCCTTGATATCCTGGAGGTGATCCTCAGCTTTTTTAGATTTCACCACCATATCGTCAATATATACCTCCATGGTGTCCCCCAACTTATCTTTGAACATCATGTTTACTAATCTCTGATATGTTGCACCTGCATTTTTCAAACCGAAAGGCATAGCAGTATAGCAATATATACCTGTTGGTGTCATGAAAGCAGTATCCTCCTGATCCGAAGGCTCCATTTGAATCTGCTGAAATCCTGAGGATGCGTCCATGAATGTTAACATTTCATGTCCAGCAGTAGCATCTACCATTGCATCGATATGAGGGAGAGGAAATGGATCTTTAGGACAAGCCTTGTTCAAGTCCGTGTAATCTACACAGACTCTCCATTTCCCGTTTTTCTTCTGTACCACAACTACGTTTGCTAGCCATCTTGGAAACTTGACTTCTCTGATCATCCTGGACTTCAACAATCTTTCAACTTCCTCTTGGATAATCGCATTCCGCTCAGGAGCGAATTTTCTTCTTTTTTGCTGAACAGGCTTGAATGATTTGTCAATTCCAAGCTTGTGAGTGATAATGTCTTTGGATATGCCTGTCATATCCTCATGCTTCCATGCAAACGTTGACATCCTGCATTTCAAAAAGTTAGTTAACTGTTCTTCAATATCCTGAGGGATATTGGTTCCTACGAGCACCGAGATATCAGGATTATCCTGATTCAGGATAATTTTCTTCACATCCTGCTCCGAATCCTCCTCGATATCCTGGGCCCGCATCTTTAATTGCTATGCTGTACTAGGCTTAGTTGAGGATTTCATCGAGGATGAGTAGCATTCTTTCGCTTCCTGTTGATCACTTTCCACCTTGACAACCCCCCAAGGGGTAGGGATCTTGATGCATTGGTGATATGTTGATGGCACAGCCTTCATAGCGTGAATCCATGGTCTTCCCAGTATGATGTTATAGCAGGATAAGGAGTCCATCACACAGAAGCGTTGTATTGAGTTGACCCCTTCAACATATACTGGTAACTTTATCTCCCCTACGGTATTCCTAGCTTCTCCACTGAAACCAACGAGCACAGTGGACTTCGAAGTGATATCCATCGGAGATACATTCATCCTCTTCAATGTTTCCAGCTGAATTATATTGACAGAACTACCGTTGTCTACCAGTATCCTGCGTACAAAATGGTTAGCCACATATAATGTTATTACTAAAGCATCATGGTGAGGATCCTGAACAGTATCCCTGTCATCACTATCGAAAGTGATCACTTTATCAGTTGTGAGGGTAGTCATTCTGACTGGTCTGTCTCCCCTCTCGCTCTTAGCTTCCTTTGCATGTCTCTTGGCCGCCGAATACGAAGTCCCACAAATGTCGGATCCTCCTGAAATAAAGTTAATTATCTTGGCATCTGCTGGGGGTGATGCTGCTCGTTCAGGATCCTTCTCAGGATCCTGCCCTTTATTCTTCTTTTTTCCCAGCAAGTCCTTCAGATACCCCTTGCTTAACAGGTAACTTATTTCTTTCCTTAAAGCAATGCAATCCTCGGTTATATGTCCGAAGTCTTCGTGGAAGGCACACCATTTGGATTTATCCTTCCAATCAGCTTTCTGCTGGTTCTTTCGAGGCCACCTAGCTTTGTCCCCTAAGCCCTGCATAGCATACATTAATTCAGGTATATTAACAGAAAAGCAGTATTCAGATAAATCAGGATATTCTTCAGGATCCTTGTCTTCAACAGCGTTCACTTTCTTGTTATCATTTCTGCCATATGGCCTGGAGCGATATGGCTTATATGAGGTTTCTGATTTCCTGTTAGTTGATTCATAGGTTGAGGTAGAATTCATCCTCTCCTGCATCTTCTTGTCATCTTCCAGACGGATATATCTCAAAGCCCTGTTACGAGCTTCGTCGAGATTCCTGCAGGGATTCATTACAAGATCCTGATAGAACTGAGAATCCTTTTGTAATCCCATCTTAAAAGCTTGCACAGCTGTTGCAACATCAAGATGTGGGATATCCAAGTATTCTCGACTGAATTTGTTCACATAATCCCCCAAGGATTCCTGAGGCCCTTGAGTTATCCTGTAAAGGTCACTGGTTAGTTTCTCAAAACTCCGACTACAAGAAAATTGACTGTTAAATAAATTAACCAAATGAGCAAACGAAGTAATTGAGTGAGGAGGAACGTTTAACAGCCATTTTAAGGCTGATCCTGTCAGAGTAGAACCAAATCCCTTGCATAAGCATGCTTCCTTAAGCTCCGGAGAGATAGGGTTAATCTCCATTCTTTCCCTATATTGGGAAATATGCTCTTCAGGATCCGTAGTCCCATCATACAGCTTCATGTTGGGAGTCTGAAATCTTTTTGGGATTTCAGCATCACAGATGGGATATGCAAAGCGGGATATCCTGTGGCTGTCGTGGGATACTTCCGGACTTGGCTGGACCACTCTAGGTACACTGGATATGATGTCCTTCAATTTCTGGAGCTCCCTGGTAAATGTTGACGTCATACCTGCATCCTGCAAAGAGCCATTATCGTTAGTAGCAAGAATATTATTATTTGACACATTACCGTTCTGAGGATTTTGGCCATATCCTGAACTTCTCACAGTCGATATCCTGACCGAAGAGGGTATCTCAGGGGTATGATTCTGAGAATGGCTTGGGACGATATTCCCCCTATTATCCTCAGTGTAAACTGCGGAACTGAAGTTCAAAGCCCTGGGCTGTATAGGAGTGACAGTTTCTTCAGCGGGTCTACTCGAGCTAGCTTTTAAGAGTTATATTTCTCTTAACAGCATTTGGTTAGTCTCCTGTTGCTGCCTCATTTGTTCCTGCACACTTCCAAATAAAGTCAAAATTTCATCGTTAGAGGCTAAAACGGGAGCAGATCCCTGGACACTCCGAGTGGGGATAACATCTTGAGATTGTGAAGAAAACGGCATCCTTGGAGGAGGTGGTGGAAGCACCGAACCAGTAGTAGCAGAGGTTGTAGCAGACATAGTGGAAGAGCTCATGTTTGATCTTGAGGCCATTGTAAATAATGTGGCAAAAGTTTTGAAAATAGAAAACCGATTAATGATTTTACAAAGATTTTTAGTAAAAGTAGCACCACTTGCCCCACGGTGGGCGCCAAATTGTTTTGGTCGAAATTACCTAAGCAATTAAGTGATCAAATTAGTTAAGTGAGGCAGTGTGCTAAAATTTATATGTGAAAAATGTGTTAACAAAATTAGATATGAAAACAGTTTCAGGATACGGCTCAGGATATAGAGCTGTATCTATGATCAAACAATGAGCGAAAATGTAAAGGTGGACACGTGATGTACGAGGAAAGCCCTTGATCAATCTAGATTGCCGGCACAAAACCTCGGGAGCTGACAATCGCAGCTGCCTTGTTCTTCTATTGCTTCAAATATCAGGATACAGTGCAGGATGTGGTGCGGATCGACTATGTGTTACAATGTAATTCGAATACAAGTGTAGTGTTTGCAATGAGCTAGAGAGTGAAAGTGTTTGAGAGTGTTAGTAAAAAATTACGTGCCTTAAACTGATCCGCCCCCATCTATTTATAGTAAAGATAATGTAACAAACTATCCTAAACTTCCGGGATCCAGCGAATATTCCCACTCGAACGTTGTGGACCAAGTCTTTCGGGTTCAATGGCTTCCTCATAACAAATACGCCCGAGTCTTGAGGAGAAGAAGTCCTGATGACCGTTAGTAACTTACAGCCATTAACCTGCACGTGTTTAATTCACTCAACCTTAGGATATCGCCCAGGATGTTAGCAATATCCCCGTCCAGTATCCTGGTGACAAATAAACAATAAAAAGCAGGATATTAGTCAGCATGCATACTCAGAAAATGGCCCATAACACTTATATCATAAGCACTAAGCTTCACTGCCCATTTAGCCATCCTTACTGACATCTCAGGTTTTCTGAGAACGTTCTTAATTGGAAAGTTAGTTCTAACAATAATAGCATGTGTTTCAAAATAATGACGTAATTTAGTTGATGCCATAATCAAAGCAAGGATAAGTTTTTCTAAATGTGAATACCTGGATTCAGCATCAAGCAAACTTTTACTTACATTATATACAGGATGTTGTGTACCTTCGTGATCCTTAACAAGGACTGCACTTACTGCCTTAGAAGAGACTGCCAAATATAAGGATAATGTATCCCCTTTTTCTGGTTTCATCAAGGCTGGGGCTGAGGATAGGTAATCCTTAAGGGCTTTGAGAGCATTCTCATGCTTTTCAGTCCACTCAAATTTCTTGTTCTTTCTCAGGATGTCATAGAATTCCTTGCATTTCTATGATGACTTTGAGATGAACCTGTTCAAGGCTACGATCCTTCCTGTCAACCTTTGCACATCCTTGGCATTGGCAGGAGATTTAATATTCACAATCGCCTTGATTTGCTCTGGACTTGCCTCTATGCCTCTTTTAGTCACCATGTAACCTAGGAACTTACCTGCTTTGACACCAAAATGAAACTTGGAAGGATTTAATTTCATATTGTATTTATCAAGGATATCAAATGCTTCCTCCAAATCTCTTAGGTGATCCTCAGCTCTCTTGGACTTAACCACCATGTCATATATATAGACTTCCATAGTGTGTCCAATTGGTTCTTTAAACATCATATTGACTAGCCTTTGGTATGTAGCACCTGTATTTCTTAGTCCAAATGGCATAGCAATATAACAATAGATACCAGTTGGGGTCATAAAGGCTGTATCCTCTTGATCAGATGGTTCCATCTGAATTTGTTGAAATCCAGATGAAGCATCCATGAAAGTCAACAACTCATGACCCGCGGTACCATCCACCATGGAGTCAATGTGGGGTAATGGGAAAGGATCCTTAGGACATGCCTTGTTTAAATCAGTAAAATCGACACATACCCTCCACTTTCTGTTTTCCTTTTGAACAACAACCACATTGGCTAACCACCTTGGATACCTAACCTCTCTAATCATACCTGCTCTGAGCAACTTGTCTACCTCCTCCTGGATAATGGCATTCCTCTCAGTTGCAAACTTTCTCCTCTTTTGATGTATGGGTTTGAATGACCTGTCAATGCCAAGCTTATGACTAATAATATCTTTAGAGATACCTGTCATATCTTCCTGCTTCCAAGCAAAGGTAGTTTTTCTTCTCTTTAGGAAGGATACTAGATCCTCTTCAATATTGCTGAGGATCTCGGATCCTATAAAAACTTTGGATTCAGGATCCTGAGGATCCATCAGGATATCCTTGACATCTTGTTCTCTAGCCTCCAGGACATCTCTTGGAGAATGCTTTAATTGCTATTGCTCCCTGGGTCTCGAAGCTGGCTTCATTGAGGAAGTATAGCAATTCTTGGCTTCCTGTTGGTCATTTCCAATCTTCACCACCACCCATGGAGTGGGCAGTTTCACACATTGATGGTATGTAGATGGGACTGCTTTCATGTCATGTATCCATGGCCTGCCAAGGATAATATTGCAATAGGATAAGCAATCTATAACACAAAATTTCTGAAAAGTGTTAACTCCCTCTATATAAATGGGAAGTTTAATGTCTCCCAATGTGTTCTTGGTTTCTCCACTGAATCCCATAAGAACTGATGATCTTGGGATGATTTCTAATTCAGGGATGTTCATCTTCTTGAGGACATCAAGTTGAATGATGTTCACTGAGCTTCCTCCATCTATGAGGATCCTGCGAACAAAATGGTTAGATATAAACAAAGTAATAACAAGACCATCATGGTGAGGATCCTGAATATCCACATGATCATCCTCATCGAAGGATATAACTTTCTCTTGTGTAAGGATCGAGGTCCGGATGGGTCTGTCCCCATTGTCCATCTTTGTTTCTTTGGCATGTCTCTTGGCTGCTGAAAAGAAGTGCCACATATGTCTGATCCTCCAGATATAAATTGATAATCTGTGCATCCGCTGGGGGAGTAGGAGCTCTTTTCGGAACTTTTTCAGGATCCTGGATCCTTGACTTTTTTCTTCCAAGAAACTCCTTCAAGTGCCCTTTGCTTAACAAGTAACCAATCTCCTTTCTGAGTGCAATGCATTCTTCAGTGAGGTGACCGGAGTTTTCATGATATGAACACCATTTGGATTTGTCTTTTGTTGCTACTGGCTTATCACTCTTTCTAGGCCATCTTGCTTTTCACCTAGATTGTGCATTGCGAGAATTAGCTCATGGTTATCAACAGAAAAACAATAGTCAGAAATGGGAGGATAATCCTCACCATCCTCTTCCTATTCTACTACATGCACATTCTGATTATCAGATTTGTTGTAGGATTTGGGCTTATTCCTGAAGTAGGATCCTTGCTTTTCCAAGGACACAAGAGCTTTAGTACCGGTTTATCCTCAACGTCTAATCAAATCGAAAGTTTTAGAAAAAGTTTTAAACATGAAAACTAAAAACTAAAAATGCTGAAAAATAAAAATAAAATAAAAAACAGATAGACAAGATGAATCACTTGGATCCGACTCGCCTTTAGTGTAACCTTTGATGATTTCCGCACTTTTGCACTTTTTAAGAGATTATCTTAGTTATAGTAGTAGGCCCCTATTTTGAAGGTGACGTTCCCTCAACCCAGTAGTTTGAATCAGCAAGGATACAATCCTAAAGGGTTGGAATATTGGAAGATAATTAATTAAGTTATTAATGCGTAATGTGGTAGGCCCTTCTTTTGAAGGTGATGTTACCCTCAGCTAAGTGGTTTGAGTCAGCAGGGATACAATCCCAAGTAGCCGGGTTAATGTATTAATAGTAGTTTACATATGAGGGGATCAAGCCATTCGCACCCCCGCCATCCAATACCAGTGGGTTTTGAAGGAGGTCCTAGTAAGCTTGACCCAGGTCCTTGCAGGATCTATACACTGAACACGGCAAGAACCTTACAAAACCATTCCCTTAACCTCCGACCAGGTAGCCAACATATCTCTATATAGACTGTAGAGATATGAATGGTATAAATCTTTTATTTTATATAGACAGTAAAATAATGCCAAGACACCACGAACAAATGATAAGGAAGTTTCACCTTCAACATAAGAAACTAGTTACTAAATTCATTAATACAAAACCAAATAAAAAGTGCGAAAAGATTAAAAATCAAAAGTATTACACTAAATGCTTATCTTCACCAAGTGATGTAAGAGACTTAGGCAAACATGGCCTTTGATTGTCAAGAACTCTTACTATCAATCTTGGATCCCTAGACTACTACACGCACTCTAGTGGATGATGGATGATGGTGGTGGATGTGGGTGTTGTGATGGTGGTAGAGTGTGGGTGAAGTGGGAGAGAGGTGGTTTGTCAAGGGATGCCTTTGAAGTGAGCCAAGCACCCCTATTTATAGCTTGCACAGACGGCCGGACACGGCTCCGTGTCCATTGGGCACGGCCCCGTGTCCATCCTCTTTCACTTTCTTCATTAATTGAAATTGTCTTCATTAGGCTCCACACGCCCCCATGTTCACTGGGCACGGCCCCGTGTGCAGAAGCGAATCTGTACTATCAAGATTTGCAAGATTTTGCGAATCTTAGCGTTGACCATAGCCCGTGTTGAGCTGGGCACGCCCCCATGCTGGGAATAGAAGCTTCAATAGCTTTGTCTTTTCTGCAGGCACCTGACTACGCCCCCGTGTCCGCTGGGCACGGGGCCGTGGTCAGCCTTCTGTTCCTTTGTTTTTGCTTGGGAAGATGTTGTCGAGGGGTCGGGCATGCCACATTTATTCCTTTTCTTTGTCTTTATGTTAGATTTGGCTGCATATTTGTTCCTTTTGTTTAATTAAGCTCATTTGGTCCTGAAAATACAAAAGGAAGACAAAAGCATACTTTTTCCAACATTATTACTAAAAAAGGGTTTGTTTTATGCCTCATTTGATGTAATTTATATGTTGCATTTTACAAACATCACTTATTTAAATCAGTAAAGTCGACACATACCCTCCACTTTCCATTTTTATTTTGAACAACAACCACATTGGCTAACCATCTTGGATACTTTACCTCTCTAATCATACCTGCTTTGAGCAGTTTATCTACATCCTCTTGGATAATGGTATTTCATTCAGGTGCAAACTTCTTCCTTTTCTGATGTATTGGATTGTAGGACCTGTCAATGCCAAGTTTATGAGTAATAATATCTTTAGAGATACATGTCATGTCTTCATGCTACCAAGCAAATGTAGATTTTCTTCTTCTCAAGAAGGATATTAGATCCTGTTCAATATTGTCAAGGATCCCGGATCCTATAAAAATCTTGGATTCAGGATCCTCCGGGTTCAACAAAATATCCTTGACATCCTGCTCTCTAGCCTTCAGGACATCCCTTGGAGGATACTTTAATTGCTATGCCTCCTAGGCCTTGAAGCTGGCTTCATTGATGATGTGTAGCAATTTTTGGCTTCTTGGTGATCACTCTCAATCTTCACCACACCCCATGGAGTAGGGAGCTTCACACATTAATGATATGTAGATGGGACAGCTTTCATATCATGTATCCATTGCCTGCCAAGGATAACATTACAACAGGATAAGCAATCAATAACACAAAATCTTTGAATAGAATTAACTCCCTCTATATACATAGGAAGTTTGATGTCCCCCAATGTGTTCTTGGTTTCTCCACTGAATCCCACAAGAACTGATGATCTTGGGATAAGTTCTGATTCAAGAATGTTCAATCTCTTGAGGACATCTAGTTGGATAATGTTCACTAAGCTTCCCCTATCTATGAGAATCCTTCAAACAAAATGGTTAGAAATAAAGAATGTAATAACAAGACCGTCATAATGAGGATTTTGAATATCCACACGATTATCCTCTTCAAAGGATATGACTTTATCCTGTGTAAGGATGGAAGTTCGAATAGTCCTATCCCCATTCTCCCTCTTTGTCTCTTTCGCGTGCCTCTTGGCCGCTGAAGAGGAAGTGCCACATATGTCTGATCCACCGGAGATGAAGTTGATAATTTGGGCATTAGCTGGAGGAGCAGGAGCCCTTTCTGGAACTTTTTCAAGATCCTGGATCCCTGACTTCTTTCTTCCAAATAGGTCCTTCAAGTATCATTTGCTTAAGAGGTAACCAATCTCTTTCGTGAGTGCTATACATTCGTCCGTGAGATGACAAAAATCTTCATGATAGACACACAATTTCGATTTGTCTTTGGTGGCAACTGGCTTGTCATTCTTTCTAGGCCACCTAGCTTTATCACCTGAATTTTGCATAGCAAGGATTAGTTCACTATTATCAACATCAAAGCAATACTCAGAAATAGGAGGATAATCTTCATCATCTTCCTCTTGTTCCACAGCATGCACATTCTGATTGTCAAACTTATTGTATGACTTTTACTTGTTATTTCTGAAATAGGATCCTTGTTTTTCTTGTTTTGAGGATCCTGAAAGTCTCTCCTGGATCCTTTTATCATCCTCTAATAAGATGAACCTCAAGGCCCTGTTTCTTACCTCATCAAGGTTTCTGCATGGGGTCATAACAAGATCATCATAGAATTGTGAATCCTTAAGCAAACCCATTTTAAAAGCTTCCACAGCTGTTGCAATATCTAAGTTGGGAATCTCTAAGGATTCTCTACTGAATTTAGTTATGTAATCCCTTAGTGATTCATTATGACCTTGAGTTACCATATATAAATCACTAGTTAGTCGTTCAAATCTCCTACTACATGAAAATTGGCTATTGAACAAGTTAACTAGATTAGCAAATGAAGTAATAGAGTAAGGAGGAAGACTTAGTAGCCATTTTAGAGTAGATCCTGTCAATGTGGATCTGAAACCCTTGCAAATACATACTTCTTTTAACCTTTCTGGAATGGGGTTGATCTCCATTCTATCCCAGTATTGAGCTACATGCTCTTCTGGATCAGTTGTGCCATCATAGAGCTTCATATTCGGTGTTTGAAATCTCTTTGGTATCTCTGCATCACATATAAGTGGTGCAAAGCGAGACACTCTGTGACTGCCATTAGGAATCTCAGGAATGGGTTTAACTACTCCCGGGACACTGGATATCATATCCTTGAGTTTTTGTAACTCCCATGCCATAGCTTGGTTGATTCCCGGTTCCTGTACCAAACCATGGTTAGTATTATAAGATGTATTTAAAGTGTTACCTCCTGATTGATTCGAGGCTGGGATTCCCGATGTGAATCCAAACTGATGTGATTCTGGTATGATCGTGGGACCAGATGAAACGATAGTTTGCATGGGGATGAAGTCTCCCACATGAATCTCTGAACTCCTGGGTTTTTGACTCCTTAAGGATCCCTGATCCTGAAAGATGTTGGATCCAGTATGCATCGTAGCTGAAGGTCTTGGAGGATACTACATGGATCCGTAAACTTGTGATGAGGATCCTTGAACCTGAGATGAGGATCCTAGGTACTGAGAGTAGGTTCCTTGAACTGACTGAGTCCCCATATATCCTCCTGAACTAGAGAAGGATCCTTGATGCTGGAAGGAGGATCCTTGAGGATGAAGAGAGGATCCTGAGAGTTGAAAGTAGGATCCTTGAGCCTGTGTCATTGCCGATGATCCATAGTACATACTTGATGATCCTCCATGGTACTGGACACCCGATGCTGTGGAATGCTGGACAGTTGTTGCTGGAGTGCTGAAATCTAGTGATCTAGGAATCAATGGAGAGTGATCCTTCGTTGATCTCTTCAATTTCTTGATTTCATTAATCTCACGAAGGATCCTGTCATTAGTTTTGTCCTGCTGCCGCATGTAATCCTTCATCTACAAAATCAAAGAATAAAGATCATTATTAGTAGGACCAGAAGAAACAACAGTAATTGCTTTTTGTGAAAACGGGGGTATGTTTCTTCGCAGCATTCTCAGCATTCTTCTGGGATCCAGAAGGAACAGGAGGCAAGGGTGGAATGCCCTGTGAAGAGGTGATTGCCGGCATAGAGCTTGAAGTTTTCATCCCATGAGAAGCCATGTGTTTGAAGGTAATGAACATAAATGAATGAAATGAACAATATTTTTCAAGAATGAAGCACCGATTGCCCCACGGTGGGCACCAAACTGTTTTGGTCAAAAATCACACAAGGATAATGTAACCAAATCTGATTTTTGTGAGGTTAGATGCTTGGTTAATTGAACAAATATGTAAACAACAAATGAATGAAATGAATGTTGTACACAAGGATTTGTACGAGGAAAAAGCCTTTGATCAATGAATGATCTCCGGCATAAAAAACCTCGGGTGATGGAAACTACCGATCACCAACTATATTGAACAAACAAAGTTTACAACTTGGGATGATAACAAGCTTGGTATAATGATTGCTAAAGTGTTAGTGTGTGTAATCGCCAATAGTTTGCAGAGAATTCGAGTTTGAGAGTTGTATGTATGTGTGTGTAACTAATCTAACTAAATAAAGCTTGTTATCCCCTTTTAAATTAGAAAATATCTAAGTAACAAACTATCCGAATAAAGTTCTAGCTCCCCCACGATCACCATAACGTTCATGAAGCTATTGCACGTGCACAAATGCGAAGCATATTCCCCTAGAATCTCGGCAGGACCAAGTCTCCTTCGAATACACCTGCAAACAATTCAAAACATGATGAAAACAATTGTTAGTTTAGAATAACAATGAGGATCCTATATCCTTAGCCTCCCTGTATCATCTCCTGAGGATCCCCGATCCATACTAAACTGAGGATCCATGATCCAGGCTACACTTGAGGATCCGTGATCCAAATGCTATAAAATTCTATCCCTAACAGCTTACATCATCGAGCTAATCTCAAATACCTCAATATACTTTATTTTTTTACTAGGTTAGAACCCCGTGTATTACACGGGTTGAATAAATGTAATTTTATATATTAATCTATAAAAAGTTAGATCTTTATGAACCCTGTATATTGTACGGGTTAAATAAATGTAATTTTATATATTAAATAATAAAAAAAGTTATATCTTTAAAAACCATGTGTATTACACAGATTAAATAAATGCAATTTTGTATACTAAATACTAAAAACGTCGTATCTTTAAAAAACCCGTGTATAATCGGGTTGAATAAATCAACCAAATAATAAAAAAATTACTTCCTTAAAAACCCCATATATTACACGTGTTAAATAGATCTAAAAAGAGTTATATCTTTAAAAATCATGTGTATTACACAGATTAAATAAATATAATTTTGTATATTAGATACTAAAAACGTCTTATCTTTAAAAAACACATGTATAGTCAGGTTGTGTAGGATCGTATTCTGACCCGAACGAGTCTTTCAGAGGAGTTTTAATCAGTTTCAGGGGCGGAAAACAAGAAACTGATGTAGAAATAGCAAACAATTCACTTTTAATCACCTTTTGTATTGATTTATAACAGATTACATGCAAACGTCACACCGGCAGCACCTCGGTATGGAATACAAGAACTCTACATCTAATTTCGCTCATAGTGACCTATTTATAGGTTTCTGATTCCCCACGAAATGACATGGTGTCATTTGGAGCGGAATTAGAATTTAACTTTCGAGTGGAATCAGCATTTTACATTTCGAGTGGAATTAGAAACTTATGTGATTCCCCACGAAATGACAAGGTGTCATTTCGAGTGGAATCACCTCTAAAAAACCACTATCTCGTTTTTCGAGCCCTGATCTAACTATTACAGTACAAGACTCGATACAAGACGAAGTCGACAGATGTAGTGCACCAACAGACTCCCCCTCAGATGTTGACGAGTCGCAGTGTCGAGTCTTTGACAATGTCAAGTCTTCACATCTTTAGTCTTGATCTGTCTCTGGGCTTCTCTCTCTCAATCTTTTCTTGCATGACTTCAGACTTCCCCTTGCGATATGCTGGCATTTCTTCAGATCATCAGCATCATCAGCTTTAGGATCGTTGTCTGACTTTCACAATTTTGACTTTTCAGGATCATCACTTCTCAAACTTTAAACCTGCATAACCTCTACCTCACAATAAATTTTACAATTTACACGTTTCAAACATATAAACTTGCACTAACTCAGACTCTTCTCCAATAACCTAATCAAAATGATCTTTCAATCTGATGAACCACTTGAAAATTTGACAAAAATAATCATTTTTAAAAACAAACTCCCCCTCAAATCATACTCATCATGTTTAGCATTCAGAATTTTGAAAATCAGCTTTTCAATATCAGTCGTCAAAAATCTTTTGGATTTTGAAAACTTTATGCTAAAACACACTGAAAATCTTTTTGGATTTTGAAATAAAGAAACATGTAATGCAGTAAAGAAATATTTACAAACAATATTTTTGTGAGTTCGTGTAAGAGGATCATATCAGTTTTTGAGACAAATCACCAACACCGTTAAGCTTAATTTCATTTTAAGTTCTAAACAATTCACCTAGATTGTCAGTATATTTGTCCACTTAAATTTTCACACAAAGTTCAATTGATCCGAGATATGATGTTAATGTTTTAAATGACTTGAACTTATCCGTGTGTCCCACTTCTTGAATATACTCCCGTATCCAGATCCCAATATTCAGTCTTACAGGTGAGTATACCTAAATGATATCTGTAGGGGGTTAATAAATTATGAAGAATCATGAGAGCTCAGGTCAGAACTACCGTTCAGCAGAGAGATCATGACTCGACTTTTAAGTGTGTCCCCTTTAGAGGATCTTTTGCATTACAACAGCAGCGACTATCAATTTTATTGTTTCATCAGCTTGCTGAGGGCGAAGCTATGTTTCAAGCTTTTGCGGAAAGTATTATCCGAGGACTAGGTCAGAATTTCCATTCAGTAGAAGTCCTGGGATATTACCCCAGATATCACTGAGCATAAAGACCTAGTATCTCAGAAAGAGGGACCTTTCAAACGAGATTTCAGGGGTTACCTATATATCCAAGATGTTGTTACCCACAAAATAAGCAAGTTTGAATTTTAGGTTTATATCTCGTCACAATCTACTAAATGTGCAAAAACCTACTGGCATATCCGCAGTGAGATTGTTTATCACATTTTAACTTTACATTTCTTTAGCATGTTGTGACAGTCCACTGATGTACTATCATTTCCTCTTTTATACAACAAAACTCATTTTTGATTTTATCATATTTTTGTCTTTTTCAAATTTTCAAATGTTTTTGGATTTTCTGAAATTTTCTACTCCCCCTAAAATGCAAACACATTTTAGGAAATTTGAAAACAAACTATACAGTAAAGTGACAACCGATATCAAATCACTTCAATTCGCCATCCAGTTGGCATAAACAATCATAACTCCCCCTTACACAAAACTATTTTCTCATTATGATTTCAAAACACTTAAGTTTGTTTTAACCAAAATGATTTTTCCGGAAAATAAGTTTTGTTGAATTTACCACTTGTAAAGTTAGGGGTTTGGCTCATCACATTGCCTTCAACCACTTGTAGAAAATCAAATACAAATTAATGTCCTTGATTTACCACTTGTACGAAAAACACAATCAAATACAAAGAATGATGCCGATTCCTGATCCGCAATTATAAACTTGGGATCTCCGGCAAGTCAGGTTTTTCATTCAAAGAAAATATCCACCCAAGCCTGACCAGCCTTGGGTGTTTTCAATTCAGAAGCAGTTGGAGTATAAGTTGCTTTCTTTTTAGCATAAAACTCCTTTACCCCTTTCACCTTTCCATCAACCATTTTTCTGAAAATCTTCTTAACCTTCCCATTAAACGCTTTCTCAATATCAAAGTTATCATTCTCAGAATAACCCTGATTTGAGATTTCAGACTTTCCCGTTTTCCTTTTAAAATTTTCAGTCCTCAATGGTGGAAAGTTCTCATCATCCATTGAAGGAACTGAGTTTTCATCACTCTCATCAAACTGTGGCTCCTCTGATTTTGTGGAATCAGATTCATCGCCTGATTTTACATCAGATTTCTTAACAACCCATTTTTGGTTGTCAAGTTTAACACTTCGCCTGTAAAATCTCTTCGAACACTCACCAACTTCATATGTTGAATTTTTGAAAACTTTAAATTTTTCTGTTGGTGGTTCGGTTTTATCAATAACAGCTTCTTTTAGTTTTCCAGAAACTCCCTGTTTTGTATTAGTCGCTTTTGGGCAATTCCATGCAATGTGACCAACTTCATTGCATCTAAAACAGGTTCTGGTTTCTTTCTTCTGATAAGCTCCATTCTTTTCCTTTTCAGCAAGAAAATCTTGATTTGATTGTTTCCAGATTGAGCTCTTTGCTTCTTCTTCATGGCTAGTTCCTGCAACATATGTCATTTTTGATTTAAAATCTCGAACATATTTTTCATTTTTATAGTTTTCAGGTGGAATAAAACCAAGACCTTTCTTTTTGAACTTACTATTATGGTTTGGTTTCTTTTGAAAACCAGAACCAGAATTGTAACCTTTTTTCTTGTTTAGACGTTGTTGAACTCTTGAAGTGTACTTTTTAGGTTTTTCAGTAACATTTAAATCTTTTATTTCAGAAATATTAATTTCTGTCATTTTGAAAACCTTTTTTATCATGTCAAAACGAACACTTCTTATTGGAAACTCTTTATCAAAATATAATTTGTCAGAATCATTCAAAGTATACACAACTTCAAATGTTTCATCATTCAAATTAGATTTTGACAACAAAAACTCTTTACTGTAAACCCGTTTTCCCGACGATTTTGAAATCTTTTCGAACGAACTCGAACTCCCGACAGACTGACACGAACTTTCGGACTCGGATTTCGACTCTGACTCCTCATCCTTATTCAACACCTGATCGGCCATTCTTTTAATTAATTCGGACTCATGATCTGTGTCGGACGCTGTGAACGTGACGTCAATGTTGTCTGGTAATACATCGGTTAACTCGGACTCTAACTTTAGATTGACTGCCTTTTGGACTTGTTCCTCATTCGTTTTTCTAGGCGAATACCCTTCCCAAATCGGAGGCGGACACTTATTATAACAAACACCCTGTTTCTTACCAGTATCCTTTTTCTTCTTTGGCTTTGTTTCTTCACCTTTAAACGCTTCAAATCCTTCAACTGTTGGATAAATTCTATCAATTATGTAGTCACAACCTTTGTAACTTTGCAGCAATCTTCTGATTCTTTCATTCTCAGTTGCTTCACTATCCAACTCTTTCTTCCACTTTGCACATTCTTCTATGTACAAGTTGATCTCTTTCTGCTTTGTCATCATGGTAGCATTCAACATCTTCAAAGCTTTCTCTCTTTCAGTGTTAGTCTTTTCCAGACTATTCACAGTTCTGTTCAATACATCATATGACTGTTTTAATTTTTTTACATCAAACAACAACTTTTCTTTCAACTTTTCTAACTCACTAAACCTCTCATCTTTTTCTATACATTGTTTACATGACTCTAAACAAGTAAAACAAGGTTTTGTGACTTCAACAATCTTCTCTACCTCCACACTCTTCTCAACTTCCACTATCTTCTCCACTTCAACTATCTTCTCAATCACTTTGACTTCTTTCAATTCTTTTGCAGCTTTTCTCTCTTTGAACTTCTTCAATTTATCTGCAAAATAAAATTCAAATTGGTCAGAAGATAAATGTGTTTTTCCAAGATTTATCTGTTCAAGCTCTTCATCATCACTCTTATCTGTTGAACTGTTTTCAAAGGAAACAGATTCTTCATCTATTTCTTCATCATCAGATAACACAGCCATCCATTCTTTCACCAACTCTGGCCTTTGAACAATCTGAGCAATAAAAGCTTTAATATTGGGATCAGCTGGAATATACTTATCCCAGCTAAAACCTTCAGCTACTTTCTCATCATCTTGATCAACAATGCCATGATAAGCTTTCCTGTTTGCATCCTCGATCATTCTTCCATGTGCCGTTTTAGCTTCTTTTTGTTGATGTGGTTGATGAGTGATTTGTTGATAAATGGATTTCCTATAATAATCATCTTTCCCAGACGACTCCTTTGCTCCTCTCGGCTCCTGATTCTTGCACTCTCTTTTATAGTGGCCTTTCTCCCTCCAACGAAAACAGACAACTTTAGATTTATCAAATCCTAGATTAGAAAGGTTTGCATCCAAGAAATCATTTCTTCCTGTAACCAATCTAAACTTTTCTGCTCTCCTCAAAACACTAGCTAAGGCCCATTTAATATCCATCAGTTCCAGCTCCTCTGCATCAATTTGGTTATAATCTTCCTTTGTGAGCATCGGATTACCAATTCTTCCGGCAATCAACCCTTCATAAGACTCTAATGCAGTGACCAATAATCCCATATGATGTTTTACAACTTCTTCAAAATAATTTTGACCATTTTGAAGATGTAGAGCTACATTACACTGAATTGAATGCCCATTTCCAGCAGATGCACTTTGAACACTTGGAGGATTCACCGTTGAGAACCCACTGGTGTTGACTGATCCTTGACTGCTTGGTGTACATTGATTTCCAGCACTAAATGCAGTTTGTATCTTTGGACTTGCTTCAGCAGTTTGAACATTTCCTTTATAGTATAATTTAATATCTTGTTGATGAGTAGAACTGTTCATTCTAGCAATTTTCTGCTGCTCTAGATCCTGTGCTTCCAACTTCTCTATAAACTGTGCAATCGATAACCTTCTAAACTGTCCGGAATTTTTCAATATCATCAGATATGTACCCCATTCCTGTTGCGGTAACGCATCAGCAAGCTTTTCAACCCATTCTGCTGGAGTTTTTGTAATCTTCAACTGTGACATAGTGCGTACAAGATGACAGTATCTTTCAATAAGACTCTTTGTTGTTTCACCAGGCATGCACGTAAATAGTTCAAATTCCTTTTTCAACAAAGCTGCTTTACTTTGTAGCATTTCAGTACTTCCCTCAAATTTCTTTTTAAGAGCTTCCCAGATAGAGTAAGCATTGTCATCATGTTGAAGCAACACAAAAATATCCTCCTTTACTGCTTGTTGTAACAGATTGATCATCATTTTCTCTCCTTTATAACTATCTCTTTCTTGCTCTGTAAATTCTGAAATGATTTTATCGACTCCCGCTGAATTCTTTGGCCTCTCATATTCAGTTTCGATGCTCTCCCAAGCTTTTAAATGATTCGCCTGAACCCAATTCTCAAACCGTTTCTTCCATCCGTGATAATCTTCAATTCCCATAAGTTTAAGGGGTTTTGCATTGTTCCAGTTTCATTCTCCATTGTCATGTTCTTAGCAATGTCACCCGGAGTAGTCGGAGATGTTGCGAATGCGTTGTAGAATTTAGAATCCATGTTTCGGTATCAAAATTTCTCAAACAAGCTTTCAAACGAACTGGTTCACCTCGTAAAACACCTGAACGAACAAACAAACAATTAGTTTAACCGAATTAAAAATGTGAATGTGAATGGCGATTTAATCAATCTAGGACTCGTGTCGAAGATTTGTGGACTCGTTTCAATGTTGATAACGTGAGATCGCTGAATGAATGGACTTTGCCAAAAAGATATGAATTCAATTGATCCGATTAAACTTGATATAGAACACTTTCAACTGGGCTGACAACTAACAAAGATGATTGGGCCGAGGACTTTATAATGTTGAAACTTGGACTTGGGCTGAATATTGATGTGAATTGAATTTGGTGTGAACTGACTTAAACCTTGGGCCGTTGAAATACTTGGGCTGACAACACAATAAATGATCTAACCAAACTTGACTTTAGTAGTCCGAAGATATATGGTGGGCTGACTCTTTCAAGTAACACTTCAATTTGATTGGGCCAATAACATGAAGTGGGCTACTAACTTTAATCACATGCAAAACTGTCCAACTCACATGCAACTTTGACCAAAATAGCTGACACTTTATCTTACTTCACATGCACACACTAATGGTTCTGAATATCAAATTGACCGAAAACAAACTTTTTCAAAACTAGTGCATCACATGAATTCTGATAACTTTCACAATCTCCCACTAACTTTTAATTGAACCCCACATGTAACCTTTAATTGCCGACAAAACTAGTAATGATGATTACTCAATTCTCATTGGACCTTTAATTCTTAAGATCACATGAATCAATGAAGCGTAACTTGTGCCAACAACATCACATGTGCAACCATCATAAATTGACAACACCAATTTCAAAAACAATCTAATTGGACCTCAACTATAATGGCTGACACCTGACTATATTCTCATGCAAAATCAACTTTGCTTTAAATGAAAGCACATGGGTCTGATTAAACTTGTCATCTTGTGAAATCAGACTTTGAAACTATGAGCGGAATCAAATGTTTACAAGAGCGGAATCAGAAACAATCAGGAGCGGAATCAAAAATTTTGCAACCAGGAGCGAAATCAACATCAAGTTCAGGAGCGGAATCACAGATTTAGCAGCCAAGAGTGAAATCAACAGAAAGTTTAGGAGCGGAATCAGACTTTCAAGAGCGAAAACAGGAATAATCATTACGAGCGGAATCAACTCGGAGTCCATTTTGGTCCATTTTTAAGTCGATTTCAGCTATGAAACTTTCAAGGATTTGTTAATAGTCACTTTTATACAATTTGTGAAAATTTGAATCGATTTTGACCGTTAAAAAATTCTGAAATGAAGAAAGAATGGTGTAGAAGACAGAAAAACACTGATATCCAGCTGAATTCGACAGAACTCCTCGTACTTGGCTCTGATACCACTTGTAGGATCGAATTCTGACCCGAACGAGTCTTTCAGAGGAGTTTTAATCAGTTTCAGGTGCGGAAAACAAGAAACTGATGTAGAAACAGCAAACAATTCACTTTTAATCACCTTTTGTATTGATTTATAACAGATTATATGCAAACGTCACACCGGCAGCACCTCGGTATGGAATACAAGAACTCTACATCTAATTTCGCTCATAGTTTCTGATTCCCCACGAAATGGCATGGTGTCATTTGGAGCGGAATTAGAATTTAACTTTCGAGTGGAATCAGCATTTTACATTCCGAGTGGAATTAGAAACTTATGTGATTCCCCACGAAATGACAAGGTGTCATTTCGAGTGGAATCACCTCTAAAAAACCACTATCTCGTTTTTCGAGCCCTGATCTAACTATTACAGTACAAGACTCGATAGAAGACGAAGTCGACAGATGTAGTGCACCAACAGGTTGAAAAATCTACCAAATAATAAAAAAAAAAATATCCTTAAAACCCCGTGTATTACACGTGTTATATAAATGTAACTTTGTATAGTAAATAATAAAATATATATATTTTTTAACAACACCGTGTTTTACACGAGTTGAATAAATATAATTTTGTATACCAAATAATAAAAAAATTATATTTTTAATAAATTTGAATAACATTTAATATTAATTTTTATTTTTAATATAAGATAAGTAGGAAAGAGAGGTATTTGTTTTAAAATATATTAAATTAACAATTTAGATTTGAGGATAATATTTTATTAAAGTATGAAAAGATTTAATATTAATTTATTATTTATTTAATTAATATAAGATAAGTATAGATTTGAGAATACCTTTAATGAATGACACGTGTCCAAAAGTTGGTTTCTTTTATTATAGTAGACTAGCGGTAAGACCCGTGTGCAAACACGGGTCGTTTCTTAGAAAACCATGCATAACACATTATTAAAATGTAAGAAGTTTTTATTTATATACAGATAGACACATCTAAGACTAACATGGCTAAATTTATTATTCTAATATCAACTGTTAGAATTACATTATTGAAAACATAATCCTGAATTTTAACATTTTGTATGCATTCAAGCTAGTTACAAATATTTTGTGGTTTTCAATGGCAAACACTAACATCATTAAAACAGCGTTTTGAAACCACTGTTTAACCTAACAGTGGTTTTAAAAACTGGTTTGAAAACACTGTATTAACCCAACAGTGGTTTCAAACACCGTTTAATCTAACAGTGGTTTCAAAACACTGTTCTAACCCAAAACAGTGGTTTCAAACACTGTTTTTACCCAAAAGTGGTTTCAAACACTGTTTTAACCCAAAAGTGGTTTCAAACCACTATTTAACCTAACAGTGGTTTTAAAAGTGGTTTGAAAACACTGTTGCTTTCTTCAACTCTTATTCTGTGAAAATGGTCACTTGGTTGGCAGTATCTTTGCTTCTGTAAATAACATTATGTTCCTAAGACTCACACTCGATATCTAAATTAAAACACGAAATTAACAGTTGTCGTAATAACAATATCTTGCATATACATCATTTGATGCAAATCCAATGTAGCAGATCTTTGTACATAATAGACTTTAGATATCAGCAGACTTTAGAGATCATCATATGTTGGATGCCACTGCCACGTGGCTCTCTGTTGCTGACTTATCTTGCTCTATATGAGCCATCTTAGCTTCACTATTTTATTTCCATTGCTCAAGTAGCACCTGCAATTTTGTCATAAGGTTTCGTGCCGATGCAACATCCATCACAGGTCTAACCTCCTGCATGGTTTCCATGTATCATATGATAAGCATGAAAATATAGATATTGTCCATTTATGATCAAAATATCATATATTAAATGCCATATCTTGCAAAAATTGATGGTTCACTTTAAAAATAGCATAGGAATAACTAAAACGTATGGAAGATAACATGCATTTCATGATGTGCATACCTCATATGAAACCAATGTGAAGGTGGCACCTTGAGAACTACCTTGCAAATAGTTTTTGACTTCAGTAGACGTGGTTACTTCTGGCTCGATAACATCAGCTGGATAAATCTTTAAACTCTTTAAGTCAGTAAATGGCTTTCCATATGCGTGGTTCCTGTGATTAGGCGATGTGTTGAACAAAGACCTGATGTAACTGTTTTGATGACTACAACTACCACATCTGCATTGTAAGGATCAATTGTATTCTACTTCCTATTGTTCCTTCAGTTTAATTCTATGAAAATTTGGAGAATATGATATTCTGGTAGTCAATCACTGTGGTTTATGAGATAGGCCTCATTGAATTCAACTTTACACTTCGTCAGTTGGCATACTCATTCAGTATATTGTATACATATCTTTTGTTAACAATCTTACTTAATCTAGATATCTTTTCGTAAACCTCCATTCGATTTACTTATCCTATAGTTTACTTGTACCCCATTGTTATCTTGTACATGAATGAGTAATATGTTTTTATCGTTATACAACGAAGTACTCAAGCCTTTGCTTCCCTGTAATGTCATATATGAGGTATATTCTCTCGTATCTTTTAATACAACTTCTATTTGCAAGCTTTCTGTATGATATCCAGTTTATTGATTATTATTAAACCTTATTACACTCTGCTATTTGAATATGTGGAGCCAGAATTTCGAATTTTGAATGTGACAGAGGTTTTGAATTTTGAATGTGAGAGAGGGCTTTGAATTTTGAATATGGGGCAGAGCTTTCCTTTTATGTGTAGGCAGACCTTTGAAGAAAGAATGTGGGCAGATCTTTGAAGAAAGAATGCGGGCCAGACCTTTGAAATTTTAAAGTGGGGCAGTGGTTTGAATTTATGATGTCACATGCTCCCTTTATGGCTGCAATCTCATCATTGATGACATAAGAAAAGCATTGTTGGACAACCTCTATAGTTGACACATCAGCTTTTCTTATGTCACTCAAATTTCTCCTTTTATAGAAAGTATAGATAGATAAAAATATATTATTAAATCCAGTTTTATGTACTTTAATTTATATAATTCTTATCCTTATTATATTATAATTCTTATCCTTATTATGTTATAAAGAAAAAACAACGTTCTTTACAAAAGGTAAGATACATTGTTGACTACAATAATGTGCCTAAGCAACTGCAACACTGCTTTCATTTCCTAGGTTTAATTCGTTGTTATAATGAATTTTAATGCATAACTATAGAATGATGTGTCTAACTCGTTATAAAAATCCATTAACTTTCAATATCTAATTTGTTGTTATAGTGGACTGTTGATGCAACAAATACTAGACCGATGGTAGTAGCTGGGTTGGTTAGGCAAAAGGGTTGGAGGGTTCCGGTTTTCCTAACGCAGGTCGTGAGGTCCCCCCACGTTTGCAAGACGTGGAGAGAGGTTCACTTGTTGTATTTTGTTGTTTGTTCAAGATCCTCAACTTAAGTGTGTTCAGCTTCGGATGCAAGAGTAGTGGAAAAGTGTGTGTTGAATGTGAAGAAGGGAGACTTGCATGAGACAAGTGCTCGAGATGAAAGACCAGAGATACCAATGGAATCAGAGCTGATCGGAATGTCCTTTGGCACTAAATGAAGTGTCATTTTATAGGGGAAGGCATCGCCCAAAGAGGAATCCTTGGACTAGTGAACCATGCTTGCAGTGGGAGACTTACCCATTTTGAGGTTGAACGGCTTGGACCTGCGGGTAAAAGGGAGCTTCTTGTGCATGTGCTCACTTTTACGGCTGTGAGAGGGCTAGACAAGTAATCAAGTGACATGCTACTGTTCATGTTCTTTTTGCTATTCACCATAGTTCCCGGGTTATGAAGCTTTCAACCTTTTTACCTTTTAAGCTAAAACGTGTTTTAGTCATTTTGTGAGATTTTAGCTACCCCCGTCATCAGCCACCCCAAGTCAGAGGTGTTTGGGTTTTATGCTCAAATGCTTCTGACTTTTTCGTCATTTTTATTGCCTGAAGGCTTGAAGGCTTCAAGGCTTCAAGGTTTGAGAACGGTTGAGAATTTTGAATTTAAAACTTGTCACACCCCTTTCTGCGGCGGAAGCACGAGGTGTGATCATGAAAGGTTCTCATTGCATACGAAAGGTAAACATACTACATGCTCGTAAAAATATCTTCAATATCAAACATTTCATAATGTGAAAACATAAGTTAGCGTTTACATCGCGAGATAGCATAAAACATTGTCTTAAAAGTTTACAACTTTATTTAAAGATAAACATAAGCGACATCCACAAGCAGGAGTAAGGCCGCGCGCACATCCACTTCTAATTACCTGAAATACATGTGAGTTTTGGAAAAAACGTCAACATAATGTTGGTGTGAATTCATGCAGTTTTTGTATTTCACGTTTGTATACTTTGTACGAAAACATAGTTGGTATATTGTGTAAATCCAATATTCTTGCGTACACCACGTACTCATGTAAAATCAAGTGTTCATGTATAAATCAAGTATTCTTATGGTATGATTATTGTATAAACAAAGTATTCTTTGTACGTATCAGGGTTGTTAATGGGTTGCAAGGCCATTAACATGTGACACGACTTAGGAAGTCACCAAACCTTAGGCATTTTTCTAGTTGGCATATTCTGAGACACAAAAGCACTGTTTGGTACTCGTTCTCACCAAGAGTGTGGCTGCCCGACACCCGTTAGATCTAACATTTTGTTCTGCGGTCTAGGTATATTGTTGATTAATGGTGCTTATGGTACCCTATTCGTGACACGATTTCTTGTATCATTTCTCATACTTCTTGTATCATTTCTTAAAACGCATCATACTTGGTACTCGTTCTCACCAAGAGTGCTTCTTGTATTTTTGTATTCTTAAAACGCATCATACTTGGTACTCATTCTCACCAAGAGTGCGTTTTGTTTTTGTATCATACCATTTGTAAACATTGTAACATTTGTACATGTATTTCACCCCCGAAGTTATAAAACTGAAAACAGTTAAAAGAAAAGGGGGAGCATGAACTCACAACCTTGCGTTCCTTGCGTCGTAAACTTCACCGGGTTTGTTTTATCTAGCGTCGTGACCTAAACGTGTTTTATTAACGTTAGTCACTAGACTTGTATCACACAAGTAGAAGTCACCATCTTTTATGTATGTATTCTTGTGTTAAAAATAATCTATATTTTTTACTAAGTGTCTTACTTATATCATTTTCTTTAACATATAACACGTTAGATCGTTCTCAAATAACCTACCCGACATTTAGACACGCAAATTACTACTTATGTCGTTTCGGCTTTAATCTTCAAAACTGGGCTGTTTTCGGGGATTTTAATAAAATAGTTAACTTATTCCAAAAATTCCCAAACTTTTACAGAATGTCTTAACCGATCCAAATATTATTGTGTAACAATCTCAGAATCCAATTCATTACCAATATTTTATAAAAAATCATTTCCCGAACTGCAATCAGATTCATCTTTTTCTGACTGCAGTCCACGGAATAATTTATTTAAAATTCATCGTAAGTCCGATTTATGAAATTCCAGTGGAGGAATTACAAATACATCAGTGGTCATCTACAGTACAAATTTCATGTGCTATTTCTACACAGAACTCAAGTTATGACTAAAAACATTTCGCATATTTACTGTAGTAAAAACTCAGCTTTAGCTGCTGTTACAAAAAGAGTCTTTAAAAATAGTAAACGAAGTCCAAAAATTATGATTCCAATGCCATTAGAACCGTATTTCATAATAACACGTGATAGACTCAAGAAAATCAAGTTTTTGTCAAGTTACGATCTGGTTACAGCCAGTTGAAGTTGGCTGGAAACTTTACTCAGCATACTTTTTATAGTCTAGATGCCACTAAAATGTACACATACGATTACCATTCATTCTAATAACTATTTATATCATTACGTAAGTCATTTACAACAGATTATCGTCTATATAATTTAGATTTATCAGGTATTACATCTCTCATCTCATGTTTTATGCAAAGCTCTAGGTTCATGACTTCTTCACAAGATTCATTAGAGTTCTTATTATTTTGATCATTAAACATCATTAACCACTCAAACAAGATGTAAAAAGCAAAGATCTAAGTTCTTACCACTAGCTCAAGGCTAGGGATGTTCAAGAGAAGGAAACGAGTGGATAAAAGCAAACGGTGAAGGTCCTTCGAACTCCGAATGTTCCTAGCTTCGTTAACCACCTCCTTGCACCTTAATACAAGCTTGGAATGGATGATTGAAGGTTGAAGATGGTGGTGATGGGGCTGCCTGGTTTCAGCCGATTGGAGAAGAAGGAGGAGAGAAGAAGCGTGGGGTGTTATGTGGTGTGAGAGTTATGAAGCTCATGGTCCCCTAGTCTTACTTATAATCCATTTTAAGGGTTCTACCATTGTGTAATATGTCCAATATCAACACAACATATCAAATAAATTATTAAAAGAAATCAAGGGGTGTACCCCCTTGTCTAGAACCGGTTATGGGGGGGCGGGTGGGGGTGGCTAGTTAGGTTTCTATTCACAATTACATCTTCTAGTTACCTTTCAAGTGTTGATTTTTAGTGTTAAATGTGTTTAGGTGTTTTAGGATATAATATGATGTTTAGGGACCACAACTAGCTTGGTAATGTTAAAATAATGTCTCTAATAATATTTTGATGTTCCGGGTAAAGTCCGGTTGTTCGGTTATATACCGGTTCGTTAAAGTGCTAAATTGCATCTTTTAGTGTCTTTTAAGTATATTTTTGTGACACTTTTAATTCCTGACACTTAGGGAAGTATTCTAGTTGATAAATCATAATTTCTGCATAATACTTCAGTGCCATTATGCTGATTATAGCTAATTTTAGATAAGTTCTGCACTTAAAGTGCGTTTCGGGTGCTTTTTAGTGCGTATTTTAGCTTCCGTAAGGTATATAATGTATTCTGGGGTTTTAATGTATTCTTGTTGTTGGACCTACACCTAGGCCTCAATTTTAATGTCTGACTGCTTTCTGTAGTTCTGTTGACACATTGTGTCTTACCGGTGAGTTTACTAGTATTTCTGACTCAACGCTCTCGTTTATGCATAAAGCAATATTTTGTAGTATAAAACGTGCATGAATTCACTTGTTTAGTATGTGTTCAGACCTTGCTGACAATTAAGCACATAATTGCAGTCATTAAATAATAATTATAGTGTACAGAAATTACCGGTTTGGTGCCAGTTGTCACAGTCTCCCCCCGTTAAAAAGAATTTCATCCCGAAATTCAGGCTGAACTAACTCTCGTTGGATTCTTCTTGAATAGGTGGGGATACTTTTCTTTGAACTGGTCTTCACGTTCCCATGTGTGCTCGGGTCCGTGCTTAGAGTTCCAATGTACCTTGACAAGTTTAACAGTGCTCCTCCTGGTCTTGTTGACTTTCTAATCTGTAACCTCAACGGGTTGTTCTGTAAATCGGAGGGTGTCATCAATATGTACTTCATCCGCAGGGAGGATCACGTCTTCTTGTGTTGGACTCTTCATGAGGTTGGATACATGGAACGTATCATGTACTCCATTAAGTTCTTCCGGTAACACCAACTTGTACGCCACGGTACCAATTCTTTCCAAGATTCTGAATGGTCCGATGTATCGTGGATTCAGCTTTCCACGCTTTCCAAATCTTACTACGCCTTTCCAAGGTGAGACTTTTAACAACACTTTGTCTCCCACCTCGAATTCTGATGGTTTTCGTTTTTGATCAGCATAGCTCTTTTGTCGATCTCGGGCCGCCTTAATGCGCTCTCGGATCTGCATAATCTTGTCGGTTGTCTCTTGCATAAGTTCAGGACCAACCATACGTTTATCTCCAGCGTCTACCCAACATAAGGGCGATCGACACTTGCGGCCATACAGAGCTTCGAACGGTGCGGCTTTTATGCTTGTATGATAACTGTTATTGTAGGAGAACTCAACCAAGGGTAGGTGAGTATCCCAGCTGCCGCCTATGTCCATGACACATGTGCGAAGCATATCTTCTAACGTTTGTATAGTCCATTCGCTCTGGCCATCTATTTGTGGATGGAATGCCGTGCTTAGATCTAGCTGAGATCCAAAGGCTTCCTGAAAGGATTGCCAGATTCTTGAGACAAAGCGTCCATCTCTGTCTGAAATGATTGAGATAGGTACTCCATGACGTGCCACAATTTCCCTTAAGTATATGTCTGCAAGCTTTCCAGTGCTATCCTTCTCTCGGATCGGTAGGAAATGCGCAGACTTTTTAATCGATCAACTATTACCCATATCATATCGTGCCCTCTCGGGGTCATGGGTAATTTTGTTATGAAGTCCATTGAGATTTGCTCCCACTTCCACATGGGTATCTCTGGTTGTTGTAGTAGGCTAGACGGTTTCTGATATTCAGCCTTAACCTTAGCACAGGTTAGGCATTTTCCAACATACACAGCAACGTCACTCTTGAGTCTCGGCCACCAATAGTATTCTTTTAAGTCTTGATACATTTTGTCCGATCCTGGATGGATCGAGTATTTCGATTTGTGCGCTTCGTCAAGAATGACTTCTCGTATGCCACCATAGAGTGGAACCTTAAGGCTCCCTCTTCATTTGGCCCCATGTATTTCAACATACCCCGGAGGTATTCAGCTTTACGGTTTTCCATCTTAAGGGCTTCTTGTTGTGCATCACGAATACGTGCAGTGAGTTTCGTTCGAATAGTCATTACTAATGCTCGAACCCTTAGGGTCTTAACCCTTTCTTTTTGACTTAGTGCGTCCGCTACAACGTTAGCCTTTCCAGGATGGTACTTAATCTCACAGTCATAGTCATTCAGCAGCTCGACCCATCGTCCTTGTCGCATGTTTAATTCCTTCTGATCAAATATGTGTTGTAAGCTTTTGTGATCTATGAAGATTGTACATCGAGTACCATATAGATAGTGTTGCCAGATCTTCAAGGCGAATACCACTGCGCCCAGCTCCAGGTCATGAGTGGTATAGTTTCTTTCATGAACCTTCAATTGTCTTGAAGCGTAAGCGATGACTTTCTGGCGTTGCATGAGCACGCAACCCAAACCTTGTCGTGAGGCGTCGCAGTATACCACGAAGTCTTCAGTACCTTCGGGTAATGATAGTATCGGTGCATCGCAGAGCTTGTTTTTAAGTAACTGGAAGGCTTCTTCTTGTTTGTGACCCCAGTTGTATTTCTTGTCTTTCTGTGTAGGGGTCGTTAGCGGTTGAGCTATCTTTGAGAAGTTCTCGATGAAACGTCGGTAATAGTCTGCTAAGCCCAAGAATTGTCGAACTTCAGTTGGGGTTTTGGGGGCTTCCCAATTCTTTATTGCTTTGATCTTGGATGGGTCTACATGAATGCCCTTTTTGTTCACAACGTGACCCAAAAATTGTACTTCGCGAATCCAGAATTCGCACTTCGAGAACTTTGCATAAAGCTTCTCTTTCTTTAGTAGTTCCAGAAAAGTTCTGAGATGTTGCTCATGTTCCTCTTTCGTTCGCGAGTAAATCAGGATATCATCGATAAATTCAATCACGAATTTATCGAGATATGGTTTACATACACGGTTCATCAGATCCATAAAGACCGCTGGTGCATTCATCAGCCCAAATGGTATCACAAGAAATTCGTAATGCCCATATCACGTTCTGAAAGCAGTCTTTGGCACGCTTTCTTCTTAGATTCTTAGCTGATGGTATCCAGATCGAAGGTCGATCTTGGAATAGTAGCTTGATCCTTGCAATTGATTAAATAAGTCATCAATCCACGGTAGTGGATACCGATTCTTGATCGTGAGCTTGTTCAGTTCTCTGTAATCGATACACATCCGCAGAGTTCCATCCTTTTTCTTTATGAACAATATTGGAGCTCCCCAAGGCAAGAAGCTTGGCCTTATGAATCCTTTATCCAACAACTCCTGGAGTTGTGTAGATAATTCTTGCATTTTGGATGGCACAAGTCGATAGGGCGCCTTGGCTACAGTGCGGCTCCTGGAACCAAGTCTATACGGAATTCGACTTGTCGTTGTGGAGGTAGTCCTGGCAGATCTTCGGGAAAAACATCAGGAAATTCCTTCACCACAGGAATGTATTCGAGTTTCGGCTCCTCAGCCTTCTTATCTACAACGTGTGCTAGGAAGGCAACACATCCGTTCCTTAAGCACTTCTGTGCCTTCATACAACTGCTGATTCGAAGAGGCGCGTTTCATTTTTCTCCATGTACAATGAGAGTTTCATTATTCGACAGAGGGATGTGAATGATTTTCTCATGACAAATAACCGCAGCTTTGTTTTTGGTCAACCAGTCCATTCCGACTACTACATCGAAGCTACCTAATTGAATAGGTAAGAGGTCGATGCTAAATCTTCGTTCACCAAGTTCTAGTGTGCAGCCTCTAACAACTTCGCCCGATTCAACAAGTTTACCATTGGCTAGTTCTATGGAATAAGGAATTTCTAATCTACTAGATTCTATTCCAAGCATGCGTTTAAATTCCACAGACATGAAGCTATAATCGGCGCCAGTGTCAAATAATATGGATGCAAAGTGATTGTTAATGAGAAACGTACCGGTGACCACATTAGGGTCCTCGCGTGCGTTCTTTGCTCCAATCACAAATGCTCGAGCCTGAGCATTGTTTCCCTCTGGGCAGTCCTTCATGAAATGATCATTGCTTCCACATCTGAAGCATCCTTGGTTCCGCCCCTTCCCGTTACCATTCTTGTTACTAGCGCCATTTCCATTCCGGTTCTTTCCTTTTCCCCAACAGTCTTCTGTTTGATGACACAACCTTCCACATTTGTCGCACCTTGGAATGCGACAAGCTCCTTCATGATGATACTTACATTTTTGGCATTTAGGCATGGTGCCTTGGTATCCTTTGGTTACAAGGGTTTTCGTCTCCTGAGGCGGGTTAGTGTCGCTCTTCTTGCTGAAACCTTTGTTGTTGCGAGTTGCTTGATTCAGATTCGAATGCTTTCTTTTCTTGTCACCGGACGACTCAACATGTGTCTCGGTCTTCTCTGTTGGGTTCAACGATAACTTCTTCATACGAACACAATCTTTAGTAAGGCTGACAGCCAGAGTTATAGCCTTAGTGATTGTTTGAGGTTTGGCCGAAGTTACCATACCACGGAATTCTGAGGCCAGTCCCCAAATGTAGCGTTCAACGCGCTTGAATTCGGGAGTCACCATGTAGGGAAGCACTCTAGACAGATCGTGGAACCTTCGAGTATAACCATTAATGTCAGCACCTTCCATGGTCAAGTGCCAGAACTCCGTTTCCAGCCTTTGGAGTTCAGCACGAGAGCAATACTTCTCTCTCATTCTTTCCTTCAGTTCCTCCCAAGTTAGACCATAAGCGGCATCATCGCCCAAGGTTTGGACTTGTAAGTTCCACCAAGTCAAAGCTTCATCGACAAATAACCCAGTAGCAAAGGTGACTTGTTGATCCACGGTACACTTGCTCATGCGGATAGTAGCTTCAGTCTTCTCCGTCTAGCGTACAAACGCTACTGCACCTCCTGTGCCGTCATAGTCCATCGGCTTGCAGTCGAGAAACTGCTTGAAAGTTCAGCCTGGAATTGATTCAACCAATTCACACGTGAGCAATCAAAGAAATAATGAAACAAGGATCGTTCATGAATTTCTCCATGCTTAGTACATGTCTTAAGGTTACCTTGAGCTGCGTTTCCTCCAGACGAATCTCCATGCCCGTTACGTCTAGCATTGCTTGGTCCTCCACTGTCTTGAGTACGGTTTGCCTCATACTGGGCGATAGCAGCAGAGATCCTTTCTTCCAGTAGAGCGTTCAGCTCTTCAGCAGTTCTTGGCAGTGGGGGAGGAGGAGGTTGATCGTCATTGCGAGCATTCACAGCTTTCCTGGGTGCCATGTTCTGACAGAACATAACACAACAGGGTTAAACATTTGTTTGATATCGTCATACTAGACAGTAGTAGCATATATATTCACAGGTATATACCACATAAGTGACATCAAACAATTATTACTCTAGCAGAGTACTTAGTAGGCTTGCACTGAGGGAATCTACACGTGACAAGACTTGCTGTGGTTTCTGTGCACTAAATTTCATAATTATGTATGCATCCATAATTACATAACTCCTTGCGCAGTCCGCACAGTTCGTTTCATCCTCGTATTTCTTCCTTCAGATAGGCCATCGCCTTCAGGTACAGTCACGTATACTTGTGACATTCTACTTCTAGCATGTGTAAATATCAATTATCACACATAATTGCCAGTAATTTCTCAGTTAAAGACAAGTGCTACTTCTGTGCACCCTAAGTCTTGTAGTGTCTTTTCTAGACTCTTGTAAACAGTTTCAGGTAGTGGATGTCGCAGGACGTTTTATGCAATGAAAACTCTTTGAAAAATTGTTTTCGTGAAAGGATCCTAGAGATTGTAGACTAGACCTGAGAAGAAATCCTGGTTCACTACAATCGCAGCTATGATACCAATCTGTCACACCCCTTTCTGCGGCGGAAGCACGAGGTGTGATTATGAAAGGTTCTCATTGCATACGAAAGGTAAACATACTACATGCTCGTAAAAATATCTTCAATATCAAACATTTCATAATGTGAAAACATAAGTTAGCGTTTACATCGCGAGATAGCATAAAACATTGTCTTAAAAGTTTACAACTTTATTTAAAGATAAACATAAGCGACATCCACAAGCAGGAGTAAGGCCGCGCGCACATCCACTTCTAATTACCTGAAATACATGTGAGTTTTGGAAAAACGTCAACATAATGTTGGTGTGAATTCATGTAGTTTTTGTATTTCACGTTTGTATACTTTGTACGAAAACATAGTTGGTATATTGTGTAAATCCAGTATTCTTGCGTACACCACGTACTCATGTAAAATCAAGTGTTCATGTATAAATCAAGTATTCTTATGGTATGATTATTGTATAAACAAAGTATTCTTTGTATGTATCAGGGTTGTTAATGGGTTGCAAGGCCATTAACATGTGACACGACATAGGAAGTCACCAAACCTTAGGCATTTTTCTAGTTGGCATATTCTGAGACACAAAAGCACTGCTTGGTACTCGTTCTCACCAAGAGTGTGGCTGCCCGACACCCGTTAGATCTAACCTTTTGTTCTGCGGTCTAGGTATATTGTTGATTAATGGTGCTTATGGTACCCTATTCGTGACACGATTTCTCGTATCATTTATCATACTTCTTGTATCATTTCTTAAAACGCATCATACTTGGTACTCGTTCTCACCAAGAGTGCTTCTTGTATTTTTGTATTCTTAAAACACGTCATACTTGGTACTCGTTCTCACCAAGAGTGCTTCTTGTATTTTTGTATTCTTAAAACGCATCATACTTGGTACTCGTTCTCACCAAGAGTGCGTTTTTGTTTTTGTATCATACCATTTGTAAACATTGTAACATTTGTACATGTATTTCACCCCCGAAGTTATAAAACTGAAAACAGTTAAAAGAAAAAGGGGAGCATGAACTCACAACTTTGCGTTCCTTGCGTCGTAAACTTCACCGGGTTTGCTTTATCTAGCGTCGTGACATAAACGTGTTTTATTAACGTTAGTCACTAGACTTGTATCACACAAGTACAAGTCACCATCTTTTATGTATGTATTCTTGTGTTAAAAATAATTTATATTTTTAACTAAGTGTCTTAATTATATCATTTTATTTAACATATAACACGTTAGATCGTTCTCAAATAACCTACCCGACATTTAGACGCGCAAATTACTACTTATGTCGTTTCAACTTTGATCTTCAAAACTGGGCTGTTTTCGGGGATTTTAATAAAATAGTTAACTTATTCCAAAAATTCATAAACTTTTACAAAATGTCTTAAACGATCCAGATATTATAGTGTAAAAATCTCAGCATCCAATTCATTACCAATATTTTATAAAAATTCATTTCCCGAACTGCAATCAGATTCATCTTTTTCTGACTGCAGTCCATGGAATAATTTATTTAAAATTCATCGTAAGTTCGATTTACGAAATTCTAGTGGAGGAATTACAAATACATCAGTGGTCATCTACAGTACAAATTTCATGAGCTATTTCTACACAGAACTCAAGTTATGACTAAAAACATTTCGCCCATTTACTGCAGTAAAAACTCAGCTTTAGCTGCTATTACAAAAAAGGGTCTTTAAAAATAGTAAACGAAGTCCAAAAATTATGATTCCAGTGCCATTAGAACCGTATTTCATAATAACACGTGTTAGACTCAAGAAAATCAAGTTTTTTGTCAAGTTACGATCTGGTTACAGCCAGTTGAAGTTGGCTGGAAAACTTTACTCAGCATACTTTTTATAGTCTAGATGCCACTAAAATGTACACATACGATTACCATTCATTCTAATAACGATTTATATCATTATGTAAGTCATTTACAGCAGATTATCGTTTATATAATTCAGATTTATCAGGTATTACATCTCTCATCTCATGTTTTATGCAAAGCTCTATGTTCATGACTTCTTCACAAGATTCATTAGAGTTCTTATTATTTTGATCATTAAACATCATTAACCACTCAAACAAGATTTAAAAAGCAAATATCTAAGTTCTTACCACTAGCTCAAGGCTAGGGATGTTCAAGAGAAGGAAACGAGTGGATAAAAGCAAACGGTGAAGGTCCTTCGAACTCCGAATGTTCCTAGCTTCGTTAACCACCTCCTTGCACCTTAATACAAGCTTGGAATGGATGATTGAAGGTTGAAGATGGTGGTGTTGGGGCTGCTTGGTTTCAGCCGATTGGAGAAGAAGGAGGAGAGAAGAAGTGTGGGGTGTTATGTGGTGTGAGAGTTATGAAGCTCATGGTCCCCTAGTCTTACTTATAATCCATTTTAAGGGTTCTACCATTATGTAATATGTCCAATATCAACACAACATATCAAATAAATTATTAAAAGAAATCAAGGGGGTGTACCCCCTTGTCTAGAACTGGTTATGGGGGGGGGGGGGTAGCTAGTTAGGTTTCTATTCACAATTACATCTTCTAGTTACCTTTCAAGTGTTGATTTTTAGTGTTAAATGTGTTTAGGTGTTTTAGGATATAATATGATGTTTAGGGACCACAACTAGCTTGGTAATGTTAAAATAATGTCTCTAATAATATTTTGATGTTCCGGGTAAAGTCCGGTTGTTCGGTTATATACCGGTTCGTTAAAGTGCTAAATTGCACCTTTTAGTGTCTTTTAAGTATCTTTTTGTGACACTTTTAATTCCCGACACTTAGGGAAGTATTCTGGTTGATAAATCATAATTTTTGCATAATACTTCAGTGCCATTATGCTGATTATAGCTGATTTTAGATAAGTTCTGCACTTAAAGTGCGTTTCGGGTGCTTTTTAGTGCGTATTTTAGCTTCCGTAAGGTATATATGTAAACCCTTGTATGTATTCTGGGGTTTTAATGTATTCTTGTTGTTGGACCTACACCTAGGCCTCAATTTTAATGTCTGACTGCTTTCTACAGTTCTGTTGACACATTGTGTCTTACCGGTGAGTTTACTAGTATTTCTGACGCAACGCTCTCGTTTATGCATAAAGCAATATTTTGTAGTATAAAACGTGCATGAATTCACTTGTTTAGTATCTGTTCAGACCTTGCTGACAATTAAGCATATAATTGCAGTCATTAAATAATAATTAAAGTGTACGGAAATTACCGGTTTGGTGCCAGTTGTCACAAAACTGACAACTGATGTGATGTGATGTGATGTGATGTGATGTGTGGCAGTTTTTCAATTAGCGGTTTTATACAATAGGTAATAATAACCCCCTATTTTATTACTTTTTCCTTTATTAACGTCATTTGGTGATATTTTTTCACTTATCTTCTTCCGAGAATTTCGATTTCCTTTTCTAAACTCAGGTTAGTCCCCATTTCCTTGTGTGTTTTACTTGTTCTTTACTTTGATCATGGGTGCACGGAAAGATCTTTCCGTTAGTTTTTCATGCCTTACTCAAGAGGAAGTGGAGAATTTTTGTGTGGAATGGGGCATTGGTCTTAAATTTAATCCGGTTGCACCGGGTGTTGATAAATCCGTTGATCAGTGTCCCTCCGGTTCTGTTGCTTTGTACTGCCGTCATTTTGAATTTTCCAACCTTCGTCATCATTTTTCGCTTTTTGTATTGAACATCTTGGAGTACTATCTGGTTTCCTTTGGTCAAATTCATCTGAAGGGCATGGCTAGGGTTTTACACTTCGAGGTTTTATGCCGGGCTTGTGTTTATGACCCTTCGTTGTTGTTATTCCGTCGATTCTTTCGCCTGGCGAAGAATGGTGACTGGTTTACCTTTGAGACATCCAAGGCTGACATTTGTCTAATCTCTTCCTTGGTTACCACACTTGGTACCCGGAAAGATCGATTTTTCTGGGTTTCTGATTCTATTGTTCCCTTTAAAATGGTGTGGAGACACTCGGATGCCGTTCTCAATGAACCGGAACCTTCCGAGTCTGATTTGAATGAAGTTTTTCTTAAAACCATCCTAGAGTGCCCTTCAAGGGTTCGACCTTTTCCCGAACATTTGCTAGTTCTGTTAGGTGTTAGCAAATTGTGGGATAAGGCTAATCGGGATCCGGTTCTTATGAGGAATGGCCAGGGTACGCATTTTCCTTGTTTTGCCTTTTTGGGATATCTTTATTTGGTAGCTTATGTGTTTTTATTTTAAAATGTTTTGCAGTTATGTCTGCTTTGGACTTTATGAAAAGTGATGATGCATCCGATGTTGTCTTTACGGATGCTCAAGCCGCTGAAGGGGATGATGCTGTTGCTAGGGGTGTGGAACAGAGATTTGAGGATGCTGGCTATGTTAGTGTTTCTAACATCAAGGGTTTTACTAAGCCTGTTTTTCCCAAGGCTTCAACCCGTCATTTTGCTCGTCGTTTGTTAAGGAGTGCACTTCAATCTACTTCTTCTGATCCGGTGGAACTGAGTGATTATATTGAGGTTTCCGAGGGTCAAGATGTTGATGCTGAGAAGGAGAAAAAGTTAGTTGTTCATGGTAAGAAGAAGGCTTCGGCCAAGAAGGTTGTGACTACTCCTGTTCAGAGTTCATCGAGTAGAGACGTTGAAGGGTTGAACCAGGATGAAGTTTATGTTCCTGATTGGAATGTGAAGGTTGGTGATAGCTTCAAGGATCCGAATGTTTGTGCTAATGTGTTAGCTCACTTTGCTCCTCCTGGCGTTCGTGGTGCTAAATCTGAGATGGAGAGTGCTCACTTCACATCAAGGTATGTTAAGTTCCTGCAACCTTTCTGCCTTGGTAGCTGAGGGTGTTAGTCGTTTTTAGATGGAAATGCAGGAGTACGAGGAGTTTTCTAAGAAGAAGGAAAAGATGAAGTCTTCAATGGCCGTGATGAAGAAGAAAATTGATGGGTTTTCGAAGAAGGAGGAAGCTTGGGTCAAGAAGGTAGGTGAATTGACAAGGAGACATGAAATTGAGATGAATGATCTAAAGAAAAGTTTTGAAGCTGACCGGTTGAAGTTGAAAGCTGATAGGGAAGCCTTGACTGTTCAACAGAAGGCTTTTGATGAAGAGAAAGAAGGTTTGAAGGCTTCAGTTGTTCAAGCCACTGGTGATAACTAGTGGCTCATTGAGTAAGGCTTTCACCAGGTTGTTACATACCTCCTTCATTCCAATGAGTTCAACTCTGCTCTTGGAGAGGTCTATACGAAACTGCTAAATTTAGGGAAACATCAAGGCCTTATTGCTAGTTTTAAGCTTCACTAGTCTGGTCAGGCCTTGGAACTATCTCCCCTTTTTCGTCCTGATGCTTCCGAAGTGTTTAAGGCATCTGTCCAGCAGATGGAGAGGTTGACTTACCCATATGTAAGTCAAGTTGCAAATTTCTTTGGTAAACCCCTCTGTCTTGCAGGAGCTGAAGCTGACTGAGCTTAATGAAAAAGTTTGTGCTGAAGTGTTTGATTCCCTGTCCAAGAAACGTTCTCGTTCAGGAGATAGTGAGGAAACTTTTTCAGAAGATGCCGATGTCTCCAAGGAAGCAAGCCTCCAAGGTTCAGCTGTTGGGAGTGATGGTGGGTCGAAGCCTAAGAAGTCAAATATCACGGCCCCCGGTCCGGTTTAACCCGGTCCAGAAGCCGCGGGACAGAAATCCCATGGTACTTATTTAATTTGGCAGCGGAATTATTCACAGGATCGTTTAAAACATGAAAATGCCCGATTAATTTATTTCATAATTAGGGATAAACCCCATAATTTACAATAAAGGTGATTTCTCACGGAAATCCCCTATTTTACAAAAACATGTTTATTCATTTTTTTGAGCTACATCCTCAAGCTTGTAGTGCTATACTGCACTTTTTCCTGGATCACAACAGATCACCTGAAACATGTTTTAAAAAGGTTTTATCAGCAGGGAAATACTGGCGAGTCACTAATTTTGCACAAAACGACACATTGTTATAATATACAGTATTAAGGGCGATTACATTGTTTATATATCAACCAATTACCCAACGGTATTTGTCACTCGACTCGTTTCTATGACTATGGTCATATCACCCATTTGCTAACTCGTTGTCCAATGGTGACGGTTATCAAGTAATGTATACAAAACCCTACATACCGGCAGTAATTGAAGATTACAAAGACTTAATCCCTGTAATTATAACCTTGAAAATAAATAGAGTTTTGTAAAGCAGTTTGATAAAAAGAGAATGACTCACATTGCAGATTTAAACGGGCAGAGTTTAGCCTACTGATAAGCCTGTTAACCTAATTCAAATAACAATGCACACGAAAACTAGGTTAGTAACTTTAATCCAACTTTTACGACAACTCACGAGATCAAAACCTTCACAATGAATGACAAAGTGCGATACTTAAACATCCATCGAATTCACGACGAATGACAAAGCATAACCCGAGTTTGGGCAGCACTTAAACATCCATCGGATTGGTTTCTATCGATCGGACATTAAATCGTAGCAGTGATCGAGTTATTACCCTGTTATCGCGGCAGAATTTCGTGCTAGTGTGTGTTTTTGTAGTAAACAGAAGATAACTCAACGTAGAAAACGAGTTTTAACGTCGAACCAACGCAAAAACTCAAGTGCCAAACTCCTCTATTTATACTGGAAAAACGGTGCGCTCGCGTGTCACGAGAGCTCTCGCGTGGCGCGAGAGATCACTTTTAGCATAGGGTAGCCATGTGTCTCAGTAGCTTGGGTGAGTCGACCGTTCGTTAAAATTCGATTCCTATCAAAAACAGTTTGGATAATACTGACTAGGAAATACCCCCCCCCCCCAGAGTTTTAGGGGCCCTGATCCTATTTCTGATTGTTCTGAAAATTTTAGGGGTTATGCAGGATTACTTGGGGGTCTCAATTAGGGTTTTCTATTGGACAAAATATAATAAGAAATAATAGTTTTGGTGAGAGTTGTTACATCAAAGAAGGCCAAGAAGGCTAACGGTGATGGTTCCGGGGCTTCTAAGCCTCCTGTTGATGCTTGAACAATATTCATAGCTTTCTTAGCACCCAAAAACAATTTAATGGTTTGTATATTTTTTGAACAATTTAGGTTTGCAGAAACCCTTAAGGTTTCTGTTGGTGGTTGTTAGCCTTAATGGCTGTTTGAACAATTCCTGTGTTTACAAACCGTTAAGGTTTGCTTTAACTTGTTTGGATGTTTGGAAGCCTTTAAAGCTTCTTATCTTATGTTATTAAGTTCTTACTACTTGCCTTGTGTTGTGATTTCTTATGTTGGTGCCTGTTTTTGTAAGGCAGCTTGGTTGGCTTGAAGCCTTCAAGGCTTCTGGCTGTTTCTTGATATTTGTTATTTGCTGCTTTATCTTGTATTTTTTATCCAGAGTTTCCTACCGCCTTTGTTGTCTTTTATAACTTTTTATGTCTATGGAATTGTCTTTGTTGTGTTTGTGTTGCTTTTATGTTTTTTATACTTTAAAGGGTTCAGTGCTGCAGTTACTTAGCCTTGGTATTTTTAACAAGAAGACATGACACCTATCCTATTTATTATTTTTCTTAGTTTGATTTCAGTTCGTAAGCCTACTTTTGATAAGTTTTCTAAGGCTTAAGGAACATTTGGTGTAGGCTGTTTAGACCCGTCTATGAGATAACTTTGTTTTTGATAATTTCATAAGTCTCATGGAGTTGTATTGATTTAGGAACTCACCCCTTATATAGGTTCGTTCAACCCTTGAACCTATTAAGCCATATGGCTTGGGAGCTCATCCCCTTACATGACCCTTGTCATGGACTTTTTTGCTAGGTTCTCAACCTGATTTTAGGATAGAAAGACAATTTTGATTAAACATCTCCATTCATTCAAGAGATAGTGTTTTACAAAAGGTGATCATTGGGCAACTCTTGAAATACAACTTTTTGAAATACAAACTAGATTTTCTTGATTAGACATGGGACCTTTTAAGGGTTTTGCCATTCCAATGTCTGGGAAGCTTTTTACCCTTCGCGTTGGCCAGTTTGTAGGATCCACCCTTGTGTGCTTCAAGGATTGTATATGGCCCTTCCTACTTTAGGCCAAGTTTTCCTTGGTTCTCTTTTTTACTAGCCTCGTTGTTTCTGAGTACAAGGTCTCCGGGCTTGAAGCGTTCATGCTTGACTCTCTTGTTGTAATAAGCTTCCATCCTTTGTTTGTACTTGGCCTCTTGAATTGCAACTTGGTCTCCTGTTTCTTCTAGGAGTTGCAAGTTCAACATGGTCTCTTTGTTGTTTGCTTCGGGATCCATGTTGAGTGTTCTTTGAGTTACAACTCCTATTTCAGCTAGAATCACGGCTTCGGATCCGAATACCAAGCTATAAGGTGTTTTTTTGTGGCTTGTTTTTTCTGTTGTTCGTATAGCCGATAAAACATTTGGCAATTCTTCAAGCCAATTTCCTTCATACCTTCCCAACCTCATCTTGATACCTTCGACAATGCTCCGATTTGTTCTTTCCACTTGGCCGTTTAATTGTGGGTATGCAACTGAGCTGAATACCTGAGTTATTCTGAACTCTTTGCACCTAGTGCTAAAAGGCTTCTCAGCGAATTGCTTCCCATTGTCCGTTACCAAGACTCCCAGCAACCCATAGCGACAAATGATGTTTTCCCAAACAAAGTCAATGACTTGTTTGCCTATGTTTTTTTGCAAGTGGTTTGACTTCAGGCCTCTTTGTGAAGTAATCTATGGCCACCAACAAAAACTTTACTCCACCCTTGGCCGGTGGGAACATACCAACAATATCCATTCCACATTTGTGAAATGGACAAGCTGAAGATATTGGGACAAGGTCGTGTTTGGGGCTCTTGGGTACCGGTGGATGCATTTGACAAGCTTCACATTTTCTTAATTGTTCGGTGGTGTCTCGGTGCATTGAAGGCCAAAAATACCCGAGGTTCATTAGTTTAGCAACCACCGTTCTAGCTCCAAAATAAGCTCCACATATACCCTCATGAACCTCTTTGACCAGGTACTGGCTTTGTTCCGGGCCAACACATCTTAGTAAAGGTGCAAGATAGCCCTTTTTGTAGAGGATCTCATCCTGCAACACGTACTGCCTTGATTTGATTTAAACCCTTTCAACCTCTACTTGGTCAGTGGGTAATTCACCATTTTTGAGGAATTTTTTAATAGGAGTCATCCAATTGGGACCCTCTTCGGTGATTACATCTTGAACCTCTAATTCTTGAATCGAGGGAGCTTTCAATACCTCCACCAATACCTTTTTTGTAAGGTGGGCAAAGGTGAGGGAGGCAAGCTTACTCAAGGCATCTGCCCTTTTGTTTTGAGATCTCGGGACTTGAGTTATGGTACATGTCTGGAAGGTGTTTCTTAATTCCTTGGCTTTTTCTTTGTATTTTCTCATGTTGGGCTCTTTTGCAACGTACCAGTTATTGACTTGGCTTGACACAAGCAACGGGTCTGTGAAGACTTGAAGCTTTTGAACCTTCATATCTTTGGCTATATTTAACCCCACTATCAATGCTTTGTATTCAGCTTCATTGTTTGTGGTTTGGAACTCAAATCGAAGAGCATATGTGAATTCTAAGCCTTCAGGGTTGATTAAAATGAGCCCGACTCCTGACCCTTTAATGCTTGAAGCTCCATCGGTGAAAAGCTTCTAGGCTTCAGGGTCAGAAGGTTCAGCCGCAGTTGTATTAACTTCCGTGACAGCTTGCTTTGGGACTTCCACAATGAAGTCTGCCAAGACTTGGGCTTTAATAGCTTTTCTTGGAACATAGGTGATTTTGTACTCACCTAATTCGACAGCCCATTTGGCCAGCCGTCCTGAATTTTCAGGCTTTTCAAGCATACTCTTTATGGGTTGGTCTGTGACCACTTGTATAGGGTGTGCTTGGAAATACCTTTGAAGCCTTCTAGTAGTTTGGACTAGGGCTAAGGCAAGCTTCTCCAGAGGAGGATACTTGATTTCCGCCAATTTTAGAGTTTTGCTGCAAAAATAAACGGGTACCTGAACTTTGTCTTGTTCAATGGTTAAGACCGCACTTATTGCTTCCTCAGCAACCGAGAGGTATACAGAGATCAGCTCTCATGTTTCCGGGGCTGCGATATCAGGAAGTGAAGCCAGGAGCAGCTTCATCTGGTTGAAAGCCTGTTCTGCTTCTTCAGTCCACTTGAAATCCTTTTTGTCGGAACACCCTTTAAGCGTTTAAAAGAATGGTAAAGATTTTTCAGCCAGTTTTGAGGTAAAACGCTTCAGGGCCACGAGCTTTCCATTCAGACTTTCTACTTCTTTTTTGCTTTGTGGCCTAATTTGAAGAACAACTTTGACTTTGTTTGGATTGGCCTTTTGTTTTCCCACAATGTTCCCTAGAAACTTACCTTCTTCAAACCCAAACGAACATTTTTCGGGGTTGAGTTTCATGTTGACCTTCCTTAGGTTCTTGAAGGTTTCTTAGATGTCATCAAGCATTTGGTATTTCGTTTTGCTTTTGATTACCAGATCATCGACATATGCTTCCATGTTTCTACCAATTTGACTAGCAAAAGCTTTGTCAACCAGGAGTTGATAGGTTGCACCCGCATTTTTAAGGCCAAAAGGCATCTTTTGGTAGCAAACGATACCCTTATCCGTGTGAAAGGCGGTCTTCTCTTCGTCTTCTTTTTTAATGAGGATTTGATGGTAACCCTTGTAAGCATGGAGAAAACACTTGAAAGGGTAATCAGTTAGGGAATCAACCTTGAGATCGATTTCTGGTAACGGGTAACAATCTTTGGGACAAGCCTTGTGCAGGTCCTTGAAGTTGATGCACATTCTCCAAGAATTATCGGGCTTTCGAACCATGATTGGGTTTGCAACCCAGGATTGATATTTGACTTCCCAGAGAATTCCGGCTGAGACAAGCTTTTCAACCTCTTGGCATGCTGCCAGGCTTCTTTCGGGTGCTAGACTTCGCTTTGGACGACAGGCTTGACATCGGGTGGTATTCTCAGCTCATGTTCAGCAATGCTTTGAGGGATACCCGTCATGTCTTCCAGGCACCAAGCAAAGACATCACTATAGTGTACTAGTAGCTTTTCAAGGTATGAGAGAGTTTCTTGAGAAAGGCTTAGATTAACCTTTATCCTTTGTTCAGGGTGTTTGAGGTTTATGATCAGCCCTTGCTTGTCGTCTTCACTTTTTGAACTTTCCCCTTCAACCATGTAAGCTTCTTGGGTAGGTTGAAGGGTTGCAATCCCTCTTTCAGTTGGGCACTTGACTGTGCCATGGCAAACAGAAACAACCATATAGAATGCACGCTGCCCCAGCCTTCCTATGATGACATCATAGTTGGAAGGTATATTCATAACCACAAAAGTGAGAGGTTGAATCCTTTCCATCTTGCCTTCACTGAAACAGATATCCAGGGTTAGTTGCCCTAAAGGCTTGAGGGGTATGTCGGCAATACCTTTTATGGAGGTTCCGGATGGTTGAAGCTTCAAACGTTCTTCATTGCTCAAACGATTGAAGAACTTTTCAAACATGATTTCCGTAGCTGCACCAGTGTCAATGTATGCTCTGCTTGTTTTTAATGTACCCACAGTTGCCTTAACCATAAGGGGGTTTGAGAGTGGGCCTTTTTCTGTTGGTGGGAAGCATACACACTAAAGCTCCCAAGCTTCCAACCTTTTCCGTTTGCTGGGAACCTTTCCATCAAAGTCCACCATTTAACCTCTTTGCCTTTTCCTTCAACTATCTTGTCCCTTACCCCCTTCACTAAAAAAGGGTAGTTGCACGGTACCCCTGACCGCGGAAGGGATCTCCCTTCCCAGTTCACCACCCGACAAGGATCCCTGGCGGCAAATACCCATAGCCATCAAAGAGGGGTAAGAAACATGTTTCGAACCCGAGACCTCGAGTGTCCTCGGTCCGGCTTAAAGCGGGTGTCGGTGGCCACCAAAGTGGCACTAATGGGAATTGAACTTGGGTCTCCATTGGAGAACCCAAGTCACTCCTTCACTAAGTGGGCTAGTTCTCCGGACTTGACGGCCTCTTCAATCCTCTTTTTGAGTTGAAAGCAATCGTTAGTATGGTGGCCCTTCTCTTTATGAAATTCACAAAATTGGGTGGAATTTTCATTCCTTTTGTTTTTTGGGAGTGGTCTGGGAGGCCGGAAGCTTTGTTTCACTTCCTCCGTAGCAAGGATTTCTTGGGGGGTGTTTGTGAGGGCTGTAAAGTTTATGGTCTTCTCCCTGCTAGGAGGGTTCCAACCTTCAGACCTTCGTTGCTCTGAACCCCTTTGACGCCTGTCATAGGGACGAAAGTTGCCCTTCTTTCTAGTGGGGTTGTTGCCTCGCCAGCTAGATCCCATTTTTCTCTGCTCCTTTATATCTACAGCCTCTTCTCCCCTGATATGGGCTTCGGCCCTTTCGAGAGCTTTTTCCAAGGTCTTGGGTAGGGATTTGTTGAAATCACTTGTAAGATATTTGGAGGTAATGGCGTTCATAAAACCGGCCACTCTCATCTTTTCATCCGCCCCTACGTATGTTAGACCTTCTTTTTTGTACCTTTCTATGAACTCTCGAAGGCTTTCGTCATCCCTTTGTTTTATCTGAAAGATCACCGTAGCATCTTTGACGTACCGCCTTTGTTGTGAGAAATTGGCTAGAAACCCTTTGCTCAGATCATCGAAGCTTCGAACGCTTCTGGAAGGTAAATCGTTGAACCATATCCTGACTGATCCTATGAGGGTCTGCATAAACATGAGGCAGCATTCAGCATTTAACCATTTCTCAATTCTAGCAGCACCAGTGAAGATCTGAAGGTGATCTTCTGGATCCTTAGTTCCGTCATATGTCTTGATATGTGATGCGTGCAAAGTGTTACTTATATTAGGTGTATATTTTAAGCCCTTTTTAACACTTATTTTAGCCAAGTTTTAAATTTATAAAACACGATATTTCACTAACACTAAACATACATATGGGCAAGTGCACCCATCGTTGAGTGTAGTATAGCGTTGGTAAGATACCGAGGTCGTCCAAGGACACAAGAGCTTTTAGTACCGGTTTATCCTCAACGTCTAACCAAAATAAAAGTTTAGAAAAAATGTTTTAAACTAAAAAATAAAACTAACTAAAATGCTGAAAATAAAATAAAATAAAAACAGATAGACAAGATGAATCACTTGGTTCCGACTCGTATCTAGTATAACCTTTGATTATTTCCGCACTTTTGCACATAATTAAGAGATTATCTTAGTTATTGTAGTAGGCCCCTCTTTTGAAGGTGACGTTACCCTCACCCCAGTAGTTTGAGTCAGCAGGGATACAATCCTAAAGGGGTGGATTATTGGAAGATAATGAATTAAGTTATTAATGCAGTATTGTGGTAGGCCCCGCTTTTGGCGGTGACGTTACCCTCGGCTAAGTAGTCTGAGTCAGCAGGGATACAGTCCTAAATAGCCGGGTTATAGTATTAATAGTAGTTAACTTATGAGGGGATCAAAGAGTTTGGACCCCCGCCATCCAATACCGTGAAGTATTGAAGGAGGTCCTACTAAATTTGACCCAGGTCCATTGTAGGACCTCTAAACGCTGAACAATGGCAAGACCTTTACCAAACCGTTCCCTTAACCCCCTACCAGGTAGCCAACATACCTCCATATAGACCGTGGAGATATGAATGGTGAAAATCCTTTATTTTATATAGACAGTAAAATAATGCCAAGACACCACGGACAAACGATAAGGAAAGATCACCTTCAACATAAGTAACTAGTTATTAAAGTCATTAATACAAAACCAAATAAAAAGTGCAAAAGATTAGAAATAAAAAGTATTATACTAGACACTTTGTCTTCACCAAGTGATGTAAGAGACTTAGGCAAACATGGCCTTGATTGTCAAGTACTCTTACGATCAATCTTGGATCCCGAGACGACTCACACACTCTACGATGGACAATGGATGATGGTGGTGGATGATGGTGTTGTGATGGTGGTGGGTGGTGGATGAAGTGTGAGAGAGGTGGTGTGCCAAGGGATGAGATGAAATGAATCCAAGCACTCCTATTTATAGGCTGAACAGAGAGCTGGACACGGCCCCGTGTCCGCTGGGCACGGCCCCGTGTCCGTCGGACAATCTCTCTCCTCATTAATTGTAATTCGCAATTACAATAAATGCGCCTGCTGTACTTTCGACACGGCCCCGTGGTGGGCAATAGAAGCTTCTATAGGTTTGTCTTTTCTGCTGCTTCTTGGGCACGGCCCCGTGCTGGCTGAGCACGGGGCGTGTTCAGTCTTCTGATTTCTCTACTTTGCTTTGGAAGGTGCCATTGAGGGTTCGGGCAGTCCACTAATATTCCTTTTCTTGTATTTATGTTGGATTTAGCTGTCTTTTTGCTTCTTTTGCGTTTTTGAGCTCATTTAATCCTGAAAATACAAAAGGAAGACAAAAACACTCTTTTTCCAATATTAGTACTTAAAAAGGGTTAGTTTTATGCCTTATTTGATGTAATTTATATGTTGCATTTTACACACATCAAATACCCCCACACTTGAACTTTTGCTTGTCCTCAAGCAAAACTCTTTAATATGTGGCTTACACTCCCAAATGGAATAGGTAGAAGAGAAGGTTGTGGGCTTGTCGTAGAGTGTCGGGATTTCCAAGATCTTTTTGGGTTTTATTTTTATTTATTTACACTCCTATTCGTAATGATTTATTTAGAACTTTTCATAAAAGAAATTACTTATTTGGGCATAACATGCCTTTTTAAAATTCTATTTATATACAAGTTCACATACCTCACGGGGAAATCACTCACACTCGGCCGAAGGTGTATTTTTAGTGAATCACTCGAGAGCGGCATGGAACTTATTCCTACCATAGGCTTGCCAAGAAATCAATCCTCCTCCTTGTTAACTTTTATACCTTTGTAGATATCAAGAGGACTTTGTGGGTTAAGGGTTAGGCTAGGGTTAAAGGTAGGTGGTTGGGTTAGTGGTTAGTAGAAAAAGGGCTAAAAGCGTAACAAGTATCGGTTTTCGTATTTTTGCAACTTTTTATTGATGAAGCTTTTATTCAAACTAAGTTATTTTTGATTAACTTGTTTGTTTATTTTCTTTTTGCTTCATCATTTTATTTTATTTTATTTTTTTTTTTGCGAAGAACCGAACTTGTTACTAAAATAAAGGGTTAAAAATGAAAAAGGTTTTGGTGGGTAAAAGGGTTTTTGTTTGGGTGATGAAACGAAAAGGTTTAGGCTCAAAGGGGCTAACTAGGGGGATTTTTGGGTAGGTGGTAAAAGAAAAAGAAAAATAATAGTGTAAAAGATAAAAAAAAAAGTTAGTCCTAATGCCTCCATCATTTACTTACTCGGGTTTAAGTTGGTAAGGACCGGGAATGTATTGTCATGGCAAGTTCTAGAGTCGTAAGAACCAAGCGGCTATTCACACAAGAAACGAAAAATGAGCATTTAGTCAAATGATATGTAATTGTGTGCTCAATAAAGGCTCAAAACTCACTTTTGTGGGAATGGGTTTTTATGTGATCAAGTATATATAATCAAATTTTAAATAAGTTTGCTATGCCTTTTCATAATTTTCTTATGTTGGTTCTTTTTATCACTACGCTATCGGTTGTAAATTTGTAAAAATATAACCTTTTTGAGAACTTGAATTTCCCGAGTTAAACCTAGACAAGTAAAAAAAAATGAAATTTTTGAAAAAAATTTGGGGTAATTAGCGGTTCCAATAGAGTTTTGTGTAAGGCTTGTATTTAGGACTTGCAAGATTCAAGGTTTTAGCATCCCCCCACACTTAAATTACACATTGTCCTCAATGTGTCCCAAAATAAATTTTTAGGTTGATTAGATGTGTAAAATAGTGTTTAAAAAGCAAAAATTTGTGTTACTGGGCACTGAACACGGCCCCGTGTTATCCGGGCACGGCCCCGTGTTCAAGTGCCCGTAACAGAATTAAAATAAGAGAAACAGAAGTCTGGACACGGGGGCATGTTGGGTGAACACGGCCCGTGTCCAGTTACCTGAACTGGGCGTTTTTTAGCAGTTGGTTCAGCACGGGGCCGTGTTGGTTGAGCACGGCCCGTGTTGAACTTTCTGAAATGGAGAGAATTGTCGGGTTGCCTTGTTCTTGTGCATGGGATCATTTTTCTCTTTCCCCTTTTCATCCTTTACCACCATGAGTGTGTTTAATTCCTGAAAATTAAACTAACTAGAAAACATAAAAATTAATCTAAATTAAACTAAGGATAGTTCCGTGGAATGCCTCCATGGTGCGCCACGTTTATAAGGGTCCTTGGCTAGACCCAAAGCCTGGTCATATGCTACCCAAGTGGGATGTGTTGCATCCCATGTTACACCGTCGGAGAGCGTCATCCAAGCTTGAGTCTATGACCTTCATGTAGTTGACCGGATCTTCTTCCTCTACTCGCTTTCCACATTCAAATTTCACTTCCTCATCCCCAAACTTCAATGTTAGAGTTCCGTCATTCATATCCACCAATGCTTGGGCGGTGGCTAGGAATGGCCTCCCGAGGATGAGAGGGACCTCGGTGTCTTCTTCCATGTCTAGGATGACAAAGTCGGTTGGAAAGACGAATTTGTCAACCTTGACTAGCAGATTTTCGGCGACACCATGTGGGAATTTGACGGACCTGTCGGCGAGTTGTATGCTCATCTTTGTAGGGCTTGTTGTTCCTAGGCCGAGTCGCTTGAACATTGATGTGGGCATGAGGTTGATGCTAGCCCCAAGATCGGCTAAAGCATTTCGGACGGGGGACTTCCCAATCGAACAAGGAATTGTGAAGCTCCCTGGGTCGATTTTCTTTTGTGGAAGTTTGTTGAGTACTAGAGCTGAGCATTCTTCGCCTAAGTTAACTAATTGCAAAGATTCAATTTTCCTTTTGTGAGTGAGAAAATCCCTCATAAATTTTGCATATTTAGGCATTTGGGTTAGGACCTCAATAAAAGGAATATTAACATGCAATTGTTTTAGTAAACTTTCGAACTTTGCGAATTGCTCATCAGTCTTTTGACGAATTAACCTACCGGGGTACGGGATTGGAGGAGTCTTGGTGGGCTCTTGATTTGGTGTAGAAGCCTTTTCTGGCGCAGGAGGAGTCACAGGCTGGCTAGAATGGCTTCTTTCATTTGGCGGCAATGGAGCATCCTCGGGACCCACGGTTCGATTTCTTAATGTGATGAGATGTACTTGTGCCTTCGGGTTCGTTTCGGTATTACTGGGTAATGCGCCTTGTGGTCTCTCGGAGAAATTTTGAGCTAGTTGATTTAATTGTTTTTCAACGTTTTGAATGCTAGCTTGTTGATTTCTGAAATTCGATTCCAATTGTTGAAATCGATCCGAGTTTTTCTTTTCAGTGTCAGAGATGAGGCGAGATACAGTATCTTCAAGCCTTTCTCTTCCACCTTGTTGTTGAGGAAAATTTTGCGGTTGTTGAAAATTAGTTCGTTGGTTTTGTTGGTTACTACTATTGCCGGGATCTCTCCAACCAAGATTTGGGTGGTTACGCCATCCTTGGTTGTAGGTACCCGTTGGAGGACCCGACGGCCTAGGTCTATTATCCATGTAGTTTACCGTTTCAGTTTGTTCATCTAATTCTTTCATACAACTCCAATTTTCATGTGACCCACCACACCCTTCACAAGCCATAACCGAGGCCGTTTTTGTCATTTCTAGCCTTTTGATTTTTGAAGAGAGGGCCTCGATTTGGGCTTGTAAAGAGGTGCTTTCATCAACCTTATGGGCGCTCGGGGCAATAGATTTATTACCTCGGGGAGTGTGCCATTGAAAATTGGTTTGAGCAATTTCCTCAATTTGGTTATATATTTCATTTGGGCGACGATTACCTAAGAGTCCCCCGGAGCTTGAATCAAGTGTTTGTCTTGTGTGTGGCAACAATCCATTGTAGAAGGTGGATACTTGTTGCCATACTGCTAGACCATGGTGAGGACACTTTCTTAGAAGCTCCTTGAACCTTTCCCAAGTTTCATATAAGGATTCCCCATCCTCTTGTGAGTATGTATTAATTTCAGTCATTAATTTAGCCGTTTTAGCAGGAGGGAAATACTTATACAAAAACTTTTGGGCGAGTTCATCCCAGGTGTTTACCGATCCAACTGGGAGGGTGTTAAGCCAAGCCTTAGCTCGGTCTTTTAGTGAAAAAGGAAACATTCGAAGGCGGATGGCGTCATTTGATGCTCCATTGATCCGAAAGGTATCACATATTTCTAAGAAGTTAGTAATATGTAGATGGGGATCCTCGTCCGCAAGCCCGTGGAAGGTTGCGGAGTTTTGGAGCATTTGTATCAAATGCGGCCGAAGTTCGAAGTTGTTGGCCTCGACATTCGGTGCATTGATAGCGGCGCCAAGATTGCCTACGGTAGGCCGTAGGTAATACATGAGGGTACGTTGGTCCGCCATTGGAAGTGGGTCCCCCGAAGCTTTCTCTTGATTTTTAGCTTTTAGTCTTTTTCTGAGAAAGCGCTCGGGTTCTTCTAGGGGTTCTTTTATGTCTCTACTAGAACTGGAGCTCATGCACTACGTAGGAGGTTCAAATGTGGCGCCTGGGTTCCAAATCCTGCAACAAAAATAGAAAAGAACGCTGGTCAGAATGTTCACCACGGCCCCGTGCTCAATGGACACGGCCCGTGTTCAGGGGCACAGTAATTGATTTCTGGATCCCTGTTACTGGGAGTTGGACACGACCCCGTGTTGCACCGACACGGCCCCGTGTTCAGCTCTCCGTAACTCAGAAAATAAAAACTGCCAGTGATGATGCTGGGCACGGCCCGTGTCTGACCGGGCACGGCCCGTGCTGAGCGCTGCAGAAGCTGAAAAACTAAGAAAATCCTAAAAAAAAAAAAAAAAAGAAAAATAAAAGATGATTAGGCCGTTGATTCCTAACTTTCTTAAAATCCTTGTGTCCCCGGCAACGGCGCCAAAAACTTGATGCGTGCGAAGTGTTACTTATATTAGGTGTATATTTTAAGCCCTTTTTAACACTTATTTTAGCCAAGTTTTAAATTTATAAAACACGATATTTCACTAACACTAAACACACATATGGGCAAGTGCACCCATCGTTGAGTGTAGTATAGCGTTGGTAAGATACCGAGGTCGTCCAAGGACACAAGAGCTTTTAGTACCGGTTTATCCTCAACGTCTAACCAAAATAAAAGTTTAGAAAAAATGTTTTAAACTAAAAAATAAAACTAACTAAAATGCTGAAAATAAAATAAAATAAAAACAGATAGACAAGATGAATCACTTGGTTCCGACTCGTATCTAGTATAACCTTTGATTATTTCCGCACTTTTGCACATAATTAAGAGATTATCTTAGTTATTGTAGTAGGCCCCTCTTTTGAAGGTGACGTTACCCTCACCCCAGTAGTTTGAGTCAGCAGGGATACAATCCTAAAGGGGTGGATTATTGGAAGATAATGAATTAAGTTATTAATGCAGTATTGTGGTAGGCCCCGCTTTTGGCGGTGACGTTACCCTCGGCTAAGTAGTCTGAGTCAGCAGGGATACAGTCCTAAATAGCCGGGTTATAGTATTAATAGTAGTTAACTTATGAGGGGATCAAAGAGTTTGGACCCCCGCCATCCAATACCGTGAAGTATTGAAGGAGGTCCTACTAAATTTGACCCAGGTCCATTGCAGGACCTCTAAACGCTGAACAATGGCAAGACCTTTACCAAACCGTTCCCTTAACCCCCTACCAGGTAGCCAACATACCTCCATATAGACCGTGGAGATATGAATGGTGAAAATCCTTTATTTTATATAGACAGTAAAATAATGCCAAGACACCACGGACAAACGATAAGGAAAGATCACCTTCAACATAAGTAACTAGTTATTAAAGTCATTAATACAAAACCAAATAAAAAGTGCAAAAGATTAGAAATAAAAAGTATTATACTAGACACTTTGTCTTCACCAAGTGATGTAAGAGACTTAGGCAAACATGGCCTTGATTGTCAAGTACTCTTACGATCAATCTTGGATCCCGAGACGACTCACACACTCTACGATGGACAATGGATGATGGTGGTGGATGATGGTGTTGTGATGGTGGTGGGTGGTGGATGAAGTGTGAGAGAGGTGGTGTGCCAAGGGATGAGATGAAATGAATCCAAGCACTCCTATTTATAGGCTGAACAGAGAGCTGGACACGGCCCCGTGTCCGCTGGGCACGGCCCCGTGTCCGTCGGACAATCTATCTCCTCATTAATTGTAATTCGCAATTACAATAAATGCGCCTGCTGTACTTTCGACACGGCCCCGTGGTGGGCAATAGAAGCTTCTATAGGTTTGTCTTTTCTGCTGCTTCTTGGGCACGGCCCCGTGCTGGCTGAGCACGGGGCGTGTTCAGTCTTCTGATTTCTCTACTTTGCTTTGGAAGGTGCCATTGAGGGTTCGGGCAGTCCACTAATATTCCTTTTCTTGTATTTATGTTGGATTTAGCTGTCTTTTTGCTTCTTTTGCGTTTTTGAGCTCATTTAATCCTGAAAATACAAAAGGAAGACAAAAACACTCTTTTTCCAATATTAGTACTTAAAAAGGGTTAGTTTTATGCCTTATTTGATGTAATTTATATGTTGCATTTTACACACATCAAATACCCCCACACTTGAACTTTTGCTTGTCCTCAAGCAAAACTCTTTAATATGTGGCTTACACTCCCAAATGGAATAGGTAGAAGAGAAGGTTGTGGGCTTGTCGTAGAGTGTCGGGATTTCCAAGATCTTTTTGGGTTTTATTTTTATTTATTTACACTCCTATTCGTAATGATTTATTTAGAACTTTTCATAAAAGAAATTACTTATTTGGGCATAACATGCCTTTTTAAAATTCTATTTATATACAAGTTCACATACCTCACGGGGAAATCACTCACACTCGGCCGAAGGTGTATTTTTAGTGAATCACTCGAGAGCGGCATGGAACTTATTCCTACCATAGGCTTGCCAAGAAATCAATCCTCCTCCTTGTTAACTTTTATACCTTTGTAGATATCAAGAGGACTTTGTGGGTTAAGGGTTAGGCTAGGGTTAAAGGTAGGTGGTTGGGTTAGTGGTTAGTAGAAAAAGGGCTAAAAGCGTAACAAGTATCGGTTTTCGTATTTTTGCAACTTTTTATTGATGAAGCTTTTATTCAAACTAAGTTATTTTTGATTAACTTGTTTGTTTATTTTCTTTTTGCTTCATCATTTTATTTTATTTTATTTTTTTTTTTGCGAAGAACCGAACTTGTTACTAAAATAAAGGGTTAAAAATGAAAAAGGTTTTGGTGGGTAAAAGGGTTTTTGTTTGGGTGATGAAACGAAAAGGTTTAGGCTCAAAGGGGCTAACTAGGGGGATTTTTGGGTAGGTGGTAAAAGAAAAAGAAAAATAATAGTGTAGAAGATAAAAAAAAAAAGTTAGTCCTAATGCCTCCATCATTTACTTACTCGGGTTTAAGTTGGTAAGGACCGGGAATGTATTGTCATGGCAAGTTCTAGAGTCGTAAGAACCAAGCGGCTATTCACACAAGAAACGAAAAATGAGCATTTAGTCAAATGATATGTAATTGTGTGCTCAATAAAGGCTCAAAACTCACTTTTGTGGGAATGGGTTTTTATGTGATCAAGTATATATAATCAAATTTTAAATAAGTTTGCTATGCCTTTTCATAATTTTCTTATGTTGGTTCTTTTTATCACTACGCTATCGGTTGTAAATTTGTAAAAATATAACCTTTTTGAGAACTTGAATTTCCCGAGTTAAACCTAGACAAGTAAAAAAAATGAAAGTTTTGAAAAAAATTTGGGGTGATTAGCGGTTCCAATAGAGTTTTGTGTAAGGCTTGTATTTAGGACTTGCAAGATTCAAGGTTTTAGCATCCCCCCACACTTAAATTACACATTGTCCTCAATGTGTCCCAAAATAAATTTTTAGGTTGATTAGATGTGTAAAATAGTGTTTAAAAAGCAAAAATTTGTGTTACTGGGCACTGAACACGGCCCCGTGTTATCCGGGCACGGCCCCGTGTTCAAGTGCCCGTAACAGAATTAAAATAAGAGAAACAGAAGTCTGGACACGGGGGCATGTTGGGTGAACACGGCCCGTGTCCAGTTACCTGAACTGGGCGTTTTTTAGCAGTTGGTTCAGCACGGGGCCGTGTTGGTTGAGCACGGCCCGTGTTGAACTTTCTGAAATGGAGAGAATTGTCGGGTTGCCTTGTTCTTGTGCATGGGATCATTTTTCTCTTTCCCCTTTTCATCCTTTACCACCATGAGTGTGTTTAATTCCTGAAAATTAAACTAACTAGAAAACATAAAAATTAATCTAAATTAAACTAAGGATAGTTCCGTGGAATGCCTCCATGGTGCGCCACGTTTATAAGGGTCCTTGGCTAGACCCAAAGCCTGGTCATATGCTACCCAAGTGGGATGTGTTGCATCCCATGTTACACCGTCGGAGAGCGTCATCCAAGCTTGAGTCTATGACCTTCATGTAGTTGACCGGATCTTCTTCCTCTACTCGCTTTCCACATTCAAATTTCACTTCCTCATCCCCAAACTTCAATGTTAGAGTTCCGTCATTCATATCCACCAATGCTTGGGCGGTGGCTAGGAATGGCCTCCCGAGGATGAGAGGGACCTCGGTGTCTTCTTCCATGTCTAGGATGACAAAGTCGGTTGGAAAGACGAATTTGTCAACCTTGACTAGCAGATTTTCGGCGACACCATGTGGGAATTTGACGGACCTGTCGGCGAGTTGTATGCTCATCTTTGTAGGGCTTGTTGTTCCTAGGCCGAGTCGCTTGAACATTGATGTGGGCATGAGGTTGATGCTAGCCCCAAGATCGGCTAAAGCATTTCGGACGGGGGACTTCCCAATCGAACAAGGAATTGTGAAGCTCCCTGGGTCGATTTTCTTTTGTGGAAGTTTGTTGAGTACTAGAGCTGAGCATTCTTCGCCTAAGTTAACTAATTGCAAAGATTCAATTTTCCTTTTGTGAGTGAGAAAATCCCTCATAAATTTTGCATATTTAGGCATTTGGGTTAGGACCTCAATAAAAGGAATATTAACATGCAATTGTTTTAGTAAACTTTCGAACTTTGCGAATTGCTCATCAGTCTTTTGACGAATTAACCTACCGGGGTACGGGATTGGAGGAGTCTTGGTGGGCTCTTGATTTGGTGTAGAAGCCTTTTCTGGCGCAGGAGGAGTCACAGGCTGGCTAGAATGGCTTCTTTCATTTGGCGGCAATGGAGCATCCTCGGGACCCACGGTTCGATTTCTTAATGTGATGAGATGTACTTGTGCCTTCGGGTTCGTTTCGGTATTACTGGGTAATGCGCCTTGTGGTCTCTCGGAGAAATTTTGAGCTAGTTGATTTAATTGTTTTTCAACGTTTTGAATGCTAGCTTGTTGATTTCTGAAATTCGATTCCAATTGTTGAAATCGATCCGAGTTTTTCTTTTCAGTGTCAGAGATGAGGCGAGATACAGTATCTTCAAGCCTTTCTCTTCCACCTTGTTGTTGAGGAAAATTTTGCGGTTGTTGAAAATTAGTTCGTTGGTTTTGTTGGTTACTACTATTGCCGGGATCTCTCCAACCAAGATTTGGGTGGTTACGCCATCCTTGGTTGTAGGTACCCGTTGGAGGACCCGACGGCCTAGGTCTATTATCCATGTAGTTTACCGTTTCAGTTTGTTCATCTAATTCTTTCATACAACTCCAATTTTCATGTGACCCACCACACCCTTCACAAGCCATAACCGAGGCCGTTTTTGTCATTTCTAGCCTTTTGATTTTTGAAGAGAGGGCCTCGATTTGGGCTTGTAAAGAGGTGCTTTCATCAACCTTATGGGCGCTCGGGGCAATAGATTTATTACCTCGGGGAGTGTGCCATTGAAAATTGGTTTGAGCAATTTCCTCAATTTGGTTATATATTTCATTTGGGCGACGATTACCTAAGAGTCCCCCGGAGCTTGAATCAAGTGTTTGTCTTGTGTGTGGCAACAATCCATTGTAGAAGGTGGATACTTGTTGCCATACTGCTAGACCATGGTGAGGACACTTTCTTAGAAGCTCCTTGAACCTTTCCCAAGTTTCATATAAGGATTCCCCATCCTCTTGTGAGTATGTATTAATTTCAGTCATTAATTTAGCCGTTTTAGCAGGAGGGAAATACTTATACAAAAACTTTTGGGCGAGTTCATCCCAGGTGTTTACCGATCCAACTGGGAGGGTGTTAAGCCAAGCCTTAGCTCGGTCTTTTAGTGAAAAAGGAAACATTCGAAGGCGGATGGCGTCATTTGATGCTCCATTGATCCGAAAGGTATCACATATTTCTAAGAAGTTAGTAATATGTAGATGGGGATCCTCGTCCGCAAGCCCGTGGAAGGTTGCGGAGTTTTGGAGCATTTGTATCAAATGCGGCCGAAGTTCGAAGTTGTTGGCCTCGACATTCGGTGCATTGATAGCGGCGCCAAGATTGCCTACGGTAGGCCGTAGGTAATACATGAGGGTACGTTGGTCCGCCATTGGAAGTGGGTCCCCCGAAGCTTTCTCTTGATTTTTAGCTTTTAGTCTTTTTCTGAGAAAGCGCTCGGGTTCTTCTAGGGGTTCTTTTATGTCTCTACTAGAACTGGAGCTCATGCACTACGTAGGAGGTTCAAATGTGGCGCCTGGGTTCCAAATCCTGCAACAAAAATAGAAAAGAACGCTGGTCAGAATGTTCACCACGGCCCCGTGCTCAATGGACACGGCCCGTGTTCAGGGGCACAGTAATTGATTTCTGGATCCCTGTTACTGGGAGTTGGACACGACCCCGTGTTGCACCGACACGGCCCCGTGTTCAGCTCTCCGTAACTCAGAAAATAAAAACTGCCAGTGATGATGCTGGGCACGGCCCGTGTCTGACCGGGCACGGCCCGTGCTGAGCGCTGCAGAAGCTGAAAAACTAAGAAAATCCTAAAAAAAAAAAAAAAAAGAAAAATAAAAGATGATTAGGCCGTTGATTCCTAACTTTCTTAAAATCCTTGTGTCCCCGGCAACGGCGCCAAAAACTTGATGCGTGCGAAGTGTTACTTATATTAGGTGTATATTTTAAGCCCTTTTTAACACTTATTTTAGCCAAGTTTTAAATTTATAAAACACGATATTTCACTAACACTAAACACACATATGGGCAAGTGCACCCATCGTTGAGTGTAGTATAGCGTTGGTAAGATACCGAGGTCGTCCAAGGACACAAGAGCTTTTAGTACCGGTTTATCCTCAACGTCTAACCAAAATAAAAGTTTAGAAAAAATGTTTTAAACTAAAAAATAAAACTAACTAAAATGCTGAAAATAAAATAAAATAAAAACAGATAGACAAGATGAATCACTTGGTTCCGACTCGTATCTAGTATAACCTTTGATTATTTCCGCACTTTTGCACATAATTAAGAGATTATCTTAGTTATTGTAGTAGGCCCCTCTTTTGAAGGTGACGTTACCCTCACCCCAGTAGTTTGAGTCAGCAGGGATACAATCCTAAAGGGGTGGATTATTGGAAGATAATGAATTAAGTTATTAATGCAGTATTGTGGTAGGCCCCGCTTTTGGCGGTGACGTTACCCTCGGCTAAGTAGTCTGAGTCAGCAGGGATACAGTCCTAAATAGCCGGGTTATAGTATTAATAGTAGTTAACTTATGAGGGGATCAAAGAGTTTGGACCCCCGCCATCCAATACCGTGAAGTATTGAAGGAGGTCCTACTAAATTTGACCCAGGTCCATTGCAGGACCTCTAAACGCTGAACAATGGCAAGACCTTTACCAAACCGTTCCCTTAACCCCCTACCAGGTAGCCAACATACCTCCATATAGACCGTGGAGATATGAATGGTGAAAATCCTTTATTTTATATAGACAGTAAAATAATGCCAAGACACCACGGACAAACGATAAGGAAAGATCACCTTCAACATAAGTAACTAGTTATTAAAGTCATTAATACAAAACCAAATAAAAAGTGCAAAAGATTAGAAATAAAAAGTATTATACTAGACACTTTGTCTTCACCAAGTGATGTAAGAGACTTAGGCAAACATGGCCTTGATTGTCAAGTACTCTTACGATCAATCTTGGATCCCGAGACGACTCACACACTCTACGATGGACAATGGATGATGGTGGTGGATGATGGTGTTGTGATGGTGGTGGGTGGTGGATGAAGTGTGAGAGAGGTGGTGTGCCAAGGGATGAGATGAAATGAATCTAAGCACTCCTATTTATAGGCTGAACAGAGAGCTGGACACGGCCCCGTGTCCGCTGGGCACGGCCCCGTGTCCGTCGGACAATCTCTCTCCTCATTAATTGTAATTCGCAATTACAATAAATGCGCCTGCTGTACTTTCGACACGCCCCCGTGTCCGCTGAGCACGGCCCCGTGGTGGGCAATAGAAGCTTCTATAGGTTTGTCTTTTCTGCTGCTTCTTGGGCACGGCCCCGTGCTGGCTGAGCACGGGGCGTGTTCAGTCTTCTGATTTCTCTACTTTGCTTTGGAAGGTGCCATTGAGGGTTCGGGCAGTCCACTAATATTCCTTTTCTTGTATTTATGTTGGATTTAGCTGTCTTTTTGCTTCTTTTGCGTTTTTTTAGCTCATTTAATCCTGAAAATACAAAAGGAAGACAAAAACACTCTTTTTCCAATATTAGTACTTAAAAAGGGTTAGTTTTATGCCTTATTTGATGTAATTTATATGTTGCATTTTACACACATCAATATGGGATGGCATTTTGATTTTTGTTTGAAAATCATAATCGGCTATTTGCTGTGAGAAGCACGAAAGATTACTTAGTTTGTACGGTTTGGCCAAATCCTCTTCTATCCTTGCACCCGTGTTGTTGTTGTTGTTATTCCCTTGAATGGCCATCACTTGATTGATAAAGTGCTGCCAAGGGAAGGAGGCCATCATTTGAGCCATCATTTGAGGCATAAGATTGAAGCCTTGAAGGCTTCCAGGTGCAGCAGAGCAGTTTATCCCCAAAGGAGTATTCATAACGGCACTTCGTGCCAAGGGAAGCACAGACAAAGCTTGTTCCCATGTAGTTGTTGCTAAGGGTGGAAGGCTTGCTACTGGAGATTGTAGGAGCTGGTCCAAAGTCAGCTTGTGCCCCAATGGAGCACCGATTGCAGCTGGTTGGGAAGAAAAGAGAGAAAATGTTGTCGGATCTGGCCTTGTGTATATGTATGGGTTAGGATTTGGAGGTGGGTGGCTGGGACCAGCCTCTTACTTGGACAAGGTTGGTTGTGAGCTTGTGAAAGGAAGAGCTGGAGGTCCAGGAGATAACGACGGCTCGGGCTCGTCATAGTCCAACCGAATCCTTACCCCTTTGTCTCTTTCCCTACTCACGTATTGGTTGAGGAGAGACCTCAATTATAGGAAATTGTTGGCGACCCCTTCAAGGGTAAGGTCAACACGTGAGGGGGTGTTAGAGGCACCGACGTTAGGGGATGGAACCCCTGATCTAGACGGAGTTGGTGTTTGGAAAGTGAGGAACTCGGGGTATGTTGCTCTAGTAGGAGTGCTCCCCGGTGTTGAGAAGGACGTTGGTATAGCCACATGAGCTTGGATAGTGCTTGGGGTAGAGGTATTCGGGACTTGATTTACCTCTCCCGGAGATTCACTTTCCGACATGGTAATTTTGAGAGAATGGAGCTACACTACTAGGTCTTTTTGGAGAAAATTAGTGGCGTAGCCCCACGGTGGGCGCCAACTTGTTGATGCAACAAATACTAGACCAATGGTAGTAGCTGGGTTGGTTAGGCAAAAGGGTTGGAGGGTTCCGGTTTGCCTAACGCAGGTCGTGGGGTCCCCCCACGTTTGCAAGACGTGGAGAGAGGTTCACTTGTTGTATTTTCTTGTTTGTTCAAGATCCTCAACTGAAGTGTGTTCAGCTTCGGATGCAAGAGCAGTGGAAAAGTGTGTGTTGAATGTGAAGAAGGGAGACTTGCATGAGACAAGTGCTCGAGATGAAAGACCAGAGATCCCATTGGAATCGGAGCTGATCGGAATGTCCTTTGGCACTAAATGAAGTGTCATTTTATAGGGGAAGGCATCGCCCAAAGAGGAATCCTTGGACTAGTGAACCATACTTGTAGTGGGAGACTTACCCATTTTGGGGTTGAACGGTTTGGACCTGCGGGTAAAAGGGAGCTTCTTGTGCGTGTGCTCACTTTTACGGCTGTGAGAGGGCTGGATAAGTAATCAGTGAAGTGACATGCTACTGTTCATGTTCTTTTTGCTATTCACCATAGTTCCCGGGTTATGAAGCTTTCAATCTTTTTACCTTTTAAGCTAAAACGTGTTTTAGTCATTTTGTGAGATTTGAGCTACCCCGTCATCATAGACTTTGATGCAGACGTATATAACCTGTTACCATGATTTCTCCACTTTTCATGTTTGATTCATTGTTTATATGAATTCCATGCAAATGTATATAATGTTGCGTCCGCTTTTTGGGTTTGATTCATAATGGTAATGAGTTTTGATCCATGTGTATATGACGATGCACATAACTCATTATAATGATATGCACACCAATAGCTTTGAAGCGCATGTATAAAGCATAGTTGCAAAAGTCGCTAGGCGCTCTCTAGTCGGTCGAGCGGGGAGTTGAGAGTATTCGGCCTAGGTGGAGAGTACTCGGGGAGTATTCGGACATGCTAAATTATAAATAAATTAGTTTTAAAAAATTATGTATATGACAAATAACATAAAATTACTAATAATTAAAACAAAATACGTGAAAATGATATTCATTCTTTAATATAATAGGCATAGAAATTATGTTTTATTTTGTTTAAAGTCAAACTCGGCCTGAGTTGGCCTACTAGATCCAATTTTGGCCGATGTTGACCGCGTATGATCGATTTCGAGTAATTAGGCGGAGTTTAAGAAAGTCGCCTCGACAGCCTACCTTGAAGCGATTACTTTGAGAGTACTCGGACTTGGAAACCTTGTTTTACAACCATGGTATAAAGTGACATGTCTGACTCATTATGATGATGTATTAAACTTCATAGTTTTAAATGTTAGATAAAATCCGGCATCCAAGCTCATTTGGTAAATTTGGATCCCGATAAATTTGGTTTGCTTTAGTTGGAGACTTGATAGAATCCCTTTGAGCTCGCATTTGATTCGGAGAGGTGTTCAGGTCACAAGTTCTTTATGCAAATAATGTGTAGGGAAAAGTTATAAGTTTCACATGGGTAATCTATAATTTCTTTTTTGAAAACTTATAAACTGCTCAAAAAGTCAGAATATCTCGACTTATCAAAAATGACTTTTTCTCCTATACAAAAAGTCATTTTGAAATGTCATTTTGGTTTTGTCAAACACCAATTCTCCTTATTAGTTTTTTGTAAAAGTCAAATTATAAGTTAAGTGGAAAAGCTTAGCCAAACATGCTCTAAAGTGTGTTGGAGAAGTGCCCATGTAGTTGCATGTACTATTCATTTCCAGTCTCACGTTGGTTCATTTCTAATTCTGATGAATGTGAATTATTGTTGTTCAATTAAAAAGATAAAATATCAAAATAAACCAATAATCCCAAAACTAGAGATATATTTTCACACTATTTGTTATTTATGTATATATTGCAAAAATGGAGAGGTCAAATGGAGAAGAATTTTTTTTAGGAAGAAGAAAGAAAGAAGAATTTCTAATCAATAAGAATATTTTATTTTGCTTTATTTAATATTTGTATTTAATATTATTGTAAAGGCATATTAGTAAACTTAAATAGATCATTAATTAGTAGTCTTCATTTTTAATTAACTACATTAAATTTGTAGCTTATTTTCAATATATATATATATATATATATATATATTTAAAAAAATAATAATTTAGAATGTAGGATAAGTTACGAGATGTGTAGAGTAAGTTACGAGATGTGTAGGATAAATTATGAGTTGTGTATAATAAATTTTGATATGTGTAGGATATATTTCAATATGTTTAGGAAAATTTTTGATGTGTGTAGGCAAAAAATTTTATTGTGAAGGATGATAGTCTTTATGACAAATTAATTAGTCAAAGATAATAATAATAAATAAGAAGAAAAAAGTATTTGATGTTTTACAACTTTACCCTTCATTTTTTTTTCTTCTCAAATTAACCTCCCTTATTGCAAAATATATTTAAAAAATAACTAATTAATAAGTCAAAGATAATAATAAATAAGATGGAAAAAAAATATTTGATGTTTTACAATTTTACACTTTGTTTTTTTTTTCTTCTCAAATTAACCTCTCTTTTTGCAAAATATATTTAAAAAAACTTCCACAAATTGATGCAAGTGCTCTCTAATAAGTAATAAACCGTAATTATCATGCCATCATATTTGTTCTTTTTAACCCAGACCTTTGAATGTGTATTTTAGGTTTGTGAGGGATATAATAGGATTTCACCTAAACTTAGGAAGAAAGCAATAGGCGAATAAGTTCTGATTAATTGGTAGGTAAAAATCATGATTTTGAATCCACTACTCTTTAATATCAATTTATCATGATTCCAAAAGCCTTTATTACTTTCGAATATCGTAATAGGGTTAACTTCATTTGTGAATAATCCACTTGATTGTGAACACTGGGTAGGGATCCTGTACATTAATCCAGAAGTGTGAGAAGTGTATTATAACACTATATATAACACTATATAACACCATATAAAAACCGTATAACAATATGTAACACCACTATGTAACACTATATAACAATATATAACACTAAACATCTATCATAGACATGCTATCAGACAAACTATAGTGTTATATTTGTTATATAGTGTTATATAGTGTTACATAGTGTTATATGATGTTATATGGTGTTACATATTGTTATACGGTGTTTATATGGTGTTATATAGTGTTATAATACACTTCTTACACTTCTGGATTAATGTACATGATCCTCAATCTATGAACACTAATGAGCTAATTATAGTCTTTGATTATCAATACACAAATGTAATTCAATGGTCAGTATTTGATGATGAAAATACATTAGTGTAATATACGATTTGATAATGTAAATCAAAGGCCATGATTTGTTAACTCAATTCACAAATATACTAGTGTTCACTCTAGAACCCCACCATATCTTAATATTTTTATGTATTTTATAAATATATTAAACCATATAATATCAGGGTAAAGCTCAAATACAATATCTCCAAAAAATAAGAAGTCGTAGAAAGGGTATCAAACAGACCCCGATTGAACTCGTTTTAGCGGTATTGGAACCGCCTCGTCAAACTCCACGATCTTAGATTTTAGATTTTTCGCTTTTTGATTTTTGGATTGAAGATTTTAGAATTTTTGTTTAGATCATTGTTTCTTTTATTTATCATTGTGTTTTTCTTTTATTTTCGTCATTGTGTTTTTTTTTTTTTGCTATTATTTTGTTTTTTTTTTCCTCGATGTTGTGTTATATTTTGCGGTCTATAGTGTTTTTGTACTCTACTTAGATATAAGAGACTTTGTATGATGATTTTACTTATAATACTAAACATATATAATTGTTAAAGTTCATTTATTTGTTAGTAAATTTAGTTATAGAAGTTTTATAATAATCATATGAATTTTAAAACTATCATTTTAATTGCATACTATCCTATACTCAGATGATGGACGTAATTTGTGATGGATTCATGGGTAATGACACAAGATTAACCATTTCTATAGGAATAGTCAACTTGAGAAACTTAAATGTATATGAAGTATATATTTATCACTTCTACTTATCTAGTTATCTCAACTCATAATTATTAAATGGTACGAAATATATAATCAGAATTGACATAAGATAAAAACTATAACTTATATTTAATATCATTGTAATTAAAACCTGATTGTTTGATGCATTTTTTACCAAGTTTTAAATTTATTGCCCTATAGTTGTTGAACCAACCTAGAGTAAATCAAGTAAACTTACATTTAAACTTTAAGTTTGCGAAATTATACATTTGTGTCTATTTAAAAAAAATACGCAATACTATTACATAAAAAATACATATAAGAGCATTTACAACGCTGGTCAAAGTCCAAATCCAAACTAGCATAGTTAGCATCTCAAACCATTCCAAACCTCCACATCACACCCCACTTTTTAGACTAAAAAACGTTTGTGATTGTGTGGTCCCAGCAATTCTAAACCAAGATAGTCCGTTGGAACAAACCAGACCACTAACGTCAAACCTTCACTACGCGGGGTGGTATGGATCAGGTGGTTTGTTTTTGGACTTCTATTTCAAACCGTAGCATTGTTGCTGCTCTAAAACATACACATAATTCAAACAAGAATATGTTGAAGTAGAATCGGTTTGGCCGAATACATGTGACAAAAACACTTTTCTTATAACGAATTTAGTAGTTATTTATGTCTTATCCCATATTACAAATGCTCGAATTTACCATTGATTTCTACATATTGCAAGAACAAATTGAAATCCCAGTTTCTTCAATAATACTCCCCAACCTTAATGACATCAATATTTCGTAGAGAAAACAAAACGAGTATGGAAGAAATAAGAGAATTGATTAACGAATATTACGGATCAAGGGTTTACTACACATTTTGTTACCACTAGACGCATAATCTAAGAATATAGATAACACTTGTGTTTTTTTATATTTTAATTAACCTAATTTACACCTAATTCCACATCATTGTTCACTGCAGTACTCGAACCCTCTATCTCTTGAGAAGGGCCACCAATCTACACACTTGGATACCAAAAGCCTAATGCTACCCTAACAAACTTACTACTTAACTAGGTTGTTGATTTGTTTCATGTAATGGTAGTGGTACGATGGTAGGTCTTCAAGTTATATTAGTTAATGTGTCCATCCCTCTCTAAAGTTGAGCATTCATGTTTTTTCTTAGAATTAATAGAATTATGTTATATTTATTTACTTGGGTTGGAGGTTGTGTGGGCTTAGTGTGGAGTATAAATATTTGCCTTTCTGGTATATGTGACAATCGGCAAAATAACAGATAATTCCGTACAACTTAATCACTGTTTACATATAAAATTACGTGCATTGGACTTAATTGTGATATAACTGAGTCTCATAAGTCTAGCAATGCCAGGATATACATTTACATTGCATATCACATAATCGTATTCGCCGCATCGCGATACGATACAAATTATGTCAGAAAACGTTGGTAGACAATGCGAACACACTACTCATGCCAGGAGAGTTCTGATACTCCCTGAAACGGCAAATACATGAAAAGAAATCATGTCCGATACAATATATATACAAAACCCTAGATGCATAAACACTAAATTGTCCGACCGATATACAAAAGTTACCAATTCCACAAACCTGATAACAATTCAAGAATCAAGGAAGCATTATATGGTCATTAAACCATGTTAATGATCACATACAATACCAAGAATATCACATATATAAGAAGGGTGTAAAAAGGAATATTAACATGTAACATTATACAAAGTGCCGGTAAACGATCCGATAACGAAACAAGTGTCATTTTCAATATCTAAACACTAATTAGACTAGTCTAGAGAACTAGTTAATATGATTTACCACCCTAAACTCTATTAAACATCCTAATCATCCTAATTATACTAACAACCTAAATATCTATAATTCAAACTTTCCATCACATGTGTAACTGATAAAACAAAGAACAACACCATGCCTACCCCCTTTCCCTAGTTGACGGCAATGGTGACGGCCACATGCCCTCACCTTATGATCATGATATGGATAGAAAGGCATGGCATGAGAAGATCTTGCGTTGACTAAGGAAACTTGAGAGATAAAAGACCAACAACACCACCTTATCCATCACCATTTCATTCACTTTCAAACGCACACAATCCTCTCTTTCTCCTCTCTTATTTTTGGCCAAGAACCACCCAACAACACCCCTCATCTTCAAGTTCATTTCAAGTATTCAAGAAGCTTTCAAGAACATGGCATGAAGATTTAAGGAAGATACAAGTGTGATGATCATCTAGGAGCTTATTTTGGAGCTTATCATCTTCATCTCTTCTTATTCTTCAACTAAAAATCTTCCCTAGCCTTTAGTGCTAGTAGTAAGTTCACCTCACACCATTCTTATGCTCCTTGTTACATGATTAAAGAAGTACAAATTAATCATCTTGAAACTCATCTTAAAAATACAAGAAAATCCTAAAACAAACAATATAAATTAACTTATATAAATAGTCTTATGTTGTTTATGTGTTGATTCTTGATGTTGATGAAGATGTAAAGATGATGATCTTACAAAAATATTGTAAAACGTAGATCTAAACAAGTATATGTTTAGATCTAGCAAGATCCATAAACAAGAAGTATCATGAACTTGAATATAGTCTTAAAATGATTTTTGAAAGATATAAAGCTTTCTAAAACTCATGTTCATAGGTTTTGATCTTGGAAGAGTAAAGCAACTTGCTTAATATGAACTTGTTAAAACATATGGATGAACATGAGAAAAGAATGGTTATCTTGAAAGAACTAGTAATTTACATAAAAAGTTCATGAAGTTGATGTTGGAAAATTATATATTTATGATCTTGTTGTTGATGATGATTTTTGATGAGTTGAAAATTGATTTTTGAAGATGTTATTAAACATGAAAAAGTCCATATTTTAGTGGAAACTATGACAAAATTTTCTAAAACTATAATCATGATTAAGGTGTAATTAACCAAGGTTTTACTAGGCTAAATTGTATTTACTGCACTTAATCATGATTATACAAGGTTTTGGTGAACATACTAAGTTAAGTTTACTAGCGTTTTCATAAGCTAAAATGAACTTATATATATATATATATATATATATATATATATATATATATATATAATTAGCAAACCCTACAAGTGTGTATAAATATCTATGTGTTATGTGTATTTATTAGAAGATGTAGGAATACATAACTAATTAAATACCAACACCAAAAATATACTTACAAGAATACACAAGAAATTATGACAAAGTAAATAAATAGATATCGGCTTATCAGACGAACGGAAAAAGTTACAATAAGTATATATATCTATCTATACCTTGGCATTTATATCGGCTTATCAGACGAACGGAAAAATTTGGACAAATATATATAAATGAGTTGAAGACTATATATATACTAAAACAACTCGGTAAAAATACACAAGATTGGATAAGTAACAAGATATATATTTATCGACACATAAAAAATATATATACTTATTGACAAGTCTTAAAAGTAGATTATTTTTAAAGGCCAAGCAAGATATATATTTGACCGACACATAAGAGAAATATATATACTTATCGACAAGTCTTAAAAATAGCTTATTTCTAAAGACCAAACAATATATATATATATATATAGGGTTAGGATTTAGAGAAAACGGGGAAAAGTGTGAAACGGTTATGGATCGTCAGATCAAAACAATCTATGGACTAGATGACGCGGTGGTGTTTTCGTAAATAACATCACTTTTATTAGTGTGGTGCGCTTCATTAAGGGTAAAAGGGTCTTTTACCGCTCAAATTCAAAACGCCAACAAAAAATGATAACACACCATTCAAAAAAATAAAACGCCATTAAATACAAAATGTCAAATATTAATGATAAAAAGCGTTGGAGATTACAGGAAGAGGAAACAACACAGTAACTGAAATTCAGTTATTAACATTTATTAGAAGAAATTCCCTTATAAAAAAACATCATTATATAAACGACGTTAAACATCGCTTCCATAATCACTTCAATCTAACCTTCTACAAAAACACATCTTTTACCAAAAGCGCCAAGTTTAACCAAAACGCCAAAAATGCCAACCATCGTTTGGTGGAGATACACTCTAGCAATCAGGCGATTCGTCCTACGTTTTAATAACAGAAGAAGGATGTATGTTAGGATGATCAAGGCAATTTTGAAGATGGAAGAAGAGGTACAGAGGGGTATCCTATCTCTTGGCATCGCTCTAGATAACGAATGTCATGAAACACATAATCTTATGAAAACATTAACAAGGAAATTTGGACCAATCAAAGCAGATGGAAAACCGGACCCTGTTATGACATCATGGCGTTTTGAGATGAAACAGACATGGTGACAGTTATATACAACAGCGGAGAGCAGGATAACTACCTACTTGAAAACATCATGACAAAGCAAGGGCTTGGGTTCATGGAAGAATTGCACAACGCCACTTGTTTGAACACATACAAGGACTCAAAAATGGCGTTAATACAAGACATATTCAAATGGAGGCTTCAGAATCTTCAGGAACAAGAAGCCGATGAAAGTGAAGGTGATGACATGGATGAAAGTGTAGATGAAGACTCCGAGAAAGAAGAGGACGGATACTTCTCGGATAAAGTACCTTCTGACGAGTAGTTTTAATTTTTTTTTGTTAGTTTTCTTCTGTGTAATCTTTTTTTTCTTAAGATAGTTAAATGCTATATTTCTCTATTTAGTTGCAAAACGCCAAAAAATACTACAAAAAGTTATTTCTTTACAAAACGCCAAAAATAATAAAAAATATTTTTCCTGTTTAATATTTTCTCTGTTATTGTATTTTGTCATCTTGGTCTACATAACGCCATTTAAAAAAACGCCAAACTTGGAAGATGGGACGTCTATCACCCTAGAAACTGATAAAGCTGAACAAAACAGTAAATACACACAGTAACTGAAAAGACGGTTACTTTATTACTATCATTTATTACATTAAAAATCCCGCCTAAACTACGCGCCAAAAAACTCCTATAAGAGAGGGGTCTCCACACAATGAATTGATCACACCCAGAAAAACAAACCCCATGTTCCCTAGAAACCACTCACTTTAAAACGCCAAAAAGTTAGTTAAAAAAACCACAGATGGCAAATGTGAGCTTTGTTCTTGATGACTATAATCTTTTGCTGAATGAGATGGACAAATATTCAAGAAAAAGAGACTGATTACAGTGATATGTCATAATGTGAGCTTTGTTCTTGATGACTATATGCATGCCATAAAGGGATCAACACAAATGTAAAATGCTATTTTGGACTCCATTATTATAAATAGCATTCAAGCAAGAGTTGATCTTCAATGACATGCCACCAAACAAGAATATCGCACCAAAAACCAGGATGCCACTAAGAAGCTTTGTCTAAAAAGGACGGGGTTTATGTAGGAAAGTTGGCATCTAGCTAAGGTATTCAAAGGTTCAAAATGCCAAAACAAATTCAAGAAGAAGAGGCTGATGACAGTGAAAATTTAGATGAGAATTTAGATTACCATTTTTAATTTTTTTTCTTTTTCATTTTCTATTGTTTTGTTATATAATTATCTGTTGTTTGTTATCTAATTCTCTGTTAATAAAATACATTATTATATAAAACGCCAGAAAATACAAACACCAAAACGCTAATAGTATGAAAACTGTGAGAACGAGTGTTGGCAAAGAACCTTGTCAATATATTAAACGCCAAAAAAATTGACTAAACGCCATAAAAACATTTGGTCTTGTTGTAATCTTATGAAAATATTAATGACTCGTAGTAAATTATTATACAACACCACAAAACGCTAAAAAATTGACCAGGGAAACACTATAACGCCAAAAAAATTATCTATGTGACACAAAAACAATTAATTCAATGTGACAGATCTAAGAAAAAATAAAACGCCAATTTGTTAATGAATATAATTAACGCCAAAATAATCTTAGAAGCCAAAAAATGAAGCAGCATGTTACACAAAATTGGGAAATAAAAGAATATTGAAAAGACAAAAAAACCCCTCACGCCCTGATCATGTCCGCGTCACGTGTTGGGTCAGGATGCGTTCTCACCGTTCTCACACTTTAGGGCCCTAATTATATATATAGGTACGGGATCAGGAGAAAACGCCCTAAAGTGTGAGAACGGTGAGAACGCATCCTGGCCCAACACGTGGCGCGGGACATGATCAGGGTCTGAGGGGTTTTTTTGTCTTTTCAATATTCTTCTTTTTTCCCGATTTTCGTGTGTGAAATGCTGCTTCATTTTTGGCGTTGAATTAATTCTTTTTGTGTCACATAGTTAATTTTTTGGCAAGATAATTTTGGCGTTAACTAGAATCATTAATTACTTGGCGTTTTACTGTTTTCCCCGATTTCGTCTCGTTGAATTAATTCTTTTTGTGTCACATAGTTAATTTTTTGGGCGTTCTGGCTTTTTCCAGGTCATTTTTTTTTTGTGTTCGGGGTCTTTTGTGACACCAATATCACTGCTACCATCAAAAAAATAACAAACCAATGAAATATTGTGTTTCAAACTTGGGATTTGTATAAATATGTCTATCATTTGCACATATCAATTCTTGTTCAATTTCGAGCTTTAAATCGCTTTCTAGAAGGTTATACGCACACTGATGTGTAAATATAATCAGTTTAACGCGAAAAACACTCCGGAATAGCAACATAAGCTTAACATACCTTAAATAACCTTTACATAACTTAGAAATAAGTTTTAAAGGGTTTGGTATGGCAAAAACAAGTTTGTTCACTTACAGGGACTATTTGCGTCAAACTGCGAAACTATGCCGATTTGTATAGTAACGAACATTCCAGAACTTGATCATAAGCTAAGCATACCCTAAATATCCTTTACATAGCTTAGAAATAGGCTTTGAGGGATTCAGTATGCGAAAATACGCTTATTTGATCAAGAGGGACTAAAAGATTCAAAATCGGCGTAAGTTTGCATTTACGCGCATATCTTACGTTCTAACCACATCCGGACATCCAAAAATTTTTGTAGACACTAAAATATTTTATTTTAGTGATCGGAATGCAAAAATGCCATTCGTTCGTTTATTTTGGATCGTTTTCGCGTCCGTTCGAGTTTCATCGTAATTAACCGAACAACGTGACCGTACGACCAAACGAACCGACATACGTGATATTTTCAAGCATATTTTAAGTCCTATACGCTTTAACATCCTTGTAGAGCCTTGAAATTGGGTTAACGGGGGTTAAACGCGTCGAAAAACAAGTTTGGAGCGTGTAGGGACTGTTTCTACCAAAAATGAAAATTCTGATCTGCGGGCGTGGCGGGGCGCGACAGCCTAAGGCTGTATCCGTCGCGGGTAGCCACAGCCCTACCTGGGCAGATTCATTGAATTAGCTTCAGCCCTTGTTTTCAATGCTAGTTTTTGCAAACTTGTGGGCTCTTGTGTGATCATCAAGGCTTTAAACCTGCACCAAACACTTGTGTGGACCAGATTATTGCTTGGGCAATACATAACGCACATGGCATGATCTTGTTCTTCATCCAAAACTATAAATAGCCTTGCCATTTATTTGTTTTCCTTACCCTTGATCTGATTAAAACTCTAAGTTGGAGCCTTTGCTTCATACGTGAGTGTTATAGATCAAGTTCTCCCTAGCTTGGACCCTTTGTAAGCTTCTTTCGTGCTTTTATCGCTTTTTTAGCGTGAAAGTCAAACATTGTTTGACTTTCTGCTTTGACCAGTCAATGATCAACACAAAGTTTGTTTGAACTTTGCAACGTGATTGTAATCACGATGGTTATAATCCTTAGCGATTATACCTACTGATTACCACGTTGACTAGGTGTAGTGACGAGTCAAAGTTTCGGTCAAAATGCGCATTTGCGCGCATTTTGCAACGAAACTACTTTTAGGTATCAAGACACTTTGTTTTGATACCAAATCAGTTTTTTTAAAGTTAGTTAAACATGTTTTGACATGTTTAACTCGTCACTACTAGTTTAGTGCTTGTTTAGGGTCGTAAGTTAAGCGGCCTAGACAACCGCTTAGACTTTCGAACCCGACCCGTTTGGTCGATCATTAGGATCCGACCAAGCACGTTTAGTGATCATAGTTGCATAGGGAATAACCTCCGAGGTTATACCTTATGATCACTTAGGATTGGTTAGTTATTTGCTAAGTAGTTTATATATCCATAGGAAATGACCAAAATGCCCTTTTGAAGCATAAACCCGTATTTTGCATATGTGAACATTTTTTTGACATATAATCTGATTTAGTAACATGTTTAGGCATAATTGGGCATGTAAGACTTGACATAGCACATAGATAACCATCCGACCATAGTTTTACGCAAACGGCACGTTATAGTAGCTTATACTACCATAATGAGTCGAAACGGGTCAAAAGCACTTGGGTAGACTTCCAAATCAGAATGTTAGGTCTATTAAATCATTCCATATGAGTTCCAATACTCATTTGATTTATAGGACCTCATTCTATCCTATCTCCCAATTTAGGATCCGATTATTTAACATAGTGATTCCATACTAGGTGCCACTTGATTCCTTGATTTCACGACCTTCGTTAGGACACTTAATCAAGGATACTTGCAATCTCAAGTGAGTACATAGTCTCCTCTTTTACTGCTTTCAAATGTTTTGGGGTGAAACATATGTGCCTATTTGTTATTTTCATGATTTCAACTATATTACTATACATGTTAGTACTTATCTTTTGACGAATTAAACAATTATCTATGGTTTAAACACAAATTTTCAAAGATTTTAAAACTAATCGTTGGATTGTACTTTCTTTATACATTCACCAAACCGATTGGTAGTATGATATAGCGCTATAGGACTAGACACCCCATTCCTGTTGTATGGAATGTCAGAAACCAAATTTTAACCAAATAGAAATTGCCTTTGTGGTATTTCTATAGTCTCCAAAGTGTAGTTTGATACACTAAGGTTTGAATGAATACTAAATCACAGTTTCTTTTGTATATTTTGATATACTACCAAAGTACAGTTTGATGTGCTCTCCAATGTGATATTATTAACAAAAGTATAATTTTATATACTATGTACAAAATCCAACATATGTTTTAATATACTACTGACCTTGTTATTTACCAAAGCATAGTTGATATGCTATTTTCAAACCAAATCATAGTTGATATGCTATTTTCAAAACCAAAGCATCGTTGATATGTTATTTTCAAACCAAAGCATAGTTGATATGCTATTATCAAACCAAAACATAGTTGATATGTTATTTTCAAAACAAAAGCATAGTTGATATGTTATTTTTAAAACCAAAGCATAGTTGATATGCTATTTTCAAAATCAAAGCATAGTGGATATGCTATTTTCAAAACCAAAGCATAGTTGATATGTTATTTCCAAACCAAAGCATAGTTTGAGATGCTATTTACAAAACCAAAGTATACTTGAGATATACTATCAAACCTACTATTTCATTAACCAAAGTATATTTGATATACTATCTATTAAACTATTTCAAACCAAACTATATTTTCGTATATACTATATACCTTTTTATCAAAACAATGCATTTTTAGAAACAAAACTTTTTACAAGGATTCATGGCTATTATTTTGTAAACATAAAACCTTTTTCTTGTGTTAACTAAAGCCATGAATCTAATTCACAAAACCTATGTTACTCACGGGCATTTTTATGCTGACGTACCTATTTTCACATATGTTTCAGGTGCTGCTACGTGATGATTGTTGATGCATGCTATACATAGGATGGACTCATGCCTTAGTGACTTTAAAACTTGAAAGACAATATTTGTGTTTATCTAATTTGTAATAAAACAATGAGTTCAATAATTTAATAAAACGAAACAATTTAATCCATGGTTGTGAAACAATGATTCTGTTACAACACTCCCCGACGTTTCCGCCACGATTTGTTGTTTTACATGGTCAGGGTGTGACAGAAAAGTTGGTATCAAAGCCAATGGTTATAGGGAATTAAGTTATTAGTAATGCTTTGACCTAGACTATAACCTTCCTAGGACCCTAACACAAGATTCTTGTGTTTAGATTTTAAAACAATACCGTCACCTATCCTTAGGTGATAACCACAACAAGAACACAAATTTTCAAATCCGCTTTGAAAACCAATCATCTCTTCGTGGATGATTTGTTATAAGGTTTTGAACCTTCAAAGTTTCCGAGACGATTTTGAAAATGATCACCCACCCTTCTGGATGATTCATTTTTGGCTTGTGCCTTCGGAGTTTTCAAAATCTCATCAAAGTTTGGGTCTAAATAATGTGAACACGTGCAAACTGGAAAGGTGAATGCCTGTACCCTGAGTTTTCTGTCTAAGGCTAGAGTGTTCGTATAAATCCGCAGTATCGGACCAGTCACTCTTACCTGGGAACTCTTGGGGTGAGTGTTCACTTATAGGGGAGCATGTCTTCTGTCACACCCCGAAAATTATCAGAGCTTGGCGTGACTGGACCGGTATCTTCATTGCACAGCGGAAGCAAATAAGCTAAGTCTTTTAGAAAATGAACGCCACTAAGTACTCGACTCCACATGGTCCTCCTATTCCAACCGTGCAATAGTTTCTGAAAAGTAACCTGAGAAAGAAACATGTGAAAAAGTCAACACAAAGTTGAGCGAGTTCATAGTTTGTTTGTAAAAGATTTGAAATAAATCTTTTTGATAACCGGTTTTTGAAATGTTATTGAGAAAACGAATTTAAAAATCATTTTCTTGTCAAGTTATATGGAAACTTTGTATTTGTAAGGCATTATGTTCGTAGAACCATGTATTTGTAAACTCTTGTATTTGTAAAGTTTGTATAACCGTCAATGCCCACCCTGACTTTGACTTCATGCCCGCATAATCCTATGCTTTGAATTTGTATAAAACATGGTATGTATCCTGTGTAAATCAAGTATTTCTGTATGTATCTGGGTTGTTAATGGGTTGCAAGGCCATTAACATGTGACACGACATAGGAAGCATCCAAACCATATGCATTTTTCTAGTTGTCGATTCACGACTGAGACACAAAAGCACTACTCGGTACTAGTTTTCACCAAGAGTGTGGCTGCTCGAAAACCCATTAGATCTAACCTTTTGTTCTGCGGTCATAGGTATATTGTTGATTAATGGTGCTTCTGGTACCCTATTCGTGACACGATTTCAAGTATCATTCCTTAGTTCTCATATCCATCATACCATAACACATGTATTTTCCCCAAGTTTAAAAAGTATGTAAAAGTTTAAAAGTGGGGACATGAACTCACTGGGTTGTCTCATTTTACGTACGCAGACCGACCCAATCCCATTATTATAACTAGGACAATCCCGTCCCTAATCATTAAGATCATTCACGTTTCGAAAATACGCATTTTTTTTGTAAAACCGGTATCTTTAGTACAAATCATTCGTAAACCATTTGAGTTCTTTGTAATCCATTCGTATCATGATTTAGAAATATGAGTTTTCGTTTATCGATAAATTGTTTATTTTTGCAAAACTTGCATGTCTTTCCACCCCGAAAACATTTATAAAATGTAAAACAGTGTCAACAAACGTTCAACAATTGTCAACAAACGATATATATATAATTTTCATCAATCGCCAAAACGTAAATCATCACTAACACATATACGTTATTTAATCGCTAAAGGTTCGAGCTAGGTTCGTGTAAAGTGTAATGTATATAAACAACGAAATTAAAATTTGTTTCGTTTGAAGTTTACCGGGTCCTGAGTTGACCGCGTCTTGATTGACTTTGACCGTTTGACCATAGTTGACTGTTTGACCGCCGTTGACTTCGTTGACCATCTGTTGACCCGTAAAACTGATGTTGACCAGTTGACCACGTCCGAGCCCGAACGTACTGAACCAAATCAGAATCCCGCATCCGTAGAGCTGAAACCCGAGACTTGGAACACCCAAATACCCGAACCAAAATCTGTAACACCTTGAACCAAAACACCCACCAGAGTTCTGAACTGACCCGTATACGTTGTTGAACCGAACCGATTCGAACCCGAAGTTAACCCGAACAAAAGAAACAAATCGGAGTCAAACCTGTTGAATCTGGGACCTGAATCACTACCACCGCCATCATTTCCGCTCCTGGCCGTCGATCCGACGTAGATCGCCGCTGCTCCGCCGTGGGCGGCGGCGCCGCTTCATCTCTGTCGCCTCAGTCTCCACCGCCACTGGTTCTCCCCGTCATCGCCTCTCTCTCTCTCTTCGCCGCCACCCCCTTCTTTTCTCGGTTCCATCGTCGCACCACCTGACCAGCCGGAACTCCGCCGGCCTGGTCTTCACCGGGAAGGGAGAGGGAGAGGGGAGTGTTGAGAGGATGATGCTGCTTGTTGTTGCCTGAATGTGTATTCGAGAGAGAGGGAGAAAGTGTGAGGTATGGGTGTTTGTTTAATCTGCAATAGAGAGAGAGAGAGGGTAAGACAGACTCAAAGTCTGTGGTTTGTGTGTGTAAAATGAAATGAGGGGGTATGGGTTTTTATAGATATGTTTGAGATTTTGCAAGATCTTGTTGAGATCTTGTGGATCTTGTGTGTTCTAAACTTTTGGGACAAAAATCTTGTAGAGATTTGTAAGGATTATATCAAATCTTGTATAGATTTGATAGGGATTTAATATAGATTTTATAGGATCTAATATATTATGCAGGTTTAGGCTTGTGGGTTTTGGGCTTGGACTCAGGGCCCACAATCCCATCTCATGTGTAAGTGACCCGTAATTCTTACGAGACCCGATATTGCGACCCAAACTCCATAAGCATAAAATATTCGTGTAACATCCGTATTTGTCGGCGTCGTCAGTATTTCGTACGGGTTCAGTTTATTACCGTTTAATTTCCAACAGTATCTCCGCCGATCGTCACACGCGCGCATAAGCGTTCATAAGCTTACTGAGGCCCTAATTAAGTTAATTTGCGTCGTAAACACTATTTATTATTGGTTTAATTATGTAATTAAGGGCGTAAACTACCGGTTGGCACATTCTCCCCCTGTTAATGAAATTTCGTCCTCGGAATTTAGTTTACGTTAACTCCTTAGAGTTACATTATGCGTAGAAAATACGAATAGTACCAAAGTGAACGATCATGAAATCGAATCAAGACTTATTCGAATGATGTGAATTTAAGGACGTATCACAAGATGCAAATGAATTCTAGAAATGATTGCATCCAATAAATGAATTTAGATTTCAACAAGCTCAAATGTAATAGTTTGCATGAAACACTCGATCATGATTAGCCCAAGCTGCTAGTTCTACCGGCGCCACAGGTGTCGTAGGGAATGAAACAATTCAAATATAGCGGTGATCGAACAAGTATCACCTGTGTTTTGCATAAAACGCTCAATCATGATTAGCCCAAGCTACATGGTTGTACTGACACCACAAGGTGTCGTAGTGATTTAAATAATTCAATAATAGCGGTGTTCAAACAAATTCACCGTGTTTGAAATCAAATGAAAGCGTAATAAAATGAATCTGAAAGTTTGTTTCGAATGACATCATAGAATTTTCAATTGAAAATGGAACATCAAAGAAACACTGTTTTCGATCGACGATGAAAAGGCAATAAATGTCGCAAAGCATTCGATCGATAATGAAAGAATCGTTAAGAGGTACACCGGAATATAGAAATAATTTTGTGTACCACTGTCTTAACACACTATTGTACTAAGAATCAAAGCAGATTTAAAGCAATCAATAATTGAATAATTTAAATCCGTGCATGTGATGTGTAAACGAGATTAGCGCAAGCTTCAATTAGTGAAAACACCATCACAAGGTGTTGAAATCAATAAACAACTTAATGGAGTCGTAGACCAAACAAGTCCACTACGACTCGGAACAAATGAAACGCTTATTCGAAAAAAAACCACATGCGTAACAAACGATGCATGCTTAACATATGAATTCCTCAAGAAATGAATCAATTGAATATTCGCTATACTGAAAGAAATAATCGTGATACAATGACCATAAAGAGGAGTAGGGATACGAAAATCTACTCAGTAAATGTGAAAGTCAAAATTTCAATAAAAGAAATTTAAGGACTTTACCTGGGGTTGCATGTGATAACCGGTTGTTAAGGGACATTACCACGGAATGTCAAACATAGCGTATTTGTCATTATTGAGATAGGGGGAACACGGAGACATGTGTTTCTCCTTGGCGTGATTTGTGTCGTTGCAGGATCGCGTGACAAGCTATCGCATCCTGATCGGTAATTCTCCTGCTGACAGGATTAACATCGTCGCTTAAGTTTTCAATCGTGTCTTCTCAAAAACCTTGTCTCGAAAGTCGTATGTGATGTACTTCAACCTCCGTTGATGTATAGCTTAAGTTTCACGTATACCTGTGCACTAGCGTTTCGTTCTGCGTAGGCTACCTGCTCGGGAAGTTAAAATATCATAGACGATATGAATAATAGTGTGTGCCCGAGTTAATATTCACGGTTCCTATGTGACGACCTTTTATGAACTTCAACATGAGTTTCCGAAGGTCTTAAATGCATGTTTCCTAAATTCTCAGAGTTTTGTGTGCTGTATGCGACTGTTTTGTGTACCGTGTATACACCACTTTAGCGTATGTTTTGAAAACAAAATTTTGACTGTTTGTTTTTCGGCAACGGTTGGAGACCATATTCGAGTACTAGGCGTTCTGTATGTATTCAAATTCATAATAGTCTAAGTTCCCAGAGAAAAGATGAGGTTAGAGCCTAGGTATCTCTACAGAAAACCCTATTCGCTGTAACCTATAGCTCTGATACCAATCTGGGATCAGAGCTGGGGTGACCTATGGCTGTAACCTATGGCTCTGATACCAATCTGTCATACCCCGAAAATTATCAGAGCTTGGCGTGACTGGACCGGTATCTTCATTGCACAGCGGAAGCAAATAAGCTAAGTCTTTTAGAAAATGAACGCCACTAAGTACTCGACTCCACATGGTCCTCCTATTCCAACCATGCCATAGTTTCTGAAAAGTAACCTGAGAAAGAAACATGCGAAAAAGTCAACACAAAGTTGAGCGAGTTCATAGTTTGTTTGTAAAAGATTTGAAATAAATCTTTTTGATAACCGGTTTTTGAAATGTTATTGAGAAAACGAATTTAAAAATCATTTTCTTGTCAAGTTATATGGAAACTTTGTATTTGTAACGCATTATGTTCGTAGAACCATGTATTTGTAAACTCTTGTATTTGTAAAGTTTGTATAACCGTCAATGCCCACCCTGACTTTGACTTCATGCCCGCATAATCCTATGCTTTGAATTTGTATAAAACATGGTATGTATCCTGTGTAAATCAAGTATTTCTGTATGTATCTGGGTTGTTAATGGGTTGCAAGGCCATTAACATGTGACACGACTTAGGAAGCATCCAAACCATAGGCATTTTTCCAGTTGTCGATTCACGACTGAGACACAAAAGCACTACTCGGTACTAGTTTTCACCAAGAGTGTGGCTGCCCGAACACCCATTAGATCTAACCTTTTGTTCTGCGGTCTTAGGTATATTGTTGATTAATGGTGCTTCTGGTTCCCTATTCGTGACACGATTTCAAGTATCATTCCTTAGTTCTCGTATCCATCATACCATAACACATGTATTTTCCCCAAGTTTAAAAAGTATGTAAAAGTTTAAAAGTGGGGACATGAACTCACTGGGTTGTCTCGTTTTACGTACGCAGACCGACCCAATCCCATTATTATAACTAGGACAATCCTGTCCCTAATCATTAAGATCATTCACGTTTCGAAAATACGCATTTGTTTTGTAAAACCGGTATCTTTAGTACAAATCATTCGTAAACCATTTGAGTTCTTTATAATCCATTCGTATCATGGTTTAGAAATATGAGTTTTCGTTTATCGATAAATTGTTTATTTTTGCAAAACTTGCATGTCTTTCCACCCCGAAAACATTTATAAAATGTAAAACAGTGAAAAGGTGGGGTTATGAACTCACCTGAATTTCCATATGCAAAGCTAGCTATATACGACTCTGTGATGTCATTTCCAAGATGAAACTCGCTAGCGTGCAATCTACGATATTCCTAACACGGAATATCTTATAAGTTTCTAAACAAAAGCGGTAACTAAACTACGTGTCACCGAGCTCTACCGAATCGTTAACCGAACGATTCGACGGTTAAGTTAATGGAAACGATTAGGTCATATTTGATAAGTATCGTTTATCGTCGAATATAACTAATAAGTCTTGAAAAGACTTGATTCTCAAGATATTTAAAAATAAATAAATATTCATATCAAAATATATAAATATATCGTTAAGATCGCTTGTCGTCCCGAGAAGTCGTTGGGTATGTAACAAATATTTGTAAGAAAATAACATATAACAAACTCGTACGTTGAAATGTATGTTATATAATGTGTCGTTTAGGCGTTTTGTAATAAATATAAAAAGTTATATTTATTTTGCGAAAGTATCATCGAGTTGTTTGAAGTTTGAAATAAATATAAAACTATATTTATTTTTATAAGGGAATTCGTGTGGTATGATATTTGAAATAAATATAAAAACTATATTTATTTTTATAAAACGAATTCGTGTTACGCGATGTTTGAAATAAATATATATAGTATATTTATTTATAAAAGGATTCGAGTTTACGTTTGAAATAAATATATAAATTATGTTTATTTTTATAAAAGGATTCGTCGAATTTCCGAAGTTCAAAACAACTATGTTTGTTGTTGTAAATAGTTTCCGAATCGTTGTTTTCGTAAGTTGTAAAGTGTCGTCGACAGAAACTATATGTTTGTATTTGTTTTTCTAAAGTATCAATTGAAATCGAACGTTCGTTTTACAATAAAAACACTTTTTTTTCGGGTTTTCTCGAAAAACGGGCAGAGTTTCCCATGTTTTTGGAATACCCCGACAAGCATTGTCGTATTTATCAAAAGTTCAACAATTGTCAACAAACGATATATATATAATTTTCATCAATCGCCAAAACGTAAATCATCACTAACACATATACGTTATTTAATCGCTAAAGGTTCGAGCTAGGTTCGTGTAAAGTGTAATGTATATAAACAACGAAATTAAAATTTGTTTCGTTTGAAGTTTACCGGGTCCTGAGTTGACCGCGTCTTGATTGACTTTGACCGTTTGACCATAGTTGACTGTTTGACCGCCGTTGACTTCGTTGACCATCTGTTGACCCGTAAAACTGATGTTGACCAGTTGACCACGTCCGAGCCCGAACGTACTGAACCAAATTCTGTGGTTTGTGTGTGTAAAATGAAATGAGGGGGTATGGGTTTTTATAGATATGTTTGAGATTTTGCAAGATCTTGTTGAGATCTTGTGGATCTTGTGTGTTCTAAACTTTTGGGACAAAAATCTTGTAGAGATTTGTAAGGATTATCAAATCTTGTATAGATTTGATAGAGATTTAGTATAGATTTTATAGGATCTAATATATTATGCAGGTTTAGGCTTGTGGGTTTTGGGCTTGGGCCCAGGGCCCACAAGCCCATCTCATGTGTAAGTGACCCGTAATTTTTACGAGACCCGATATCGCGACCCAAACTCCATAAGCATAAAATTTTCGTGAAACATCCATATTTGTCGGCGTCGTCAGTATTTCGTACGGGTTCAGTTTATTACCGTTTAAATCAAGTATTTCTGTATGTATCTGGGTTGTTAATGGGTTGCAAGGCCATTAACATGTGACACGACATAGGAAGCATCCAAACCATATGCATTTTTCTAGTTGTCGATTCACGACTGAGACACAAAAGCACTACTCGGTACTAGTTTTCACCAAGAGTGTGGCTGCTCGAAAACCCATTAGATCTAACCTTTTGTTCTGCGGTCATAGGTATATTGTTGATTAATGGTGCTTCTGGTACCCTATTCGTGACACGATTTCAAGTATCATTCCTTAGTTCTCATATCCATCATACCAAAACACATGTATTTTCCCCAAGTTTAAAAAGTATGTAAAAGTTTAAAAGTGGGGACATGAACTCACTGGGTTGTCTCATTTTACGTACGCAGACCGACCCAATCCCATTATTATAACTAGGACAATCCCGTCCCTAATCATTAAGATCATTCACGTTTCGAAAATACGCATTTTTTTTGTAAAACCGGTATCTTTAGTACAAATCATTCGTAAACCATTTGAGTTCTTTGTAATCCATTCGTATCATGATTTAGAAATATGAGTTTTCGTTTATCGATAAATTGTTTATTTTTGCAAAACTTGCATGTCTTTCCACCCCGAAAACATTTATAAAATGTAAAACAGTGTCAACAAACGTTCAACAATTGTCAACAAACGATATATATATAATTTTCATCAATCGCCAAAACGTAAATCATCACTAACACATATACGTTATTTAATCGCTAAAGGTTCGAGCTAGGTTCGTGTAAAGTGTAATGTATATAAACAACGAAATTAAAATTTGTTTCGTTTGAAGTTTACCGGGTCCTGAGTTGACCGCGTCTTGATTGACTTTGACCGTTTGACCATAGTTGACTGTTTGACCGCCGTTGACTTCGTTGACCATCTGTTGACCCGTAAAACTGATGTTGACCAGTTGACCACGTCCGAGCCCGAACGTACTGAACCAAATCAGAATCCCGCATCCGTAGAGCTGAAACCCGAGACTTGGAACACCCAAATACCCGAACCAAAATCTGTAACACCTTGAACCAAAACACCCACCAGAGTTCTGAACTGGCCCGTATACGTTGTTGAACCGAACCGATTCGAACCCGAAGTTAACCCGAACAAAAGAAACAAATCGGAGTCAAACCTGTTGAATCTGGGACCTGAATCACTACCACCGCCATCATTTCCGCTCCTGGCCGTCGATCCGACGTAGATCGCCGCTGCTCCGCCGTGGGCGGCGGCGCCGCTTCATCTCTGTCGCCTCAGTCTCCACCGCCACTGGTTCTCTCCGTCATCGCCTCTCTCTCTCTCTTCGCCGCCACCCCCTTCTTTTCTCGGTTCCATCGTCGCACCACCTGACCAGCCGGAACTCCGCCGGCCTGGTCCTCACCGGGAAGGGAGAGGGAGAGGGGAGTGTTGAGAGGATGATGCTGCTTGTTGTTGCCTGAATGTGTATTCGAGAGAGAGGGAGAAAGTGTGAGGTATGGGTGTTTGTTTAATCTGCAATAGAGAGAGAGAGAGAGGGTAAGACAGACTCAAAGTCTGTGGTTTGTGTGTGTAAAATGAAATGAGGGGGTATGGGTTTTTATAGATATGTTTGAGATTTTGCAAGATCTTGTTGAGATCTTGTGGATCTTGTGTGTTCTAAACTTTTGGGACAAAAATCTTGTAGAGATTTGTAAGGATTATATCAAATCTTGTATAGATTTGATAGGGATTTAATATAGATTTTATAGGATCTAATATATTATGCAGGTTTAGGCTTGTGGGTTTTGGGCTTGGGCTCAGGGCCCACAATCCCATCTCATGTGTAAGTGACCCGTAATTCTTACGAGACCCGATATTGCGACCCAAACTCCATAAGCATAAAATATTCGTGTAACATCCGTATTTGTCGGCGTTGTCAGTATTTCGTACGGGTTCAGTTTATTACCGTTTAATTTCCAACAGTATCTCCGCCGATCGTCACACGCGCGCATAAGCGTTCATAAGCTTACTGAGACCCTAATTAAGTTAATTTGCGTCGTAAACACTATTTATTATTGGTTTAATTATGTAATTAAGGGCGTAAACTACCGGTTGGCACATTCTCCCCCTGTTAATGAAATTTCGTCCTCGGAATTTAGTTTACGTTAACTCCTTAGAGTTACATTATGCGTAGAAAATACGAATAGTACCAAAGTGAACGATCATGAAATCGAATCAAGACTTATTCGAATGATGTGAATTTAAGGACGTATCACATGATGCAAATGAATTCTAGAAATGATTGCATCCAATAAATGAACTTAGATTTCAACAAGCTCAAATGTAATAGTTTGCATGAAACACTCGATCATGATTAGCCCAAGCTGCTAGTTCTACCGGCGCCACAGGTGTCGTAGGGAATGAAACAATTCAAATATAGCGGTGATCGAACAAGTATCACCTGTGTTTTGCATAAAACGCTCAATCATGATTAGCCCAAGCTACATGGTTGTACTGACACCACAAGGTGTCGTAGTGATTTAAATAATTCAATAATAGCGGTGTTCAAACAAATTCACCGTGTTTGAAATCAAATGAAAGCGTAATAAAATGAATCTGAAAGTTTGTTTCGAATGACATCATAGAATTTTCAATTGAAAATGGAACATCAAAGAAACACTGTTTTCGATCGACGATGAAAAGGCAATAAATGTCGCAAAGCATTCGATCGATAATGAAAGAATCGTTAAGAGGTACACCGGAATATAGAAATAATTTTGTGTACCACTGTCTTAACACACTATTGTACTAAGAATCAAAGCAGATTTAAAGCAATCAATAATTGAATAATTTAAATCCGTGAATGTGATGTGTAAACGAGATTAGCGCAAGCTTCAATTAGTGAAAACACCATCACAAGGTGTTGAAATCAACAAACAACTTAATGGAGTCGTAGACCAAACAAGTCCACTACGACTCGGAACAAATGAAACGCTTATTCGAAAAAAAACCACATGCGTAACAAACGATGCATGCTTAACATATGAATTCCTCAAGAAATGAATCAATTGAATATTCGCTATACTGAAAGAAATAATCGTGATACAATGACCATAAAGAGGAGTAGGGATACGAAAATCTACTCAGTAAATGTGAAAGTCAAAATTTCAATAAAAGAAATTTAAGGACTTTACCTGGGGTTGCATGTGATAACCGGTTGTTAAGGGACATTACCACGGAATGTCAAACATAGCGTATTTGTCATTATTGAGATAGGGGGAACACGGAGACATGTGTTTCTCCTTGGCGTGATTTGTGTCGTTGCAGGATCGCGTGACAAGCTCTCGCATCCTGATCGGTAATTCTCCTGCTGACAGGATTAACATCGTCGCTTAAGTTTTCAATCGTGTCTTCTCAAAAACCTTGTCTCGAAAGTCGTATGTGATGTACTTCAACCTCCGTTGATGTATAGCTTAAGTTTCACGTATACCTGTGCACTAGCGTTTCGTTCTGCGTAGGCTACCTGCTCGGGAAGTTAAAATATCATAGACGATATGAATAATAGTGTGTGCCCGAGTTAATATTCACGGTTCCTATGTGACGACCTTTTATGAACTTCAACATGAGTTTCCGAAGGTCTTAAATGCATGTTTCCTAAATTCTCAGAGTTTTGTGTGCTGTATGCGACTGTTTTGTGTACCGTGTATACACCACTTTAGCGTATGTTTTGAAAACAAAATTTTGACTGTTTGTTTTTCGGCAACGGTTGGAGACCATATTCGAGTACTAGGCGTTCTGTATGTATTCAAATTCATAATAGTCTAAGTTCCCAGAGAAAAGATGAGGTTAGAGCCTAGGTATCTCTACAGAAAACCCTATTCGCTGTAACCTATAGCTCTGATACCAATCTGGGATCAGAGCTGGGGTGACCTATGGCTGTAACCTATGGCTCTGATACCAATCTGTCATACCCCGAAAATTATCAGAGCTTGGCGTGACTGGACCGGTATCTTCATTGCACAGCGGAAGCAAATAAGCTAAGTCTTTTAGAAAATGAACGCCACTAAGTACTCGACTCCACATGGTCCTCCTATTCCAACCATGCCATAGTTTCTGAAAAGTAACCTGAGAAAGAAACATGCGAAAAAGTCAACACAAAGTTGAGCGAGTTCATAGTTTGTTTGTAAAAGATTTGAAATAAATCTTTTTGATAACCGGTTTTTGAAATGTTATTGAGAAAACGAATTTAAAAATCATTTTCTTGTCAAGTTATATGGAAACTTTGTATTTGTAACGCATTATGTTCGTAGAACCATGTATTTGTAAACTCTTGTATTTGTAAAGTTTGTATAACCGTCAATGCCCACCCTGACTTTGACTTCATGCCCGCATAATCCTATGCTTTGAATTTGTATAAAACATGGTATGTATCCTGTGTAAATCAAGTATTTCTGTATGTATCTGGGTTGTTAATGGGTTGCAAGGCCATTAACATGTGACACGACTTAGGAAGCATCCAAACCATAGGCATTTTTCCAGTTGTCGATTCACGACTGAGACACAAAAGCACTACTCGGTACTAGTTTTCACCAAGAGTGTGGCTGCCCGAACACCCATTAGATCTAACCTTTTGTTCTGCGGTCTTAGGTATATTGTTGATTAATGGTGCTTCTGGTTCCCTATTCGTGACACGATTTCAAGTATCATTCCTTAGTTCTCGTATCCATCATACCATAACACATGTATTTTCCCCAAGTTTAAAAAGTATGTAAAAGTTTAAAAGTGGGGACATGAACTCACTGGGTTGTCTCGTTTTACGTACGCAGACCGACCCAATCCCATTATTATAACTAGGACAATCCTGTCCCTAATCATTAAGATCATTCACGTTTCGAAAATACGCATTTGTTTTGTAAAACCGGTATCTTTAGTACAAATCATTCGTAAACCATTTGAGTTCTTTATAATCCATTCGTATCATGGTTTAGAAATATGAGTTTTCGTTTATCGATAAATTGTTTATTTTTGCAAAACTTGCATGTCTTTCCACCCCGAAAACATTTATAAAATGTAAAACAGTGAAAAGGTGGGGTTATGAACTCACCTGAATTTCCATATGCAAAGCTAGCTATATACGACTCTGTGATGTCGTTTCCAAGATGAAACTCGCTAGCGTGCAATCTACGATATTCCTAACACGGAATATCTTATAAGTTTCTAAACAAAAGCGGTAACTAAACTACGTGTCACCGAGCTCTACCGAATCGTTAACCGAACGATTCGACGGTTAAGTTGTTAAGTTAATGGAAACGATTAGGTCATATTTGATAAGTATCGTTTATCGTCGAATATAACTAATAAGTCTTGAAAAGACTTGATTCTCAAGATATTTAAAAATAAATAAATATTCATATCAAAATATATAAATATATCGTTAAGATCGCTTGTCGTCCCGAGAAGTCGTTGGGTATGTAACAAATATTTGTAAGAAAATAACATATAACAAACTCGTACGTTGAAATGTATGTTATATAATGTGTCGTTTAGGCGTTTTGTAATAAATATAAAAAGTTATATTTATTTTGCGAAAGTATCATCGAGTTGTTTGAAGTTTGAAATAAATATAAAACTATATTTATTTTTATAAGGGAATTCGTGTGGTATGATATTTGAAATAAATATAAAAACTATATTTATTTTTATAAAACGAATTCGTGTTACGCGATGTTTGAAATAAATATATATAGTATATTTATTTATAAAAGGATTCGAGTTTACGTTTGAAATAAATATATAAATTATGTTTATTTTTATAAAAGGATTCGTCGAATTTCCGAAGTTCAAAACAACTATGTTTGTTGTTGTAAATAGTTTCCGAATCGTTGTTTTCGTAAGTTGTAAAGTGTCGTCGACAGAAACTATATGTTTGTATTTGTTTTTCTAAAGGATCAATTGAAATCGAACGTTCGTTTTACAATAAAAACACTTTTTTTCGGGTTTTCTCGAAAAACGGGCAGAGTTTCCCATGTTTTTGGAATACCCCGACAAGCATTGTCGTATTTATCAAAAGTTCAACAATTGTCAACAAACGATATATATATAATTTTCATCAATCGCCAAAACGTAAATCATCACTAACACATATACGTTATTTAATCGCTAAAGGTTCGAGCTCGGTTCGTGTAAAGTGTAATGTATATAAACAACGAAATTAAAATTTGTTTCGTTTGAAGTTTACCAGGTCCTGAGTTGACCGGGTCTTGATTGACTTTGACCGTTTGACCATAGTTGACTGTTTGACCGCCGTTGACTTCGTTGACCGTCTGTTGACCCGTAAAACTGATGTTAACCAGTTGACCACGTCCGAGCCCGAACGTACTGAACCAAATCAGAATCCCGCACCCGTAGAGCTGAAACCCGAGACTTGGAACACCCAAATACCCGAACCAAAATCTGTAACACCTTGAACCAAAACACCCACCAGAGTTCTGAACTGACCTGTATCCCTTGTTGAACCGAACCGATTCGAACCCGAAGTTAACCCGAACAAAAGAAACAAATCGGAGTCAAACCTGTTGAATCTGGGACCTGAATCACTACCACCGCCATCATTGCCGCTCCTGGCCGTCGATCCGACGTAGATCGCCACTGCTCCGCCGTGGGCGGCGGCGCCGCTTCATCTCCGTCGCCTCAGTCTCCACCGCCACTGGTTCTCTCCCTCATCGCCTCTCTCTCTTCGCCGCCACCCCCTTCTTTTCTCGGTTCTGTCGTCGCACCACCTGACCAGCCGGAGCTCCACCGGCCTGGTCTTCACCGAGAAGGGAGAGGGAGAGGGGAGTGTTGAGAGGATGATGCTGCTTGTTGTTGCCTGAATGTGTATTCGAGAGAGAGGTAGAAAGTGTGAGGTGTGGGTGTTTGTTTAATGTGCAATAGAGAGAGAGAGAGAGAGAGGGTAAGACAGACTCAAATTCTGTGGTTTGTGTGTGTAAAATGAAATGAGGGGGTATGGGTTTTTATAGATATGTTTGAGATTTTGCAAGATCTTGTTGAGATCTTGTGGATCTTGTGTGTTCTAAACTTTTGGGACAAAAATCTTGTAGAGATTTGTAAGGATTATCAAATCTTGTATAGATTTGATAGAGATTTAGTATAGATTTTATAGGATCTAATATATTATGCAGGTTTAGGCTTGTGGGTTTTGGGCTTGGGCCCAGGGCCCACAAGCCCATCTCATGTGTAAGTGACCCGTAATTTTTACGAGACCCGATATCGCGACCCAAACTCCATAAGCATAAAATTTTCGTGAAACATCCATATTTGTCGGCGTCGTCAGTATTTCGTATGGGTTCAGTTTATTACCGTTTAATTTCCAACAGTATCTCCACCGATCGTCACACGCGCGCATAAGCGTTCCTAAGCTTACTGAGGCCCTAATTAAGTTAATTTGCGTCGTAAACACTATTTATTATTGGTTTAATTACGTAATTAAGGGCGTAAACTACCGGTTGTCACATTCTCCCCCTGTTAATGAAATTTCGTTCTCGGAATTTAGTTTACGTTAACTCCTTAGAGTTACATTATGCGTAGAAAATACGAATAGTACCAAAGTGAACGATCATGAAATCGAATCAAGACTTATTCGAATGATGTGAATTTAAGGACGTATCACAAGATGCAAATAAATTCTAGAAATGATTGCATCCAATAAATGAATTTACATTTCAACAAGCTCAAATGTAATAGTTTGCATGAAACACTCGGTCATGATCAGCCCAAGCTGCTAGTTCTACCGGCGCCACAAGATGTCGTAGTGAATGAAACAATTCAAATATAGCGGTGATCGAACAAGTATCACCTGTTTTTTGCATAAAACGCTCAATCATGATTAGCTCAAGCTACAAGTTTGTACTGACACCACAAGGTGTCGTAGTGATTTAAATAATTCAATAATAGCGGTGTTCAAACCAATTCACCGTGTTTGAAATCAAATGAAAGCGTAATAAAATGAATTTGAAAGTTTGTTTCGAATGACATCATAGAATTTTCAATTGAAAATGGAACATCAAAGAAACACTGTTTTCGATCGACGATGAAAAGGCAATAAATGTCGCAAAGCATTCGATCGATAATGAAAGAACCGTTCAGAGGTACACCAGAATATAGAAATAAATTTGTGTACCACTGTCTTAACACACTATTGTATTAAGAATCAAAGCGGATTTAAAGCAATCAATAATTGAATAATTTAAATCCGTGCATGAGATGTGTAAACGAGATAAGCGCAAGCTTCAATTAGTGAAAACACCATCACAAGGTGTTGAAATCAACAAACAACTTAATGGAGTCGTAGACCAAACAAGTCCACTACGACTCGGAACAAATGAAACGCTTATTCGAAACAAAACCACATGCGTAACAAACGATGCATGCGTAACATATGAATTCCTCAAGAAATGAAGCAATTGAATATTCGCTATACTGAAAGAAATAATCGTGATACAATGACCATAAAGAGGAGTAGGGATACGAAAATCTACTCAGTAAATGTGAAAGTCGAAATTTCAATAAAAGAAATTTAAGGACTTTACCTGGGGTTGCATGTGCTAACCGGTTGTTAAGGGACATTACCACGGAATGTCGAACATAGCGTATTTGTCATTATTGAGATAGGGGGAAAACGGAGACATGTGTCTTCTCCTTGGCGTGATTTGTGTCGTTGCAGGATCGCGTGACAAGCTGTCGCATTCTGATCGGTAATTCTCCTGCTGACAGGATTAACATCGTTGCTTAAGTTTTCAATTGTGTCTTCTCTAAAACCTTGTCTCGAAAGTCGTATGTGATGTACTTCAACCTCCGTTGATGTATAGCTTAAGTTTCACGTATACCTGTGCACTAGCGTTTCGTTCTGCGTAGGCTACCTGCTCGGGAAGTTAAAATATCATAGACGATATGAATAATAGTGTGTGCCCGAGTTAATATTCGCGGTTCCAATGTGATGACCTTTTATGAACTTCAACATGAGTTTCCGAAGGTCTTAAATGCATGTTTACTAAATTCTCAGAGTTTTGTGTACTGTATGCGACTGTTTTGTGTACCGTGTATACACCACTTTAGCGTATGTTTTGAAAACAAAATTTTGAGTGTTTGTTTTTCGGAAACGATTGGAGACCATATTCGAGTACTAGGCGTTCTGTATGTATTCAAATTCATAATAGTCTAAGTTCCCAGAGAAAAGATGAGGTTAGAGCCAAGGTATCTCTACAGAAAATCCTATTCGCTGTAACCTATAGCTCTGATACCAATCTGGGATCAGAGCTGGGGTGACCTATGGTTGTAACCTATGGCTCTGATACCAATCTGTCATACCCCAAAAATTATCAGAGCTTGGCGTGACTGGACCGGTATCTTCATTGCACAATGGAAGCAAATAAGCTAAGTCTTTTAGAAAATGAACACCACTAAGTACTCGACTCCACATGGTCCTCCTATTCCAACCGTGCCATAGTTTCTGAAAAGTAACCTGAGAAAGAAACATGCGAAAAAGTCAACACAAAGTTGAGCGAGTTCATAGTTTGTTTGTCAAAGATTTGAAATAAATCTTTTTGATAACCGGTTTTTGAAATGTTATTGAGAAAACGAATTTAAAAGCTAGCTATATACGACTCTGTGATGTCGTTTCCAAGATGAGACTCGCTAGCGTGCATTCTACGATATTCCTAACACGGAATATCTTATAAGTTTCTAATCAAAAGCGGTAACTAAACTACGTGTCACCGAGCTCTACCGAATCGTTAACCGAACAATTCGACGGTTAAGTTGTTAAGTTAATGGAAACGATTAGGTCATATTTGATAAGTATCGTTTATCGTCGAATATAACTAATAAGTCTTGAAAAGACTTGATTCTCGAGATATTTAAAAATAAATAAATATTTATATCAAAATATATATATATATCGTTAAGATCGCTTGTCGTCCCGAGAAGTCGTTGGGTATGTAACAAATATTTGTAAGAAAATACCATATAACAAACTCGTACGTTGAAATGTATGTTATATAATGTGCCGTTTAGGCGTTTTGTAATAAATATAAAAAGTTATATTTATTTTGCGAAAGTATCATCGAGTTGTTTGAAGTTTGAAATAAATATAAAACTATATTTATTTTTATAAGGGAATTCGTGTGGTATGATATTTGAAACAAATATAAAAACTATATTTATTTTTATAAAACGAATTCGTGTTACGCGATGTTTGAAATAAATATATATACTATATTTATTTATAAAAGGATTCGAGTTTACGTTTGAAATAAATATATAAATAATATTTATTTTTATAAAAGGATTCGTCGAATTTCCGAAGTTCGAAACAACTATCACTACAAGAAATTTGGTTCTTTACCAACAGAAAATATCTGTGGGAAAAAGCATATAATGTGTTGTTAGTTTTCTTTACCTACACATAAAATAAGTGTAATGATGTGTAGGCTCATGACTGTGGATATAGGTCATTATCTACACATAAGTTATATGTAGGCATATAGCAAACTATACCTACACATATATGTGTGGCTAAAAGCCATTTATATGTGTGGTTAAAAGTACAACAATTTGTTTAGAAGACATCTAACATGGCAGCCGACGTGGAATCCGACGTGTCAGCTGACATGGCAGATGTCATGGCATCCGACGTGGCATAAATATACGTGTGGCTAAAAGTAATCTTATGTGTAGGTAAAAGATGGCAGATGACATGGCATCCGACGTGGCAGTTGACGTGGCATGTATATGTGTGGGTAAAAGTAATCTTACGTGCAGGTAAAAGTAATATTATGTGTAGGTAAAAATAATCATAATCATAAACGTCACAAACGTCACCATCCGGATTCATTTTTATTCACAACACGTCATAAAACTACTTTAATATTTAAAATGTCATAATTCTACATCATATCCGTATCATCATCCACTTCATCAGCATCTTCGTTTCCAAACTTGGTGGCAGCTATTGCGGGTATTTCCTGTAGTGAGATGAAACAAGATATCAGCCACTTTGACTTTGAAATATCTCTGATTTGGGCATAAATAAAACTAAGAACAAAGAAAACTAGCCAATTATTAGTTGCATAGAAACTGTTTGTAGGGCAGAAGAACGTGGTACAAGTTAAACCAACTTGGATTTATAACGATTAACAGAATGTACTTGAAAATAAGATTAATGGGTACTCACTTGTGCTAGCAAAAAAGCAACCACTTGTTAAGCACAACAGGGCGAGTGTGTAACAAGCGAGACGTTTTCCGTACTTTCTGGAAATTGCTACTACCAAAGCAGCTTCGGTTATTACGGAGATGAGGCCGAGAAATATCCTCTCAGCATAAAATACTCTTACCTGAAATGAGCTCAATAATTAAAGCAATTATGTTAATGAAGATAATACTAAAGAAGCTTATACAAGTAATGAATTGAGAAAAATATTGAATCTGTACTTTTTCATGTATCTTCAAGCCAATGATAAAATATTGATGATGGCCAGCCCACTATATAATGGAAAAGAAGATACAGGTACGAACGTAATGCAAACTGGAAACTGCAAAAAAAATATAATTTAAAAAAAATAAATGAATCAAAAGGATTTCATATTATGGAATAAAATATGACCATTAGTAACATTCAAAACTTCATATCGGCTGAATAAAGAAATCATGAACTGAAAATGTTTACAAAAAGGAATGCTACAAAACCGACAACACAAGGATAATACTATGCTTTGATATACTTGTAAAAAGTTTACAATGTAAACACTTTCATGACGTCTTTCTACAAAAAAATTAATGAATGAAATCATGCGGCCAAAAAGAAGTAAGAATACAAGCCACCACAGTAATTGCGACTATATTAATGTCTACACAATATACATAAAGAGGCATTTTACTCAACTAGTCCACTCCACAACTTACGCTAATCGTTGCTTTAATAGTTTAATCATATATTCATACAAATGTTTCGTAGACATAATACACTGCAAACTTGGCTCTATAGCCAAATGATACACATTTGGCAATTTGACATACAATTATACAAAGAAAAACAAAAATGTCAAAGTTAAATCTTGATGAGATACACTGAGCACTAAATATACGTAAACAGTAAACGCATATTTAGTTATCCCTAATTTCACTTTTGCGAAGCACCGGACAAGTGTCCATTGTCAATTGGCTTGATTAGCTAATATATAGTAACCTGAGTTATAAGTTATGTCCCTCCTATCTGTTCTATAGCTTGTTAAGTTCTAAACTTGTATATTACTCAATCATCTTAAAAAGTAAAACATTCCAAATTACTAAATTTGTTAAACTCTACACATAAACCTTGTTATACAAGACAGAACCAGTATTAACCTCTTCAATTCAAAATAAACAAACAATGTAAATCAAATGAAGAAGCACATTAACAGATAACCAAACTCTGTGTATCTCATAAATCATAACAATTACTGAACAGATATTGTAGCTAATAATCCAACAAAATGAAAATCACATAACTAACTACAAGAAGTGAAAAACAAGTACCTGTACTCCCAAGTTTGAAAGCCTGATTTGTAAAGTATGAAGTGAAGAGGAGCAAGCAAGCTTACTGAATAAAAGGAAACATTAGTTTTTTTTTGGAAAAATTACAAGTTTTGTCATTTATCTTTATACCACTTTTCAGGCGGTGTCCTTTTTAACGAATGTTGACAGGCGGTCTCCTTTATTAGGTATTTTGTTGCAAGTTTAGTCATTTACACCCAACCCTGTTAATTGTGGACAGGCGGTGTCCTTTACTAGGTATTTTGTTGCAAGTTTAGTCCTTTACCTAGGTATTTTGTTGCAAGTTTAGTCCTTTACACCCAATAATTAACATGGTTTTTTAACTGGGTTGGGTGTAAAGGACTAAACTTGCAACAAAATACGTAGTAAAGGACACCGCCTGTCAACATTCGTTAAAAAGGACACCGCCTGAAAAGTGGTATAAAGATAAAGGACAAAACTTGTAATTTTTCCTTTTTTTTTCCTTCATCATGATGAGACGCAACATGTAGCTTCTTGAGCTTTTCGGCATATATATCATCCCGTTAACTCTCCACAATCTTTATCAAGGAACTAACTCTAATGAACCTACAAACTGATATCCCACGTTTGTGAAATTCAAATTCCTACAATGATATAATTGCAATTTACTTATAACAATTTAATCCTAATACAAGAAAAAAAAGCAACAAATTCATACCCTTTTCAAGAAGGTAGCTTATACGAAGATTGTAATGCATGGCGCTTCCTTGGTGACTTGGTTCCCAGCCCATCTGTAAACAAAGATATAACTTTGAGTGGATCCACTTTCATCACTAAATCAAAAAAGTTTTGGAGTTCATCTTTACCTTTGCCTTTGACACATATTTATCGACACTTCACCAATTCACAGCCAACAAAGCCCTAGACCATCATAAAGCTTCTTGAGTTGCCGAAAAACCAATACGCCAGAAAAGAAAGAAATATATAAAATCAGAGGTCCAGCTTACCTTAAGAACTCAGTAGAATATATACGTTTAAGAATAGAAAAGGAAAGAAAAATGCTTAATTTATATTTTGCTTAAGGTTTTTACCTTGAAAAGCATAGCATTAGATTTGAGCCATTATGTTGATAAGTTTGTACAATGCATAACTCTCCATATCAGACAGAGCACAATACTCTGTATTGAAGCTACAACATCGACAAACAATTGAGCCTGCACGATTAAATCAACCAACGATATAACCATGGTCAGTTTCCTCAGAGATAAACCTGACGAATTAAAAAAGAAAGCTAAAATCATTAAATGCTAAAAAGTAGGGCTTATAATTGTAACAAATTAATGCGCAATGTAACCACATGTCTTTTTCTTATATACTTCTTAAAGTTGAGTGCAAACTAACTTTAAATTATGGCATATAGTTTTTAACAACTAGAAGCCAGCACATGTTTAAAACTCACGTCCGAAAAGATTATACTTTTGTTTTCGAATAATACCCATATCAGAAACATTAATGCAGATCTCTAAATGAAAAAGTTGGAATCAATAAACAACTTACATTGTTAAGCGTTAAGTTTAGATCAACCGCTCCAGCTCTTTTGTACGCGTTTCCAAGGCCTCCTTTAAGTTATTCTTAAAGTTTATCACCGTTCAAAGTTTAGTCACCAGTCATAATTTTACACTATCTTAACAAAACTCATCTTAACAAGTCTAGCTAGATTGATATGTCAAACAAACCTGCTTCTCCAATTCATGAATGTGTGTATGCACCTTTTTGACATGCTAGCATCCGATGACACTTTAACCTGTTAAATAAAACAATTCATTTTCCTCTGTTCAAAAATCACAGTTAAATCCAGAAAAAAATAACATTAAAAGTATTACCTCAAGTGAGCTATTTCGTGTTTCAACAATTTAATTCTATTCGACTTCTCTATTATAATCTTTCCTTTCTCTGCCTAACAATCGTCTCATAAAGATAGGGATATAAATCTAAGATATGTATAATATATTTTACCCAAAACTAAACCACAGTTACGAATCTATTCAATGATATATAACCTTAAAAATGAATTCATCAATTTATAAGTAAAACTTATAGAAAACAAATAAAACTAAACACTTACATATCAAAGTGAAAGTGTTACCCCAATTTATATGTATATATAACACTGAAAACAACTTCCATTAAACACTTTCTTTTGTGAATAACCATATTAATTAAAGTTATAGAAAACAAATAAAATCAAACACTTTGATACGTTATTTTGTGATGTATAAAAGCAAAAGCATACAAAGAGGAACAAAACAAACAGCGGTCCCCCTCACACTCATGAATTGAATAAACTTTCTTTTTGATATCCTCATAAACTCAATATCATCGTAACTTCACAAACACAAACATAAGCACAAACGGTGGTGCCACTCAACCTCAAAAATTCAAGATCCAACATACAAAGGCTCTAGAGTCTTGAAGAAAACAAACAACACAGAATAATTGCGATTTGAAAATCAATTTTAACGATTAAAGCGATTATGGATCTTACCCGCATAAACAACACATAATGCTTGCAATTTTAACAATACGATGCTTCTAAAGGCTGACAATTTGAGGGAACAAGAGGATGCTGGCGGTGAAAAGGGCGGCAGTCGGTTCTGGGTTGCAGGTGTTGTGAAGGCAGCGGAATCGTCCAGGTGCCGTGATGTGGTTTGGGGGAAGTGTTGATACATGGAATGTCTGTTGACTGCGTCTAAAAAAAAATCTGAAGTCAAGATAGGTCAACAGAGGGTCAAAAATGTCAAAATATAAATTTTATGAGCTGGTCCGCTTATGTGTCAATGGTCTGGTTCGCTCATAAGGTAGTTCTGGTTCGCTTTAGTGTCAATAGGTCTGGTTCGCTTATATGGAAGTAGTCTGGTTCGCTCATGTGTCATGTCGTATAAGCGAACCAGAAACATTATAAATAGGCGTGTAGTTCATTTGTGTAGAGAGGTGTGTGTGTATGCTTGGAGCCAAACTCTGTCAAAATTTCAGCAAGAAAGCAATAAACAGATAGGAAATTAAAGGATAAGCTGTTGTAACTTCTTATATGTTGATTCCGCCTTCATATATGAAGATGAGTTACTCGGATTGACGTTTTCGGGTCAAGAAACGGTCCAACAAGTGGTATCAGAGCTTCAGGACGAGGAGCTCATACTACATCAGCTGATTCGGCTTTATTATCTCATTTCTACTCACTTTCCCTTTTATTTTTCGATTTAATCAAGTTTCATCGGACAAAATGAGTTGAAAGTCAAGTATTTTGAGCGATATTATCTGTTAAACAATCCGTATAAGTTTCGGTCTTTAAAACAAAGTAAAAATCAATCAATTTCATCTAAAACGTGATCGGTTTTCGGACAGAAACTTTGAACTTAGATCTGGAACGAATTAGCGGTCGGAATTGAACGAAAATCATATCATTGTGATCGGAATTAAGAGTAGTATAATCCTTGAAAGTATCAGAGTGTTTTTCGGACTAAAATTGGTTAAAATTTGTGGTTCGCTTTTTCAGTCATCACAAGTTTCTGGTCCGCTTATCCGGACATTGACCTGGTCCGCTTATTCGATCATATTCTGAACCGCTCGAACGGACATTAGCTGGTCCGCTCGAACGATCATTTTCTGGATCGCTGTTACGTACATTAGCTGGTTCGCTCGAACGAACAGCTTGTGTGGTTCGCTTATCCGAACATCAGCTGGTCCGCTCAAACGGACAACATCTGATTCGCTCATACGGACAAAGTCTGGTCCGCTTGAACAGACTTTCTGGTCCACTTGAACAGACTTTCTGGTCCGCTCAAACAGATTTTCTGTTTCGCTTATTAGTACACTGTTTGATTTGCTTATCTGTCACGTGCACAGATTGGTTCGATTTTGTGGATTGATTTTCAAAAATCTCAAAAATTTGTCTAAGTGTTGATTGATTTTGCAGGTACAATCAAAATGGATGATATTTTCATGAATCCCTTCAGCGATATGTATGCATTCACGGGTAGTTCAGGAAACAACGATACTTCTTCAAGCGATGCAAACAAAAGTCCACCGAAAGAAAGAAAGAAGGAAGCTTGGGAATCCGAAAGCGCATTTGGAACATTTAACAAACGTCCTAAGCTGATGGCTATAGAAGATTATAGCAGGTGGGCAACAAAGTTCGAAGATTGGTTGATGGCATTTGCTTTTTCTAGCTGGAAAAGTATGAAGAATGGTTTTGCCCAAGGAAAGAAGAATGGTGAAGCATTAAGATCAGCTGAAGAGATTGAAAATTTTGTGGCTGAGCAAAAATGTGTGGCATTATTGTTTCAATCGGTGCGTGAAGACATCATTTCGCTGATAGATTACTCAAATTCTAAAGACTTATGGGAAAAACTCGAAAAGAAGTGTCTTGGAAGCAAAGAGATTGTAAAAAATAAAAAGAAACTTCTTAGGAAAGAGTTTGATATGTTTGGTTGTCTTAAAAATGAATCGGTGTGTAAAATGATTGAAAGGTTCGGTCATCTGAAACTGGAGCTTGCTCGACACAAGATCACGTATACTGATGAAGAACTTGTTGATAAACTGTTTGATTCATTACCAGACGAAGTGGATTGGAGATACTACGCGCTGATGTTGAAAAACACTATTTCTCCAGAAGATTTGACTCCAGATGTGTTGATTGAAAGACTGGAAAGTCATGAGCTAGAGCTGAAGAAAACGTTTAAAGTTAATAATTCATCTTATCAGCAAAATCTGGATCTGTATTATCCAAAAAGTTTGATCCCGAAAGCAACTTCTCCAAAAACAGCTTTTTCTGCTGAAAATGTGGCGACAGCTGGCAGAGAAAGTCAAAGTGGTCAAAGCAGTGGAAGTCACAGTGGTTTTCACAGTGGATCTTCATCTTCTGGAAATGCTGATGCAAAGAATCGTTTTCAATGCAACATCGCAATAGACTTGAAGAATGCTCAGAACTTTGATGAGGAATCGGCCAAGCAGCAGATGATCTTTCTAGCATCAGTGTTGGAATCATATGAAGGATTGGTAGCTGGGAAGATTGGCAATACAAATCTGACGAAAGAAGATTACGATCAGATTGATCCGGAGGAAATGGAACTGATCGATATTCGTTGGGCTATGGCAAGTGCTGTTCGTCGTGCACAAAGATTCATGGAAATTACTGGAAGAAAAACAATTGGTGGTGCTTCTACCAAGCTGGGGTTCGATAAATCGAAGGTGACTTGTTTCAAATGTAAGCAGAAGGGTCACTTCAAACGAGAATGCCGAAACGCTTATGCTGATGAGCCGGAGAACCCTTTCAGATATGATTATTACAAAAAGGCAATCTATCATCAGAATAAATCTGAGCCGCCTAGATTGAAGCAGGTTGAAGATAACAGAGACAAATCAAGGGCTCTTGCTGTGATTTATGATGATGAGGGGTATGATTGGAGTAAGGAAGTTCTACCGGAAGAAGATGCAGTGGGTTACGCATTCATGGCAAGCAATGATGAACCCATTAAGTGGAAAGATGATCGTACTGAGGAACAGAAGTATCAATACCGAAAGATGGTTGCTGAAACCAAGATTATCAGACTTTCTGGTATCTTTCTGGAAGCTAGAAGAGCAAACAGATGGGATCCAGATAGAGAGTGCTATCTTGATAGATATGGCAACATTGCGATTGATGACAAAACGCTAGATATTGAAGCCATCATCAAGGAGTACAAAGAAGATGATGAGTATTGGCAACAAAAATGGTGGGGAACTCCAACTTCGAAAATGATTGAAGAAGAGAAAGAGAAAGAGAGAAAGGAGAAAGAGGAGAAAGAGAAGAAAGAAAAGCAGGTTGATACAGGCATAATTGATACTACGCAAGAGTTGACAGCTGAGAATCTGGGAATGATGGCTGACAAAGTGCTAGCTGCAAAAGCACTTGAGGTAGATCCTAATTCTGTTACTGAGTCAAAGGGGTTGGTCAGTCAAAGTGTGTCAACAAATGCGTCAGGTAACAAGATTGAGTCAGGTAACAAGTTTGACGGAAATGCTGACTGCAAAAATTGTACCAAACAATGCAATTTTTGTAGCACTGTCACGTATCTTAATAATGAGAAAATTCAGAATCTGACAACAAAGGTTAGAAATGTTGAAAATCAGATTCTCGATCGTGACAAAAGTGTAAGAGCTTCAACTGAACGGATCAAAGAATTAACGGCTCAAATTGAAAATGATAAAACTGAAAGTGAGAAAATAAAATCTGAAAATGAAAAGTTAATTCTTGAAAACCGTCAGATTTCTGAAAAGTTTGAGAAATTGAAAAACATTGTCAAAGATAGTGATGATCGAAATGGCAAAACATTTAAAGAAAATGAACATCTAAAAGCTGTTTTGAGGTTAAAAGAAGAATCGATTAATGAACAACTGGATCAAATTGCTAAACTGAAACTTAAAGTTCAAGAAGCTGAAATTGAGAATGAACGAATCCAGTTGAAGCTTAACAGCTATAAATCGGCAAGCTTTGTTTTGCAGCATATTGTTCCTAAACCTATAGGGAAAAACAAAGATGGCGAGGATGTGTTTTCTGATGGAACGGGTGTAGGTTTTCACAAAGTTCCACCGCCAATTTTAGACAACTACACGAAAAAGCAGTCTAGTTTGGTGGAAATTGAGGAAGAAAGTGAAGTTAAACTTCCTGAAAACATTGATGTCACGTTCACATCTTCCAATGACGAGGGTGTCCAAAGTGATGTGGTGAAAAGTGTAGTAGACAAAGTGCTTAAACCGGATTGTGACACTTCTGAGGAGGATGGGTGTTTCTTAGAAAAATACATTCAGAAATCAAAGTCCAAAAACAACTTAAGTGATGAACCGGGTCTTGTGATGTACAAGATGGCTGGATCTGATAAGTTGTATTCGGATTCTGAGTTTCCCATTGAGAATGTTAATGTGAAAAAGTTGACAAATGTTTTCACGTTAGTTGAAGTTGAGTTGTCAGAGGTGAACAGTTTGAGTCAAACAAAAAGGCAAATGAATTTTGAGAAAGATAAAGCTTATTACAAAAAGCCTATTGTTCCACCACGTTTTTATAATAACAATCGAAACAATTGGTCGAGTGATTATCGGGGTGGTAATAGTTATCGGAAGAAGAGTTTTCTAAACAAGAGGTTTACAGAAAAGAAGTTGTTTGTGAATGGTTCAAGTTCACTTTCTGATGAGGAAAATGAAATTTTTTCAAAATCAAATAAAGAGTTCTTTGAGAAGAGAGCTTCACAGGCTCAGTCTGAAGGCACGAGTCGAGTAGCTGATACTCGTACTTGTTTTAGATGTGAACAAGTTGGTCATATTGCACGAAAGTGTACATATGTGAAGCCTAGGACTGAAGCTGTGAAGGTTCAACAAAAGAAGGTTGATGTGAAGGGTAAAGCACCAATGTATGTTGAGAAGAAAGTGGTTGAGAAGCAAAACGTTAAAATCAACAATGTAAAAGCAAAAACTGAACCTGTAAAGAAGTTGGTAACTCAAAATGACAAGTTTTATAAACGGGTTGCATTAACTGAACAAATTTGGAAACCAAAAACTGAAATTGAAATTTCAACTTCTGAAGTGAAAAAGGCTGAAGAATCAATTTCGGTTGATTATGATGCAAATTTTCCACCTTTGAAGGCTGAAAATTTCAAAATTCAAATTGCGAGAGTCAAGGTTACATCTAAGGCTGATGAGGCCTGGGTGGACACCATGTTCGAATAAGCAGTTTGAATTGCCGGAGCTTCCTGGATCGCGAAGCATGAATCGGCATCTTTCTTAAAAGTTGGTTAATTTGGAGTTTGCTATGTGCAGGATCTTCCAAGAGCCATTTCAAGATGGATCATGGATAGTGGCGCATCTCGACATATGACAGGAAAAACTGCATTACTGTATGATGTGAAGAATATCAATGGTGGTTATGTGGGATTTGCAGGTAATGAAGGTGGTAGAATTGTTGGTGAAGGAACGTTATCCAATGGGATTGTGACGTTTGAGAGAGTTAACTACATCACTGAGCTGGAGAACAATCTGCTTAGTATCTCGCAGATTTGTGACAATCAGTATACTACTCACTTTACTGATAAGGAATGTTTGATCTTGAAACCTGGTTTTGTTGTTCCTGAAGAATGGATTATTATGAGGGCACCTAGAGTGAATGATTTATATGTGTTAGATATGTCTGTAGCAACTACAACTACTGGTCAAGCACATTGTTTTGTGTCTAGAGCAACTGAGAAAGAATCAAGATTGTGGCACCGAAAGATGGGGCATATTCACCTAAGGAAGATGAATCACTTGGTGCACAATGATTTGGTATTGGGTGTTAATATCAAAGGTTTTCATCTGGAAGGGGAGTGCATTAGCTGTGTCAAAGGCAAGCAGAAGAAAAAGTCACATTCTACAAAGCAAGCCAATTCAGTTTCGAGACCTCTGGAACGACTTCACATGGATTTGTTTGGTCCGGTGAATGTCAAAAGTATTACAGGAGATTACTATTGTTTGGTCGTTACTGATGATTATTCCAGATTTTCGTGGGTTTCTTTCTTGAAGACGAAAGATGAAACATTTGACAGTTTAATGGGGCTGTTCAGGAAGATTGAGAATTTGTACCAAAGGCGTATCAAGAGAATTCGAAGTGATAATGGTACTGAATTCAAGAACTGCAAGATGGAAGAATTTTGTGATGAAAGAGGTATTTTGCATGAGTTTAGTGCTCCGTACACTCCGCAACAGAATGGAGTCGCAGAACGCAAAAACCGGACACTAATCGAGACGGCTAGAACTATGCTCGCAGATTCAAAGTTACCAATTAATTTTTGGGCTGAAGCTGTTTCTGGCGCATGCTATACGCTCAACAGGGTTCTAACTGTTAAGAAGTTCAACAAAACATGCTTTGAGCTAATCAATAATCGCAAACCGAATTTGAAGTATCTAGAACCGTTTGGGTCACCTTGTACGGTTATAGAACCTTTTGGGAAGTTTGGTCCGAAGTGCATTGAGGGTATATTTGTTGGTTATTCAAATCCATTGCTACGTGTCTTTGTTCCAAGTGAGAAGCGGATTATTGAAGCTGCAAATGTTGAATGTCAAGGTTATACTATGCCGCCATAGAATCCGGGTGATTCATGGCGTTATCATTATGACAAACTTTGGGATTCGTTTGACATGAGAGAAGAATCAGAGAATGATGAAGATTTCTTTGATCAGTTGGATATTTTGCGTGAATATGAGTCGCAGTTAAGGTTCCCAGCCGAGTATTCAAGGAGACCACGGGAAACTTCAAATGACGATGAAGCAGGTCCGAGTAATGCTGGTGAACATGATGATGTCCAACAAAATGAAGTTGCTCAGGATAATCAGTCGGCTCAGAATGATAATCTAGAAGCTGAAAACATGCCAGTCTTTGATCATGGTGATTCAGATTCTGAGGGGGAGCAAATTCAGATTTCAAGTCAAACAAACCAAGTTGGTGAACAAGATGCAGAGCAGAATGTTACTAATCTGGAGGGAAATGTAGATGTTTCAAGCGAAGTAATGCCGCGAACTTTTTCATATCATCCAGAGGAGTTGATCATAGGAGAATTGCAGACAGGCGTTCGCACTCGAAATCAGATTGATAAAGGGCTTACATGTTTTTATACAAAAGTTGCTCCTTTGCAAATTGAATTCTCATTAAGTTGTTTTATCTCGCAGGTTGAGCCAAGAACTTACAAAGAGGCGCTTACTGAAGACTCTTGGGTCAATGCAATGCAGGAGGAACTTAGTCAATTCGAGAAATTGGGAGTGTGGAAGTTAGTTGATTTGCCGGATGGTCATAGGAAAATTAACACTAAGTGGGTGTTCAAGTGTAAGAGGGACGATAGAGGAGTTGTCGTAAGGAACAAAGCTCGACTCGTTGTTCAGGGCTTTAGTCAACAGGAGGGAATTGATTTTACCGAAGTCTATGCTCCTGTAGCACGACTAGAGGCAATCAGAATTTTTCTTGCATTTGCGTCTTGGAAGAACTTCAAAGTTTATCAGTTGGATGTTAAATCGGCGTTTCTTTATGGGAAGGTTAAAGAGGAGGTTTATGTCGGTCAGCCGCCGGGCTTTACCGATCCAATCCACAAAAACAAGGTCTACTTATTGGACAAAGCGTTGTATGGTTTACACCAAGCCCCGAGAGCCTAGTACGAGACTTTGTCTCAACACCTACTCGCTAATCAGTTCATACGTGGAAAAGTGGATGCCACTCTCTTCACTAAAGTCGTTGATGGTCATCTTCTGATAGTTCAGATTTATGTGGACGATATAATCTTTGGGTCGACAAATGAAAATCTACGCAAAGCTTTTGAATCAGTGATGAAGCAAAAGTTTGAAATGTCATCAATGGGGGAGATGAAATTCTTTCTGGGATTACAAGTTGAACAACTTCCTGAGAGAATTTTCATTCATCAGTCAAAGTACGTTCATGATATTCTAGAGAAATTTGGGATGTCAGGTTCTACTCCAGCTGCTACCCCACTTGCAACAAATCATGGGATTCACCCAGATCTCACCGGAGACAGGGCTGATGAAACGTTTTACCGATCCATGATAGGTTCATTAATGTATCTAACTGCTTCACGCCCTGATATCATGTATCCAACGTGCCTCGCAGCAAGATTTCAGTCTAACCCAAGAGCATCACATATGATTATTGTGAAGAGGATATTGCGCTACCTGAAAGGAACTCCTTCATTGGGGTTGTGGTATCCTAGGAAAGGTGATTTTACGCTCGAAGGGTATTCCGATTCGGATTTCGGATGCTGCAAAGTTAATTCAAAATCAACAACTGCAGGATGCCAGTTCTTTGGTCCTAGATTGGTTACCTGGCAGTGTAAGAAACAAACGTCTGTGGCGTTATCTACTTGTGAAGCGGAGTATGTTTCTGCTAGCAGTTGCTGCTCTCAGATCTTGTGGATACAGCAACAGATGCGCGACTACGGTTTGCAGTTTCTTAACACACCTCTTTTTGTTGATAATGAGGCCGCTATAAATATTACAAAGAATCCAGTACATCACGCTAAAACTAAACACATAGAAATTCGTCATCACTTTATTCGTGATTGCTTTGAGAAACAGTTGATACGAATTGAGAAAATCCACACAGATGAACAGAAAGCTGATTTACATACCAAAGCTTTTGATAAAAATCGGTTTAAATATTTGTTAAAACTGAATGGTATGAAGCTTCTGTCGGTGTCGGATGGCATAATTGGCGTTGATGAGAGTACTGTTGCGGATGAAGACGAGAAACAATCTGCAATGGTTTGTCAAATTTTTACGTGTTTTGGTATTTAGGGGGAGTAGATGTTTGTACATAGTATATTTTCTGAAAATACAAAAACAGTAAAAAATGCAAAAAATACAAAAACATGATAAAATCTGAAAAAGAGCTTGTGTATATTGGGAAAATGATAGTACATCAGCTAGACGATTACAGTATGCTAAAGATTTGAAAAGTATAAAAGAGTTAAACAATCTTACTGATGATGTGTCGATAGGTTTTCACACATTTAGTAGATTTATTCGGGATATAAACCTAAATTCAAACTTGTGAATTTGTGGGGAACACTACTTGGATATATAGGTAACCCCTGAAATCACGTTTGAAAGGTCTCTTAACCTGATATACTAGGTCTTTATACTCTATGATGTCTGGGGTATTATTCCGGGACTTCTGCTGAACGGTAGTTCTGACCTAGTCCCTGGCTAATACTTGCTGCAATGCTTGAAACACAGCATTAAACCCTCAGCATGCTGAAACAATAAAATTGATAAATGCTGCTGTTGTAAGCAAAAAGATCCTCTAAAGGGGACATACCGAAAAGTCGAAGCTGATATCTCTCTGTGTATACGGAAGTATCGATCTGAGATCCCTCGGCCCTCGCATACCTAAATTATATACAGATATCATTGTAGTATTCTCACCTGTAAGACTGATTATTGAGATTCTGGATACGGGAGTATATTCAAGAGGTGGGACACATGAATGATCTAAGTTCTTAATTCATCTAAATCGTATCCTGAATAAGTTGAAATTTGTGTGAGAATTTAAGATGGATCAGTATATCGACAATCGAGGTGAATTGTTTAAATCTGAGTATGTAATGTAGCTTAACGGTACTTGTGATTTGTCTGAAAAGCTGATATGTTTCCCTGACACGCTCACCAAAAATATGTTTGTAAATAGTTTACTTTGTTTAATTTCTGCAATTTAAGTTTTCTGTATTTCATTTATTAGTTTAGAACACTTTATAAAATCCAAAAAGATTTTATTTCTGCTTTATTTTCTGACAAACCAAAGTGGAGAGTTGATTGTTGGATTCCTAGATGTTTGAAGCAGATGCAGGAGATTCTGAGCTGAAGAATGAGGAGAGCTTACTTTGAAGAAGTTTGAATTGTTTGACATGATAAAACAAGTTCATTAACTTGATACTTGTTATTTTCAGAAATTGTTTGAAATTGTTGTTTTAAATCAGTTTGTTTCGTCAAATGATCAACCAAGGTCATTAAATTGAACTTGGTAGATTAATTGAGTAATCAGGGTCATTAACTTGGACCTGAATACTTGAGTGGATTGCTATAGCTGATTGATTTTGTGATTTAATGTTGAAAAGATAGTTTGTAATGTTTGTTTGTTGAGTAACAGGTTTAAACTTCATTATTCCCAACGGAAGCTATTTGTTAAAGCTTGAACCAGATATTTCAGATTCTAGCATATGGAGAGGGGGAGTCTGTGAAAGGGAGAGTCTGGATCAACAGTCAATGGGAATGTGAAGATAGAGTGCTTATGATGAAAAGACAGAGTTAAAGAAAAGACTAAGACTGAAGACTACGGATCTAAAGATGCTAAAAGACTACGTCAACATCCAAGGGGGAGTCTGTTGATACATGGAATGTCTGTTGACTGCGTCTAAAAAAAAAAATCTGAAGTCAAGATAGGTCAACAGAGGGTCAAAAATGTCAAAATATGTATTTTATGAACTGGTCCGCTTATGTGTCAATGGTCTGGTTCGCTCATAGGGTAGTTCTGGTTCGCTTTAGTGTCAATAGGTCTGGTTCGCTTATATGGAAGTAGTCTGGTTCGCTCATGTGTCATGTCGTATAAGCGAACCAGAAACATTATAAATAGGCGTGTAGTTCATTTGTGTAGAGAGGTGTGTGTGTATGCTTGGAGCCAAACTCTGTCAAAATTTCTGCAAGAAAGCAATAAACAGATAGGAAATTAAAGGATAAGCTGTTGTAACTTCTTATATGTTGATTCCGCCTTCATATATGAAGATGAGTTACTCGGATTGACGTTTTCGGGTCAAGAAACGGTCCAACAGGAAGGGGGAAGCGTTGTTTGGTGGGGGTAAACAAGCCCGCCAAGGGTTTTAGCTCTTTACATGTGAAAGAAAACACATCCACCGTAGATCCTTTGTCTCATCGACGGCTAAAAACATTTAGTTAAGCTAAAACACGGATTGCACTCTTGGCGACTTTTTATCTGTCGCCTATTTTTTAGTAAAAAAAAAGAATAAAAAAAACGCAGATAAAAATTCAGAAAAAAGAGTTAACCGGACTCAAACTTGAGACCTCAATTACACTCAGCACTCATGTTACCAGTAAGCCACTTTATACCTTTGCTTACAAGGTTTCTCTACAAAATATTAAAGGGTTCCCTCAATATTTTCTATACAAGTTAACACTATAACTTATGAACCGAACGGGATCCTATGAACCCCCTTTATCGCTCTAGATTTGCCCATGTCCTTTATTCAAGTCTTATTCGATTATTTGGGAAAACATAAACGGGGGGGGGGGGGGATATTGCACGGTCCTCTCAACTGCTGGAGTGATCCCACTCCACAAGCTAGCTTAGCCCCATAGCTGTCTGGCGGTTAATACCCACCCGGAAGCGAAAGCCTTGAGGATGTGCCTGCCAGAATTCGAATCGGGGTCCTCTGAGAAGAGGTGGGTGAGGTTGGCCACTAGGACAACCCAAATGGTTTAAACTGTTGGATATTGTTTTTGGGTTAAGGCTGATCCTTATTGATAAAAGGCTGTTGTTGTATTTGTTGTTATTATTTTTTTTGTTTGATTGATTTCGTTTGATAATAAAACGTAAAATGGTAATTTTAATTTTAATTAAATATTAGAACTTAGAGTGAGTTTTATTAAGGGTATAATAGTAATTGAATAAGAGTAGTTTTAGTGAAATGAATAAATATGTAATATATATATATATATATAGATTAAAGAGGGGAAATATGTAATTGATTTTAAGGATTGAGTAAATATGTAATAAGTGACTTTAATAAGGGGATATATGTAAATGACCCTATTTTTTTATGTGTCCAATATCTACGCATATTGTACATTTCTAAATATGTGTAGGTATTTTTTGCCACGTCATCTTAAAAAAAAGATTTAATTATTTATTTTATACATATTCAATGTCTACACATATTGTACATTTTTAAATATGTGTAGATATTTGTTTTGTCACATCATCTAAAAATATATATTTATTTACTTTATAGGTATGTAGTGGAGGGTTCAAATGAGAATAAATTTTTTGTAAGAACAAAAAAAACAATCTTCAACCAATAAGAATGATTCTTTTTACTTCATTTATTTTTTGTCTTTAATATAGGTGTAAGGGTATATTGGTAAAATTAGATAGATCATTAATTGTTAGTCTTCCTTTTTAATAGCTAACTAAATTAAAATTGTAACTTATTTTCAAAAAAAAATATATTTTTTTCAAAGAAGAAAAAAATTATTTTAAAGTGTAGGATAAAATATGAGGTGTGTAGGATGAATTATGAGTTGTGTAGGATAAATTTCAGTATGTGTAGGATAAATTTAAAAAACGTGTAGGATAAATTTTGATGTGTCTAGGCAAAAATTTGAGTGTGTAGGATGATAGTCTTTATGACTAATTAATTAGTCATAAATAATAATAAATGAGATGAGAGAAAAACTATTTAATGTTTTACAATTGTACCATTTGTTCTTTTTCTTCTCAATTTAATTTTCTTCTCAAATGAACCTCCCCCTAGGTATGTAATATCTATACATATTGTACATTTTTAATCATGTGTGGGTATTTAATTTCCCACTTTATTTTCAAAAAAAAAAAGTACATATTAACTTAGTTTATCTACATATTTTTTTTTTTAAATTCTTATGTGTTGGTAAACATAATTATTTACCTACATATATATTAGTTTTTTTACATATGTGTAGATAATTTAGCTTACACATGATGAAAATTTGCTACATGTGTAGGCAATTTTGGGGAGGAAATTTTCCCACCAACACCAAGTGTGGCTAAAATGTATTACCAACACATATTAAGTGTTAATCATTATGAAAATATATCATCAACTATTACCCACAAATATACAAACATGTGTAGGTAAATACCCACACATTTACATGTGTAGGTAAATTATGTGTGGGTAAACACCCCAATTTCTTGTAGTGTATGTTTGTTGTTGTAAATAGTTTCCGAATCGTTGTTTTCGTAAGTTGTAAAGTGTCGTCGCCAGAAACTGTATGTTTATATTTGTTTTTCTAAAGGATCAATTGAAATCGAACGTTCGTTTTACAATAAAAACACTTTTTGTTTTCAGGTTTTCTCGAAAAACGGGCAGAGTTTCCCCTGTTTTTGGAATAACCCGACAAAAATTGTCGTATTTATCAAAAGTTCAACAATTGTCTAACAAACGATATATATATAATTTTCATCAATCGCCAAAACGTAAATCATCACTAACACATATACGTTATTTAATCGCTAAAGGTTCGAGCTCGGTTCGCGTAAAGTATAATGTATATAAACAACAAAATTAAAATTTGTTTCGTTTGAAGTTTACCGGGTCCTGAGTTGACCGCGTCTTGATTGACTTTGACCGTTTGACCATAGTTGACTATTTGACCGCCGTTGACTTCGTTGACCGTCTGTTGACCCGTAAAACTGATGTTGACCAGTTGACCACGTCCAAGCCCGAACGTACTGAACCAAATCAGAATCCCGCATCCGTAGAGCTGAAACCCGAGACTTGGAACACCCAAATACCCGAACCAAAATCTGTAACACCTTGAACCAAAACACCCACCAGAGTTCTGAACTGACCCGTATCCCTTGTTGAGCCGAACCAATTCGAACCCGAAGTTAACCCGAACAAAAGAAACAAATCGGAGTCAAACCTGTTGAATCTGGGACCTGAATCACTACCACCGCCATCATTGCCGCTCTTGGCCGTTGATCCGACGTAGATCGCCGCTGCTCCGCCGTGGGCGGCGGCGCCGCTTCATCTTTGTCGCCTCAGTCTCCACCGCCACTGGTTCTCTCCGTCATCGCCTCTCTCTCTCTTCGCCGCCACCCCCTTCTTTTCTCGGTTCCATCGTCGCACCACCTGACCAGCCGGAGCTCCGCCGGCCTGGTCTTCACCGAGAAGGGAGAGGGAGAGGGGAGTGTTGAGAGGATGATGTTGCTTGTTGTTGCCTGAATGTGTATTCGAGAGAGAGGGAGAAAGTGTGAGGTATGGGTGTTTGTTTAATGTGCAATAGAGAGAGAGAGAGAGAGGGTAAGACAGACTCAAAGTCTGTGGTTTGTGTGTGTAAAATGAAATGAGGGGGTATGGGTTTTTATAGATATGTTTGAGATTTTGCAAGATCTTGTTGAGATCTTGTGGATCTTGTGTGTTCTAAACTTTTGGGACAAAAATCTTGTAGAGATTTGTAAGGATTATATCAAATCTTGTATAGATTTGATAGAGATTTAGTATAGATTTTATAGGATCTAATATATTATGCAGGTTTAGGCTTGTGGGTTTTGGGCTTTGGGCCAGGGCCCACAATCCCATCTCATGTGTAAGTGACCCGTAATTCTTACGAGACCCGATATCGCGACCCAAACTCCATAAGCATAAAATATTCGTGTAACATCCGTATTTGTTGGCGTCGTCAGTATTTCGTACGGGTTCAGTTTATTACCGTTTAATTTCCAACAGTATCTCCGCCGATCGTCACACGCGCGCATAAGCGTTCCCAAGCTTACTGAGGCCCTAATTAAGTTAATTTGCGTCGTAAACACTATTTATTATTGCTTTAATTACGTAATTAAGGGCGTAAACTATCGGTTGTCACATCTTCAGTGATACATTATATCGACCCATTTATTTTGATTAGTCACTGCGTGTCGTTTGTTTGTTCGAGGTAACAAACGAATGATCGCCTTCCTTGTGTTTTGTCAATGTTTTCAATACATCTTTTGTTTTTCCTATTGTCGACCTCACTCGTTTCTCATGTTTCCTTGTTCCTTTTAGACAATGCCTCCTCGACGAGATGCACAACCTCTAACCAACGAAGAAGTCACAGCCCTTGTCTCACAGCAAATGGCTGCAGTGCTTCCGAACATAGTAACCCAGATCCATCAATTATACAACAACAATGCTCAGTGTATTTTCAAAACCTTCAATTCTGCTAAACCTTTGAAGTTTTTTGGGTCTCAAGGAGCAATCGCGCTCCTTCAATGGTTCGAAAGTTTGGAGAGCACATTCAGACATGTTCAATGTCTGAATGAGTGCAAGGTTGAGTTTGCATCTAGTGCGTTCGAGAAGTGTGCTCTTACATGATGGAATGGTGTGATGCGTGATAGGGGTGCCGATGTGGCAATGGCACAAACCTGGGTGGAGCTTCGAGCTCTAATGATGAAGGAATTCTGTCCTCGTCATGAGCTCAGGGCTTTGGAAAGGGAATTTGACGATCTTAAACAAGATAGTGGTGAACACCGAGCCTAAACTGATCGTTATGAGGAGTTAAGTCTGTTATGTCCTACCATGGTTACGCCTTTTGATAAGGCGATAGAAAAGTACATCGATGGACTCCCTGATCCAATTCAGGACATTGTTACTGGTAGCAACCCTACTACCGTTAGACAGTCCATTGAACTATCTGCTACCCTGACTGAATCTCAAATCAGGAAGGGTAAACTTTTCAAAAAAGGCGACCAGAAACCTTCTGACAAGTCGGCACAAGAAAAACCAAAGGATAAACAGACCGAGTCCTCTAAGAAGTCGAAGAAGCGTAAGGCTTCATAGAACTTCGCAGTAGTTGCTCAGAATGATCAGGTTGCACCAAACCAGCCAGCACAGCCTCGTGCTAGGAAAAAACTATATTGGTACTGCACCCTTGTGCAACAAATGCAACCGTCATCATGTGAATCAGACACCGTGTCACAAATGTACCCACTGTGGATGATTGGGACATTTGGTCAATACATGCCGTCATGTTATCCAAAATCAAAATGCTGCACATCCTACTGCTGTTCAAGCACCATATCCACCTGGATCGTGCTACAACTGTGGTGATCTCACTCACTACCGAAACAATTACCCAAGACTTGTTAACACAAATCCATCGCGTGGACGAGTGTTTAACATAAACGAGGCAAACGCAAACGACAATACAGCAGTGAACAATTAGACCTTGTATTTTCCTTTGTTGTTATCTTTGGAAACAATTCGGCTATTATATAAATAAAATTGTTGTTCCAATTTTATTTTACGAAGCTGTTATGATTGTGTGTCTACATGGCATACCCCTATGATACCGACACCAAGGAACCGTGTTCCTTGCAGAACAAACTACTCGTGTGGTTCTTTCATTCTATGATCACTTGTGATCTCCCCTAAAATCCCAAGTACTCGTTTCTTTTAAAGGAACAAAGTACAAGGTACAAGTTACAAGTTCTTAAACAAATATTTGAAGTACCATTTCAAATCCTTGATTTGATATCTAAAGGTACTTTCATAAGTCCTTAACTGGACCCAAGTTATGTGACTATGTACACGATTATCAAGTACATTTTGCTTCGTGTGTTGCCTTAACATGCCTAGTACATGGGTTTCAAAACATTTTCACCACACGAATTCCATATCCTTATAAGATCTTCCTATCTTCATAGTTAGATTCTTGAGGATGCTTAAAGTACCAATTAAAGTCCGTGATTGGATTTCTGGTGTACTTTAAATGCATTAATTCAAGTTAACGAACGAGCTAATAACTAAATTAACGAATACACGATTATGTGATTATGTGTTTATGGGTAATTCTAAAGCTCGCTATCTAAATCCTAGTAGAATCTTTCATATTTCCATACGATAGATTCTCAGAAGGATACTCAAAGTACTATCTTAAATCCTTAAGGGGCTTTCTATGCAAATAGTCAGACCCTTGGATCCCAAGTGCTGTTTCAAAACGATTATTTGGTTTTGAGTTACAAAGGTCCCTTAAGTGGTCTATTTAAAGAGATCATACGACAATCTAGTTAAGGAGATCATGTGTTGATCTAGTTAAACAGATCCTCTGGTGGTCTAGTCAAGTCATTTCATGTATGTCTGATTGATTTTTCCCCCACACAATATAAAATGAACTGTGCGTACTGTGCAAGGAGTTACGTAATTATGGATGCATACATAATTATGGAATTCAGTGCACAGAAACCACAACAAGTTTTGTCATGTGTTAAGACCTATAGTGATGAGAATAACGAGACAGGAAAAAGTAAAAAGGGCATGGTGGATACCCCACTGGTACTTCCTATATATAAGTGTTCCTTATTACATTGCAGGCGTAGCATTATTTAACTTACTAGAAGTCCTGGACCTTGACCATTGTTATTTTATCTTGCATTCCCCGACTTTGATTTCGAGCACACACAAGTTTCCTATCATAGTCTTCATCGGAAACATTCTTCTATCCGTTGTTCAAAGCTCCATGCTTTTGTTACAACAATGACAACATTTTGGCAATTAACAAATTCGCTAAGAATCCAAACGTGACCTAGAGTTTTACTTCGGAAACGGAGGATTCATTCGAAAGCGAAACAATCACAATTGTCTTCACAGGTTTCCTCTAAAATTAAATTTCGGGACGAAATTTCCTAAAGTAGGGGACACTGTGACACCTGTGTCACTGCGACCATCAAAAAAATAACAAAACAATGAAATATTGTGTTTCATACTTGGGATTTGTATAAATATGTGTATCATTTGCACATATCAATTCTTGTTCAATTTCGAGCTTTAAATCGCTTTCTAGAAGGTTATACGCGCACTTATGTGTAAATATAATCAGTTTAACGCGAAAAACACTCTAGAATAGCAACATAAGCTTAACATACCTTAAATAACCTTTACATAACTTAGAAATAAGTTTTAAAGGGTTTGGTATGGCAAAAACAAGTTTGTTCGCTTACAGGGACTATTTGCGTCAAACTGCGAAACTATGCCAATTTGTATAGTAACGAACATTCCGGAACTTGATCATAAGCTAAACATACCCTAAATATCCTTTACAAAGCTTAGAAATTGTCACACCCCGAAATATCAGAGCTGGCGTGACTGGACTGGTATCTTCATTGCACAGCGGAAGTATTTGAGCTAAAACTTCTAAACAGTGAACGCCCGCTAAGTACTCGAATCTCCAATGGGTTCTCATATTCCAACCGTTCCATAGTTTCGAAAAATGTCACCTGAGAAAGAACATGCGAAAAATCAACATAAATTTGAGCGAGTTCATAGTTTGTTTTGAGAAGATTTAAAACAAATCTTTTTGATAACCGGTTTAAAAGTTATTGAGAAAATATAGTAAAATCATTTCCTCAGCATGATATATGAAAGTTGTGAGTCTAGCCCACGAGAGTCTTTGTAAGCAGGACCAACTCGTCCTCTTACTTGTATATAAGTTGAAAACGTTACCAATGTTTGTAAATCCATGTATTTGTGAGTTTGTGTCAAATGAATCTTAAAGACATTTGAAAGTTTAGGTATCGAAATCTGGTATGTAAAGCGTCAATGAACATGCTGATCATTAATGTTTAGCTAGGACATTAATATGTGTGTCGACATAGGAAGCCACCAACCCGTAAGCGATTTAGTACCGGTCCACCCGGCGAGGGTAACAAAGGAAACTCCATGTGGTCACACAAGGACTCGTGAGTGGGGCTCGCCCTGTACCCGATAGATCTACCCCCTTTGTTCCGTGGTCTTAAACACGATTAATGGTGCTTTAAGTATCAGCCTATTCGCACGTGATCTACTAATTCATTCCGTAGCTTAACCATACCATAGTAACATGTATTCCACCCCCCCCCCCCCCCCCGAGAGTTATAAAACCGAAAACGTTTAAAAGAAAAGGGGGACATGAACTAACTGGGTGGTCTCGTTTTGCGTACACAGACAAACCCGGTCTCGTTGTTGTAGCTAGGACATTCCCGTCTCTAGTCATGAAAATCATGCACGTTTCGTAAATACGCGTGTGTTTTGTAAAACCGGTATGTTTAGTATAAAGCGTTCGGAAACCATTTAAGTTCCTTGAAATCCATTCACAAAATTGTTTAAAAGTATGAGTTTTCGTTCATTGAAAAGTTGTTTATTTTTGCAAAACTTGCATGTCTTTCCACCCCCGAAAACATTTGTAAAAACGTAAAACTAGAAAAAGTGGGGTTATGAACTCACCTTGACATTCCTGTGCAAAGCTAGCTTAACGTGATTCTGTAATGTCATTCCAAAAACGTGAATTAGCTAGCGTGCAACCATGACATTCTTACGAAGGAATACTTATAAGTTTTCTAAACAAATCGACATAGCTAAACTACGTGTCCGAGCTCTACCGAATCGTTAACTCAACGATTCTATGAAGGTGTTATTGTTTTGATTTAGAATAACCAATCTATGGTTATTTGGTCCCGCTTATAATCGGGATAAAAACAAAGTCTCGAGATCGACTCATTTTTCGAGTGATTAAGATATAAATATATTTATATATATTCAAATATAAATATATACTTGCGATGTCGTGTTAGTCGTCGTGAATAGACATACGTAGGTGGATAGCGGTTCTTGTCGTTGTAGTTGTCATAAGATGAAAATAAAAGTGTATATATATATATACACATATATTTTATGTCGTGAATTTCAAATATAAACTCCGAATTCAGTTGTTTGAACTAAATATAAAAACAATTATATTTCTTTTATAAATGCGTTCGGAAGTATTGGTGTTCGAAATAAATATAAATGTTATATTTATCTTGTATAAGTATTCGGAAATATCGATGTTTGAATAAATATAGAAAATTATATTTATATAAATAAGTGTCGGGTTTCGTTAAGTTATAACTAGTGTTTGTCAAAATAATATACATACATGTTTATCTTTGAAAGAATCACTTTAACTTCCGATAGGTGTCGTTTACATAACAAAATATGTTTCGTATATCAAGTTTTTACGGAAAACGGACAAAGTTTCCTCTGTTTTTGGACGATCCCGACAATCAAAGTGTCGATATATTTTTTTATCAAAATTCAACAATTTTCACAACAATTCAATAATATGATCAATTTTCATCAATGCATATATTATATAATAAATTTTGTCAAATGCGTCAAACATAAAACAAAATCACTAAGGTAAAAATGTTAGTTATTCGGGTCGAGCTCGGTTCGCGTATACTATATAGTATATAACTATAAATTCAGAAATTTCGCGTCGTATAAATCTTGTTACCGGGTCGCGTTGTGTCACACCCCAACCGATGGCGGAATCATCGGGGCGTGGCACTGAGCGAAACAGATTGTCCAGAAGTTTCCATAACAACTATCATTACCATTCAATTTAAATTAACATGTCCCATACCATGTCTCAAATAGTAAACAAATTATTACAGATAAAATCTAGACAAATATTCTGTTCCGACAACTCAGATTCAAACATAAATAGTTTATTTGTTGGTTTCTAGGACCTCCTTTCCTAGCTTCGATTTCATCACAGCACAGAGAGTATCCTAGACCTTTCCTAGCCTCAAGTTCACAGCATGTTAAGCATGTAAACATCCTAAGCACCTGTCACATATGTTAAAATAAAGTCAATACATAAAATGTAAAGGTGAGCATACAAGTTTGATAATAGCATATAGAGTTCGAATTCGTTTACGCATAACCAGCATGTACACATAGTGAAATGAGGCATGTTAGTTATCGACATAGATCCATCGATACCAGTGACTGCGGGTTGATTGCCCGAGGCAGTTCGCAATACATGATTACCACCGTAAACCATGCAAGTAAAAGATCCTTAACAACCCCCGTGTGAACGGGTGCTGAGTCCAAACTATAGTACTATCGTTGCTAAGGCAGGTAGACAGCATTCCATGTGTAAACATAACAAACAAGCATTCATAAGCCACGTATAACATGCATTTAACAGTTAGCGTTCAAATAGTTTGAGTAGTGTGATAATTGTAGTTTGAATATTCGTAACGTATGTAACACCCAAAAGTGCTTAAAGCAAAAAGGGATCGAGTATACTCACAGCGATTAATGGATTGAAGGGAGCGCTTTTAGCGAGTACGGTTAGCCTGAATAGATTCGGTAACGTAGCGATAAGTGGCGCGTAAAACAATACAGGGTGAGAGTGGGTAGGATAGCTGGTCGTTCGGATGGTCATCCGTGCGAACAGCAATCCGGGTGAATAGTAATCTGTTCGGCTAGTCATCCGTGCGGACAGTTTGTCCGGGCGGGGGACTATTCGAGTGGATTGTTTCTTCCTATGGGTGAGATGTGTTTGTGTATGGTGGCTTGACTTTTGAAGTTTTTGTTGGAGCATTTGAAAACCTTGAAGTTCTTTTACTCTTCAAGTCGGTCGAGTGGACGACAATCCGTGCGGATGGTAGTCCGTGCGGACAACGACTTTAATGGTGAGTCACTTGTTTAAGGTCTTAGTATCTCATGATCCGAAGAGTAATCCATTCAGAGGGTTGTCCATGCGGATTATTCATTCGTCGATACTCAAACCTTGTTTGGAAATGGGTCCCAAGTGTAGTCCGTCCGGATGGCAACCCGTCCGGATAGCCTGTCCGCGTGGACATCAGTTCGTCCGGACAGCATCTCGTTCTGGTTGTTCCATTCGTCTACCCTTGGTCGCTTTTGTCGTTCTATCGAGATGTTCTGATTACGTGTCAACCAATAGGAATTGTATTCCTTACCCGCATGACTAAGCCGGCCAGGAATCACCCCAGCTTGGCCGGTCGGCGGCTCAGAACGGTCATTCTGGTCTAACCCGAAATCAGGTGTCTCGCGGGTAGAATCCGGATTTAGGACTAGTGCATCACTAACATTGAGTAGAAGACTAGAACTGATCCGATTCTTATCGTTTTTTCGTGTAAAAGAGGGAGAAAACTTGTGTTTATTTCCTTCAACTCTTTTATCCATTTGAAAAGGTTCAGATTTATGCGAAGTCGTTGTGAAATCTTGTGGAAACCATTCAGATCCGAGTTATTCTTGGTGGAATGAGGTCAAACTTGAAGTTCATGGGGACTTCATGATGACGTCATCCTAGAATACCTCAAATCTTGATGATTTCACGGTTAAAAGTTAATATTTAAAAGGTACAAAGGTGTAGAAGTGCGTATAGATCAAGAAAGTACAAGATTTAGGGCGAGATCTTACCTGGATTGAGAGAAATCGAAGAAAAGGTGAAGAGAGCGTGCTGGTCGGACGTCACTTGCCAAAAGTGGAAAGTTTGGAGAGTGACCCGTGTATTTATAGGATGCCAAAAGAGGAAAGTGTCATCCGTCCGGATTGCACATCACCCGGATGGTCGGTCGGGCGGATAGCAATCCTGGTCGGATGGCACTTATCACTTCCCCAGGCGGCTACCCGTGCGGATGGCCATCCGGCCGGTTGGCGCCTGGGTGGTGCGTTTGGTGCGACGATCTTTGACATTTTGGTTCCGATTGCGAGCGATTCGATAGGGTTTCCTAGTCAAATTACTTTTAGTCCTAAACACTCATATCTCGCATAATCTATTTTCCACCATTACTAGAGTTCGTTTCACGATTCGAATTTGATTGCATTTCGAGTTAGATTTCGAGTTTCGATTGAGTTCGCTTGCTTAACACAACATAACATAAATAAACATGCACAGGTAACTCGTAAGGCACACACACACGTATAATAACAAGTAAAATTCATAGCTCGAGTTGCGATTAGAAGTCGATTCGATTAGCATAGCTTGATTATTGATTAGTCAACTTTATCGCATTGTTACTTCCTATAGTTCACAGTCGTAGGTCGATTGAATAGCGATTAACACACATCGATTATTGCATTTAACAACACTTACTCCACGTAATACTCATAAAATAAAGAAATCTTTATCAGTCAAGTTGCGCGAAACCGGTCGTTGACTTTGACCTTGACTTTGACTTTCACTTGTGAAAACACGGGGTGTTACACGTTGGCTGTCTTTTGACTGTGTTGACCGGGTTTGACCCGTGTTGACCAGTTGACCGCTGTGTTGACTTCTCGTTTTGAATTGAATCTGAACCCGAACCAAAACTAAACTGCATACTCGAAACTGACCCGAGATGATGTTTGACTGGTGTTGACCAGGTGTTGACCTGTTGACTAACAGTTGACTGTTGACCCGAGCCGTTGACCCGAACTCCCAAATCTAATACGCGACCGAACCGAGCCAGGTCGTAACCCGAATCCAAACGGAACTGCACTTAAACCACATCATACCCAAACCCGTACATGAGTCGAACCACCTCCACAACCGCCGCTGCCGGCGGGCGTGGCTCCGGTGGCGACAACTGTCGTCGGCCACCTCCACGAAAGTTTTGTCGAAACAGAACCACCGCCACAGCGGCCATCGATTCACCGAACGGCGCCGCCGCGGCCTCCGGTTTCTTCCTTCGTTCCCTCTTAAGCTCTCACTCGATTCTCCGATCACTCTCTCCTTCTTGATTCTTCGATCTGTTTCTCGTTCTACTCTCTCTTCGGCTCTCCGTTTTACGTTGCTGGTCGTCAAATGTTTGCCGGAAAGTGTGATCTTGCTTCGTGGTTATCGGATTCCTCTATCACCATCTCCGCTGCCGTGAGCAGCGGCACCGTTTCCGTTTCCGCCGGTGATCGTCGAGAGGAAAAAGGGTAACAGGTTAGTGTGGTTTTGTGTATTTGATGTATAGACCAGGAGAGATGTTGACAGGGTTTATGTGTGTGCGTTTTGTAGAAGATGGAGGTGTTAGGGTTTCAAATTAGAAGTGAAAGAGAAGAAGCAGAGGAAATCTGGTGGTAGGCGTGTTTGGTGAGCTGAGGTTTCAAATGAATAAAATTAGGGTATCACTACCCATATATACTTAGTTTTTTTAGTGGGCTTTGGGCTTGGGCCCAAGGCCCACAAGCCCAATCCCCGTGCTTAGGTGGCCGGCAATTCCTACGATCCCGTTTACGAAACCCGAACTCCCCTTAACGTCGTAAATTAAAATTTTTGGGTTAAATATACGTAAATAGTTTCGGTAGACATTTGCGCGTTCTGTGACACCTGGGTCACAGCGACCAGCAAACAAATACCAAATCAATGAAATATTTTGTTTCATACTTGGAATTTGTATAAATATGTGTGATCTTTGCACATATCAATTCTTGTTCGATTTCGAACTTTAAATCGCTTTCTGGAACATGACCATAAGTTAAACATACCATAAATATCCTTTACATAGCTTAGAAATAGGCTTTGAGGAGTTAGGTGTGCTAAAATAAACTTTTGGGTCATTCAGGGACTAAAAGCGTCAAAAAGTGCATAAGTTTGCATTTTCGCGCATAACATACATTCTGAATACATCCGGACATCTAAAAATTTATGTAAGCATTAAAATATTCTATTTTAGTGTTTGGCATAAGAAAAATCCATTCGTCGCACAATTTGGATCGTTTTTCGCGCTTATGCGCATTCCGTCGTAATTAAGCGAATAACGCAACCGTACGACCAAACGAACCGACATCCGAGATACTTTTGAGCATGTTTTGAGTTCCCTATACTTTAACTTTATTTTATAGCCTTTAAATGGGGTTAACGGGGTTTAAAAGTGCAAAAAAATCAAGTTTTACAAGTGCAGGGACCATTTTTGAAATTTCTAACCAGATTCAATGAACCTAGTCCATTTTGAAGTGTTGATGGTTTTAACCCATGGTTTTGCAAAACCATGGGCTGGTATTCAATGAACCTAGTCCATTATTTGGGGCTCCCATGGTTTTAGAAAACCATGGGCACAAATGTAAGGTCCAGATCAAAGCTCAGTTTTCGATGAACGATCTTAACGGTTCTTGAATTCCTATAAATACCTACCCTCACTTCCTCCCAAAGCACACTTGAATCTGATTTTGGCTCTCTAAGTTGAAGTTTATGCTTCATACCTGAGAGTAAATCGGATCAAGAGCTTGCGGGGACCTACTGTAAGTATTCTTTCGTTCTTTTCATTCGTTTTTGTCGTTAAAGTCAAACTGTGTTTGACTTTCTGCTTTGACCAGTTTATGGTCAACGCGAAGTTCGTTTGAACTTCATAACGTGAGTGTAATCACGATGGTTATAGTCCCTAGTGACTATACCTACTGATTACCACGTTATCTAGGCTCAGTGACGAGTCGTAGTTTCGGCCAAAATGCGTTTTCTCGCGTATTTTGTAACCAAACTACTCTAGGATATCAAAACCGTTTGTTTTGATATCAAAACCTGTTTTCTAACTTAACTAAACATGTTCTAGCATGTTTAGCTCGTCATTCTTTTTAGATTAGTGCTTGTGTGGAGCCGAAAGTCAAGCGGACTAAACACCCGCTTAGACTTTCGAACACGACCCGTTTGGTCGATCATTAGGATCCGACAAACATGTTAAGTGACCATAGTAGCGTAGGGAATAACCTTCCAAGGTTATACCTTATGGTCACTTAGGTTTGATTAGTCGCATGATAGGTAGTTTATATGTCTTAGGTAAATTACCAAAATGCCCTTTTTACGCCAAAATTTATTTTAAGCCTATGTAACATAATTTTTGATATCTAAACTGATTTAGCAACAATATTAGACATGTTAAGGCATATTTTACTTATCATAGGGCTAGTTAGGCATTCCGAACGCGTTTTACGCGAACGACGCGTTAAAGTAGCATAAGCTACCTAAACGGGTCGTAATGGGTCGTAAGCACTTAGATTAGGTTTCATTTTAGTATGTAGGCTTTGTTAAACCATATTACATGAGTTCCCGCACTCATTTGGTTTACGAACCCTCACTCTATCCGATCCTCTGATGTAGGTCCGGTTTATTAACATAGTTACCTATATTAGGTGCCGTTTGATTCCGTGATCTTCTAGCTTGCTTGGTGGTTATCCTAAAACTTCTAAGCAATCTCAAGTGAGTACATAGACCCCTCTTTTACTATTTTCCAAACGTTTTGGGGTGAAACACATGTGCCTACTTGTTACTTTCGTGCTTTCCTGTTTTCACATCATATACTTGCTATGCTCATTAGTACATTAATAGTACATGATTTACATTACCTTGTTTTGCTATGTATGTTGAGTGAGCATGCTAGCACATTGATTTACATTACATTAGTTACATATGTTTACTCAACATATGGACACATTGTTTTACTTTACATTTCTGCTATGTATGTTGATTGAGCATGCTAGCACATTGATTTACATGACTTTTCTGCTTTGTATGTTAACTTAGCATACTTAGTACATTGTTTTACATTACATTTTGTTGCATATGCTCATCCAGCATATGAACACCTTATCTTACATTTTGAACCGTTTGTAACTATTTGACTATGTGAACCGTTGTAACCATTTGACTATGTGAACCGTTGTAATCATTTGACTATGTGAACCGTTATAACCACTTGATTATGTAAACCGTTTGTAACTATTGAACCGTGTGAACCGTATTTGACCATACATAAACATTTCTACAACTGTTAAACATTACATTTTGGTAGTTGTCTGGGTAAGTGATTTAAGTAACGAGGCGACGTGTAATACGATAAAAACATGGTGGATACGCCGCTGGTACTTCCTATATATAAGTGCTTTTATGGTATTACATATCGTAGTGTTATTTAAACCATTTCAGTTTAGACATATTACATCTACAATACAATCTTCACATAAACATCGTTTTACAAATAACTTAACTTATACAGACTCATTTTACTTGGTTATTCACTTAACCATACATTGTTCTTTTATACATATATATCATTTGGTTTATTTATCACTTTTCAAATGATTTATGAAAGGAACCACTCAACAAGATTCATGGCTACTTTTATTAAACAGTTTCTTTAAACGCAAGTCATGAATCCTATTTTCACAAAACCTATGTATCTCACAGGCATTTTTATGTTGACGTACCTATTTTCACATGTGTTTTCAGGAGCTGTTGCATAGGATGTTCGAGACACACTTAGGCGGACCTGTGCCTTAGTGACTTAAAACAAAGCAAGAACTAGTTGAATTATGTTATGTACTCTTTTTTTCTTGTTTAAGACAATGTAACTCTCTTGTTTGATACTTAAAACGTAACTTTAATATCCATGGTTGTGAAACAATTAATTCTGTTACAACACTCCCCGACGTTTCCGCCAGGTTTTGTTGTTTTACGTGGTCGGGGTGTGACAGAAAAGTTGGTATCAGAGCCAATGGTTATAGGGAATTAGGTTATTAGTAATGCTTTGACCTAGACTATAACCTTTCTAGGACCCTAACACAAGTTATCTTGTGTTTAGATCTTAAAACATGCACTTCACCTCTCCTTAGGTGATAACGACAACGGGGACATCAATTCTGAATCCGCCTTGAAAATTAATCATCTGTTCTTGGATGATTGATTACTAGGTTTTGAACCCTCTGTTGAAAGGTTTTGAACCCTCTGTTGTAAGGTTTTGAACCCTCTGTTGTAAGGTTTTGAACTCTCTGTTATAAGGTCTTGAACCCCTTTGAGTTTTCAAAATCTCGTCAAAGTTTTGGGTCCTAAATAGTGTGAACACGTGCAAACTGGAAGAGTGAATGCCTGTACCCTGGGTTTTCTGTCTAAGGCTAGAGTGTTCGTACAAATCCACATAATCGGACCAGTCACTCTTACCTGGGAACTCTTGGGGTGAGTGTTCACTTATAGGCGAGCATGTCTTCGCGATACATTATTTTTGACCCATTTACTTTGATTAGTCACAATGTGTCGTTTGTTTGCCTTGTGGTAACAAACAAATGACCACCATCTTTGCTTTTGTCAAATTTTTGTATCACCTCATCCTTTTCATCTAATCATCTTGCTCGTTTCCTTTCATGTTTCCCTCCTTTAGAATGCCTCCTCGACGCGACAATCAGATAGCGAATGCCGAACTGGCGGAAATCATCTCGCAGCAAATGGCTGCTGCCTTCCCAAATCTTATTGCTCAACTAAACCAAGCCAACAACAACAATAATGCTCCATGCAATTTCAAGAGTTTCAATTCGGCTAAGCCACTCAACTTTAGTGGTTCTGAAGGAGCAACTGGGCTCCTACAGTGGTTCGAGAGAACTGAGAGTACGTTTCGTCACGTTCAGTGTCTTGATAATCGCAAGGTCGAGTTTGCTTCCAGTGTGTTTCAGAAGAGGGATCTTACATGGTGGAACGGGGTTATGAGAGACCGTGGTGCTGAGGTTGCTTTAGCACAGACTTGGGCCGACCTTAGGGCCCTTATGATGAAGGAGTTCTGTCCTCGTCATGAACTGAGGGCTTTAGCAAGGGAATTTGACGATCTTAAGCAAGATTGCGGTGAGCATCGAGCCAACACGGACCGTTATGAGGAGTTAAGTCTGTTATGCCCAAACATGGTCACGCCTTTGGATAAGGCAATCGAAAAGTACATTGATGGCCTCCCTGACTCAATACAAGACATTGTGACTGGTAGCAACCCTACTACAGTTAGACAAGCGATTGAGCTATCTGCAACCTTGACTGAATCTCAGATCAGGAAAGGTAAACTTTTCCGAAAAAGTGACAAGAAACCGATTGAGGAATCAAAGACCATGGATGAACAGACTGGATCCCCTAAGAAGTCAAAGAAGTGAAAGGCTTCTCAGAACTTCGCCGTGGTCGCTCACAATGATCAAGCCGTCCCTAACCAACCAGCTCAACCCCCTGCTAGGAAGCCCTACAACGGAACTACACCCTTGTGCAACCAATGTAGCCTACATCATAATGCTGGTGTGAAATGCCGCACATGCCAAGCTTGTGGACTTATAGGTCATACAGCAAGGGTTTGCCCAACCGCAGCTGCACCAAATCAAGTTAACAACAATCCTGCTCAAGGTCGTTTTCCACCAGGTTCTTGTTTCAAATGTGGCGAGATGGGCCATTTCCGAAGAAACTGCCCAAAGCTTGCTAATGCGAATCCAGCGTAGGGATGAGCATCTGACCGAATGGAAGACAACGCTGTTTAGAAATAATCACGTCTTATGTATTATTTTCTTTTGTTGTCAAGGTCCATGAAACAGTTGCTGATGTTGTTTATAAATAAATCTTTTATTTACATTGCAATATGTTTATGTGGTTGCATGTATAAAACAACATAACCCCTGTAATACCGACAATCAAGGAACCGTATTCCTTGAAGAACAGACTACCCCCAAATTCTTCCACTTTACGATCTCTTGCGTGTTCCACGAAAATCCTAAGTACCCGTTTCCTCCAAGGAAAAACGAAGTACAAGGAGCAAGTTACAACTCCAGACGAATACCCACTCCTTAATGGGGTACCTAAGGGTATTCCCATAGATGCTTGAGGACGTTGAAGTCCATCAACTAGGTCCCTGGTATGCCTTGAATACCCATGTTCAAATCAACGCCAAGTTAATTGCAATCAATAACAAGATAATAACAATTAATAACCAAGGAAACAATTATGTGATTAAGTGCTTATGTGTTACCTTTTATGTTTTTGTGTGATCCAAATTATGTTATCCAAATCCTCGTAGAATCTTCCATATCTTCGTATAAGGGATTCATAGTAGGATACCCAAAGGTACTACCTAAAATCCTTAATGGACTTCTACGTTGTAGTTAAGTCCCTTGGATTATAAAGTACTACTCCATAATTAGACCCCTTTAGTGGTCTAGTTAAACAGATTGATCCAAAAATCTGGTTAGGAATATCATGTGATGATATAGCTGAAAGGACTCCTTGGTGGCCTAATTAAAAAGATCATCTGTCGATCTAATTAAAAGGACCCTATGGTAGTCTAGTCACCCTCATCACAGGTTTGATTTTCTTCCCCTAAACAATTACAAAACAAACTGTGCGGGCTGTGCAAGGAATTACGTAATTATGGATGCATATATAATTATGGAATTTAGTGCACAAGAATCACAGCAAGTTCTGTCATGTATCTAGAGTTAACCCAATTCATTTCCAACTTTGATGAAGCAACCGTTGAAAATGACTCCGTCTGTTCATTTTCGTTTCTAAAGATTATCCGTTGAGGAAATGAATATCCGTTTGTCTAATCCTTCATTTCCATTTCTGATGAAGCAACCGTTGAAAATGACTCCGTTAGTTCATTTTCGTTTCTGAAGATTATCCGTTGAGGAAATGAATATCCGTTTGTTAAATCCTTCATTTCCGTACCTGAGGAAGCAACCGTTGAAAATGACTCGGTTAGTTCATTTTCGTTTTTGAAGATTATCCGTTGAGGAAATGAATATCCGTTGTTAAATCCTTCATTTCCGTACCTGAGGAAGCAACCGTTGAAAATGACTCCGTTAGTTCATTTTCGTTTCTGAAGATTATCCGTTGAGGAAATGAATATCCGTTTGTTAAATCCTTCATTTCCGTACCTGAGGAAGCAACCGTTGAAAATGACTCCGTTAGTTCATTTTCATTTATGAAGATTATCCGTTGAGGAAATGAATATCCGTTTGTTAAATCCTTCATTTCCAATTCTGAAGAATATCCGTTGAGGAAAATGACTTCGTTTGTTCATTTTCGTTCTGAAGATTATCCGTCGAGGGAAATGAATATCCGTTGATTATTCTTTCATTCCTGTTTCTGACGAAGAAACCGTTGAGGAAAATGAATCATCCATTCATTTTCACTTCTGAAGAATATCCGTTGAGGGAAAAGAATATCCGTTTAGTTAACTCCTTCATTTTCCATTTCCGAAGAACCCGTTGAGGAAAATGACTCCGTTCGATCATTTTTGCTTCTGAAGAATATCCGTTGAGGAAAATGACAGGATTATGCCTTGCGTATCGCTGATGATCATTTAACACAAAGTCACACACAGACTCTTACGAATAAATTTCGGGACGAAATTTCCAAAAGTAGGGGAGACTGTGACACCTGGGTCACTGCGACCAGTAAACAAATACCTAATCAATGAAATATTGTGTTTCATACTTGGAATTTGTATAAATATGTGTGATCTTTGCACATATCAATTCTTGTTCGATTTTGAACTTTAAATCGCTTTCTGGAAGGTTATACGCAATCTAATGCGTAAATATAACCAGTTTAATGCAACAAACACTCTGGAATAGTGAAATATGCTTAACATACCTTAAATAACCTTTACATAACTTAGAAATGAGTTTTGAAGGCTTTGGTATGGCAAAATCTAGTTTATTCGCTTACAGGGACTAAATTCGACAAACTGCGAAAGTATGACGATTCGTACTAGAACAGATATTCCGGAACATGACCATAAGTTAAACATACCGGAACATGACCATAAGTTAAACATACCATAAATATCCTTTACATTGATTTACATTACATTAGTTACATATGTTTACTCAACATATGGACACATTGTTTTACTTTACATTTCTGCTATGTATCTTGACTGAGCATGCTAGCACATTGATTTACACGACTTTTCTGCTTTGTATGTTAACTTAGCATACTTAGTACATTGTTTTACATTACATTTTGTTGCATATGCTCATCCAGCATATGAACACCTTATATTACATTTTGAACCGTTTGTAACTATTTGACTATGTGAACCGTTGTAGCCATTTGACTATGTGAACCGTTGTAATCATTTGACTATGTGAACTGTTATAACCACTTGATTATGTAAACTGTTTGTAACTATTGAACCGTGTGAACCGTATTTGACCATACATAAACATTTCTACAACTGTTAAACATTACATTTTGGTAGTTGTCTGGGTAAGTGATTTAAGTAACGAGGCGACGTGTAATACGATAAAAATATGGTGGATACGCCTCTAGTACTTCCTATATATAAGTTCTTTTATGGTATTACATATCGTAGCGTTATTTAAACCATTTCAGTTTAGACATATTACATCTATAATACAATCTTCACATAAACATCGTTTTACAAATAACTTAACTTATACATACTCATTTTACTTGGTTATTCACTTAACCATACATTGTTCTTTTATACATATATATCATTTGGTTTATTTATCACTTTTCAAATGATTTATGAAAGGAACCACTCAACAAGATTCATGGCTACTTTTATTAAACAGTTTCTTTAAACGCAAGTCATGAATCCTATTTTCCCAAAACCTATGTATCTCACAGGCATTTTTATGCTGACGTACCTATTTTCACATGTGTTTTCAGGAGCTGTTGCATAGGATGTTCGAGACACATTTAGGCGGACCTGTGCCTTAGTGACTTAAAACAAAGCAAGAACTAGTTGAATTATGTTATGTACTCTTTGTTTCTTGTTTAAGGCAATGTAACTCTCTTTTTTGATAATTAAAACGTAACTTTAATATCCATGGTTGTGAAACAATTAATTCTGTTACAACACTCCCCGACGTTTCCTCCACGTTTTGTTGTTTTACGTGGTCGGGGTGTGACACGTTCGTTCGTCGTTTACTTTAAAAATCGCGTAAAATGCAGTGTTGGTGGTTTTAAATCTGTTTTTCGATCCGGTTTCGACTACGGATATAAAATTTAATTACGAAGAAAAATATAGCGTAAGATTTAAGTTTTAAACGTAACACGCGTGTCTGATGCTCCCGTTTTGTTGACGGTGGGTTCCTACAGTCGCGTTTTTAGTTCACGTTTACGTTTTGTGGCGTACAGAAGCACTATAAATTCGTGAAACTAAATTTATAAGTATAAAATTATCGTATAAAATTCGTATTTTTTGGCGTTGTCAGTATTTTGTACGATGTCAGTTCGTATTCGTTTAATATTCAACGGTTTTTCCGTAGATCGTCATTCGCGCACTGTAAACCAGGTTAGACGTTTCTAGGCACTTCAAAGGCCTGATTAAGTTTATTCTACGTCTTAAACACTATTTATTATCGCCTTAAACGTTTTTTAATTGCGTAATTAGAAGCCGTTAATTACCTGTTGTCACAGAAATAGGCTTTGAGGGATTTGGTATGCGAAAATACGCTTATTTGATCAAGTGGGACTAAAAGAGTCTAAAACGGCGTAAGTTTGCATTTACGCGCATATCTTACGTTCTAACCACATTCGGACATCCAAAAATTTTTGTAGACACTAAAATATTTTATTTTAGTGATCGGAATGCAAAAATGCCATTCTTCGTTTATTTTGGATCGTTTTCGCGTCCATTCGAGTTTCATCGTAATTAACCGAACAACGTGACCGACGACCAAACGAACCGACATCCGTGATATTTTCAAGCATATTTTAAGTACTATATGCTTTAACATCCTTGTAGAGCCTTGAAATTGGGTTAACGGGGTTAAACGCGTCGAAAAACAAGTTTGGAGCGTGCAGGGACTGTTTCTACCAAAAATGAAAATTCTGATCTGAGGGCGTGGCGGGGCGCGACAGCCTAAGGCTGTATCCGTCGCGGGTAGCCACAGCCCTATCTGGGCAGATTCATTAAATTAACTTCAGCCCTTGTTTTCAATGCTAATTTTTGCAAACTTGTGGGCTCTTGTGTGATCATCAAGGCTTTAAACCTGCACCAAACACTTGTGTGGCCCAGATTATTGCTTGGGCAATACATAACACACATGGCATGATCTTGTTCTTCATCTAAAACTATAAATAGCCTTGCCATTCATTTGTTTTCCTCACCCTTGATCTGATTAACACTCTAAGTTAGAGCCTTTGCTTCATACATGAGTGTTATAGATCAAGTTCTCCCTAGCTTAGACCCTTTGTAAGCTTTTTTCCTGCTTTTATCGCTTTTTTAGCGTGAAAGTCAAACAATGTTTGACTTTCTGCTTTGACCGGTCAATGGTCAACACAAAGTTCGTTTGAACTTTGCAACGTGATTGTAATCACGATGGTTATAATCCTTAGCGATTATACCTACTGATTACCACGTTGACTAGGTGTGGTGACGAGTCAAAGTTTCGGTCACAATGCGCATTTTGCAATGGAACTACTTTTAGGTATCAAGACACTTTGTTTTGATACCAAATCAGTTTTTTTAAAGTTAGTTAAACATGTTTTGACATGTTTAACTCGTCACTACTAGTTTAGTGCTTGTTTAGGGTCGTAAGTTAAGCGGCCTAGACAACCGCATAGAGTTTCGAACCCGACCCGTTTGGTCGATCATTAGGATCCGACTAAGCACTTTTAGTGATCATAGTTGCATAGAGAATAACCTCCGAGGTTATACCTTATGATCACTTAGAATTGGTTAGTTATTTGCTAAGTAGTTTATATGCCCATAGGAAATGACCAAAATGCCCTTTTGAAGCATAAATCCGTATTTTGCATATGTGAACATGTTTTTGACATATAATCTGATTTAGTAACATGTTTACGCATAATTGAGCATGTAAGACTTGACATAGCACATATATAACCATCCGACCATAGTTTTAGGCAAACGGCGCGTTATAGTAGCTTATACTACCATAATGAGTCGAAACGGGTCAAAAGCACTTGGGTAGACTTCCAAATCAGAATGTTAGGTCTATTAAATCATGCCATATGAGTTCCAAAACTCATTTGATTTATAGGACTTCATTCTATACTATCTCCCGATTTAGGATCCGATTATTTAACATAGTGATTCCATACTAGGTGCCACTTGATTCCTTGATTTCCCGAGCTTCGTTAGGACACTTAATCAAGGATACTTGCAATCTCAAGTGAGTACATAGTCCCCTCTTTTACTGCTTTCAAATGTTTTGGGGTGAAACATATGTGCCTATTTGTTATTTTCATGATTTCAACTATATGACTATACATGTTAGTACTTATCTTTTAACGAATTAAACAATTATCTATGGTTTAAACACAAATTTTCAAAGATTTTAAAACTAATCGTTGGATTGTACTTTGTTTATACATTCACCAAACTGATTGGTAGTATGATATAGCGCTATAGGACTAGACACCCCATTCCTGTTGTATGGAATGTCAGAAATCAAATTTTAACTAAATAGAAATTGCCTTTGTGGTATTTCTATAGTCTCCAAAGTGTAGTTTGATACACTAAGGTTTGAATGACTACTAAATCACAGTTTCTTTTGTATATTTTTATATACTACCAAAGTACAGTTTGATGTGCTCTCCAATGTGATATTATTAACCAAAGTATAATTTGATATACTATGTACAAAATCCAACATATGTTTTAATATACTACTGACCTTGTTATTTACCAAAGCATAGTTGATATGCTATTTTCAAACCAAAGCATAGTTGATATGCTATTTTCAAAACTAAAGCATAGTTGATATGTTATTTTCAAACCAAAGCATAGTTAATATGCTATTATCAAACCAAAACATAGTTGATATGTTATTTTCAAAACCAAAGCATTGTTGATATGTTATTTTCAAAACCAAAGCATAGTTGATATGCTATTTTCAAAACCAAAGCATAGTGGATATGCTATTTTCAAAACCAAAGCATAGTTGATATGTTATTTCCAAACCAAAGCACAGTTTGAGATGCTATTTACAAAACCAAAGTATACTTGAGATATTCTACCAAACCTACTATTTCATTAACCAAAGTATATTTGATATACTATCTATTAAACTATTTCAAACCAAAGTATATTTTCGTATATACTATATACCTTTTTATCAAAACAATGCATTTTTAGAAACAAAGCTTTTTACAAGGATTCATGGCTATTATTTTGTAAACATAAAACCTTTTTCTTGTGTTAACTATAGCCATGAATCTAATTCACAAAACCTATGTTACTCACATGCATTTTTATGCTGACGTACCTATTTTCACATATGTTTCAGGTGCTGCTACGTGATGATTGTTGATGCATGCTATACATAGGATGGACTCGTGCCTTAGTGACTTTAAAACTTGAAAGATAATATTTGTATTTATCTAATTTGTAATAAAACAATGAGTTCAATAATTTAATAAAACGAAACAATTTAATCCATGGTTGTGAAACAATGATTCTGTTACAACACTCCCCGACGTTTCCCCCACGATTTGTTATTTTACGTGGTCAGGGTGTGACATCTTTGTTAATAATTGATTACCATAGATTAATATTTTATAAGATTACAATAATACGAAATCAAAATAAACTAATGGTCTTCTGTGGATGGGTTTACATCAGAGATGTACCCATCGCTTTGTTCATCACTTTCTTCAGATTCATCATCATCAAATTTTAGATTGGCGTATAACGCCAATAGCTCGTCTCTTCTTTGTTGCAGCTTATTCTTGAATATCATTGCAGCCCTGGATTTTGCATCGTTTGAAGGTGCTAAATCACAGAGTTGTTCAATAAGAAATAGCCTCCCTGTCTTCAACATTTCATCCATTGGCAATGAATATTGCACCCCGTGTTGATAAGTCACTTCAACCGTTCCTGCTTCTTCATGCAACACCCAACTGCTAAGTTTTGGTAGAGGAGTATCGTTAATATCATCATCATCTTCTGCCAGAAATTTTCTCTTCAAGCTTCTTATTATAGTTCGAGTTCTTTCACAATCGTTAGCCATTGGAACCTCAAGGGCCAGAATATCCCTCTGAACCCCTTCATCCATATCAAGTATGGCTTTGATTGTCCTGACCTTCACCCTTCTCCTATCAGAGAACTTTATGATGAATCGTCTCTCTGACCCTTCAAACCACCGTGCAATAACCTTAGCCATTTTTTTAATTTTTTGGCGTTTTGGACAATATGTGGCGTTTTAGGCAATGTTTTGGCCTGTTTGAGTTTGTGTTCTCATGGTCTACTTTTATAATGACTTTTTTCCCGCGCATAACCGGTAATTATGGCGTTTTGAAAAAGATAAATAAATTCAATTCCCCAAGTATTTGGCTTTCAATATAATAAATGTTAGTAATTATGTTTCCATCGTTTCATTTTACTGTTTGCAGTTACCGTGTTTTGTTTTCTGATTCATCTGTTTTTATGGTGTAACACGTCCCATCTTGACGTCTGTAATTATGGCGTTTTGTTTTCCAATGACGTTTAGATAAAGATGGCACTTTTTGTTTTATTCTCTTTTGCTTCATTAGATTTATTAAAATAGTACTTGTCCAAAGTAATTTTATTATAGTTTGGTAGTTTTTGGGGCGTTTTATGGGATGATAGCGTTTCACAAGCATTTGCCCGTTTGGCGTTTTATTATATTTTTCATTACAGAATTAGCGTATTTGTTGTTCTTAGCTGAAAATTACATAACAAACAACAGAAAAAGAAACTTAAAAAAACAAATAGAAGCAATTTATGATCTAAATCTTCAGTGTCCACAGTCTCTTTCTCTTTTTGAAACTACAAGAACTGTCACAAATAAATGGCGTTTTGGGTTTGGCGTGGTTTATTTTCTTTGTTCATGTGTTGAAGTATCTTTGTGGATGTTGGAGACATAGATCGACTCCTTGTGGGTGGATGTCATCTGCCCGTCATCTTCATTATAATCATCGAGGCCAAAGTAGTATTTGCACTGGGATAGGTCTCTTCTACTCATCCAAACCTTCTTCATGAACAAAGAAGACAAAATGACATATGGGTGTCATCAGTCCCGCTTTCTTGAATTTTGTCAATCTCATGCAGCAAAATCTTACTTCCCTCACCTAACAAATCATTCAGCGAAACTTCATGCAGAACATTACTGAGTATCAAAGAAAAGATGTTTGTCATCGTTGATTTCTCTCAACGTTTTGGCATTTTACATTGATTTGTATTTTTTAGGAACCATTGTGTTTTTTTTTGTGTTATTTTTGGTGTGATAAACTGAAGGTTGTGAGACGTTTCTATTTATAGGATTTTTTTGGTGCGTAGTTTAGGCGGGATATTATTTTTATAACAATAAATGCAATTAACATTTATCAGGATGTAAGGCTTGGCATTTATATATTATGGCGTTTTACATTTTATGGCGTTTTTGTAGCCTGAGAGCTTAAATAAAAACACAGAAAAAACTACGCAGTGATAAAATTGCTGTTTTGTATTTACTTGGCGTTTTATATTTCAACGGTGTTTTATGTGAGAAATGATGTTTTACCTTTTTTACCCTTAATGAAGCGCGTCCACGAAATAAAATTAAAGTTATTTACGAAAACGCCACCGCGACAATCTAGTCCATAGATTGTTTTGATCGGACGATCCATAACCGTTCTCACGGTTCTCACACTTTCCACCGTTTTCTCTAAATCCTGACCCTATATATATATATATATATATATATATATATATATTCACGAAGATAAATCCGGAAAAACGTATAAAAGACTAAGTGTAGAAATACAAGTATACAAGTATAAGTATACGTATAAATACGTACACAACCACACACTTTGTAAAATACGAAGTTACAAGCATTATACATGTATATGCTTATGCATACAAATACGACGCAAATACCTTATCTAAAAAGTATACACACATGGGTATATGTATACCTATAAATACAACAAGTACACAAGTTAAGGAGTATACAACAAGAGAACATCATACATGTTGACATGGTGCGATTGTGGTGTATTTTTAGCACCTTTACTCGTTTATCAAGCTTTAAATTTATAAAACACGATATAACACGATCACTCTCTACAACACGTTTGGGTAAGTGCACCCATCATTGGCGTAGTATAGTGATGGTAAGATACCGAGGTCGTCCAAGGACACAAAATCTTATAATACCGGAATATCGTTAACGTCTAATCTAACCAAAATTTTGAGGAAAAGATGTTAAAATTAAAAAGAAAATAAAATATTAAAAGAAATATTAAACAAGATAGAATCAATTGGTTCCGACTCCTCTTTTACATATCCTTTGATAATTTCCGCACTTTGGGCTTTTTAAGAGATTATCTTAGTTAGAGTGGCATGTCTCTCTTTTTGAGGCAAAGCTACCCTCAGTAGGGATACTGTAAAACCCTTCTTAGTTTTATATTCGAATTTATTAAAATATGCGTATTTATAAAAATAAAGGCTACACTTCATTAAAAGTACCAAAATAAAAGTGTTCATAGTGATCACCTACTAGTTAATTACCAACTAGTTTAAGCATTCAAAACATGGTTAGTTAAATTGATTACAACATAAACATTGTCTAAACAAAGTTAAATTAACGCGGAAGCTTCAAAAGTACGTGTTCGGTTCTTCAATCGTACTTGATCACCATCCGAAAGGTACCCCTTTACCACCTAAGGTCAAAACCACATAAAATGTTAGTTTTGATAATGTTGGAATGGCTATAACAAGTTTCATGAGTCAAAAAACAAAAATTAAACAATTTCGGAATTTAGGGGGGGCGTTGCGCTACACCTAGAATAATTTATTTTTGCTTTTGAAATTCATATACATATGGCGTCAAGGCACCCCCTTTTATGTTTAGAATAATTTATTTTTGCTTTTGAAATTCATTTGACCTTAACCGTAGTCTAAGGCTACACTCATTTTCTTTTGGCTTATCTTTCCGACTCTATGACTTCTTACGTCGTTTTCGCGTCGGTTTATCCCACTCGATCCTTTATTTGGTTTATGCCCCTAATTCCTTTCAACCCGTTACCCGCGTTCTTTATCTTAATGTTTTTAACACTTCGGTTTCATTGGTTTTACATTTTCCTTCCCATACACTTTTACGACCTATCGCATAGATTCAGTAATATTTCGCACCCGAGTCGAATAAAATTTGTGTTAAAATTAAATTCACAAGAAACATACCCGAAACGACATCAGGTTCTATCTTTACTTCGGTTGCGGTTAATTGGAAGGATCTGGCCCTTGCCTTTTGTGCCTCCATCTGCACATCCTTCTCATTCCTTTTCCCGTCCAATTCCGGGCACTCCGACTTTTTGTGGCCTGGCTGATAGCACTTATAGCACACCGAAACTTTCCCAGGACATAGCGCGGCCGTATGCCCTGTCTTTCCGCATATGGGGCATGGTTTGTCTTTAAAGCGGCATTCGCCCTTGTGCCCCTTTCCATAAAATTTGCAACTCGGTGTTCCACCCTTCGCATCTGTCTCCTTTACCGTCTCTGTTGTTCGAGCCTTCTTTATAGGCTCGAGTTGACATCCATCGCCCTTCGTTCGCCTCGTTCAATTTGCTTCTTGAGTTCAATTTCTCTTTCTCGAGCCGTGTTTATGATCTCAGTGAGCGTCTCATACTTGGAAGGAGTCATAAACTTCCGATATTCTGCACTTAACATATTATAATAATAATATATTTTCTGCTCCTCGGTAGTTACTAGCTCATCGCAGAATCTCAGCTTATCCATGAAAATACCCGTGATTTTATCAATCGTTTCACCCTTTTGCCTTAACTGGATGAATTCCTCCTTGATTCTGTTGATGACCGCCTTGGGGCTGTGGTGTTTAAGGAATGGTACCTTAAACTTGTCCCACGTCATAACCCTTGCCACTTCGGCATGTGATGGAATGGGTTTGGAATGGTGTTTAACATGTTTAAATGGTTAACTTTATGAGTTTTTATGTGTTTAAATGTTTGGAATTGAATAACTACGAGAAGTTGATGTGTTGTAGGTTAAACACGAAGATTGGACGTGTTTTGAGGAAAATAAGTGGAGTGGAATTGAAGATCTTGGGATATGGTATGATAGAGGGCTGAATTATGAAGACGTGGCCGCAAACGGAGAGGAAAACGGACTTTAAACAAGGAAGTTATGAAGAAAACAGTGTTGTGAAGAATCTGTCAGCAGTAGGCTACGGTTTCAGCCTGTTCTGGTGTAAGCTACGGTGCTGGGTTACGAAAATTGAATAAAAATATGTTAAAACATAAGGGTTTCGATTTCGGAGGTATTCTAACTTGGAGGCACGACTGAAGGGACGAATTCTAGGGTTTCTCTGGAGTTTTTTCCACCATTCCACAACATTCCATCATCATTCCATTATCAATCATGCCTTCCAACATCAAGATTGAAGATCAATTCACAAGCATGAGCGGCTAATTCCTTCATGGTTTCCTCCGGATGGAGGATTTTCGTATGTTAGGTGACTTTATGTGTTTTTGACATTTATTAACTCGGTGATCTAAGCATTCGATGCTTTTCACCTATGATTTGATTGGTTGATTGTAAACAGTTACATTTTATTTAATCGTTAATCTTTAATCATTCAATTCCCGAGAGTTCTAGTAATCGGGATATATTTGAGGCGGGATTAGGGTTGGTAATTGTGATTGATATTCATTTGATAACCTCCCATCATGTATTGATCGGAGTACTTAGTCGTTGGATATCACAATCAATTGATTAGGTCAAACACTTATGTCTATGTGAGTGTTGTGATAAAACACATAATTGAATCTAACTGGAAATCTGAATTCCGGAGGAACCATTGTTCTTCCTATTGATTAAAACCTCAATTTAATTCGTTTACTTTAGCAATTTCACAAATCCACAATCAAGATTTATTTTTACGCAATAGATAATCAACACTTAACATTTCGATACTTTCCACAATCCTCCCTTGGTTCGATACCCTACTTATTCTATACTAATAGTTTAAATAGGTTTTTGCATGTTCTTCACGACAGACATCAAAATGGCGCCGTTGCCGGGGAGGCGTGCACAAAGTGCCTAGTGTTAAGTTCTAGTTTTAGTTAAATATACAAAAAAAAAAAAAATAGTGTCTTTTTATTTTGTTCTATTTTGTTCGGATTTACGCGAGGTTTTCTTGTTTTTGTTTGTGCAGGTGATATAGGAAGTGTATGCATCATACTCGGAATTCCGGGAAATCATCACCATTAGTGTTCGACCCGGAGATCGAGAGGACAGTAAAGCATACGAAGAGAGTACTACATCGTGAGAACAAGATTCTTCAATCACCAACATCAACACTCAAAACAATGGAGAACTTAGCAACACCGGAGAAACAACCCGCAACTTCACAACCACAACAATTTTCACCAACACCTACCCACCCTTCACCAAATACTACCATACCAGTTCCACCACCACCACCACCACAGTCTATACAACCTACTTCTACATCTCCAGTACCATCATTCTCAACCTTTTTCCCAAACTTTGACAACACTCAACCAACTTCCACCCAAGCAACATCCCTTCAATACCCAAGTGCAACCCAGACGGTCAATTTACAACATTCGTCTCCTTATGTCAGAATCATTCCCGATGATGCTGCAGCACCAAGTCAGACTCAAGCACCTAATGCAACATCGATTCCGCCAGCCACCCGACCAGTTATTTCACAGCAAAGTCAGCCAATGCCAAATCTTTACAGGTCAACCATTTATGATCAAGGAAATAACTCGGGAGATTTTGATGATGGCTATGAGGAATATGATAACTACATGGGTCAAAACGAGAGACAAGTGGTTAACACGGGTAACTATGAGAGGCAAACAGTCAGATTGGGTGCAGCCGAGAGAGTCAATCAAGAGAACGTAGGGTATCAACAATATGTGCAACCAACGCCAATACAACAACAATATCATCAACCTGACCCACTCAATCAGCAGCCTGCTCCGAGAAAGCCGGTGGTGGACATTCCATTACCACCGCCGGTACCTCAGATGCAGGGTCAGGCAAGACCGCTGCCACGAAACCTACACCGACCGGTGATTTTACCGGAAGGGATTCCACGACGAAATAATCAAGGTCCAGTTCGAGGAATAGAGAGCCACTTCAGGCCTGCTATAGTTAATAACCCATCACCGGTTGTGATCCCGCAATTACAAGGAGGGCGGTCATTCGAAGTACGAACACAATCAATATCCAGTCTGCCTAAGTTTCATGGTCACGCACATGAAGAACCATATCTACATATTGCTGCATATGATGCACGTTGCAACACAATCAGCAGCCAAGGGTTCTCAGTTGATGATGTGAAATTGGTACTTTTCCAATTCACACTTGAAGACAAAGCACAACAATGGTTTCATTCGCTACCGTCAGCTTCGATCTTCACATGGGGCGAAATGCAACAACAATTTTTAGATGAGTTCTATACTCATTTGCGTACTAACAACGCCAGAAAGGATATTCGCGGGTTTCGACAACAGCCCGGTGAGTTATTTCACGAAGCGTTTAATCGTTTCAAAATGATGCTCAAGAATTGTCCACATCATGAGATATATTTGTGGGAGCTTATTAATACATTCCACGAAGGCCTAACAGATGAAGATGCCAGGGACGTAAATTCAATATCCAATGGTACTTTTGGAATGAATTACGAAGAAGATGATTGGGAATATTTGGAAAGAACTGCAAGGGCGTCAAAACGCAAAGCTCAATCCTCTAGAAGTGCACGACAGTCGACAGTGAGAGCAGTAGAGAATCCACCGGAGGTAAACGGTCAGTTTCCGTTGTGTGGACATTGTGGAGATATAGGGCATATAGCGGATCAATGCCCGACTAAAAATGGTGAAAGTGAAGATGTGAACTATGTGCAAGGTGGGGGTGGTGGAAGAAATTTCAACATGCAATCCAACACATATCACCCGGGCCTTAGAAATCACCTGAATTTTAGCTATGCGAATACGAATAATCAGCTAAATCCAGGATTTCAAGGCAACAATCAGTCTGGTGGTCAAAGAAACTTCAATCAGAACCGATTTCAAGGCAACTTTCAAGGTGGCTACCAAAATGATCAAAGAGGACAAGCAGGGTCTTCTAACACTTCGGGGGGTAATGATATGATGGAGATGTTGAAATCAATTCAGCTTGAATTACAAAATCAAAGGCTCGAGATGCAAACCCGTGCTCAAAAGGAGGAGGTGCGAGATAAAGCTGTTCAGTCATTAAACACACAAATGGCTCAACTCGCAACCGATGTGAAGGAGCTGAAGCAGAATAGTGGGAAACTACCAAGTGATACAACACCAAATCCCGTTCATCAAAAGAGAGGCAGTCCAGTCGGCCAGGTAAGTACTCTACGTAGTGGTAGAAATTATCACAAGGTCGACACTCCACCACAGCCCGTGGATGGTGTGGTGGAGGATTTAGGTGAAAATGGTGAGAGTGACGATGAGTCGGAGCCTAACATTGTTAAAAGTAACGGTAAAAACACCCGACCTACAACTTCTGAACCAATCAAGGCTAAGGAAGGGGAACCTATTCTACCTCCCTTTCCTGAAGCCTTGAAGGATCCGAGTAACACGAAAATAATCAATAAAAGGGGACCTCAACCGGAGGAAATTTTAGAGGTATTTAAACAAGTAAAAATCAACTTACCCTTAATTGATGCCATTAAACAGATTCCGGCTTATGCTAAGTATCTAAAGGATTTGTGCACTCAAAAACGGCAGCACAAAGTCCCTAAAAAAGTTGATTTCACTGATACAGTTAGTGCCGTATTGAATGGGGTCCTTCCACCTAAGCTACGAGATCCCGGAACGCCTTTAATTTCTATACAAGTTGGCGATTTTAAAATGAGTAGGGCGTTGTTGGATCTCGGAGCTAGCGTGAGTATCCTTCCGGGAAGCTTGTACGACCAATATGATTTTGGTCCACTGCGTCGTGCCGACACAACTGTTGTGTTGGCAGATTTGACCCCTAAGCTTCCTCGAGGGATAGTTCGCGATGTGATAGTTAAGGTGGAAGAGTTCTTTTTCCCAGTTGACTTTTTGGTGCTTGACTATGTCTCTGCTGATAAAAACAATCAGCCAAATGTTATCTTGGGCCGACCTTTCTTAGCCACTGCACATGCTCAGATCGATTGTCGCACCGGCACAGTCGACATGACATTCGGCAATAGAAAGGTCCGATTGAATGTGTTTTCTAACGTTTCTGACATGTTTCAAAGTGATGAATGTTTCATGGCAGATATTATAGATGGATGTGATCCTCATGTCGAGGATGAGATGCCCGAGTGTTGCTTGTTTTGTGACAGGGTAGAAGAAAATCACATGTGTGATTTGGAATAGGAAGTTCGGAAGTTGGAGGCACAAGCGGTGCAAGAGAGAAGGCCTCCATGGTCCCACCAAGTGGAGAGTCTTCCGGCTGAGATTTCATCAGGATTGAAACCGTCGCTAGTCAGCCCACCACAGGTAGAGTTGAAAGAGCTGCCCGCACATCTAAAGTATGTGTTCTTAGGAGAGGATCAGACTCTCCCGGTAATTATTGCAGCTAATCTGGAGAAAGAACAAGAAGAAGCACTACTGAAGGTGCTGAAGACCCATCGAGCTGCGATCGGGTGGACTCTCGCCGATTTGAAAGGTATAAGTCCTTCTGTTTGTATGCATAAAATTATTACTGATGCAGATGCGAAACCTGCACGGGATACACAAAGGAGGCTTAACCCTAACATGCGAGAAGTGGTAAAGAAGGAGGTAATCAAGTGGTTGGACCATGGGATCATATATCCCATTTCAGATAGCGCGTGGGTGAGTCCAACCCAAACGGTGCCGAAGAAAGCAGGCATTCAGATTGTTAAGGGTGATAATGGCGAGCAGATAGCCACCCGGCCGGTAACCGGGTGGCGGGTATGTATTGACTACCGGAAGCTGAACGCTGCCACATCAAAGGATCACTTTCCTTTGCCCTTTATTGACCAGATTATCGAGAAATTATCAGGTCAGAAATTTTACTGCTTTCTTGATGGTTATTCAGGGTACAATCAGATTGCTATCCACCCTGATGACCAAGAAAAGACCACCTTCACATGCCCCTATGGCACATTCGCATTTAGGCAAATGCCATTTGGGCTGTGCAATGCCCCGGCCACCTTTCAAAGGTGTATGATGAGCATAATCTCATATATGGTCGGGGACGCCCTAGAGATATTTATGGATGACTTTTCAGTCTTTGGGTCATCATTTGATACATGTTTAGATGAATTATCTAGGGTATTAGAGAGATGTGTCCAAACGAATCTAGTGCTAAGTTGGGAGAAGAGCCATTTTATGGTTCAAGAGGGTATAGTGTTAGGACATGTCGTGTCAAGTAAGGGGATAGAAGTTGATAGAGCAAAAGTGAGAGTCATTTCTACTTTACCTCCCCCGACCAATGTCAAGGGCGTTCGTTCCTTTTTAGGACACGCCGGATTTTACCGTAGATTTATTAAGGGCTTTAGTGTTATAACGAAACCTTTATGTAATCTATTGCTAAAGGATGTTCCATTTGAATTCGATGACAAATGTTTAAATGCTTTTAATGTATTAAAGGAACAACTAGTACAAGCCCCAATCTTGCAATCACCTGATTGGACAAAACCATTTGAAATAATGTGTGATGCAAGCGATTTCGCTATTGGGGCTGTACTTGGCCAACGAGTAGATAAGAATCCGGTCGTTATCTACTATGCAAGCAAAACTCTCTCCGATGCTCAATTGAATTATACCACAATGGAGAAAGAGTTGCTTGCCGTTGTCTATGCTTTAGATAAATTCCGAGCTTATATTTGTGGAAGCAAAGTAATCGTTTACTCTGATCATAGTGCAGTCAGGTATTTAATGGAGAAAAAGGATGCCAAACCGAGGCTGATTCGGTGGGTCCTTTTATTGCAAGAGTTTGATCTGGAAATCAGAGACAAGAAAGGGTGTGAGAATGTGGTTGCCGACCACCTGTCGCGACTACCTTCGGGAATAGAGGATGTCACACCGGAGATCAATGAACAGTTCCCAGACGAGTTTATAATGTTTGTTAAATCTGGACCATGGTATGATAACTTTGCAAATTATCTTGTTTCAGGTACGATACCGGAGGCGTGGAATAAGCGTAGGAAGCAACAATTCATGTCGCAAGTAAAGAATTATATTTGGGATGAACCGGATTTGTTCCGGATTGGGGCTGATCAGATCATCCGACGATGTGTTCCCGAGACAGAGTTTTTGGATGTGTTACAACATGCTCACTCATCTGCGTGTGGCGGTCACTTTAGCGGGCAAAAGACGAGCCATAAAGTTCTTGAATCTGGCCTTTATTGGCCAACTTTATTTAAAGATGCTTTTGAATTCGCTAAACATTGTGTTAATTGCCAAAAGATGGGTGGGATATCTAAAAGGGATGAGATGCCGATGCAACCAATCTTGGTTGTCGACATATTCGATGTGTGGGGAATCGATTTCATGGGACCATTCCCCAACTCTAATGGTAACCTATACATCTTAGTGGCAGTTGATTATGTTTCAAAGTGGATTGAAGCAATTGCCACTAAGACAAATGACCATACCGTTGTTTGCAAGTTTGTCCATTCAAACATCATTTCCAGGTTCGGGGTTCCTCGGGTGATAATTAGTGATGGAGGATCCCATTTTAAAAACTTTAATTTTGGCAAACTTTTAAAACGGTACGGTGTTGACCATCGAATTGCTACACCATATCATCCACAAACGAGTGGACAGGTTGAAGTGTCGAATAGGCAAATTAAAGAAATTTTGCAAAAGACGGTGCGAACTGATCGTAAGGATTGGTCATCTAAATTAAATGATGCTTTATGGGCATATCGCACCGCCTATAAAACTCCTATTGGCACTACACCTTATCGTTTGGTGTATGGGAAGGGTTGTCACTTACCCATGGAAATCGTACATCGTGCATTATGGGCTGTTAAACAAGTAAATACTGATTATTCTGATGCAGGTGCCCACAGGTTGTTGAAGCTAAGTGAGCTTGAAGAATTACGCAACGAGGCGTATGATACCGCAGCCGCGTACAAAGATAAGATGAAGGCGGTGCACGATGCAAAGCTGAGGCGCTTGGCGTTTTCGGTAGGTCAAAGAGTCTGGTTATTTAACTCTCGCCTTAAACTGTTTCCAGGTAAATTAAGGAGTAAATGGACCGGACCGTTCGTCATTACACGAGTCGGACAGTATGGCGATGTGGAGATTGAGGATCCGAAGGACCAACGAAGACAAGTAGTTAATGGTCATCGGTTGAAACCGTATCTAGACGGTGATGATTTGAATCCGTTACCCGAAGAGGTGAGCTTTCTTGAAGGCACACCGGAATACACGGCTGACTGAGGGTCTTGAGAAGTCCGGCTGAAGACTAAAACTTAGCGCTACCGGGAGGCAACCCGGATTTCGGTACATATTTCTTTTCGTTAGTGTTTATTTTCATGTGTTTGTTTGGTTTTTATGGTTAGAAGGATTTCCGGAACGTACACCCACGACATGAGCAGGTGTGGGGAAGTTGAAAGCGCCCAGGTATGTTTTGCCCTAAATTGAGTGTCGCGGACGACACGAATTTTTACGGGGGGTGGAGCGGGCGAGTAAGCGATAAAATGAAAAAATTCGTTTCTAAGGGAACCATCAAACCATTTAAATCATGTAAATAATATTAAGATCATTCAAAAAAAAAAAAAAAAAAAGGAAACAAAAATAACAAAACAACGTTTTGTGTTTTGATGAATAAAAAAAATATACTAATCAATGTGAATGCATTTAGTGCAAGCACATGTGATGTGCACAGATCATATTGTCATTTGTCAAAACCAAAACCTACGGAGGGTTGGTAGCCTACGTTCATATTTTGGTTATTTTGAACAGAGTACACAATGGCGTAAGCTACGGCCCTATTGTAGGTTACGGGCAGGAGATAGTGAATAACAATCTTTTATGGCTGAAACAAATCAGAGGTTCCAGTAGCGTAGGCTACATCGTTGACGTAACCTACAGCTTACCTGTTACGTATCAGCAACGTTAAGGTAGATTTACGTGCTGTAGGTTACGCTGTCACTGTAGCTTACGTCTCTCATTAAACAAATCAAAACAGCGAACGCCTTAATGTAACTTACGGTCTTGCAGTGGGTTACGCTGGGTCTTGGGTCGGTGCAAGTTTAAAAAAATGGGCCGGGTATGGGTTTTAATATACGAATCTAATAGAAATCAATACAACTCAGACCTGATGTTCATATCTTTCACACAAAACATCACGTATCATCTTCATCAGCCGAACCTAACATCCACAAGTCCCTTCCATCTCCATCTTTCTCATTCCTTCATCAAATCACACAAATTTATAGTCAAAACTGATTAATTTTTCGCAAGGAGTAAAACCTTAGTGTTGGTTTTTCAAGATTCGGTTTTGTGTGTAAGAAATCGAAGGAGAAGGTGACGAACCCTAGTTTTATAAATTGGGGGTTTTCATCTTGGAGTGCAATTGGTTGCCATTAAAGCTTACTCTAGCAATTATAAACATCAAAGGTACGTTTTTGACCAGTTGTACTCGAGATTGTTGAATGTATAGCACTTTATGGTTGAGATATGCTTCATATATGAATGTTAATGCTTGAGATTAAAGATGTGGTAGTTGTAAGTGCAATTTTTTGTCATGAACCTGTGCGTCATGATTGATCTTGATGCTTGAGAGTGGCTGTTTATAGAATAAATGATGTCGTATGATTTATCGATATTACTAGGGTTGTCATATTGTTTGAACTTGTGGAAGTGAAGGGTTAGGTTGAGTATGATCTGGTAAGAGTTTGATTTTGATGCTGACATATGGTTAAATTGTTGGATGAAATATGGGTTCGGCTGCTAGATGATGTTGTTCCGGCTTGTTGAATGTGTCATACGGTTTAAAAAAAAAAAAAAAAAATCCGCTTGCTAAGCGTCTAAGCTAGTAATGAATGAAACGTGGTAATGTTAAAGTTTTAAAATCGTGTTACATACTTGCATGGGAGCTTTGAGATTTCAGTTTCAACAAGCCGAATAGCTATAATGTTAAACAAGTGTGGGGAAGTTGTTGGTGTCACACACTTGTTTAAAGTTTGAGAATGTGCACTGACATAAATTCTTGGTTTGATGTTTATATGTGTGTAGGATGGTGAAAACAAAGAAGCCGGCAGGAAAGACGATCAAACGCAACGCAGTTGCTAGCTCTTCATCGTCACTTAAACAACCGCGTGCAGGGAGGCAAAAGGAATTGGTAGTTCATAATCCGGAAAATGAACTTATACCTGAACCATTATCAGTACATCCTGCACAACTAAGAAGAGAACAAATGGAGAGAGAAGCACAAGCACAAAGACAACCTCCTCGTCTAAGACCAGATTGGAAGGGAGGTTTCTTAGATGATATAGAGTACAAGTGGCAAGCAGAATTGTTTGATTGGAAAATGAGCAAGAATAACGATAGAAAAGATGGGTTTATGTGTGAGAAGGAGATTAGTATCGAGGATTTCAAACCATTCGGGTTAGTGCAAAAGTTTGAAGCTTTAGGTTGGGAGGCCGCATTAAAGTGTTATGACGGGGAGACTAGAAAAGTTTATATGGATGCAATTCAAGAATGGGTTGGAAGGTTGAAGATGGATCCGGGAACCAAGCCACCTGAAACTATGACGTTGACTGGTTGGGTTGGTGAGGTTAAGGTAATAATGTCTTTTGAGACATTGAATGAAATTGCAAAGTTTGATTCAAAAGAAGGCAGATACACATTCCCAAAAGAAGTTGAGTTGTATCATCCCGAGAAGAACAAAAAGTGGGACTCTATGCTGAAAGATGTGTTTGAGCCGGGAAAGGGAAAAGAAAAGAAAATGAAAAAAGAAGAGTTGAAGCTTCCACTTAGGTTGTTGCTGACTTTTGTGCAACAGAATGTTATGCCAAGAAGAAGTGATAGAGCAGGTATTCGCGATTCGGATATTCCGATTTTGCATTGTTTGATGAAGGGTAAACCAAAGATTTCGTATAGATATTTGGTTATGATGAACATTTGGACCTCCAGGAATTATAGAGAGAAGCAGTTAATTCCACACTGTCGATTGATTACTGCTTTGTTAAAGAAGTATGGTGCTATTACTGGAACGTCTAAATTTTTCATGTTACCGAAAGGACATGCTCCGTTTATATTGGAGAAATTGGGTCCATATGGTTGGGAATATGTGAAGACAGATCGTTACCACAAGTTGAAGAATGCTGGGCGAAAGTGGAGAGGTTTGAGACCCGATGCAAGAATGTTGTTACCGGGTGAAGAAGATGAGGCTAATAGTGGAGATAGTGTAATGGGGGATAGTGATGGTGAGGATGCCGAGGAAGTAGCCATGGGGGCTAATGTGGGTACTAGTTCAGGGATACATGATGTTGAGGATGTGAGTGAGTTTGTTGAGCGGGAGAGGCATGAGGATTGGAGTAGTTGGCCTGACTTTGCTCAAGTACTGTACGATAAGCTCACCCGCCTTGGTGAGCAACAAAAAAGGGACCGTGATAGAAATGAGTTGTGGCACCGAGTTCATGCATATAATGGACAAAAGGAGATCAATGATAGGTATTTGGATGATAAGAGGCGAAGATTGAATGGTGATGCATCAGTTGGAGAGCCGCCATTACATCATTCAGCATGGTTGGACCCGGAGCAGGATGCGCCTCCCGAAGGTTATCTTGACATGATGAAGGGGGTCTTTGGAGACCCTAAGCCACCCCATCACTGAGCACTCTCTGATCCCCGATCAGGTCCATGTGTTCTTTTGTGACTTTTTATTTTGTGATGTATTTATTCATGGGCTTAGGTGGTCGGGTGGAGCTTTGAACTATTTTTAATTGCTTTCTTTTTGGTGTGTTTTAGTTGTTCGTAACCTTGGTGGTGTAACTATTGTTATGTGTCGGAATGGTATTGTGCATCTTTTATGTGTTTGGTTGGTTGGTGGTTTGAATTAGTCGCTTGTAAATGTGATAAGATGGAATGAATTGATAAACCACATGTTTTGAGCTAAAAACCTATACATTGGGGACAATGTTTCTCAAGTGTGGGGATGAGGGGAAAAGAATTTTTTTTAAATGGTTTGTTTTTAAGTGATCTAATCGGGCACGAAAGCGACTGTTCAGTACATGCCAGTTTGTTCCGACTTGTTTGGGTAGAGGTCCTTAGTCATGGTTTAGTCTTTGAGATGTAGAATGAACCGTTTTCAGCAAGTGTTTTATAGAAAATGTGTAAAACTTGCCTAACTAGGGGTAACAAGCTATTGGCACAATAAATGCATGCACACATCGGTAACCTTGTTTCCCCACTTTTGTGAGACTCTTGAGCCTACTAGAATTGTTAGTTGGATTTGAAATATTTATATATTCATTTGTTGAGTGTAGGCCGTATGTTGCTCTGTTTTAGAACTTGTGTGATTTGATACATGCTGAGACTATGGTTTAGCGTATGCACATAGATGATAAAGGCATTAGGATTCCTTCATTTGTTCATATGTTGATTGTTTATCCATTCCACCTTAGTTAACTATGTTGAGCCTTTCACCTTTCGTTTGTTACACCTTGTTTGATCCGTTTGATCACCAACCATGAATGACAACTGTGTTAGTATGTTATAAAAAAGAGAAAAAAAAATGAAACGGAAAAAAAAAAGAGAAAAGAAAAGAATGAAAAAACAAAAATTATTGTTATGTTCGTATAAATAAATGGGTCGAAAATCACCCAAAGTGTTAGTAGTATTGTGAATAAGTTGTCATGGTTTGGTATATTCATTTGTGTTAGCCAATAAATAAAAAAAAAAAAAATTGCCAAAAATATTCCCTTACCTTTACCCTTAACCCAAAACCCGAAAAGTCCTTTTGATATGTGCTATGTTATATGTTATAGTGGAAGTGTGATTGTCATACAAGCTTATGAGTACAGAGTTTCATCTTCGGTTTTTGAGTGATTATACTAGTGTATTACATGCTAGTTCAGATATTAAACTGAGAGGAGTGAAAAATTGTGAGGGGTGTGTTGCATGAGAATAAAAGCCAGAAGCATGTTAGGTTTAGTTAGGCGAGTTTGTTTTTAAAAAGAGATGTATCACTTTTACTTGCTGAATTAACACATCTAGTGCAAATCATGATTAGGGTATGACTTTGGACCTTAGCTAAGACATGATCGGGGCGGTTGGGGTATTTGTTCGGTTTGTTATAGTGTTTCGAACGGATTTGCTTGAGGGCAAGCAAAGGCTAAGTGTGGGGATGTGATGGAATGGGTTTGGAATGGTGTTTAACATGTTTAAATGGTTAACTTTATGAGTTTTTATGTGTTTAAATGTTTGGAATTGAATAACTACGAGAAGTTGATGTGTTGTAGGTTAAACACGAAGATTGGACGTGTTTTGAGGAAAATAAGTGGAGTGGAATTGAAGATCTTGGGATATGGTATGATAGAGGGCTGAATTATGAAGACGTGGCCGCAAACGGAGAGGAAAACGGACTTTAAACAAGGAAGTTATGAAGAAAACAGTGTTGTGAAGAATCTGTCAGCAGTAGGCTACGGTTTCAGCCTGTTCTGGTGTAAGCTACGGTGCTGGGTTACGAAAATTGAATAAAAATATGTTAAAACATAAGGGTTTCGATTTCGGAGGTATTCTAACTTGGAGGCACGACTGAAGGGACGAATTCTAGGGTTTCTCTGGAGTTTTTTCCACCATTCCACAACATTCCATCATCATTCCATTATCAATCATGCCTTCCAACATCAAGATTGAAGATCAATTCACAAGCATGAGCGGCTAATTCCTTCATGGTTTCCTCCGGATGGAGGATTTTCGTATGTTAGGTGACTTTATGTGTTTTTGACATTTATTAACTCGGTGATCTAAGCATTCGATGCTTTTCACCTATGATTTGATTGGTTGATTGTAAACAGTTACATTTTATTTAATCGTTAATCTTTAATCATTCAATTCCCGAGAGTTCTAGTAATCGGGATATATTTGAGGCGGGATTAGGGTTGGTAATTGTGATTGATATTCATTTGATAACCTCCCATCATGTATTGATCGGAGTACTTAGTCGTTGGATATCACAATCAATTGATTAGGTCAAACACTTATGTCTATGTGAGTGTTGTGATAAAACACATAATTGAATCTAACTGGAAATCTGAATTCCGGAGGAACCATTGTTCTTCCTATTGATTAAAACCTCAATTTAATTCGTTTACTTTAGCAATTTCACAAATCCACAAACAAGATTTATTTTTACGCAATAGATAATCAACACTTAACATTTCGATACTTTCCACAATCCTCCCTTGGTTCGATACCCTATTTATTCTATACTAATAGTTTAAATAGGTTTTTGCATGTTCTTCACGACAGACATCAAATCTCCTTCTTTTTTTTTTTATCCCACCAATCCTTGGCTTGACCCCTTAATTGACCCATTTCGTAACTACATAATCGCTTACGTCACAGTTGATCCTTTCAAATACCCCTTCTACATCACTTAGCCATCTTTGACATATTATCGGGTCAACCTCCCCGTTGTAAATTGGCGGCTTACATGCCATAAACTCCTTATACGAACACCCTTTGCGTTCTCCGAATTTTTCTCTCATAAGGTTGACATTATCTTCCAACCTTTTAACTCGTTCTTCAACTAATGATAACACCGTGTTTTGAATTTTGTCTATGAAACCGGATAGACTACCCTCAATTGCCTTCCCCACTTCTTCGGTAATTAACTCTTTCATTTGTTCGGTGCTTGTCGGCATCGGATAATCATCGTTTCTTTCTGCCATCTTGAAACTGAAATGTTTACATCAATTATTAAACATTTCATTTATAACATAGCTTTATTTTCTTCGGTTTAGCCAAGTTCGTAACTTGCTTTAAACGTTCACATTTAATGCACTTTTCGGTTTTGAGTGTGTTAACACGCTCTTCCCATGCACGTTAATTCACATCTTGTTTCTTACATAATGTAAAATCTACTAAAATAATTAATTAATTCTTACCGGACGATCAATCAAGCTTGAACCGAAGACACTTTGTTGACAACCTTGAGCTCTGATTACCAACTTGTAACACCCTTCTTAGTTTTATATTCGATTTTATTAAAATATGCGTATTTATAAAAATAAAGGCTACACTTCATTAAAAGTACCAAAATAAAAGTGTTCATAGTGATCACCTACTAGTTAATTACCAACTAGTTTAAGCATTCAAAACATGGTTAGTTAAATTGATTACAACATAAACATTGTCTAAACATAGTTAAATCAACGCGGAAGCTTCAAAAGTTCGTTTTCGGTTCTTCAATCGTACTTGATCGCCATCCGGAAGGTCCCCCTTTACCACCTAAGGTCAAAACCACATAAAATGTTAGTTTTGATAATGTTGGAATGGCTATAACAAGTTTCATGAGTCAAAACAACAAAAATTAAACAATTTCGGAATTTGGGGGGGGGGGGGGGGCGTCGCGCTACACCTAGCCCCCTTTTTGACAGCAAGTTGTTTATTTGTTGCTGCACTTTCCTAGCTCAATCTTTTATCAAGTCCAAACTTAAAACCACCATAACTTTGGATCCGTCAGTCCGTTTTAGGTGATTCTTTTTCCTACGCGTCCGTAATTAAATTACCAATGCATCTATCAAGATTATTATATCAAAAATTGGATGTACGGGATGAAAGTCTATAAATACCTTATGTATTTATTTGACCCGTTTAGCTTTTGCGTTAACTTAACCACTAACAAATTTTATGTCCGCAAGTCGTATTTACCCAACATCTGGGGCTTGTGATCACCGGCGTTTCATTACCAAATCTATGGTTTCACGCTCTTGTAATCCGTCATTGCCAAATGCTATTCTAAACACACCCTTACTACTCACTAAACAATTATTCGACCTGTTTGGCTCATTTATGGAATCCTCCATTTCTAATGACTACCAAACGCTTTCTAATCTAATTTTAACTCATTTATTTATCTAGTGATCTCCGTCACTTCAACTAAATACCAACTTCATATATTATGCTAATTTTAAAGTCTACTAACGAAAATACATAATTGAGCATGACGTAACGAAACCGTTGTTACGTACCTTTAGAGCACACCCTTCAAAAGCGTATCTCCTCCGGCTTGTCCACTCAACGATCTGGATTCCTTGCCTAAAGAGTTCAATTCACATTCAATTTAGAACCCTTTTCGCAATTATTAACGCATAATTTGCTATAACAATTAAATATGCGTTTTCACCAGATTTTTAACATATTAATCCTCACTTAGGCATTTTAACAAACACCTAGCGGGTCTGATTTTTATCTAACTAGAATCAAGTTCACAACTTGTTATTTTTACTAAATTAACATCAATCGGACTATCTCATATAAGAGTTAACATCAATAAATGTGAAATCACTTCACAAATATCTGATTACACTAGAACAATAACCATAATCCTAGTGTTTATTTAGTTCTACAAAGACCCATTAATCACCTTCAATGGTGTTCATGGATTTTACTAGAATTAAGCATGATTTCAATATATACTTGCCTAGGGTTTACTCCTAGACACTACAATGTTCCTATTTCATCCATATAACAATCATGCATTAACGATTTTCGAATTTTATAAATTCATCCAGAAATCAAAGGAGAGATTTCCTTTAAGACTCACATACCTTATGACCCCCTTGCAGTGGAGATCACCAATCTAAGCTTTAATTTCATTTTGGAACTGATCTTTGCCTTCAATTCTTGAGTTTTTATGTAACTTAGGGTTTGAAGATGTGCTTGGGTCGCCCCTTTCTCTGATGATCGACCAGACACACCTTTTTGTGTGTGTTTGATGTGAGTTATTTGTTTTAATTAAATTAACTTTCAAGTTTTACAACACAAGCCCCTCAACTTTTGTTTAGTTCTTACATTTAGTGTTTTAACTCACTTATACATCACTACAAGACTTTTATCTAACTAGGTTATTTTTAATCCTAGTTAGTTCACTTGTTTGTTCACCGACATTATATTTTTAATAATTGATTTACATTTTCGGGGTGTTACAGATACAGTCCCGCAAGGCCGGATTATTGAATGATAATTAAGTAATTTATTAATGCAAAATGTGGCCTGTCCCTCTTTTGGAGGCAACGCTACCATCTGCCATATTGGTCTAAGTCAGCAGGGATTAAGTCCTGCAAGCCCGGTTTAATGTTTTAATAGTAGTTTATTTATAAGGGATTCAAGTCGTTCTTACTTCCCCCGCTTTGATGCTATCTGCCTCAAGAGAAGTCCTAATAAGCTTGAATAAAGTCCCCGTAGGATCTATACACTAAACAAGGCAACAACTTTACCCAAACCACCCTTCTAACCCCCTTCAAGGAAGTTAACGTGCTTTATATAGACCGTGAAGACACGAATGAATGAATCAACAAAATATGAAGAAATGATAGAGTAAAGTTCACTTTTTATATAAAAAACTAGTTTTTAAAGTCATTAATACAAACCCAAATAAAAGGTAGCCAACGCTTGGAAATCAAAAGTAATACACAAAAGATTTGTCTTCACCAAGTGATGTAAAAGATTAGCCAAGCATGGCATTTGTTTGACAAGAACTCTTACGATCAATCTTGGATCCTAAGACTACCACACACTCTAAACGTGAATGGATGTGGTGATGTAACACCCGAAAATTTTCGTCCAATTATGCGACGATACGTGTCCAATCCTCCAACTAATCCCGACTATGTGGAAGGAGGAAGGACCCACACTACACGTTCACTGAAACGTGTCCCGTATCTCTGACTGATCCCGACTCTGGGAAGGATAGGGACTATTATTATGCGTTATTTAAAATGTATCCTAAATTCTCTGAATAATCCCAACTATGTGGAAGGATAAGGACAAAAATGTCCAAATGAGAATTTATCAAAGTCTAAGGACTAAAATATAAAAATATCAAATTATTATTTATGGAGATCCCTTACGGGCCGCAAGGCTTAGCCCTTATGGCCCACAAGGGTGTTTAAATAAATCTGAGCGCCTAAGGTCCTTACGGACCGTAAGGCATCACTTTTACGGCCCATCAGAGGATGCTAGTGACAGCAAAATGGTAGTTGGCTGCCTTGGCTGCCAAGAATGCCACCTTGCTCCAAATTACCACCAATTCACCTCCATCTTCCAAGTGTCCTAACACCAATCAGCTTATGATTACTCATGGCAACACTTGTCATGATTTGGGAGCTTGAGGATTAGTATAAATAGCCCCTTCATGAACCATTTCAACTTACACCTTCCATTTTTCTTCTTCCTCTCTTCTTGGAGCTTGTATCCATTATTTGGAAGCCTCCATCTAAGTACCTTGAGTGTTCTCCAACACTAGTAAGTACTCTCTCTAGTCTATTTCATTTTAATTAGGCTAGTTGTTAGCCGAAAGTCAAGCAAATTGACTTTTGCTTTGACTTCCGGTTATGATCATTTCGGTCAAGCCAAAGTTCGAATCGAACATGGCTACGTGATCGTAATAATGAAGGTGTTAATCCCTTGTGGTGGAACCCTCTAAAGATCACGTTAAGTAGGTTAAAATGACGAGTTAAATTTATATTAAATAAAAGGTCAAAAACGTAAACTTTGCAAATTACATTAAATAAGTTTCTAACTATCAAAACCTTAAATTTTGACATCATATCAGTTTATAAAATAAATTTGGACATGTTTAATGATCTCCAACTCGTCATTTCTTGATTAGAGCTCAATTCTATATCGAAGGTCAAGCATTTTGATTTTTTGCTTTGAGTTTCGATTCTGAACCGTTTGGTCAACGTTAGAACTTGTTTAAAACTAATATTATGACCATATTAATATACGGTATAACCCTTTGAAGTTATACCTCTTGGTCATGTTATTTGGTAGGTTAGACCATGGGATATGGTGGGGCTTGAGTTGACACGTGGAAAACAAACTCAAACCCACGCCCGTAGGGTATGGTGGGGCTTGGGTTGGGGGCTTGGGTTGGGGGCATGAGTTGACACATGGGAGCATGTGAAATGGCTAGTTTGGTTTGGCCATTGAGAGCCCGCCATGTCACCTTGCTAGCCCGCCCCACGCCCGGCTTCAAACCTAAGCCCCAAGGGCCACGCTCCAACCCAAGCCCACCCGAGGTGGTGGCTTGGGCGTTTTCCCCCAACCCACGCCCCAACCCAAGCCCCACACCCCATAGTCTTAAATGACAAGTTTAGTAATTATATTCTAAAAAGGACGATTATGCCCTTTTCATCTTAAAAGCTAAAGAAACGGTTTTCAAACCAAAGTAGTTAACATTCTGACTTTCAAACAGAATGTATAAGGTTATAAAATATGTTTTGACACCATGGACGTGTCATAAGACCCATCTAACCTTCCAAACCTGCTTTTACGCGCATAACTAGTTATATAAACCTAGTTCGTATAAGTTAGGCCTAACGGGTCTAATCACTTCAATTTCACTTCAAAACAGAATGTTTGGTTAATTGACCTTTATCCAAAGAGTCATTGCACTCAGATAGGCATAAACCACATTTATTCTGGTCTACGCTTAATCTAGCGAATCTATTCTTAAGTAACAGGTCATGTCTAAAGGAACTAACCTATGACACGTATACATTCTAACAGATAACTAATTTTGTTCATTCCCGACTATAGAACCCCCCAGATAATCGAACTTGGGTCAATAATACTTTTACTCGCGGCTTTTGCTAAATTATAATCGTATTCGGTTGGAAGCTAGCAAAAGGTAAATACTCTTAACTTATTTTAGTTTTAAAACTTGGGGTATGGCGAATACACCACTTGGAGCAGGTATTATATAAATGAGCCGCCTATGATTGCTCATAAATATAAGAGCTCGATTTAATCTGTTTTACTTGATAACTGAAACAATTGGGGGTTATTGTACTATGTCCGGGCGTCCCGACTCATGAACTATTATGGCCATACGAAATAATGTGTCGGGGTAGGCATACTGACTGTAAGACACGTTACTCAACTTTGGTGTGTACCTTAATCATTACAGCACTCAAAATGACCGGCTTTGATCTCTGGTTCCCATTGTATGACAAGTATGTAAATCTGGTGACAAGATAAAATCCCAAGAAATATTAAATGATTACCTATGGGTTTTCTCTACGTATAAAGTTCTTTTTGAAAAACTATTTTTAAAATGAATCAGTTAATTGTATTTACTAGCGAAAGCTGACATATTTTCAAAATATTGAACTGCAGGTACCGAACCTTGATATTAGGCTGAGAATCCGGGTTGGCTATGATAAAGGCTATGGATTTTGCAACTCCTAGCTTAAGGCATATGATGTCTAAAGCTCTTTTTACTAGATCCCGCCTGTGGGCTTGTACTTGAACACTTCATTAAATTTTATTTATATATTCAGACTTTTATTGAATGAATATTTTTACTCCAATACTTCCGCTGCATTATTAAATTGTGATCCTGTTATCCAATCGTCATGCTTAAACCCTACCCATCCAGGCCCAACGAAAATCAGGGTGTGACTAGGGTTGTAAATGAGCCGAGTCGAGTTAGACCCAGCTCGAGCTCGGCTCTTGATTCGAGCTGGCTCGGCTCTAGCTCCACTCGATTAGAATTCGAGCTAGCTCGGCTCGATCTAGCTCGAACTAACAAAGAACCGCAAAATTTACTACTTAAAGAGCCCTTAAAATGAATTTCTTCATGGACTAAGGGCCATAACTGTCATTTAATTTAACCATATGGCTAAATATGCAAGTATAAATAGTTAATTCACTTTATACATTGTCTTTACCTTCTTTTTTAGTAGAGATACTCCCTTAGTTTATGTTTTCTAAGCGATGTGGGACAAAAAAAATGAAGGATGTAAACCTTATCGAGCCAGCTCACAAGCCGAGCCAGGCCAAGCTCGAACTTGGCTCGTTTACAACCGAGCAAATTTCGAGCCGAGCTTTCTTTGAGCTTTTTGTGAGCGAGTTTCGGGCGAGCTGCGAGCCACGAGTTTTTTGAACACCCCTAGGTGTGACAGGTGAATGATGGTGTTTGAGTGGTAGTGAAATGGTGGTGAGTGGGAAAGAGGGCTGCCACGGGATGAGTTGGCATTGAACCAAGCACCTATATTTATAGCTGGAAACTGTCACACCCTGACTTTTGCGGAAGCGTATGATGTGTGACTTGTTAAATATCATTGCATTCAATCATAATAAACAACTATATGATCAAAACGATGTTCAACCATTCATTAAGTTTAAAATATTACAACACCAGTCATTTAAGTTTCAAACAACACGACCTTTGACTAAGTTACAAACCAACAAAAGTGGATGACATCTAACTTGGAATTTACTTCTAGAAACAACACATGTGCCCAAGATCCAACTTGTTACCTGAAATACATGTAATTTTGAAAAAAATCAACAAAAGTTGAGCGAGTTCATGCGTTTTGTATAAATACTGATAAACTTGTAAACGTTTGAGAGACTCCTTTGAAAACAGGTATGAAAAGAATCTATGAACATATCAAATTAATGTTTTGCAAAGACATTAATGTATGCGAATATAGGGAGCACTCAATATGAGTAGGCTTATACCCTCGTCGATTTCCCTCGATTGTGTCAAATTTCCCCTTGACTGTGTCGAATTCACCTTGACTGTGTCAATTTACCTTGACTGTGTCAAATTACCCTTGACCGTTGTCGAATTACCTCGACTGGGACACCAAAGCACTCAAGTGGTCACATAAGGACCATGAGTGGGGCTCGGCCGTGCCAGTTAGATCTAACCTTCGTCCATAAATAAGAGTTAATGACATTTCAATTTCAATCTATGCTCACATGATCTATAATTCATTTCATAGACAAATCATACCATTTAAACATATGCAACATGTATTCCACCCCCGAGAGTTATAAATCCGAAAACAGTTAAGAGAAAAGGGGGACATGAACTCACAGTTTTGCGTTCTTCAATCCGACTTAACTCAAGCTGCTACTAGTGTGCACGACTACCTACAACGTACTACGGTCTATTAGACGAGAGGGTCATGCCTTGACTTAGTATTAATTAGTGTCTTTGAGTTACGTTTCTTTGTGTTCTTAATATTATTTCAAGTTATATAATTAATTATTTGTTAAAATAATAGATATTTTAACCTAAATTATATTTATGAATTTTGGAATATTAGTTAAAATAATACATTTTAACTTGTCAAGTTTATGTATTTGTACTTGCAAAACTCTCCAAGGCTGGGTGTATTTGTATTCGTATTCTTATACTTCTATACTCTTGCCAAGTATCGATGGCGTATTCCGGTGTGTAATTATCATACGAGAATACGTATTTTATTGTGTTTATTGAGTATCTCATAATTTATTTTTGTATTAACCTTTCCGGAATAATATTTCTAATAAAAATACATCAATATATATTTCCAAAATATATATTTTAAGAAATATTACATAGAAAAATTATTTAGAATTTTTCCTTGGCAAAAATATATATACTTTTCATATAAATCTCAAGAATAATATATATTTTTCAAGTCTAACTTAGAAAATATATATATAAATCTATTTTTCACCCAAAAATAATATGTCCAAAGTTTATTTAAGAAAATATATATTTTCTCCCAAAAATAATATATCTTCTAATAATTCCAATAAGATATATATATTTTTACTTACCAAAAATAATATATTTTCTCCTTGTCAAAGATATGATTTATTTTATAATACTCACGAAAATCAAATTTTTGTTCTCTTGGTTTCCAAAATACCATTACCAAAATATACTTATAACTTTAATTCCGGAATATTTATGTAAGTTATATTACTTGTTCGGTTTCACCAATATTTTGGGTATAAATTATGTATTTATTTCTTGGAATTTTGGTAGTATTGTGGATTGTAATTTCTTGGTATTTTGGTGAGTTATATTATTTCAAGACCAAAAATAATATAACTAATACACATAATATACAAATAATCACACACATGGTGACATCTAAATATATATTTCCTAAATACATATTTAGTCACTTTTATTTACAAAAACCAACCTCCAATATTTATAATCGTGTGACAAAAATTATGTTAAACTTTATCTAAAATTTCATGGTTTAAAATATACTTGTAATTATTTGTTTAAAAATAATTTTTCTAAGTGTTATATTTTTAGAAAAATTTTGCCATAGTTTCCCCTTAAAATGGAGGTTTCCATGCTTTCAAAGCAATCATTTTCTTTTATAAATCACCATCAATCATCAACAAATCATTCAAGACTTACCATATGCTTTAAATATGCAATTTACACCTTGACATGAACTGGAAATTTTGTAAAAAGTTGTAGTAACTTAGTATGTTATTTAGTAGGTTAAGTTACCCTCTAAAACATGGTTATTTGTTTAATAATCACATTCTTGCAAAATCTAGTCCTTTACAACTTACAAGATTATTTTTCCAAAAACAATTCTTTTGTATTTCTCTTGTTAATAACATGTTTCTATACTTGATTTATCACTAAAAATATGATTAGTTTCTTTAAAAATCATGATCTTGTAAATCTTGTAAATAACTTTGTTCTCTTGAAAATATTATCTTTGAAATCCTTTATTTTCAAGACTTATAACATGTATCACAAATCATCATACATTAAAACAAGTTTATTTTCAAGTTCATGTTTAACATAAAGGATGATCATTATGATTTTCTCAAGAATCATCCTCATACTTGCTAGATCATGTGTTTAATCACAATCTAGCAAGCTTCTTATGATGATCAACATCATAAACACAAGAAATCAACAATCAAGTATATTATATACACTTAAACATCTTTGATTTTCATGATTTAGAGCTTTATGTTCATGTTTATGCTTATGTTTCTTCATGATCTTTATGTTTAACAACTTATATCATCTTTTAACCAACATAATATGAAGTAAAATGAGATTAGGAAGGTCTTACTACTAGCACAAGGCTAGGGATGATGTTCAAGAAGATGAAGATGACAAATGAGGTGGATAAAAGCACTAGAGAGAGGTCCTTCCAATTCTGTTGCTTGCAACCTTCTTAGATAGGCTTAAGACACCTTAGAATATGCTTAGAACACTTGGGAATGGATTGAAAAATGGATGATGATATAGGGGTGTTTGGGCCGTGAACTTTGAAGGAGATGGAGGAGGTTTTGTGAGTTTTGGAATGTGATGAACATAAGTGTTTAATCTCTCTTGGTTATTATAATCTTCCTTCCAACATTTAAGTGGTATATGGCATATATGTTGGTATATTCCTCAACAAGATCTAATAAAATATAGCAAACAAATATTATGTGGGACCCATGTCCCCTACCCAGCCATCAAGGGGGGGTAAAGTGTAACATTTAATGGTAAGTTAAGTGTTATAGTTAGATTTCAAGTATACTAGTTAGGGTTATATGTGTTATATGTTTATAGGATGTGTTATGATGTTCGGTGACCATAACTAGCTTTATAACACTAAAACAGTGCTTCTAGTAAGAATTTGATGTTTCGGGTAGTGTCCGGTTGTTCGTTTCGTTACTGTTCGTTAAGGTGCTAAATTGCGCAGTTTAGTGTGCTTTATGTTGTGTTTTGTGACAGTTTTGATTCTCGACACTTAGGAAAATATTCTGGACCATTAAACCACTTTTCTGCATTATATTTAGATGTTAAAAGATGAATTTTTGTTGAATTTGTTTATTTTCTGCAGAATTCTGCAGCTTCAGTGTGTTTCTGGCACTTTCCGGTACCTATGTCATCACTAGGAAGGCAGTTTTGAAATCCCTACTTTCCTACACACTATACTAGTGTAAAACTTGGTCTGGGGGTTATTTTGTGTCTTACCATCATGTTTGTCTAAGTACTGAACTCCCGTCAGTACTTCTAGTTTGTCTATAACTGTGCTAACCCTGCTCTGGGCATTAATAGAACTATATTGTGTTGCATGTAGTAATGATAAAAGTCTTGCAACTTGAAATGCCATTGTATGTAACAGTAATCAGAATTTCATTTATCTTGTAAACTAAATCATGTACAGTTATTAAAGCACATATTACTGTTTAATTATTGTACGAAATGCATGGAAAAGTGCCAGTTGTCACATTCTCCCCCCGTTAAAAGAATTTCGTCCCGAAATTCAAGCTATGTCATCGGTCGCAGGGGAGTTGTGAATTAAATGGGGTCACTTAGTCTTAATTTGGTCTTCATGTTCCCAAGTAAACTCTAAGCCATGATATGAATTCCAACGAACTCTAACAAATCAATTACGACTTCTCCGTGTTTTGTGGGCTTCCATTCCGCAACCTTAACATGTTCTTTAATAAATTGGAGTTTGTCATTGACGTGAATCCTGTTTGCGGTAATAACGACTGTTCCTAGAGCCAAGTTCTTCTAAAGACTAGACACGTGGAATGTGTCGTGATCACTACTGAACTTCTCTAGAAGTTTCAGCTTGTGAGCAATGGTCCCGAACCTTTCCATAATCTTTAAAGGTCTAATATACCGTGGGTCCAACCTCCCACGCTTTCCAAATCACACCACGCCTTCCCAAGGCGAGACTTTTAATAATATCATCTCTCCGAACTCAAATTACAACAGTTTCCGCCGCTTTCCGGGGCAGATTCTATATATACCACATGCTTGACTTGATACGATCACGTATCCGATCGATCTTGTCTGTAGTTTTGATGTGTGCAAAATGCAACATATAAATTACATCAATTGTGGCATAAAACTAACCCTTTTTTAGTACTAATGTTGGAAAAAGTGTTCTTTTGTCTTCCTTTTGTATTTTCAGGATTAAATGAGCTCAAATTAACAAAAGAAGCAAAAAGACATCAAAATCTAACATAAATACAAGAAAAGGAACAAATGTGACATGCCCGACCCCACGACAGCATCTTCCCAAGCAAAACAAGAAGACAGAAGACTGAACACGCCCCGTGCTCAGCCAGCACGGGGGCGTGCCCAAGTGTCAGCAGAAAAGACAACGTGGTAGAAGCTTCTATTGCCCACCATGGGGCCGTGCTCAGCGGACACGGGGCCGTGGTCAACTATAAGATTCGCACAATCCAGGCAAATCTTCATAGTACAAAGATTCTTCTGCACACGGGGTCGTGCTCAGTGGACACGGGGGCGTGGTCAACTAATAAGATAAGCTGCATTAAATGAAGAAAGAGAAGGATGTGGACACGGGGCTGTGCCCACTGGACACGGGGTCGTGCCCGAGCTTCTGTTCAGCCTATAAATAGGAGTGCTTGGCTCAAGCTCAAACCATCCATTGGCACACAACCTCTCACACACTTCACCCACCACCCACCACCACCATGACACCATCATCCACCACCATCATCCATTGTCCATCACAGAGTGTGTGAGTCATCTCGGGATCCACGATTGATCGTAAGAGTTCTTGACAATCAAGGCCATGTTTACCTAAGTCTCTTACATCACTTGGTGAAGACAAGTGTCTAGTGTAATACTTTTTATTTCTAATCTTTTCGCACTTTTTATTTGGTTTTGTATTAATGACTTTAATAACTAGTTTCTTATGTTGAAGGTGATTCTTCCTTATCGTTTGTTCGTGGTGTCTTGACATTATTTTACGGTCTATATAAAATAAAAGATTTTCACCATTCATATCTCCACGGTCTATATGGAGGTATGTTGGCTACCTGGTTGGGGGTTAAGGGAACGGTTTGGTAAGAGTCTTGCCATTGTTCAGCGTTTAGAGGTCCTGCAATGGACTTGGGTCAAATTTAGTAGGACCTCCTTCAATACTTAACGGTATTGGATGGCGGGGGTGTCCAAACTCTTTGATCCCCTCATAAGTTAAACTACTATTAATACTATAACCCGGCTATTTAGGACTGTATCCCTGCTGACTCAGACTACTTAGTCGAGGGTAACGTCACCTCCAAAAGAGGGGCCTACCATAATTTGCATTAATAACTTAATTAATTATCTTTCAATAATCCAACCCTTTAGGATTGTATCCTTGCTGACTCAAACTACTGGGTTGAGGGTAACGTCACCTTCAAAAGAGGGGCCTACTACAATAACTAAGATAATATCTTAAATAAGTGCAAAAGTGTGGAAATAATCAAAGGTTACACTATACACGAGTCGGAACCAAGTGATTCATCTTGTCTATCTGTTTTTCTTTTATTTTTATTTTTCAGCATTTTAATTAGTTTTTATTTTTCTTAGCTTAAAACCTTTTTTCTAAACTTTTTGATTTGATTAGACGTTGAGGATAAACCGGTACTAAAAGCTCTTGTGTCCTTAGACGACCTCGGTATCTTACCAACACTATACTACGCCCACGATGGGTGCACTTGCCCATATGTGTGTTTAGTGTTAGTAAATATCGTGTTTTATAAATTTAAAACTTGGCTAAAAAGTGTTAAAGGGCTTAAAATATACACCTAATATATATAACACTTCACACGCATCATGTTTTTGGCGCCGTTGCCGGGGACACAAGGATTTTAAGAAAGCTTAAAATCAACGGCCTAATCAGTTTTTCAAAGCCTTTTTAAAACGCGCGCACATTTTTCTGCATTTTAGTTTAGTTTTGCATTTACAGTAACCTGTACACGGGGCCGTGTTCACTGAACACGGGGCCGTGCTGCACATTTTCATAAAAACACCCGGTAACAGTAGCTTGAACACGGGCCGTGCTCACTGAACACGCCCCGTGCTCAACGAAATCAGTAAATTTAATTAAAACGCCCAGATACAGATTCTGTACACGGGGCCGTGTCCAGCCTATGTTTCCGTTTTTATTTCTGTTTTCTGATCTCGAGACTTGGTTGTGGTCTGCTGAGTGATTCTTATGGATCAATACTCAGGAGGTTACAACTACTCTTATGAGGAGGATGATTATAGGGGTAACTATTGCACTAATTGTTGAAATCCGCACTCGGTTCAATATAATCACTCATATCAACCATCCAATTCATACTGTAACAACCCTCGGTAAAACCGACACCCTCATAATATTGTTGATACCTTATTATATGTTAGAATGTTCCAATGTGTCTTATATTACACCCCGTATGTGAAAACCGAGCCCGATATATGTTATAGTTATAAAATAAATTAAAAACAAGAAATAGTAAGCTGAGGCGGGCCGCGTAGACCCACCCCAAACATCTACGCGGGTCGTATGAGAGTGTTGACCGGACTGCGCTGATTTCTTTAGTTCAAGCGGGCCGCGTAAGCTTAAGCTTACACTAACGCGGGCCGCGCGGACTCATAAAACGCGGATACACCAGATGCCGACACGTGTCGACATCGTGGCAAGTCTACAAGCTGACCAGGCCAAGCTATAGGTTGACCGCATGTTGACGCGGGCCGCGTAAGGCTTAGCCTTACCTTACCTTACGCGGGCCGCCTAAGAGTCGTATTTCACAACTATAAATAGCAGGCATCAGTTTACGTTTTTCGTCGCTCACATTTCAATCTCAAATCTCACTTTCTGTAGTAGAGGAATTATAGTTGGGTATTATACCCCTAATTAGCGAGGTTCTGCTCCGTTGTAAGTATTATAACCCCAGTTTCGTAATAGTTACGCCGCCCGATTGATTTAGGGTTCCGTAACAACTGTCGTGGTTCTGCCCGACGTAGTTGTTGGAATGCCGTCTCGGGGAGGGTATCATTAATAATTTCAAAGGGTTATGATACTAACCAGTGTACATTTGTATAAATTATAGATTATACCCAGGAAATCCTTACAAGAAGCCTAAGATAGCAATGTGAGTTTATCCTCTTTTTGTTAATGTTTTTGGTAATGTTTTACCAAACCTTAAATGTTTTACTATGAAATTAAGCGGTGATTGAGTCTTTGTAGTTCTTCAATTACTGCCGGTATTATGGGGTTTTGTATACAAAATTTACTACAAGTAGTAGTAAGTCTGAATGACAGTGCATTACCATTGGACGACGAGTGAGCCAATGGGTAATTTGACCATAGCCATAGATCCGGTCGAGTGGCAAATACTGAATGAGTAATTGTGTAGAAATAAACAATGTGATCGCTCTCAATACTGTTTTAATTGATAAAATGTTTCTTGATTAAACTGGGATTCACTCACCAGTATTTCCGACTGACAAATGTTTTTAAAACGCGTTACAGGGAACACAATGTGAACAGCCAATTAGTGAAAAGCCAGCTGGAGAGCACTGAAAGCTTGGGAAAATGTGGCTATAAAAGTTACCTAATAAACGATGTTTTAAATTCAATAAAATAGGGTTTGTCCCTATAAATGTATTGTAATAAGAAACTTGGGTTTTGCCCATGTTATTATTAATATCAAATATGGTGGTTTTACTCTGATAAACATTTCCTAACTACGGTCCTGATGTAAATTCCGCTGCGAGATTAAACAACCTGATACCACCGAAACTCTGTGATCGCGTCTGCCCGTTCCCGGGGATCAGGGATCGGGGGTTGCGACAGAAGGTGGTATCAGAGCCTAGCCACTGGTCTGAGCCAAAGAAGTGTTCTGCTGACACTTAAATTCTAAAATTTGTGTTAGGAAATAAATTACGGAAATACGTGCATAACTGTATTTATTTGTTATGTGTTATTTGACTATTTGTAAGTTTTCAGTATGAGTGATCAAGGACCATCAGACGTGAATCGTCAGTTATCTGATTCACCTAGGAGTGAAGGTACATCATCACAGCCTGCCCTTTCAGGGTATTCTGCTGATCAGGAGGAGGGAATATTTACCTTTAGAGCTAAATCGGAAGAACAATTTCCTAATAAGAAACGAGGATGGTTCAGTAAAGAAGCTTTTGCTCGTAGGAAGAGAATGCGAAAATTGCAACAGCAAAGGGCTTTAGCAGCTATTAAGCGAGAGACAGATGCCCATACTCAAGATATGCTAAATAGAAGCCTAGCTAATTTCCATATCTTAGCTACAACTGCTGCTAACCCAGGTCTGGAACAACTAGTAGCCCCACAACTACAAAACCCAGAACAACCCATGGAAATAGAAAACCAGGAAAACCAAGTGGAGATGCCTGATTTTAAACCCGAAGAAATCCCTAGGGTGCCTGCACCGAATCCCCTAGATCCAAATTACGACCCCTGGTGGGACAACAATAGGGACTTTGTGCAACGTTACCCTATTCAGGATTATCCACCCATACAGAACATAGAAGCTTACCCAGGTATGGACCCTTTAGATCCCTATTACCAAGATGAATATATTAGGGAAATTTTAGAGGATCCTTACCAATTTCAGGCACCTACACCCCCATATCAGGAACATGCACCCCAGATTCCAAACCCAGTCCGAGAACCTGCACCCCCAATGAGTGCAGAAAACGTCTAAGAACTTAGGACTTTTGGGGAGGAAATTTTAGAAAGCAGTGAAAGGATGCGTCAGGTGGGAGAGCGTCTCGTATGGAAATACGATGAGCGCAATATGGATTTTTGGATGAATCCATATCAATGAATGTTAGAATGGAGGAAGCGGTAGTAATAATAATAATAATATACTAAAATAAAATAAAATATGTGTGTACGGATGCATATTACTATTTTATTTTTGTTGGTATTGTAATCTTTATTTCTGTACTAGTGTGTAATAGACGCATAGTATATGAAAAAGAGTACAGTCGCAATGATCGACGGTTTTTGGCTAGATTATGTATTATGTGATTAACTATATTAAAATATTATTTGTGATATTAATATGGGGTAAATGTTTAAAATTCAGATGGCCGACGAAGGAAATCAAGGAAATCTGAATAATGATAACCAAAGTAACATTAACGTGGTTAATGAGAATGCAAGCATCAAAAACAATAACAATCAAGTGGACAATAGTCCTATTCAACACATAGTAGCACAGAGAATTATAGATGCAATGCCATTTATTATTCAAACTGTTAAGGATGCTGATAATAAAAGTAAGCATAGCAGTAAGCGACCAAGTGAACCAGAAAACAGCGTAAACAATGGACCAGTACTTCAAATGCCTATTCCCAAAAGAAGAAGAACCATGCCTTATGGTTGTTCTTATAAAGAATTCTGGTCTTGTAAACCAATGGAATTCTCGGGCAACGAAGGGGCCATTGCAACATTACGCTGGATAGAGAAAACTGAGGCAGTCTTAAGGATAAGTAAGTGTGCTGAAGAAGATAAGATACTGTTTGCTTCTAATATATTTAAGAATGCAACACTAGAATGGTGGAACACTATCCTCCAAACAAAAGGAAGTGATAGAACTTATAATATGGAATGGGAAGAGTTTAAAGACAAGGTAGAAAGGAAATTCTGCCCTCCTAATGAAAAAGAACAGATAGCAAACAAATTTCTAAACCTTAGGATGACTGGTGTGGATAGCAAGGGGTACACAAAGCTATTCTTCGAATATGCTAGGACAGTGCCAACTCTTGCTTCACCAGAACCAGTGTTAATCTCCCATTATATCTGGGGATTAATTGGAGAAATTAGTCACGTAGTTAAGGCAGCTAGACCTCAAACCATAGAAGAAGCTGTAGAACTAGCCAATACCTTGACTGATGAGTTAGTCCGTACCAGAGAAGAGGATCAAAGGAGAAACCTAACCCAGAAATTGACTCAAGAATTTCGTTCTGGAAATTCTAACCGTGGGAAAAAATGTAGGATCTACCTCTACACCCTACTGTAGGTATTGCAAAAGAAAGCATGCAGGGAGATGCTCCATATATTGTAACTTTTGCAAAATATCGGGACACAAGGAAGAAAACTGCAGGAAGAAAGCTAACAGCAGGGTATGTTACAATTGTGGAGAACAAGGTCATATCAAGCTGAATTGCCCAAAATTAGCTCCAGCTCCAGACAACAAGAATACTAAAAATGCTAGAGCATTTGTTCTGACTGCAGATGAAGCCAAGATGATTCCAGATGTCATAGCTGGTACGTTTTTAGTTAATGATGTTTTTGCTAAAGTATTATTTGACTCTGGTGCAAACCAAAGTTTTATTAATACATCGTTTTGCAAATTTCTAAATCAATCATTAACTAAACTACCACATGAATTATTAGTAGAGACAGCTAATGGAGAAACTGTTAGAATTTCTGAAATCTTGCAGGGAGCAAGTATAGAAATTTTAAATCATAAGTTTATTGCAAACCTATATCCCATGAGTTTGGTAGGATTTGATGTTGTTTTAGGAATGGATTGGTTAATAGCCAATAAAGCCAGTATTTTATGTGATCAAAAGTTAATTCAAGTAAATTCACCAAAAGGTAAAATGATCACAATTAAAGGAGATAAAACCTCTAAGTCCAATAAATTTATCTCTGTGATGAAAACTGCAAGTTGTATGAGAAAAGGTTCTATAGTGTATTTGATTTCTATAATCATTAACACTAAAGGAAAGGATTTAAAAGATATTCCCGTAGTATCTCAGTTTTCAGATGTCTTTCCAGAAGAATTACCAGGAATACCTCCAGACAGAGAAGTTGAATTCAGAATTCACTTGCTACCAGGAACATCACCAATTGCCAAAGCACCTTATCGGTTGGCACCTGCAGAAATGCAAGAATTAAAGAAACAATTAGATGAATTGTTAGAAAAAGGATTTATTCAGCCAAGTTCATCGCCATGGGGAGCGCCGATACTATTTGTTAAAAAGAAAGACGGATCAATGCGTATGTGCATTGACTACCGTGAATTAAACAAAGTCACGATTAAGAATCGGTACCCATTACCGAGAATCGATGATTTGTTTGATCAGCTACAAGGAGCTCGATTTTTCTCTAAAATCGATTTAAGGTCAGGATATCATCAATTAAAGGTACAGGAAGAGGACATTCCTAAGACCGCTTTTAGAACAAGGTATGGTCATTATGAATTTACTGTCATGCCATTTGGTTTAACCAATGCCCCAGCTGCATTTATGGACATGATGAACCGAATATGTAAGCCATATTTAGATAAATTCATAATTGTATTCATAGATGATATTCTAATTTACTCTAAGAGTAAAGAGGATCATGCAAGACATTTGCACGCACTTTTAAGTTTGTTAAGAAAGGAAAAACTTTATGCTAAGTTTTCTAAGTGTGAATTTTGGATAGAACAGGTACAATTCCTTGGACACCTAGTCAATCACGAAGGAATTCATGTAGATCCAACAAAAATCGAGGCAATTACTAAATGGAAAACCCCCGAGTCACCAACTGAGGTCAGAAGTTTCTTAGGATTGGCCAGTTATTATAGAAGATTTATTAAAGATTTCTCTAGAATAGCCATTCCCTTAACTAAGTTAACTTGTAAATCTGTTAAGTTTGAATGGGGAGTAAAACAAGAAGAATCATTTAGAATCCTTAAGCAAAGATTAACCCATACACCTATACTAGCATTACCAGAAGGAACTGATGACTTTGTAGTCTATTGTGGTGCTTCTAAACTAGGTTATGGATGTGTGTTGATGCAACGACAAAAAGTTATAGCTTACGCATCTAGACAACTTAAGAATCATGAAGAAAATTATTCAACCCATGATTTAGAATTAGGAGCTATAATTTTTGCTCTTAAGATTTGGAGACATTACCTTTATGGTAGTAAGTTTACCATATTCACTGATCATAAGAGTTTAAGGTATATTTTCAAGCAGAAAGAGTTGAATATGAGACAAAGGCGTTGGATGGAATTTCTTAGTGATTATGATTGTGATATCCAGTATCATGAAGGAAAAGCAAATATAGTGGCAGATGCTTTAAGTCAAAAGTATCATGAAAAACCAAGAAGGGTACGTTCTCTTAAATTAAATCTGCAAGTAGATTTAAATGATCAAATAAGAGAAGCACAAGAATCAGTAATCAAGGATGATTCTGAAAAATTAAAAGGTATGTTAAAAGAATTAAAACAATGGACAGATGGAATTTGGAGATTCCATGAAAAGAGAATGTGGATACCTAAATTAGGAAACTTACGTCATCGTATACTAGAAGAGGCCCATAAGTCTAAATACACGATGCATCCATGAAGTGATAAAATGTAACAGGATTTAAGGAAAAATTTCTGGTGGATAGGAATGAAGAAAGATATAGCAACCTATGTTTCTAAATGTTTAACTTGTTTACAAGTTAAAGCTGAACATCAGAAACCCTCAGGTTTGTTACAGCAATTAGAAATGCCAGTTTGGAAATGGGAATTTATAACAATGGATTTTGTTACTAAATTACCCAAAACTAAGAAAGGAAATGATACAATCTGGGTAATTGTAGATAGACTAACTAAGTCAGCTCATTTCTTACCAATGAAGGAAACAATTAGTATGGAAAAATTATCTAAATTGTATGTAAATGAAATTGTTTCTTTACATGGCATTCCTTTATCAATTGTTTCTGATAGAGATAGCCGCTTTACATCTCATTTTTGGTCAAGTTTCCAAAAGGCAATGGGAACCAAGTTAAGGTTAAGCACAGCTTATCATCCTCAAACAGATGGACAAAGTGAAAGAACAATCCAGACAATGGAGGACATGCTTAGAGCTTGTGTAATTGATTTTGGAGGTAATTGGGATGATCACTTACCTTTAATAGAATTTTCTTATAATAATAGTTATCACACAAGTATCAATGCCGCACCATTCGAAGCACTTTATGGACGAAAGTGCCGAACCCCAGTCTGTTGGGCAGAAATTGGGGAAAAGCAACTATCTGGACCTGAGATAGTGCAAGAAACAACCGACAAGATTATTCAAGTCAAGGAACGACTGAAAGCCGCACGTGATCGACAAAAGAGTTATGCCAATAACCGACGCAAACCATTGGAATTTCAGGTAGGAGATAAAGAGTTATGCCTAAGATAGCAATGTGAGTTTATCCTCTTTTTGTTAATGTTTTTGATAATGTTTTACCAAACCTTAAATGTTTTACTATGAAATTAAGCGGTGATTGAGTCTTTGTAGTTCTTCAATTACTGCCGGTATTATGGGGTTTTGTATACAAAATTTATTACGAGTAGTAGTAAGTCTGAATGACAGTGCATTACCATTGGACGACGAGTGAGCCAATGGGTAATTTGACCATAGCCATAGATCCGGTCGAGTGGCAAATACTGAATGAGTAATTGTGTAGAAATAAACAATGTGATCGCTCTCAATACTGTTTTAATTGATAAAATGTTTCTTGATTAACTTGGGATTCACTCACCAGTATTTCCGACTGACAAATGTTTTTAAAACGCGTTACAGGTAACACAATGTGAACAGCCAATTAGTGAAAAGCCAGCTGGAGAGCACTGAAGGCTTGGGAAAATGTGGCTATAAAAGTTACCTAATAAACGATGTTTTAAATTCAATAAAATAGGGTTTGTCCCTATAAATGTATTGTAATAAGAAACTTGGGTTTTGCACATGTTATTATTAATATCAAATATGGTGGTTTTACTCTGATAAACATTTCCTAACTACGGTCCTGATGTAAATTCCGCTGCGAGATTAAACAACCTGATACCACCGAAACTCTGTGATCGCGTCCGCCCATTCCCGGGGATCAGGGATCGGGGGGTTGCGACACATACACCTACTATGAGGAGCCCAGGTACGAGCCATCAACTTCATACACATCCTATGAAGACCAATGGTATGAACCTCCTCCCTCATACTCATATTTTGATGAACCAAGGTATGAGCCCTCATACTCATACTTTGAGGAACCAAGATATGAGCCACCACCTTCGTATGCTTATTATGAGGAACCATGGCGTGAGCAACCCACCTCATATGAGTATTATGAAGAACTAAATAACGAACCTTATCCATCATATGCTTACAATGAAGAACAATGGTGTGAACCATCTACTTCATATGGGTATTATGAGGAACAAAGGATCGAACAACCGGATTCAAGCTTTGAAAATCCCGATACTTTTTCTATAACCGAAGTAACCGATAGGATATTAGAGCACCTTAGAGTTATTAATCGCTATATAAAAGAATCTCGCGCAAGGGAAGAGGAGTCCCGCGCAAGAGAATAATTAAATAAAGAAGAGATAACTGAAAGTGTAAAAATGGAATAACAAATAAGTGAAAAACCGACACATGAGTTAAACAACGAAAAAGGTGAGTCCGACAACGTTAAAATACAAGAAGAGTCTAATTTTGAAGAAATTAATCTCTTGTCACCTTCTTTTGAAAATCATTGTTTAGTTCCCACTCATGCTAAGTTTTTAAAGGAGTTAAACACTAACACTAAAATTGATGAAACGGTAAGTGTTAAGTTAACTAATGATCAAACCTCACTAATAAAAGAAAACCCATTTGAAATCAACATTACATCGGTTCCATGTTTTTTTTCAAAATTCCTTTATTAGTAATGTCACGATTGATAAAGATCTTTGTGTTAACATAATGCCCAACTACATTTTCGAAAAATTAAGTATTAGTGATTTTTCTCCACTCCAAATACCCATTTTTCTATCTAATTGGAAAATAATAAAATCAATCGGTGTAGTTGAGGATGTCTTGGTTCAAACAAATCAAATGGTAATCCCAACCGACTTTGTCATCCTCGATGACGCTCCTCTAGTGTTGGGACGACCCTTTGTAAAAACTCACGAAGCTTTGAAAAACCGGAAGATCAACAATCTACCTCTTCAATTAGGGGCATTTAAAAAGAGTGTCGATCTTGAGCGATCAATGAAATATCCATTCGGCAATGACGACCCCCTAATTGAAGATGAGCCAGAACCACCCGATAAGGTGTGTCTAGCCAAGGACCCTTATAAACGTGGCGCACCACGGAGGCATTCCGCGGAACTATCCTTAGTTTAATTTAGATTAACTTTTATATTTTCTAGTTTAGTTTTAATTTCCAGGAATAAAACACACTCGGGATGGTGAAGGATACTAAGGGAAGCTTGAACCAACAACCCATGCACAAAAACAGAGCCTCCCGATAATTTTTCTTCATTACAGCAAGTTCAGCACGGGGCCGTGCTCACCCCAACACGCCCCGTGCCCAAGGTTCTGTAGAAAATGCCCAGTTCAGTTACCTGTACACGGGGCCGTGCTCACTGAACACGCCCCCGTGCCCAGCCTTCTGTTTACTTTTGGTACTGGCAGTCTGGACACTGGGCCGTGCTCAGCCAACACCACCCCGTGTTCAGCTACCCAGTACCATAAAATCTTGTTTTTAACCCACTTTTACACATTTTAATCAACCGAAAAACTTATTTTTGGGACACATTGAGGACAATGTGTAATTTAAGTGTGGGGGGATGCTAAAACCTTGAATCTTGCAAGTCCTAATAACAAGCCTTACACAAAACTCTATTGGAACCGCTAATCACCCCAAATTTTTTAAAAAAAATTCATCTTTTTCTACTTGTCTAGGTTTAATTTGGGAATTTCAAATTCTAAAAAGGTTATATTTTTACAAATTTACAACCGATAGCGTCGTGATAAAAAGAACCAACATAAGAAAATTATGAAAGGGCATGACAAGCTTAGTTAAAATTTAATTATATATACTTGATCACATAAAAACTCATTCCCACAAAAGTGAGTTTTGAGCCTTTATTGAGCATACAAATACATATCTTTAAAATAAATGCTCATTTTTTCGTTTCTTGTGTGAATAGCCGCTTGGTTCTTACAACTCTAGAACTTGCCATAACGATACATTCCCGGTCCTTACCAACTTAAACCCGAGTAAGTATATGATAGAGGCATTAGGACTAACCTTTTTTATTTCTACACCATTATTTTCTTTTTTTTACCACCTACCCAAAATCCCCCTAGTTAACCCCTTTGAGCCTAAACCTTTTCATTTCTTAACCCAAACCAAACACCCTTTCACCCACCAAAACCTTTTTATTTTTAACCCTTTGTTTTAGTAACAAGTTCGGTTTTTCTTATGACTTTCAAATAAAAAATTATGATGATGATGAAGCAAAAAAGAAATAAACAAACAAGTTTATCAAAAATAACTTTGTTTGAATAAGTGGTTTCATAAAAAAAAAGTCTTACGAAAACCGACGCTTTTTACGCCTTTCGCCCTTTTACTAACCACTAACCCAACCACCTACCTTTAGCCCAAGCCTAACCCTTCACCCCAAAAGTCCTCTTGATATTTACAAAGGTGTATAGTTAAAAAGGAGGAGGATTGATTGCTTGGCAAGCTTATGGTAGGAGTAAGTTCCATGCCGCTCTCGAGTGATTCACTAAAATACATCTTCGGCCGAGTGTTGAGTGATCCCCCGTGAGGTATGTGAACTTGTATATAAATAATTTTAAAAGAGGCATGTCATGCCCTAATAAGTAATTTATCTTATGAAAAGTTTTAAATAAATCATGACGAATAGGATTGTAAATAAATAAAAGTAAAACTAAAAAAAGAATCGTGGAAATCCCGACACTCTATGACAAGCCCAAAAACCTTCTTTTCTACCCATTCCATTTGGGAGTGTAATAGCCACATATTAAAGAGTTTTGCTTGAGGACAAGCAAAGATTCAAGTGTGGGGGTATTTGATGTGTGCAAAATGCAACATATAAATTACATCAATTGTGGCATAAAACTAACCCTTTTTTAGTACTAATGTTGGAAAAAGTGTTCTTTTGTCTTCCTTTTGTATTTTCAGGATTAAATGAGCTCAAATTAACAAAAGAAGCAAAAAGACATCAAAATCTAACATAAATACAAGAAAAGGAACAAATGCGACAGCATCTTCCCAAGCAAAGCAAGAAGACAGAAGACTGAACACGCCCCATGCTCAGCCAGCACGGGGGCGTACCCAAGTGTCAGCAGAAAAGACAAAGTGGTAGAAGCTTCTATTGCCCACCACGGGGCCGTGCTCAGCGGACACGGGGCCGTGGTCAACTATAAGATTCGCACAATCTAGGCAAATCTTCATAGTACAAAGATTCTTCTACACACGGGGTCGTGCTCAGTGGACACGGGGGCGTGGTCAACTAATAAGACAAGCTGCATTAAATGAAGAAAGAGAAGGATGTGGACACGAGGCCGTGCCCACTGGACACAGGGCCATGCCCGAGCTTCTGTTCAGCCTATAAATAGGAATGCTTGGCTCAAGCTCAATCCATCCCTTGGCACACCACCTCTCTCACACTTCACACTTCACCCACCACCCACCACCACCATAACACCATCATCCACCACCATCATCCATTATCCATCATAGAGTGTGTGAGTCGTCTCAGGATCCAAGATTGATCGTAAGAGTTCTTGACAATCAAGGCCATGTTTGCCTAAGTCTCTTACATCACTTGGTGAAGACAAGTGTCTAGTGTAATACTTTTTATTTCTAATCTATTCGCACTTTTTATTTGGTTTTGTATTAATGACTTTAATAACTAGTTTCTTATGTTGAAGGTGATTCTTCCTTATCGTTTGTCCGTGGTGTCTTGACATTATTTTACTGTCTATATAAAATAAAAGAGTTTCACCATTCATATCTCCACGGTCTATATGGAGGTATGTTGGCTACCTGGTCGGGGGTTAAAGGAACAGTTTGGTAAGAGTTTTGCCATTATTCAGCGTTTAGAGGTCCTGCAATGGACCTGGGTCAAATTTAGTAGGACCTCCTTCAATACTTAACGGTATTGGATGGCGGGGGTCCAAACTCTTTGATCCCCTCATAAGTTAAACTACTATTAATACTATAACCCGACTATTTAGGACTATATCCCTGCTGACTCAGACTACTTAGTCGAGGGTAACGTCACCTCCAAAAGAGGGGCCTACCATAATTTGCATTAATAACTTAATTAATTATCTTTCAATAATCCAACCCTTTAGGAGTGTATCCTTGCTGACTCAAACTACTGGGTTGAGGGTAACGTCACCTTCAAAAGAGGGGCCTACTACAATAACTAAGATAATCTCTTAAATAAGTGCAAAAGTGCGGAAATAATCAAAGGTTACACTATACACGAGTCAGAACCAAGTGATTCATCTTGTCTATCTGTTTTTCTTTTATTTTTATTTTTCAGCATTTTAATTAGTTTTTATTTTTCTTAGCTTAAAACCTTTTTTCTAAACTTTTTGATTTGATTAGACGTTGAGGATAAACCGGTACTAAAAGCTCTTGTGTCCTTGGACGACCTCGGTATCTTACCAACACTATACTACGCCCACGATGGGTGCACTTGCCCATATGTGTGTTTAGTGTTAGTAAATATCGTTTTTTATAAATTTAAAACTTGGCTAAAAAGTGTTAAAAGGCTTAAAATATACACCTAATATATATAACACTTCACACGCATCAAGTTTCCTGAGCCATATCGGGCCAGTAAATCGTTTATCCTTGGTCTCCGCCTAAAACAAAGGGGACCGATACTTACGTTCCTATAAAGCATCACACGAAGTGGCCTAAACAGCGGTGTGATAAATATTATTGTAGGAAAACTCCACTAAGGGCAAGTGAGTAATCCATCTTTTCATCAAAGTTTATCACACAAGCACATAGCAGGTCTACCAAAGTTTGTATCGTTCGTTTACTCTAGCCGTCCGTCTGAGGGTGAAATGTAGTACTAAGGTCCTATCATGACCTAAACGCCTTTTGAAGCGTCTGCCATACCCTTGGCACAAAACGACCATCTCGGTCGGTCAAGATAGAATCAGGAACTCCATGACGTGCCACAACCTTTCTAAGATAAATCTCTACTACTTTCCTTGTGCTGACTTCCTCACTAATCGGTAGGATATGTGCAGACCTGGTGAGTTGATCAATAATCACCCAAATCATATCGTGACCTCTTTGGGTTCTTGGTAGCTTGTAATGAAATCCATTAAGGTTCGTTCCCACTTCCACATTGGAATCTCAGGCTGTTGCAGCAGCCCTGATGGTTTCTGGTATTCTGTCTTAACTTCGACACAAGTAAGACAGTTACCCACATATGTAGCTATATCAGCTTCCATCTTGGGCCATCCTTACTAATCCTTCAAGTCTTGGTACATCTTATCGGATCCAGGATGGATCGAGTACCTTGACCTATGAGCCTTGTCCCAAAATGAGCGTACGTAAATTGTCGTGAGTCGGAACCCCAAAGTCGTTCCATGGAGTATAAGGTTCCATCTTCCTTAGGCATTAATTGTATTTCCATTCTGCGTAACGCTTCAGTTTGAAGGTTCTCTGGTTTGAGCATCTCTTGCTCAGCTTCACGAATCCGAGTAGCAGGGTTTGTCTGTATGGTCATCTCTAAGGCTTGCGTCCTTAGAGGCTTTGCGCGATCTTTGCGGCTCGAGGCGTCTACTACAACGCTTGCCTTATCCAGGTGATACTTAATCTCACAGTCGCAATCATTCAGTAGCTCATTCCATCTAGTTATCTCATGTTTAAGTCCTTCTGATCAACGGTGTGCTGCAAACCCTTGTGATCAGTAAAGATCGTGCAGCGTTTTCCTATACAAGTAATGACGCCAAGTCTTCAACGCGCAATTCGCCACACCTAGTTCAAGATCTCTTCTTATGATCCCTTAACCGACGCGACGCGTATGCGATGACTTGGTCTCGTTGCACCAACACATAGTCGAGACCTTGTCGAGAAGCGTCACAAGAATCGCAATTCTATTGGTATTGTCAGGTGAAGACAAGATAGGTATCAACTGGGTTAGGGTTGCTAGCAGTTGAGCAGTCCTTGAAAAGTTTCCTAGGAGTCGTCTGATACAGCCTACAATCCCCAAAAATCCTTAGTTGTGTCTTAGGGACTCCTTAGTTCTTGATTGCAGGGTCGACATGAATCTCATTCTTATTCACCACGTGTCCAAAGAATCTTGCCTCGCGAATCCAGGATTCTCACTTCGACATCCTAGCACACAATTGTTATTTCTCTAAGGGTTCCAAGATAAATTGCAGATGTTGCTCATGCCCTTCCTTGGTCCTTGAGCAAATAAGAATGTAGTCAATAAATATAATCACGATCTTATCCAGGTACGGCTTACTCACCTGATTCATGAGGTCCATGAATACCGCCAGTGCGTGTGTTAAGCCAAACGGCACGACAAGGAACTCGTAATGCTCAAAGCGAGTCCTAAGGGTCGTTTTAGGGATACTTCCTTCTTGTATTTGTAGTTGAGGACATCCTGACCTCAAGTCAATCTTCGATTAGTAACTAGAACCCTACAATTGGTTGAACAAGTCATCAATCCTTGGCAAAGGATAGCGGTCCTTGATATCCAATTCTCTGAAGTTGATGCAAACGGAAACTGCCAACTTTCTTCTTGCGCCATCAACCAGTGATACCCTGTCCTTTAGTCCACCTTGGATAAGTAGCTGGGACCTTGCAGTTGGTCGACAAGTCATCGATTCTCGGTAAGGGGTATCGATTCTTGAGGGTTAGTTGTCTATCTCCCTGTAACCTATGTGTAATCCTTTTTACACATTAGTTCTTAGTTCCTCTCAGATTAGACTGTGTATGCATGTAAAAACTGTCGTCCTACTTCCAAACGAATAACACCGGGGGCTTCCCACGGTGAGAGGCTCGGCCTGGTAGATTTCCTTTGCCTAGCAGGTCCTGCAGTTGCATCGGAGGCTCCTGTATCTCGGACGGAGCTAGTCGTAAGGCGTCATCCATCACTGGTGCCGCTCCTGGCACTAGGTTAATCCTAAACTCCTCTTGTCGTGGTGGGGGTAACCCAAACAAGTATTCAGTGAAGGCATCTGGAAATTCCTCCACCACGGGGATGTCTTCTAGCTTCAGCTCCTTGGTCTCCTTCTCGGCAACATGAGTAAGGAAGGCCATGCAGCCCATTCGGAGGCGCTTCAGTCTCTCTATGACCAATGTGAGGTGTTGAAAACTCATCGCCTTATGGGGACTAGAGCCCTCGCATCTATTGCAAGAAGGTTGTGTACTATATGTGTCTCATCATTCGCAAGAGGGGTGCGAATGATTTTCCTTATGTCGAACAACTTCAGTTCTATCCTTGGATATCCAATCTAAGCTGACTACAATATCGTGACTTTCCAAGTCAATGGTAATAGAAGGTTCCGGCCTTCCAAGTTCCCAAAATACCATCTTTAATCACCTCATCTGCTTTAACTAACCTTCTATTTGCCAATTTTAGGGAATACGGGGCGTCTATCCTACTTGAAACTAGGCCAAGTAGGTTCTTAATTCCTAAGGATACAAGGTTAAAGTCGGCGCCAGTATCAATCAAAATGAATGCATAGAGTTGGTTAGTAGGGAACATACCCGTAACCGCATCTGGATCCTGGCGTGCTTCACGACTCCGATCGTGAAGACCCTTCCTCGGTTGGTACTTCCTAGGGCAAACTTTCCTAAAGTTCCCTACTTCACCACATTTGTAGCAACCTGGAACTCTACCATTATTGCTTCCATCTTGGTTGCCGTCATCATTTCCTCCTTGTTTGGGATACTTCGCCCAACAAGCATCCTTGTTGTGCCCTTCTTTTCCACACCTAACACACTTAGGCCTCAGACATCGACCTTCATGGTGAAAATTGCATTCCTCGCATCTCGGCTTAGTCCCCAAGTAAACCATACCACCGGCCTTATTGGTGGCTCCATAAGCTTGCATGCCACGAGACGAGTCCACTTCCCTTCTTTTGTTTGCTTTTGAGCTTTCATAACTGGCTTGGGTGCCTATCTTTAGGTTCGAAGACTTCCTTCTCTTATTGCCCGAAGACTCCACATGAGTCTCTTTCTTGTTTGTCTCAGATCCCGAAAACTTTCCCATACGAAGGGCTTCTTCAGTAAGTGCGACACTCACATCGATAGCCTCTGTGATGGTTGGAGGCTTTGAGGCAGCAACCATGCTCAGGATTTGAGGTGCAAGTCCCCAAATGAATCGCTCAATCCTCTTGAACTCTGGCTCGACTAAGTAGGTAACAACCGTAGACAAGTCGTGAAAGCATTGGACGTACTCAGAAATCTTCGACCCGTCCATTTTCAAACTCCAGAACTCAGTCTCAAGCTTCTAGATTTTGGCCCTAGAACAGTACTTCTTCCGCATTAATTCCTTGAGCTCGTCCCAGCTCAGTGCATAAGCAATAGCTTCACCAAGGGTCTGATCCTGAAGGCTCCACCAGGAGAGTGCGCCATCCAAAAACAACCCTGAGATATAGGTAACTCTGTGCTCGGGCGAACATTCACTCATTCTCAGAACGAAGTCAGTCTTTTCTGCCCAACGAACAAAAGCACCGGCACCTCCTGTGCCATCAAAATTCAATGGCTTGCAGTCCAGGAACTGTTTATAGGTGCAGCCAGTTGGAGGGTTACTTCCGGGAGTGCCACCGCTGCGTTCAGAGCGGAGGGCTTCATGCTGCGCTATAGCTTGGGAAATGCGCTCATTGTATTCGGCCTTAGTTAATGTAATGGTGTCTGTGTCACGTCTGGGTGGCATCTTCTTCTATCAAAAGGTATGGGGTAGGTTAGACAACCTTCCATAATTGTCTATGAGGTACATATTACCACAAGCAAACATGTAATCACACAATATCACATGCATATATAATCAACAATGTATAAGGAAGGAAACAACTACTGAGCTTTCATATAGGCTTGACAACTTGACTTATTGTTTGTAACGGGGAAACAAAATGAACTCGAGGTTACATCGCCTAGGTCATACAAGTTTCATAATATGAAAGTAGTAGTTATTTTCCTTCTACATTGGTTTTCTTAGGTCTTTAGCTTCACAAAGACGGGTATACTTACCAAGAGATGGGGGTTGTACATATAGGGGTGATAGAGAGTGTAACGTTACTGAATCCTTTCCGAGTGTCATCCATCTTCACTTGCTTAGATATCGGTTCCCAAACAACTCGTACGGGTAGAAGTGTCAGACACGAAGTAGGTAAAGACAGGTTTCCTACTTTGTAAAGTGCTATAACAATTGTCTAGGTATTGTTCGACTAGATGAAGGTGCGAACACTTAGAAATTTTTGGATGGGTGGTGATCATTAGCTTAACCCCTCAGAGTCCACCAGGATTTCCATGCAATACAAGTCGTTATTATGTGGGCCCCGTAATAATAAATTGTCTTGCACGGTCACCCCAAGTTTCCCTCGTTCAAAGTAGATGATCCACCAAAGAGGGGACACTACTGTCCTTATACCTCCGATATGGAAAGGACCATTGCGGTGGTCCACGTGCTAACATTCGTTATCGTTTTGCGTGAATAGGCACGATGATTAAACGTAATAGGAATAAGGAGAATTCCTAGTAGTTGGAGCGGCACTTTCAAGATGAGTACCTCATCTTCCTAGTCTGGACAAGAGCGTCTTCAATCTCGTTTCACAAAAGCCACAGGGACCTCGTCCTGCTGATAAGGGTGTTGTCCAAGGTTGCAACCTCCGCCTTGCCGTCACTACCATAGTCAGGCACCTTCACAATCGAGAGGGAAGAGCAGCCATCTTCTACGGAACCAGCTCAGGATCTCATTTGGTAATCACTCCAGTCATGAGCTTCACCATAAATGCGAGGTCGATAGTCTCATCGTGCGAGTCATGAACTTTAATAGGATTCGAAGTCAAAGGTATCTTGTTCACGTCTATAATTATTCTGTACACTTATACACATATATATTAATAAATAAATAAATAAATATGTTACTTAGTATAAACAGGCAAATAGTTGCATCATGTCACATATAACTCTCGTTTGTCCTTTCGGGGGGGTCATTGTAGGATCGAGTATCTGACCCGAACGAGTCGTTCAGAGGAGTTTTACTTCGTTTCAGAGGCAGAAACTAAGAAACAAAGGTAGAAATAGCTGAATCTTCACTTTAAACACTAATTGTATTGATCTGACGTTGTTTACAATCAAACCTCACACCAGCAGCACTTCGGTATGGAATACAAGGATCTGATACTGATTTCGCTCCTGAATGATCTATATATAGTGTCTTGATTCCGCTCAGAATGACACACAACCTGTTGGAGCGGAATTAGAACTTGGTGATTCCGCTCGAAAGTGTCTACATGACATTTCGTGCGGAATTAACCTCTGGAGCGAAATCAGCTTGTTAAACACATAAACTCTCCTATTTTCTCGATCTACATGCCCTGATCTATACAATCTAATTTAAGACTCGATACAAGATGAAGTCGACAGATGTATGCACCAACAGACTCCCCCTCAGATGTTGACGAGTCTCACGTGTCGAGTCTTCGCATCTTCAGTCTTGATCAGTCTCTAGGCTTCATTCTTTCACTCAGCATTACCAGACTTTTCCTAACAATGTACTGGCATTCCTTCAGTTCATCAGCAACATCTGCTTCAGGATCGTAGACTGGCTTACACTCTCTTCTCTTAGTCTTCAGGTATCGGAAACTTGGCTCTTTAAACACAAGCTTCTTCAAGATCGAATGGCCTGGCTCTTCCGGAGGTTGTTCCAAGATCGTAACCTGGCTTTTATCCAACTCAGGTATTCTCAGAATTGATAAATCCAGCTCTTTCATAATCCTGCACAATCTCAACCTCAAAATAAATTTTCTAAATTTAACAATTCAATGTATGCACTAACACTGACTCTCCCTAAAAAATAACTCAATATTCTTGATGAACCACTTTAAAATTTGATCAAAACACATTTGATTTTCAAACACATACTTCTTTTCACAAACATGTCATCATGTTTAGCACTTGGAATTTTGAAAATCGGCTCTCCAACACCAGTTGTCGAAAATATTTTTGGATTTTTCAAAAGTTTATGATAAAACACACTGAAAGTCTTTTTGGATTTTGAGATATTAAGAAATGCAGTAAAAAAAATATTTACAAACAATATTTTTGTGAGTCTTGTGTAAGAGGATCATATCAGTTTTTGAGACATATCACCAACACCGTTAAGCTTCATTTCATTTTAAGTTCTAAACAATTCACCTAGATTGTCAGTATACTAGTCCACTTAAATTTTCACACAAAGTTCAACTGATCCGAGATATGATATTAATGTCTTAAGCACTTAAACTTAATCGCGTGTCCCACCTCAGAATATACTCCCGTATCCAGATCCCAATATTCAGTCTTACAGGTGAGTATACCACAGATGATATCTGTAAGGGAATAAATTATAGTACGAAACCGTGAGAGCTCAGGTCAGAACTTCCGTTCAGCAGAGAGATGACGGCTCGACTTTTGGTGTGTCCCCTTTAGAGGATCTTTTGAATTACAACAGCAATGACTATCAATTTTATTGTTTCGTCAATTTGCTGAGGGCGGCGCTGTATTTCAAGCAAGCGGAAAGTATTCTCCGGGGACTAGGCCATTGCTTCCGCAAAATCAGAAGTCCCGGGATAATACCCCAGATATCACTGAGTATAAAGACCTAGTATCTCAGAAAGAGGGGCCTTTCAAACAAGATTTCGGGGGTTACCCATATATCCGAGAGATGTTTCCCCACGATATAAGCAAGTTTGAAATTTAGATTTATATCTCGTCACAATCTACTAAATGTGTAAAAACCTACTGGCATATCCGCAGTGAGATTGTTTATCACATATTCAACTTTCCAATTCTTTAGCATGTTGTGATTGTCCACTGATGTACTATCATTTCCTCTTTTATACAACAAAACTCATTTTTGTATTTTATCATGTTTTTGATTTTTTTTCAAATTTTCTAATGTTTTTGAATTTTCAGAAATTTCTTACTCCCCCTAAAATTCAAACACAATAACATAAATTTGAAAATAAACTGTACACAACTTGACAACCGATATCGAATCGCTTCAATTCGCCATTCACTTGGCATAAACAATCATAACTCCCCCTTTCACAAACTATTTTCCCATTATGATTTCAAAACAATTAAGTTTGTTTTAACCAAAATGATTTTTCCGGAAAATAAGTTTTGTCGATTTTATCACTTGTAAGTTCGGGGTTTGGTTCATCATATTGTCCTTCAAATACCACTTGTAAATTTGGTCCAATCAAGTTCAACCTAATGACCTTGATTAACCATTTGTAGGAAAAACAAGTACAACTTAATGTCCTTGATTTACCACTTGTAGGTGTAAACCTTCATTAACCAACTTGTAGGAATACCACATCTTCACAAAATCATTTTACCGATAAAGATGCCGATTCCTACTTCACACTTACCAATCTGGAAGCTCCGGCAAGTCCATCACCTGTAAAAATTTCAACAACTTTCAAATTTTTCACAAAAATCAAATTTTTAACAAGAATGATGTCGATTCCTGATCCACGATTACAAACTTGGGATCTCCGGCATAGTCAGATGTTCAAGGGAAAAGAATTTCCACCCAAGTCTGACCAACCTTGGGTGTTTTTAGCTCCTTTAGCTCTTGTTCAGTTGGGTTAAAAATTGCTTTCTTTGTTGCATAAAAATCTTTAACCCCCTTTACTTTCCCATCAAGCATGTTCCCAAAAATTTTCTTAACATTTCCATTAAATACTTTCTCGATATCAAATTCATTCTTTTCGGAGTAAAATTGATCCGAGATCTCAACCTTACCAACTTTCTGTTTAATCTTCTCAAACTTCAGTGATGGAAATTCATCATCATTCACTGAAGATACACAATTTACCTCTTTTACCTCACCTTGTGACTCTTCTGGCTTTGTGGAACCAGATTCATCGCCGACTTTCTCTTCAGACTTCATAACAACCCACACTTGGTTGTTCTTGGCTTTCTTTTTGTAAAAATTCTTTTTAGAACACTCACCAACCTCATAAGTTGAGTTTTCAAAAATTATGAATTTTCCGAGATCTCAACCTTACCAACTTTCTGTTTAATCTTCTCAAACTTCAGTGATGGAAATTCATCTTCATTCACTGAAGATACACAATTTACCTCTTTTACCTCACCTTGTGGCTCTTCTGGCTTTGTGGAACCAGATTCATCGCCGACTTTCTCTTTAGACTTCTTAACAACCCACACTTGGTTGTTCTTGGCTTTCTTTTTGTAAAAAATCTTTTTAGAACACTCACCAACCTCATAAGTTGAGTTTTCAAAAATTCTGAATTTTTCGGTTGGTGGTTCAACATCAACAACTATTTTTTTTAGTTTTTCAGAAACTCCCTGTTTAGTCTTAGCATTTTTCGGACAATTCCATGCAATATGACCAGCTTCATTGCATTTGAAACAGGTTCGAGTCTCTTTTGGATGAAACACTCCAGTTCCATTCCTTTTCTTCTCAGCAAGAAACTCCTGGTTTGATTGTTTCCAGAAAGGTTTCTTCTGTTCTTCTTCTGCACTTCCTCCTGAAACAAATTCTGTTTTTGTTTTAGAATTTTTCTCATTTTTATAATTTTCTGGTGGAATAAAACCTAAACCTTTCTTTTTGTAGCTACCATTATGGTTTGGTTTCTTTTGAAAACCAGAACCAGAATTGTAACCCTTTTTCTTGTTTAATCGTTGTTGAACTCTTGAAGTGTATTTTTTAGGTTTTCCAGTAAGATTTAAATCTTTTATTTCAGAAATCTTAATTTCTGTCATTTTGAAAACCTTTTTGATCATTTCAAATCTAACACTTCTTATTGGAAACTCGTTGTCAGAATATAATTTGTCAGAATCATTTAAAGTATATACTACTTCAAATGTTTCATCATTCAAATTCGATTTTGATAATAAAATCTCTTTACTGTAAGCCCCTTTAACCGACGATTTTGAACTGTTGACTGACGAACTTGACCCTCCAGACTTAGACTTTGACTCAAACTCCTCATTAGTATCCAACACCTGATCGACCACCTTTTTTATTAATTCAGACTCATGATCAGTGTCAGACGAGGTAAACGTGACGTCAATGTTTTCTGGTAATTCATCAGTTGTGTCGGTTTTTAACTTTATATTGACTGCTTTTTCAAGTTGCTCCTCATTTGGTTTTCTAGGAGAATACCCTTCCCATATTGGAGGCGGACATTTATTATACTGAACACTTGGTTTCTTACCAGTATCCTTCTTCTCCTTTGGCTTCTCATCATCTTTAAAAGCTTCAAAACCTGCAACAGTTGGATAAATTCAATCAATAAGATAATCAGAACTAGAATAACTCTGTAATAATCGTCTGATTCTCTCATTTTCAATCTTTTCATTCTCCAACTCCCGTTGCAGCATGGCACATTCTTCGATGTAGTGATTTATCGCTTTCTGTTTCGTCATCAATGTTGCATTCATCATCGTCAAAGCATTTTATCTTTCAGAGTTTGTCTTTTGAAGACCAGTTACTGTTCTGTTCAATACATCGTAAGATTCTTTCACGTAATTTAGATTGAATAGTAATTGCTCTTTCATCTTTTCAAGCTCAACCAACTTTTCATCTTTTGCTGCACATTCCTTGCAAGGTTCCAAACACTTTGTGCAATACTTGATGACTTCCACAATCTTTTCAACTTCTATGATTTTTTCAACTTCAACCACCTTTTCTGCTTCATATATCTTTTCTGATTCAGCAATCTCCACAGCAACACTTTTTACTTCTTCATTCTGAACAGCTTCCTTTGTTTGATCACCACTTTCAGACTTCTGTTTCATTTGTTCTTTTGCAGCTTGTTTCTCTTTCAGTTTTTCCAAACGATCTGCAAAATAAAAATGAAAACTTTCAGGAGAGAGATGAGTTTTAGCAAGATTAATATGTCGTTCTTCTTCATCATCACTATTGTCATCAGTTGGTGTTTGATCAAACTCTACTGATTTGTCAGAATTATTATCCGAAGAACCAGAATCAGCTAGTGTTTGATCAAATATAACTTCCTTTTCTGAACTTTCATCACTTTGTGAACTTTCATCTGAGCACTGTGAACTTTCTTTAGATGCAAAAGACTCTTCCTCCACATTCTTCACAGTCTCACCAATAGACTTCATCCATGTGGTAAACATATCTGGTTCTTTCAAAATTTTAGCAATGAATGCTTTGAAATCTCCTTTATCATTCACAAACATATCCCAGCTAAAACCTTCAGGTAATTTTTCATCATCTTGAAAATTCCAGTTAAAGTTCTCTTAATTCCCCAGACATGCTCTTTTTGAATCCTCGATCACTTTTCTACAATGAGCCACCTGTGGTTCTTGCTGTTGTTGCTGACCAACTTGCTGATATATGGCTTTCCGGTAATAGTCATCTTTTCCGAACGGATTCTTTACATCACTAGCTTCTCTGTTCTTGCATTCTCTCTTGAAATGACCTTTCTCCCTGCATCGAAAACAAGTAACTTTAGATTTATCAAAACCTAAAGTAGAAACATGTGCATCAAGAAAGTCATTTCTCCCAGTAATCAGTTTGAACTTTTCTGCTAGTCTCAGAACGCTAGCTAGACACCATTTGATGTCCATAAGTTCCATCTCTTCAGCGTCTATCTGATCGTAATCCTCTTTTGTGAGCATAGGATTTCCGATACGAACAGCAACCAAACCTTCATATGATAGTAGCACAGAACCATGTAAAGCCATGTGATCTTTCGCAATCTCTTCAGAAAAACTTTGACCATCTGGAAGATTCAAGGCAATATTGCATTGTATCACATAACCACTTCCACTTTTTGTACTTTGAGAACTAAAACTTGAAGTTGGGCTCTTTGGATTAACACTCGGGTATGAAGAGAAACCACTGCTACTTTTAGAACTTTGATCAACTTTTTCAGATGAATCTCCAGCACTAAACGCAGTTTGGATTTTCGGGCTTCTTTCAACTTCTGGAATACTGCCTTTGTAGTACATTTTTACATCCTGTTGACCACTCGGACTGTTCATCCTTGCGATCTTTTGCTGTTCCAAATCCTGACTTTCAATCTTCTCAATGAACTGAGAAATAGTCAATCCATCATAAACACCCGTATTCTTTAGAATCATCAAATATGTACCCCACTCCTTTTGCGGTAGAGCATCGGCTAATTTGTCTACCCACTCTTCAGGCTCTTTTGTAATACTCAGCATCGACATGGTTCGCACTAAGTGACAGTAACGTTCAATCAGCTTCTTCGTATCTTCTCCTGGAAAACTACTGAACATATCAAACTCTTTCTTGAGCAATGCTTTCTTGCTCTTAATCATGTTCTCACTATCCTCAAACTTGATTCGAAGAGCATCCCATATTGATTTTGAACTCTTGTCATGCTGAAGCAGAAAGAAGATGTCTTCTTTGATTGCCTGCTGTAAAAGACTAATCATCATTTTTTCGGCTTTGTACATATCCCGTTCTTGATCACTAAAATCAGAAATTGTTTTCACAACTTGTAACTCAGTACGTGGCAAAACATATTTCTTCAAAATACATTCCCATGACCTAAGATGGTTTGCCTGAACCCAGTTTTCGAATCTGTCTTTCCACCCGTAGTACTCTTCAATACTCATCAGTTTCGGGGGCTTTTGTAACGTTCCGGTCTCGTTTTCCAAGTTCATATTCTGAGCAATGGAAGCCGGAGTAGTAGGAGATGAAGTGGACGCGTTGTAGAACTCTTCACTCATGATGACGTATCACGTGTGTCAAAAACAGTAACTTTCGAGCGGAATTAACTAGTATCAGGTTCGAGCAAAATAACAAACAACACTTCTTGAGCGAAATCACCAAGTACTGTTTGGAGCGAAATCACAACAACCAGTTGAGTGAAATCAGAAGTTTGTATCTGGAGCAAAATCAAAACAACCTTTGGAGCGGAATCAGAAGTTTGTTAATCTGGAGCGAAATCGCAAACAATCTTTGGAGCGGAATCTCAAAGTTTGTATCTTGGAGCGTAATCAGTTTGAACTTTGGAGCGGAAACACTCAGAATTTGTACCCTGGAGCGGAATCAACAGATATTTTGGAGCGAAATCTGATCTAATCAGGCAGAATCAGAAAGTATTCACTCGAGCGGAATCAGTTCGGGGGTCCATTTTGTCCACTTTTAATCCGATTTTAACAATGAAACTTTCAGGGATTTGTTAATAGTCAATTATACACAGTCTGTGAAAATTTGAACCAGTTTTGACCGTTAAATCTCGTTCTGATGAAGAAAGAAGGTGTAGAAGTAAGAAGTTTCGAAGAAATCCAGCTAATCTCTGCAGAACTCCTCCTCCTGAGCTCTGATACCACTTGTAGGATCGAGTATCTGACCCGAACGAGTCATTCAGAGGAGTTTTACTTCGTTTCAGAGGCGGAAACTAAGAAACAAAGGTAGAAACAGCTGAATCTTCACTTTAAACACCGATTGTATTGATCTGACGTTGTTTACAATCAAACCTCACACCAGCAGCACTTCGGTATGGAATACAAGTATCTGATACTGATTTCGCTCCTGAATGATCTATATATAGTGTCTTTGTTGGTGCACGAATGTCTAAAGCCTGCGTCTTAGTCTTAGTCAAGCTTGTATAGGGTCTCGGGGTCAAATATGTCATTTATGTTTAGTGTTAGGGCTGTTTTGTAAATGTTATGAATTAATGTGGTGATTCCGCTCCTAATGACATGTTGTCATTTGGGTAGGAATCAGAAGGTTGTATACCGTTACGCTGCTGGATTTTCAAGTCAATATATGAATGAGAAACAGTGTTTAAAGTGATATTCTTCTGTTTTCTACTCCATTCTCTTTGATTCAACATGTTTGTGTGATTCCGCCGCATAAACAGTGGTATTTTGACTCAGATTGACTCATTTGATCGTCAATATTGATCCTACAATAAATTCAAAATGAGTTTTGTTGTGAAAAAGAGGAAATGATAGTAAATCAGTTGGACTATCACAGCAAGCTAAAGAAATGAAATGTCAAATGTGATAAACGGTCTCACTAAAGATGTGACGATAGGCTCAGCTAAACTAGTAGATTTGCGAGAACGATACAAACTTAAATAAAAAAGCCTAGTTCTAGTGGGAAACATGGTCGAAAGCATAGTACTTTGTTTTGTCCTTCTTGATTGTGTGCCTACTCAGTAATCGCTGATTGTCGAAAGACATAAAACTGGTTAAGTCTGTGAACTTTCACAACTTTGCTAAAAAGTCGCTGTGATTGAGCATTTCATTTTGCCAAGATTTAAACTTGTTTTATTTCTTTATTTTGTTTAAGCATTGGACATCCTCTGCGTATACGTGAGTATCGACCTGGATGTTATTGCCTAAACGTTCTACTTTATTTTCTTTGGTGTTTCGTTTAAGCTTTGGATCACCTCTGCGTATACGGGAGTATCGACCTGGTGGTTAAAGCCTAAACAACTTCAACTTGTTTAATTTTTCTTATTTTGTTTAAACATTGGACTTTCTCTGCGTATACGGAAGTATCGACCTGATTGTTAATGTTTAAACATTCTGCTTTGTTTTCGCACAAATCACAGTTGATAAAAGTTTAAAGGCATTACTTGAGTCAGTGTATTGCATGATGAGGGGATATGCTGAGATCGTGGGGTCCATAAGAACTTAGTGCAAAATTAATATACCTTAACGTATCGGTAATCATTTCGAAAGTTTTTAGATTGAGTTTAAGTGGACAACAATATCGTTAATCTACGTGAATCGTTTAAAACTTAAAATGTTTAAAGCTTAACGGTGTTGATGATATGTCACATAAACTGATATGATCCTCTTACACAAAGTCACAAAAATATGTATGTAAATATTTCTTTACTGCATTCTTTAAACAAAAATCCAAAAAGATTTTAGTGTGTTTTAGCATAAATTTTTTGAAAAAGCCAAAAAGATTTTTGACAACTGATGTTGAAGAGCTGATTTTCAAAATCCCAAGTGCTAAACATGATGAATGATATTGGATTGGAAAAGTTAATTTGAGTTGAGAAAGGTTTTTGAAATGGATAAATGGCTCATTAATTTGAAACGAATTTAATCATTTTAAATACAAGTGATAAGCATAGAGTCAAATCTTATTGTTGGTTAGAGTATATGCAGGTATGCAGCTAGTGAATTCCAGACTGCGATCCCAGCTTGTCGAAAGGGGGAGTCTGTAGACGTAAAAGCCAGGTTCCTGATCTTGTTGCTATGGAGAGCCAGGAGATGGTCCTGAATCTGTGAAAGCTGCTAATGCTGAGAAGATAGAGAGTGCTATATCAGATTACGATCCCGGAACAAAGTAAGGGGGAGTCTGTTAGCAATAAAGTGATTGAAGAGAGAGTGTGAAGACTAATTAAGACTGAAGTTTTGACATACTAACGTCTCGTACTGAAGACTCCGTCAACATCCAAGGGGGAGACGTTAGTGCATATGTCTGTTGACTCTGTCTTATATCGAGTCTTGGATTCGTTGCATTTCTAAAGAAGCCTAAGCCTCGTGAAGAGAAGTTCAAGTCCCTGTGAAGACCTAAAGACCAAGACTGAAAACTCCGGCTGTATACAAGGGGGAGTTTGTTAGTGCATGATGTCTAAAGCCTTTGTTTTAAGTCTAGGGTCTAAATATGTCATGATTGTATAGTACAGGGGTCAAATTGTAAGTTTAAGTTTATGTTGAAGGGGTTTAGCTTGAAGGTGGTACATGTCAAGTTCAAGCTAAACCTGATGATTAGGGTTAGCTTGAGACTGGTTCAAGCTAAACCCAGGGCCTATAAATAGGTTCTAGTTGTTTCTCATTTGTAACATTCCCATAGTTCTGATGACGAACTGCTGCTGGATTTTTCTGTGATATATGAATGAGAAACAGTGTTTAAAGTGATATTCTTCTGTTTTCTACTCCATTCTCTTTGATTCAACCTGTTTGTGTGATTCCGCCACATAAACAGTGGTATTTTGACTCAGATTGACTCATTTGATCGTCAATATCGATCCTACAGTCTTGATTCCGCTCAGAATGACACACAACCTGTTGGAGCAGAATTAGAACTTGGTGATTCCGCTCGAAAGTGTCTACATGACATTTCGGGCGAAATTAACCTCTGGTGCGAAATCAGCTTGTTAAACACATAAACTCTCCTATTTTCTCGATCTACATGCCCTGATCTATACAATCTAATTTAAGACTCGATACAAGATGAAGTCGACAGATGTATGCACCAACAGTCATTTTGTCTATCGCAAGGCTATCTCACGTAGACTATACCTCAAATGGCATTTTTATTTGGGGTATTCTCCTCCCTATTAATGTCCTTGCCTTTTCTTTTCTTTGCAAAATGTTTGACTCGTGGATCTTGGCGCTTTCGTGAATGCAATGAAAAACCTTTTTGTGAAAATATTTTCGTGAGAGAGTCCTAGTGATTGTAGTCTAGACTCAAGAAGGAATCCTAGTTCACTACAATCGAAGCTCTGATACCAAACTGTCACACCCTGACTTTTGTGGAAGCGTATGATGTGTGACTTGTTCAATATCATTGCATTCAATCATAATAAACAACTATATGATCAAAATGATGTTCATCCATTCATTAAGTTTAAAATATTACAACACCAGTTATTTAAGTTTCAAACAACACGACCTTTGACTAAGTTACAAACCAACAAAAGTGGATGACATCTAACTTGGAATTTACTTCTAGAAACAACACATGTGCCCAAGATCCAACTTGTTACCTGAAATACATGTAATTTTGAAAAACATCAACAAAATTTGAGCGAGTTCATGCGTTTTGTATAAATACTGATAAACTTGTAAATGTTTTAGAGACTTCTTTGAAAACAGGTATGAAAAGCATCTATGAACAGATCAAATTAATGTTTTGCAAAGACAATAATGTATGTGAAGACATAGGGAGCACTCAATATGAGTAGTCTTATACCCACGTCTATTTCCCTCGACTGTGTCGAATTTCCCCTCGACTGTGTCGAATTCACCTTGACTGTGTCAATTTACCTTGACTGTGCCAAATTACCCTTGACCGTTGTCGAATTACCTCGACTGGGACACCAAAGCACTCAAGTGGTCACATAAGGACCATGAGTGGGGCTCGGCCGTGCCCGTTAGATCTAACCTTCGTCCATAAATAAGAGTTAATGGCATTTCAATTTCAATCTATGCTCACATGATCTATAATTCATTTCATAGCCAAATCATACCATTTAAACATATGCAACACGTATTCCACCCCCGAGAGTTATAAATCCGAAAACAGTTAAGAGAAAAGGGAGACATGAACTCACAGTTTTGCGTTCTTCAATCCGACGTAACTCAAGCTGCTACTAGTGTGCACGACTATCTACAACGTACTACAGTCTATTAGACGAGCGGGTTGTGCCTTGACTTAGTATTAATTAGTGTCTTTGAGTTACGTTTCTTTATGTTCTTAATATTATTCCAAGTTATATAATTATTTGTTAATATAAAAAATATTTTAACCTAAATTATATTTATGAATTTTGGAATATTAGTTAAAATGATACATTTTAAATTGTCAAGTTTATGTATTTGTACTTGTATAACTCTCCAAGGCTGGGTGTATTTGTATTCGTATTCTTATCCTTCTATACTCTTGCCAAGTATCGATGGCGTATTCCGGTGTGTAATTATATGTACGAGGATACGTATTTTATTGTGTTTATTAAGTATCTCATACTTAATTTTTGTATTAACCTTTCCCGAATAATATTTCTAATAAAAATACATGAATATATATTTCCAAAATATATATTTTAAGAAATATTACATAGAAAAATTAGTTAGAATTTTTCCTTGGCAAAAATATATATACTTTTCATATAAATCTCAAGAATAATATATTTTCAGGTCTAACTTAGAAAAAATATATATAAATCTATTTTTCACCCAAAAATAATATGTCCAAAGTTTATTTAAGAAAATATATATTTTCTCCCAAAAATAATATATCTTCTAATAATTCCAAGAAAATATATATATTTTTACTTACCAAAAATAATATATTTTCTCCTTGTCAAAGATATGATTTATTTTATAATACTCACAAAAATCATATTTTTGTTCTCTTGGTTTCCAAAATACCGTTACCAAAATATACTTATGACTTTAATTCCGGAATATTTATGTGAGTTATCTTCCTTGTTCAGTTTCACCAATATTTTGGGTATAAATTATGTATTTATTTCTTGGAATTTTGGTAGTATTGTGGATTGTAATTTCTTGGTATTTTGGTGAGTTATATTATTTCAAGCCCTAAAATAATATAACTAATATACATAATATACAAATAATCACACACATGGTGACATCTAAATATATATTTCCTAAATACATATTTAGTCACTTTTATTTACAAAAACCAACCTCCAATATTTATAATCTTTTGACAAAAATTATGGCAAACTTTATAAAAATTTCATGGTTTAAAATATACTTGTAATTATTTGTTTAAAAATAATTTTTCTAAGTGTTATATTTTTAGAAAAAATTTGTCATAGTTTCCCCTTAAAATGGAGGTTTCCATGCTTTCAAAGCATATCATTTTCTTTTATAAATCATCATCAATCATCAACAAATCATTGAAGACTTAGCATATGCTTTAAATATGCAATTTACACCTTGACATGAACTTGAAATTTTGTAAAAATTTGTAGTAACTTAGTATGTTATTTAGTAGGTTAAGTTACCCTCTAAAACATGGTTATTTGTTTAACAATCACATTCTTGCAAAATCTAGTCCTTTACAACTTACAAGATGATTTTTCCAAAAACAATTCTTTTGTATTTCTCTTGTTAATAACATGTTTCTATACTTGATTTATCACTGAAAATATGATTAATTTCTTTAAAAATCGTGATCTTGTAAATCTTGTAAATAACTTTGTTCTCTTGAAAATATTATCTTTGAAATCCTTTATTTTCAAGACTTATAACATGTATCACAAATCATCACACACTAAAACAAGTTTATTTTCAAGTTCATGTTTAACATAAATGATGATCATTATGATTTTCTCAAGAATCATCCTCATACTTGTTAGATCATGTGTTTAATCACAATCTATCAAGCTTCTTATGATGATCAACATCATAAACACAAGAAATCAACAATCAAGTATATTACATACACTTAAACATCTTTGATTCTCATGATTTAGAGCTTTATGTTCATGCTTATGCTTATGTTTCTTCATGATCTTTATGTTTAACAACTTATATCATCTTTTAACCAACATAATATGAAGTAAAATGAGATTAAGATGGTCTTACTACTAGCACAAGGCTAGGGATGATGTTCAAGAAGATGAAGATGACAAATGAGGTGGATAGAAGCACTAGAGAGAGGTCCTTCCAATTCCGTTGCTTGCAACCTTCTTAGATAGGCTTAAGACACCTTAGAATATGCTTAGAACACTTGGGAATGGATTGAAAATGGATGATGATGTAGGGGTGTTTGGGCCATGAACTTTGAAGGAGATGGAGGAGGTTTTGTGAGTTTTGGAATGTGATGAACATAAGTGTTTAATGCTCTTAGTTATTATAATCTTCCTTCCAACATTTAAGTGGTATATGGAATATATGTTGGTATATTCCTCAACAAGATCTAATAAAATATAGCAAACAAATATTATTTGGGACCCATGTCCCCTAACCGGCCATCAAAGGGGGGGGGGGTAAAGTGTAACATTTAATGGTAAGTTAAGTTTTATAGTTAGATTTCAAGTATACTAGTTAGGGTTATATGTGTTATATGTTTATAGGATGTGTTATGATGTTCGGTGACCATGACTAGCTTAACACTAAAACAATGCTTCTAGTAAGAATTTGATGTTTCGCGTAGTGTCCGGTTGTTCGTTTCATTACTGTTCGTTAAGGTGCTAAATTGCGCAGTTTAGTGTGCTTTATGTTGTGTTTTGTGACAGTTTTGATTCCCGACACTTAGGAAAATATTATTGACCATTAAACCACTTTTTTGCATTATATTTATATGTTAAAAGCTGAATTTTTGCTGAATTTGTTTATTTTCTGCAGAATTCTGCAGTTTCAGTGTATTTCTAGCACTTTCCGGTACCTATGTCATTACTAGGAAGGCAGTTTTGAAATCTCTACTTTCCTACACACTATACTAGTGTAAAAGTTGGTCCTGGGGCTTATTTTGTGTCTTACCATCATGTTTGTCTAAGTACTAAACTCCCGTCAGTACTTCTAGTTTGTCTGATAACTGTGCTAACCCTGCTCTGGGCATTAATAGAACTATATTGTGTTGCATGTAGTAATGATAAAAGTCTTGCAACTTGAAATGCCATTTTATGTATCAGTAATCAGAATTTCATTCGTCTTGTAAACTAAATCATGCACAGTTATTAAAGCACATATTAATGTTTAATTATTGTACGGAATGCATGGAAAGGTGCCAGTTGTCACAGAAACAGACCTTCACATGGTCCCGTGCCCAGGAGGCACGGCCCCATGTCATTTCCACTTTGTCATCATTAATTTCCCAGTGTCAGCTCGTACCCACACATAGCCCCGTGTGTCAGAGGGCACGACCTTGTGGTCTGTACTTTGAGAGATTCTGCATATCTGAGAGTTGACCACGGCCCCGTGTCTCTTGTCTGCTCTGTTTGTGTGACAACCCGTGCTTATGAGGTTAGCACCATTCGTTTTCGTATTTATAAATTCTTTTACGTAACACCTTAATTCTCTTAGTTTTCATAAATGAATAAATTTATTTTAACATATAGTGTTATACGAATGATACTCGAAGTAAAATATTGAACAGACTCAACACCCGAACCGTTTTGTGACCCAACCCATTACTCTACTCTCACTCGCGGCCCACACCCACTTATTCCTTCCCTTACTTTGGTTCAAGAAGGGCCAGCCCAAACATCCTCATGCGTTATCCCTTTACCTTTCCTTCTTCTTATCGGGCCAAAACATCCCACCACCCAATTTATTCTACACTGGTTAGTGTTTCTGGCCTACTCTTTCTTTTCCGTGCGTTGCCAATTTGTGATCAAGAAAAACTGAAGTCATGGCATAAAAATAAAGCCACATATGGACTTTTCAGTTCTGAACAAAACCACCATTGGCTCAAATTTAGTCCAATCAATTTAGTGGGCATCAACGAATTAATTGGTTTCAAGATAATGGACTTTTGAGAAAATCAATATAATAAAGATGTTGATTTCCTAAATATTCAAGTCCAAATCTAAAATAATTAAGCCCAAATTAGTTGTTAATGTATTAAACCAATTGTTAACTGCAAGTTTCGGCCCAGGTCATGTAATCCTAAGTCCACCCCAACTCCTACTCTTTTAATATAGTACGTACAGGCACGAAGTTTATTTTTTTATAACATTCCTCAAACCCTAAACCACCTGCACACAAACCTGCGATCCCTGTGCTCTCTCCTCCCTTCTTCACAGTCGACGATCAAGAGCTCCAAGGAAGACTTTCAACTATTTCGGTTCAAGCACGAGTGATCCCCACCATCTTTCAACCCGGTAACTTGTCTTTAATTTCAGTACAAACTTGTTAAAAAATTGTATCATGGCTGCAATTCTGGAAGTTCTTGTATGTTCTTGACATTGTGATAGTTACATGTAATCAAGGGTTGCTAGAAATCATTGTTGTTGGCGTTATGAATCGGTACGGGTTCGGTTAGTCTAGGGTTTCGTTTCAGAGAATAATTTTGATGTAAATCTTGATGGGTTTAATGAACTAATTGTTATATTGTTTATTTTAAGATGATGATCTGATGTGATTAAATATTTTAGGTCGTTGGGTGCGTTAGTTGTTCGGTTGGGATGATCGGGTAACGAAAACAGATTCCGTCCGACAGTTACTGCCGAATTTAATCGGCTGTAACGGGGTCATAATTTAATGAAATCTGGATTTTCTTGAGTCTATAACGTTTTATTTTGAAATACGCTTCTAATGGCGTTGGAATCGTGATTTTTGGACATTGTTTGCTATTATAAATAAATTATTTCGTTTTAGCAACTGAAGCTGTGTTTTTCTACAGATTTTACATGTTATGTTTGAAGTCATAACTGGATGAATAATTAGAGTTAGACCACGAAATTTTTACTGTAGATGTTCTTAAGTGTTAGTGCAAACCTCTAACTGGAATTTCATTAACCGGATAACTGAGGATTTTTAAATGAATTTTTCTGTGAGCTGCAGTCAGAAAGTGATGAATCTGATTGTAGCTTAGTAAATGAATTTTTATAAATTTTTAGTAAAGAGTCAAACTCTAAAACTTTAACACAAAACCAACCTCTCTGAAGGGCACGTCACCTAAAAAGATCGTAATTTTTGAAGTCTCGTAAGTACGATAAACAGACACCCCAAACTTGTCCATTTTTAGTAAATTGAGTTATTCATGTTTGTAAGTTCATAAAGTGTCGAATCTGCTATATTTGGTACTTGTACATACTTGATGATTGTACAAATGGTGTATTGCACATTGAATGGTTGCACACTAGTGTGTCGCACAATCTAGACTGTATGTTGTACAAACTTTTGATGCACATCGCACACTTGTATTGAACTGTTATATGTTATGGGCCGCACTATCACATTAAATGGATTAAGAGTCTGGATCGCACACCAGCTGGGTCGTACACTTAAACCGTATACTATGGGCCTTTGATGTGAACGCATGTTGCAGTTGTTATGCTATACGTGTTATGTGACGACCATGCTTGTATTCAACTTGTTAGAATACGTGTAGAACAATACGTGTATTACTTGAATACGAACCTGACTTTTATGGTAACCATAATAGGACGTGGTTGACCACACTAGCTCAAGTGACATTTATCTGCCGAGCTAAGCTAAGGTGAGTTTACACTTTTTATAAAAGCATGTATTCCCGGTGGATTGGGAACGGAATAAACAACAACTATCTCCTTGTGTGGGATACCATTACGTATTCTCCTTGGGTAGGATACGGGAAACCTTGTCCTCTTGGGTGGGACAACATGTTAATTTACTATTATACTACATCTCTTAAGCGTACTAGACAGAAACTTTATCTGAAATCCCCTACACATTTATACCGATTAATCGTCGGGCCAATGGTGAACGGGGTATTAGTTGAATAGCGCTATTAGGTCTAACAAGCCTCACACCGTGCCGCAGAGGACGTGCGTGAACTAATATGCCTGGGCACTAGTCAATGACGATAGACGTTGACGCGGGGCACTAAACATAACCATAGCTAGTAGTCGGTATGGCAATGGGTTTAGTAGCTTAAAAAGGTGGGGTAGCTCCCCATAACATGTTTTATAAGAACAGAGTAATTTAACGAACTTACGGTTTTGAAAACAACACTAATAAATTGTGAACTCGCCAACTTTATGTTGACACGCTACTCCATGCTTGCAGATCTATAGGTACAGATGCGGGCAGACGTTGCAAACGGATGGAGTGTGTGTGGTTTGGAAAGTGGTACATGTCGCAACCCCCGATCCCTGATTCCCGGGAACGGGCGGGCGCGAGCTCAGAGTTTGGTGGTATCAGTTTGTTTAATCTTGCAGCGGAAATTTTCATCAGGACCGTAGTTAGGAAATGTTTATCAGAGTAAAACCACCTTCTTTTATATTAATAATAACATGGGCAAAACCCAAGTTTCTTATTACAATACATTATAGGAACAAACCCTATTTTATTGAATTTTAAAACCATTGTTTATTAGGTAACTTTTATAGCCACATTTTTCCCAAGCCTTCAATACTCTCCAGCTGGCTTTTCACTAATTGGTTGTTCACATTGTGTTACCTGTAACGCGTTTTAAAAACATTTGTCAGTCGAAAATACTGGTGAGTGAATCCCAGTTTAATCAAGAAACATTTTATCAATTAAAACAGTATTGAGAGTGATCACATTGTTTATGTCTACACAATTACTCATTCAGTATTTGCCACTCGACCGGATCTATGGCTATGGTCAAATTACCCATTGGCTAACTCGTCGTCCAATGGTAATGCACTGTCATTCAGACTTACTACTACTCGTAGTAAATTTTGTATACAAAACCCCATAATACCGACAGTAATTGAATAACTACAAAGACTCAATCACCGCTTAATCGCATTGTAAAACATTTAAGGTTTTGTAAAACATTACAAAAAGGTTAACAAAAAGAGGATAAACTCACTTTGCTATCTTAGGCTTCTTGTAAGGGTTTCCTGGATATAATCTATAATTTATACAAATGTACATTGGTTAGTATCATAACCCTTTGAAATTATTAATAATACCCTTCCCGAGACGGCATTCCAACAACTACGTCGGGCAGAACCACGAAAGTTGTTACGGAACCCTAAATCAATCGGGCAGCGTAACTATTACGAAACTGGGGTTATAATACTTACAACGGAGCAGAACCTCGCTAATTAGGGGTATAGTACCCGACTATATTGCCTCTAATTCAGAAAGTGAGATTGAGAAATGAAAAGTGAGCGACGGAAAACGAAACCCAACGGCCTTCTTATATAGTTGTGATATTGGGTTTCCAGGCGGCCCGCGTAAGGTAAGGCTAAGCCTTACGCGGCCCGCGTCAACACACGGTCAACATATAGCTTGGCCCAGTCAGCTTGTAGACTTGACACGATGTCGACACGTGTCGACATCTGGTGTATCCGCGTTTTATGAGTCCGCGCAGCCCGCGTTAATGTAAGCTTAAGCTTACGCGGCCCGCTTGAACTAAAGAAGTCAGCGGAGTCAAAGTCCGGTCTTAATACGGCCCGCGTAGGTGTTTGGGGTGGGCTTACGCGGCCCGCCTCAGCCCTAAAATTAAGTTTTTATAATATAAGACATATTGGAACATTTTATAATATATTAGAGTGTCAGAAATATTATGAGGGTGTCGGTTTTACCGAGGGTTGTTACATTCTCCCCACCTTCCTCGAGATCTACTGAAACAAATGCGGGTATTTCTTTTGCATTTCTGACTCAAGCTCCCATGTGTATTCAGGTCCTCTTTTGGAGTCCCACTTCACTTTGACTAGAACTAATCTCCTATGCTTGAGATTCTTGACTTTCATGTCTTCAATTTGTAGGGGTCTTTCTACAAACTTAAGTTGTTCATTTACCTCTATATCCTTAAGAGGCACTATCAGTGATTCATCAGCTAAACACTTTTTGAGATTAGATACATGAAACACATCATGTATTCCTGCCATTTCTTCTGGCAATTGTAGCTGATAGGCTACAGATCCTACTCTTCTAATAATTTTGAAAGGTCTAATATACCTGGGACTTAACTTTCCTCTTTTGATGAATCTTACCACTCCTTTCCAAGGAGAGACTTTCAACAATACTTTATCTCCTACCTGAAACTCCAATGGCTTGCGTCTATTATTGGCATAACTCTTTTGTCGATTACGTGCTGCTTTCAGCCGTTCCTTGACTTGAATAATCTTATCGGTTGTTTCTTGTACTATCTCAGGTCCAGATAGTTGCTTTTCCCCAATTTCTGCCCAACAGACTGGGGTTCGACATTTTCTTCCATAAAGTGCTTCAAATGGTGCAGCATTGATACTTGTGTGATAACTATTATTATAAGAAAATTCTATTAAAGGTAAATGATCATCCCAATTACCTCCAAAGTCAATTACACAAGCTCTAAGCATGTCTTCCATTGTTTTAATTGTCCTTTCACTTTGTCCATCTGTTTGTGGATGATAAGCTGTGCTTAACTTTAACTTGGTTCCCATTGCCTTTTGGAAACTTGACCAAAAATGAGAGGTAAATCGACTATCTCTATCAGAAACAATTGATAAAGGAATACCATGTAAAGAAACAATTTCATTTACATACAATTTAGATAATTGTTCCATACTAATTGTTTCTTTCATTGGTAGAAAATGAGCTGACTTAGTTAGTCTATCTACAATCACCCAGATTGTATCATTTCCTTTCCTAGTTTTGGGTAATTTAGTAACAAAATCCATTGTTATTAATTCCCATTTCCAAACTGGCATTTCTAATTGTTGTAACAAGCCTGAAGGTTTCTGATGTTCAGCCTTAACTTGTGAGCAAGTTAAACATTTAGAAACATAGACTGCTATGTCCTTTTTCATTCCTATCCACCAGAAATTTTTCCTTAAATCCTGGTACATTTTATCACTTCCTGGATGCATCGTATACTTAGACTTATGGGCTTCTTCTAATATACGATTACGTAGATTTCCTAATTTAGGTATCCACATTCTCTTTTCATGGAATCTCCAAATTCCATCCGTTCCTTGTTCCAATTCTTTCAACATACCTTTTAATTTTTCAGAATCATCCTTGATTACTGATTCTTGTGCTTCTCTTATCTGATCATTTAAATCTACTTGCAGATTTAATTTAAGAGAACGTACCCTTTTTGGTTTCTCATGATACTTTCGGCTTAAAGCATCTACCACTATATTTGCTCTTCCTTCATGATACTGGATATCACAATCATAATCACTAAGAAATTCTATCCAGCGTCTTTGCCTCATATTCAACTCCTTTTGCTTGAATATATACCTTAAACTCTTATGATCAGTGAATATGGTAAACTTACTACCGTAAAGGTAATGTCTCCAAATCTTAAGAGCAAAAATTATAGCTCCTAATTCTAAATCATGGGTTGAATAATTTTCTTCATGACTCTTGAGTTGTCTAGATGCGTAAGCTATAACCTTTTGTCGTTGCATCAACACACATCCATAACCTAGTTTAGAAACATCACAGTAGACTTCAAAGTCTTTAGTTCCTTCTGGTAATGCTAATATGGGTGTATGGGTCAATCTTTGCTTAAGGATTCTAAAGGCTTGTTCTTGTTTTACTCCCCATTCAAACTTAACAGATTTACAGGTTAACTTAGTTAAAGGAATGACTATTCTAGAGAAATCTTGAATAAATTTCCTATAGTAACCGGCCAATCCTATGAAACTTCTAACCTCGGTTAGTGACTCAGGGGTTTTCCATTTCGTAATTGCTTCAATCTTTGTTGGATCTACATGAATTCCTTCATGGTTAACTAGGTGTCTAAGGAATTGTACCTGTTCTAACCAAAATTCGCACTTATTGAATTTAGCATAAAGTTTTTCCTTTCTTAACAAACTTAAAAGTGCGTGCAAATGTTTTGCATGATCCTCTTTATTCTTAGAATATATTAGAATATCATCTATGAATACAATTATGAATTTATCCAAATATGGCTTACATATTCGGTTCATCATGTCCATAAATGCAGTTGGGGCATTGGTTAAACCAAATGGCATGACAGTAAATTCATAATGTCCATACCTTGTTCTAAAAGCGGTCTTAGGAATATCCTCTTCCTGTACCTTTAATTGATGATATCCTGACCTTAAATCGATTTTACAGAAAAATCGAGCTCCTTGCAGCTGATCTAACAGATCATCGATTCTCGGTAATGGGTACCGATTCTTAATCGTGACTTTGTTTAATTCACGGTAGTCAATGCACATACGCATTGATCCGTCCTTCTTTTTAACAAATAGTATCGGCGCTCCCCATGGCGATGAACTTGGTTGTATGAATCCTTTTTCTAACAATTCATCTAATTGTTTCTTCAGTTCCTGCATTTCGGCGGGTGCCAAACGGTAAGGTGCTTTGGCAACTGGTGCTGTTCCTGGTAGCAAATGAATTCTGAATTCAACTTCTTTATCCGGAGGTTGCCCTGGCAATTCTTCTGGAAAGACATCTGAAAACTGAGATACTACTGGAATGTCTTTTAAATCTTTTCCTTTAGTGTTAGTGATTATGGAAATCAAATACACTATAGAACCTTTTCTTATACAACTTGCAATTTTCATCACAGATATGAATTTTGTGGATCTAGAGGGATTATCTCCTTTAATTGTGATCGTTTTACCTTTTTGTGAATTTACTCGAATTAACTTTTGATCACATAAAATACTAGCTTTATTAGCTATCAACCAATCCATTCATAAAACAACATCAAATCCTATTGGATTCATGGAATAAAGATTTGCAATAAATTTCTGATTTGAAATTTCTATACTTGCTCCCTGCAAGATTTTAGAAATTCTAACGGTTTCTCCATTAGCTGTCTCTACTAAGCATTCTAGTGGTAGTTTAGTTAATGATTGATTTAGAAATTTGCAAAATGATGTATTAATAAAACTTTGGTTTGCACCAGAGTCAAATAATACTTTAGCAAAGACATCATTAACTAAAAACGTACCAGCTATGACATCTGGAATCATCCTGGCTTCATCTGCAGTCAGCACAAATGCTCTAGCATTTTTAGTATTCTTGTTATCTGCAGCTGGGGCTAATTTTGGACAATTTAGCTTGATATGACCTTGTTCTCCGCAATTGTAACATACCCGGCTGTTAGCTTTCTTCCTACAGTTTTCTTCCTTGTGTCCCGATATTTTGCAGAAGTTACAATATATGGAGCATCTTCCTGAATGCTTTCTTTTGCAATACCTACAGTAAGGCGCATAGGTAGAACCTATATTTTTTCCACGGTTAGAATTTCCAGAACGAAATTCTTGAGTTAATTTCTGGGTTAGGCTCCTTCTTTGATCCTCTTCTCGGGTACGGACTAATTCATCTGTCAAGGTATTGGCTAGTTCTACAGCTTCTTCTATGGTTTGAGGTCTAGCTGCCTTGACTACGTGTCTTATCTCTCCAATTAATCCCCAAATATAACGAGAAATTAACACTGGTTCTGGTGAAGCAAGAGTTGGCACTATTCTAGCATATTCAAAGAATATTTTAGTGTATCCCTTACTATCCACACTAGTCATTCTAAGGTTTAGGAATTTGTTTGCTATCTGTTCTTTCTCATTGGGTGGGTAGAATTTCCTTTCTACCTTGTTCTTAAATTCTTCCCATTCCATATTGTAGGTTTGATCACTTCCTCTTGTCTAGAGGATAGTGTTCCACCATTCTAGTGTTGCATTCTTAAACAGATTAGAAGCAAACAGTATTTTATCTTCTTCAGCACACTTGCTTATCCTTAAGACTGCCTCAGTCTTCTCTATCCAGCGTAAGGTTGCAATAGCCCCTTCATTGCCCGAGAATTCCATTGGTTTACAAGACCAGAATTCTTTATAAGAACAACCATAAGGCATGGTTCTTCTTATTTTGGGAATAGGCAATTGAAGTACAGGTCCATTGTTCACGCTGTGTTCTGGTTCACTTGGTTGCTTACTGCTATGCTTACTTTTATTGTTAGCATCTTAAACAGTTTGAAGAATAAATGGCATTGCATCTATAATTCCTTGTGCTACAATATGTTGGATAGCACTATTATCCATCTGGTTCCCATTGTTATTGATGTTTGGATTTTCATTAACCACGTTAATGTTACTCTGGTTATCATTATTCAGATTTCCTTGATTTTCTTCGTCGGCCATCTGAATTTTAAACAAGTATCCATATTAATATCACAATTAATATCTTAATATAGTTAATCACATGACATACATTTTTACCAAAAGCGTCGATCATTGCGACTATACTCTTTTCCATATACTATTATGCGTCTATTACACACTAGTACAGAAATAAAATTACAATACCAACAAAAAGAAAATTACACTAATAGTACTATGCATCCATACACACATAATTTTATTATTATTATTATTATTATTATTATTATTATTATTATTATTATTACTACCATCTCCTCCATTCTCACATTCACGGATATGGATTTATCCAAAAATCCATATTGCGCTCATCGTATTTCCATACGAGACGCTCTCCCACCTGACGCATTCTCTCACTGCTTTCTAAGATTTCCTCCCCGAAAGTCCTAAGTTCTTGGACGTTTTCTGCACTCATTGGGGGTGCAGGTTCTCGGACTGGGTTTGGAATCTGGGGTACATGTTCCTGATATGGGGGTGTAGGTGCCTGAAATTGGTAAGGATCCTCTAATATTTCCCTAATATAATCATCTTGGTAATAGGGATCTAAAGGGTCCATACCTGGGTAAGCTTCTATATTCTGTATGGGTGGATAATCCTGGATAGGATAACGTTGCACAAAATCCCTATTGTCGTCCCACCAAGGGTCGTAATTCGGGTCTAGAGGGTTTGGTGCAGGCACTCTAGGGATTTCTTCTGGATTAAAATCGTACATCTCCACTTGGTTTTCCTGATTTTCTATCTCCATAGGTTGTTCTGGGTTTTGTGGTTGTGGGGCTACTAATTGTTCCAGACTTGGGTCAGCTGCAGTCGTAGCTAAGATATGAAAATTAGCTAGGCTTCTATTTAGCATATCTTGAGTCTGGGCATCTGTCTCTCGCTTAATAGCTGCTAAAGCCCTTTGCTGTTGCAATTTTCGCATTCTCTTCCTACGAGCAAAAGCTTCTTTACTGAACCATCCTCGTTTCTTATTAGGAAATGGTTCTTCAGATTGAGCTCTAAAGGTAAATATTCCCTCCTCCTGATCAGCAGAATACCCCGAAAGGGCAGGCTGTGATGATGTACCTTCACTCTTAGGTGAATCAGATAACTGACGGTTCAGATCTGAGGGTCCTTGATCACTCATACTGAAAACTAATAAATAGTCAAATAACACATAACACATAATTACAGTTATGCACGTATTTCCGTAATTTATTTCCTAACACAAAATTTAAAATTTAAGTGTCAGCAGAACACTTCTTTGGCTCAGACCAGTGGCTAGGCTCTGATACCACCTTCTGTCGCAACCCCTGATTCCCGGGAACGGGCGGACGCGAGCTCAGAGTTTGGTGGTATCAGTTTGTTTAATCTTGCAGCGGAAATTTTCATCAGGACCGTAGTTAGGAAATGTTTATCAGAGTAAAACCACCTTCTTTTATATTAATAATAACATGGGCAAAACCCAAGTTTCTTATTACAATACATTATAGGGACAAACCCTATTTTATTGAATTTTAAAAACATCGTTTATTAGGTAACTTTTATAGCCACATTTTTCCCAAGCCTTCAGTGCTCTACAGCTGGCTTTTCACTAATTGGCTGTTCACATTGTGTTACCTGTAACGCGTTTTAAAAACATTTGTCAGTCGGAAATACTGGTGAGTGAATCCCAGTTTAATCAAGAAACATTTTATCAATTAAAACAGTATTGAGAGCGATCACATTGTTTATGTCTACACAATTACTCATTCAGTATTTGCCACTCGACCGGATCTATGGCTATGGTCAAATTACCCATTGGCTAACTCGTCGTCCAATGGTAATGTACTGTCATTCAGACTTACTACTACTCGTAGTAAATTTTGTATACAAAACCCCATAATACCGACAGTAATTGAAGAACTACAAAGACTCAATCACCGCTTAATCGCATTGTAAAACATTTAAGGTTTTGTAAAACATTACAAAAAGGTTAACAAAAAGAGGATAAACTCACTTTGCTATCTTAGGCTTCTTGTAAGGGTTTCCTGGATATAATCTATAATTTATACAAATATACATTGGTTAGTATCATAACCCTTTGAAATTATTAATAATACCCTTCCCGAGACGGCATTCCAACAACTACGTCGGGCAGAACCACGAAAGTTGTTACGGAACCCTAAATCAATCGGGCAGCGTAACTATTACGAAACTGGGGTTATAATACTTACAACGGAGCAGAACCTCGCTAATTAGGGGTATAGTACCCGACTATAATGCCTCTAATTCAGAAAGTGAGATTGAGAAATGAAAAGTGAGCGACGGAAAACGAAACCCGACGGCCTTCTTATATAGTTGTGATATTGGGTTTCCAGGCGGCCCGCGTAAGGTAAGGCTAAGCCTTACGCGGCCCGCGTCAACACACGGTCAACATATAGCTTGGCCCAGTCAGCTTGTAGACTTGACACGATGTCGACACGTGTCGACATCTGGTGTATCCGCGTTTTATGAGTCCGCGCGGCCCGCTTTAATGTAAGCTTAAGCTTACGCGGCCCGCTTGAACTAAAGAAGTCAGCGGAGTCAAAGTCCGGTCTTAATACGGCCCGCGTAGGTGTTTGGGGTGGGCTTATGCGGCCCGCCTCAGCCCTAAAATTAAGTTTTTATATTTTCTTTAAATACTATATTGTATTTCGGGCTCGGTTTTCACATATGGGTTATAATATAAGACATATTGGAACATTTTATAATATATTAGAGTTTCAGAAATATTATGAGGGTGTCGATTTTACCGAGGGTTGTTACAGTACATTTGGTACATTTGTTTAAATTGTTGTTTCTACCCGTGATAAGGTTATTTTACATTTCCGCTGCAAACATAAAGTACATTTTTTTAAACGTTTAAACCAAATCACCAACTGTATATTTGAAATAGTTTTACACACTGCGTAAACGGTTCAAAATAATTAGTGGCTGGATCCTGGGCAGTCGCACGCCTCGCAGTAATACTCCGCATGTGGAAATTTTGAGGGTGTGACAGATTGGTATCAGAGCCATTGGTTATAGTGAACAAGGTTAAAAATATATAATATTTGGTTGAGAAATAAAATATTTTTATATGGAAACCAGACTATAACCATTCTTCAAGAAGAAATCAAATCATCACACTCCAGATTTGCAAGGTTCGTCAGACTCAGCGGCTTACATGGTAATGGTACCATTTGACGTTTACTTCTGTACAGTATATGTATGGATGTGTATACATATGTATGTTTAGTATCTAACACCGTAACTCATACGTAAACAAATAATGCAAACATGATATACCATAGGAAAGCATCAGTTCTCCTAACCTTGATTCGACATCACAACACACAAAGTATGAGAAACCAGTTGTTCATAACCCTCGCCCACACCTTTCCCGATCTCATCACAGGACAAGGACGAACCGACACGATGAACATTTAGGACCCTGCTACAGATCCTAGAAGAAAGTCACAAGAGCGAAACAACGAAGGAGAGTCGTTCCTATATCACGTGTTATTAGAGGAACAACTGTTAAGGCACGACAACACGACAACTTGGTCCCATATACAAAGCAACTATAGACATTAGTGCTCGAAATGCGAAGTGGTTTACGACACACACAAAACAAAGAGTAGACGTGAAGCAATTAACAGGGATTAGATGGATCGACAACGTCATTCACATCCTTTTTATTCACGCAATTCTTTTCCCAACTCGAGTGGCGAGGCTCATTCTCTCATCTGACTGATGATCTGGATTCTTGACAATTGTCTGGAAGTGTCCTAGTAGGTCTACACTCCTCAGATTCCTGTTTGCATGCCTTGAATACCATAAGCGTACGCAGTGTATACTTCTCATGGCAGTGCTAACACTCACACCGCATTCCCATCGATCAAGAAGTTGTTTATCCTAATTCCCTGATACGTGGTTAATATGTAGTTGAACCTAACCTTGCACCTCCGCATTCCTCAACCTAACAAAGTGATATCATTCTTATAAATTAACGGGTTTGGAGAATATATGAGGATGAAGACATGGATTAGTCAACTCACAAATGAGCACAATGATCTAAACGTTAACTCTATTGAAAGAACCGTCATCCCATGATAACTTTTCTGGTTATGTAAATCTTATCGCTAGCTTTCGTACAAACCAACGTTTATTGTTTAAGGCGATGCCTTATTTCTGTTACTAACTTGGACAAGTTTATCATTCCTTTATCGCGATACCATCATGTCGTTACTTTTTCATATAAAAACATTAATAAGTTTTCTCTCTAGTATAGGGGATTCGGCAAGCTCGACACCCGATTGATAAACCTCTTGAACCTCGAAATTTGTGACTTGTTGATTTGATCATACCCTTTCAAACATGTTTTCGCATTCTCATATTGAAACTCCTCGACGACACAAGCACTACTTCGGACTTATCCGCATGACCTAGATAGTCCATCCAAAATTGGTTACTTACTGGTTGGAGAATCACAAACTCATGAAGAGATCATGAATCAAGATGAACTACTTCCCTTTCGTACACGACCCCGCTCAAAACATCATGTCGAACATTTCAGTGAACCTTTGCCCCTCAAACCTGTACGACGACCTTCCTTCTCTAGTTAGTTCTTGTTATGCCAACTATATCGACATAACACTTCTTATCGGCAAACGATGTTCTTTATTTTAGCCACATATAGCTTGTGTACGACCAGCTACATCCTCGACATCAGGTAAGCCTTTGCTACCGATCCTTAAACGTTTACGCATCAATTGCGACTACCCTTTTTGCATGTTTTCACATCTATTCACGATGTACTTCTCGAATTCTATGATTGTTATCCCAATGACATTCTGCGCGAACCCTCGCATGAACGCGTTACTCTCTACGAACGTTAACGAGCCATAGATACCACAGATATGAAGATATCACAAGTTCCCAGTCACGACATTCGAATTTAACCTTCCTTGACAGATTGGTATTTTGTTTTCTTCGATGACATCCGAATCTACTCCAAGAACCCGTAGGAATCCGATCGACACCTACGTCTTATCTTGGAACTTTTACAACACAAACAACCTCATTTTCAGTTTTCAACGTACGACTTTTAACGTCACGAAGCCCTCTTTTCACGATCCCATACACAATCCCTCGCAGCTTTAACTCAAAGGATGCTCAGGAATTCGCAAGTCCATCAATTAAAAGGTAAGCTAGGAGGTGCTTTTATCCTATCCTATCATGTCTGGGGCATTGATGAATTTATTGCTCGTTGCTCGGTACACCCTGATTCAGACAATATGTACCATGATCTCAAGACATTGTACTGGTGGCCCCACATGAAAGCTATCATAGCAACCTACGTTAGCAAATGCTTGACCTGCGCTAGGATCAAGATCCAATACCAAGAGCCATTAGGATTACGGCAACCAGAGATACCAACGTGGAAATGGGAGCAAATTTCCATGGATTTCGTCACCAAGTTACCCAAATCACAACGAGGGAACGACACCATCTGGGTGATCGTAGATCGACTGACTAAATTTGTGCACTTCCAAGAGATCAAGGAAACTGACAAGTTTTCGACACACGCAGATATCTATTTGTAGGAAGTAGTTGCTAGGCACGGAGTGCCAACTTCCATCATCTCTGATCGTGACCCGCGTTTTACATCTGAATTGTGGCAAGCGATGCACAAATCTTTTGGCTCACGTCTAGACATGAGTACTGCTTATCACCCACAAACTGATGGTCAGACTGAGCACACCATCCAAACCTTGGAAGACATACTATGAGCATGTGTTATTGATTTTGGTAACCGCTGGGAGAGGCACCTGCCTTTGGTTGAGTTCTCATATAACAATAGCTACCATACCAGCATTTAGGTTGCTCCGTTTGAGGCGTTGTATGGACGAAAATGCCAATCACCTTCGTGTTGGACTGAAGTTGGCGACAGCCAAATCACTGGCCCAGAACTCGTACTCGACCAACGGAGAAAATTGCCCGGCAGCTCGTGACCATTAGAAGAGCTACGCTAATAAGCGTAGGCAACCTCTAGAATTCCAGGTCGGTGACCGGGTTTTACTAAAAGCCTCACCTTGGAAAGGTATGGTTCGTTTTGGCAATCGGGAAAAGCTTAATCCGCATTACGTCGGACCATTTGAACTCACTGAGAAAGTCAGCACAGTGTTGTATAGACTGAACCTGCCGAAAGGGCTCCGTGGTGTATACAATGTTTTCCACGTGTCAAATCTGAAGAAGTGTCAAATCTGAAGAAGTTTCTGTCAGATGAGACTCTCATTGTTCCTTTCAAGGAACTCACGATCGATGACCAACTACGTTTCGTTGAAGAACTGGTGGAGATCATGGACCGGGAAGTCAGGACTCTTAAACGTAGCAAGATACCTATAGTTCGAGTTCGTTAGAACTCCCGTCGTGGCCAAGATTTTACCTGGGAACAAGAAGATCAAATGATGAGCAAGTATACTCAGTTGTTTAAGAAAGATGCGTCCAGAATCGAAGCTACTACTAAATTTCGGGAAAAAATTCCAAACTAACAGGGGGATGATGTGACACCCCACGAAATCGCTCAACAACATTAGCTTTCTCAGTCACTGCGTGCTAAATTTTGGGACGAAATTTCTTTCAACTTGGGGATGATGTGACATGTCACACCCCGAATTTCCACGTATTACCGGTGGGCCCAGTGGGGAGTACCGTAACGTAGTTGATATCATCATAGTCAAACAACACAATTTAAATGCACAGCGGAAGCAAAAGATGAATCACATTACAAATCGAATAAATAGTAATATCAAGTATTACAAACGGACTATAAAGGATCCACAGGCGGATCAAAAGATAAAATATCATTGTTCAACAGACTTTAACATCTAGAGCTTGCAAGACTTGATTAATGATGTCAGGAGTAGCTAGCCTATTTCGTCTAGTACCTGCACTTAGCCTTTTGAAAAATACGTCCGTTTACACTGGTAAATACAATTAACTGACTCATTTTGAAAAGAGTTTAAGAAAATTAGTTTGAATGCACACGGCACAAAATATCTTTTATGACTTGGGACAATTATTTAAAAATAATCTTGTATACAGTTTTACTTATTTGTCGTCCGGTAGTACCGGTTAGTAGAGCCGGTCAAGATTAATTGACACGCCACAGGTATAATGCCCACAAGGTTGATTCCTTTAAGTGGATTACCAGTTTTTACATATGCAACAGTCAGGTGTATGCCTACACCCCGTGCTTAGGTCGTGGCCATTTCTTTGAATGATGCCAAGGATATCTGGGACATGGACATTAACCCCCCAAGGGCCATATACCAAATAAAACAGATTAAAACAGGTTATGTAAATATATTAATCACAATAGGATTTAAACAACTACATACCCGACCAAGCGGAATTATTATAATGCTGTATCCCAATCCCGTATAGGGAAAATAAGTTAAAAGTATTTACCTGAGCAAGTATAATTCACAAACAGCGAGTGCAAGTAGCTTTTACCGGGCTCCTAATCTGGAACGAAGGTTTTTAATAATCTATTAGATTCCTAACGGGTCCTAATTAAGCCTAAACTTAGATCGTTTAGTTTTAAAGGAAGATAAGGTTCAAACGCACGATTAAGCGAAGACCGGATTAGAATGTGGTTTAGACCCGACAAGTTTGTATACTTGTATAATATGGGTAAACTAAACACATTCTGGATTTTGAGATAAAAATGATAAGGTTTGACCCGTTTCGGCTAATTTATGCAAACTAGTTACATAAACCGCACCGAACGCGAATAATGCGTAACGGGAAACCAAATGATTCATGAACAGGTTTCCTAAGTTAATATGCCTTAAATATGTTGTGATATCAGTAGGATACCTTCCATTATGCCCAAAATGGATTTAAATTCAAACTATGCCTCGTAGGGGCATTTTGGTCATTTTAAAGCTTATAAAAGAGTTTAAATATAAATCTGAGTTTCAGGTCTGATATATTCAGTAAAAATACTTATTTTTATAAGTCATAATAGTAGGGTATGGTATATAGGTAAAATTTACCTTTTATAACTAAACTATGCACCGTATGGGCATCTCGGTAATTTTACATAAGCTTTAAAGGTTAAAATATGGAATCTGAGTTTAAAACTTTTGCTCACTATTAAGATATAAAAATTTTGCTTAAAACATCAGTAGGTATTAAGTCTTATATGAGAAAAATGGTTTTAATACATTCTATGCGTTTTAAACGCGTAAAAAGACGGTTTTAAGCGATTCCCTGGTTTTTAAGGAAAAGCTGATATTTTTATCATCCCAGAAGACTCAAAATATTTTATTTATTATATAAAATCAGTAGCAAAAGGTTTGGTATCAAGATAATATGTAAAACTCATTTTATAGGCCAAAAGGGCAAAACCGACAATTACCGAATCAAAGCTAAAACCCTAGTTATGCTAGGCCTAAAAATAAATAAAAATCTTCAAAAATCCCAAAATATTATTATACATCAATGGGTAAAAATTTTGGTATCAAAAATTGGGTTTAGATATGCTTCATGCTAATTACGACGTTTAATTAATAAAAAGCTTTCTAATTACGCTATTGAGCATAACTCTTAATCGAGACCTCCAACTGAGGTGAAAATTTAGGGACATGTTTATAAATCAGTAATAAAGATTATTGTCCTCTCACATTTTAAAAATTCTTGTTTTAAGGTCAAAAGGGCATATTGGTCAACATTTAGGCATATAACGGAAACATGCATATGAATCGGATAACTAATGAACCAAGTTGTATAATCACAGAGGGTTATACTAACCTGTAACCTGGTCCTAATAAAGCTCTAAGGAACTTCTGAAACATGCAACATTGGGTCAGAACTGAAAGTCAAAGCAAAAGTCTTATTATGCGACTTTCGGTTCCGAGCCGAGCTTATACTGAAAATTGTCGGGTTGAACAAGCTTAGACATGTTCTTACATTAATTACCAAGTTATATGAATGATAAAACAGGTTGTATGGCTTCTACATTGTTAATTATGTGTTTATTTGAAAAAATTGCTTTATGTTGACTTTTTATAATCAAGTTTGACCCGACAATTGACATAGTTAGAGTGGGAATCAGAGGGTACCCTTTTAAGGGTTTATTACCCACATAATTACCAACTCAAAGCTACCTTTAATATAACTAATGACTGGACCATTAGTGATTAATCACGAAGTCAAACCTTAATTACGATAAGTTTGACTTATGGTCATTAAGCTAATTAAAACTGAAATTAGGAAGTTAAGGACACATACAAAGGTCCTAAGCACGATTATGGATCCTAAGGAAACTTGTTGAAGACCAGAGAAGCTCCAGAGAAGTCCTTGAAGTGAGTTGAAGTGAACAAATGAAATGGTTGCAACTTGAATTCTTTAAATAGGACCTCAAATCTCATAAGATCATCACAACAAAGCCTACAATTATTTCCAGATGATCCCATGTGTCCCTATGCATGCAAAACCATTGGCCCAACTCCTGAATTTCGAATACCATGCATGTAACCGGTTATAACAGGCAACTGCCAATTTTTAACTGCCAGCGACAGTCTTACGGACCGTAAGCTAACACCATTGCGGTCCGTATTCAACTCTTACGGACCGTAAGTCTAACCTGATACGGTCCGCAACCAGCTCTGATCTGAAATGCCCAGTTACAGTCCTTGCGGACCGTAAGCCTTATGCCATACGATCCGTAACCGATGCTCAGAAGACAAAATTTTGCAAACTTTTAGACTTTGGCCATGCAACTTTGCTAATACGAATCCAAGGTCTTTAACATCAGAATGGGACCACTTGGTTAGTTCTGAAAAGCCATGAAAACCTTGCCATGTACTTATGTTGTCTTGGATTCTTTTGAAAGAGTCTTGAATGTAAGATTTGTCGTAACCACTCATAGGATCCAATTCTTGTGCAAATTTGAATTATGCATTTATCAGAATTAACCGGATTTAAATATCAGTTGTTTATAAAACAGATTAAGGTTTGGGATTTATAAATGGGTCGGTCAGAGGTAATTGTTAACATGTCGATGCTTTCAAATCCTACCATACATCTTTAAACTTGATCCGGGTTTATAACACGTTTTACCTTCCATGACACGTGTCGTTATTTTATTGGGCATGCTTTTTACGAGGTGTTACATCCTCACCCCCTTAAAATAAACCTCGACCTCGAAATTTATTGAAATAAATGAGGGTACTTCTCTTTCATTGTGGACTCTACCTCCCACGTATACTCGGGACCTCTGCGGGCATCCCATTTAACCTTTACAATCGGTACATGCTTCTTTCGAAGCTTCTTAACCTGTCGATCCTCGATCGACAAAGGTTTTTCAACAAATTTCAAGCTCTCATCTATATGCACATCCGTATGTGGTATGACTAGTGTTTCATCAGCTAGACATTTCTTCAGATTGCTGATGTGGAATACATTATGAATACCACTGAGTTCTTCAGGCAGGTTTAACTTATAAGCCACTGTTCCGACACATTCGATGATCTCGAATGGTCCTATGTATCTTGGGCTTAACTTTCCTTTCTTGCTAAATCGCATTGCCCCTTTCCAGGGTGATACTTTGAGTAACACTTTGTCACCAACCTCGAACTTTAGAGGTTTACGCCTTTTATCTGCGTAGCTTTTCTGCCTATCCCTGGCATCTTTGAGACGGTCTCTTATCTGTACAATCTTATATGTCGTCTCCAGGACTATATCAGGTCCTGTTAGTTGGACATCTCCAACTTCTGCCCAACAAACGAGCGTTCTGCACTTCCTTCCATACAAGGCTTCAAATGGTGCAGCTTGAATACTCGAATGATAGCTATTGTTATATGAAAATTCAATCAAAGGAAGATGATCATCCCAACTTCCTCCCAAGTCAATAACACAAGCTCGTAGCATATCCTCGAGTGTCTGTATAGTACGTTCACTTTGACCATCTGTCTGAGGATGATATGTCGTGCTAAAGTTTAATCGAGTGCCTAGGGATTGTTGAAAACTTTTCCAGAAATGTGATGTATACCTTGTATCCCTATCAAAGATGATAGATACTGGCACTCCGTGGAGAGATACAATCTCATCCACGTATAGCTGAGCTAACTTATCTGAGCTGTGTGTTTCCTTAATTGGTAAGAAGTGGGTTGACTTAGTCAGTCTATCCACTATAACCCAAATAGTATCATTTCCTCATTTAGTCTTTGGCAACTTGGTGATAAAATCCATGGTCACCATTTCCTACTTCCAGGTGGGAAGTTCAGGCTATTGTAGTAAACCTGACGGCTTTTGGTGCTCAGCTTTAACTTGTGCGCACGTCAAACATTTGGCTACATAGGTAGCTATAGACTTCTTCAAGCCTATCCACCAATAATTAGCTTTCAAATCCTGGTACATCTTATCACTTCCAGGATGAACGGAGTACTTAGAACTGTGGGCTTCTTGAAGGATAACATCTCGTAGTCCTCCATAGATTGGAACCCATATTCGTCCATTTAATCTTAGGATTCCATCCTTGCCATAAGATAACTGCTCAGCAGTTACCCCCAACTTTTCATTAGGATAGTTAGTTTCTAATACGGCTTCCTTCTGAGCGGCTAACAATCTTTCATTTAAAATGTTCTTTAATTCAATGCTCTTGGCATTGATTCTAATGGGCTTAACTCTTTCCTTCCTACTTAAGGCATCGGCGACCACATTTGCCTTACCTGGATGGTATCGGATTTCACAATCATAATCATTCAGTGTCTCCATCCACCGTCGCTGCCTCATGTTCAGATCCTTCTGATTAAACAGATGTTAAAGGCTCTTGTGATCAGAATAGATCACACACTTGGTACCATATAAATAATGCCTCCAAAGTTTCAGTGCAAACACAACGGCACCCAACTCCAAATCGTGGGTGGTGTAATTCTTCTCGTGCACTTTTAATTGTTTGGAAGCATATGCAATAACTTTACCTTTCTGCATTAGCACATATCCCATGCCAGTGTGTGATGCGTCGCAGTAAACCATAAATTCTTCAATCCCTTCAGGCAATGTCAACACAGGAGCATTGCTTAACTTCTGTTTAAGAATATCGAAGGATTCTTGTTGCTTAGGACCCCAATCAAACTTAATATTCTTTCTAGTGAACGAAGTTTGGGGTGCTGCAATCCTTGAGAAGTTTTCAATAAAACGCCTGTAATATCCTACCAGACCTAAGAAGCTACGAATCTCTGTGGGCGTCTTCGGCTCTTGCCAATTCATGATAGCTTCAATCTTAGCGGGATCCACCTGGATACCACGCTCGTTAACCATATGTCCAAGGAATTGGACTTCACGAAGCCAAAATTCACACTTTGAAAATTTGGCGTAGAGCTTTTCTTGTTGAAGAAGTTTAAGAATACAACGAAGATGCTTCTCATGGTCAGCCTGATTTTTTGAATAAATAAGAATGTCATCAATGAAGACAATGACAAACTTGTCCAAGTAGGGTTTGCAAACGCGATTCATGAGATCCATGAATGCTGCTGGTGCATTAATGAGCCCAAAAGGCATCACCAAGAACTCGTAGTGACCATAACGAGTTCTAAATGCAGTCTTGTGCACATCTTCATCTCTAACCTTCAGCTGATGGTAACCAGACCTTAAGTCAATCTTGGAGAAGTAACTTGCCCCTTGCAGTTGATCGAACAGATCATCGATCCTGGGCAATGGATATCTGTTCTTAATTGTAACCTTGTTTAGCTCACGATAATCAATGCACAACCACATTGATCCATCTTTCTTCTTAACAAACAGAATAGGTGCTCCCCAAGGAGATGAGCTAGGTCTAATAAATCCTTTTGCCAACAAATCATCCAACTGAGTTCTCAACTCTTTCATCTCAATTGGGGCTAATCGGTAAGGTGCTCTTGCAACAGGTGCTGCTCCAGGTATAATGTTGATTCTAGACTCTACTTGTCTATCTGGGGGTAAACCAGGTAGTTCTTCAGGAAATACATCAGGGTATTCAGAAATGACAGGGATATCTTCAATCTTGGGTTTTGGTTCATCAATAGTCACTTGTGCCATATAAATGACACAACCTTTCTTCATACACCTTGATGCCTTAAGCACAGACACTTGCTCAGGCAACCCATACTGGGTATCTCCTTGTATGGTAAGTGGCTCACCATACGGAGTTTTGATCACCACTTGTTTCTTGTTGCAAACGATCTGGGCTTGGTTATGAGATAACCAGTCCATGCCTATAACTATGTCAAAACCAGCTAACTCTAAAGGAAGTAAGGATAATGGAAAGGAGTGGTTCCTAATGGATATAAAACATCCATCTAGCACAGTTGAGGCAGTTTCTAAGGTACCATCGGCCAACTCTACTTCATATTTCACCTTTGGGGTTTTAACAGGTAAATTCAACAACTTACAAAACTTATCATCTACAAATGATTTATCCGCACCCGAATCAAATAACACTCTTGCATAAACATCATTTATGAGAAAGGTACCTGTGATCACATTATCATCCTGAACGGCTTCTCGTGCATCCATTCAAAAGACCCTTGCATTGGTCTTCTTGACTTCTTCAGGCTTTTTGGCATATTTAGAGCAGTTGGTTTTGATGTGCCCCTTCTCGTTACAGTTATAGCATGTTGCTTCCTTTATCTTCTTGCACTCTATCGTCTTGTGCTCCTTGGATTTGCATAACCCACATGCAGATGGTTTTGACTGAGACTTGGATTCAAACCTGCATTTTCTGAAGTGACGTTTCTGGCAGGTTTTGCACTTTGGCTTTTCATCTGCTTGCTGGCTACCCTTGCCAGAACCAAACTTCTTCTTGTGGTCTGTGGTTCCCTTAAACTTCTTCTCAGACCGTCGTGAGTTATCGTCCTCACATTTTCTCTTGCCTTCCTCCGAGTTCTTATGCGATCTTAGCCTGACCGCATCCAAGGTAAGGGATAAAGATAGGTCAGCTGCTGACCTAAAAGTAGCAGGTCGGGATGCCTTTACACTGGCTTTGATCTCTGGGGCTAAACCCCCCAATGAAACGAGCTATTCGCTTGGGCTCCGGTGTCACCAAATATGGAACCAGTCGAGACATGGTATTAAAGCTAGTAAGGTAAGCCTGACAGTCTAGGTTTTTCATCACCAGAGATAAGAAGTCTGACTCAATCTTTTCAACCTCATGCTGAGGGCAGTAATTCTCTTTGATGAGTGCAACAAACTGATCCCAAGACAAATTGTACAATGGATTCTTCCAAGTAGACTGGATTAGAGACCTCCACCAGGCTAGTGCTTCACCTTTAAACGACTGAGATACATACTTCACAGCATCCCTATCAGCACAACCACTGATGTCAACCATGGTATCCATTTCGTCCAACCATGTCATGCAGTCCACAGCCCCTTTCTCCCCAGTGAAATCCCTGGGCTTGCAGGAGACGGAATATTTGTAGGTACAGGACTTACCACGTGGTTCTCGTTTGAGCTCAATCTTCTTCGATGGAACACTATGCTGATTTGAGGAGTGATGATCATCATCCCTCCTTGATCCATTATGTTTAGAGGGTGGCTTACTATGAGCCTCAGAGAGAGTCTTAGGTTTAGAATGGGGTACTGATAAGGTCCTACTTCGAGTACCGCTTGACTCATTAAACTGCCTATCTATGGCCTTGGTAACAGCATTATCAATCAGTGCTTGAAGTTCCGCACCAGTTACGTTGATCCTGGTGGTATCATGATTCTCCCTTGGATGACTGTTGACTTCTTCAGACTCAGCCATGTAGCTTGATTGCTACATAAAATGATGACAATGACTTCTTAGAAGTTTATAATAGATTTTCATCTTATTAATTTATTAACCATGGTATTAAAGAACCATATTGGCTAATTTATTAAGTATTTCATTCAGGATTTTTCATTAATAACCCTTAGTTATAATTAAATATAATAATGGCACAAAAGGCCAAGTCACAGGGACAAATTTAATTTATAAACCATGATTTCAGAGAATCAAGGTATTAAGGTTTGAATCATAGTTCATTACCTTTCTTGACAGGGAGTCGTAGACTACAACTGTCTTTTGTCTTATATGACAATAATTATGGATCGTAGGCCCTACATCACAAATGGATGTTTAAATAATAAAGAAGGATTTTAAATAATCCAATGTAAGGGTGACACGTGTGATTTTAGGAATCACGTTAGCCAGGAATGTTAACATGTTTTCAGATGTTAACAAGGATTTGAATCTCTTTTTAAACAGGTTTTACCATCATGGTCAGGTCTTATAACGATATGCAGGCTAGGTTATACCCTTTAAGATTCTTATTTAACATTTAACGCGGAGCAATCTTAAATTGAGATTGTTAATCAGGATCTGAATCTAATTGAGGAACTACCATCATGGCCTTGTCTTAAAATGACACATGGGCTAGGTTTTGTCCCTTTTTAGATTTTATTATAATGACAGATCTTATAAAAGGAATGATAATTTTTATTTATTTCATAATTTATGTTTATGCATATAATTAACAAAAATGAAATTTTAAATTAAACCATTCCACTACAAAATTTAAAGAGTACATGTTTGCCCGAAATGGGACTTTAAAAGAAATAACTTGCGCACGCAGGGGCTAAACTGAAAAGACATGCCCACGCAAGGGCAAAACAGAAACTACAAGTCCTCGCAGGGACTGATTACAGAAACAGATATCCACGCAGGGACTGATTAAACATTAAAGAAATACAATAAACAATTAAAGGATTTAATGACCTTTTTTGGTCTTCCCCTTGATTAAGCTCGCCAGACCCTTGAAAAATCCTCGGTTTTGCCTACGCTCTTCTTGGACCTCCCGCTCGACCTGGCTCAACCTTTCGAGAATCTCCTGTTGCTGCGGTGGCGATATCACTGGTGGCTGCGGGGGCTGCTGATACAGCGGAGGTTGAGGAGGTGGCGGTTGTTGATACCCATAGGGTGGGTACCCATAGTGTGGATATCCAGCTTGATATGGGACTCCAAAGGGTCCTTCCGGATGAAGGGCATTGTAGTTTGCCGCTACCAGATATGGGTCAGCCTCGGCGTAGTTGTAGTTGGTGTGGGCCGGCTGCTCAAATGGGTTGTACGCCGCTGAACCGGCGTATGTAGGAATTGGGTTGTTATAACCCACTGGTGGTGGTGTGACCGGCGCAGACTGCACCTCAGAAACAGGGTTCGAAGGCCCACCCATCTGTGGGTCTTCGTATAGTGGCGGATAATGACTGTCACTAGACAGTTGAGGAGTGCTGATTCGGACTCCCCCTCGCACGGACATCCGTGCGGTTGATCTCCTAGGCCTCGGTGGCTTCGGAGGCTGCTGCTGCACTGGTGGTGGTGGCGGAGTGACCGCTACAAAGCGCGAATCCTCCGAGGGATCCTGCTGTTGCTGCTGCTGCTGCTGCGGTGAGTTGTGGTAACTGGGAGTAAACACCCAATCGATCTGGTTAAACCTCGCCTCGTAGCTGTTGGGACCATTATAAGGTGATCCAAGAAAGGGTGACCCATCCATAATCTCGATGGGGTGAGTAGGCGTTCCGGTTGGCAGTTGGGCAGGCTCCGGATCCTCGTCCATATCCATGGATAAATGGTCTTCTGGTCCCAACGGGTTATAACCCATTGGTTCATTAATTAGGTTTGCCGGGTTGAACCGGCTCTGAAAATAGGGCGTTGGGTCGTTGAAGGGTGAGTTGTGGCTTTGGAGGGGTATGAAAGAATGGTGTGAGTTATGGGGCTCATTCTCTGATTGAGGCCCGTAAGGGTTTAGGTATGAGGGTGAGGAGCTCAGTGAGACTGAACGCCTCGCTGGTTCTATATGGGTCCTCCAGTTTTCTTGAGGACTTCGGCTTGGAGAATCAGATGGTGTTCGCCGGTGTGATGGCCCGGCCTCGTGATCATTGGGGGCAACGAGTGGCCCCTTCCCTCTACCTCTCCCTCGCATCCTTGGTGGCATCTTTTTGAACCTGTCAAAACAAACAAGGATACAACAAGAAAATATAAAGGACAAAGTTAGAAATAAAACAAATTTGGATTAATCCTAAGTTCTTTGTCTAGACTCGGAAGTCGAGGAATGTGCAAACTGTGTCATTGAGATTAAACACAAAAGGCTAGTGTTTAATTCACTCAATGTTGGCTCTGATACCAACCTGTCACACCCCGAATTTCCATGTATTACCGGTGGGCCCGGTGGGGAGTATCATGACGTAGTTGATATCATCATAGTCAAACAACACAATTTAAATGCACAGCGAAAGCAAAAGATGAATCACATTACAAACCGAATAAATAGTAATATCAAGTATTACACACGGACTGTAAAGGATCCACAGGCGGATCAAAAGATAAAAGATCATTGTTCAACAGACTTTAACATCTAGAGCTTGCAAGACTTGATTAATGATGCCAGGAGTAGCCAGCCTATTTCGTCTAGTACCTGCACTTAGCCTTTTTGGAAAATACGTCAGTTTACACTAGTAAATACAATTAACTGACTCATTTTGAAAAGAGTTTAAGAAAATTAGTTTGAATGCACACGGCACAAAATATCTTTTATAACTTGGGACAATTATTTAAAAATAATCTTGTATACAGTTTCACTTATTTGTCGTCCGTTAGTGCCGATTAGAAGAGCCGGTCAAGATTAATTGACGCCACAGGTATAATGCCCACAAGGTTGATTCCTTTAAGTGGATTACCAGTTTTTACATATGCAACTGTCAGGTGTATGCCTACACCCCGTGCTTAGGTCGTGGCCATTTCTTTGAATGATGCCAAGGATATCCGGGACATGGTCATTAACCCCCCAAGGGCCATATACCAAATAAAACAGATTAAAACGGGTTATGTAAATATATTAATCACAATACGATTTAAACAACTACATACCCGACCAAGCGGTATTATTATAATACCGTATCCCAAGCCCGTATAGGGAAAATAAGTTAAAAGTATTTACCTGAGCAAGTATAATTCACAAACAGCGAGTTCAAGTAGCTTTTACCAGGCTCCTAATCTGGAACGAAGGTTTTTAATAATCTATTAGATTCCTAACGGGTCTTAATTAAGCCTAAACTTAGACCGGTTAGTTTTAAAGGAAGATACGGTTCAAACGCACGATTAAGCGAAGACCGGATTAGAATGTGGTTTAGACCCGACAAGTTTGTATACTTGTATAATATTGGTAAACTAAACACATTCTGGATTTTGAGATAAAAATGATAAGGTTTGACCCGTTACGGCTAATTTATGCAAACTAGTTACATAAACCGCACCAAACGCGAATAATGCGTAACGGGTAACCAAATGATTCATGAACAGGTTTCCTAAGTTAATATGCCTTAAATATTTTGTGATATCAGTAGGATACCTTCCATTATGCCCAAAATGGATTTAAATTCAAACTATACCTTATAGGGGCATTTTGGTCATTTTAAAGCTTATAAAAGAGTTTAAATATAAATCTGACTTTCAGGTCTGATATATTCAGTAAAAATACTTATTTTTATAAATCATAACAGTAGGGTATGGTATATAGGTGAAATTTACCTTTTATAACTAAACTATGCACCGTAGGGGCATTTCGGTAATTTTACATAAGCTTTAAAGGTTAAAATAGGGAATCTGAGTTTAAAAATTTTGCTCACTGTTAAGATATAAAAATTTTGCTTAAAACATCAGTAGGTATTAAGTCTTATATGAGAAAAATGGTTTTGATACATTCTATGCGTTTTAAACGCGTAAAAAGACGGTTTTAAGCGATTCCCGGGTTTTTAAAGAAAAGCTGATATTTTTATCATTCCAGAAGACTCAAAATATTTTATTTATTATATAAAATCAGTAGAAAAAGGTTTGGTATCAAGATAATATGTAAAACTCATTTTATAGGCTAAAAGGGCAAGACCGACAATTACCGAATCAAAGCTATAACCCTATGTTATGCTCAGCTTAAAAATAAATAAAAATCTTTAAAAATCCCAAAATATTATTTTACATCAGTGGGTAAAAATTTTGGTATCAAAAATTGGGTTTAGATAGGCTTCATGCTAATTACGCCGTTTAATTAATAAAAATCTTTCTAATTACGCTATTGAGCATAACTCTTAATCTAGACCTCCAACTGATGTGAAAATTTAGGGACATGTTTATAAATCAGTAATAAAGATTATTGTCCTCTCACATTTTCAAAATTCTTGTTTTAAGGTCAAAAGGGCATATTGGTCAACATATAGGCATATAACGGAAACATGCATATGAATCGGATAACTAATGAACCAAGTTGTATAATCATAGAGGGTTATACTAACATGTAACCTGGTCCTAATAAAGCTCTAAGGCACTTCTAAAACATGCTACATTGGGTCAGAACTGAAAGTCAAAGCAAAAGTCTAATTATGCGACTTTCGGTTCCGAGCCGAGCTTATACTGAAAATTGTCGGCTTGAACACGCTTAGACATGTTTTTACATTAATTACCATGTTTTATGAATGATAAAACAGGTTGTATGGCTTCTACATTGTTAATTATGTGTTTATTTGAAAAAATTGCTTTATGTTGACTTTTTATAATCAAGTTTAACCCGACAATTGACCTAGTTAGAGTGGGAATCAGAGGGTGCCCTTTTAAGGGTTTATTACCCACATAATTACCAACTCAAAGCTACCTTTAATATAACTAATGACTGGACCATTAGTGATTAATCACGAAGTCAAACCTTAATTACGATAAGTTTGACTTATGGTCATTAAGCTAATTATAACTAAAATTAGGAAGTTAAGGACACTTACAAAGGTCCTAAGCACGATTCTGGATCCTAAGGAAACTTGTTGAAGACCAGAGAAGCTCCAGAGATGTCCTTGAAGTGAGTTGAAGTGAACAAATGAAATGGTTGCAACTTGAATTCTTTATATATGACCTCAAATCTCATAAGATCATCACAACAAAGCCTACAATTGTTTCCAGATGATCCCATGTGTCCCTATGCATGCAAAACCATTGGCCCAACTCCTGAATTTCGAATACCATGCAACTAAGGCGGTGTAACCGGTTATAACAGGCAACTGCCAATTTTTAACTGCCAGCGACAGTCTTACGGACCGTAAGCTAACACCCTTGCGGTCCGTATTCAACCCTTACGGACTGTAAGTCTAACCTGATACGGTCCGCAACCAGCTCTGATCTGAAATGCCCAGTTACAGTCCTTGCGGACCGTAAGCCTTATGCCATACGGTTCGTAACCGATGCTCAGAAGACAAAAATTTGCAAACTTTTAGACTTTGGCCATGCAACTTTGCTAATACGAATCCAAGGTCTTTAACATCAGAATGGGACCACTTGGTTAGTTCTGAAAAGCCATGAAAACCTTGCCATGCACTTATGTTGTCTTGGATTCTTTTGAAAGAGTCTTGAATGTAAGATTTATCGTAACCACTCATAGGATCCAATTCTTGTGCAAATTTGAATTATGCATTTATCAGAATTAACCGGATTTAAATATCAGTTGTTTATAGAAGATTAAGGTTTGGGATTTATAAATGGGTCGCTCAGAGGTAATTGTTAACATGTCGACGCTTTCAAATCCTACCATACATCTTTCAACTTGATCCGGGTTTATAACACGTTTTACCTTCCATGACACGTGTCTTTATTTTATTGGGCATGCTTTTTACGAGGTGTTACATGACAACCTGTGCTTATGAGGTTAGCACCGTTCGTTTTCGTATTTATAAATTCTTTTACGTAACACCTTACTTCTCTTAGTTTTTATAAACGAATAAATTTATTTTAACATATAGTGTTATACGAACGATACTCGAAGTCAAATATTAAACTGACATGACACCCGAACCGTTTTGTGGCCCAACCCATTACTCTTCTCTCACTCGCGGCCCACACCCACTTATTCCTTCCCTTACTCTGGTTCAAGAAGGGCCAGCCCAAACACCCTCATGCGTTATCCCTTTACCTTTCCTTCTTCTTATCCGCCCAAAACATCCCACCACCCAATTTATTCTACACTGGTAAGTGTTTCTGGCCCACTCGTTCTTTTCCATGCGTTGCCAATTTTTTATCAAGAAAAACTAAAGTCATGGCATAAAAATAAAGCCACATATCGACTTTTCAGTTATGAACAAAACCACCATTGGCTCAAATTTAGTCCAATCAATTTTGTGGACATCAACAAATTAATTGGTTTCAAGATAATGGACCTTTGAGAAAATCAATATAATAAAATGTTGATTTCCTAAATATGCAAGTCCAAATCTAAAATAATTAAGCCCAAATCAGTTGTTAATGTATTAAACCAATTGTTAACCGCAAGTTTTGGCCCAGTCAAGTAATCCTAAGTCCACCCCAACTCCTACTCTTTTAATACAGTACGTACATGCAGGAAGTTTATTTTTTATAACATTCCACAAACCCTAAACCACCTACACACAAACATGCGATCCCTGTGCTCTCTCCTCCCTTCTTCACAGTCGACGATCAAGAGCTCCATAGAAGTCTTTCAACTCTTTTGGTTCAAGCACGAGTGATCCCCACCATCTTTCAACCCGGTAACTTGTCTTTAATTTCAGTATAAACTTGTTAAAACATAGTATCATGGTTGCGATTCTGGAAGTTCTTGTATGTTCTTGACGTTGTGATAGTTACATGTAATAGAGAGTTGCTAGAAGTCATTGTTGTTGGCTTATGATTGGGTGCGGGTTCGGTTAGTCGTTAAGGTTTCGTTTCAGAGAATAATTTTGATGTAACTCTTGATGGGTTTATTGAACTAATTGTTATATGATTTATTTTAAGATGATGATCTGCTGTGATTAAATATTTTACGTCGTTGGGTGCGTTAGTTATTCGGTTGGGATGATCGGGTAACGAAAACAGATTATGCCCGACAGTTACAGCCGACTTTAATCGGTTGTAATGGGGTCATAATTTAACGAAATCTGGATTTTCTTGAGTCTATAACATGTTATTTTGAAATGTGCTTCTAATGGCGCTGGAATCATGATTTTTGGACATCGTTTGCTATTTTAAATAAGTTATTTCATTTCAGTAACTGAAGCTGCATTTTTCTACAAATTTTACGTGTTATGTTTTAAGTCGTAACTGGATGAATAATTAGAGTTAGACCACGAAATTTTTACTGTAGATGGTCTTAAGTGTTAGTGCAAACCTCCAACTAGAATTTCATCAATCGGATAAATGAGGATTTTTAAATGAATTTTTCTGTGAGCTGTAGTCAGAAAGTGACGAATCTGATTGCAGCTTTGTAAATGAATTTTTATAAATTTTTAGTAAAGAGTCAAACTCTAAAAATTTAACACAAAACCAACCTCTCCGAAGGGCACGTCACCTAAAAATATCGTAATTTTTGAAGTCTCGTAAGTACAGAAAACAGACACCCCAAAACAATCCATTTTCAGTAAATTGAGTTATGCATGTTTGTAAGTTCATAAAGTGGCGAATCTGCTATATTTGGTACTTGTACATACTTGATGATTGTATAAATGGTGTATCGCACATTGAATGGTCGCACACTAGTGTGTCGTACAATCTAGATTGCATGTTGCACAACGTATGCTAGACCTCCCGACATTCGCGAATAATTCACACCTTTAAAAAAACTATCTTTGGTTATACTTATATATAATATCATTTTCCGTTTAATTAAACCATAAGTTTAACAACATATAGATGACAAGCAATTCACCTTACAAAAATCTGAAAAAAAAAAGTAAACATAAAAAGAAAAAGAGTAAACTGCCATTTTGGTCCCTATGGTTTGGCCAGTTTTGCCATTTTAGTTCAAATCTCAAACTTTTTACATCTGGGTACTTGTGGTTTCAGTTTTATTGTCATTTTAGTCCAAAACTCAAAAAGTCCTATTTTTGTTGTTACCACCTGCCTATTTTGTCTTTTTGTGTAAGGGTATTTTTGTCCAACTGCTTTAAATTTAACATTTTATTAATTAAAAAACTAAAGTAAATACATTATTAATTTCTTTATGAATTTTGGATTATGATTACAATTATTAAATTACTTACATGTTTGTCTGCCCTTGATGATAGTTGAAGCTTTGTCAACAACAACGAAACCCTATGTTTATTCTAAAATACAAAAAGTAAGGGGCTGTTTGGTAGCCTCTGAATGGTCATTAAGAGGCTACCTCTTAATGGAACCATTAAGAATTTTACCAATGAGAAGGTAGTAGAATGTGACATGTGATGATTTACCATTCAGATGTTACCTCTTAACCATTCAGACTTGAGGTTACCTCTTATTTATTCAGAGGTTTTAAACCATTAAGAGGTAGCATCTGAATGGTCATTAAGAGGCTACCAAACAGCTCCTAACTCTAATTTTTACCACCATTAGCAATTATTATTATATCAAAGAGAATCATGATCCATCTTCTTCTTAAGTTGAAAAGTAAGAACAACAGCAAAATAATAATAAAAAAGGAAATGACTAAAAGACAGTAAGCTTCTTCCTCTTAGGGTTAAAGGTCTCAATAGTAAACTTATCATTCATCAACTTGTGTCTAGCCAAGGAAGCCCTAAAGGGAAGAAAAGCAATATAACCTGCAATGGCAACCGAAAAGCCTTCTTTCACTTTCTCCAGCGGAAACCCATTCACCTTCTTATGCGACTGCCACTTCTTCTACAACTCAATCAACGCCTGATTCTGCGTATACCTTCGAGACAGCACAATCGCCGGTTCTCCGGCCACCGTCTCCGTCGATCCCACCGACTCATCAAACCTCGCAATCGCTCGCTCTTTCGCATCCGGTTCACCAGCAACCAGATCCATAAACATTCGTTCCAATAGTTGCGTTTTGATTAACGTTTCGCCGGCCGTTGCTTCCATGAATCCGACTTTGTTCTCGAATTTGGTGACGTCAGGGTTGTCTCTGAGTTCGTCCGGCATGGTGAGTTTAGGAGCTCCGATTCCGGCGTCTACTAAGAACATGCCGTCTCTGAAGCGTGAGACTTGGGATTTCAAAGCTTTGCTGCTTGTTAATTTATTTACTTTAGTTTTTTAATTAAGAAAATATTAAATTTAAAGTAGTTGGACAAAAATATCTCTACACAAAAAGACAAAAACAGACAGATCGTAACAGTAAAAAATGGGACTTTTTTAATTTTAGACTAAAATAGCAATAAAACTGAAACCATAGGGATCCAGATGTAAAAATTTTGAAATTTGGATTAAAATGACAAAACTGCCCAAACCACAGGAACCAAAATAACAGTTTACTCAAAGAAAAAAGAACAAAATTATGACAGTAAGAAGAAAATATCACAAGAATATTTGTTTTTTTTTTTTGTGTGTTTTTGTGGGTGGGGTGGGGGGGTAGGAGAACTCCCCACTAGCACAAATGAAAGGCATGTGGACAACTCATGAAACAAAATGTTTATTTCTTTCAATCTTAGAATTTTGAAATATATTATTCTTCAAGAAAATAGAAAGTCAACTTTTCATCTTAGTTACTCAACGCTTGAATTTTGAGATCTTTTTCGATGTATAAAAGAATTAGGGTGGGGGGTATAATGTGCGGGGAGTGGGTGATTGAGTGGGTGTCATCGATCGGTGACCACATCCTATGATTGAGTTAGGGTGTTTGAGTAGGAGAGAGGGACCGAAGTGATTGAAGAGTGATGGAGGAGAGAGAGAGAGGAGAGAACAACTAATCAAAAGTGAGAATCACTCAAATACCCTAGGGTGATTAATCATACTCCCTGATTGAGTGCAAATGGAGAGTGGGATGAGGAGTTGACATGTCATAATATTATTGGGTATGATTTCACTCAATCACCCTAGAGTGATTAACCATACCCTCCACCCTTATAATATACATTATAAATAATTTAATATACACCTTATATTGTTTATATAAAAAATCCGTGTATTAGACGAGTTAAATAAAAAAATATTAAATAATTAGAAATCAGTATTTAGAAATTATAAAACGATATTTTAAGATAATATATTATTAGATTTAACCTTTTTAAATTAAGAAATAAAATACGATTAGATGAAAAAAGATAACCGAGAAAAAAATCTTATGTTGGCAGACTTGTGACACGTGGTCAACCAATTACTTTTTTATTAAGTATATAGATATACATAAATAACATTATAATGTATATCTCATTTGGCTATTTAGCTATTAAGAGCATTCACATCCAAGGCATCATATTGTGAGTGTGAGGTTTTTAAAATGTAAAAAGTATAAAAAGTGGTTGTGAGTGGAGGAGAGAGAAACTATTACTGTTCATCTGTATATTTGGGGGGCCACTGTTCACCCACTATAATTTTTTAATATATATTGAAAGTGGTTGTGAGTGAAGGAGAGAGAAAAATGTAATATATATTGAAAAGAAGAGAGAAAAAGTATTTGTTTTTAGTGGAAATATATTGATATAGGAGTTGTTTTTTAGTGGAATGTATGTATATTTTTAGTGGATTGGATGTGAATGCTCTAATAATGACATCTAAAAGTTAAATAGTACACTTCAACTTGATCACTAAGCAGTGGCGAAGTATAGAAGGGGCGGGGAGGGATGCCTGACCCCCTGAACTATTTGCTCAGTTGTGTTATATATGTAGTTTTCGTATAGAAATTTTTTGGTATGTAAGTTTTCGACCCCCGGTTTTACAGAAATTTTTTTGGTATATACGTTTTCGACACCCCGTTATTCGGGTCAAGCTTTGTCACTGTCACTAAACAAAAGATGAATGCTAAGCCCTTATCAAGAGATATGACTTCTTTTCTTTAGAGAAAGGCAAATTCTCTACGTTGAATAGGTAAGACTATCTCCAATGGGCCTTTGGAGAACAAGCTCCCTTCCCTTAGAGGTCCTAGGAAGCTCTTACCATTGGAGCTCATCCATCTCAATAAACCCTTAGGTTGGGTGCCCTTGTACAAGGGCATGTCTTTACTTCGGTTCATGTGATAAAGTGGGTCCAAAGTGAAAAAGATAAGTTTTATTTAAATATTGTGAGTAATGGGTAGATGATGAGGTGGAAATTAAGAAGGATAATGATATTTGTAGGGTTACAGATGAAGGTGGGGTTTTTAAGGATTTGTAAGAATTTTATGTGACAGATGACATGGTAGCTAAGAGCGCCTAAGAACGCGCGTAGCAATGGAGATAGTCTAACATATGAGACTTGGTAAAATATAAGTTCGTACTAAATAATTTATAGGATTATTAAAAATACGGATTTGTATTTTATACATTAAAATAACTTGCAAATTCTCTCAAGTGTTTTTTATCATTAATTTGTCTTATAATCATTTCATAATGATAAGTATTTGGAGATGTTCTTCAATGATTCATAATAATGAATTTATGATACAACTTGGATTTCCAATCATTCAATTCATTCAAATGGGAACAAATTTAAATCCAAAAAAAAATTAAAATTAAATTACAAAAGACACAACTAAAAGTTTAGAATTTATAATATGTGAAAATAGTTCAAACTCTATCAATAATGTTATAGGATTAGGATCAAATACAAAGACTTCTTATTGTAAGAAGGGTACAAATGCTTTTTAAAAAAAAACCCGCTACACATAAAAAAAAAAAAAAAAAAAAACCTAAAAACCCACCACTACCCAAAAACCTAACCCACTCATCACCCACCCCCACCAAAAAAAAAAATTGTCGAGAGGGGGGGAGGGTGTGACAACTGGCACCAAACCGGTAATTTCCGTACACTTTAATCATTATTTAATGACTGCAATTATGTGCTTAAATGTCAACATTATCTGATTTCATACTATACGAGTGAATTCATGCACGTTTTATACTACAAAATATTGCTTTATGCATTAACAAGAGCGTTGCGTCAGAAATACTAGTAAACTCACCGGTAAGACACAATATGCCAACAACTCTGCAGAAAGTAGTCAGACAATAAAATTGGAGCCTAGGTGTAGGTCCAATGACGAGAATGCAATAAAACCCGAGAGAACATACAAGGGTTCACATATAGGCTTTCCGGAGACTAAAATACGCACTAAAAAGCACCCGAACGCACTTTAAGTGCAGAATTTTTCTAAATTCAGCTATAACCAGCTTTTAAACATATAAATATCATGCAGAATTTACGTTCTATCGTCCAGAATATTTCCCTAAGTGTCGGGAATTGAAAGGGGTGCAAAAGGGTACAAGAAAGACGCTAAACGGTGCAATTTAACACTTAACGAACCGGTACTTAACCGAACAACCGGACATTACCCGGGACACCAAAATTTTGCCAAACACATTGTTTATTTATTTCTTGGCTAGTCGTGATCCCCGAACACCCTAACACCCACTACATATCAAATAAATACCCTATGTAAGTAACACTTGGAAACTAACTAACTATTACACTCTAGTTACAAAATATTTACAACCAACCCCCCCTCCCCCAAACCGAATTCGGTCCCCTTGTGGACCCACCATATTTCCACACCATGCTCTTATATCTTGTGCTAGATTTTATTCAATTGTTTAGTAGATTGTTTGCTTGTAAATCTTACCAAGATATGTGAACATATCTTATAAAGACATGGCCAATATCATTCTCATCATCACTTCAAGATCACACCTCTCATCTTCACTCTCTCTCCCTCTTTCGGCTCACCCCAAACCGCCACCATCACCACCCCAAGTCCACCATCATCCTCCATTTTCAAGTCTCATTTAAGCTTAAAGGTTGATACAAGAAGGCTTGCTACTTGTGGAGCTTCAAATGAGCCTTGTTTCTTGCTTCTTCATCATCTTTTTCTCATCATCTTCACTAGATTCTACCCTAGCCTTGTGCTAGTAGTAAGTTACTTATACACCCTTGATCATCTTGTTTTTGTAGTTACAAGTTGTAGTATGATGTATGAACACTAGAAGAATTTAAACAAGAAACTTGAACATAAAAGATTTAAACATAAATCACTACATAAAGAAGCAGGGGGGGATATTCCACGGTCCTCCCAACCGCTGGAGTGATCACACTCCACAAGCTAGCTTAGCCCCATAGCTTCCTGGGGGTGAATACCCAACCGAGAGCGAAGAGCTTGGCCGTGGGATACGGACACCAAGATTCGAACCCGGGACCTCTAGGGAGAGGGTGGGTGAGGCTAGCCAACTGGGCTACCCCAGAAGGTTTACATAAAGAAGCATGAGTTGAGAGATGATGATACATGATAAATCTAAGTTAAATAAGCAACAACCTGCTGTAAAGGACTTATGATATCATATAAATCAGTATTAGACGGAATGGTGATCGTATGGGTACCTTTTAGTGGCGTTTAAACTATAAAGAAGCATGCTGATTTGCATTTTCAGCCAACTTCAACGGGCTGTAAACTGATCATTATAATTCGAAAAACTGATTTTCTAAAGTCTAAATTATGTATTTTCGAAAAACGAAGCAAATGGCAATGGAATAATATTTTTTTTTGAAGTAGTTTACTATTTTAAAAGACCCGTTTTGTAACAGCAGCTAAAGCTGAGTTTTTACTGCAGTAAATGGGTGATATGTTTTTAGTCATAACTTGAAACCCATGTTGAATCAGCTCATGAAAATTGTATTGTAGATGACCACTGATGTCGTAGTAATTCTCCCACTGGAATTTCGTCAATCGGACTCACGATAAATTTTAGATGAATTAATTCGTAAACTGCAATAAGAAAGCGACAAATCTGATTGCAGTCCGGGAAATAAATTTTTATAAAATATTGGTAATGAACTGGACCCCGAAATTTTTACACAATAATATTTGGATCGTATAAGACATTCTGTAAAAATTTGGGATTTTTTGGAATAAGATAACCATTTTATTAAAATGTCCGAAAACAGTCCAGTTTTTTTATATATTAAAACTGAAACGACAAAAGTAGTATCTTGCATGTCAGAATGTCGGGTTGATTATTTGCGAACGATCTAACGTGTTATATGTTAAAGAAAATGATACGCTACTTAGCATGGACACCTCCATTTACAAAGGAGACTATGGCGAAATTTTCTGAAAATCCTAACACTTAGTAAATATTTTCTAGACAAATGTTTGCTAGTGTGTTCTAAACTATGCTTTTTGAATATAAACCTCGCCATAATTTTTGTAACAAAAATACACATACAACATACAAGATACATAATTCGGGTGCAAAATACAAGAAACTTATATTTATTTTTGAGAAAATAATATAAGTAAGACACATAGTTAAAAATATAAATTATTTTTAACACCAGAATACGTATACAAAAGACAGTGACTTGTACTTGTGCGATACAAGTCTAGTGACTAACGTTAAGAAAACACGTATAGGTCACGACGTTAATTAAGCAAATCCGGTGAAGTTTACGATGCAAGGAACGAAAAGTTGTGAGTTCATGCTCCCCCTTTTCTCTTAACTGTTTTCAGTTTTATAACTTCGGGGGTGAAATACATGTTACAAATATTACAATGTTTATAAATGGTATGATACATAAACAAGAAGCACCCTTGGTGATAACTAGTACCAAGTATGATGCGTTTTGAGAAATGATACAAGAAATGTTACGAAAAATTCGTGTCACGAATAGGGTACCATAAGCACCATTAATCGTGTACATACTTAGACCGCAGAACAAAAGGTTAGATCTAATGGATTTCAGGGCAGCCCCACTCTTGGTGACAACTAGTACCGAGTAGTGTTTTTGTGTCTCCGTTGTGAATCGACAACTAGAAAAATGCCTATGGTTTGGATGCTTCCTATGTCATGTTCCTATGTCATGTCACATGTTAATGGCTTTGCAACCCATTAACAAAGTTAATACATACAAGATTACTTGATTTATACATGAATACTTAAGTTGTTCAAGATACAGACATACTTGACTTACATGAGATACATAAATACGTGATTTATGAAATATATACCATGTTTTCATACAAAGTATACAAACGTGAAATACAAATACTACATGAATTCACACCAACATTATGTTGACGTTTTTTTTTTTTCCAAAAACTCACATGTATATCAGGTAACTAGGATGGATGTGCTCGCGGTCTTACTCATGCTCGTGGATGTCGTTTATGTTTATCATTCAATAAAGTTGTAACTTTTCAGACAAAATGCTGTCTTGTGATGTAAACACTAAAACTACAATTTCGATTATGTAATGTTTGGCATTTGAAGTTATATTATGAGCATGTAGTTTGTTTACCAATCGTATGCAATGAAAACCTTTCATGATCACACCTCGTGCTTCCGCCGCAGAAAGGGGTATGACAGATTGGCATCAGAGCTGCGATTGTAGTGAACCAGGATTCCTTCTCGAGTCTAGACTACAATCTCTAGGATCCTTTCACGAAAACAATTTTAAAAAAGAGTTTTCATTGCATAAAACTTCCCGCGACATCCACTACCTGAAACTGTTTACATGAGTCAAGAAAAGACACTACGAGGCTTATAGTGCACAGAAGTAGCACTTGGCTTTAACTGAGAAATTACTTGCAATTATGTGTGATAATTAGCATATACTTATACTAGAAATAGGATACCACTAGTATACATGACTTTACCTGAAAACAATGGCCTATTTGAAGGAAGAGATACGAGGATGAAACGAACTGTGAGAACTATGCAAGGTGTTACGTAATTATGGATGCATACATAATTATGGAATTCAGTGCACAGAAATCACAGCAAGTCTTATCACGTATAGATTCCCTCAAGTGCAAGAGAAGGTCAAATATGAGCACCGGCCTATTAAATACTCTGCTAGAGTAATAATTGTTTGATGTCACTTATGTGGTATATGCCTGTGTATATATACTACTACCGTCTAGTAAGACGATATCAAACAAATGTCTAACCCTATTGTGTTATGTTCTGTCAGAACATGGCACCAAGAAAAACTGTGAACGCTCGTGATCAACCTCCTCCTCCTCCACTGCCAAAGACTGCTGAAGAGCTGAACGCTCTACTAGAGGAAAGAATCTCTGCAGCTATCGCCCACTACGAGGCAACCCGCACTGCAGACAGTGGTGGACCAAGCAATGCCAGACATAATGGGAATGGAGATTCATCTGGAGGAAACGCGGTTCAGGGCTGCACTTTCAAGCAGTGTCTCGACTGCAAACCAATGAACTACGACGGCACAGGAGGTGCAGTAGCATTTGTGCGCTGGACGGAAAAGACTGAAGCCAATATCCGCATGAGCAAGTGTATCGCGGATCAGCAAGTCACCTTTGCTACTGGGTTGTTTGTTGATGAAGCTCAGACATGGTGGAACTTACAAGTCCAAACCTTGGGTGATGATGCCGCTTATGGCCTGACTTGGGATGAACTAAAGGAAAGAATGAGAGAGAAGTATTGCTCTCGTGCTGAACTCCAAAGACTGGAAACGGAGTTCTGGCACTTGACCATGGAAGGTGCTGAAATTAATGGGTATACTCGAAGGTTCCACGATCTGTCTAGAGTGCTTCCCTACATAGTGACTCCCGAATTTAAGCGCGTTGAACGCTACATTTGGGGACTGGCCCCAGAATTTCGCGGCATGGTAACTTCGGCCAAACCTCAAATAATCACCGAGGCTGTAACTCTGGCTGCCAGCCTTACTGAAGATTGTGTTCGTATGAAGAAGCTATCACTGAACCCAACAGAGGAGACCGAGACGCATGCTGAGTCGTCCGGCGACAAGAAAAGGAAACATGCAAACCTGAATCAAGCAACTCGTAACCACAAGGGTTCCAACAAGAAGCGTGACACTAACCCGCCTCAGGAGGCGAAATCGCTTGCAGCCATGAATGACACTCTAACTAAGGGATACCTGGGCACTCTGCCCAAATGCAATCGGTGCAAGCGTCATCACGAAGGAGTCTGTCGCGTCCCAAAATGTGACAAGTGTGGAAAACTGGGTCACCATACTGACGACTGTTGGGGTAAGGGAAATAGGAACGGGAATGGAAACCGCAACGGTGCTGGTAATAGGAACGATGATGGAAATGGAAATGGCGATGGTAATAGGAATGGTAACGGGAACGGGCGGAACCAAGGATGCTTCAGTTGTGGAAGCAAGGATCATTTCGTGAAAGATTGCCCAGGGGGAAACAACGCTCAGGATCGAGCATTTGTGATTGGAGCAAGGAACGCACGCGAGGACCCTAACGTGGTCACCGGTACGTTTCTCGTTAACAATCACTTTACATCCATACTATTTGACACTGGTGCCGATTATAGCTTCATGTCTGTGGAATTTAAACGTATGCTTGGAATAGAATCTAGTAGATTAGATATTCCTTATTCTATAGAGCTAGCCAATGGTAAACTTGTTGAATCGGGGGAAGTTGTTAGAGGCTGCACACTAGAGCTTGGTGAACGAAGATTTAGCATCGATCTCTTACCTATTCAATTGGGTAGCTTCGACGTAGTGGTCGGAATGGACTGGTTGTCCAAGAACAAAGCTGAAGTTATTTGTCACGAGAAAATCATTCGCATCCCTCTGGCGAATGACGAAACTCTCATTGTGCATGGAGAAAAACGAGACGCGCCTCTGCGAATCATCAGTTGTATGAAGGCACATAAGTGTTTAAGGAAAGGATGTGTTGCCTTCCTAGCGCATGTTGTAGACAAGAAGGCTGAGGATCCGAAACTTGAAGACATTCCTGTGGTGAAGGAATTCTCTGATGTTTTTCCCGAAGATTTGCCAGGACTACCTCCGCAACAACAAGTCGAATTCCGTATAGACTTGGTCCCAGGAGCCGCTCCTGTAGCCAAGACACCCTATCGGCTTGCACCATCCGAAATGCAAGAATTATCTACACAACTCCAGGAGTTGTTGGATAAAGGATTCATAAGGCCAAGCTTCTCGCCTTGGGGAGCTCCAGTATTGTTTGTAAAGAAGAAGGATGGAACACTGCGGATGTGTATCGACTATAGGGAACTGAACAAGCTCACTATCAAGAATCGGTATCCATTACCGAGGATTGATGACTTATTTGATCAGTTGCAAGGATCAAGCTACTATTCCAAGACCGATCTTCGATTTGGATACCATCAGTTAAGGATACAAAAAGAAAGCGTACCAAAGACTGCATTCCGAACGCGTTATGGGCACTACGAATTTCTTGTGATGCCATTTGGATTGACGAACGCACCAGCGGTCTTTATGGACCTGATGAACCGCATTTGCAAACCATATCTCGATAAATTCATGATTGTATTTATCAATGATATCCTGATTTACTCGCGAACGAGAGAAGAACACGAACAACACCTCAGAACCATTCTGGAACTACTGAAGAAAGAGAAACTTTATGCAAAGTTCTCAAAGTGCGAATTCTGGATTCGCGAAGTACAGTTTCTTGGTCACGTTGTGAATGAGAAGGGCATCCATGTAGACCCATCCAAGATAGAAGCCATAAAGAATTGGGAAGCCCCCAAAACCCCAACTGAAGTTCGACAATTCTTGGGCTTAGCGGGCTATTACCGACGTTTCATCGAGAATTTGTCTAAGATAGCTCAACCGCTAACTACCCTCATGCAGAAAGACAAGAAGTACGACTGGGGTGGCAAGCAGGAAGAAGCCTTCCAACTACTCAAAGACAAGCTATGCAATGCACCGATACTATCATTACCCGAAGGCACTGAAGACTTCGTGGTATACTGCGACGCTTCACGACAAGGTTTGGGTTGCGTGCTTATGCAGCGCCAAAAAGTTATCGCTTACGCTTCAAGACAATTGAAGGTACATGAAAGGAACTATACCACTCACGATTTGGAACTCGGCGCGGTGGTATTCGCCTTGAAGATCTGGCGACACTATATGTATAGTACGCGATGTACAATCTTCACAGATCATAAAAGCCTACAACACATATTTGATCAGAAAGAATTAAACATGCGCCAGCGTCGGTGGGTCGAGCTGCTAAACGATTATGACTGTGAGATTAAATACCATCCTGGAAAAGCAAACGTTGTAGCAGACGCGTTAAGTCGAAAAGAAAGGGTTAAGACCCTAAGGGTTCGAGCATTGGAAATGACTATTCGAACGAACCTCACCGCACGCATTCGTAACGCACAACAAGAAGCTCTCAAGGGAGAAAACCGTAAAGCTGAATACCTCCGGGGTATGTTGAAATATATGGCACCAAATGAAGAAGGAGCCTTATACTTTAAGAAGCGTATTTGGGTTCCACTCTATGGTGGCATACGAGAAGTCATTCTTGATGAAGCGCATAAATCGAGATACTCGATCCATCCAGGATCGGACAAGATGTATCAAGACTTGAAAGAATATTATTGGTGGCCGTGACTTAAAAGCGATGTTGCTGTTTACGTTGGAAAGTGCCTAACCTGTGCTAAGGTTAAGGCTGAATATCAAAAACCGTCCGGCCTACTACAACAACCAGAGATACCCATGTGGAAGTGGGAGCAAATCTCGATGGACTTCATAACGAAATTACCCAGGACCCCGAGAGGGCACGATATGATATGGGTAATAGTCGATCGGTTAACGAAGTCAGCGCACTTCCTACCGATCCGAGAAAAAGACAGCACTGGAAAGCTTGCTGAGATATACTTAAAAGAAATCGTGGCACGACATGGAGTGCCAATCTCAATTATTTCAGACAGAGATGGACGCTTTGTCTCAAGAATCTGGCAATCATTTCAGGAAGCCTTTGGGTCTCAGCTAGATCTAAGCACGGCATTCCATCCACAAACAGACGGTCAGAGCGAACGGACTATACAAACGCTAGAAGATATGTTTCGCGCATGTGTCATGGACCTAGGCGGCAGCTGGGATACTCACCTACCGCTAGTTGAGTTCTCCTACAATAACAGTTATCATACGAGCATAAAATCCGCACCGTTCGAAGCTCTGTACGGCCGCAAGTGCCGATCGCCCTTATGTTGGGCAGACGCTGGAGATAAACGTATGGTTGGTCGTGAACTGGTACAAGAGACAACCGACAAGATTACGCAAATCCGAGAGCGCATTAAGGCGGCTCGAGATCGACAAAAGAGCTACGCAGATCAAAGACGAAAACCACTAGAATTCGAGGTAGGAGACAAAGTTTTGTTGAAGGTCTCACCTTGGAAGGGCGTAGTCAGATTCGGAAAACGTGGGAAGCTGAACCCACGATACATCGGACCATTCAAGATCTTACAAAGAATTGGTACCGTGGCATACAAGTTGGAACTACCGGAAGAACTTAATGGAGTACATGATACGTTTCATGTATCCAATCTCAAGAAGAGTCCAACACAAGAAAACGTAATCATCCCGGTGGATGAAGTGCATATTGATGACGCCCTTCGATTTACAGAACAACCCGTTGAGGTTACTGACTAGAAAGTCAACAAGACCAGGAGGAGCACTGTCAAACTTGTCAAAGTACGTTGGAACTCTAAGCACGGACCCGAGTACACATGGGAACGTGAAGACCAGTTCAAAGAAAAGTATCCCCACCTGTTCAAGAAGACACCTGCGAGAGTCAGTTCAGCCTGAATTTCGGAACGAAATTCTTTTAACGGGGGGAGACTGTGACAACTGGCACCAAACCGGTAATTTCCATACACTTTAATCATTATTTAATGACTGCAATTATGTGCTTAAATGTCAACATTATCTGATTTCATACTATACGAGTGAATTCATGCATGTTTTATACTACAAAATATTGCTTTATGCATTAACAAGAGCGTTGCGTCAGAAATACTAGTAAACTCACCGGTAAGACACAATATGCCAACAACTCTGCAGAAAGCAGTCAGACAATAAAATTGGAGCCTAGGTGTAGGTCCAATGACGAGAATGCAATAAAACCTGAGAGAACATACAAGGGTTCACATATAGGCTTTCTGGAGACTAAAATACGCACTAAAAAGCACTCGAAACGCACTTTAAGTGCAGAATTTTTCTAAATTCAGCTATAACCAGCTTTCAAACATATAAATATCATGCAGAATTTACGTTCTATCGTCCAGAATATTTCCCTAAGTGTCGGGAATTGAAAGGGGTGCAAAAGGGTATAAGAAAGACGCTAAACGGTGCAATTTAACACTTAACGAACCGGTACTTAACCGAACAACCGGACATTACCCGGGACACCAAAATTTTTCCAAACACATTGTTTATTTATTTCTTGGCTAGTCGTGATCCCCGAACACCCTAACACCCACTACATATCAAATAAATACCCTATGTAAGTAACACTTGGAAACTAACTAACTATTACACTCTAGTTACAAAATATTTACAACCAACCCCCCCCCCCCAACCGAATTCGGTCCCCTTGTGGACCCACCATATTTCCACACCATGCTCTTATATCTTGTGCTAGATTTTATTCAATTGTTTAGTAGATTGTTTGCTTGTAAATCTTACCAAGATATGTGAACATATCTTATAAAGACATGGCCAATATCATTCTCATCATCACTTCAAGATCACACCTCTCATCTTCACTCTCTCTCCCTCTTTCGGCTCACCCCAAACCCCCACCATCACCACCCCAAGTCCACCATCATCCTCCATTTTCAAGTCCCATTTAAGCTTAAAGGTTGATACAAGAAGGCTTGCTACTTGTGGAGCTTCAAATGAGCCTTGTTTCTTGCTTCTTCATCATCATCTTTTTCTCATCATCTTCACTAGATTCTACCCTAGCCTTGTGCTAGTAGTAAGTTACTTATACACCCTTGATCATCTTGTTTTTGTAGTTACAAGTTGTAGTATGATGTATGAACACTAGAAGAATTTAAACAAGAAACTTGAACATAAAAGATTTAAACATAAATCTCTGCATAAAGAAGCATGAGTTGAGAGATGATGATACATGATAAATCTACGTTAAATAAGAAACAACCTGCTGTAAAGGACTTATGGTATGATATAAATCATTATTAGACGGAATGGTGATCGTATGGGTACCTTTTAGTGGCGTTTAACTATAAAGAAGCATGCTGATTTGCATTTTTAGCCAACTTCAACGGGCTGTAAACTGATCATTATAATTCGAAAAACTGATTTTCTGAAGTCTAAATTATGTATTTTCGAAAAACGAAGCAAATGGCACTGGAATCATATTTTTTTGAAGTAGTTTACTATTTTAAAAGACCCGTTTTGTAACAGCAGCTAAAGCTGAGTTTTTACTGCAGTAAATGGGTGATATGTTTTTAGTCATAACTTGAAACCCATGTTGAATCAGCTCATGAAAATTGTATTGTAGATGACCACTGATATCGTAGTAATTCTCCCGCTGGAATTTCGTCAATCGGACTCACAATAAATTTTAGATGAATTAATTCGTAAACTGCAATAAGAAAGCGACAAATCTGATTGCAGTCCGGGAAATAAATTTTTATAAAATATTGGTAATGAACTGGACCTCGAAATTTTTACACAATAATATTTGGATCGTATAAGACATTCTGTAAAAATTTGGGATTTTTTGGAATAAGATAACCATTTTATTAAAATGTCCGAAAACAGTCCAGTTTTATATATATTAAAACTGAAACGACAAAAAGTAGTATCTTGCATGTCAGAATGTCGGGTTGATTATTTACGAACGATCTAACGTGTTATATGTTAAAGAAAATGATACGCTACTTAGCATGGACACCTCCATTTACAAAGGAGACTATGGCGAAATTTTCTGAAAATCCTAACACTTAGTAAATATTTTCTAGACAAATGTTTGCTAGTGTGTTCTAAACTATGCTTTTCGAATATAAACCTGGCCATAATTTTTGTAACAAAAATACACATACAAGATACATAATTCGGGTGCAAAATACAAGAAACTTATATTTATTTTTGAGAAAATAATATAAGTAAGACACATAGTTAAAAATATAAATTATTTTTAACACCAGAATACGTATACAAAAGACAGTGACTTGTACTTGTGCGATACAAGTCTAGTGACTAACGTTAAGAAAACACGTATAGGTCACGACGTTAATTAAGCAAATCCGGTGAAGTTTAGGACGCAAGGAACACAAAGTTGTGAGTTCATGTTCCCCCTTTTCTCTTAACTGTTTTCAGTTTTATAACTTCGGGGGTGAAATACATGTTACAAATATTACAATGTTTATAAATGGTATGATACATAAACAAGAAGCACTCTTGGTGATAACTAGTACCAAGTATGATGCGTTTTGAGAAATGATACAAGAAATGTTACAAGAAATTCGTGTCACGAATAGGGTACCATAAGCACCATTAATCGTATACATACTTAGACCGCAGAACAAAAGGTTAGATCTAATGGGTTTCAGGGCAGCCCCACTCTCGGTGGCAACTAGTACCGAGTAGTGTTTTTGTGTCTCCGTCGTGAATCGACAACTAGAAAAATGCCTATTGTTTGGATGCTTCCTATGTTGTGTCACATGTTAATGGCTTTGCAACCCATTAACAAAGTTAATACATACAAGATTACTTGATTTATACAGGAATACTTAAGTTGTACAATATACAGACATACTTGACTTACATGAGATACAGAAATACGTGATTTATACGAAATATATACCATGTTTTCATACAAAGTATACAAACGTGAAATACAAATACTGCATGAATTCACGCCAACATTATGTTGACATTTTTTTTTCTTCCAAAAACTCACATGTATTTCAGGTAACTAGGATGGATGTGCGCGCGGTCTTACTCATGCTCGTGGATGTCGTTTATGTTTATCATTCAATAAAGTTGTAACTTTTCAGACAAAATGTTGTCTTGTGATGTAAACACTAAAACTACAATTTCGGTTATGTAATGTTTGGCATTTGAAGTTATTTTATGAGCATGTAGTTTGTTTACCAATCGTATGCAATGAAAACCTTTCATGATCACACATCGTGCTTCCGCCGCAGAAAGGGGTGTGATAGAGGGGGGGGTTAGGTTTTTGGGTGGTTGTGGTGGTGGTGGGGTGGTGGTTTAGGTTTTGGATAGTGATGTAGTGGGTATAGTTTTTAGGTTATTGAACACTTGTTACTGTATAAATTTTTCTTACACTTGTTACAATTAGATGTGTTATACAATAACTTTAGCATAATGTTATATTCACATTATTTATACACATTATAGGTCAAACTCTATCAATAATGTTATATATACACATTATTTACATAACATACCATATAGAAAAAGCTTAAGTTGTAATAGAGAGAAGTAGGCAAGTAATACATAATTTATAATTTATAATAAAACTGTAGTAGAACTTTGCCGATATATGATATACTACATATAAAGGTATTTAAATACAAAGGTTGGGTTATAATGCTAGACTAGGTGTACACCCGTGTGAACACACGGGTTTGTTTTAATAACGATCGGAAGCAAATACTAAAAACATATTATAATATATTAAATCAATTCTTTATGTTTAGTTACATGTCTTTATAAAACAATGTTAAAGACAATTTGTTTTAGTGTACATGTTTGATATAAAAATAAGGTAAATAATTGATAATATTTTGTAGAAAATGAAAGCATGACCTAATTTTATGTTGTCTAATAACTTCTTATATATGATGTTAATTTTTTTTGACACATTGTTAGTGTAAAATTCAGTAAAGGTCCATTGTTATTGTATAATTCGATAATACTAAAAACAGATTATAATATATGATTTAAATTCTTTGCATTTAGTTACATATCTTTATAAAACAATGTTAATGAAATTATGTGTTAGTGTACATGGTTGATATACAAATAAGCTAAGTACTTGGTAATATGTTGTCTAAAATGAAAACATGAACTAATATGTTGTTTAAAATGAATACATATCTTTATAAAATGTCTTTTTTATACCCTCAAATCTTAATGATAAACATATATGATTAGAACATTCACACTTCTCAATAAAATCATTTTCATCTTCTCTCAAGTCCCAAAACACAGAACTTCATCTTCATCTTCATCTTCAATCATCTTCATCGGATCATCTTCATCTTCATCGAAATCATCTTCATCGGAATCATCTTCCTCTTCTGTAATCTCCACCGATTATCAGCTTCATCTTCATCTTCATTATCTTCATCTTCTATAACAATCGAAGGTAATATCACATACCTAAAACATGATTGACACTATGTTTTTTATATGCTAGAATGTAACAGTTTTTGTGTGAAAATATTGTTTGATTCTTGTGGGTTTTTGTCTCGGGTATCAAAACAGAGGTTTGGGTTTTGTTTATTATGAAGGTTTGTTTCAGGTTTTATATGAAAATATTGTTTGATTCTTGTGGGTTTTTGTCTCGGGTATCAAAACAGAGGTTTTGTTTGATTCTTGTGGGTTTTTGTCTCGGGTAGCAAAACAAAGGGTTTGAATGTGTTTTCGGTTCCTCATATGAGATCAACTGTGTTTTGGTTTTGATTCTTGTGGGTTTTTGTCTCGGGTATCAACTGAGTATATTGTTCAAAATGTATCATTGATTTCTATAGTTTCAGATCTCATGTGATTATTTGGCTGATTCTTGTGTGTTTTTCTCTAAAAACAATTAGAGCACAGATCTAGGTTGTTTATTGAAACTATGATACTTGTGGGTTTTAATTTCTGAATCAAATGCGAAGAAACAAATGATGGAAATTGATAAAGCGCATCAGTGTGTAGTTATTTGAACACATCAATATTGATACTTGAAATGTGAAAATTGATTTTTGGTTATTTGAGAATTGTTTAAAAAGATGAACTAAATCAGAATTAAATTTTATACAAATGAACTGATCGGATCAGTTTCGGATTGATGTGTTCATCATATTGATTTTTGGTTTGATTCGATGATATGTGTTCCTCATATTGGTAATTTGAATGTGTTTATATTGGTCATTTGAGAATTGTTTAATAAGATGAACTAAATCAGAATTAAATTTTATACAAATGAACTGATCGGATCAGTTTCGGATTGATGTGTTCCTCATATTGATTTTTGGTTTGATTCGATGATATGGGTTCCTCATATTGGTCATTTGAATGTGTTTATATTGGTCATTTGAATGTGTTTTATTGTACAGAATGGCTGCGGATGTAAAGATATGCAAAAAACCAAGCACGAAGGCGAGAACACTTGACAACCTCCTAGAAGATGGTGCGGTGCACATAAGGAAGTAATTGATCAGAACGATCAATTGTATATGAATGAATATAACCCCAGTGGCAGATATGTAATTAGCGAGCTCTGGAATTTCAAGGAAAATCGAAGAGCTACACTGGGGTTATATTCATTCATATATGAATGAATATAACCTAAGTGGTAGATATGTAATTACCTACACTGGGATTATATTCATTCATATCTGCTACATTCCGAAGTGCACCCATCAGCAAGGATGCACAATTGCTTGTGGTGATACGACATTTTGTCTCTGTATTGTATGTTACGGTCTTTTGTTATCGAGTCTGTAAGTCCTGTCAAGTCTACGAAGTTGGTATGACGTGTTTTCTCTATATTGTATGTATTAAAACTTTACATTTAATATACAATTTAGGCTTTAATAATTTGTTATATATAGTATACACATAATTATTAGATTGCATTTATTTAAAAAAGATTTGATTATTAGATTGCATTTATTAGATTTAATATACAATTTAAGCTTTAATTTTTCTCAAAAAATTATTTGTTCAGGTTTGATATAGAAATAATCTAAGTAATTGATAATATGTTGTCTACAAATCCGATTATTAATCATTTCTAAATGTTTTCTAACCATTTGTATCTAAAAATCAGATTATATGAATGAATCCGATTATTAATCATTTCTAAATGTTTTCTAACCATTTTTAACATCAGCACCTAAACAATGATTGTTTATTTTTAAGGTCAAAACAAACTCTTAAATAATAAGTCAAGAAGTCGAACACATACAAAAGAGAAATATTGATCATGGTGTTTTCACTTCCATGTTTATAAACTTGCATATTTTTTTCTATTACATATCAAATTAGACTCTACATACAAAACATGGAATAGAGATAACCTTTAACATACCCTAAAAATACCTTACGAACTCACAATTTGTAAACTATGATTCAACCCGAAAACCGACCCAGAATCATTTAAGCATGGCTTCCTCTTTGCTCACTGTTTTGGCAGCCGCAACCATCGCTTATAACGGTTGTTTAGACAGCATTACCAGTCCCAAAACTGTACCTAATTGCATGTTGTTGGTATTCCTTTTCTTGTTTTGTTATGGTACTCGTTACCCCTACTATCCAATGTTATTTGACCACTGTTTACAGCATCGAGGCACCACCCACGCAGCCACAAACAACCCAAATCGTTGCTGCCCCAACACAAGGATTTGCTCCAGAAACCGTAGGACGCATGACAATGTGGTCTGGTTCGCTGCACTTTTATAACAAAGTCCTTATGTTAGTTTTTCAATTATAATTAAATCTCTTTTTACTACACCATTACCTATAGAGTAAACTCAATAGGAAGTATCTAATCGTTAATACGAATCAAGTTACCAGAGACTATCATAAATAAGCCTTGTGTAAATTTACCTGTTTAAATACGTTGATTTTTTTTGTCCAAATAAGCACCAAGCAATATCAAATCCATTCCACAATGAGCATTTTATGCACTTGATTTTTAAGTCCAGTTGAATGTAAAAACACATCTGCATCAACATCAACATCATCAAATAAAGTCTAAGTTTAGCACATGAATGAATAAAATTTCGTTCAAAAAGTTCAAAATAATACACTTAATACTCCAATCAATTCTTAATGTTAAACTATGTTTATAATAATAATAAACGATGTTAAAGCTATATATGGGGTATGTCAGTCAAAATTCAATAATCTCAGCATGTACCCTATGATAGAGATTCATTATCTCTATAACTTATCAGTTTATATTCTACAAACTCTTAGCGACCAATTAGGATGAATTTCATTTTAGAACGAACATAACTAAAAGGTTTAACTTTATCACAATTATAATTAACTCATGATTAATAACAGTTTTAAAATCTAACCATTACCTTGAACCTAATGACTTTCATGCCAAGATCCAGGGATGTTTGGGATACTTAGCAGCAACCTTTCGTACAATATCGTAGGAAAACCCAAACAGTGTTTCTGGCTTTGGTGCAGCCTTTCTTGCATTGTCAATGTCTGCAAAAAACCTAAATCAGAAAGGTTGGAAATAAAATTTGAAATCGGTAAATATAATAAACCTACCACTTACGTAGATTCAGGCCACCTTAACCTTCATAATGCTTTTTCCTAATGTTTTCTTTGCTTTTTAGGGGGAAGATGGGTGCTTCTCTCCATAGGGCATACAAAGCACAGATTGTTGGCGGAAGCCCGCCACATTTAACATATAAAGTTTTTTTATATGTTAAATATGGCGGGCTGCCGCCAATAACCTGTGTTTTGTATGCCCTAGGAGAGAAGCACCTATGTTCCCCTTAAAAAGCAAAGAAAAACATTAGATTTTTGGATTTGATGTTTTTCGATGCTGAAAGGTCATTAGTGATGACTGTGTGATCATGCTTTACCTGAGAACAAATGCACCAAGTTAAGCTCAAGGTTTTTCAACTTGATCAAATGTCACTTATACCCTTTAATAAAGACCTTGTTCGTTTTTTGCACGCCCTGTTCATTTTTTTTAATGTTGAAACAACGTTAAAACCTAAAACCCTATGCTGAAGTGTTGTTTTTTGCACCTGATTGGGCCGAGGCGTCGCCTCAAAACGCTTCACGTGTTTTGACGCTTCAGAGCAAATAAAACGTTTTGCCAAACGGTTAACACTTTAAGCGAGCTTAAAGCGCGCTTTTTTAAACTAAGTTTCCAACACAAGAAAACTACACAATTGTTTTATTCTATTTTTTACTATTTTCTTCTTTAGCACATTAAATGTAATAATTGAATGTGATAAGAAAAGCAGTGTGACTTACAGGAAGTGACTCCCATATGGCTTCATCAGTCAAATGTTCTTCATTTACTGGAAGTAACGCCTTGCACATTCTGTACACATTACAAATCTTGTTTTCAGATTATAGGGTTACTTATTTCAATATTCATTTACAAAATCACCCACAAATAAAACTAAAGTGACCTAATGGTCGGACCATGGGTTCCCTTCAATAATCAGATTAACAAACTTAGAATGCTTGTACTCCAATTACTGTGTAGATCTCAGTTGATATGGAAGCAACCATAACAGAGGATACTCAATGGTATTTAATGCTCGGACCATCGGTTCCCCTTCAACAATAACTTGAGGTAAGCCTACAACAGGAAACAACACGTCATAAACCCAAAATTTTAACCAAATTTTAACGAAACAACACGTCATAAACCCAAAATTTTAACCAACCAGTAGCAATCTTGGATAAAAGAAACTGGTAAAACTAAAATTGCAAAATTATGAAAGCAGTGAAACTTTGAATATTCAATAATAAACCATAGTATTACAAAATTATGATTTAGAAAAATAATAAAAATTAAAAATTAAACATTACAATTAACACTTAATAGAATATCTCGTTCTCTCGTCTTCTTCCATGCAATTTCGTTTTTTGTTTTAATTTGTAGATCTGCTAGCATATCACAGGTCTTCTGATCCTGTTTCAGCAAATTTGTAATAAACTCTTCTGCTTTTTGTTTAAACTCTGTTGAAGTAGAAGAGGCAACTTCATCTAGCAGTGCAATGCTACTCCAGGTTTGCTTATAATATTTATCACTAACAATAGCAACCTTTTGGTTGAGTTCTTCCGCGTTTCTTTGTTCTTGGAGTGACCAGGTTGAAAATTCGATTTTAAGATCAGTGGTATCGGACCAGTGGTAGAAGGTTTTCCTTGCCATTTAGGAAGAATGTAAGTGTTTTTGGACAATTTGTTTTAGGATGAATGTTTTTTTTTTAAACTGAAGTGTTGATGTTTTCAAGTAAAATAATAATGATGCTTTATAGTGTTTAAAATCTTTGATAGAGAAAATGAAGAGACATCTCCTAATTATGATAACCTTTTTTTGAAGGTTTCAATTTTGTTCCTTGGTTTTCTACATATTTAATTTTACTTGTTTTCCCGTGAAAACTCATTTTTCAAAGGTTTTGCATTAAAATGCTTAATAGGATAACTGAACAGGCAATTCCCATATACACGTTTTTTACTCTTAAATCATTAAATGTACATGGTTTTTAAGTATAAATGTTAATTTAAAGTTTGCCTTTAAAGCTGACCTTTGGGCTGTTACATATAGTATATAATAGCATTGCCAATAATTTTTTTTTCATCAAAACAGATTCATTCAGTGAAACAAAAGTGCAACTATTATTGTTTTGCCTTTGTTCTTATAAATATATTAGAATGGAGTCATATACTTTTGCAAAATCTGACGATTTCAAGCAACGCTTTATTAAACAAATCGAAGACCAAGTCTTGGCTGATAGATCTACTCTTCAAGAGTTAAAGAGGTGTTTTAACGGACTGGAACTTGGTCTGCTGACAAGAGACCAAGTTTCGAGGGACTTGAGGGCAATGCCGACTACTTCCGTTCGTGACCTGTGTGTTGCGAGTAATATAGAATGTGGAGAAAGAGATCTGGAGTTCATGAGAAAGATCAATGAGATACACAGAGAGGTTCAGTGCTCCATGGAGTTGAAGTTAAAGTTCCCTGATTCTTGCAATTAGAGTTAGATGTCTCTGATTAGTTTTCTTTTTTATATGTAATTGCTACTTTCTTAATACAGGAAGTATTTATTAAGTATTGTTTTTTTATCACAGTTTAGTTTTACATCTTTTCATGAGTTTGAAGATAAAGAGACGGTCTTCCATTTTCGATAAATTAGAAAATATTTCATCTAAATTTTTTTTCTTAACATTGTTGTTTGGTACCATGGATGATCTGTTTAATGTTCATTTATGTGCTGACTTTAACAATTTTGGAAGCGAAATACTTTCAACAAACACGGGTAACTTTTTCCTTAATTTTAATTAAATTAAGATTATTTGGTACTTGTAGATATTCTGGGGCTAAAGTCAAAAGCTACATTAGGGACAACAGCACTCAATATGGTACTCTTACAGACTCAAGTGTAGTTGTTTGATCAATTGATTCTAATGTTTTATTAGCATTTTATTGATTCTTTGTTAGTTACATTTGATGGTGATCATATGAATAGTTAAGATCTATGAAAAAATTCAATTCAACGAAAGTTAAGTACCTTTTCAAGCTGATGTATTAAAATACTTCTACAAACTTCAATTCGATTATATCTCGGTCACACAGCCACCACAACTTCCGGTCGTTCCCAGCTCTCCTGCAGAATCAAAACTTAATTAGGTATTTAATTAAAAACTTGATGAACACAATTCAAAGAACAATTCTGCCTTGTCCTGTATCTGAGCATAATGTGCAAATTATACAAGATTAACTACTTACATGACAGTTAATTTATACAAGATTGTTTGGTAGTTGTATATATTCTAGGGCTAAAGTCGAAAGGTCCATTGGTGGGAGCAGCAATCAATATGCTAGTCTTATAGACTCAAGTTTATATCTTTTAATATATGTTCGTTTATTTAACAACATATTTTGATAACAAACGAAGTTGAACACGAAAATAATTTTATAGCCCTGAGATTAGAAAAAGACGTATAACAGGCAAGAAAGTAATTTTATGAAACCATGTTGAGGTAAAATGAGAAAAACAACCGTGTAGTCATTTAAGATGATTTTCGTCCTAATTTACAGCACACGGGTGACAATAAAAACCCTAATGAAGGCTACCTTCAACCTAAATAATCCTAGAAATCAACCTAAAACAGTCTACAACACCCAAAAGTTAGAGTTTATACTATGCAGCTTTCTTAAAAAAGCCCTCGGAAACACACAAAAAGATTCAAACTGAAACTAAGTTACAACATAGCAATGTTGAACTTCTACTCTAATCACATTGTTTTACACCATGAATGACAATATAAAGTACACGCGTTTGATACATACCAGAAGTCTTTACGATAGAACAACCATTAGTTGTTGGAAACATGAAGCTTTGACCTATCAAAAAGTTTGATGGTTGTTTTGGTATCTCCAATGGCCTAACTACACTTTCAAGCCATTCAATAGCTTTAAACCTTGTCATAGCTACAAAAAATGAAAAAAAAAATCAAATAATCAACAACGTTTCTATTGTTTTGTTAGAAAGAATTTGAAGGCAAAATTTAAAATTATACCTTAGGGTTTAGGACTTTCCTTGAAGGTAGAGTAACACTAAACAATACCGTTTCAAACTTTAGCGAAAACAACACTAAAGGATACCGTTTCGTAATTATGACATCAGCGAGGACTACATAGCATAGCTGAGAAGTTGACACGTAGCCAATTCTATGTCATTATCTAAGCTCCCTTAATAGATAACATCATGTTCAAGATAACCTCTTTCGTGTTCATGTGAGCAAGAAGAGAGAAAGACACAAACGATGTCTCAAACACAGTTCACATGATACGGATTTGACACCTGAACCTGTATCATCTGAACTATGTTTCACACCTCCTTTGTGTCTTCCTCTCTTCTTGCTCACATGAACACGAAAGAGCTTATCTTGAACATGAGTAATGACACAGCTGTCTTCTACCTCCATCGCTAGATTCAAAGGGCAAATATGGTCAAAATCAACAAACACAAGATTCATAATATTTAATGTTTTGAATGTGATGGTTCATACCTTTAAGATGAAATCGAAGTTGGTGAACAGTCTTACATCAGATGCAATGTACCTACGCAAGAGACATCAATTAGTTTGAGCAAATAGAAAAAACTCATTTAAATTACCTAAATACCTAATTTCATGACCTAAACTCTACACAATTTAAATTATCAACAATTTTCATCATCCAGAAATAAACCAATCTGACGATTAAACAACTCCTCTTAACAGTTTTAATAGAATTAATAGCACACGCGAGTTTTAAAACAATTAATAACAGTTTTAATAACAATTGCAGCAATCTATATAATATTTACCGTAGGAAAGTATTGACAGCCCAATCATCAATGTTCGTTTCATCGTCACTTCTTTCTTCTTCGTTCTCGGATCTTTAGCAGGCTGCACAACAATTACCATAACTTTACCTAAACAATAATCCATGGGCATATTAAAAATCAAATCTTTTTTAACCCCAAATCGAAAAACATCCAAAACACGATGGAAAATCAATAAGAAGATCTAAAATCACCAATTCTATTAACAATTTATGATAAGAAGATCTAAAATCACCAATTCTATTAACACGATGGTCAAACACCAAGATTTATCATAAAAAGAACAAAAGGTTTAATTTTTTCTATCTTTTCAGTCAATAAAAAGAACATAACAAAAGGCACAATTCATTTACAGAAAACCAAAATTACCTGCCCACATGACAACCCCACCAGCATTTTCAATTCTCCCCCTTTCATCACTAAATCAAAGGTTCTCGCAGGTTGGAACCACAAAAACCTCACCCCTAGACTCATTCATTCAACCTAAAATCAATATAAGACAAATAGAGTAGAGAGTGAGGTTGGTTTAAATATAACAATTGATTAAATGAGCTAAAATGAGATAATACGTACAACTGTCATACCTTCTCCACTTTTTCTTGGTATAGATTTGTTCAGTAATATGCAGTCGAAAACAACAAATTTGGATTAAATTAGCTTGTATCAAAGTTGAAAGCTCCTAAATTAACTGTCATAACAGTAGTATTTACATTTAGAAGACTTGTAAATGCTCTTTTTTAAAACCTCCTAAATCCTTTTTTATTAGAAAAAGTTAAATGCTCTTTTCAAATTTTATTTCCAACCTTACTGAACAATATTTGGCTGATAACCACCCCGAAGACTCGGTTTCCACCCAATACAAGCAATCAAATTGAAACATCATACAATTGTTTTTACATATTTTAATTTACATCAAATAAACAACTTAGAGGTGACAAAATAAGCGAGTCGGGACTCATTCACCTATAAAGATAAAATCCAACCCAAATGGACTAATTCATAAGCAAACAGGTCAAATTTGCCACCTTTAAGACAGATATATGACAATATGAGCAACATAAATAAAACTTTGGGATCTACGTAAGTACCATGAAAGAAGTTCACGCCTTGAATCCCTTGCACTTTCACTGTTCGGCTTAACATATCTTCTATGGTTGAGATCAAAATTTCTACCCCTATGCCTTCTCGGCACATGCTTTTTTATTCTTGGACCTATCTCTGTCTTGGTGTACATTTGGAACACATTTCTACTACTGAAAAATTAACCAGTTAGACGCCTAGAATACAACAAATCTCATCACAGAATAATTGTAGTAGCTTTCAACATTAAGAAAACAATTCACTTGTTTCAAAGCTACAATTTCTAAGAAACAAAATCCGAAAAACAACATACTTCCCATAACCTCATGAAACAAAACCGAATCGGACTACTAAACTGTATAATTCACACCTCACACTAAATTCAGCATCAATCAATCGAGATTCCTAAATTTTACATTAAGAAACTGAATCTTCAAATTATAAAACAAAATCATATCAACTAATATACTGCAGTAACTCTCGTAACCTTAAATTGATACTATAAACAATTCGTTCATCTTCAAATAATATCATACACCATCAAAATAATAATCATGAACAAAATATTGACCTAATCAACAAAACAGCCAAGATCAAATCTTTTTTAGGTTTGACTGAATACCCCACAATCTTAACTCAAATTCAAGCAAAACCCATATCACAGAAACTCCAAATTCCTAAATTTCTACAAACATATGTTATGATCAAGAACACAAACCCTAGAAGCAAAATCAGAATGAAATCAACAACGAATGGAATGAAATTGATGGCGCTATTGATGCAAACCTGAAGAGAAAGTAGAAGAAGATTTGGGTTTGGAATGTCTGGTGTGAGACCTAGCTGATGCTGCTGAAATCTTCTTCTTTACTTCATCATCATCACGATTTAACCCTATTTTTCCAACAAACTCAACTGAAATCATCATCATCATCACGATTTAACCCTATTTTCTCCATAAGCGATGAATGAGAGAACGAACCCTAACGACAGCTAGTCCTGTTCTTCCTCAGCTACATTTTCACCACCGCCTCCTCCTCCTCTTGTTAGCATCACCATCCCCGTCATCTCTCTCTCTCTAAAAAAACCTAAAGTGCAAAACAGAGATTGAAGGAGAACAATGAGATTGAAGGGAGTCAGTTTTAGGGAACAGAATCAAAGGCGAGAATGATTTGGGAGGTGGAGCCTAGGGATTTATCGAGAACTTCTATCAGGAACTTGGATTGATGGAGGTTTTCTTGTGGGAGATCTAAAATCAGATTTAAGAGGGAGAGAGAGAACGTAAGAGAAAGAAGGCAGTGGGTTTCTATTTTGAAATGAGAGAGAGAGAGATTATATGAGACCTGATTTTGAAAAGTATTGAAAACATTGTTTGAATTTGAAATTTAAAAGACCCGCTTTTTTTTCAACTTACCTTTATTAGAGATTAATCTCTAATATATATATAGATATATTAACATTTTAAATTGTGATTTATGACATCAGCGGAGTGACATCAGCCGAGTCTATGTGGCATATCTAAGAAGATGACAAGTAAGCAAAGTGAGGTCATGCTTTAAGCTCCTTTTATAGATAGTATAGATTATTAATATCCATATAACTAAAACCAAACCATAAACTCGGTAAATTTTTTGATAATTAAACTTTTACTATATTTTATGATTATGAGATCCTGTTTTTTTTTTTCATCTTTTAAACTATATTTTATAGTTTCGTCTTTTCATCATCATCAACGTTCATCAACGTTTAAACTGAAATGTGATGATTGTTTGCAGGAGGGACGCAAATAAAAAAGTTTGTAAACCACGTGACCGCAGATTGCAAAAAATGAAAGTGAAGGATAAATAGTAATCCCACCATATAACCACAAAGACACAAATTATCAATGTTTCAAATGGCGGTATTGTCACACCCCAAATTTCCAAGTGTTACCGGTGGGCCCGGTAGGGGAGTAACGTGACGTGGTTGGCAACATCATAGTCAAACAACACAATATATAAATGCACAGCGGAAGCAAAAGGATAAATATATTACAATCCGTAATAGTGTAACATCAAAGTATTACAACGGAAGTAAAGGATCCACAGACGGATCGTAAATAAAATAACATGGTTCAACAGACTTTAGGCATCTAAGCTTGCGAGACTCTTTATTGATGCTAGGAGTAGCCAGCCAATTCCAATTAGTACCTGCACTTAGCCTTTTTGGGAAAATACGTCAGTTTACACTGGTAAATACAATCAACCGACTCATTTTGAAAAGGGTTTAAGAAAATGATTGATTTGAATGCACATGGCACAAATAATATTTTATAACTTGGGATAATTATTTAAATATATAATACTTGTAGGGATTTACATGTTCCTTATGCGTTCAGTAGCCCGGATCGAGCCGGGTTAAAGATTAATCGACACACCACTATAATTAGGAGACACCAACGGCGTACGCCTACGCCGGGTGCTGAGGTCGTGGCCATTCGTAGAATGATGCCAGGGATATCCGGGACAACGGTCATTAACCCCCCAAAGGCTTTAAGTAAACAAAACAATATTAAACGAGGCATCTCAATACTTTCATTATCATACATTCAATCAAAGATTCAACGCCCCGACCAAGCGGTATTTTATATACCGTACCCCAAGCCCGTATAGGGAAAATAAGTTAAAAGTATTTACCTGAGCTAAATATAAATTCAATCCCAGCCGTATCAAATCAGCAAGTACAGATAGCTTTTACTGGGCTCCTAAATCTGGAACGAAGGTTTTTAATAACCTATTAGAATCCTAACGGGTCTTTGAATTTAGCCTTGACTTAGACCAATTAGTTTTCAAAAGGAAGATACGGTTCAAACGCATGATAAGGCGAAGACCGGAATAGAATGTGATTTAGACCCGAAAAGTTCAGAGACTTGTATAATATGGGTATTTCATACACATTCTGGATTTTGAGATAAAACCGATAAGGTTTGACCCGTTTCGGCTAATTTATGTAAACTAGTTACATGAACCGAACCGAACGCGTGATAAGCGTAACGGGTAACCGTAAGAGTCCTAAACAGGTTTCCTAAGTTAACATGCCCTAAATATGTTGTGATATCAGTAGGATACCTTCCATAATGCCCAAAACGAGTTAAATCTTATATTAAGCCCCGTAGGGGTATTTTGGTCATTTTAAAGAGTATAAAAGGAATTAATTTATCTCCTGTGATCCGGGTCTGATTAAATCAGTAAAATGGTTTATTTTAATAGGTTATAACATTTGGTTATAAGTCTTATATGTCAAAATAGTTTTAAACCCTAACTATGCGTATAATACGCGTATAAAGCCGTTTTAAGCGACGTACGGGTCCAAATACGATTCTGAGTTTCCTGATCAGTTAAACAGGTTCAAAACACTCTATTTAATATTTAAAATCAGTAGCAATTGGATTGGTGTCAAAAGGATTTGTAAAACTCATTTTATACTCGAAAAGGGTATATTTGGTATTAACCGAATCAAGGCGATAAACCTAGCTTATGATCAGTTAAAAATAATTAAAAATCTTTAAAAATCTCAAAATATTATATTACATCAGTGGGTAAAAGGTTTGGTGTCAAAAATTGGGTTTAGATAGGCTTTACGCTAATGACGCCGTTTAATTAATAAAATTGTTTATAATTTCGTCATTAAGCATAACTCCTAATCTAGACTTCCGATTGGCGTGAAAATTTACAGACATGATTAATAATCAGTATTAAAGACTTTTGCACTTTTACATTTTCTAAAATCTCGTTCTGAGGTCATAAGGGCATTATGGTCATTATTAGGCATTTAACGGAAACGTCGGATAGTTACGGATTCGGGTAGTATAAACGCAGAGGATTATACTAACATGTAACTAGGTCCTAATGGAACCCTAAGGCATGTCTAAATCTATTTAAACTGGGTCAGAACTGAGGTCAAAGCAAAAGTCAAACTTTTGCGTCTCTCGGTTCCGAATCGGTTCAAAACATAAAGTTGTCGAATCAAACAAGCGTATACAAGTTTTTATACTTATTTTCAGTTGGTAAGAATGATAAAATAGGCTATACGCCATTTACATCGCTAATCATGCATTAAACCAAACATAACAATTCTGTTGACTTTTTCGGAAGAAGTTTGACTCGATAAACGACCTAGTTAGGATTCGAATTAGTGAGTGCCCTTTTAGGGGTTTATCAACCATATAAATACCAACTTATAACAACCTTTGATTCGACTAAACTCTGGACCGATTATTTAATATCGAAAAGTCAAACCGTAGTTACGACGGTTTGATTTCTAGGCCATAAACTAAGTATGAATGAATTTAGAAAGATCAAAGGCACATACACACGTCTAATGGATGATATAGAATGTTTGTGGCCTGCTTGAATGATCCAGAAATGCTCAGAGGGTGAAATGAATGATGAATGAACAATGTTGCATATTGTGGGTCATTTAAACAACTTCAAACAAGCTTGGATGATTGACAACTAAGTCTAGGAGGAAACAATAACATCCACAAGTGTCCTACTAGCTAAAAACCATCTTAGGGCAGCCCAAGGTATGCCAAAAATCGATCAAAGTCGGTTAACAAACATGCAGGACACCTGCACATGTTTTCTGTCCAGATAAGGCAGTCGCGTAGCGCGACTGCCAAGCCTTTTAAGCCTCGCGCTACGCGAGGGTGTGAGTGACCTGATCAACAAGTTTCATTAATTGCAATTTCAGTCCCTGGTCCCCCGAAAGGTCGTTTTCACTTGGTTTTCTTGCATTTTGAGACTTTATATTTGACATGTGGGGCTTTAAGACTTATACCATCTTTGTTAAGTCCTCGGGTAACTTTGTGATCACCCGAAAAGCCCTAAATTTCAATGTTGCCGATTCTAACCCTCACACACGAATTTTATCACAACTTGCTCATACTATAACAAAACTTCATGAAATTTTTGTGGTACATTCTAGTGAGCATAATTAATCGTTACAAAGCTTCGGGTTTGTTAAAAGGTCACTCAGAGGTATAACTTAAACATGTTGGCACATTTAATCCCTGTAGTTTGTAATCTCTCACTTTCTTTCACAATTCTCTTCGTATGATCCATGATCTATTCGTTTAAGGTTATAAACATCATGTAGGGTTATTGTAAAGTATATTTATTCGTTGTTGACACTTTGAACCCTTATATTTACTTAGTTTCATTGTTTGTCAACTTTAGTCCCTCTAAAGTATTCTTTCACACGTTCAAAGCTTATGACACGTGTCAATACATTGTTGGACGAAATTTTCGGGGTGTTACATCCTCACCCCCTTAAAAGAAATCTCGACCCCGAGATTTACTGAAATAGATGAGGGTACTTTTCTTTCATCGTGGATTCAATCTCTCACGTGAATCCGGGACCTCTACGGGCATCCCATTTTACTTTACAATTGGTACTTGCTTCTTCGAAGCTTCTTAACCTGTCGATCCTTAATCGATATAGGATTTTTATCACATCGTATATCCGCATACCAATTTGTGATAGTGCTCCTTGACTTATTGGCGGAACACCTCCTTCTGTCACTAGTGTGCAATGTATTTCGAGCTCCGTCAAACTCCTTAAATAAGTTTTAGCTTATAAGATACCTGATCTTGATACATTCGATTTCCTTCGAATGATTCTATATATTCAGAGCTTAACTAGCCTAATAATTTCACAAATTTGGTACACCCTTCCTGGGTGATATCTTTTGTTAACCCATATTCCTTAATAAGAACTTAGGAAGTTTGCTATTTTCATAACTCCTCGGTTTCTTGCCATATACTGGCAACCTACTATCGATTATGGATTTGTATAATCTTATTTGTTGTCCCCCAAGCAACTTTCAGATCTTGATAATTGGGCTTACCAATTCTCTATCTAACACTAGACATTTAACATTCCATCTATACAAGGTCTCCCAAGGAGTAGCCTTAATACTTACATATCAATTATTATAGAAAAGCTTATTTTAGTGTGAGATGGTTATTCCAATCACTATTCTATACAAATCTTAAGGGACAGCTAAGCCTTACAGTTAGTCGAACAAATCGACGATCCGGGGCAACTGATGGGGTTCTTAATCGTTGCCTAATTAGGGTTGCGGTGATAATGCATAAGCGAAATGAACCGTCTTTCATATCTAACTATACCGAACTCTCAGGACATTGAGTTAGGCTATATGAATCTATATCTTAAAACTTAATTGACCAGGGTTTTCAATTCTGCCCAAAAATGGTACTAGCTGTCTTGGAGGTCTTATAATAATGCAGCCCTAAATGGAATATAACCTTTAACTCTACCTGTCTCTCTGGGGTAAACAGGGTAATCTTAGAAGAAGATGATCAAGATATAAGGAGATTACAGAGATTTTATAAATCTCTAACTCCACTTCATCCACCATTGTTTGTGTCACTTAGGTGACACATTTATGTTAGGAGTCCAAGAACTCCTTTATCGGGAACACTTACTTAGACAATTCCATTCTGAACATCTCCTTTGAATACCATTAGTTGACTTTAGTATTCTATGACTATCGGAATATCTTTGTGGTCCCATGTATTAAACCTCCATACTGATCAGGCATGGAAGTAATCTATGGAATTTATTAAGATACCCAATCCTCATATGATGCTTTTATCAAACATAGTTTGGCATTCGCAGGCGATAAAAACAATGAGAAAATAATTAAAATAACATATGTTGTCGTACTCTATGCAAAGAAAGAGTGCTCTTAGATTTTCAAAAGGATTCCTTGCCGATCTATAAGAATCGGTTACTATGGTTTCCTTGGTAGTTATACCTTGTGGATGATAATAAAAATTTTGCTAAATTTATGGTTCATGAAGATTTATTATTGCCTGTATTAAAACAGGACACTTAGCAGGAATTATCATTGATAAATGATAAGGAAGTTTATTGTACAAGTGCTTATATCTAATAAATAATGGAAGTTTCACAAACTAGGCACCTAGCTCAGTTGGCTAGGCGCGCGAAAGGGTGTGGCCGGCCTAGACCCAGGTTCGATTCCGGGGATGGCCAGTTCCACCATTTTTTTTTTTATGATTATTAATAATTAGTCGTACGGATACGTGTAATTACGAGGGTTGTCTCATAAGGAGTCTTGATAATTAATTGCTTATTATTACCCAAAATATGGGCTTGGTCACAAGACGACCAATCCATTCCTATTACTATATAAAGTCCTCTTATTAACGCAACAAGGACAGCGGAGAAGAGTAATTCCTAATGGATATAAAATATCCATTTAATATTGCTGCAGTAGTCTCTGAGGTATTATCGACCAAAATTTTTACTTCATACTTAACGCTTAGAATTTTAGCAGGCAGATTTAAAGATTTACAATATCTATTGTCTACAAGAGACCTATCTGAACCTGTATAAAAAGTACTCTAGCTTATACATCATTTACAAGAAAGGTACCTGTGCTAACGTTGTCATCCTGAACGGCTTCCCTTGCATCCATTCTGAAGACCCTCGCATTGGTCTTCTTGCCTTCCTCAGGCTTTTTAGCGTACTTAGGGCAGTTGGTCTTAATGTGCCCCTTATCATGGCAGTTAAAGCATGTTGCATCCTTTATCTTCTTGCACTCTATCGTCTTGTGGTCTTTAGACTTGCATAACCCACATGCAGGTGATCCTGATTGAGACTGGGTCTCAAGCCTGCATTTTCCAAAGTGGCGTTTTTGGCAAGTCGAGCACCTTGGCTTTCCCTCTGTTCGCTGATTACCCTTGTTAGATCCAGACTTAATTGCTTTTCCCTTGGCAGCCGTAGGGCAATTAGTACTGATATGGCCCTTTTTGCCACAGCCATGACAGGTCGCATCTTCCAATTTCTTGTAATCCAAGGCCTTGTGACCCTTGGTTTTGCAAATTCCACATAAATTAGTACGTGGGTCGATTGTGCATTTTCCAACATGTTGCTTCCTGCAGATCTTACATCTGGGTTTTTCACCTGACTGTTGGTTGTTTTTCAATCCCTTGCATTCATGGGTCTTGTGTAGGGCTGGCAATTTTACACGAATACACGAATACACGACACGAACCTACACGACCTTAACATGTATGTGTATGACCTTAACAGGTAACAGGTACTAAACAGGTAGACACGAAAATACCTGTTAATTTTCGTGTCTAAACAGGTCAGATACCTGTTTACCTGTTATGTACATGTTAAGGACATGATAAGGTTTTAATTTTAATTAAATAAAACATATATGATAATATATGGTGTACGCCAGTGGAACTTTTCAGAATCTTCTTTAGTTCAAAAAAATGAAAACCCTAAGTCTCTCTCAACTCTCTCTACAGCCGACATCGACAGCTCCACCGCACCGGCATCCACCGCTCCACCGCACCGGCATCCAGCCATCCACTGTCTTCTCCGGCCTCCCCTGTCCGCCGACCATCCACCGCACAGCCACTCCGCCGGCCATCCACCGCACCGACAGCTTCAGCCACTCCGGCATCCACCGTACCGACAGCTTCAGCCACTCCGGCGTTCAAAGTAAGCAGATCTTCCTAATTTTATTGTACACATGAAAACCTCTTGTTAATCACAGTTTGATTTTTTTTTTGTAGTTAACTATAGTTTATTTTCATTATTAATTGTTTGATATGTATGATTGCTGTTATATAATCTTTAATTTATGAGGAGGTTTCGTGATCTTGTTGATGTTAAATCTAGGGGTTTTCGATGGTGTAACTGTTCGTAGACTTTGTTTGTTATTTGAGGATTTTAACGCTTTTTTATGATGAATTGTGAGTGTTTGGCTGTTATGTTTGAAGAATGATGTGGAATTTGATGAATTTTGGTTGTGGAATTTGTGATTTTTATGATTTGGGCTCAATTTAGACTAAAGATATATACATCTGTTATGTTGATTTGAATTAGTGTTGTTAGGAATATGGATATCTCAGCTCTGTTATGATTTGCTCAATTGGCAAATTATATTCATATCTAGGATGGACTTTGGTACTTTTTTGTTTATAGTTTATGTTATGAATTTGATGCAGCCCCTTGATTATAATTTCTTGTATGCTTTCTAACAGATTGTATGCTTTCTAACAGATTAAGAAATTCAATATGAGTGATTCTCAAAAGAAGGTGGGAAAGAAGGATAAGAAGGACAAAACAATGGTATGTATGTTTATCTAGCTTTTAGGGCTTTTAGTTCAAGTTTGGTATTCTTTTTTGTGTAACTTTATTTGTTTTCTCTATTGTAGCCGGAGTCAGATATAATGTCACTTGATATTAGTGGAGAATCAAATGCTTCAAACTCAATGAACAATTCTAAGGTAACCACTCCAAATGCTTTGAGTAGTGTTGCTAAAAAACAATGAACAATCATAAGGTACCTACTCCAAATGTTTCAAGTAATGTTTGATAAATTAAAATTACTCGCTTTATGTCCAATTGTCAATGCTAAATATGAGTACAATTATGTGCAGGTTTGAATTGTTGGAACTAAAGATCTGAGAAGAGAACCATGGGAAATTTGAAGTTGTTTTTAATGGATGTTTTGAATTATTAAGTCTTTTGTGATTTGTCGTTTATGGATTTTTGTTTTAAACTTGTTAAGTATTCGGTGTTTATGGATTATTTAAGTTGTTTGTGAACTTTTGGCGAGTTTTGTTTCACTAAACAGGTTCTAAATATGTGATTATTCTAGTCTTTGTTAACAGGTACTAACAGGTAAATTTCGTGTATATCGTGTCGTGTTCGTGTTCGTGTTCGTGTTTGAAAAAAAGGACACGAAACCTTATCGTGTCGTGTTCGTGTATTGCGTTTCGTGTATCGTGTCTTATCGTGTCGTGTCTTATCGTGTACGGGTATACACGATATGCCAGCCCTAGTCTTGTGATTCCTCTCTTTACAGATACCACATCCCCTGATCTGTTCATATATACATTTACTGAAGTGCCTCTTCTTCCCGCAAATCTTACATTCGGGTTTAGCCTCCTTTGGCTTGGACTGGTTATAGTTTAAACCGGTCTTACCCTTTTTACAAATTTGAATTAGGGTATTATTGCCCTTTCGCTTGTGATCCTTCAGTACCCGATCCACAACGTTATTTATGGCTGTATTTAACACAGCCTTTAACTCGGTGCTCGTTATGTTCAGTCTTACATCATCATTCTGATCAACTGGGCGATTGTGAGCTTCAGAGGAGTCAGCCATGGTGAAGCTTTGAGGCTACAAACCAAGAAGTAATAATTTGCTTTAAGTATATGGCGAATTGTCGAATTTAATGACTAATTAGCCATGGTGTAAATAAACCATATAGGCCAATAGATAGTACTTAAGTTAATTGATTATGTTCTGCCTAGGTTTTTAAGTAAACCATCCTTGGCTTGTAAACAGAATATAATCCTTCATATTTATTAGACAGGGGACATAAATCACGACTGTCAATGTCGTATTGACATTTTATATAGCACAAGAGCTTGTTCCCAAGGACTCTTGATGGCACAGGGGCCTTGTCATTAGGGAAAAATCTAAAACATAATCGATGATTCCTTTGGATCGGAAAATTCCATAGTTCCTTGTCTTGACAAGACTTTATGAAATAATAACTATCTTTTCATATATACACCTTTTCCCATAGGTACACATCCCAAATGGATGTTTTGATGCGTACATCATGCTCGACGTTTACCAGTCATGATTCCTATTGATCACTTACACTAGCTAAGAGATATGGAAAAATCTTAATATAGGGATGACAAGTGTGATTTTATCATATCACTGTTGTCGGGAGTATCAACACATTTTAAAGTGTTAACAATGATCTGAATCTCTTTTTAACCAGGTTTTACCGTCTTAGCAAGGTCTACAATAACATTCAAGCTAGGTCAAACCTTTTAAGATTCTCTTTTAATATTTAAACTGACAGGAAGAGAATGATATTTATCTTATTCAGGATGCTCACTTATTAATCCTAAATTATAAGTTAGTAATAGTACAAAAGGCTTAGTCAAGTAGACGAGTTTAATTTATAAGCCATGATTTCAGAGAATCAAAGCATTTAGGTTTGAACATAGTTCATTATCTTTCCTGGACAGAGAGTCAAAGACTACCACTGTCGTTGTCAAATTGACGATACAATATGGCCCGTAGGCGGATCAATTGACATTACAAAACGATGTTTTTAGAAATTAATAATCATCACACTGATGATTGTAGTCATGATAATATTGATCATATTGACTATGAGGCTTGGGCAAAGCCCACTACCTTAGACAGGAACCCTAAGAGTTACAACTGTCATTGTCGTATTGACAATATTATAAAGTATAGCCAGTAGGCACTTCATCACTTAGGATGTCGATAATATGATCATCATATTGATGATATTAGTAATGATCACATTGATCATATAGATTAATAGGCTTGAGCATAGCTCACTACCATAGACAAGGAATCATAAAGATCACAATGTCAGTGTCTCAGATGGACAATACGTTATAGCCCGTAGGCACTTCCCTTCTAAGGGATGGTTATAACATGATCAGCTTATAGGATGATATAAGCTATGATTTCTAAATCAATAGACTAGATACGAATATTGGAAAAATCCATTATTTAAAAAAAAATAAAAGTACAGAGTTGCCCTAAGCGGGACTTGAAAGGAATAATGTTGTCCTCGAAGGGACTGAAAAGGTAAATACGTCCTTATAAGGATTATTGAGGAAATGATCTTCAGCAAAGGAGTTTCTTCTTCATTCAATTCCTGAATGCTTTCTCCTTGGTTGCACGTTTCATCCTAGCCGCTGTACGAAGGTCAGCAATTTAAGGCTCTGGGTGTGGAGAATTCCTATTACGGTTTCTTCGCTTGGCGACGTATCCAATATATAAAAATTGGAAGTAAAATTCCCAGATGAGGATTGAGAGTATTCCTATGTTAAGTCTAGACTCAGAAGGTCAAGGAATGTGCAAATGTGTCATTGAGATTAAACACAAAAGATAGTGTTTAATTCACTCAATGTTGGCTCTGATACCAACCTGTCACACCCCAAATTACCAAGTGTTACCGGTGGGCCCGGTAGGGGAGTAACGTGACGTGGTTGGCAACATCATAGTCAAACAACACAATATATAAATGCACAGCGGAAGCAAAAGGATAAATATATTACAATCCGTAATAGTGTAACATCAAAGTATTACAACGGAAGTAAAGGATCCACAGACGGATCGTAAATAAAATAACATGGTTCAACAGACTTTAGGCATCTAAGCTTGCGAGACTCTTTATTGATGCTAGGAGTAGCCAGCCAATTCCAATTAGTACCTGCACTTAGCCTTTTTGGGAAAATACGTCAGTTTACACTGGTAAATACAATCAACCGACTCATTTTGAAAAGGGTTTAAGAAAATGATTGATTTGAATGCACATGGCACAAATAATATTTTATAACTTGGGATAATTATTTAAATATATAATACTTGTAGGGATTTACATGTTCCTTATGCGTTCAGTAGCCCGGATCGAGCCGGGTTAAAGATTAATCGACACACCACTATAATTAGGAGACACCAACGGCGTACGCCTACGCCGGGTGCTGAGGTCGTGGCCATTCGTAGAATGATGCCAGGGATATCCGGGACAACGGTCATTAACCCCCCAAAGGCTTTAAGTAAACAAAACAATATTAAACGAGGCATCTCAATACTTTCATTATCATACATTCAATCAAAGATTCAACGCCCCGACCAAGCGGTATTTTATATACCGTACCCCAAGCCTGTATAGGGAAAATAAGTTAAAAGTATTTACCTGAGCTAAATATAAATTCAATCCCAGCCGTATCAAATCAGCAAGTACAGATAGCTTTTACTGGGCTCCTAAATCTGGAACGAAGGTTTTTAATAACCTATTAGAATCCTAACGGGTCTTTGAATTTAGCCTTGACTTAGACCAATTAGTTTTCAAAAGGAAGATACGGTTCAAACGCATGATAAGGCGAAGACCGGAATAGAATGTGATTTAGACCCGACAAGTTCAGAGACTTGTATAATATGGGTATTTCATACACATTCTGGATTTTGAGATAAAACCGATAAGGTTTGACCCGTTTCGGCTAATTTATGTAAACTAGTTACATGAACCGAACCGAACGCGTGATAAGCGTAACGGGTAACCGTAAGAGTCCTAAACAGGTTTCCTAAGTTAACATGCCCTAAATATGTTGTGATATCAGTAGGATACCTTCCATAATGCCCAAAACGAGTTAAATCTTATATTAAGCCCCGTAGGGGTATTTTGGTCATTTTAAAGAGTATAAAAGGAATTAATTTATCTCCTGTGATCCGGGTCTGATTAAATCAGTAAAATGGTTTATTTTAATAGGTTATAACATTTGGTTATAAGTCTTATATGTCAAAATAGTTTTAAACCCTAACTATGCGTATAATACGCGTATAAAGCCGTTTTAAGCGACGTACGGGTCCAAATACGATTCTGAGTTTCTTGATCAGTTAAACAGGTTCAAAACACTCTATTTAATATTTAAAATCAGTAGCAATTGGATTGGTGTCAAAAGGATTTGTAAAACTCATTTTATACTCGAAAAGGGTATATTTGGTATTAACCGAATCAAGGCGATAAACCTAGCTTATGATCAGTTAAAAATAATTAAAAATCTTTAAAAATCTCAAAATATTATATTACATCAGTGGGTAAAAGGTTTGGTGTCAAAAATTGGGTTTAGATAGGCTTTACGCTAATGACGCCGTTTAATTAATAAAATTGTTTATAATTTCGTCATTAAGCATAACTCCTAATCTAGACTTCCGATTGGCGTGAAAATTTACAGACATGATTAATAATCAGTATTAAAGACTTTTGCACTTTTACATTTTCTAAAATCTCGTTCTGAGGTCATAAGGGCATTATGGTCATTATTAGGCATTTAACGGAAACGTCGGATAGTTACGGATTCGGGTAGTATAAACGCAGAGGATTATACTAACATGTAACTAGGTCCTAATGGAACCCTAAGGCATGTCTAAATCTATTTAAACCGGGTCAGAACTGAGGTCAAAGCAAAAGTCAAACTTTTGCGTCTCTCGGTTCCGAATCGGTTCAAAACATAAAGTTGTCGAATCAAACAAGCGTATACAAGTTTTTATACTTATTTTCAGTTGGTAAGAATGATAAAATAGGCTATACGCCATTTACATCGCTAATCATGCATTAAACCAAACATAACAATTCTGTTGACTTTTTCGGAAGAAGTTTGACTCGATAAACGACCTAGTTAGGATTCGAATTAGTGAGTGCCCTTTTAGGGGTTTATCAACCATATAAATACCAACTTATAACAACCTTTGATTCGACTAAACTCTGGACCGATTATTTAATATCGAAATGTCAAACCGTAGTTACGACGGTTTGATTTCTAGGCCATAAACTAAGTATGAATGAATTTAGAAAGATCAAAGGCACATACACACGTCTAATGGATGATATAGAATGTTTGTGGCCTGCTTGAATGATCCAGAAATGCTCAGAGGGTGAAATGAATGATGAATGAACAATGTTGCATATTGTGGGTCATTTAAACAACTTCAAACAAGCTTGGATGATTGACAACTAAGTCTAGGAGGAAACAATAACATCCACAAGTGTCCTACTAGCTAAAAACCATCTTAGGGCAGCCCAAGGTATGCCAAAAATCGATCAAAGTCGGTTAACAAACATGCAGGACACCTGCACATGTTTTCTGTCCAGATAAGGCAGTCGCGTAGCGCGACTGCCAAGCCTTTTAAGCCTCGCGCTACGCGAGGGTGTGAGTGACCTGATCAACAAGTTTCATTAATTGCAATTTCAGTCCCTGGTCCCCCGAAAGGTCGTTTTCACTTGGTTTTCTTGCATTTTGAGACTTTATATTTGACATGTGGGGCTTTAAGACTTATACCATCTTTGTTAAGTCCTCGGGTAACTTTGTGATCACCCGAAAAGCCCTAAATTTCAATGTTGCCGATTCTAACCCTCACACACGAATTTTATCACAACTTGCTCATACTATAACGAAACTTCATGAAATTTTTGTGGTACATTCTAGTGAGCATAATTAATCGTTACAAAGCTTCGGGTTTGTCAAAAGGTCACTCAGAGGTATAACTTAAACATGTTGGCACATTTAATCCCTGTAGTTTGTAATCTCTCACTTTCTTTCACAATTCTCTTCGTATGATCCATGATCTATTCGTTTAAGGTTATAAACATCATGTAGGGTTATTGTAAAGTATATTTATTCGTTGTTGACACTTTGAACCCTTATATTTACTTAGTTTCATTGTTTGTCAACTTTAGTCCCTCTAAAGTATTCTTTCACACGTTCAAAGCTTATGACACGTGTCAATACATTATTGGACGAAATTTTCGGGGTGTTACAGGTATGGACCATTCGGTAATATTGAATACTGAACACGGGTTCGGTACGATAATGGCCGGTAAAACCATAAACGGTTCGTCTTATATACTGGCGCTAAATCCGGTTCTACCGATTCAAACCATTGAACCGTTTGCATTATCTTAAAATTTGATTTTTTTAATTTTAATAAATTACGATATGAAGGTTGTTGATTACAGGTTCTCCCCCCCCCCCCCCCCTCTCTCAAACTAAGTTATACAAGTGTTTTTTAGTGATCCGAAACTCCTTATAACATCTCAAGACCAAAGAGCATATGTGTGAAAAGTGGGAGAGGAATGGTTGGAATGAGATGAGAAAGTGGGCAGACAAAGGCCTCTATTTATAGGCTGAAGAGGCGCAGGGGTGCACGAGAGTGCATGGGGATGCACGATCATGCCCCATTCTTTCTCCTAAAAAGTGGTTGTCCTTCTTGTCCTTTCCCAGTGCATTCCGTTGCAAATTCTGCGTTAGGATTTGAGTATCTAATTTGTGTTTGTTTTGAAATGGAACATTGAAAATAAGTGAAGTATAAATGTGAAGAATGAATGCAGCGGAATTAAATACAAACACAAATATGGAAAGTTGTCATAATATTTTCAATTCATAATCAAAAGATTACAATATTACAATTATAACTTTCACTCCCACTCAGCCTGATCATACAACTTTCTGTTTGTACAAAAGGATGAAAAGTGATAACTAGATCTCTAACATGTGAGATCTATTTATATACGTACTAACATCTTTTGGCAACCAAGGTTGACATAACCCTAAAAGCGACATCTAACATTCCTAACATAAAAGATTCCAAAGATGTTAGAAACATCTGATAGAACCTAACATCTGTTCTAAGACATACAAGTACTGTTATACAGACAACTGTTCTATTGGTTGGCCTCTTTTCTTTAACTTCTAACAGATGTTTGGTCTTCTTTATCAGTGCTTCAACCTTCAATAGAGCTTTAGCCTTGAACAGACTTTTGGTCTTCTCCAATGGTGCTTTCATGTCTTCAATAGATCTTTGAGTTATTCAAACAAATGTTGTGTCAGTGTTTAAAATTTACTATATTTGGGAGAGATGATCATCATAGCTTGCTTATTTCTTGATCAAGATAGCATGTTTTAGCTTTTGCAATCATATATTCTTTTATAGGTCCAAGATTCTATTATAGGCACGAGCGTGCAAGGCTGTGCATGGACTGATGTCCAGATAGGGGTTGAACAAGTGTCATTCTTGTCATATCTCAAAGCTTCCATTATTTGCTCATTCATTCACAGGCGTGCATGGGCATGCATGGTCGTGCCTCCGAACCTCGTGGACTTTTGTTGACCATTCTTGGGTTGACTTGTTGACTTTGTGCTACTTAGTGTCATGAATGGCCATGCCCATAGTCTGGCATGACCTTGCCTATCTGACAACTTGCTGATTTTCTTAAAATCTTGGACTTTTTGGCTTGGTTTTGCTCGTTTTTCACCTTTTTTCATCTGGAGACCTAAAAAACCAACAATTACCAAATAGGAACGATTTAGGTAGTATTTTCAACTATAAAGTCATAAAAATTACTTGAAAGTGGGGGTAATTACCAATTAATGGCACATCACCCAGACCACGCTGGATAAATGGTGCGCATCATCCCAACTTAGTTATAAAAATGATCAAAACACGACCACACAGACCAATAGATTACTTTTTCTTTATGTACTTGCTAATAAACTACATTTTTTTTTGCTAAACTACACCTTACCCAAGTTTAAAGGTGGGTCTTCACCGAATAGGCTTTTGCCTCTTTCCACTGGATACAAGCCTAACCCCCAAGTGGCGACCAATAGATTACCTACCAAACAAGGCAACAACACCACCGTGAACTTTATGCGGTGTAGCTAAAAACACCAACCTAGAAACTAGGGTACCAAGGACGAACATAGGATATTGTTTGTTGTTACAAACAATATAGATATTCAATGTAGTGAGAAGGGAGTTAATATACTTTCTTCGGTCAGAAACACAATTTAGTTTTTTTAATATATTGATTTGGAGTAAACCCTTGCAACCTTGACCCTTTATGCGAGATGTAACATGGATGACAGAAGTGCAATTTTAGATTATACGCAGCCAAACAAATTCACTCTATGCTATAACATCATGGAATAAACAATGTGACATTCTACAATAAAGGTCTAATGCTAACATGTAAAATTGATATACTTGTTTTTGTCATTACACGTGGTTGAAAGTGATGATTAATTCTTCTATTTATAGAAGAATTAATCTTGAAGACAATGGGGAATGATAAGGAACTAATTGATACAAATTTCTTTGATTTAGGTGATCACATTATCTTTATTTTCTGGATATTCCTTGGCTTTCCATATTATGTGTAGATATCTCATTGATTTCGATATTTTTGGTTTCTTTATCAATATGATATCTATCTTGCAATTGATAAGTCTTCATCGTATTTAGATCTTTAGGAAGTCTTTACCAATTTTCTCAAACATATCAGCTATACTCTTTTAAATCTTCAATGTTGCTATGACCCTCCAAGTAGTGTTCTTTTACCTTACCTAAAGACAGTCTTTAATATTGTTATAGTATTGTTCTTTTTGCAATAGCTAAACCCAAATGTCTCCCTCGAGTATATTTAATGTTGTGTCCATGGTCATAAGTGTGAGAAACACGATGATGATGAATAAAGGTTACATGTGGAATAGTCGAGCCATACATAGATTGGCGATTTTATTCATGACTTTCATCTTGAGAATGAATCTCGCATAATGAAGGCCAGGGTTGGACAACCTAATGAGCAGAAGAGAAGATCTTGAATGATGGTGCGCGTCCACAAATAAAACAATGGTATGTGTCCACATTTGCAACTGGTTGAACCCTGGTCGAACATAGATTTGAATTTTCGAACATATTCCAAGACAGAAGAGGTACCCTTCTAAAGTTGTCACATGGAGTCACAAAGATTTTGCGTGCGTTCAATCGAATCATGATTGTATGCAACCTCCAGAGCACACCACACAAGAGAGGTTGTTTTTAGACCAAAAGTGATAGGCATTGCTTCTACGGCGAGAACACATTAAATTCACACAATATGTGTAAGGGGGCCGGTAGGGGTGGGATAACTCACAAACAATTCCATCACTCACAACATCCAATCAGGTTCTGTCATGTCATCAACCATTATTTCCATCACTCACAACATTTTTTAGTGGAAATGGTCATCACTCACAACCTTTTTATTTATTCCATCAATGTACAACTCCTCAGCACTAGAGTACAACCCACCATACACAAAGTTCCAAACTTTCAACGCGTGACCACCACAACACGTTAACTCTTCCACGCGTGGTGGATGTGAGTGGCGGCGGTGTGTGGTATTGTTCCACGTGTGATACTTTGGTATCACGTACCGCCCCCCCCCCCCCCCCCCCCCGGTCACCTAAGCACAGGCCAGACTCGAGGTTGAAAAGGTCAGATATTAGGCGACATAAAGGCCGAGAGGACATCTAAGAGGTTCCATGGTTAAACGGAAAGAGGCAAGGAGGGACCACGACAACCTTATTATTTGGTCCCTTTTTAAGGATGGTTTTGAGCAGTGTTGTTGCAGGGATGACTGATGAGGTCGTCATAAGAAACCAAAAAGATTAAAACACAATAATTTATTTATTTTTTTGTCAAATAAATAATATTATAACACATGTCTTTTATTGGCAGGAATAAAGTTTAGCAGCTAAAAAGACAAAGTATAGAAATACAAATTACTCTCTTCATCATCGAATTTGTTGTTTCCAACTAGACAACTTTTGGTACCATTTTTTTCAGAAACTTCTTTTCGTATAAAAAAATTAATTTATGGAATATATAATGGGAAAATTACCAAAATGTCGTTTGACCAAGTGCACTTGCGAATTTGTCACCTTCCTGCGTCGTTGGAAGGTCCTCACAGCCTCGGAAGCGTCCGTGTTTCATGTTGATGCGTCCATTTCCTACAATCTGACACCTGACCCACACGTGTACAATATGTTCAAGCGTCTGTTGATTATTGTTTATGCGTCGGTGACGCAATGATTCCACGGCTTGCGTCCCTGGTTTCATATCGTTTTTAAAGCGGCTGACGATGTATATGGCTGACGCACCGTAATGGTCCGGCTAACTTACCGCAATGGTCTGGCCGACGCTTTCCCCAAGCGTCCCGCTGACGCACCGTAATTGTCTGGCCAACGCCTTAAAAATGACTGGCCGACGCTTTTAAAATGATAGGCGGACGCTTTAGCTTAGGCCGACGCTTTAAAATTTTCTGGCGAACGCTTTAGAAAGTCTGAACGTGTTCAATTTTTAAGGGACCCATTTTTAAATTTTTTGAAGTTAAATTTATTTGTTTGTTAAACGGTTTTTAATTTGACATATTTATCATCTCCCCATTAAATTATTAACATATAACAATTTATTGTTAAATCGTTTCAAGATTTCTTCCCTTATATATACCACCAGTTCTTCATAAAATCCTCATTTTGCATTGAACATCTCATGAAATTTTTTTTTACCCCCGTAGATTTCACACCTTCCAAATATGATCAGACCCCCTGAAATTGATTTGTGTGAAGTTCCTTTTATTGAAGATGACGTTTTCCTAAGCTTTAGAGTTGTCGTTTTTTGTAATCGACAATACTTGTCTGATGTCACGGGTGTCAGCCGATTTCCCCGTCCTCTACCTCTATCACTACAAAGTGTTCAATAGCTCATCTACAAAGAACACGTGATGCATCAAACGGGTTGTTTGGCACATGGCGGTGAAGAAACTGCGAACAACTCGTCCCATATCACTTCTGCCAAAGCGTAAACAACGTGTCGATGGAACTTACCATTTCAAGATACATCGTTTATCTTTGGTCGGTGTTTTGATGCGAATTCCGTAAGCAGAAATAAATTCATTCTTAATTTAATATTTCTGTCCGGATCTTCTACCCAGAAGGAATTAGCAGTTTGACGAAGTTATTTGAAGACTATTTAATTCAGTTGGAAAAAGCAGTTCGGCGTAGTTTATGTTTGTTTGTAGCACTTGATTTCAAACACGTCTTGTAATAAATATCTGTTTTTAGGTTATATTTTTTTGTCTGTAAACGTAGAAAAGTAAAATTATTTTGTCGTTTAACCGATCTGAGTGTTTGGCAAAATCAACTTTATTTATTATTTTTATGACATAAATTTCCAAATAGAAAATTAAATTAAAATATAAATTAATCAACAAGCGTGCTGTACAATCAGAAACGGTCCGGCTGATGCAATCGAGAAGTCCCGTTGACGCAATAGAGAAGGCCCACCGACACTTTTTATGGTCGACGCTTTAAATAGACTGAACGGACGCTTTAGCTTTGCCCGACGCTTTAAAAAGGTCTGGCGGACGCTTGAGCATTGGACGACGCTTTAAAAAGTGTGAACGTGTGCAATTTTTAAGTTCAACGCTGTTTATATACATACAATCTTTTGTTCAACATATCCTCTAACCCCCCATTAGTGTTCTTAGTTCACAGCTTCAAAAAATGGGTAGACCCCCTGATTTCGAATTCAACAAACGGGTTTAAGAAGTCATCTACAACGGACACAGATCTTCTCCGATTTAATCGGATGTGATCGGATATCCTCTTCCACGTGCTCTGCGGGGTCGATCGGGTTCAAGAACTCATCTACAACGGACACGTGAAGAGTCCAAACGGGTTGTTCACCAATGGGTTTGCCAGATCTTCAAATATCATTGAAGCTGGCGAACTGTTGAAGAAAATGTGAACAACCCGTTACATATCACCTAGGCCAATATAAAGGTGGGTTGATGGAACTTACCAGTTCACGACCCATCTTTATCATTGCTATGTGTTTTGATGCAAATTTCGGATTCCAAATCCGGATCTCCTACCCAGTTGGAAGTAGCGGTTTGGTGTATTCTAGTTCAAATGATTATGTTTGTATTTTTTTGTGTTATGTTTTTTATGTACTTTGTATTGAATCATAATAAAGTTATAAAATTTACTGATTTATGTTTTAATTGTAGTTCAATTGTAGTAAAATTTTAAAGTTACAATTCATTGAACTCAACGCCGTTTTAAGTTTTTAACAGCCATTTAAAATAATATATATTCATTTAAATAAAGTTACATTAAATATTAATTTAACCCTCCATATTAACTAATATCCAAACTATTATTTATTTAGAGTAGTATTTATAGTCCTATGAATATTAAAATATTGGAAAAAATAAATAATTTTCTTATATAATAATTATTTTAGCGAATTATTTTATAAATTAAAGACAACATTCTGTACATCTCCATTAATACGAGAACGGTCTGTCTGACGCAATCGAGAAGTCCCGCTGACGCAATAAAGAAGGCCCGCCGACGCAAAAGGAAGTCCCGCCGACGCAGTAGGAGACTACCGACGCAACCAGAAGTCCCACCGACGCGAAAGGGAAGTCCCGCCAACGCAGAAGGGAAGTCCCCGCCGACGCCAAAGGCGTCAACGTACCGCCGACGCAGTAGGAGACTACCGACGCAACCAGAAGTCCCGCCGACGCCAAAGGGAAGTCCCGCCGACGCAGAAGGGAAGTCCCCGCCGACGCCAAAGGCGTCAACGTACCGTACGGACTGACACAACCTGATGGACGCTTTAAAATTGTACGAAGGACGGATAAATCACGTGTGGACGCTTTAGATTGTATACGGATTTCATAAACATTTGATTCTTTTAAATAGGCAGTATTGGGACCTAGGAAGTGTAACAAGAGACATCACGTGTGATTTTACTCTCAATTATGGGTTTTAGATTTGTTGTATACCTTGGTGGAAACTGGAAAGTTATTAATAACAACATGGAATATGTTGTTGATTGTCAATCAGTAAGACGTCTTTTAGAAATCCCGAACAGTAATATTTCGTATAGTGAATTTGTAAGATATCTTTTTGAGATTTTTGGTGTTCAAAATATCACACGTGTGTCATACAAAATGTCATCTTTTACTGATCCCATTGATTTAACTAATGATTATGATCTTTCCTTTTTTTTCCAGCTTATTGAAAAAAATCCCTATGATCTTTTTAAATTATATGTTGTTCAAGAAATTGGCGTTGGTTCGTCTTCTGGAAGTCAACGCAATAATTTCAAATGCCCCGATTTAAACGATAATGTTTTTGAAACTAATGATTATAATGATTGTGATAAAGGTAATTTTGAAATTAATTCTGAAAAGCAATCACCTGTTTCTTTTAATGTTATAGAAAAAGTTGGGTCATATTGTCGGTTAAAAGAATGGTATCTTTTTAGAAACAAAGAAGAGATGAAAATCGAACTAGGAAGATTATGTCTTGAAGAATGTTTCGAATATAAAGTAAAAAGGTCATCAAAAAAAAAGTTATGTCGCATCATGTGTAAATGACGACTGCGAGTGGCTTTTTAGAGCTTGTAGTCGTCAATCTAGTGATGTATTTTATATAAAATATTTTAACAACAAACATACATGTTCTAAGACGCAGACGCATCCACGTCTGCGTCAAGCAAACCCGAGTGTTGTTGGAAGTTATGTAAAAGAACAATTGAAGGAAGGCGGTCGCATTTACCGAGCTACTGATATTGTTAAAGATTTTAGACAAAATTTTGAAGTTAATTTATCTTACATGCAAGCTTGGCGGGGTAAATGTAACGCGTTACAAAATATGCAAGGAACATTGGGGGATTCTTTTGCCGAACTTCCATTATATTGTCACAATTTGAAGAAGTCAAATCCAGGAACTGTGACACATATATTGACAGAAAACGAGAGTCGTTTTGAAATGTTATTTGTCTCCATTGGTGCTGCGGTAATTTTGGTCCTAAATGTACATAAAAAAAATTATATAATTTGTGCTACATATTTATATTTTTTTATCTTTCAGGTTCGGACTTTTATTAACAACTTAAGACCTGTTGTTATCATAGACGCGGCTCATTTGAAAGGGGAGTTTAAAGGCACAATGTTTTTGGCAGTTGCCATGGATGGAAACAATCAGATTTTGCCTATTGGCTACGGCATTGGTAAATCTGAGGACGGGCAGTCCTGGACCTGGTTCTTGTCCAAATTAAGAGAGTGTATCGGTGTTCATCCGGAGTTGGCCATCATATCTGATCGTGCAAACTCCATTCACTTAGCCGTACGTGATGTTTTTCCAGAAGCCTTTCACGGCCTGTGTTGCCGGCATTTGATGGTCAATCTTCGTTTACCGTCCAACAAGAAAAAGGAACACGAGAGCCTCTGGTGGAAGACTTGTAAATCCTATAGGATGTCCGATTTCGAAGAATCGTTCGACGCGCTTTGTGCAGCTGTACCGAGAATTCGACAGACTCTTATAAGCATTGGCTTTCATAAATGGTGTAGAGCACACTGTACTGGCAAAAGATATCATTATATGACATCTAACAGTGCAGAGTCTATGAATGCTCTATCTAGACACCAGAGGAAAATGCCAATAACCCAACTGGTCGAATTTTTTCGACACTCTGTACAAGGTTGGTTTTATGATCGCCGAAATCAGGGTATCCATGGTAAGCAATTGCTTACAGAATGGGCTGAGAAAAAAAAATAGAAAAAAAAATAGAAAAAAAGATATGCAAGTCTAGGACGTGGACGGTTGATGGCATTGGAAAAAATACTTTTGACGTTGAAGATGGGATAAAAAGGGGCCTTGTCGACTTCTCGAACCAAACATGCAGTTGTCGGGTGTGGCAGGTATCTGGGTTTCCGTGTGGCCATGTGATTGCCGTTTCCAGATTTCTAGGTAAAACGAGTTGCAGTCAATATGCGTTTTCTTGTTATAGCAATGAGGTTTACAAGAGAACGTATGAGGAAGCGGTATGTCCACTTCCGCATAAATCTGAATGGGAAGTACCTGATGACCTTATTAATCTTCTGCCACCACGCATTACTAAACGTCAAGCCGGTCGTCCAAAGGAGGGGAAAAGAATCTTATCTATCGGAGAAGAACCCACTCGTTTATATTGTAGTAGGTGTAAAACGTACGACCATCATCGTGACAGTTGCACACTCCCCATGCCTTCCCAGAATTCTTCGCGTCGAAGTTCAAAGAAAAAATCGTCTACCAATCCTGAGGTTGTTCAAGTTGAAGCAGAAGAGTTTCAGGAATATGTATTTCAAAATACCTATCCATCATATAATCTTGGTGACTTTTAATGTTTATTTAATACATTCAATTATTTATTAATTAATTTACTACAAACCATTCACATTCACACACATATATATATATATATATATATGGATGCATAGAACCATTCAAGTTTGTTCATATCAAACAAAGCCTTTCAAGTGTTGAATACCAAAACGAATTCATTCAAGAAAAATGTCTACCTCATCCTAAAATTGGTCCAAAGAAGAAGACGTAGAATTGGCGACGTCTTACGGCGAAGTGGCTGATTTAGCTTTATATGCTAGCATGAACGAGGCATTTTGGGAGCGGGTTTACTATCATTTTTGTCGTAATATTGTGCAGACAACCCGTCAATTGGATGAAGTTAAGAGGCGGGGTACTTTAGTCTACTTAAGATGTTCCTTGTTTTCTTCGATTTACAACAAGGTTCCAAATCCTGATAATGATCGTTCTAAAAGTGAACTTATCAAAGAGGCGTGCTTTGACTACACCGAGAAATACGATGAGGTGTTCGAACACGCGGATGCTTGGGAAATTATCAAAGATCAAATATGAAGACGAAATTTACTTTTAAATTTGTGTTTTCATGTTTTACTTATCGTTTATGTTTATGTATAAGTGTTTATGTTAATGTTTATGTTTGAGGTTACGATAATATGTTAATTTTATGTTTATGTTTATATTGCTTCTTACATTTAATGAAAATACATTAGAATCAATGAAAATGCATGTTTTAGCTTCTTAGATGTAACCTTAAAACACCTATTTTGATACTCAAAAACAGTTATTTTAACACTGCTAAAACGGGTCTTCCTGGTGTAGCCCGCCCCGTATCATTTAACGGAATGAAAGTCCCACTTGAGGTTTTCATCTCGGCCCGGTCCGTTTGCCCATCAACACTCGGGGCTGGCAGAAACGGGGCCGGCTTCTGAGGGGTGATTATACCAAAAAAACGCACAATATATGACAAACTAATAATTAAAAAACTCTTAATAAACGGCTTGTAGATGTTATATCAAAAAGACTAGAAATACAATACCTTAATCCGGAAATAAATTTTTGTTAGCCTCATCGACTATCATTTGGCTAGTCGACGCCATATCAAAATTGTCTTCCAAAATACTATCATACAATTTGATCGCGAGCTTGTGTCGCCATATCAATTTGATCCCAAGCTAACCGATTTAAAACTATATGGGTGTGTAGTTTGAACCGTAATGGTTTCGGATGTTTTTTTATTTATAATACTAATTTTCTGGCCGTTGAAAAAAACAAAAAGATAGCAGGTGACAGCTAATTTTGTGCAAAAAAAAAAAGGTGACATCTAATTAAAAGTTTATTTCATAAACTACATTAATACCATACAAAAAACCTAATCTACTAAAAATAGCCTTAAGATCTCCCACTCCGAGATACGTTTGAAATCCCGCCCAAGCTGGTGCCGATAGTTGATGAGAGCGACTTGTAAAGTGACGTCCTCATCGATGTCACCACCCAGGTACTCAACCTGGTTGTGGATATGCTCAAACCGCAGACAATCTGAACGTATCACCCTAAATCGTGAGGACAAAGCATCCACGGTTCGGTTGTGTGCCCCCGTATGTGCTGTGAAATCTTGCATTACCCTCCTCTATAAACCTCCTTGTCTACGACTTTGAGGAGTACATACTGCCTCGACAAATGACTCGCAAAGGGCCAGATCTTCCTCGGCTGTCCAGGGGTTATTTGCCATTGTTTGTTAATTAGGAGTTTAGTGAAAGCTTTGCGTTTGGAAAGTGGTAGACGGCTCACGTGGAAGTGTTTATGTTTATGTAATGTGAGCATGCAATTTGAAAAAGATATGTTGCCAAGAGTCCGTCTGACGCAAGACGCCTCCGAAACGTCTCCCCGACGCAAAAAAGTACTGCCATCTCGTCAACCTCGAGGAGTCCGTCTGACACTTCCCCAAGCGTCCGCCGACGAGTCCGTCCATTTACTTTTTTTTTAGTTTATCCACTTTTAAGGTTAGTCTTTAATTTTCCTTTAATTTTCTATTATCTTTAATGCTAAGAAAATATCCATTCCAAAAAAACTAAAGTCATGTAACTTAAAACATGCATTCAGAAAACATAACAACTGAAAAAACATGCACTAGCTAAATTATTTTTATTATTTATTTATATGAATTTCAATTGGTTCTTAGGTTTGGAGAATGTAAGTTGCTTTTAATGGTAAATCATAAAACATAACTCTAAATTAAAAAAAACACCAAATACAGTAAAAATTACACATCATACCACTAAATTTTATTATACAAGTAAAATTACACATCATATCACTAAAAATTACACATCATACCACTAAATTTTATTACAAATCAAATAACCCCCTTTGTAAGTGACTTCTTCAGGAGGTGGAAGACCATACCGATAACACGGTGTTATTCCATGTGTTCTTTGTAGATGAGTTCTTCCCATTTCTGATAAGTTAACTAACCCTTTTTCATCAACACCGGTTTCCATATGTCCTTTGAAGATGAGTTCTTCCCTGCTACCGGTTTTTATCAACACCGATAAAACGTCATTTTAAAAACATGTAAACGCCTTTATTTCTATTTGTAGACTATCAAAAGAAAACATCTGATTTCCAAGGGTATTTATATACTGAAAATTATAACAAATATAAAAATCAAATAATTTGAAAAAATATGTTGCCATGCGTCCGTCTGACGAAAGACGCCTCCGAAGCGTCCGCCGACCCATTAATTTAATTTTTTACTTCTCTTTTTTGAATTTTTTATTGTAAACTTAATTAAAAGTAAAACATCAAAAAAAATGACGGCAGCGGGACTCGAACCCACGTGCCTACCGTGTCCAACCCAACACTAACACACACATCAATTATATTATTTATTTTTGTTAACATTTGCTAAACATAGCGGCCAGCATACAGTTGATCAGCCATAAATCTTCTATATCTCATACAAGCATCTTGAATGTTTCCTTCTTCCCATTTCAGTGAACGGTTTTCAACCAGATTTTGTAGTAATATACATACGATAACCCCAGAATTTCGCCGAACGTGACGAACACACATAGGCCATACAACATCCCCAGCATATTCTAATGCGTCAACCTCGCTGACTCCATTTTTTTCCCAGTAACCTATACGTTCTAGAAACCATAGGAATGCCGACTCGAATTCAATAAGAGTTTGGTATATTCTCTGGTGGACGCAAAACGAATCACCACAATTAATTGCATCACAATTGTTTGTATAATAAACAGTTATAGTTAGTGACGGCATTTCAATCTTAATAAGGATCCAATTTTCTTCGTCTGCTGACACCGGTAGATATACCTGACAAACGTTAAGTTAACATTAATATTGTAGTTTCAGAAAAAATTACTATTATTTTTAGGTCCCTTTTTTCTACCGTATCGACATCCCACAACGCAGGATATATTCCGCTAGAGCCATTTACATATCCGTAAGCATCATGATGTTATTCTAGAAGGAGATTGAGAAATTGAGGTGGGAGCACCGTCCACCGATAACTAACTGATGAAGTCGCAATTCCGGGATTTTCATTTTTCTTCGACTGCACGAGCCAGTTACACCATGCTCCGACATGCTGTGTACAAAATTTTCATATTTTAACCTTTTAATTAATATAAAACTTAAATATATTACACAATTACCGTTTGTTGAATAAAACCGTTTCCACAAAAACCTAATAGGCCACCCCACCAGTGTTTATCTAGAGCTTGGCTCCCAATATAGCTGGAACAACAGGAAGAACAATCACCCTCATAATAAAACTCAAGAACATTTGACGACCAATTTTCATGTTGTTGCTTGTCATTGACCCAGATAGTGTTTTCTACTGATTCCGGTATGTTACTGGAACGCCTCCCGGTTGCCATCATGCTCATACACACTAATGGACAATATGGGGCAATATATATAGGCTAAAAATTTAAAAACTTATATTTAACTAATATCTTTAGGTTGTAATTTTTTTACATTGGAAAAATTTATGTTTAATAGAATAAAAAATCCAAAAAATATAAATTAGAGAAGCCGAGCCAAACAAATTCAAAGAGTCGGCCAAGCCATTAGAAGCGTCGAGGAAGCCATCGGAGGAAGCGTCGGCAAGCCGTTCGAAGCGTCTGGGAGCCAAAACTTTTAGGAAGAGATGATGCGTCAGCGAAACACAAAGCCGGACGCATAAATATACTTTTTGGTTTTGACGCGTCGGCCACCGACGCTTGAACACGTGTGGGACACGTGTCACCTTGTATGGAATGGACGCATCAACATGAAACACGGACGCTTCCGAGGCTGTGAGGACCTTCCAACGACGCAGGAAGGTGACAAATTCGCAAGTGCACTTGGTCAAACGACATTTTCGTAATTTTCTCATGTATAATCCATAGTTTTTATAACTTTCACTTTTACATATAATAATATATACTATAAATAATAAAATAATATATGTTTATAACTCATTTAATTTTTATTTAATCTGCTTTTTCTCAAATAACATTCAATCCTTAAAATGTTTAGAAAACTTCAATTTGAAGTATTTACTCTCACGACATTTTGGTATAAATTTGGTTAAAAGCAGAGTCATGATCAAAATAGAGCGTTTTCTTCGCATTTTAAGTCATACGATCGAATGCCGGTACCATAACAAACTAAATCAATTTTGAGCTAATAACTTCGGTATTATCGAAATCAATATAGGTTTCAACTGATAAACAAACATGTGTTGATATTATTTTGGGTATATCACGACTTTATTTTTTGGGTTTATATTTTCGATTGGTGTAGACCTTCACGAATCAATGATGACCAAAATCCCATGAGATTGAATAAAGTAATTCTACTAGTTTATATTTTTTAAAGAGAATTACTGTTTTTGTACTTGTGGTTTGTCAAAAATCACTATTTCAGTCCATTAGTTTAAAAATTGCAATTTCAGTCCCCGTGGTTTCACTTTCGTAACCATTTCAGTCCACCTCGTAACCATTTCAGTCCCTGTACTTCACAGAATAATGAATTGAAATGGTTACGAAAGTGAAACCACAGGGACTGAAATGGTTACGAAAAGGAGACCATAGAGACTGAAATCGCAATTTTTAAACTAATGGACTGAAATAGTGATTTTTGACAAACTATAGGGACGAAAACAGTAATTAACTCTATTTTTTACTTTAGAGTAAACTGCCATTTTGGTCTCTGTGGTTTGGGCACTTTTGCCATTTTAGTCCAAATCTCAAACTTTTTACATCTGGGTCCCTGTGGTTTGCATTTTGTTGCCATTTTAGTCCAAAACTCAAAATCCCTGATTTTTTACTGTTTTAATGTCCCTTTTTTGTCTTTATCTGAAGGGGTAGTTTGGTCATTTAATTTTCATTAAAGCAATTCTTTTATTAAAAAATCCTGATCATCATCATCTTCAACCTCATCATCTTCAACCTCTGCACCTCAAAAAACTCAAACGCCACCACCACCTCCTCCACCATCACAACCCACCACAACCTGCAACTACCTCCACCACCATGAGCTTCCAAGAGATTCAACAGTGTCAAGTCAACATTCAGCGACAAACCTTGTTGTGTCGGTCACCAAGCACCACCACTTTATTGCTTCAATTCGTTAATTGATAATGAATTTAACAAAATAAACAAACACAAAAGTGTAAAGAGTCTGGATTTAAAAAAAATCATATTTTCAAGAGAAAATAAATTAAATGCAAGGAGACAGGCTCAGATCTGTAATTGGGGGATGGGGACAAAGAAGAAACGAGTTACGCCATGGCTGCAGAATACACAGTTGCTTGGTGAGAGAATGTCAAATTCTTCTTCACTATGCCATCTGGATTTTGCCCCGCCAAGATGCGGGTCAGATCTTCAATGTCCCTTTAATTTTGCTCAGGATACTCTGATCATCATAGCCTTGAAACACCAGCCATCACCACCACCGATCAAAACTTTTTACCCTGATGACGACGGCTCCACCAGCAGCAGCAAACACCAGCCACCACCGCCCCCATCTGCCGCCACCGCCCCCATCTCTCTACACCACCTCTCAATCCCGCCACCTGCCATCACCCACTCCCACCCCCACAACCACCTGCCACCACCACCCACCTGCCACCACCACCCAACCTGCAACCACCAACACCAGCAAACACCATCCACCACAACCATCGTGAAAACCCCTCAAATCCGAAAACCCACCATTCACTAGAAACAAAAACTCAAAAATCCCCAAATATTCACTAGAAACTTCATAAAACACCCAAAATCCCCAAATAATCAGTCATCGTCAACCACCCCTATTTACAGATCTGAAAAGAAAGAAGGATGGAGGAGAGATCTGTGTAGAGAGTGAGAGAGAAATGCGAGAGAGAGTGTGTGTATGGCGATGGTGAACGGTGGTGATCTGTCGTGATGATGGTGGTGAACGGTGTAGAGAGAGAGAACTAAGAGAGAGAGAGAGTGTGTGTGTGTATCTGTGTTGAACTGAGAGAACTGAGAACGTTGGTGAACTAATATATATTATATATTATATAATATATAATTAATTTTGTTTTAATTTATTAGAAGAGTAAAATCAGAATGACCAAAATGCCCCTGCACTAAAGGACAAAATAATTAGGTTTCAACAGTCAAAATAGAAGGTTTTTGGATTTTGGACTAAAATGGCAACAAAATGCAAATCACAGGGACCCAGATGTAAAAAGTTTGAGATTTGGACTAAAATGGCAAAAGTGCCTAAACCACAGGGACCAAAATGGCAGTTTACTCTTTACTTTATGTTTGGTAATTTATATTTTTTTGAAACGACTGCTATTTTATTCAAACGCATAAAATAGAACAAGGGGTCAACAAGCGACTGGGAGACCCAAAACAATGTCACGAATATTGAAATCACACCATCTCTCTCACTTAGGGGTTGTTTGTTTAGCTCTTAACGATGCTCTTAATGGTTCATACATCTTGCTAGTTCAACACTTAATGGTTCAGACTGTTTGTTTCACGAGCGGATGTCTGAATGATTAAGACCTCTTATCTGAATTGGTTAGACATTTGTTTCTGAAGAGGTATGGTCCCAATTCCTTGCCTACATGGAAAGGACCACGCCACTTTTTAATCCTACATGGCGTCTGCATCAGCAAGCGAATCCAGAAGCTTCTAGAAGCTTCTGGAATACGTCAAGGTGGCACCAAAGATGCTCCTTCCGACATAAAGGACAATACGTGTCACCACCCATCGAGCGCCATGTAGACCTGCAGCAAATCAAGGAGCAGACCGACAACAACGGTACGATGTTTCCAGCATGGACAAACATGGGCGCGCCACGTGTACCACTATCCTGACCACAGCAGAGGAGACCAAGAGGATATTCCCCTTGGTCGGACAGTTGGCGCCCCATAGCAGCTGGCAAGGTCGCTCCTCCCTCTCTCACCCTCCGGCTATAAATAGGACCCTTCATCATTCAGGTTAATCCCATTCTATTCTCCACTCTCTCACTCTTAACACACACTGTTTATTCTCACGCCGGAGCCCGGTTAAGAGGGAAACCCCCATATTCCCCTCTTAACGAGCTAACGGTGTTGTTGTTTTGCAGGACCCGTCATTTGGCGAGTAGCGAAGGAGATTGAACCCCACGAAAGAAATGAACCGGCTAGTTTCACCCTAGGTGTTAACCAGTGTTTCATCAGTTTCTAAATGGTTAAACATTATACTAGCTCTTAATGATTCAAACATCTTACTGGTTAATTACTTACCCATTCAAAAGTTGCCAATCAGCCCCATAATATTGATGAGACAAGAAAAAAACGTGGTTTAAGAAAATAATTAGGTAAAAAACCGTTTTAATAAATACATGTTGTCAAATTTTGATTCTTCCAAGTTTCAAACCACAAGAAACCGCACAGGTAAAAAACCGTTTTAATAAATACATGTTGTCAAATTTTGATTCTTCCAAGTTTCAAACCACAAGAAACCGTACAATATACAATTCCAGAGAGAGAAAACTAGAGGAGAGAGAGAAAGAGGTTCCTCTATTTGACCCGGTTCCAACTCATTGCTTAGCTTTCAACTCCACCAAAAACCCACCATTGATTCAACATTCTTCACACAAAATTCACAATCCAAAACGATGGGGTTGTTGAAGGATGAAACAAGCACAAAAGTCTTAAGACTCATCCGTACAGTTTTCTTCTTGATCACCATGATCATATCGTTTTTGTTCTTCTCTGCACCGTTACTCGTATCCATGGCGGATATTCTGCTTCCCACAGCTCTGCTATCAGCTTCGGTTCCATATTCACCATCCATTGATTCGTCATATGATAAGAGTTTGTTCATCTTCTTCCAAATGATATCGTCTCAGTTGAGCAGTTACGACTTCCGACACTCGCTTATTGACATCCCTCTCGTGTCGATACTCAGATCCGGCATCATATTATGTATGCTATCGTTCTTTATGTTTCAATGTTTCGACATGCGCTGTCCGTTAACTTTAAAAAGGCTAAATTGCACTTTTAGTCCTTTAATCATTACTTTCTTTATAAATATTATATTGATTGTGATATATTTTTGAGATATGCGCAGGTGTGTACGGATTGTGTGACGGCCCCGGGTTGTCTACGGGGCCGTACTTGGGAATAACGACAGTTTGTTCTGTGATGTCGTTATTGTTTGTATCGGTTAAGGCGTCGTACGTGTTTGGTGGCGGTGGTGCTGCTGTGGTGGAGTTGGCGTTGTTTGTGTGTTCTTCGGCGTTGGCGATCGGTCATATCGTGGTGGCGTATCGGACTAGTTGTAGAGAACGACGGAAGCTTCTTGTTTACAAAATTGATATTGAAGCTGTAAGTCGGATTATTTATTTATTTATTTATTTTAATTAAATGGCTTGTAGTCTACGAGTACCAAAGATTGACGTTAGGAAAAAAGTTATTTTTTTTTTGAATTTATAAATGCCTACGAGTACCAAAGATCAAAAAAATCGTATTAAGCGGCGATTTTTTTAAATAATCAGCAGGAGTTGAAATTAACATTTAAACTATGTTAATTATTTTCAATAATTATAGATTATAGTGACCCGGTTCAATTTGCGTTTGTGGTGGGACCCGGCGGGCTAAACATTTTTTCTTTTGTTTGCCTTTCTTGACTCTTTGAATTTATTTTTTATTGTTATTTTGTGGTTTTAAAATTTCATAATTTTAAATAAATATATGCCCATGTGTTTATGAAACAATTGGTGTCCCATTTTTCTAACGTATAATGTTTTGTCATAAATTGATAATACGAATATAAATTAACCGAAAACATTGACTTAAATAATAGTTAAGTGGGCCCTTTAATGTCGGACCATACCTGCAAACTGCAACAAATGTTGTTTGTGAAGGCAAGAGAGAATGTCCAAATTGCAGGCTTACTATTCATAACAAATGTTATTTTACACCAAATTTTAATTACATTTTGCCTTGTCTTGAACCTGAGATTTTTGTTCTATAACTTATGTGTCTTTATCAAGTGGGATAGATCACTTTCGTGGTTAAATGGTTACGGAACTTTTTATATATCATAGTTATATTAAGCACATTGATTTTGTAGGCATTACCTAATAGTATAGTTAGGGCTGCAAACGAACCAAACGAACGCGAACAAGACCTTCTTGGTGTTCGTTTGTTAAAGAATATATGTGTTCACGAACTGTTCATGAACACTTACCGAACAATATTTTATGTTTGTGTTCGTTTGTTAAGAAAATAAACTTGTTCATGTTCGTTTGTGTTTGTTTGTTAATTAATTTAGGCAACGAACGAAAACGAACGTTGATGAACACAAATGGAAACAAACAAACACAAACACGTGTTCATGCGTAGATCATATAATACAATAACACTTATTAAATATTTTATTTGTCGGGATCTTGTAATATTTAAATAAAATATAAAAACAAAACACTAATGAACTATTGAACACAAACGAACATGTTACCAAATGTTCACGAACATAAATGAACGAACGCAACCTTTGTTCATGTTTGTACATTTAGCTAAACGAACGAAATTTCTTGTTCGTGTTCGTTTGTTTAATAAACGAACGAACACAAACGAACTTCCCGCCAAACAGTCCACGAATTGTTCACTGAACGTTTGATTCGTTTACAGCCCTAAGTATAGTGGTATGATGTTTGTCTTTTATACAAGTGATATGAGTTTACATACTTTTAATTTTCAAGTAAAATATTAGGTGTGCAAAACATTGTTAAAAAGGTATGATGGCTTTGTATTGAACGACGTTAACATACATTATAGTTTTAGGGAGACGTTCATTTCAGAAACAACAATATGTTGATTAATTCATAATACATATTGTTTTAAATATGATATACAAGATGCTTATATTTTTTTATACATTAAGTACAATATACAGTATATTTGATGGTTTACGTAGTTTTCAACTTACTACTATGAATACTCTAACATGTGAGAATTTATTTTAGAGTTAATTACATATTTAGTCCCTATGGTTTGCACAAAGTAACATACTTAGGTACTAATAGTTTAAAATCACATTCTAGGATATTAACTTTTCATTTTGTAACGTTTGGATGTATTAACGTTATTTGTAGGTTTAAAAGCACATTCTATTAGTACTTAAGTATTTTATTTTGTACAAACCACAAGGACTAACTATGGTAATACACTAGAAGTTAATACCTCCAAACGTTATAAAATGAAAAATTAATGCCCTAGAAGATAATTTTAAACTATTAGTAACTAAATATGTTATTTTGTCCAAACCACATGGACTAACTATATAATTAACTTTTTTTTTTTAATTATAAGATTAATGTCATTTGTAGGTATCCACATTCAAAAATGGGTTTCGAAGGTACTCCAAGATGCTTCACGATGCAAGGGTCAAAGTGAAACTGCAAAACTAAAAGGAGAATCCAAAGTCAAAACAGTTACTATTTGACCAATGAAGTTAACATTATTTCATTTATATTTTTCTAGGCCCACCGCCCCAGCCCATTTTTCTACCTCCAAGTTGCAGGTACCATATTTTTCCCTTCTTATGCATAATCTACTTGTACCGTACAACTCAGCAATGCATCAAGATTTTCTTTCTTATATTTTTTTGGGTCCAATAATCATACATTCTAAAATCTTAATTTCACACCCATGTATACGGACCGTATAGAATTTAACATGACAAATATTTGGCCGTATAATGTTATATGGCTCGTATACATAGAGAAAATATTAGACCGTATAACATTATATATGGGCCGTATAACATTATACGGGTCGTATAACATTATATGAGGTTTGGGTCGTATAACATTCTATACATGTTGTATAATGTTATACGGTGCGTATACATGGACAAAAAAACATTCCCTGACATTTTTTTGTGCAACGATCAGTTGTATAACTGTATATGGTCTATATAACTTTATACGGACTATATTATACGGACTATATAATTGTAGAGGTGTGAAAATAAGATTTTAGTAAACGAGATTTGAATTACTCAACCACCTATTTGGCGTGACACCCACTTGGTCGTTATGAGACTGAGTCCGGATGTATTAGGAACATGTACTGTACAACACAACAATGCAAGAAAAACAGTTTTTTAAAGCCATGAACGTGTCAAAATGGTGGGAAGTGGGCCTTGGGATGCATTAATGAGTTGTACCTCAAACATTGATGCAGAAAACAGTTGTACATGTCTGCAAAAAGATCTAAAAAGAATCTTTCTTCTGCATTCCCTGTCTTTTTATTAACCAATTTCAGCCATGACCATGTGCAACCCTTTGACTTGTGCACATTGTTCAGAGATTGTTACTCTACTTTTTATTTTTATTTTTTTCTTAACTATACAAAATTAAAGATAAAAAATACATCTAAATGTGATAAGAGTAATTATAACTTAGGATTAGTAATAGAGAGCTCAAATGCTTAACAATAACAATTGTTTTGCAGGTTCTTAAAAAGGGGATTTGTAACTTGGTAAGAGACATTCAACATTCATTTTTGGTTTGTGTAGAGGTCGTTCAATACAAAATCAATTTTAAATAGAAAATTACAAAAACTATATAATCGTGTTTGTTTCTGTCTTTAATAAAGTCAGAATTACGTACACGTATTCATGTGGTTTTTATGATTTTCCACTAAAAATTGGTTAGGCATAAAACGCGTCATGTATTAATTATTTTAACATCGTACATTGAGATTATAGGTCGGGTATGAGTTTCGGGTTTTTATCTATCGCAGAAAAAACATGTATATATTCTTTTTATGTTTGTTATCGAACTAGTATTTAAGCCGCGCTTCGCGGCGGTTTCATAGTTCTCATTTGATGTTAATACAGCTTTTACCATAAAAAATTAGAAAGTTAAAATATGTGGAGGCCATGGATTGGAACATTATTTTCACATAAAACTATTAATTAAATGGTCCCCCCCCCCCCCCCCCCCTCCCCCTGATTGATGGTGGTTCCCATGGATTAAACCACGATTACCATGACCTTCCAATTTGATAATTTTAAGACAAAAATAAATTAAAACATTAAAGGAGATAGTGGTTTGGGTCATGACCACACCATTAGGCTGGAGAGTGTGGGATGGAGCCCTTAGGGGCTTTATCAGGACACGTAAGCGACACGTAGGATCCACGTCAGCCAGGGGGCTTTATCACGCCCCCTTTAACATGCAGCGTGTAGGATGGAGTCCTCTATTAAACAAAATTAAAAAAAAGGATTTCATTGGATTAAATCAAGTGGGCCCCACCTGAACATCTCATTCTTGGCGTTAACATGATGGAGCCCCCTCCTATAGCGCCCCTTGTTAACATGGTGGGTGTGGGTGTACCGTGTATGGCGCCGGGTGGCGCTATTGGTGATGAGGTGGCACGATGGAGCCCCTCACACCCTCCGGTGTTAGGGTATTGATTTTGAATAATGGATTGAAGATGGATGACATGGTGCCTATGTGGAGTGCTATGATGGTCATACGGGTCATGATGATCATGCGGGCCATAACCACACCCTATAGCCTTATATTCGTAATTTACTGTTTTATAAATTTGAAACGTTGAGCACACTAAAACAAAATGTGAAGTAAGGGGCTGTTTGGTAGCCTCTGAATGGTCATTAAGAGGCTACCTCTTCATGGAACCATTAAGAATTTTACCAATGAGAAGGTAGAAAAATGTGACATGTGATGATTTACCATTTAGAGGTTACCTCTTAACCATTCAGACTTGAGGCTACCTCTTATTCATTTAGAGGTTTTAAATCATTAAGAGGTAGTATCTGAATGGTCATTAAGAGCCTACCAAACAACCCCTAAATTAAACCTTAAAAAAAGGTTGGAAAAAAACATAACTAAAAAACCATGAAAAAGTTAACAAAATGAGATTGAAAACAATTAAATATAAATATGAAAAAAAGAAAAAAATCAAGAGAAAATGAACACCCACAGGTTTTGAACTTGGGTTGATTGAGGGGAAGGCTCTGGATATGCAAGTTTAGCAGTGGGCTACTACAATCATCTTGGTGGATTTCATTCAAGTTGTATTGTAGCAAAAAGGAAAAATATAAAGAAAGGGGTTTTCTAATGGCATACCCCCTGTCTATTTGCATACTTTTTTTTATTTCAATACGCATTGTATAGGCCTATACGATGCGAATTGAAATAAAGTAAAAGACATGGCAGATTGACAGGTGCAAGTTATGTCTGGCGGCGGGCTTTATACGCATCGTATAGGCCTATACGATGCGTATCAAGGCCCTGATTTTTTTATTTTTTATTTTTTGATGTGTTGTGTCGAATGCGAACCCGAGAAACGAAAGGGATTTCGAGCAGTTAGTCGATGACATGATAGATAAAGATCTTGACATGATAGATAAAGATCTTGACACGATCAGATGACACATGATAAAAGCGCTTCTCTAGACAATCTGGAACAGTTTCTTCGTCGCTGTGTCATATGAGTGTAATAAAACGGAAGCTATCAAGGCGGGGATGGGTACAGAAACCGACATGTCTTCCTGAATCTGAATCTGAAAGTTAACTTTGACTTATAAAACCCACTAGCAAAATAAGCGTTTTTATCATGTTAGGGAGAATGTTCTCGAAATTGAAGGAAAAGGAAAAATGGTTGCTGATGTTTTTCAGTATTCGGATTTTGTTGATTTGTTTCCAGCTAGGGTTTAGAATGGTTGAAGGAATGTTGGTTTTTCAGTATTCGGATTTTGTTGGTTTGTTTCTTTCCTTTTCATGAGGTAAAACCGGTTTCAAGTTAAATCGTCGATCAATGTATGTTGGTTAATTCAAATGATCTAGAAAACTCAAAATCTTATGAATGCACTCAACGAATTTGACAACTGTGACAACTTATTAAAAGAACAATTCACCTCCAATCTTTTCCTGGTCAAATCAAACAGTGAAAGTTATCAACACATCTGCTCCCTGAATCTGAATCATCTGATTTTTTGAAGTTTATTTTTTTATGTGTCATATGGTAACAATTAAAACTTAACGGAACATAATCCCAGATCGTCTAAAGAAGCGCTTTTATCATGTGACATATGGTAACAACTACCAAGGGGATATTCAGATCTTCCATGGAGTCACATATCCGACAAAAGGGCCCATGGATCTTATGCCCACCCGAGACCGACCTCTGGATTACAAGTGTTGAATGATCGAGAGAAACTTCTTCGAGCTAACTGCCGATATCTCATCCTTCTTATCTTGCTATTAAACGAGGTTGTTCACCACAACGACGATACGCTTGTTGACTGTCACATGAATAAGTTAACGCATATTCTTGTTTGAGAGAAGAAGAGTCGCATTATGCTTATCAAACCAGGATGCCACACAAGAGTATGTTGTTCCAAGATCAATACCAAAGATTCTGTCCGGTTTCAAAGCCGGTTGAGGATTATAAGTGTTCTAGACTCGTTCAAGGCATGCTTGTTTGTTCGATTTTTACAGAAATAATGATGCATTCTACGGTAAACGATGCAACTGGTGCAACTGATGAAACCAAAAATATCGTGTGTTATAGTTTGGAAAGATGACCGAATAGAGATCTGAATAACAAACTGCGTAGAACTTGTTTGTGTCGGGTTCTTTTGCTAGTGGTTTGGAATGTTTCGGATCATCACTTCTGCGGAGAACTTGTTTGCACAGTGGGAGAAAAGACCAGCACCCCTGTGTGAGCATTGGAAGCCTGGCAAACAGTCTTTAGTTACATCTTCAATCGAGACCGCATTATTAATTTTAATGAAGCAATGAAGATTGAATGTGCAAACCGCAACCGTTTTGTACTACGGAAACGGTGGCTATGGGAAATACAAACCCAACCTTTGTGTATTTGCTTGCTGATCTGGAATTAGAGGACCGTTGTGTATCTGAATGAAGATTGAATGTGCAAACCGCAACCGTTTTGTACTACCGACATGAACCACAATGGACTCAGACTCATACTACTCTAATATGACACATGATAAAAGCGCTTCTTTAGACAATCTGGGATTATGTTCCGTTTTATGACACATGATACGACACGATTACCTTAATCACATCTTCCATGGAGTCACAGATCCGACACTAGGGCCCACGGATCTTATGCCCACCAGACACCGACCACAAATCTTACAAACCGCAATCGTTTGTGACTATGGGAAACACAAGTTTTCTTTTTGAGCTTGATGGATGTCTGTTATCTCAACGTTTCTCCTTACATTACTGATCTGGAATTGGAGAACCGTTGTGTATTTGCTTGCTGATCTGGAATTGGAGGACCGTTGTGTATCTGAATCAGGTTCTCAAACAAACACTACTAAATATGAGTTGGTATTGAACCAAGAATATGAAGATCACGGTGCAGACACGGGGAAATACAAACCCGACACGAACCACAATGGACTCAGACTACTATAATATGACACATGATAAAAACGCTTCTTTAGACAATCTGGGATTATGTTCCGTTTTATGACACATGATATGGCACACTTACCTTAATCACATCTTCCATGGAGTCACAGATCCGACAATAGGGCCCACGGATCTTATGCCCACCCGAGACCGACCACGGATCTTACAAACCGCAATCGTTTGTGACTATTCGTGGGGTCCTGCTCCTGCTCCTGTGATGGGGGGGGGGGGGCAGGGCCTTCGGTACTTTATACTATTCGTGGATGATTGCACTCGCATGACATGGGTGTATTTTTTTAAAAAACAAGGCCGAAGTTTACGAGAAATTCCAAACTCAATTCCAAACTCAAACCCAAATCCTTCGATCCGACAATGGGGGGGGGGGGGATTTGTCAATACATCCATGAAACAATTCTTTAAAACCAAAGGATTAATTCATCAAACCTCTTGTTCTCATACCCCCGAACAAAATGGTGTTTTCGAACGGAAAAACCTTATTATTCTTGAAATGACTCGAGCTCTTTTAATTGAATATTAGGTACCTAAATCTTTCTGGCCGGAGGCAGTTACTGTAACAACTCTCATTAAAAGTCCTATTTATTTTATTATTTTATCCAATAGGAAACCCTAATTAAGACACCCAAGTGATTCTACATAAACCCTAAAATTTTCAGAATCATCAGAATCAGGATCAGGACCCCTAAAACTCAGGGGGGGTAAACCCTAGTTACGATTATCCAAATTAAACGCTGTCAAAATCGAAATTTCAAGAATCGTCGACTCAGCAAGCCTACACACACACGTGGCAAACCTATAGTGAATACGTGTCCCTTACGGACCGTAAGGGATAAGGCTTACGGACCGTAAGGGATAAGGCTTACGATCCGTAAGCTTGTCAATTTTCGTGTATAAATAGCAGACTTTGGGACTGGAATTTGGGCGCTTGAACGACGTAAAAAGTCGAAATATACACTGAGTTATGTTCTGTTTACTATCAAAACACAACACGAAACGCTGCCGCAATAATAGGGTATTAACTTGATCGCTGCTACGATTCAATGTCCGATCGATTGAAACTATCCGACAGGATGTTTAAGCGCTATCCTTTGTCATTAGTCGTGATTCCGACAGGATGTTTGAGTACCACCCGAACTCAGGGAATACTCTGTCATTCGTTGTGAACCCGATGGATGTTTAAGTGATTGCACTTTGTCATTCGTTGTGAGGGTTTTAATCTCGTGAGTTATCGTAATTGTTGTATTAAGTTACTTACCTAGTTCGTGTGCACTAGATTACAAGGCTAAATCAATAGGCTAAGCTCTGCCTGTATAAATCTGCAATATATCAAGGCTTATCTGTAGACTAAACTTTGGCCGTATGAATCTGCATGTTTATAATGTGAGTCATTCTATTTTTATCAAATTACTTTTAAAATCATGTTTATTTTCAAAAGTTATAATTACAGTGATTAAGTTTATGTAATCACCAAATTACAGCCGGTATGTGGGGTTTTGTGTACATTACTTGATAATCGTCACCATTGGGGCAGCCAATAGGGGATATGACCATAGTCACAGATCCGGTCGAGTGACAAATACCGTGGGTAGTTGGTTTGATATCAGAAACATTGTAATCTCTCTTAATACTGTAAATTATAACAAACGTGTCGTTTTAGTAAAATGAATGAACTCACTCAGTATTTCCTGCTGACAAAACCTTTTTAAAACGCGTTTCAGGTAATTACAGTAGATTGAACTAAGAGATGGATACGGCACTGAAAGGCTTCAAGAAGTGGCTTATTTTATTAATTAAATCAAATTAAGAAATATTGTTTTATGTAATCAAATTTATCTTTATTAAAGCTACCATTGTAAAACATGGGTTTATCCCATCTATTTAATAAAATCCGGTGTTTTCTAAACTTTGATATTTTTCCTAACTCACGGTCCTGATGAAATTTCCGCTGCAACGTTTTCAAAATAATCACCGGTACCACGTGGCTGTTCGCTGCTCCCGATTCCGTCCAGGGTGGGTCGGGGGCCGTGACAGAAGGTGGTATCAGAGCCACTGATTTAAGCCAATAGGTATTGTAATAAAATACCTAAATTTAAACAAAGAGTTAGGAACTTGGTATTTTATGGTAGCACTCAGGATAGTATTTAGACTTGAACTTAAGAAAAGATGCCTTAGTATAAGCTTCAAAGATAAGCTATTTACTTATGAAAATAAAGTGTGGTAGGTTCTGGTATGCTATAAGAATGACGATTAGAATATTGCAGGCAATAGCACTTAATTGCTATTACTTATTGTTTAGTAATATTACTTGGTCTAAAATAAGATATGTTACGGGAATACAATTTTCCTTAATTCTGGATAAAAGTCCTAACAAAAGAGGCACCTTTAAAATCTTGAAAAGATACTATTTATGGGAAATAGAAAATTTTCTCCGACAAGACTGGGTATGGTGTAGCAGACTCTCCAGTTTGTCCAGATATACTGGGATTACCTCTACGGCGCGAACCGGATAAGACAGGGTATATAATATGTCAAACAAGTGACAAGATTTCCCTAAATAGTATCATGGCCAGATATTTGACTGGTTCTTGGAAATACAAACCTGTTAAATACATTATGAAGTGTATGTATATCACAGTATGTGAAAAATATGATTATATAGATATGTATATCTATAAGAATTCCAAAAGTCAATTAGGAATAAAGCACAAGCTTTTGTGTCTAGATTTCTTTATCAGTAATTTCTTTTCCGATATCAAACATTAGTTCGTTTGATCATCTACCTCGTAACTCGAGCGACAATAATAACAATGGAAACCCATTAAGTTGGGACACCATCAAAAGTTACCAAAGCATTATCATAGACTATTAACACAAGTAAGAAGCATGAAAAGTTGTGTTAATGCACAAGAAAACACATGAAAATTTAATTATAAATCCACAGACGTTGAAGTATATTACACACGACTTCCAAGGCAAGATCTTTGGAAAATATAAATTAGGCACGATGACACTAATGCTAATTCCATCAGTAGAAGAACTAATAATAAAAAAGAAGCACTTTGCCACGCGATCCTACAAACGACATGAAAATCGCTGAGGTACGTTGTAACAAGATTTCACAACCATCGGTGCACAGTCTAATCAGAGTCATAATTATTAGTACTACAAAAAGAACTCACATACCTTTGCAAATTCCCTATTTTATTCGACATTCTCTGGTAATGTCACTTAACAACGGTTATCACACAAAATTCCAGATAAAAGTTCTTATATTTCTTTCATTGAAATTCTGATTTCTGCATATAATAAGTTGACTTTCGTGTTTCTACTCCCTTAACGGTCATCATATCATGAGGATTTCTTTCATAGTAGTGAATATTGATTTATTTCATTTCTTGGTAAATCCACACGTTACACATGCACTGTTTGTTGCGCATGTGGTTCGTTTGATTTATGAAGACCACTGGAGAGCTTCATTCCGATTTGTTATTTTATCAAAAACTCAAATATCATTTCACTATACTTGATTTTTGGTACTGTAAACCGCATTATTACAAAACGATAACTCTTTGATATCGAGTCAATGAATTTCTTGAAAAAACTCAAATTTCTTTACATGATTTTTGTTGTGACCATGTCCGAACTTAATTAAAACTCATTTTGTTTAAACCGAGTTCAATTATTTGAATTTGCTCGCATTACATATTCAATTCAAGGTTCCATATGATGAATTAAAACCATCATATTCGAAATAATCTTAACAAGCATTTTAATTTCTTAAACTATAACATGCTTGTGGGATCCTCGACTTCATTAAATCATCTTTGATCACGATCACCTTGTGGTGATGTTTTCACAAAATCTGAAGCTTGCGCTAATCTCGGATTTAATTATTTGATCATTTATATTGAATCCGCTTGGTTGATTTATTCTATACAAGCAATCTTAAAACAATCATGTGCTAAGATAATGATACGCAAATTCATTTCATATTTCAGTGTATCTCTTAATAATTCTTACAACATCAATCGAGCCTTTCGTGATGTTATTGCTTTATCATCGTTGATCGAAAAAAAAAACATTATATATATATATATATATAAATTTAATTGATTAATTACCTAATTTACAATATAGTATTCCTATATTTAAAATTCTTGTTAAACCATTGAGGTGAAGAATTTAGATTTTTATATATATACAAAATTATGTTTAAGGTATACTCTTATTTAAATTTATATTTAGTTTTATTATTAGTAATAGTAGTAGTAGTGTTAATATTATTTTTAAATACTAGGATTATTATTAAGGGCAGGTATTGGATAGCCTAGCCTTAGTTAGGCATGGACTGATCAACTATGTTTAAACAAGGCAGCACTAACCAATATCCAACCATGATAATAACTAGTTAATGTATATAAATTAAGTTATCATACTTATTTAGTAAATCTTAATTATATATAAAAATATTTTACTTTGTACTATAAGGAGAAGACATATTTTCATAAAATAATACAAGAATTAGAGGGACGAATAAAATTATATAATTAATTGTCTATCACATGTTTTGTGGTAACTATGTACCATAACGCTTTAGCAAGAAAATGACCATATAAGAATAATATGATAGTCATCAACTACGTTGGGTTAAGGGAACATTGTAATATATAAGAATAGTCCTCGTTTTCACTTATTTACAACATTTGTAAATACATTCACAACGTTATATGGTTTCAAAATGAAAATAAATAATCACATAGAATCGACCCATTAAGTGTTATATATTTACAAAATATTTTACAAATACTTTTGTACAATAAATATTTTTACACCTTTATTTACAACTTTCATTTAACGTTATAATTAAAAAAATGATTTCTTTTACAAAATAATAATACTAAAATATTTTGTAATGTAATAACTTCATTGCGGTATTTTGTAATATATATTACATAATAAATATAAGTTATTTTACATAGTATAGTAAAATACTAAAATAATATTTATTTAAAAGTAGTGACCATTTACATATAGTAAAAATGCGTAACAAATAATATATATTACATAGTATTTATATTTGATATGTAAGATACGGTTCAGACAGGGACACAAATAATATATATTACGTTTGCTTTACAAATATAATATAATGGTTGGTGATGCCAAAACAACTTGTTCTTATTATATTTCAATCTCTAGGACATAGTATGAAAAATATGGTCACTAATAAGTATACTATCACATTGTTTCACGACTAAAACAATTTGGTACTCTAAAAACAATGATACACTAACTCTATTGTCTTTTGATGTATCTTTGCAATTCACTCATCTCAACACTTTGATTTTCTCATATCATAAATATTTGACAAATCATTTTTCATGCTTTTATTTCATTTTTGAACCCGTCGATTCTAAGTCTTCCTCAGTTGCCAATCAAAGTAAGCTTTCTTTTGACAAAGAATTTTATTGATTCTAAAAATCCTTCACATTCATTTTAAAATATCTATTGATCATATATCTTTTGGCTAGTCACCTTGGAAATTATATCATTTCATTTCATTCGTTTGTCATCGATTTCTTGAACTAATTCAGTTGAACCATTGAATCCTACTTATTGTACAACTCATAGTCACAAAATTTGATATTTTAATTTTGTGTCATCTACCTTAATATTGTTTTTATTGATTAAAATATGACATAAATCTAAAAGAAATATCGTAACCCAAATCTCGAGGACGAGATTTTTATTAAGGTGGGGAGAATGTAACAACTCTCATTAAAAGTCCTATTTATTTTATTATTTTATCCAATAGGAAACCCTAATTAAGACACCCAAGTGATTCTACATAAACCCTAAAATTTTCAGAATCATCAGAATCAGGGTCAGGGCCCCTAAAACTCAGGGGGGTAAACCCTAGTTACGATTATCCAAATTAAACGCTGTCAAAATTGAAATTTCAAGAATCGTCGACTCAGCAAGCCTACACACACACGTGGCAAACCTATAGTGAATAGGTTTCCCTTACAGACCGTAAGGGATAAGGCTTACGGTCCGTAAGCTTGTCAATTTTCGTGTATAAATAGCAGACTTTGGGACTGGAATTTGGGCACTTGAACGACGTAAAAAGTCAAAATATACACTGAGTTATGTTCTGTTTACTATCAAAATACAACACGAAACGCTGCCGCAATAACAGGGTATTAACTCGATCGCTGCTACGATTCAATGTCCGATCGATTGAAACTATCCGACAGGATGTTTAAGCGCTATCCTTTGTCATTAGTCGTGATTCCGACAGGATGTTTGAGTACCACCCGAACTCGGGGAATACTCTGTCATTCGTTGTGAACCCGATGGATGTTTAAGTGATTGCACTTTGTCATTCGTTGTGAGGGTTTTAATCTCGTGAGTTATCGTAATTGCTGTATTAAGTTACTTACCTAGTTCGTGTGCACTAGATTACAAGGCTAAATCAATAGGCTAAGCTCTGCCTGTATAAATCTGCAATATATCAAGGCTTATCTGTAGGCTAAACTTTGGCCGTATGAATCTGCATGTTTATAATGTGAGTCATTCTCTTTTTATCAAATTACTTTTAAAATCATGTTTATTTTCAAAAGTTATAATTACAGTGATTAAGTTTATGTAATCACCAAATTACAGCCGGTATGTGGGGTTTTGTGTACATTACTTGATAATCGTCACCATTGGGGCAGCCAATGGGGGATATGACCATAGTCACAGATCCGGTCGAGTGACAAATACCGTGGGTAGTTGGTTTGATATCAGAAACATTGTAATCTCTCTTAATACTATAAATTATAACAAACGTGTCGTTTTAATAAAATGAATGAACTCACTCAGTATTTCCTGCTGACAAAACCTTTTTAAAACGCGTTTCAGGTAATTAGAGTAGATTGAAGTAAGAGATGGATACGACACTGAAAGGCTTCAAGAAGTGGCTTATTTTATTAATTAAATCAAATTAAGAAATATTGTTTTATGTAATCAAATTTATCTTTATTAAAGCTACCATTGTAAAACATGGGTTTATCCCATCTATTTAATAAAATCCGGTGTTTTCTAAACTTTGATATTTTTCCTAACTCACGGTCCTGATGAAATTTCCGCTGCAACGTTTTCAAAATAATCACCGGTACCACGTGGCTGTTCGCGGCTCCCGATTCCGTCCAGGGTGGGTCGGGGGCCGTGACAGTTACAACCTCTTTGTATCTCCTAAATTGGCTTCCCACAAAAGCTCTTAAATTTAAGACTCCCTTAGATTGTCTATCTAAGTCTGCAAGTATTCCCCATCTTCTTACACTTGAACTTCGAATCTTCGGGTGTATAACGTTTGTCCACATTCCCAAAACCAACCGAAACAAGCTTGGCCCATGTGCTGAGAAATGTGTATTTGTCGGCTATAGGATCGATCAAATAGGTTACCAGTGTTATAATCCAAACACGCATCAAATATTCACCACAATGAATGTTGACTTTCCTGAAACAAAATACTTTTATAACACCCAACTCAGTGGTCAGGGGGTGAATGAATGTATAGACACTATGAGTTGGCTAACCCAACTTCCCTCATCTGAAGAAGTAACAACATAAAACCACCACAGTACTTTGAGTCCCTCAAACACAGCTACACAATCTGCGGAGCACAGTACCACTGAAGGAAGTCCATCCAACGTGATACCAGAGGTAAGAAATACTGAGAACCCTGAATGCCTTGCGTTTTATAACTATGAGATAACAGGGGAACACATAGAACCGACAACGACGGAACCTACAAGACATGTTGAACCAAATGTGGAAGAGGTTGAACCAGTCGTTGAACATGTGGAACCAGTTGTAGCAGAGACAACCGGAAGATACCCTCTCCCTCCTAGAGCCAATAGAGGGGTCCCTCCAAAACGGTATTCCCCAGGGAGAGAAACCAGAAATTCAAGGTATCCTGTAGCTAATATGGTTAATGGGAACTTATATAAAAGTGTGAAAGCATTTGTCACCTCACTATACTCCGAACAAATACCTAGTTCTGTAAAGGAAGCGCTAGGTAAGAAGAATTGGAAAGAAGCAATGGAAACGGAGATGAACCCCAAAAATACTACATTCGATTATTATGCTTAAACCTAATAATTATCATGATGTATAATAAATGTGAATGTTTTAACCTAGTTAAAAGACTAGTTAATCACTAGTTGTGTTTAGTGGGTATTGAACCAAACAAAGCAACTAATAAAGTACAAGGGCTGAATGTGAACAAGTAGCAAACTTAAATGATTAAAAGCTGAATTTTATAACATTACACACATGTGTGTGTGTATCGTTCCAGTGAGAGAGAGAGAGGAGGGTGAAAACCTCCCTCCAAACTATCAAACACAAAAATATGCAAATCAAAGGGAGAAATCAAGGTTATTCTCTTGCATGTTGGAGAATTTTGATTATCTAACATTAATCAAACTTAAGGTAAGTTGTAATTTCACTTTTGGTGAGATTTACTTGTTTAGAGAATCCATGAAATAAGAGGATTTAATGATTTTTGCTACTATAAAGATGAGTTTTGATGATTGTAGAAGTGTTTATGGCTACCATGATTATTGATTTTGTGAAGTAATTGATATATGACATGTTTAGGTGAATTATTTAGTATGAAGTGAAGTGGGTTTTTTTAACCTAAGTATGAAAAACCTCAAATTGATGTGTAATAATTGAATGTAATAGTCTTGATGAACAGAAATTACGTGTTAATTGATTGTTACTAGAAGTATGAAATGGTTCTGTTGTAATGAGATGGTAGGAAGTTGCCAAATTGAGCTAGTAAGAATAGCTTAAAAGTTATGCTCATAAGGTGTTTGGTAAAATGCCTAAGCGAAAACTAGATACTAACAATTTGTCGCCACCCCCGATCCCTAATCCCCGGGAACGGGCGGCCGTGAGCCAGTTTCGGTGGTATCTCGTATTGTCTAATTTGGCAGCGGAAATTTTTTCATCAGGACCGTAGTTAGGAAATATTTGATCAGAGTAAAATACCACATTTCCATAAGATTAAACATATGGGATAAACCCAAGTTCATAGTACACACGTTTTTATAGGAATAAATCCTATTTTATTAATAAAAACATCTATTTTATTTTAGGTAACTTTATTGCCACTTTTCCAAGCCTTCAGTGCTGTCCAGCTGGCTTCTATTTGGCTTTCACAATTTGTTACCTGAAACGTGTTTTAAAAACATTTGTCAGTGGGAAATACTGGTGAGTGAATCCCAGTTTAATCAAGTTTAAGTAAAACCCAGTGTACAGTATTGAGGGCGATCCCGCAATTATATTTGTTTCCAAGACATATCAATTAACATCCATGGTACTGTCGAACCCGACTTGTGGAAATGTTACTCCTTGACCAGGTGGTAACAAATTTTGTATACAAAACCCCAACATACTCATGATAATTGTATTCTTACAAATACTCAATAACTGTTATTCGCATGGAAAAGTATTTAAGGTTTTGTAAAAACAGTTAACAAAAAGGTTTACAAAAGTGGATCAACTCACATTGCTGTCTTAGATTTTCCGTAAGGGTTTCCTGGTGATAATCTAAAATTTACACAAATGCACACGCGTTAGTATAATAACCCATTTTAACATTAGTAATACCCTCCCCGAGATGGCATTCCAACGACTACGTCGGGCAGAACCACGACAGCCGTTACGGAACCCTAGATCAATCGGGCATCGTATCTAATACGTATCCAGGGGTTATAATACTTACAACGGAGCAGAACTTCGCTATTTAGGGGGTAGAATACCCGATTATATTGCCTAATATCAGAGAATTCATTGAGAATGAAAAGATTTGAGCGACGGAAAATGAAATCCCGAGGCTTTCTTATATAGGGCTTGAATTTGAGTTCTACGCTGCCCGCGTAAGAGTAGACAAGGGTTTACGCGGCCCGCGTCAAAGCTGGTCAACGGGCTAGCTTATCCGGGTCAGCGTATAGACCTGCCGTGTGTTGGGCCACGTGGCCGCACCGGGCTGCGCCACCTTTTAAGTTCACGCAGTCCGCGTAAGGGTTAAGGGTCCTTTACGCTGCCCGCCTCAACTTTAAAAATTCAATTTTTAATTATTTTAATAATATTTAATGTTTTTGAGGCCCGTTTTCACGTATGAGGTGTATTTTGGGACATATTGGGATATTTTAAAATATATTAGGGTGTCGGAAAAATTATGAGGGTGTCGGTTTTATTGAGGATTGTTATATCCTCCCCACCTTGTTTTAGAGCTCGTCCTCGAGATCTACTGGAACAAGTGTGGATATTTCCTTTGCATTTTAGATTCAAGCTCCCATGTGTACTCAGGTCCTCTTTTGGAGTCCCACTTCACTTTGACCAGAACTAATCTCTTATGTTTGAGATTCTTGATTTTCCTGTGTTCAATCTGTAGAGGCCTTTCTACAAATTTGAGTTGTTCATTTACCTCTATATCCTTAAGAGGTACCATTATAGATTCATCCACTAAGTATTTCTTGAGATTTGATACATGAAATACATCATGTATTCCTGCCATTTCCTCTGGCAGTTGTAGCTGATAGGCTACAGGTCCTATTCTTCTAATAATCTCAAAAGGTCCAATATACCTGGGACTTAGCTTTCCTCTTTTGATGAATCTTACTACTCCTTTCCAAGGAGAGACCTTTAACAATACTTTATCTCCTACTTGAAATTCCAAGGGTTTGCGTCGGTTATCAGCATAACTCTTTTGTCTATCATGTGTTGCTTTCAATCGTTCTTTGACTTGAATAATCTTGTTAGTTGTTTCTTGTACTATCTCAGGTCCAGATAGTTGTTTTCCCCAATTTCTGCCCAACAGACTCGGGTTCGGCACTTTCGTCCATAAAGTGCTTCGAATGGTGCAGCATTTATACTTGTGTGATAACTATTATTATAAAGAAAATTCTATTAAAGGTAAGTGATCGTCCCAATTACCTCCGAAATCAATTACACAAGCTCTAAGCATGTCCTCCATTGTTTGAATTGTTCTTTTGCTTTGTCCGTCCATTTGAGGATGATAAGCTGTGCTTAGATTTAACTTGGTTCCCATTGCCTTTTGGAAACTTGACCAAAAATGAGAGGTAAATCGGCTATCCCTATCAGAAACGATTGATAAAGGAATTCCATGTAATGAAACTATTTCATTTACATACAATTTAGCTAGCTGTTCCATACTGAAAGTTTCCTTCATCGGTAGGAAATGAGCTGACTTGGTTAGCCTATCTACAATCACCCAGATTGTATCATTACCTTTCTTTGTTTTGGGTAATTTAGTAACAAAATCCATTATGATTAATTACCATTTCCATACTAGCATTTCTAACTGTTGCAATAGACCTGAGGGTTTCTGGTGTTCAGCTTTAACTTGTGAACAGGTTAAACATTTAGAAATATAGGCTGCTATGTCCTTCTTCATTTCTATCCACCAGAAATTTTTCCTTAAATCCTGGTACATTTTATCACTTCCTGGATGCATCGTATATTTAGACTTATGGGCTTCTTCTAATATACGATGACGTACGTTTCCTAATTTAGGTATCCACATTCTCTTCATATGGAATCTCCAAATTCCATATGTTCATTGTTCTAATTCTTTTAACATACCTTTTAATTTTTCAGTATCATCCTTGATTACTGATTCTTGTGCTTTTCTGATTTGTTCGTTTAAATCTACTTGTAGATTTAATTTAAGAGAACGTACCCTTTTTGGCTTTTCATGATACTTTCGGCTTAAAGCATCTGCCACTACATTTGCTTTTCCTTCATGATACTGGATATCACAATCATAATCACTAAGCATCTCCATCCAGCATCTTTGTCTCATATTCAACTCCTTTTGTCCGAAAACATACCTTAAACTCTTATGATCAGTGAATATGGTAAACTTATTACCATAAAGGTAATGTCTCCAAATCTTAAGGGCAAAAATTATAGCTCCTAATTCCAAGTCATGGGTTGAATAATTTTCTTCATGATTCTTAAGTTGCCTAGATGCATAAGCTATAACCTTTTGGTGTTGCATTAACAAACATCCATAACCTAATTTAGAAGCGTCACAATAGACTACAACGTCTTCAGTTCCTTCTGGTAACGCTAGTATGGGTGTATGGGTTAATCTTTGCTTAAGAATTCTAAAAGCTTCTTCCTGTTTTGGTCCCCATTCAAACTTAATGGATTTACAGGTTAACTTAGTTAAAGGAATGGCTATTCTAGAAAAATCTCGAATAAACCTCCTATAATAACCAGCCAATCCTAAGAAACTTCTAACCTTGGTTGGTGATTCAGGGGTTTTCCATTTGTTAATCGCCTCGATTTTTGTTGGATCCACATGAATTCCTTCATGGTTAACTAAGTGTCTGAGAAATTGTACCTGTTCTAGCCAAAACTCGCACTTTGAAAATTTAGCATAAAGCTTTTCCTTTCTTAATAGACTTAAATGTGCGTTCAAATGCTTTGCATGATCTTCCCTATTTTTAGAATAAATGAGAATATCATCTATGAAGACGATTATGAATTTATCCAAATATGGCTTACATATTCGGTTCATCATGTCCATAAATGCGGCTAGGGCATTGGTTAAACCAAATGGCATGACAGTAAATTCATAATGACCATACCTTGTTCTGAATGCGGTCTTAGGAATGTCCTCTTCCTGTACCTTTAATTGATGATATCCTGACCTTAAATCGATTTTAGAGAAAAAACGAGCTCCTTGCAGTTGATCGAACAGATCATCGATCCTTGGTAATGGGTACCGGTTCTTGATCGTGGCCTTGTTTAATTCACGGTAATCAATGCACATACGCATCGATCCGTCCTTCTTTTTGACGAATAAAATCGGTGCTCCCCAAGGCGACGGACTTGGTTGTATGAATCCTTTTTCCAACAATTCATCTAATTGTTTCTTTAGTTCCTGCATTTCTGCGGGTGCCAATCGGTAGGGTGCTTTGGCAATTGGTGCTATTCCTGGTAGCAGATGGATTCTGAATTCAACTTCTCTGTCTGGCGGTAGTCCTGGTAATTCTTCTGAAAATACATCTGAAAACTGAGATACTACTGGAATGTATTTTAGTTCTTTTCCTTTAGTGTTAGTGATTATAGAAATCAAATACACTATAGATCCTTTTCTTATATAACTTGCAGTTTTCATCACAGAGATGAATTTTGTAGATCTAGATGGTTTATCTCCTTTAATTGTGATCGTTTTACCTTTTGGTGAATTTACTTGAATTGACTTTTGATCACATAAAATACTGGCTTTATTGGCTATTAACCAATCCATTCCTAATACAATATCAAATCCTGCCAGATTCATAGGATAAAGGTTGGCCATAAACTTCTGATTTAAAAATTATATTCTTGCTCCCTGCAAGAATTCCGAAATCTTAACTGTTTCTCCATTAGCTGTCTCTATGAGACATTCGTGTGGTAGTTTAGTTAATGACTGATTTAGAAGTTTGCAAAACGAAGTATTAATGAAACTTTGGTTTGCACCAGAGTCAAATAATACCTTAGCAAAAACATCATTAACTAAAAACGTACCAACTATCACGTCTGGAATCATCTTGGCTTCATCTGCAGTTAGAACAAATGCTCTAGCATTTTTAGTGTTCTTGTTGTTCACAGCTGGAGCCAATTTTGGACAATTCAGCTTGATGTGACCTTTTTCTCCACAGTTGTAGCACAATCCATTACTGGATTTTCTCCTGCAATCTTCTTCCTTGTGTCCTGGCATCTTGCAAAAATTGAAAAGAGTGTAGCATTTTCCTGAATGCTTTTTCTTGCAGGCCTTGCAGAAAGGTGCAGAGGTAGAACCCATATTCCTACGGTTGTAATTCCCAGAACGGAATTCTTGAGTAAGCCTTTGGGTTAGGTTTCTCCTCTGGTCTTCTTCCCTAGTACGGATTAATTCATCTGTCAATGTATTTGCTAGTTCTACAGCTTCTTCTATAGTTTGAGGTCTAGCTGCCCTGTCTACATGTCTAATCTCTCCGATTAATCCCCAGATGTAACGTTAGATTAATACTGGTTCAGGTGATGCAAGGGTTGGTACTATTCTAGCATATTCAAAGAATGTGGTAGTATAACCCTTACTATCTACTCCGGTCATTCTTAAGTTTAGGAACTTATTAGCTATCTGTTCCTTTTCATTAGGAGGGCATAATTTCCTTTCTATCGTATTTTTAAATTCTTCCCACTCCATGTTGTATACCCTATCACTTCCTCTTGACTGGAGGATAGTGTTCCACCATTCTAAGGCTGAGTTCTTAAACAGATTAGAAGCAAACATTATTTTGTCTTCTTTAGCACATTTGCTTATTTTTAAAACAGCCTCAGTCTTCTCTATCTAGCGTAGGGCTGCAATGGGTCCTTCATTGCCTGAGAATTCTATTGGTTTACAGGACCAGAATTCTTTGTAAGAACAACCATAAGGCATGGTTCTTCTTCTTTTGGGAATGGGCACTTGAAGTACTGGTTCATTGTTCACATTGTGTTCTGGTTCGATTGGTCGCTTACTGCTATGTTTACATTTACTATTCACTTCTTGAATCGTTTGAATAATAAATGGCATTGCATCTATGATTCCTTGTGCCACTATATGTTGAACGGCACTATTATCCATTTGGTTTCCATTGTTATTGATGCTCGGATTTTCATTAACCACGTTAATGTTACTCTGGTTATCATTATTCAGATTTCCTTGATTTCCTTCATCGGCCATCTGAATTTTAAACATTTACCCCGTATTAATATCACAAAATAATAGCTAATATAGTCAATCACATGACATGCAATTTAGCCAAAAGCGTCGATCATTGCGACTTTACTCTATTCATCTACTATGTAACTATTACACACCAGTACTGAAATAAAATTACAATACCAACTGAAATAAATAATAGTAGGCATCCGTACACACATATTTTATTATTTTATTATTATTACTACTAATACCGTCTCCATTCTCACATTCACGGATATGGATTTATCCAAAAATCCATATTGCGCTCATCGTACTTCCAGACGAGTCGCTCTCCCACCTGTCTCATTATCTCACTGCTCTCTAAAATTTCCTCCCCAAAAGTCCTAAGTTCTTGTACGTTTTCTGCACTCCTTGGAGGTGCAGGTTCTAGGAATGGGTTCTGAATCTGGGGTGCGGGTTCCTGGTATGGGGGTGTAGGTGCCTGGAATCGGTAAGGATCTTCTAAAATCTCCCTAACGTATTCATCGTGGAAATAGGGATCTAAAGGATCCAAACCTAGGTAAGCTCCTACGTTCTGCATGGGTGTATCTTCATGTATCGGGTAGCGTTGCACATAGTCCCTAACGTCATCCCACCAGGGGTCGTAATTTGGGTCTAGGGGGTTTGGTGCTGGTACCCTAGGGATTTCTTCTGGATTGAAGTCATGTATCTCTACTTGGTTTTCAGGGTTTTCTATCTCCATGGTTTGGTCAGGGATTGGTGGCTGTGGTTGGGGTGCTATTATTTGCTCCAGATTAGGGTCAGCTGCAGTGGTTGCTAAGATGTGAATGTTGGCTATACCCCTATTTATCATATCCTGGGCATAGGCATTGGTTTCTCTCTTGGCTGCCGCTAGTGCTCTCTGGTCTTCTAACTTTTTCATACGTTTTCTACGCTCGTGTGCCCCTCTACTGAACCATCCCCTCTTTTTCTGAGGAAATGGCTCTTCTGACTGAGCCTTAAACACAAAGATTCCTTCTTCCGTATCAGCAGAGTACCCTGAGAGGGCAGGCTGAGAAGAGGAGGTGCCTTCGTTTCATGGCGAACCAGACAATTGACGATACGCGTCAGATGGTCCTTGGTCGCTCATACTGTAAACTAACAAATAGTCAAATAACACATAACAATTAAATACAATTATGCACATATTTCCATAATTTATTTCCTAACAGATTGAATTTTGATGTCAGCAGAACACTTCTGTGGCTGAATCAGTGGCTTAGCTCTGATACCACCTTCGGTCGCCACCCCCGATCCCTAATCCCCAGGAACAGGCAGCCGCAAGCCAGTTTCGGTGGTATCTCGTATTGTCTAATTTGGCAGCGGAATTTTTTTCATTAGGACCGTAGTTAGGAAATATTTGATCAGAGTAAAATACCACATTTCCATAAGATTAAACATATGGGATAAACTCAAGTTCATAGTACACTCGTTTTTATAGGAATAAATCATATTTTATTAATAAAAACATCTATTTTATTTTAGGTAACTTTATTGCCACTTTTCCAAGCCTTCAGTGATGTCCAGCTGGCTTCTATTTGGCTTTCAAAGTTTGTTACCTGAAACGCGTTTTAAAAACATTTGTCAGTGGGAAATACTGGTGAGTGAATCCCAGTTTAATCAAGTTTAAGTAAAACCCAGTGTACAGTATTGAGGGCGATCCCGCAATTATATTTGTTTCCAAGACATATCAATTAACATCCATGGTACCGTCGAACCCGACTTGTGGAAATGTTACTCCTTGACCAGGTGGTAACAAATTTTGTATACAAACCCCAACATACTCATGATAATTGTATTCTTACAAATACTCAATAATTGTTATTCGCATGAAAAAGTATTTAAGGTTTTGTAAAAACAGTTAACAAAAAGGTTTACAAAAAGTGGATCAACTCACATTGCTGTCTTAGATTTTCCGTAAGGGTTTCCTGGTGATAATCTAAAAATTACACAAATGCACACGCGTTAGTATAATAACCCATTTTAACATTAGTAATACCCTCCCCGAGATGGCATTCCAACGACTACGTTGGGCAGAACCACGACAGCCGTTACGGAACCCTAGATCAATCGGGCAGCGTATCTAATACGTATCCAGGGGTTATAATACTTACAACGGAGCAGAACTTCGCTATTTAGGGGGTATAATACCCGATTATATTGCCTAATATCAAAGAATTCATTGAGAATGAAAATATTTGAGCGACGGAAAATGAAATCCCGGGGCTTTCTTATATAGGGCCTGAATTTGAGTTCTACGCGGCCCGCGTCAAAGCTGGTCAACGGGCTAGCTTGTCCGGGTCAGCGCATAGACCTGCCGTGTGTTGGGCCACGTGGCCGCACCGGGCTGCGCCACCTTTTAAGTTCACGCGGCCCGCGTAAGGGTTAAGGGTGCTTTACGCGGCCCGCCTAAACTTTAAAAATTCAGTTTTTAATTATTTTAATAATATTTAATGTATTTGAGGCCCGTTTTCACGTATGGGGTGTATTTTGGGACATATTGGGATATTTTAAAATATATTAGGGTGTTAGAAAAATTACGAGGGTGTCGGTTTTATTGAGGATTGTTATACAATTCATGAAAAACTTTGGTCAAAAACCCCATTGATGGTTGTTAGCAAGTATTGGTAAAATGACCATATATGATGGTGTCCTAATCATCCATTGGGTTGTAAACATAAGCAACTCAAGTGATACACTTGGTGACCAAGTGGGAAAGGATACTCATCTCAAGGGAAAGCTTTAAGGTACGTAGCTATGATGTTGCGTTATTATTTCTGTTATTCGTTAATTTATAGATGTTGCCAAGATGAACTGCCGTAAGTAAAGAAAAACGAGCCTTTAAAACAACCTGGGCCAAAGGCATGTAAAGCTGATGTATAAATAACCCGCGGGGTCAAAGAAGCGGAGGTGATGCCCAATGCATATGAACATGGTTAAGGACCATGGTAAAAATGATTAAAAGTGATATATGTATCTGGTGGATGATGAGAGCCACAAGGGTTTATGGTCTATAGAGCCATAAGCTAGATGACGGACAAGTAAAACCAAGGTATAAATAACCCGCGGGGTCGTGGAATCCGAGGTGTTCTTCGAGTTACCAACCATGATTCTTGATCATGGTTGGAAAATGATAAGAAAATCTTGATGAAAGAATGCGTATGATTTGAGTTATAGAGATTAAATCTCATAACAGGTCAAATGAGTAAGAAAATAAATCTAAAGATGGCATTATAACGCCATAGTTATTATAAGCAAAACTAACCATGACTTTGGTTGTGGTTGGGGGAAATATTGAAAAGCCTTTTTGAGAAAGTAGAAGACTTGAGTTAAAACGCTCAAAGTCTCATAACATGTTAAACAAGTAATAAACCCAAACCGAATAGCAGGAGCGAAAAACTCAAGGAATATGGGCCCGGGTGGTGAGTTGTTTTTTAAAAGTGTAGACGAATAAACCTATAAAAAATATTATTGGGTCTGACCGAATTACATATGAATTGGATTGGATTGGATTGTAGAGGAATAAACCTTGAAAGAATAAAATTGGCTCTGGACCGAATTAGATATGAATTGGATTGCAGAGGAATAAATCTCTAAAGAATAAAATTGGATCTGGACCTAAACGGTTTGGAATTGGATTGTAGAGGAATAAACCTCTAAAGAATAAAATTAGTTCTGGACCAAATTGGATCGTAGAGAAATAAACCTCTAAAGAATAAAATTGGGTTTGGACCAAATTGGAAAAAAATGTTGTTTTCGTTATTAGGTTAAACCATTTTGTTTAAATGTCGTGAATACTAATCATTTAATTGGATTTAAATGCCAGGTAATACCCGTCCTAGGAAACCGGATGGAAGATCAAGCTACGCAAAGAACCAAAAACACTGTAAAACTTTTTCTCTTCTGTGTTTTAGTTAATTATGTTTCTAAACTTAAAATTTAAGGACACGTACTTTGAATCGAATCACAGCTACTTTGGTTAGTTTAGGTTTTGTTGAAACTTGTAATCTTTTTGTGAATTAGTTCGTATAAATTATTAGTTTTTACATATAACGAGACAGGTTTTACAAGTGGTATTCAGAGCTCAAGGTTAAAAAGGATGAATGTGTTCAGTTCGAGACTTGATTGCGAAATCTGGTAAGAAACAACAATAAAACAATCACTAAGGAAATGTTCAAAATAATTGTGGTAAAAATGCTTGGGAGGGGGTGCACTTATACATCTGAACCCGAAAAATGCATAAAGAATATATGGTTAAGGAAAGTTAAAAATTTAGCCAAACCAAATAAGAAGGATGCATAGTGTGTATATTAAAAAACGATGCGGTTAAATTCCCATACACATTACGTGAATAGTAAATAGAAATGTTGATTAACCTATTGTGAACATTTTAGTGAAACAATTTCGGGAGGAAGTGGTGATGCCACGGTATCCCTCATGAATGAGAAGATATGTGAGAAGATTGTCGAAGAAGTTGGAAAGGCTACAGAAGCTAGCATACCCGAATTTATGGATAGGCTACAAACTACCATATTAACGGTCATCAAAGAAAGAATAAATGAACTGATACAGAGAATTACCCAGAGAAGGATAAGGCCAAAGAAAAGAAAACTTGCCCCTACGACAAGTTCGTGGCGTACAAGCCTCCGACTTAGAATGGAGAGGCGAATCCGGTTGTTTGTCCAAGATGGATAAGCGATGTTGAAGGTGTTTCCAAAGAACCCACTGTGACCTAAGTGACTTTGTGGCTTATGGGACCGGCCAACTAAGAGCTCAAGCAAAGAATTGTTGGGATAACAGTAGGGTTGAAAAGGGAATTAAAGCCGCACTTGTAATGACTTGGGAGGAATTTAAAATGCCCTTCCTCAAACACCATAGTCTTAAGGAAATGGTGAACAAGATTAAAGAAGAGTTCATACAACTAAGGCACAAAGGTGAAAACATCGGTAAGATCACGAGGATCTTTCTCGATAAGCTTGTTTTCGGGTTGTTTCTAAGCTTCGGTTTTTTTAGCTTTCATTTTTTATTTATGTAATCTTTTTTTTTAATTATGTAATCTTTTAATATTTAAATTAGGTAATCATTTTTTATTATTGTTAATTATTATATAGGCATTTAAAAAAATTAAATATATTTTTTTATAGTTTTGAATAATAAAAAATAACAAAAATTAAGTACCACGTGTCGAATAACGTCACTCTTCCACGTGTAACGCCCTGCGTCCCTAAACTTCTAACTTTTGGCAAGTCTAGTCCCTATACTATTCGAGACTTAACATAGTTAGACTATGTGAAACGTTTGTGGAACTTTGTGATACTTGAAACTTGACTCTTGATGCTAGATAGTTATGAATCTTGATTCTTGGTGAAACTTGATACTAGATACTTGATACTAGATACTTGATTCTTGACTCTTGATACTTGTGGAACAAGATTCTTGATACTTATGGAACAGGAAACTTTGAGACTTTGTTAAACAAGAAACTTTAAACTTGACACTTACTAGCTAGCTTATGTAGACTTGAAACATGGAAACTTTTATGTCAGTTAAAATCTTATCATGTGATCGCACAATAATACGCAACGCAACGCTTAATCTAGCTCAGAAAACGAACTGAAATCAGAAACCTAGCGAACGAGGATTGGCTGTCTGGATGGACATCCGATCGGATGACCATCCGACCAGATGACCATCCGATTGGATGGCCATTCGATCGAACTGTCATCCCGATCCAGCTATCCCACCACCTTATCATCTTTGTCACCTATAAATACCCGCTGTCAGATCACTATTCACTGAGGTGACAACCTCCTCCTATAAGACGCACTCTCTCTCGTTCTAAGGCACTTTCCCTTCGATTTCAAGAGATTCTTGTAAGTTTTCTCCGTAATTCTTGTACAACTGTCATCTTTACACACTTTCTCACTAGATTTTCCATCAAAATCATACTTTTCACTATGGAATCACCCGATTTGGGCTTCTTGAAGATGACGTCATCAGGGCTGTTGGTACAATCGGCTATGTGATGTCATCCCGTCAAGATTTAGTCCAGATCTAAGAGATTTCTACATGTTTTACCACAAATATTTACAAAATCTAGACATTTTCAGTTGATTACATGTTTTTCTTCAAGCTTTCTTAACTTTTTACTTAAATCGGTGAAATCTGGATCCAAACAGGCTGGTGACTATTCTTTAGTCTGGAGTCTGCTTGAAAACGGATTATCACCGAAGGGATGACCAAATTACGGGTCAGACATGAAACTCTGTCGAGAACAGTTACCCTGATCGAACGGGGTGATTCCCATCCGATCAGACAGGCTGAACCTTGATGGGTTTCTGTTGTCTTGATACGTTACCACGTCGTCTCCGTTTAACACCCCGAAAACAGGTTTGGTAATAAAACCCCGTTAATACTAAAGAGCGGGTGAAATACCATTAGTGGTAAAGATCAACCCGTAATTATTAGGATCTAAACAAATAAACCTAATAATAATAAATAAAAAGAGAGAAAACGCTTTGAGAAGAATAAGTTTATAAGGAGCCCGAGTTAACGGGACTTAAAATAAAACGGGTTATAACCTCCCCGAACTCACTAAGTCAACTAGGAATGTTTAACCAAGTTAACAAGACAAAATATTGTTGAAAATAAGTAGATTGTAGCCTACTTACTAATTAACAAAACTTGAGGGGCTAAAGGTGGGATAACTTAAAAGATTAATTATTAAAAAAAAAAAAAAACACACACACACACACAGTGTGTTCGATCGACCAGGAGCAAGAGAAAGGGGTTATAAACCCTAACTCAACAAAATCTTCAAATTGAGGGATCAATCGAAGGCCAAATTCGGAATTGAATATATACAAACGATTACCAAGTCAAGGGGATCGTAAGCTATGTAGAGTTTTTGACATTCATGAAATTGTAGAATTTTGATTTACACTACAAGATGCGAATTATGCATGAATAGTAGAAGTTATGGCTGAATTAGTGAAGTGTGATTGCTTAGGAACAAACCCTAAGTAGAAATTTAAAGAAAAATTTGCCATGATTAGGTGTTTGGGATGGATTACCACACTTAGATAAGTGGGTTTTAATGTTATGATGAAATTGATGATATAACTATGCTTAGAATCATCATGCATGATAAGTGTTTTGGTAAAAAATCAGGCTAGGATAATGCAACCAAATCTTTGTTGTGAGGAATGATGCTTGAACAGATGTATGAATAACTTGCAAATGAAATGAACAAATGACACTAGGATTTATACGAGTTATAAGCCCTTGATCAAGAGTTGATCTCCGGCATAAAAAACCTCGGGTGATGGAAACTACCGATCACCAACTACAATTAAACAAATGATTGTTACAACTCGGGATGATAACAAGCTTGTTACAAGGATCACTATAGTGTAATGTGTATGAAATCGCCAAATGAACTGTTGAGAGCTATTGAGAGCGGTTTCGAGTGTGGGTGTTTGCTAAATTAGCCAAGTGTTCTAATTCAAGCTTGTTATCCCCTTTTAAAATTAGAAATAACTAAAACAACTAACTATCCGCTGAATGTGCAAGCTTCCCACGATCTCCATAACGTTCACAAGGCCATGCACGTGCGGAATATTGAGGGCATATTCTCCAAGAATATCGGCAAGACCAAGTCCAAGGCGTATACTCCTGCAAAACAAACTTATACATAATGAAGGCAACCGTTAGTATAAGGATAACAACAAGGATCCTGAATCCTGATCCTGCAATGTCTTATGAGGATCCTTAATTCAAACAGAATTGAGGATCCGTGATCCTGGTAGTGCTTGAGGATCCGTGATTCTTAGGATTGGAAAATCCTCCCCTAACAATTGCCCCCAAAATATAAGGAGTAAAATGTAATTTAACGAATTGTATTTTTGATCTTATCTCCAACTGACTAACGGATATATATCCGTTTGGATCGAACTAGCCGTTGCTGGTCTTACGTCTTTAAAGTGACAATCCTACAGAATCATCATTATAAATAGGTTAGAGATAAGGATCGATAGGCATTTAAATTCGTGCGTTACTTCCTTTAAATCCTCATTCAAAGATCAATCAGGTATCTTTCTTCTCCTTTTCTCTTCATCTTCTTAATCTGTTTTTCTTCAAAATCTTTAGATCAAAATGAAGTTACGATCATCCCCCGCCAAGGATCACCAGAAAGATAGTCCTTTGAAAAGCCAAGGGATTATCAAAAGTACTCCGAAGGAACTCTGCAGTTTTACCGATCCGGAGATCGACCGGATTCGCCATTGTTTTCCGGCGAACACCGTCTTCAAACCCTTTGACCCTACCACCAAAATTGATTTTGTTTCTGAAACCTGGGTTGCTTTTCCGTCTACTCCATTCCTGATAGGATACTCCTATCCTTTCCTTGCCTTCACTGAATCCTTCTTTTCTCTCACCGGCATGTGCTACATTCAGGCTATGCCAATGATGTGGAGGGTTTTATATACCCTAGAGAGAATCATTGAGTAGGAAGGTACAGAGTTGGGGATGTCGGAACTGGCTGAACTGTATAACCTTGTGAGCCATGGTTCACACCGCTTCTTATTCAAACATAAACCCGGTGAAGCACACCCAATCCTCAAGACCACAAAGAATGACACCAACTGGAAGAAGCGTTTTTTCTTCGTTAGGAGGGATTCTATCCCGGATGGGAAGGATCTTCCCAGAGAGTGGGCCACCCATGGTAGGATAGAGGATCCTTATAGAAGGATCATAGGATAACCCTGTTCCTGCTGAGGATAACTGACCCCTTTTTGTGTCTTTTTGTGCAGCTATCTCTGTTTCTCATATCATTCCATCACCCGCAAAAAAAGAGAGGATCGCTGCTTTCTGGAATCTTGATGCTGCAGTAAGATCATTCCAAGCAAACACCAAGGATTCTCAAGAAGTATCCTCCGGCTCAGTCACAATGTCAAGTAAGTATCTAAGTTTGTATATAATTAAATGTTTAAATGAAAATAAAACAAGAATACTTATCTGTTGTTTTGGATTGGTAGGCGTTGGAAAATCTTCGAAGTCAGCCTCCCACTTTAGTGTCAGTGATCTTAGCACTGTGGCTCCCCGGTCCGGAAAGAAGAAGTCTGCTGCTAGCCCAAGAGCTCTAATCCCCTAGCCCATCACCTCCAAGGGAGGAAAGAAGAGGAATGCCACTGAAGCTGACAATCTTGAAGGCCTGTCCCTCATCCATCACCAGTTTGAGGAATACTTTGCTGATGTAAGGATCACTGATCCTGACTGATTATCCTGCCCATTTGAGGATAGCGGATCCTGAACCCTACCTTTTCTTTTTGCAGAAATTTGCCGAGATCCAGATGCTCTTCGATGCATACGTTGAAGAAGCTGAGCAGAAGCATTTGGAGTTTCAGAAGATCTTCATGGCCAAGGATCAAACCATCTCCTCCCTAGAGAAAGATCTCAATCTGGCAAAGAAGCAGGTGGTCATGACCCACATTAATGCTGATCATGAGAAGGCTGAGGTGATGGAGGATGCTAAAGTCTCTGTTGCCATCACTATGTACAAGATCAAGCTCCAGATGGCCCAGGAGGCTGAGGATCCTGACTTTGACAGGACCAATTGGGACCAGGAGGGCTGGAAGGCTAAGCTGGCTGAGCTGGATGACGAGGAAGAGGCTACAGAGGTCTTGGCAATTGAGGCAGGTGGCAGCGGGGCTAAAGATCAGGCTGGTGGAGCTGGAGCTGGAGGCGATGGTGATGGTGATGCAGCGAAGGTGTGAGCTGCAGAAATGGGCGATGATGGATTTATCTAGACGCGACCGGAGCCCATTTTTTTTAGGATTTGAATGTTTTTTTGGTTGATGGTGTTTTTCCCGAACAATAGTTGGTCTGTAATAACTTAGACAATAGTTTTTAGGGTTGAGGATCATGGATCCTTGGACAATAGGTAGGATAATGGGTGGTGGATGGATCCTCTGTTTGGGGGATGAGGCCACTTGTTATCCTTCCGCCTTTATTTCCTGCACTTAGACCTTGTTAAATATGGACACCGGACGGGCCACGTTTTGCTGGTAGAAGCTTGGGTTGGCAATTTTGACAACCTTTAAAGGGTTTAACTTTTGGTAAATAAAATCTTAATCTTTTGACTATCTTGTGTTGTTACTTTTGTAAATATTTTATCTTTCAATTGTTGTGATATACTTTGTTTGAATTCACAAATAAAGAATAAAAGTTCAATAGATCATGTCAAAAAGTTTAGGATATGATCAAGGATCAAATATCCTATAATCGATAAATTCAAAAAAGTAATGTAACTTAAGGATCATGTATCCTGTTGTCAAAGAATAAGTGTCACTTAGATACATAAAGAATAAAATCAAAATGATCAAGGATCATACCTGAGAATCCAAGTTAGGATCCTAAACCTTTAACATTTACAATCAGGATAACCAAAAGACAAACCTTAGTAAAAGGTAAGGATCAAGGATCCTTAGCTATTTAGCTTCAAAAACCTGAAATAGAACATAACTTGGGACTAAGCCAATATAAGAAAAGAGTTACCAACTGGGGATGATGGGTGTGAAGTGTGTATATAAGTTTAAGTATATTTTAAGCCCTTTTACACTTTTTAGTCAAGTTTTAAATTTATAAAACACGATATTTACTAACACTAAACACACATATGGGCAAGTGCACCCATCGTGAGCGTAGTATAGTGTTGGTAAGATACCGAGGTCGTCTAAGGACACAAGAGTTTTTAGTATCGGTTTATCCTCAACGTCTAATCAAATAAAAAGTTTAGGAAAAAGGTTTTAAACTAGAAAAAAATAAAAACTAACTAAAGTGCTGAAAAATAAAATAAAAATAAAAACAGATAGACAAGATGAATCACTTGGCTCCGACTCGTGTTTAGTGTAACCTTTGATTATTTCCGCACTTTTGCATTTTTTTAAGAGATTATCTTAGTTATTGTAGTAGGCCCCTCTTTTGAAGGTGACGTTACCCTCAACCCAGTAGTTTGAGTCAGCAAGGATACAATCCTAAAGGGTCGGATTATTGAAAGATAATTAATTAAGTTATTAATGCATATTATGGTAGGCCCCTCTTTTGAAGGTGACGTTACCCTCGGCTAAGTAGTCTGAGTCAGCAGGGATACAGTCCTAAGTAGCCGTGTTAAAGTATTAATAGTAGCTTACATATGAGGGGATCAAAGAGTTTTGACCCCCGCCATCCAATACCGGTAAGTATTGAAGGAGGTCCTACTAAATTTGACCCAGGTCCTTGCATGATCTATACACTGAACAAGGCAAGACTCTTACCAAACTGTTCCCTTAACCCCCGACCAGGTAGCCAACATACCTCCATATAGACCGTGGAGATATGAATGGTGAAAATCTTTTATTTTATATAGACAGTAAAATAATGCCAAGACACCACGGACAAACGATAAGGAAGAATCACCATCAACATAAGAAACTAGTTATTAAAGTCATTAATACATAACCAAGTAAAACGTGCGAAAAGATTAAAAATAAAAAGTATTACACTAGACACTTGTCTTCACCAAGTGATGTAAGAGACTTAGGCAAACATGGCCTTTGATTGTCAAGAACTCTTACGATCAATCTTGGATCCCGAGATGACTCACACACTCTATGATGGACAATGGATGATGGTGGTGGATGATGGTTTTATGGTGGTGGTAGGTGGTGGGTGAAGTGTGAGAGAGGTGGTGTGCCAAGGGATGGTTTGCAAATGAGCCAAGCACCCCTATTTATAGCCTGAACAGTAGCTCGGGCATGGCCCCGTGTCCATCCTCTTCTCTGTCTTCATTAATTGCAGTTTGTCTGCATTAGTTGACCACGCCCCCGTGTCCAGTGGGCACGCCCCTGTGTGCAGAAGCGTATCTGTACTATCAAGATTTGCCTGGATTCTGCGAATCTTATAGTTGACCACGGCCCCGTGTCCGCTGAGCACGGCTCCGTGGTGGGCGATAGAAGCTTCTATAGCTTTGTCTTTTATGCTGGCACTTGGGCACTCCCCCCGTGTTCACTGAGCACAGGGCATGTTCAGCCTTCTGTTCTCTTGTTTTGCTTGGGAAGATGCTGTCGGGGAGGTCGGGCATGCCACGTCTGTTCCTTTTCTTGTATTTATGTTAGATTTAGCTGCCTTTTTTGCTTCTTTTGTTAATTTGAGATCATTTAATCCTGAAAATACAAAAGGAAGACAAAAGCACACTTTTTCCAACATTAGTACTAAAAAGGGTTAGTTTTATGCCACAATTGATTTAATTAATATGTAGCATTTTGCACACATCAAATACCCCCACACTTGAATCTTTGCTTGTCCTCAAGCAAAACTCTTTATAATGTGGCTTTACACTCCCAAATGGAATGGGTAGAAGGGAAGGTTTTTGGGCTTGTCATAGAGTGTCGGGATTTCCAAGATTCCTTGTTAAGTTTTTATTTTTATTTATTTACAATCCTATTCATCATGATTTATTTAAAACTTTTCATAAGATAAATTACTTATTAGGGCATAACATGCCATTTTAAAATTCCATTTATATACAAGTTCACATACCTCACGGGGGATCACTCAACACTCGGCCGAAGATGTATTTTAGTGAATCACTCGAGAGCGGCATGGAACTTACTCCTACCATAGGCTTGCCAAGCAATCAATCCTCCTCCTTTTTAACTATATACCTTTGTAAATATCAAGAGGTCTTTTGGGGTGAAGGGTTAGGCTTGGGTTAAAGGTAGGTGGTTGGGTTAGTGGTTAGTGGAAAAGGGTGAAAAAGCGTAAAAAGCGTCGGTTTTCATAAGACTTTATTTTTGCAATTTTATTTGGATGAAGCTATTATTCAAACAAAGTTATTTTTGATGACCTTGCTTGTTTATTTCTTTTGCTTCATCATCAACATTTTTTTCTTTTTTTTAAGAAATACGAAAAACCATGCTTGTTACTAATACAAAGGGTTAAAAATAAAAAAGGTTTTGGTGGGTGAAAGGGTGTTTGGTTTGGGTTAAGAAATGAAAAGGTTTAGGCTCAAATGGGTTAACTAGGGGGATTTTGGGTAGGTGGTAAAAAAAAAGAAAAATAATGGTGTAGAAATAAAAAGGGTTAGTCCTAATGCCTCCATCATTTACTTACTCGGGTTTGAGTTGGTAAGGACCGGGAATGTATCGTTGCGGCAAGTTCTAGAGTCGTAAGAACCAAGCGGCTATTCACACAAGAAACGAAAAATGAGCATTTAGTTTAAAGATATGTATTTGTATGCTCAATAAAGCCTCAAAACTCACTTTTGTGGGAATGGGTTTTTATGTGATCAAGTATATATAATCAAATTTTAACTAAACTTGTCATGCCTTTTCATAATTTTCTTATGTTGGTTCTTTTTATCACGACGCTATCGGTTGTAAATTTGTAAAAATATAACCTTTTTAGAACTTGAAATTCCCAAGTTAAACCTAGACAAGTAAAAAAAAGAAAATTTTTGAAAAAAAATTTGGGGTGATTAGCGGTTCCAATAGAGTTTTGTGTAAGGCTTGTGATTAGGACTTGCAAGATTCAAAGTTTTAGCATCCCCCCCACACTTAAATTACACATTTTCCTAAATGTGTCCCAAAAAAAAGTTTTTAGGTTGATTGAATGTGTAAAAAAAGTGTTAAAAAGCAAAATTTTATGTTACTGGGCGTCTGCACACGGCCACGTGGTGTCCGGGCACGGCCCCGTGTTCAGGTGCCAGTAACAAAAAGTTGCAACAAGAAACAGAAGCCTGGACACGGGGGCGTGTTGGGTGAACACGGCCCGTGTCCAGTTTACCTGAACTGGGCATTTTCTACAGACTGTGCAGCACGGGGCCGTGTTGGGCGGGCACGGCCCGTGCTGAACCTGCTGTAATGAAGAAAATTTGTCGGATGGCCCTGTTTTCGTGCATGGGGTGCTGGTCTAAGTTTCCCTTGTTATCCTTCACCATCCCGAGTGTGTTTTATTCCTGAAAATTTAAACTAAACTAGAAAACATAAAAATTAATCTAAACTAAACTAAGGATAGTTCCGCGGAATGCCTCTGTGGTGCGCCACGTTTATAAGGGTCCTTGGCTAGACCCTCCTTATCAGGTGGTTCTGGCTCATCTTCAATTAGGGGGTCGTCATTGCCGAATGGATATTTCATTGATCGCTCAATATCGACACTTCTTTTAAATGCCCCTAATTGAATAGATAGATTATTATACTTCTGGTTTTTCAAGGCTTCGTGAGTTTTTACAAAGGGTCGTCCCAACACTAGAGGAGCGTCATCGAGGATGACAAAGTCGGTTGGGATTACCATTTGATTTGTTTGAACCAAGACATCCTCAACTACACCGATCGATTTTATTATTTTCCGATTAGATAGAAAAATGGGTATTTGAAGTGGAGAAAAATCACTAATACTTAATTTTTCGAAAATGTAGTTGGGCATTATGTTAACACAAAGATCTTTATCAATTGTGACATTACTAATAAACGAATTTTGAAAAAAACATGGAACCGGTGTGATGTTGATTTCAAATGGGTCTTCTTTTATTAGCGAGGTTTGATCATTAGTTAACTTAATACTTACCGTTTCGTCAATTTTAGTGTTAGTGTTAGTGTTTAACTCTTTTAAAAACTTAGCATGAGTTGGAACTAAACAATGATTTTCAAAAGAAGGTGACAAGAGATTAATTTCTTTAAAATTAGACTCTTCTTGAATTATAACGTAAACGGACTCACCTTTTTCGTTGTTTAACTCATGTGTCGGCTCTTCACTTAATTGTCCTTCCATTTTTTCACTTTCAACTATCTCTTCTTTATTTAATTCTTCTCTTGCGCGGGACTCCTCTTCCCTTGCGCGAGATTCTTTTATGTAGCGTTCGATAGTTTTAAGGTGTTCTAATATCCTATCGGTCACTTCGGTGATAGAGTAAGGATCGGGATTTTCAAAGCTTGAATCCGGTTGTTCGATCCTTTGTTCCTCATAATACCCATATGAAGTAGGTGGTTCACACCATTGTTCTTCATTGTAAGTATATGATGGATAAGGGTCGTAATTTTGTTCTTCATAATACTCATATGAGGTGTGTTGTTCACGCCATGGTTCCTCATAATAAGTATACGAAGGTGGTGGCTCATATCTTGGTTCCTCAAAGTATGAGTATGAAGGCTCATACCTTGGTTCATCAAAATATGAGTATGAGGGAGGAGGTTCATACCTTTGGTCTTCATAGGATGTGTATGAAGTTGATGGCTCGTACCTGGGCTCCTCATAGTAGGTGTATGAAGTGGATGGTTGATATAAGTTACAATATTGAACCGAGTGCGGGTCACCACAATTAGTGCAATAATTATTCCTATAATCATCCTCCTCCTCATAGGTGTAGTTGTAACCTCCTGAGTATTGATCCATAAGAATCACTCAGCAGAACACAACCAAGTCTCGATATCAGAAAACAAAAATAGAAACGGAAACAGAGGCTGGACACGGCCCCGTGTTCAGTGGACACGGCCCCATGTACAGAATCTGTATCTGGGCGTTTTAATTAAAGTTACTGATTTCGTTGAGCACGGGGGATTGTTCAGTGGACATGGCCCCATGTTCAAGCTCTGTATCTGGGTATTTTATGAAAAATGTGCAGCACGGCCCGTGTTCAGTGAGCACGGCCCGTGTTCAACCTACTGTAAATGCAAAACTAAACTAAAATGCAGAAAAATGTGCACGCGTTTTGAAAAGGTTTTGAAAAACTGATTAGGCCGTCGATTTTAAACTTTCTTAAAATCCTTGTGTCCCCGGAAACGGCGCCAAAAACTTGATGCGTGTGAAGTGTGTATATAAGTTTAAGTATATTTTAAGCCCTTTTACACTTTTTAGTCAAGTTTTAAATTTATAAAACACGATATTTACTAACACTAAACACACATATGGGCAAGTGCACCCATCGTAAGCGTAGTATAGTGTTGGTAAGATACCGAGGTCGTCCAAGGACACAAGAGCTTTTAGTACCGGTTTATCCTCAACGTCTAATCAAATAAAAAGTTTAGGAAAAATGGTTTTAAACTAGAAAAAATAAAAACTAACTAAAATGCTGAAAAATAAAATAAAAATAAAAACAGATAGACAAGATAAATCACTTGGCTCCGACTCGTGTTTAGTGTAACCTTTGATTATTTCCGCACTTTTGCATTTTTTTAAGAGATTATCTTAGTTATTGTAGTAGGCCCCTCTTTTGAAGGTGACGTTACCCTCAACCCAGTGGTTTGAGTCAGCAAGGATACAATCCTAAAGGGTCGGATTACTGAAAGATAATTAATTAAGTTATTAATGCATATTATGGTAGGATCCTCTTTTGAAGGTGACGTTACCCTCGGCTAAGTAGTCTGAGTCAGCAGGGATACAGTCCTCAGTAGCCGGGTTAAAGTATTAATAGTAGCTTACATATGAGGGAGTCAAAGAGTTTGGACCCCCGCCATCCAATACCGGTAAGTATTGAAGGAGGTCCTACTAAATTTGACCCAGGTCCTTGCAGGATCTATACACTGAACAAGGCAAGACTCTTACTAAACCGTTCCCTTAACCCCTGACCAGGTAGCCAACATACCTCCATATAGACCGTGGAGATATGAATGGTGAAAATCTTTTATTTTATATAGACAGTAAAATAATGCCAAGACACCACGGACAAACGATAAGGAAGAATCACCTTCAACATAAGAAACTAGTTATTAAAGTCATTAATACATAACCAAGTAAAAAGTGCGAAAAGATTAAAAATAAAAAGTATTACACTAGACACTTGTCTTCACCAAGTGATGTAAGAGACTTAGGCAAACATGGCCTTTGATTGTCAAGAACTCTTACGATCAATCTTGGATCCCGAGACGACTCACACACTCTATGATGGACAATGGATGATGGTGGTGGATGATGGTGTTATGGTGGTGGTGGGTGGTGGGTGAAGTGTGAGAGAGGTGGTGTGCCAAGGGATGGTTTGCAAATGAGCCAAGCACCCCTATTTATAGCCTGAACAGTAGCTCGGGCACGGCCCCGTGTCCAGTGGGCACGGCCCCATGTCCATCCTCTTCTCTGTCTTCATTAATTGCAGTTTGTTTGCATTAGTTGACCACGCCCACGTGTCCAGTGGGCACACCCCCGTGTGCAGAAGCGTATCTGTACTATCAAGATTTTCCTGGATTTTGCAAATCTTATAGTTGACCACGGCCCCGTGTCCGCTGAGCACGGCCCCGTGGTGGGCGATAGAAGCTTCTATAGCTTTGTCTTTTATGCTGGCACTTGGGCACGCCCCCGTGTTCACTGAGCACGGGGCGTGTTCAGCATTCTGTTCTCTTGTTTTGCTTAGGAAGATGCTGTCGAGGAGGTCGGGCATGCCACGTCTGTTCCTTTTCTTGTATTTATGTTAGATTTAGCTGCCTTTTTGCTTCTTTTGTTAATTTGAGCTCATTTAATCCTGAAAATACAAAAGGAAGACAAAAGCACACTTTTTCCAACATTAGTGCTAAAAAAGGGTTAGTTTTATGCCACAATTGATGTAATATATATGTTGCATTTTGCACACATCAGGGGACAAGCCCAAAAATTCTGGGGACAAGCCCAATATACTGGGGACAAGCCCAAAAAACTGGGGACTAGCCCAAAGGATCTTGTGTAAACTGGAGTATGGCCCTCACTGGCGACTGTACAAACTTAGTGACATGAAAATGTCAAAACCTTATCTAACGTGTAAACGTTAGAAACCTTAGGAACGGATGTATGGTACGTCTACCATTATACGTAGGATCCCGGATACAGCCAGTACAATGAAATTGTCAGCCCCTAAAGCGAGTACTGGTCCCATTGCCTTGAACTGTACCGGGATCATCGTGCGCTGCTGGCGATACTGGGGACATGCCCAACAACTGGGGACTAGCCCAAAAAACTGGGGTCAAGCCCAAATAACTGGCTACTTCTATGGATACTCAATCCTTTGTCAAGGATATATCAACCTTCTGCAAAATTCAGAACTAAGTGAAAGAAGGATAAAGGATCCAGGATCCTTCCCCTTATATATAGGATAAATAAAGAATTAAATAGATTGGGATTAGTTCATTACCAGAATGAGGATCATCTATCCTCTAAGGATCCTTCGAGGATATCAGTCATGAATATTGCTAAGGATCATGGATCCTTATCACATGAAGTATTTCTTCAAGTGGACAGCATTCCAAGCTCTTGGTAGCAAATCACCTTCCATTGTTAGCAATCGATATGCCCCCTTTCCAGCCTCAGCTTCAATCAGGTATGGGCCTTCCCACTTTGGTGCCAACTTTCCATCAGCAGAATTTGTGGTATTCTGAAATGCTTTCCTCAATACCATATCACCAACTTGGAATTTCCTGATCCTGACATTCTTATTGTAGGCTCCGACCATCCTTTGTTGATAACTAGCCATCCTTATCCTTGCCAAATCCCTTAGTTCTTCTATAGTATCCAAGTCTTGAACCAAGTTTTCAGCATTTCCTTCAGGATCACGAATGCTTGTTCTTGCAGTAGGAACCACCATCTCTGTAGGGATCACTGATTCTGCTCCAAATACCAAAGAAAATGGAGTTTGGCCAGTAGCATTCTTGGGGGTTGTCCTATCAGCCTATAGTACATAAGGTAGTTCTTCTGCCCATTTTCCTTTCTTGGAACCAAGCTTCTTCTTCAAGTTGTTGATGATGATCTTGTTGGATGATTCTGCTTGACCATTAGCTTGTGGGTGGACTGGTGTTGATGTTATCATCTTAATCCCCCAGCTGTCACAAAAGTTAGTAGGTCTACTCCCAATAAATTGGGATCCATTATCACAAACAATTTTAGAAGGGATACCAAATCAAGTAATAATGTTTCTTTTAATAAAGGATATCACTTCCTTTTCTATGACTTGAGCAAAGGCTTCAACCTCTATCCACTTAGAGAAGTAATCAGTCATGGAAAGCATGAACACCTTTCCTCCTGATGCTTTGGGAAGTTTACCAACTATATCCATTCCCCATCTCATGAATGGCCAAGAAGAGGATATAGGATGCAAGAGCTCTGCTGGTTGATGAAGGATATTACTATGTCTCTGACAAGGATCACACTTCTTGGCATAATCCACAGCATCCTTCTTCATTGTAGGCCAATGGTATCCTGTCCTAAGGATCCTTGAGAACAATGCCCTGTCCCCAGTGTGGGTTCCACAATCTCCTTCATGAAAATCCTTTAGGACTTCTTGGATTTCAGGATCCTCAATGCATCTTAGATATGGACTTGCAAGAGATCGTTTATATAACATGTTATTCAATATTGTAAATTGAGATACCTTGATTTTGAAAGCCCTGGGGTTTTCCCCTGTAGGAATCTCTCCATGTTGTATATATCTTATGATTGGAAGGATCCATGATCCTGAACGAGACTGTGCACCATCACTAGGAACCATTGCAGAATCCTGTTCTATCTCCATAGTTATGTGATCCTCAATAGCAGGAGCCAAAACATGGATGATAGGGATCTTGATATCCTTTGGAATTTTCAAGGATGATCCTAGGTTGGCCAATGCATCAGCTTCTGCATTTTCTTCCCTGGGTACCTATGTCAAACTAAAAGAAACAAAAGAGAGTGCCAATTCCTTGACTATCTCTAGATATTTGATTAGCTTTTCACCTTTAACAGCATAGGATCCATTAAAGTGATTAGTAATTAACAATAAATCTACATGTACCTCAAGATACCTGATCCTCATATGCTTGGCAATTTGCAAACCAGCTATCAAGGCTTCATATTCAGCCTCATTATTAGTAGTTTGAAACTCACAAGCTATGGAGTGGGGTATTCTGTCCCCCTGTGGTGATTTTAGTAGTATTCCAAGTCCTGTTCCTTTGACATTAGAAGCTCCATCAGTGAAAAGTATCCAAGGATCCTTAGTCTCTTCAAGCTGCTAAACTTCTAACTCAGCTTCTCTTTGCAAGTCACTACTAAAATCTGCCACAAAGTCAGCTAAGGCTTGGGATTTGATGGCAGTCCTTGGTTCATATCTTATATCATAAGCACTAAGCTTCACTGCCCACTTAGCCGTCCTTCCTGACATTTCAGGTTTCCTGAGAACATTCTTAATTGGAAAATTAGTCTTAACAACAATGGCATGAGTTTCAAAATAATGTCTTAGTTTAGTAGATGCCATAATCAAAGCAAGGATAAGTTTTTCTAAATGTGAATACCTGGATTCAGCATCAAGCAAACTCTTACTTACATAATAAACAGGATGTTGTGTACCTTCGTGATCCTTAACAAGGACCGCACTTACTGCTTTAGAGGATACCGCTAGATATAAGGATAATATATCCCCTTTTTCTGGTTTCATCAAGGAAGGAGCTAAGGATAGGTAATCCTTAAGGGCTTTGAGAGCACTTTCATGCTTTTCAGTCCACTCAAATTTCTTGTTCTTTCTCAAAATGTCGTAGAATTCCTTGAACTTTTCAGATGATCTGGATATGAACCTATTCAAGGCTGCGATCCTTCCTGTCAACCTTTGCACATCCTTGGCATTGGCAGGAGATTTGATATTCACAATAGCCTTAATTTGCTCTGGACTTGCTTCAATGCCTCTTTTTGTTACCATGTATCCTAGGAACTTGCCTGTTTTAACACCAAAGTGACACTTTGAAGGATTCAACTTCATATTGAATTTGTCAAGGATATTGAATGCTTCCTCCAGGTCTCTAAGGTGATCCTCAGCCCTCTTAGACTTAACCACCATGTCATCTATATAGACTTCCATAGTGTGTCCTATCTGCTCTTTAAACATCATATTGACTAGCCTTTGATAGGTAGCACCTGCATTCCTTAGTCCAAATGGCTTATCAATTACAATAGATACCAGTTGGGGTCATAAAGTCTGTATCCTCTTGATCAGATGTTTCCATCTGAATTTTTTGAAATCCAGATGAAGCATCCATAAAAGTCAACAACTCATGACCCGCGGTAGCATCCACCATGGAGTCAATGTGGGGTAATGGGAAAGGATCCTTGGGACATGCCTTGTTTAAATTAGTAAAATCGACACATACCCTCCACTTTCCGTTTTTCTTTTGAACAACAACCACATTGGCTAACCATATTGGATACTTAACCTCTCTAATCATACCTGCTCGGAGTAATTTTTCTACCTCCTCCTGGATATTGGCATTCCTCTCAGGTGCAAACTTTCTCCTCTTCTGATGTATGGGCTTGAATGACCTGTCAATACCAAGTTTATGAGTAATTATATCTTTAGAGATACCTGTCATGTCTTCATGCTTCCACGCAAAGGTAGTTTTTCTCCTTTTAAGGAAGGATACTAGATCCTGTTCAATATTGCTGAGGATCCCTGATCCTATAAAGATTTTGGATTCAGGATCATGAGGATCCATAAGGATTTCTTTCACATCCTGTTCTCTTGCCTCCAAGACGTCTCTTGGACGATACTTTAGTTGCTATTGCTCCCTTGGTCTTGAGGCTAGCTTCATTGATGAGTTATAGCAATTCTTTGCTTCTTGTTGGTCACTCTCAATCTTTATCAACCCCCATGGACTAGGAAGCTTCACACATTGATGATATGTAGATGCAACTGCCTTCATGTCATGTATCCACGGCCTGCCAAGGATAACATTGCAACAAGATAAGCAATCTATAATGTTATGGGTGAAATTCTGAGTCCATATCCTGACTTTGTATCTTGATTTTTTATTAGTTGTATATGATCAGGATACCGGACCAGGATACCAGATCAGGATATTAGTAATATCCTGAGGCAGTATCCTGACTATTACTAACAATTTGCTTATAAACATGGGTTGCAAGGGACTAACGTTTATGAGGACCAAGTCATCCTGAAGACCCGCTCAAATTGGTCAGGATAAGGACGTTGATGGCGGAAGAATAGCTCTTGTAACGGTCAACATTGAAGAAAGGCGTATTTTATGGGAGTTATGGATGATTGGTCAATGCTATTAATGTTGTAACGGTTATAGGAGCTTAAATCCCGGATTTATAGTTGGTATGCGCGTGGAAAACGAGTTGAAATAGCCCCCCAACGTTCAGAAAGGAAATAATCTCAGTATCCTGGATTTTTAGCATAATATCCCGGATTTTTAGCATAATTAGTTAATTCTTGTAACTATATAAAGGGGATGCCAGATCCATAGGTCACACACTCGAATTGACCTACTCATTCACTCTCTTTGCTAGCAGCAATCACGCACTAACACTCATCACTTACAATCATTGTACCACTTAGTAGCGATCTGAGCATTATCCTGCACTGTATCCTGGTTATTCAAGCAATAAGAAGAACAAGGCAGCCGACGATTGTCAGCTCCCGAGGTTTTATGCCGGAGATCTAGAATGATCAAGGGCTTTCCTCGTACATCACGTGTCAACCTTTACATTTTTGCTCATTGTTTGATTATAGATACAACTCGATATCCTGAGCCGTATCCTGATAACTATTTTTGCAAACTAACAAACCAACATATTTTTCACAAAGTATTACTAGCACACTACCTCACAAAACTAATTTGATCACTTAATTGCTTAGGTAATTTTTGACCAAAACAATTTGGCGCCCACCGTAGGGCCAGTGGTGCTATTTATACTAAAAGCTTTTGCAAAATCATTACTTGGTTTTCTATTTTCAAAACTTTTTGCTACACTATTTTCAATGGCCTCGAGATCAAACATGAGCTCTTCCACCGTGTCTGCTACAACCTCTACAACAATTGGTTCGGTGCTTCCACCACCTCCTCCGAGAACGCAAGCCTCTTCACAAGGAACTGAAATTCATGTGGCTCAGGATGTTATCCCCGCATGCAATATTCAGGGATCTGGTCCTGTTTTGGCCTCTAATGAATAAATTCTAACTTTATTTGGTAGTGTACAGGAACAGATGAAGCAACAGTAGGAGACCAACCAAATGCTGATGAGAGAGATACAACTCTTGAAATCTAGCTCAAGCAGGCCCACTGAGGATAATGTCACTCCCTTGCAGCCTAGAGCTTTGAACTTCAGTTCGGCAGTATATACTGAGGATAACAGGGGGAATATTGTGCCTAGCCATTCCCAGAGTCATATTCCTGAGATACCCTCTTCAGTCAGGGTGTCAACTGTGAGAAATCCAGGATATGCTCCAGGATGCGCTCCAGGATATGGCCAGAATCACCAAGCTGGTAACTTGTCTGTTAACACCAGTATCCCTGTTACTAATAATCTTGGATCATTTCAGGATGCAGGTGTGACATCAGTGATAACCAGAGAGCTTCAAAAGTTGAAGGTTATGATATCAAGTGTGCCTGGGATAGTGCAGCCTATACCGGAAGTATCCCGGGATAGTCACAACATATCCCACTTTGCTCACCCCATTTGTGATGCAGAAATCCCAAAGAGATTCCAGACTCCTAACATAAAGCTGTATGATGGGACGACGAATCTTGAGGAGCATATTGCCCAGTATAGGGAGAGGATGGAAATTAACCCTATCCCGCCAGATCTTAAAGAAGCATGCTTGTGCAAGGGCTTCGGCTCTACTTTAACAGGATCTGCCTTGAAATGGCTTCTAAATGTTCCACCTCATTTAATTACATCATTTGCTCATTTAGTTAATTTGATTAACAGTCAGTTTTCTTGCAGTAGAAGCTTTGAAAAACTAACAAGTGACCTCTGTAGGATAACACAGGGACCTCAAGAATCCCTAAGGGATTATGTGAACAAATTCAGCAGGGAATCCTTGGATATCCCACACCTTGATGTTGCTACAGCAGTCCAAGCATTCAAGATGGGACTACAAAGGGATTCCCAGTTTTATCAGGATCTTGTGATGAATCCTTGCAGGAACTTGGACGAAGCTCGAAATAGGGCTTTGCGATATATCAGGCTTGAAGATGATAAGAAAATGCAAGAGTGGATGAATGCATCCTCAACATATGAGTCAACAAACAGGAAATCAAAATCTTCACATAAACCATACCGCTCTAGGCCGTATGATAAAAATGAAAACAAAAGAGTGAACGTTGTTCAAGGCGAGGATCCTGAGGAGTATCCTGAGTTGTCAGAATATTGTTTTTCTGTTAATATACCTGAACTAATGTATGCTATGCAGGGTTTGGGAGACAAAGCGAGGTGGCCTAGGAAAAACCAACAGAAAGCTGATTGGAAGGATAAATCCAAGTGGTGTGCCTTCCATGAGGATTTTGGACATGTTACGGAAGATTGCATAGCCCTGAGGAAGGAAATAAGCTATCTGCTAAGCAAAGGATATCTGAAAGATCTTCTAGGAAGAAAGGAGAATAAGGGTCAGGATACTGAGAAGGATCCTGAACGAGCAGCATCACCTCCTGCAGATGCCAAGATAATTAACTTTATTTCAGGAGGATCCGACATTTGTAGAACTTCATACTCTGCAGCAAAAAGACATGCGAAGGAGGCTAAGGCAGAAAGGGGAGATAAGCCAACCAGGATGACAACCCTCACAACTAATAAAGTGATCACGTTCAACAGTGATGACAGGGATACAGTCCAGGATCCTCATCATGATGCTTTGGTAATAACTTTATATGTTGCTAATCATTTTGTGCGCAGGATACTGGTGGATAATGGCAGCTCCGTCAACATAATTCAACTAGAAATGATGAAGAGAATGAATGTATCTCCCATGGATATCACTTCGAAGTTCACTGTGCTTGTTGGGTTCAGTGGAGAAGCTAGGAACACAGTGGGAGAGATAAAATTACCAGTATATGTTGAAGGGGTCAACTCAATACAACGCTTCTGTGTCATGGACTCCTTATCCTGCTACAATATCATATTGGGTAGGCCATGGATCCATGATATGAAAGTTGTGCCATCAACCTATCATCAGTGTATCAAGATCCCTACTCCCTGGGGGTTGTCAAGGTGGAAAGTGATCAACATGAGGCAAAGGAATGTTACTCATCCTCGATGAAATCCTCAACCAAGCCTAACGCAGCATAGCAATTAAAGATGCGGGCCCAGGATATCGTGGAGGCTTTAGAGCAGGATGTAAAGAAAATTATCCTGGATCAGGATAATCCAGATATCTCGGTGCTCGTAGGAGCCAATATCCCTCAGGATATTGAAAATCAGTTAACTAACTTTTTGAAATGCAGGATGTCAACATTCGCATGGAAGCATGAGGATATGACAGGTATTTCTAAGGATATTATAACTCACAAGCTTGGAATTGACAGGTCTTTCAAGCCTATCCAGCAAAAGAGAAGGAAGTTTGCTCCAGAACGAAACATAATTATTCAAGAAGAGGTTGAAAGACTATTGAAGTCCAAGATGATCAGGGAAGTCAAATTTCCCAAGTGGCTGTTGTTTTGGTCAAAAATTACCGAAGCAATTAAGTGATCAAATTAGTTAAGTGAGGTAGTGTGCTAAAAAGTGTGTTGAAAATATGCTGGTTAAGTTGTTTGGAAAAACAGTATTCAGGATACGGCTCAGGATATTGAGCTGTATCTACGATCAAACAATGAGCAAAAAGTAAAGGGGGTGACACGAGATATACGAGGAAAGCCCTTGATCAATCTAGATCGCCGGCATAAAACCTCGGGAGCTGACAATCGCAGCTGCCTTGTTCTTCTTATTGCTTTAAACGTCAGGATACAGTGCAGGATATTGACCAGATCGCTAAGTGTTACAACGCTTTTGTGCGAAAGTGAAAATTGCTAGAGAACAAGTGTAAGAATGTAGTGAGTGTTGATGTGATGTCCAATTCGATCTGATATACCCACCTATTTATAGTAACGAATTACAAACGAAAATTCCTATAAATATGGGATGTTCCTAATATTCCATTGTTAACGTTGTAGACCGAGTAATGCGGCTTCAACGTCTTTATTTGAACGACTTGGATCGAGTCTTCCGCGGAATGAGTCCTTGTGAACGTTGCTAGCTTCTAACCCGTGTACCTGCACATAATCCGTTAGTGATCCTGAGGATACCTTTCAGGATGTTACCAATATCCCGAACCAGCATCCCGGATGTGAACAGATATCATATAACCAAGATATAACCCAAGATATTTCTCAGGATATGGGCTCAGAATTTCACCCATAACAATTGTCCCCAAAAATGTTACCGTTTAGTATCCTGCCACTAACGGTTACATTTTTCACGGAGATCGAGGCAATTAAGAGATAAGACCCATGATGTGACCGTTTGCAACTACTCAGCCTATATTTACTCATTGCACCCTATATCTTCTCATCCCCATCTCTTTTTTAATCACTACCGATAAGGAAAAAGGTAAACATTCTCGCTCTAATCTTCATCTTCATCCTCCTTTTCCGGTCAAAAAATCAGGCGATCAAATGCCGAGATAGACAAGATCCAGTTCTGGTGATTCGGCTCCCACATTTATCCAGCGAAATCTTCTCCAAGAACCGGAGAAAAAGATATGCTCTTTTGATAGTGCCCACTTGTCGGCTCTCAAATCCTCCGGTATCTTTCCGGAAGGAACGGTATTCCGGCCGTTCGACCGGGAAATCCGGTCGGATATGGTCTCCAATGAGTGGTTGTGCTTTAGTGCCTTTCCCTTCACTTTAGGGTTACAGTTCCCCTTTCCAGACTTTATCACCGAATTCTTCAACATTACAAAAATCTCTTTTAGCCAAACAATGCCGATGCTTTGGCGTGTTCTATCCGTTCTTGACCAGATAAAGAAAAACCACCTCCCTGATCTTTCTGTTCATGATCTCCCCCTAGCTTACCGGCTTAGATGCCACGGATCATGTAGATTTTTGTTTTATTCCACCTCCGGTGACCCGCTGATACTTTGTGCCACCAGGAACGAGGATAATTGGCAATCTAAGTTCTTTTTTGTAAAAAGAGACTCAATCCCGGGTGGAACGGAATATCCGGTGTGTGACAACTCGAGTTTCCGACTTTCACTTTCACATTTATTGCACGTTGACTTTGACTGTTTAGTTGTTTGACTTGTTGGACTTGTAATTGTACGCGTTGTGTTTTAATGAAACGTGTTGTCATTGTGCATACATGTGACTACTTGTTGTTGTAAAAGATAATATTAGAATTGTTATAAAACACTTAGACTGGTTAAATCACGTAATGCCCGACGAATCGAGATGTGATTCATCATCAAACAAACTAGACGAAACAGAGTTTTATTCGCCATTCAACCCACTCGACAAAACATAGGTGTTTCACCGAGCCCAGATTCGCCAAAGCCCGATTACGGCCCAAACTTGTATGAGTAAAAATATATATTAGATTAGGGGAACGGTTATGGAAACTCTCAAAACCCTAAACTTCTCTCCTCTTCTCTTGCAAACCGACGGCTGCTTCCTGTCCCTCGAAACTCTCTTTGTTTCATCATCCAATTCGGTTAGTATCTTATGTTTCTTTTGAAGTGTAACGCATGTGATTATATGTAGCCTTGATCAATGTGACTTGTTGGGTTAATGATTATTGATATTATAGTGATCGGCCACCGTATCTTTTTGGTCCAATAACATGTCTGCGATACTTTTTCTTGATATTATGCTTGCACATGATTGTCAGTTTACATGCGATTATATGATGAGTAAATGTCGGTTGAATGGTTGTGAACAATTGGTTCAATTGTTGGCTAGAACAAGTATGGCCTAATAGAAAATAATGGCATATTACACACACTCAAATGCACCAAAAGTCAATTGCGCCATGTGATTTCTTTTAATTGTCGGTCACTGTACACTTTTGGTCCAATAATATTGTTTACAAAGTTTATTCATAATAGGCCTCACGTGAAGTTGACAGCTAATATTTGTGATAAATATTGTGAGTTATGTTAGGTCAAATGTCATTAAGGTCGGTTCACTATAAATGATGATGGGTGAATTGATAGATGCACATTCCAAGAACAAGTCCTAGCATAGAGATCTGTGGTGTTCCTTGTTGATTGGTTGTAATGGGCGGCCCAAGGTAGGGGATTGGCCGTAGAATCGGCCCACTAATACACGTTATGCCAACCGAATTATATTAGGAATTTATATTGTTGCTGTGGTGTTGGGACTAAACGGAAACAAAAATTATACCGACGAATCACCGGTTGACGAAACCGAATTGGCGAAACAAAGGTGTTTCGCCAAGACCCATTGCGACTGAACAACTTTGGCGAAACAGAAGTGTTTCGTCGGAGAGGGGTCACGGTGAAACAGGGGGCGTTTCGCCGATTGGTTAATCTGCACAATAATTTGGTTAGTTTCTGTTAAAAATTTACTGGAATTATTAACAATAGTTAGCTGATACGTATGACTTATATGATTCAGAATACGTGCTATGTGCTACGTGGTAATTGTTTATGTGTTATTTTATACGATGGTGTGCATGCATGAACTTCGAGGACATAAACTGATTATGAATACGTGCGTACTTTAGGACGTGATTGATTAACTGTGAGCGCATACTTAGCATACCGAGCAAACCAAGGTGAGTTCACACTCTTTACCAAGGCATGGGGTTCCCGGGGATAGGGAATGGGTTGAATGATGGAATTGAACAATTACGCGTACATACACGGTTACTAGACTATCTACCATGGTCCTCGGGTTAAGCAGGACACTTACGTAAAACCTACGTAAACAGGAATATGCTACTGTCTTCCGGAGTCAGGAAGGACACTTACGTAAAACCTACGTAAACAATAACATGCTACTGTCTTCCGGAGTCAGGACGGACACTTACGTAAAACCTACGTAAACCCCACGCGTACCACTGTCCTCGGGTACAGAAGGACACTTACGTAAAACCTACGTAAAGCTTGTACGTACTACTGTTCTCGGTTGTGAAGAACACTTATGGTTACGAATAGTCTAGTGGATATACAACATGGGAAGCCCCCACCAATAGAACGTACTATCGGCCCAGTAGAGCCACATGTTACATACGAACTTACTATTACGCATTTACTATCTGTGAACTCGCTCAACTAGTTGTTGATCCTCTGTTACATGCCTTGCAGGTCGTTAGATACATGGAGCTTGCACAGGGAGGAGCTGATCGTTGTGGGCTTGGATCGTGATTGTTTCATTAAACACTTATGACTTTTCATACTATATTATGTTGGGTTTTACTTATACGCTTCCGCTAAACAGTGATAACATATTTATGTTTTGGAACACCTTTCACATGGATTGGTTTGGTTGAATTGCAATTACTTTTACTTTTTACATTGTTCTATATGATTGGTGGCTTGATCCTGGTCAGTCACGCTCCCAAGCGGTGATACTCCGCAGGTGGATTTTGGGGGTGTGACAGATTGGTATCAGAGCCATTGGTTATAGAGAACTTGGTTTTAATATGGGAAAACGTTTTTATTAAAACCAGACTATAACCAGAACAGTGCTCTCAACGATCCACAACGACGCTTCGCTCCACGTGCAAGACTCAACATCCTAGGTAATAAGGTTTATGTTTATTGCCTACTTGCTAGAATTGCATAGAACTTTACTCGTGGTATGCTTAGATTACATTGCTCACTATTAGTTATTGCTTGAGAACACTTGTGTGCTTACACTCTTCTGTCATCGCACTATTCGTGAACCTCTCTCACTTACGTTACATTTGCTATGAAGATCATGGCCGGATGTATCAGCATGACACAAGTCCAGTTGACGGCTCTCATTAACGAACGGATTGCTGCGGCACTTGTAGCCATACAAGCAGGACGTATACCCTGCAGTCGTAACTAGGATCTTTAGATCCTACACTCCTAAACCAACTCTTGTGTTTAACCTTGTCCTATTCTTATACACAATAGGTCAACACGCTCAGCCACCTGTTGACACCTTCAAAAATCTCAAGGATTGCCAACCTAGTACCTTCAGTGGAACTGAGGGAGCTGAAGGCCTCCTCCACTGGTTCGAGAGGCTCGAAACTGACTTCAAGGTGTGTGATTTCCCTGAGTCTCGTAGAGTAAAGTTTGCTACTGGAACACTCGAATGTGCTGCATTAACCTGGTGGGAAGCACAGGTTCAGATGTTAGGGCTAGCAGCTGCTAATGCCACTCCCTGGAACGAGTTCAAGGACCTAATTAAGGAAGAGTTTTGCAGTCGAGAAGACATCCACAAACTAGAGGTAGAGTTCCTCAACCTACAGATGGTGGGGTCTGAAATTGAAGTTTATACGAAGAGATCGAATGAATTAGCCACATTTTGTCCCACCATGGTAGACTCTCCCACCAAACGCATCGAACTGTATCTCAAGGGTCTGGTGCCCGAAATTCAGAGTCATGTGACCGCAGCTAACCTTGGCTCTATCCAGCAAGTCACTCGACTTGCTCATCGTCTCACAGACCAGGCTGTAGAACGAAACAAACTACCGAAACGTGTTAAAACTGATACTGCATGTGCTTCTAGTGATAACAAACGCAAGTGGGATGAAAACCTGAGCAAGGGATTAATTTTGGTCCAGCCTCTGGCGCAGCAGCAAAAGATAGATGACTACCAGAGCCCCAGACAGCAGTTTTCTAGTAGTCGTGGGCAGAGTGGATATCGAGGTAATCATCCAAAGTGTAACAGATGTAATAGAAACCACAGCGGTCAGTGCAACAAGGGTCGTTGCCAGCGGTGTCTCAAGATTGGTCATGAAGCTAAGGATTGTCGAAACTCACGTCCTGTAACTCAAGAACAACAACGATCGCCTCAATCTTCACAGAATCAACAGCAACAACAAAGATTTAAAGGATGTTTTCAGTGTGATGCTAAAGATCATTACAAGAGACATTGTCCGCATATAAACCAGGACCAGACTCAGAACCACGACCATGGAAACAGGGACGACAATGGGGATAGCGTTGGGGGAAACAATGGAAACAATGACGCCGAGGCCACATGTACGTGATTGGTCAGGGTGACGCAAGGAACGATCCAAACGTAATAATGGGTAAGTTTCTTCTCGACGACTTTTATGTTACTGTCTTGTTTGATTTGGGTGTGGATACCAGTTATATGTTCTTGAAAGATAGTCAAATGTTACAACGTACACCAACTCCATTGAACACCAAACCTGTTGTAGTGTTAGCTTATGGTACAAGTCTAGAGGCCACACATAGTTCAGGGTTGTAATCTTATCCTCGCTGGGCAGACGTTCCCTATCGACCTCATTCCTATAGTTCTGGACAGCACCTATAGCTCGCGCACCGTATCATTTAGCTCCAACTGAACTGGAAGAACTGTCTAAGCAATTACAAGAGCTCTTGGATAAGGGCTTCATTCGTCCAAGCTCTTCGCCTTGGGGAGCTCCAGTACTATTCGTGAAAAAGAAGGATGGCACTTTCAGAATGTGCATTGATTACCGCGAACTGAACACGGTCACAGTGAAGAACCGTTATCCTCTTCCTCGTATCGACGACTTATTCGACCAGTTGCAAGGGTCGAGTTACTACTCCAAAGATTGATCTAAGGTCCGGGTATCATCAGCTGAGAGTCCGGGAGGAGGACGTCTCCAAGACAGCATTCAGAACTCGCTACGGTCACTACGAGTTTCTAGTCATTCCATTCGGGCTAACAAACGCACCTGCAGTTTTCATGGATCTTATGAACAGGGTGTGCAAACCCTATCTTGACAAGTTCGTCATCGTTTTCATCGACGACATTCTGATCTACTCCAAGAGTCAGGAGGAACACGAGCAGCACTTACGTCTTATCTTGGAACTTCTTCGAAAGGAGCAACTGTACGCCAAGTTTTCAAAATGCGACTTCTGGCTTCGTGAAGTCCACTTCTTAGGCCACGTGGTAAACATGGATGGGATTCATGTCGATCCATCCAAGGTAGATTCGATCAGGAACTGGCCTGCACCGCGTACACCAACGGAAATACGCCAATTCTTGGGTTTGGCGGGGTACTACAGACGATTCATTAAAGAATTTTCGAAGATCACACAGCCGCTTACTATGTTGACACAGAAAGGTGTTACCTATCGTTGGGGTAATACGCAAGAAACGGCTTTTCAGTATCTGAAGGATAGACTATGCAGCGCACCTATTCCCTCATTGCCAGGGGGCACGGATGATTTTGTGGTCTATTGTGACGCATCGATACAGGGGCTTGGCTGTGTATTGATGCAGCGGGATAAAGTTATTGCCTACGCTTCGCGGCAAATCAAGGTTCATGAACGGAATTACACGACGAACGATTTAGAGCTGGGAGCTGTTGTTTTCGCGCTCAAGATATGGCGACACTACCTGTACGGTACCAAGTGCACTATTTACACCGATCATAGGAGTCTCGAGCATATCTTCAAGCAGAAGGAATTGAACATGCGTCAACGACGATGGGTCGAGTTACTTAACGATTATGAATGCGCCATCAAGTACCATCCAGGCAAAGCCAATGTTGTGGCTGACGCTCTCAGTCGAAAAGACACTCTACCTAGGCGTGTACGAGCTTTGCAGCTCACCATTCAGTCTAGTCTTCCTGCACAGATACGAGATGCTCAGGTGGAAGCATTGAAACAAGAAAACGTCAGGGCTGGAGCCTTACGCGGCTCAAGGCAATGATTAGAATAGAAGGAAGACGGTGCCTACTATGTAACAAGGCGTATTTGGGTCCCACTTTATGGCGACTTGCGTGAGCTAGAGATGGATGAAGCTCACAAATCGCGCTACTCGGTACACCCAGGGTCGGACAAAATGTACCACGACATCAGAACTACGTATTGGTGGCCTAGCATGAAGGCCCACATCGCTACCTATGTCAGCAAGTGCTTGACCTGTGCGAGAGTCAAGGCAGAGTATTAGAAACCAGCAGGTTTACTCCAGCAGCCAAAGATACCACAGTGGAAATGGGAGGAAATTTCCATGGATTTTGTTACTAGCCTACCTAGATCCCAGCGTGGGAACGATACTATTTGGGTGATCGTGGATCGACTCACCAAGTCTGCTCATTTCCTGGCAATCAAAGAAACAGACAAGTTTTCCACACTAGCAGACATATATTTGAAAGAAGTAGTCTCAAGGCATGGGGTGCCCACCTCTATCATTTCGGATCGCGATGCACGATTCACATCTGAACTATGGCAAGCAATGCACAAGGCTTTTGGCTCTCGGCTAGACATGAGCACAACATATCATCCTCAGACGGATGGGCAGTCTGAGCGCACGATTCAAACCTTAGAAGACATGCTTAGGGCATGTGTTATCGAATTCGGCAATGGCTGGGAAAAGCATCTCCCTTTGGTTGAGTTCTCGTACAATAACAGTTACCACACCAACATACAAGCCGCTCCATTTGAGGCATTGTACGGGCGTAAATGCCGGTCACCCCTCTGTTGGGCAGAGGTGGGGGATAGTCAGATCACGGGTCCAGATCTTATAGTGGACACCACGGAAAAGATTGCACAAATACGACAACGCATGGCGGCAGCTCGCGACCGTCAGAAAAGCTACGCGAATAAGCGTAGGAAGCCATTGGAATTTCAGGTCGGGGACCGGGTTTTACTCAAAGTCTCACCCTGGAAGGGTGTGGTTCGTTTTGGCAAACGGGGCAAACTCAATCCGCGGTACGTCGGACCGTTCGAAATCATTGAGAAAATAGGCAAAGTGGCCTACAAGCTAAACCTACCAGCAGAACTCGGGGCAGTTCATAATGTTTTCCACGTGTCGAATCTGAAGAAATGTCTGTCAGATGAAACCCTCATAGTTCCTTTTTAAGGAACTCACTATCGACGAGCGGTTGCAGTTCGTCGAGGAACCAGTTGAAATCACGAACCGGGATGTCAAGGTCCTAAAGAACACTAGAATACCTCTTGTACGAGTTCGTTGGAACTCCCGTCGTGGCCCAGAGTATACCTGGGAATGAGAAGATCAAATGGAACTCAAGTATCCCCAGTTATTCGGAAACCGTGCAACCACTACTGAGGCTGAAGCTACTACTGCAGAATTTCGGGACGAAATTCCAAATCAACGGGGGGATGATGTAACACCCCAGGAAAACCAGTAAACGATACAACCCACCTAGCTTCCTCAGTAACCGCATGCTAAATTTCGGGACGAAATTTCTTTCAAGTTGGGGATAATGTGACAACTCGAGTTTTCGACTTTCACTTCCACATTTATTGCACGTTGACTTTGACTGTTTAGTTGTTTGACTTGTTAGACTTGTAATTGTACGCGTTGTGTTTTAATGAAACGTGTTGTCATTGTGCATACATGTGACTACTTGTTGTTGTAAAAGATAATATTAGAATTGTTATAAAACACTTAGACTGGTTAAATCACGTAATGCCCGACGAATCGAGATGTGATTCATCATCAAACAAACTAGACGAAACAGAGTTTTATTCGCCATTCAACCCACTCGACAAAACATAGGTGTTTCGCCGAGCCCAGATTCGCCAAAGCCCGGGTACGGCCCAAACTTGTATGAGTAAAAATATATATTAGATTAGGGGAACGGTTATGGAAACTCTCAAAACCCTAAACTTCTCTCCTCTTCTCTTGCAAACCGACGTCTGCTTCCTGTCCCTCGAAACTCTCTTTGTTTCATCATCCAATTCGGTTAGTATCTTATGTTTCTTTTGAAGTGTAACGCATGTGATTATATGTAGCCTTGATCAATGTGACTTGTTGGGTTAATGATTATTGATATTATAGTGATCGGCCACCGTATCTTTTTGGTCCAATAACATGTCTGCGATACTTTTTCTTGATATTATGCTTGCACATGATTGTCAGTTTACATGCGATTATATGATGAGTAAATGTCGGTTGAATGGTTGTGAACCATTGGTTCAATTGTTGGCTAGAACAAGTATGGCCTAATAGAAAATAATGGCATATTACACACACTCAAATGCACCAAAAGTCAATTGCGCCATGTGATTTCTTTTAATTGTCGGTCATTGTACACTTTTGGTCCAATAATATTGTTTACAAAGTTTATTCATAATAGGCCTCATGTGAAGTTGACAGCTAATATTTGTGATAAATATTGTGAGTTATGTTAGGTCAAATGTCATTAAGGTCGGTTCACTATAAATGATGATGGGTGAATTGATAGATGCACATGCCAAGAACAAGTCCTAGCATAGAGATCTGTGGTGTTCCTTGTTGATTGGTTGTAATGGGCGGCCCAAGGTAGGGGATTGGCTGTAGAATCGGCCCACTAATACACGTTATGCCAACCGAATTATATTAGGAATTTATATTGTTGCTGTGGTGTTGGGACTAAACGGAAACAAAAATTATACCGACGAATCACCGGTTGACGAAACCGAATTGGCGAAACAAAGGTGTTTCGCCAAGACCCATTGCGACTGAACAACTTTGGCGAAACAGAAGTGTTTCGTCGGAGAGGGGTCACGGCGAAACAGGGGGCGTTTCGCCGATTGGTTAATCTGCACAATAATTTGGTTAGTTTCTGTTAAAAATTTACTGGAATTATTAACAATAGTTAGCTGATACGTATGACTTATATGATTCAGAATACGTGCTATGTGCTACGTGGTAATTGTTTATGTGTTATTTTATACGATGGTGTGCATGCATGAACTTCGAGGACATAAACTGATTATGAATACGTGCGTACTTTAGGACGTGATTGATTAACTGTGAGCGCATACTTAGCATACCGAGCAAACCAAGGTGAGTTCACACTCTTTACCAAGGCATGGGGTTCCCGGGGATAGGGAATGGGTTGAATGATTGAATTGAACAATTACGCGTACATACACGGTTACTAGACTATCTACCATGGTCCTCGGGTTAAGCAGTACCCTTACGTAAAACCTACGTAAACAGGAATATGCTACTGTCTTCCGGAGTCAGGAAGGACACTTACGTAAAACCTACGTAAACAATAACATGCTACTGTCTTCCAGAGTCAGGACGGACACTTACGTAAAACCTACGTAAACCCCACGCGTACCACTGTCCTCGGGTACAGAAGGACACTTACGTAAAACCTACGTAAAGCTTGTACGTACTACTGTTCTCGGTTGTGAAGAACACTTATGGTTACGAATAGTCTAGTGGATATACAACATGGGAAGCCCCCACCAATAGAACGTACTATCGGCCCAGTAGAGCCACATGTTACATACGAACTTACTATTACGCATTTACTTTCTGTGAACTCGCTCAACTAGTTGTTGATCCTCTGTTACATGCCTTGCAGGTCGTTAGATACATGGAGCTTGCACAGGGAGGAGCTGATCGTTGTGGGCTTGGATCGTGATTGTTTCATTAAACACTTATGACTTTTCATACTATATTATGTTGGGTTTTACTTATACGCTTCCGCTAAACAGTGATAACATATTTATGTTTTGGAACACCTTTCACATGGATTGGTTTGGTTGAATTGCAATTACTTTTACTTTTTACATTGTTCTATATGATTGGTGGCTTGATCCTGGTCAGTCACGCTCCCAAGCGGTGATACTCCGCAGGTGGATTTTGGGGGTGTGACACGGTGAAATGGTTGAAAAAGGGTAGGATTTAGGGTTTAAGGATGATCCTGCCTCTTATCCTGTTCCATATCCTGAAGTGATCAACTTTCTTTTTTCTGTTGTGCACGCAGCTGATTTTAGGAAGATTGCACCTCCCCTTGTTGATTCACAAAAAAGGATTGACGCCATCATACTCCTTCCAGAGGCTGAAAGAAGTTTCAACCCGTCTCCACTATCTCCAAGTCCTCTTTCTAGTGCAAACATGTCTGGTAAGGATCCTGCAAAATATCCTGTACATACATGTCTTTATTTGATATACTTAGGAGAAATTTTACTCCCTGTATGCAGACTCCAGCAAGGTTCCAGTCTACCTAGACCTTGACGAACTTGACAGCTACCCTACTCCAGTCACGGTCAAGAAAGAGACCCCTGCTGCCACCAGCTCCAAGCCGCTCCCGGCTCCTAAGGCTTATCTGAGGACTCGTGCTTCCACAGCAAAAAAAGGAAAGGTCCTGAAGTCAGTGCCCCAGGTCCAGAAGGGTTCTCCTACGATGAACTCAGCTTTTCTTACTCCTTAGAGCCAATGGCATCCTTCCTCAACAAGGTAATATCCTGCTACATATCCTGCACATATATCCTGATAGGATATCCTGACAGGATACCCTGGTTAATATATTCTGACTCATACCTGAATTTGATGTGCAGGGCCTCCAGCATTTGCTCCACCTGTACAATGATGGCTGTGGTACTGCTGTACTCCATGAAGCCAGGATTAAACAGCTCGAAAGTACCGTTGCCGACCAAGGTGCCATTGCTGAAGCAAAGACCCGGGACAACGAGGGCATGCTGAAGAAGGTCACTCAAGATGCTGAGCTCAAACTTGCCACTGTCCAAATGGATCACGGACAGGCCATGGTTTCTTTCCGGGAAGGAATCAAAGCCTCTGCTATCGTCTCCCTGCTACAAGCTAGCATCAAGATGGCCTACGAGGCCAAGGAGACAGGCCTTGTATGCCCATCCTGGCCGGTTGAATCCTAGGTGGCCAAGCTGAAGGAGCTTGGAGGCAAAGCTGTGCCACTTCCTGCTGAAGCCGGAGAATCCTCTAAGTCAGCAGAGGTGGTAGACAAGGCTGGAGATAAGAAGGATGCTGGAGAGGATGCTGGGACAGATGCTGGTGAGGATGCTGCTCAGGATGCTGAAGCTGAAAAGGCAGAGAAGGTTGGAGAAGATGCCGCTGTGTGAGGGAATTCAGGTGGGCAATGATGGATATATGTGCCAAGGCCGGAGCCCACCTTTTTAAATTTGATTGTTGGCTTGTAACCTCAAACAATTTACTTTTCCTGCATTTTACTTTTCTGCACTTAAACAATGTGATGGCCATTGGTGGAGGGATCCTGAGTTTCAGGACGAAGCCCTTGGCCATCATCGTTAGTACGTTTTGCTTTTGAACAATATAACAGTTGGAGGTGGATGGGTCTCAGTTTGAGACAAAACCTTCAACTGTTAAGTACATAGGGTAAGAAACTATTTGTGCTCTTGGTGGATGGACCTTGGTTTAAGGTGAAACCAAGAGCACATCTTTTGATATGTTAATATAACTTTCCTTTAGCTTTATTCTTGTTATTACACCTTTATTACATGAATTTTACTTATAAAGATAGTTTTGTTTGATCAAATTTGGGAACCCATTGTAAGTGTATCCTGAAAGACATCCTGCTCAGGATACTGAAATACAATCTATAAATTATCCAAATAAAAAGGAGAGATCATACCAGAGATTCTTAAAGAATCAATTTCAATCTTCCATCATAAGTATGTCCCCAGTGCCCACTTACAAACTTGGTTCCATCCTTTGAATAGTATAATGTATGTCCCCTGTGTTTGACACAGAAATGCAAATGTATTCACACTTTGGCTTGAATAAATTCTGAACACCCCGAGGCAAAACCCTTGATATCCTGAAATGAATTCTTAGCATACTGGGGATAAACCCTTAATATCCTGGGGATAAACCCTGATATCCTGGGGATAAACCCCGAGTTTCATGCGCTACAGGCGAGAGTGTATAAACTCCAAATCTTAGAAAGGTGAAAACCTTTAAACCTTAGAGAGTATGAAAATACCCTTTCGTGAGAGAGGGTGATCAATCCTTATATACCTTCAGGATCCAGGATATAGCCAACAGTAACGAAATTGTCAGCCACTTTTACATGAACTGGTCTCGCTACCTTGAACCATACCTAGATAACTTGCGCTCCAGGCGAGGTGTTTAAACCCAATTCTAAAGAAAGGTGAATACCTTTAAACCTTTGAAGGGATCAGGATCCCTTAAACGTGAGAGAGGGGGCCAATCCTCTAATCTTTCGAGTTATCCTGAGTGCATATCCTGGAGCTATATGCTGCAAAACAACTGTAAACTAAGGTGGGTGTTAGCTTGGCTAACACCCCTCCGATGCTTAAGTCAGTATTGGGTTCAAGATAATAAACAAATATATTTAAAAGAGATAGAATACATACCATTCTGAGATAGAAATTAAATTCTATTCTTACTTGAAATAGAGCTTTAAGTGTATTGCATTCCAGGATCTCAGTAGCATATCCCCTTCCACATTCTTGAGTCGATATGCTCCTTTCCCTGCTTCTGACCCAACTTCATATGGTCCTTCCCATTTTGGAGCTAGCTTGCCATCGGCAGGATTAGTGGTATTTTGAAAAGCCTTTCTCAGCACCCAATCACCAACTCGAAATCTCCTAGTCCTTATATTCTTGTTATATGCTCTGGATATTCTTTGTTGATATGCTGCCATCCTTAGCCTTGCTGCATCTCTTTTTTCATCTATAGTATCCAAATCTCGACATAAGGCTTTAGGATTCTGTTCAGGATCCTGTAGGATAGATCTTGCAGTAGGTATCGCCATTTCCGTTGGAATCACTGCTTCTGCTCCAAATACCAAGGAAAATGGGGTTTGGCCGGTTGCATTCTTTACCGTTGTCCTATCAGCCCACAAAACAAAGGGTAATTCTTCTGCCCATCTTCCTTTTTTGGCTCCAAGTCTCTTCTTTAAGTTAATGACAATTATCTTGTTTGAGGATTCAGCTTGTCCATTCGCTTGAGGATGTACCGGAGTAGACGTGATCATTTTGATTCCCCAACTCTTGCAAAAGTCAGTAGTCCTCTTGCTTATAAACTGGCACCCATTATCACAAATGATTTCAGCTGGTACCCCAAACCTGGTCAGGATATTCCTCTTTATGAAGGATACTACTTCTTAGTCTCTAACTTGAACTAATGCTTCAGCTTCAACCCACTTAGAGAAATAATCCGTCATTGCTAGCATAAAGACTTTTCCTCCCGGAGCTTTTGGTAACTTCCCTACTATATCCGTCCCCCATTTCATGAATGGCCAAGGGGAAGCTACAGGATATAGTGGTTCAGCTGGTTGATGTAGTATGTTACTATGCCTTTGACATGCATCACACCTTCGAGCATTTTCTGCAACATCTTTCCTCATCGTTGGCCAATAATATCCTGTCCTTAATACTTTTGAGAACAATGATCTGCCCCCAGTGTGGTTACCCCAATCCCCTTCATGTATATCCTGAAGTACTTCTTTGGCATCAGGATCCTCCAAGCACCTCAAATACGGTCCTGCAAGAGATTTCTTGTATAAAACATTATTTATAATAGTGAATCGTGATACCTTCATCCTAAATGCCTTAGGATTTTCATCTTCGGGGATGTGTCCTTCCTTGAGATATCTCATGATTGGAGCCGTCCAGGATTTAGGATCCTTTTCAGGATACTCTGCTCCAGGATCCTGAATACCCGCTACTTCTTTATCCTGAGGATTCGTTGCAGGATACAAGATATGTAATATTGGTATTTGGGTCCCTTCTGGTATCCTGATCGATGATCCCAGATTTGCTAAGGCATCTGCTTTAGCATTATCCTCCCTTGGTACTTGTTCAAGTGTAAAAACATCGAAATATCCTGCTAATTTTTTGAGAATATCGAGGTATTCGATTAATTTCTCACCCTTAACTGCATAGGATCCATTAAAATGGTTAGTAATTAACAAGGAGTCAACATATACTTGCAAATTCTTGATACTCATATTCTTAGCCAATTCTAATCCTACAATTAAAGCCTCATACTCTGATTCATTATTAGTAGCAGGGAATTCACACCTAATAGCCTGCGGTAATATGTCCCCCTGTGGCGATTTTAGTAGTATTCCCAATCCTACTCCTCTTACATTAGATGCACCATCAGTATATAACGTCTAGGATCCTGAGGATTCTCCTAACTGTTGGACTTCTAGGTCAACCTCATCCTGAATGTCACTACTGAAATCAGCCACAAAGTCAGCTAAAGCCTGAGACTTTATGGCATTTCTAGGTTCATATACTAAATCATAAGCACTCAACTTTACTGACTACTTGGCCATCCTGCCTGACATATCTGGTTTCCTAAGCACATTTTTGACAGGATAATTTGTTTTAACATGAATCCTATATGTCTCAAAGTAATGTCTAAGCTTCGTTGATGCCATAACTAGTGCTAGTATCAATTTTTCTAAATGAGAATTCCTAGTTTCAGCATTTAACAAACTTTTACTAACATAATAAACAGGATATTGCTGACCTTCATGATCCTTTATAAGGATGGCACTTACAACATTCCCTGATACTGCGAGGTATAGGAATAGTGGTTCACATTCTCAGGCTTCATCAGTAGAGGTGCAGTTGAAAGATATTGCTTCAAATCCTGCAGGGCTGCTTCATGCTTCTCACCCCATTCGAATTTCTTGTTCTTCTTCAGGATATCATAAAACTCTTTGCATTTCTCTGAGGATCTTGAAATAAATCTATTTAGTGCTGCCACTCACCCTGTTAATTGTTGAACATCCTTCATATTTGAGGGTGATTTAATATCCAAGATGGCTTTAATCTGCTCCGGGCTCGCCTCTATTCCTCTTTTGGTCACCATATATGTTAGGGGAGGATTTTCTAACAATTAGTGATCCTTACTTGTTATCCTAATAAATGATCCTTACTTCTGTGACAGATAGTGATCCTCAGAAGAGCTTCAGGATCAGGATCATGGATCACCTTAAGGATCCTCATACTAACGATTGTTTGTTTGTGTTTCGTATTATTTTGCAGGAGTAACAAGCTTGACTTGGTCTTGGCAAAGTTACTATGGAATATTCCATGGGTATTTCGTACATGTTTGACTGGAAATGGACGTTGTGGAGAACGTGGGAGCATGGCACAAAAGTCGGATAGTTTGTTAGCATAGTTAACTTCTATTTTAAAAGGGGTGACGAGCTAGTAATTAGAACACTTTTAGCCATTTTCAGCTACACACACTCTCGTACAATTGCACTCTTGAAGCTTTCGGCAAACACTTAACAGTTTTCACTCACTTTTACACATTTCACCATAGTGATCTTTGTACCTAGCCCGTTACTATCCGAAGTTGTAAACATTTACTGATTTATTTGAGCTTGGTGATCGGTAGTTTCCATCACCCGAGGTTTTTTATGCCGGAGATCTTCTAAAGATCAAGGGCTTTTTCCTCGTATAAATCCTTGTCTCATTTGTGCAAGTTACATTGAAGTGATCCTTATCATTGTTCCTCATTTCAAGCATCATTCCCCGTAACTAAGAGTTTGGTTGCATTATCCTTGTGTGATTTTTTGACCAAAACAGTTTGGCGCCCACCGTGGGGCTCTTGGTGCTTCATTCCTAAGAAGTTTTTCTGTTGGTGATCATTCCGGTTCATTGCATACAAATACATGGCTTCATCATTGAAGAATACCTCCAGTGCGATGTCTGCAGTCAATTCATCCCAGGGCATTCCACCTTTGCCTCCACCCCCTTCTAGACCTCAGAAAAATGCCGAGAAGAAACCAACTCCCATTTTCTCAAAACCTCCAACTTCTTCTGCTTCTTATACTCCTACTACTAGTGACTTGTTTACTCTGATTTTGCAGATGAAGGAGCATATCCAGCAGCAGGACAAGACCAATGAAAAGATCCTCAGAGAAATTGGAGACATCAAGAAACTGAAGAGATCGGCAAAGGATCATTCCCCACTAATGCCCAGATCTTTGAATTTTGATACTCCGGTTATAACTTCTCAGCCTTCGCTGGTTCCAGACGTTCAATATGTTGGAGGACCAAAAGGAATGCATTACGGGTCATCAACAATGACTCAGGCTTCAGGGTTACACGTTCAACCACCAGGTTCCAATCCTCAGCATATAGGATCCTTTCAAGCTCAGGAGGATACTCGGGAGCGCAGCAGATTCTAGGGTGTTGGCCGTTTCAAGGATCCTCCCAGGTTCAAGGATCCTCCCAGATTCAAGGATCCTCCTATGTTCAAGGATCCTCCCAAGTTCAAGGATCCTCCTATGTTCCAGGATCCTCCCAGGTCCAAGGATACTCACAGTTTCAAGGATCCTTCCCGATTCCGGGATCCTTAAGGAGTTTGCAATCAGGAAGTTTATCCATCAGGGAGATTTCATTCCAATGCAAACCGTTGCTTCTACTGGTCCATCGGCCATTCCAGAGCCCCAAAAATATGGATTAACATCCGTTCTTCCTAATTTGAATCCAATGGGAGGTAACACTTTTAATAATTCTTATACTACTAACCATGGCCTTATTCAGGATCCAGGTATCAATCATGCCATGGCCAGAGAATTGCAAAAGTTAAAGGATATGATATCAAGTGTTCCAGGAGTGGTCAAGCCTATCCCAGAGATTGCAGATGGGAGCCACAAGATATCTCGTTTTGCACCACCAATCTGTGATGCTGAGATACCCAAGAGGTTCCATGTACTTACCATGAAGTTGTATGATGGTTCAACGGATCCTGAGGAACACATAGCTCAATACAGGGAAAGGATGGAGATCAATCCCATCCCAGAAAGGTTAAAGGAAGCATGTCTGTGCAAGGGATTTGGATCCACTCTTACTGGATCGGCTTTTAAATGGCTGCTAAGTATTCCTCCTTACTCTATTACCTCATTTGCTAACCTAGTTAATCTATTTAATAATCAGTTTTCTTGCAGTAGAAAATTTGAGCGTTTAACTAGTGATCTATATAGGATAACCCAGGGTCATAATGAATCATTAAGGGATTATATCATTAAATTTAGTAAAGAATCCTTGGATATTCCTAATTTGGATATAGCTACGGCTGTTGAAGCCTTTAAAATGGGATTGCTTAGGGATTCGTTATTCTATGATGATCTTGTTATGACACCATGCAGGAATCTAGATGAGGTAAGAACTCGGGCCCTTAGGTTCATCCGGCTAGAAGATGACAAAAGGATCCAGGAGAGGTTAGCAGGATCCTCAAAGCAAGATAAGCAAGGATCGTCATTCAGGAACAACAAGTTCAGATCTTATAATAAGTCCGATAACCAGAATGTGCATGCTGTTGAACAAGAAGAGGATGATGAGGATTATCCTCCAATCTCTGAATATTGTTTTTCTGTTGATAACAATGAACTAATTCTTGCGATGCATAATTTAGGTGATAAAGCTAGATGGCCCAGAAAAAATGATAGACCAGCTGCAACTAAGGATAAATCAAAGTGGTGTGCATACCATGAAGATTTTGGGCATCTCACAGAAGAATGCATCGCATTGAGAAAAGAAATTGGATACTTGTTGAGCAAGGGGCACTTGAAAGAATTATTGGGGAGAAAGAAGTCAAGGACTCAGGATCCTGAAAGGATCCCAGAGAAAGCTCCAGCTCCTCCAGCAGATGCACAAAATATAAACTTTATATCTGGAGGATCAGACATTTGTGGAACATCCTTCTCCGCAGCCAAAAGACATGCGAAGGAAACCAAGACGGATAATGGAGATAGACCCATTCGAACATCCAGTGTCTCCGAAGGAAAAGTTATAACTTTTGATGAGGATGATCGTGTTGACATCCAGGATCCTCATCATGATGGTTTGGTTATCACTCTTTTTATTTCTAACCATTTTGTTCGCAGGATCCTTATAGATGGAGGAAGCTCTGTGAATATTATCCAGCTAGATGTTCTCAAGAAGATGAACATCCCTGAATCCGACATCATACCAAGATCCTCTGTGCTCGTAGGATTCAGTGGCGAGACAAAGAATACTCTGGGGGACATTAAACTCCCAATCTATATCGAAGGCCTACATTCTTACCAAAAGTTTTGTGTTATTGACTGTTTATCTTGTTGTAATGTGATCCTTGGCAGGCCTTGGATACACGATATGAAGGCAGTCCCATCCACTTATCATCAATGTGTGAAGCTTCCTAGCCCTTGGGGAATAGTGAAGATTGATAGTGATCAGCAAGAGGCTAAGAACTGCTACACCTCATCAATGAAACCAGCATCAAAGTCTAGGGAGCAATAGCAATCAAAGTATCCTCCAAGGGATGTCTTGGAGGCAAGAGAACAGGATATAGTAGAAATCCTTATGGATCCCGATGATCCTGAATCTATAGTTTATATAGGATCAGGGATCCTTGGCGAAATGAAGGAAGACCTCGTATCCTTCCTCAAAAGGAGAAAGACTACCTTTGCATGGAAACACGAAGACATGACAGGCATATCTAAAGATGTAATCACTCACAAACTTGGCATCGATAGGTCCATCAAACCAATCCATCAAAGGAGAAGGAAATTTGCACCAGAAAGAAATGCCATTATCCAGGAGGAGGTAGAGAAATTACTCCGAGCAGGTGCAACTTATCAAAGGCTAGTGAATATGATGTTCAAGGATCAGATTTTTACAAACTATGGTGGTTTACATAGACGATATGGTGGTAAAATCAATAAAGGCTGAGGATCACCTAAGAGACTTGGAGGAAGCCTTCAATATCCTTGATAAATATAATATGAAGCTTAATCCTTCAAAATGTCACTTTGGTGTTAAAGCAGGTAAATTCTTAGGATATATGGTGACAAAGAGAGGCATTGAAGCCAGTCCGGAGCAGATCAAAGCAATAGTGAACATCAAGTCCCCTACCAATGCTAAGGATGTTCAGAGATTAACAGACAGGATTGCAGCCTTAAACAGATTCATATCCAAATCCTCAGAAAAGTGCAAGGAATTCTATGATGTCCTAAGGAAGAACAAGAAATTCGAGTGGACTGAGAAGCATGAAAGTGCCTTAAGAGCTCTTAAGGATTACCTATCCTCGGCCCCGGCTTTGATGAAACCAGAAAAAGGAGATGTGTTATCCTTATATCTTGCGGTATCCTCAAAAGTAGTAAGTGCCGTCCTTGTTAAGGATCATGAAGGTACACAACATCCTGTCTATTATGTAAGTAAGAGTTTACTTGATGCTGAATCCAGGTATTCACACTTAGAAAAACTTATCCTTGCATTAATTATGGCATCTACCAAATTAAGACATTATTTTGAAACTCATGTTATTATCGTTAAAACTAATTTTCCAATCAAGAATGTCCTCAGGAAACCTGAAATGTCAGGAAGGATGGCTAAGTGGGCAGTGAAGCTGAGTGCCTATGATATAAGATATGAGCCTAGGACAGCCATCAAATCCCAAGCATTAGCTGACTTTGTGGCTGATTTCAGTAGTGATTTACAAAAAGAAGTTGAGTTAGAAGTCCAGCAGCTAGAGGAGACCAAGGATCCTTGGATACTCTACACTGATGGATCCTCAAATGTCAAAGGCACAGGGCTTGGAATACTACTAAAATCGCCACAAGGGGACATAATACCCCACTCTATAGCTTGTGAGTTCCAAACCACTAACAATGAGGCTGAATACGAAGCCTTGATAGCTGGTTTGCAAATTGCTAAGCATATGAGGATCAGGTATCTTGAGGTACATGTGGATTCTTTGTTAATCACTAATCACTTTAATGGATCCTATGCTGTTAAAGGTGAAAAGCTAATCAAATATTTGGAGTTAGTCAAAGAATTGGCACTCTATTTTGTATCCTTTAGTTTGACACAGGTACCAAGGGAAGACAATGCAGAGGCAGATGCACTAGCCAATTTAGGATCATCCTTGAAGATCCCGGAGGATATCAAGATCCCTATTATCCATATCTTGACCCCGGCTATCGAGGATCATGTGGCTATGGAGATAGGAGAGAATTATGCAATTATCCCTAGTGAGGATACTCAAGCTCATTCAGGATCATGGATCCTCCCAATCATGAGATACTTACAACATGGAGAGATTCCTACAGGAGAAAACCCTAGGGCTTTCAAAATTAAGGTATCTCAATTCACAATTTTAAATAATATGTTGTATAGACGATCTCTTGCAGGACCATACTTAAGATGCATTGAGGATCCTGAAATCCAAGGAGTTTTAAAAGACTTTCATGAAGGAGATTGTGGAAACCACACTGGGGGCAGGGCGTTATTCTCGAGGATCCTGAGGACAGGATACTACTGGCCAACCATGAAGAAAGATGCTGTGGAATATCCTAAGAGATGTGATCCTTGTCAGAGATACAACAATATCCTTCATCAACCAGCTGAATTTTTGCATCCTATATCCTCCTCTTGGCCATTTATGAGATGGGGTATGGATATAGTTGGTAAGCTCCCTAAGGCACCTGGTGGAAAAGTATTCATACTTGCTATGACTGATTACTTCTCCAAGTGGATAGAGGCTGAAGCTTTTGCCCAAGTCAGAGAAAAGGAAGTTATATCCTTCATTAAAAGAAATATTATAACTAGATTCGGTATTCATTCTGAAATTATATGTGATAATGGTTCCCAATTCATTGGGGGCAGAACCACTAACTTTTGTGACAGCTGGGGGATTAAGATGATAACATCAACACCAGTCCACCCACAAGCTAATGGTCAGGCAGAATCCTCCAATAAGATCATCATCAACAATTTGAAGAAGAAGCTTGGATCCAAGAAAGGGAAATGGGCAGAAGAACTACCTTATGTGCTTTGGGCTGATAGGACAACCCCTAAGAATGCTACTGGTCAAACGCCATTCTCTTTGGTATTTGGGGCAGAATCAGTGATCCCAACAGAAATGGTGGTTCCTACTGCTAGAACAAGTACCCGTGATCCTGAGGAAAATGATGAGAACTTGGCTCAAGACCTGGATACTATTGAAGAAATCAGGGATCTGGCTAGGATAAGGATGGCCAGTTATCAACAAAGAATGGCTGGTGCTTACAACAAAAATGTCAGGATCAGGAAGTTTCAAGTTGGAGATATGGTATTAAGGAAAGCATTTCAGAATACCACCAATCCTGTTGATGGAAAGTTGGCTCCAAAATGGGAAGGCCCTTATTTGATTGAAGCTGGAACAGGAAAGGGGGCATATAGATTGCTAACCATGGAAGGTGATTTGCTACCAAGAGCTTGGAATGCTGTCCACTTGAAGAAATATTTCATGTGAGCAGGATCCTCATGGCACAGATGATCCTTACGTTAGGGGTATCCTTGAAGGATCCTTAAAGTATCGGTGATCCTTACTTTGGTAATGTCCTAATCTTGAACTATTTCATTTCCTTATTTTCTCATATAAGGATGAGGATCATGTGTCCTTTATCCATCTCTCACGTGATTTTAAGTTTTGAAAGTTCAGGTATCCATAGCAAAATATTGCTTATTTGCAGAAGCAATCCGTTCCTTGGGTTTAACCCCAGTTATTTGGGCTTGACCCCAGTTCCGCCTGTAGCACATGATGATCCTGGTATAGTTCAAGGCAGTGGGACCAGTACTCGCTTTAGGGGCTGATAATTCCATTGTACTGGCTATACCTAGGATCCTACGTATAATGGTAGACGTACCATACATCCGTTCCTAAGGTTTCTAACGTTTTCACGTTAGCTAAGGTTTTGACATTTTCATGTCACTAAGTTTGGATAGTCGCCAGTTAGGGCCATACTCCAGTTAACACACGATCTTTGGGCTTGTCCCCAGTTATCCTTGGGCTTGTCCCCAGTTATCCTTTGGGCTTGTCCCCAGTTATCCTTTGGGCTTGTCCCCAGTTGTCCTTGGGCTTGTCCCCAGTTGCTAACTCTTATCTTATATTGGCTTAGTCCCAAGTTATGCTCTATTTCAGGTCCTTGAAGATAAGCAACTAGGGATCCTTGATCCTTACTTCTCTCTAAGGTTTATCTTATAGTTATCCTGATTATGGTTAGGATCCTAACTTGGATCCTCAGGTATGATCCTTAACTATTTTTAATTCTATTCATTGTTTATTTGAATAACCCTTAAAATTTGACAGCTAAACTTGTGATCCTTAAAATATATTACTTTTTGGGATTCTTCAACTATAGGATATTTGATCATGGATCATATCCTAAATATTTTCAATCTGACTTATTCAAAATTGCTTATTCAATAAATGTACATCAAAATAATTGAGAATTAAAGAGACAAAAAGGATAACAATACAAGATAAGTGACAAAAGGTTAAGGTTTTATTTATTAACAAAAGATTAACCCTTAAAAGTTTGTCAAAATTACCTACCCCGAGCATCTACCAGCAATACGTGGCCCGTCCGCTGGGGTAGGTAAAGGGTGTCCATGATAATAGGTTCAAAGTAGTGAAGGAATATAAAGGCGGCAGGATCACAATGGCTTCATCCCCCAAACTGAGGATCCCTCCACCATTTGCAATCCTGCCTATTGTCTGGAGGATCCTAGATCCTTAATCCTAAAAACTATTGTTCAGTACAAACCATCAAATTGTTCAACAAAACAACCATCAAACAAAAAAAAATTGGGCTCCGGCTATATCTAGAAATTTCCATCATCGCCCAATCATGCAGCCTAAACCTTCGCTGTATCACCACCTCCGGCTCCACTTGCTTCACCACCTTCACCCTTGCCTCCAGCCTCGATCGTCAGGATCTCTTCAGCTTCCTCTTCATCATCCAGTTCAGCCAGCCTTGCCTTCTAGCCTTCCACATCCCAGGTGCTCTTGTCAAAGGTAGGATCCTGGGCTTCCAAGGCCATTTGCAGCTTGGTCTTATACATTGCTATGGCGGTAGAGACTTTGGCGTCTTCGGTGATCTCATGCTTCTCGTAGTCAGCATTAACCAGCACCTTGGCCGCCTCATGTTTGGCATCCTGGAGTTCCTTCTGAAGATCAGCAATTTTGAGGTCCTTTAGCAATACAACCTGCTCGAGGTCGGCAATCTTCCTATCCTGATCCTCAACGTGGCCAACATAGTCCTCAATCTCAGCGAATTTCTGCAAAGGGGTTAAAAGACAAGGTCAGGACCAAGTGATCCTCAAATCAGCAGGATATGTCAGCAGGATATACGAGCAGAGACAGTGATCCTTACATTGTTGAAGTACTCGAGGAATTGGTGGCGGATCAGAGGCAGACCCTGCAGATCCTCAGCCTCGGAGGCCTTTCTCTTTTTAACTCCCGTTCCTTTGAGGGGTGCCTTGGGGACTGAAGCTGTCGGGCTGGTAGGAGCCTTTCTTTTGGAGGATCTGACGATGGTGAGATCGGTGACGCTGAACTTTGAAGCAGACTTGGTGGATTTTCCAGCACCTACACAACCAAAACAAGATAAGTGTCTTTACTTCACTTATATTTCACTATTTATTTAAAATTTTAAACAAAGATACTTACTTGACATCGTGACAGAGCCTGAGGATACCTCCTGAGAATCCTGGGTGGTTGTCTTGAAAGATCTTGTTTCAGGATCGAGTCTCTTGAAAGCGGCGAGTCTCTCTTTGACAGCAGGAGACAGTCTGAGGTGTGAGACGGTGATAGCTGCATAACAAGAAAGCAAAAGTATATAAGTGATCCTAATATCAAAAGAAAGTTCTCTGGTGATCCTTCTCAGGATCCTCCATCCTACCCTGGGTAGCCCATTTCCTAGGTAGATCCTTCCCGTCAGGGATAGAATTTATCTTGACGAAAAAGAAACGCCGCTTCCAGTTAGTATCATTCTTGGTAGCTTTGAAGATCGGGTGTTCCTCACGAGGTTTACGTTTGAACAAATAACGATGAGAACCAAAGGTAGTAAGATCATACAGCTCTCCCAACTCTGACATTCCTAGGTCTATCCCTTCCTGCTCGATGATCCTTTCAAGGGTATACAAAACCCTCCAGATCATCGGCATGGCTTGGATATAAGAGATGCCGGTTAGGGAAAAGAAAGATTGGGTGAAGGCTGGAAAAGGATATGTATAGCCTATGGTGAACGGAGTGACAGGAAAAGCAACCCAGTTGTCGGAAATAAGATCACTCAGGGCATTGGGATCAAAAGACTTAAACACGGTGTTCGCCGGGAAACAGTAGCGGATCCTATCAATCTGCGGATCGGTGAAACAGCAGCGTTCTTTTATGGAATATTCGATGATTCCCTGGCTCTTCAGTGGGCTGTTTTTCGGGTGATCCTTAGCTGGGGAGTTCCGGAGCAACATTTTTGACGGAATGATGGAAAGATACGGAAAACAGAGCAAAAGAAGGAAGAAGATGAAGAGAGAATACCTGTTTATCTTCGGATGCAGTTATAAAGGGAGTATCTCTGAAATTTAAATGCAAACGATCCTATCTATATCTCCTATTTATAATCATGATTGTGCAGGGTTGTCACTTCTGTGACGTCATAGTTGCAACGGATAGTTCTACATCAACGGCTAGTTATCCGTTAGTTAGTTGCGGATAAGATCAAGAAAATATAATTCGTTCATTTTACATATTACTCCTTATATTTTGGGGGCAATTGTTAGGGGAGGATTTTCTAACAATTAGTGATCCTTACTTGTTATCCTAATAAATGATCCTTACTTCTGTGACAGATAGTGATCCTCAGAAGAGCTTCAGGATCAGGATCATGGATCACCTTAAGGATCCTCATACTAACGATTGTTTGTTGGTGTTTCGTATTATTTTGCAGGAGTAACAAGCTTGACTTGGTCTTGGCAACGTTACTATGGAATATTCCACGGGTATTTCGTACATATTTGACTAGAAATGGACGTTGTGGAGAACGTGGGAGCATGGCACAAAAGTCCGATAGTTTGTTAGCATAGTTAACTTCTATTTTAAAAGGGGTGACGAGCTAGTAATTAGAACACTTTTAGCCATTTTCAGCTACACGCACTCTCGTACAATTGCACTCTTGAAGCTTTCGGCAAACACTTAACAGTTTTCACTCACTTTTACACATTTCACCATAGTGATCTTTGTACCTAGCTCGTTACTATCCGAAATTGTAAACATTTACTGATTTATTTGAGCTTGGTGATCGGTAGTTTCCATCACCCGAGGTTTTTTATGCCGGAGATCTTCTAAATATCAAGGGCTTTTTCCTCGTATAAATCCTTGTGTCATTTGTGCAAGTTACATTGAAGTGATCCTTATCATTGTTCCTCATTTCAAGCATCATTCCCCGTAACTAAGAGTTTGGTTGCATTATCCTTGTGTGATTTTTTGACCAAAACAATATATCCTAGAAATTTTCCTGCCCCCACTCCGAAATGACACTTAGCAGGATTTAGCTTCATGTTATATTGATCCAGGATATCAAATGCTCCTTTAATATCCTGGAGGTGATCCTGAGCTTTCCTTGATTTTACCACCATATCATCAATGTATACCTCCATGGTGTCCCCCAGCTTGTCTTTGAACATCATGTTTACCAATCTCTGGTATGTTGCACCTGCATTTTTCAAACCAAAAGGCATAGCCGTATAATAATAAATACCTGTTGGTGTCATGAAGGCAGTATCCTCCTGGTCAGAAGGCTCCATTTGAATCTGCTGAAATCCTGAGGATGCATCCATGAAGGTCAACATTTCATGCCCGGCAGTAGCATCCACCATTGCATCAATTTGAGGAAGAGGAAATGGGTCTTTAGGACAAGCCTTGTTCAAGTCTGTGTAGTCTACACAGACTCTCCATTTCCCATTTTTCTTCTGTACCACGACTACGTTTGCTAGCCATCTTGGAAACTTGACTTCTCTGATCATCCTGGACTTCAACAATCTTTCAACTTCCTATTGGATAATCGTATTCCACTCAGGAACAAATTTCCTTCTTTTTTGCTGAACAGGCTTGAATGATCTGTCAATTCCAAGCTTGTGAGTGATAATGTCTTTGGACATACCTGTCATATCCTCATGCTTCCATGCAAACGTTGACATCTTGCATTTCAAAAAGTTAGTTAACGGCTCTTCAATATCCTGAGGGATATTGGTTCCTACGAGCACCGAGATATCAGGATTATCCTGATCCAGGATAATTTTCTTCACATCCTGCTCGGAATCCTCCACGATATCCTGGGCCCGCATCTTTAATTGCTATGCTGTACTAGGCTTGGTTGAGGATTTCATCGAGGATGAGTAGCATTCTTTCACCTCCTGCTGATCACTATCAACCTTGACAACTCCCCAAGGAGTAGGGATCTTGATGCATTGGTGATATGTTGATGGCACAGCCTTCATATCGTGAATCCATGGGCTTCCCAGTATGATGTTATAGCAGGATAGAGAATCCATCACACAGAATCGTTGTATCAAGTTGACTCCTTCAACATATACTGGTAACTTTATCTCTCCCACTGTGTTCCTAGCCTCTCCACTGAACCCAACAAGCACGGTGGACTTCGAAGTGATATCCATCGGAGATACATTCATTCTCTTCAGAGTCTCTAGTTGGATTATGTTGACGGAGCTGCCATTATCAACCAATATCCTGCGTACAAAATCGTTAGACACATATAATGTTATTACCAGAGCATCATGATGAGGATCCTGGACAGTATCCCTGTCATCACCATCAAATGTGATCACTTTGTCAGTTGTGAGGGTAGTCATCCTGACATGTTTGTCTCTCCTTTCGGCCTTAGCTTCTTTTGCATGTCTCTTCGCCGCCGAATACGAAGTCCCACAAATGTCGGATCCTCCCGAAATAAAGTTGATTATCTTGGCATCCGCGGGAGGTGACGCTGCTCGCTAAGGATCCTTCTCAGTATCCTGACCCTTATTCTTCTTTCTCCCTTAGAGATCTTTCAGATATCCCTTTCTTAGAAGATAGCTTATTTCTTTTCTTAGAGCAATGCAATCCTCAGTTACATGTCCGAAATCTTCGTGGAAGGCACACCATTTTGACTTATCTTTCCAATCGGCTTTTTGTTGATTCTTTTGAGGCCACCTAGCCTTGTCTCCTAAACCCTGCATGGCATACATCAATTCAGGAATGTTAACAGAAAAGCAATATTCAGATAATTCAGGATATTCTTCAGGATCCTCGCCTTCGATAGCATTCACTTTCTTGTTTTCATTTCTACCATATGGCTTAGAGGGATATGGCTTAAATGAGGATTCTGACTTCCTGTTAGTTGACTCATAGGTGTTGGATGAGTTCATCCTCTCTTGCATCTTTCTGTCATCCTCCAATCGAATATATCTTAGGGCCCTGTTTCGAGCTTCATCCAAGTTCCTGCATGGGTTCAATACAAGGTCTTGGTAAAATTGAGAATCATTTTGCAGCCACATCTTGAGAGCTTGCACAGCTGTTGCAACATCAAGATGCGGAATGTCTAAGGAATCCCGGCTGAACTTGTTCACATAATCCCTTAGGGATTCTTGAGGCCCCTGTGTTATCCTTGTTTTGGTCAAAAAATCTGATGAGGATAATGCAACCAAACTCTTAGTTACAGGGTATGATGCTTGAAATGTAGAATAATGACAAGGACCACTTCAATGTAAATTGCACAAATGACACAAGGATTTATACGGGGAAAAAGCCCTTGATCAAGAGTTGATCTCCGGCACAAAAAACCCCGGGTGATGGAAACTACCGATCACCAAGCTCAAATAAATCAATAAATGTTTACAACTTCGGATAGTAACGAGCTAGGTACAAGGATCACTATTGTGAAATGTGTAAAAGTGAGTGAAAACTATTAAGTGTTCGTCGAGAGCTTCAAGAGTGCGATTGTATGAGAGTGTGTGTAGCTAAAAATGGCTAAGTGTTCTAATTCTAGCTCGTCACCCCTTTAAAAATAGAAGTTAGCTATAATAACAAACTATCCGACTTTTGCGCCAAGCTCCCACGTTCTCCACAACGTCCATTTCCAGTCAAACGTGTGCGAAATACCCGTGGAATATTCCATAGTAACGTTGCCAAGAGCAAGTCAAGCTTGTTACTCCTGCGAAGTAATACAAAATACAAACAAACAATCGTCAGTATGAGGATCCTTAAAGTGATCCATGATCCTGATCCTGAAGCTCTTCTGAGGATCACTATCTGTCACAGAAGTAAGGATCATTAATTAGGATAACGAATAAGGATCACTAATTGTTAGAAAATCCTCCCCTAACAATTGCCCCCAAAATATAAGGAGTGAAATGTTAAATAAGCGAATTATATTTTCCTGATCTTATCCGCAACTAACTATCGTAAATATAGCCGTTATTGTAGAACTATCCGTTGCAACCATGACGTCACAGAAGTGACAACCCTGCACGATCATGATTATAAATAGGAGATAGAGATAGGATCAAATGCATTTAAAATTTAAGAGAGACTCCCTTTATAACTGCATTCCGAAGATAAACAGGTATTCTCTCTTCATCTTCTTCCTTCTTTGCTCTGTTTTCTGTTTCTTTCCATCATTCCATCAAAGATGTTGCTCCGAAACTCCCCAGCCAAGGATCACCCGAAAAACATCCCTCCGAAAAGCCAGGGGATCATCGAAGATTCCATTAAAGAACGCTGTTGTTTCAATGATGCACAGATTGATAGGATCCGCCACTGCTTCCCGGCGAACACCGAGTTTAGACCTATTGATCCCAATGCCCTGAGTGATCATATCTCCGACAAGTGGGTTGCTTTCCCTGTCACTCCGTTCACCATAGGCTATACATATCCTTTCCCAGCCTTCACCCAATCTTTCTTTTCCCTCACCGGTATCTCTTATATCCAAGCCACGCCGATGATTTGGAGGGTTTTGTACACCCTTGAAAGGATCATCGAGCAGGATGGGATAGACCTAGGAATGTCAGAGCTGGGAGAGCTGTATGATCTTACTACCTTTGGTTCTCATTGCTATTTGTTTAAACGTAAGCCTGGTGAGGAACACCCGATTTTCAAAGCCACCAAGAACGATGCTAATTAGAAGCGGCGTTTCTTTTTCGGCAAGAGAGATTCTATTGAGGATGGAAAGGATCTACCCAAGAAATGGGCTACCCATGGTAGGGTGGAGGATCCTGAGAAGGATCACCAGAAACTTTCTTTTGATGTAAGGATCACTTATATATTTTTGCTTTCTTGTTATGCAGCTATCACCGTCTCACACCTCAGATTGTCTCCTGCTGCTAAAGAGAGACTCATCACTTTCAAGAAACTTGATCCTGAAGCAAGAACTTTCAAGACAACAACCCAAGATTCTCAGGAGGTATCCTCAGGCTCTGTCACGATGTCAGGTAAGTATCTTTGTTTAAAATTTAAATAAATAATGAAATATAAGTTAAGTGAAGATACTTATCTTGTTTTGGTTGTGTAGGTGCTGGAAAATCCACCAAGTCTGCTTCAAAGTTCAATGTCACTGATCTCACCACCGTCAGATCCTCCAAGAGAAAAGCTCCTACCAGTCCGACAGCTTCGGTCCCCAAGGCACCCCTCAAAGGAAAGGGAATCAAGAAGAGAAAGGCCTCTGAAGCTGAGGATCTGCAGGGTCTACCTCTGATCCGCCACCAATTCCTCGAGTACTTCAATGAGGTAAGGATCACTGTCTCTGCTTCGTATATCCTGTTGAGATATCCTGCTGATATATCCTGCTGATTTGAGGATCACTTGGTCCTAACCTTATCTTTTATCCCTTTTGCAGAAATTCTCTGAGATTGAGGATTATGTTGGCCACGTTGAGGATCAGGATAGGAAGATTTCCGACCTCCAGCAGGTTGCATTGCTAAAGGACCTCACAATTGCTGATCTTCAGAAGGAAGTCCGGGATGCCAAACAGGAGACGGCCAAGGTGCTGGTTAATGTTGACTATGAGAAGCGTGAGATCACCGAAGACGCCAAAGTCTCTGCCGCCATAGCAATGTACAAGACCAAGCTGCAAATGGCCTTGGAAGCTCAGGATCCTGCTTTTGACAAGAGCACCTGGGATGTTGAAGGTTGGAAGGCAAGGCTGGCTGAACTGGACGATGAAGAGGCTGAGGAGGTTGAAGAGATCCTGACGATCGAGGCTGGAGGCAAGGGTGAAGGTGGTGAAACAAGTGGAGCTGGAGGTGGTAATGCAGCGAAGGTTTAGGATGCAGGATTGGGCGATGATGGACATTCTTAGACGCAGCCGGAGCCCAATTTTTAAATTTGGTAGTAGTTTTTTGTGGTTGTGATGTTGAACAATTTGATGGTTTGTACTTGAACAATAGTTTTTAGGATTAAGGATCATGTATGATCCTTAGGACAATAGGTAGGATCGCAATTGGTGGAGGGATCCTCTGTTTGGGGGATGAAGCCATTGTGATCCTGCCACCTTTATATTCCTGCACTACTATTGAACTTATTATCATGGACACCCTTTACCTACCCCAGTGGACGGGCCACGTTTTGCTGGTAGATGCTCGGGGTAGGTAATTTTGACAACATTTTAAGGGTTAGTCTTTTGTTAATAAATAAAATCTTAACCTTTTGTCGCTTATCTTGTGTTGTTATCCTTTTGTTTTTTTAGTTCTCCTTTGTTTTGATGCACATTTATTGAATAAACAATTTTGAACAAGTCAGATTGAAAATGTTTAGGACATGATCCACGATCAAATATCCTATAGTTAAAGAATCCCAAAAAGCAATATATTTTAAGGATCACAAGTCTAGTTGTCAAATTTTTAGGGTTATTCAAATAAATAATGAATAGCATTAAAAATAGTTAAGGATCATACCTGAGGATCCAAGTTAGGATCATAACCATAATAAGGATAACTATAAGATAAACCTTAGAGAGAAGTAAGGATGAAGGATCCCTAGTTGCTTATCTTCAAGGACCTGAAATAGATCATAACTTGGGACTAAGCCAATATAAGATAAGAGTTAGCAACTGTGGACAAGCCCAAGGATAACTGGGGACAAGCCCAAGGATAACTGGGGACAAGCCCAAGGATAACTGGGGACAAGCCCAAGGATCGTATGTAAACTGGAGTATGGCCCTAACTGGCGACTATCCAAACTTAGTGACATGAAAATGCCAAAACCTTAGCTAACGTGAAAACGTTAGAAACCTTAGGAACGGATGTATGGTACGTCTACCATTATACGTAGGTGTTAGGGGGGATTTTCTAACAATTAGTGATCCTTATTCGTTATCCTAATTAATGATCCTTACTTCTGTGACAGGTGGTGATCCTCAGAAGAGCTTCAGGATCAGGATCATGGATCACTTTAAGGATCCTCATACTGACGATTGTTTATTTGATTTTTGTATTACTTCGCAGGAGTAATAAACGTGACTTGGTCTTGGCAACGGTAACAAGGAATATTCCACGAGTATTTCGCACACGATTGACCAGAAATGGACGTTGTGGAGAACGTGGGAGCTTGGCCCGAAAGTCGGATAGTTAGTTAGTGTAGTTAACTTCTATTTTAAAAGGGGTAACGAGCTAGAATTAGAAGAGTTAGTCATTTTCAGCTACACACACTCATATACTCGCACACTTGAAGCTCTCGACGAACATTCATTCATTTTCACACACTTTTACACATTTCACGATAGTGATCCTTGTACCTAGCTCGTTACTATCCGAAGTTGTAAACATTTATTGATTTATTTGAGCTTAGTGATCGGTAGTTTCCATCACCCGGGGTTTTTTGTGCCGGAGATCAACTCTTGATCAAGGGCTTTTTCCCCGTACAAATCCTTGTGTCGTTTGTGCAATTTACATTAAAGTGATCCTTGTCATTGTTCTACATTTCAAGCATCATACCCCATAACAGAGAGTTTGGTTGCAATATCCTCATCAGATTTTTTGACCAAAACAGTTTGGCGCCCACCGTGGGGCAATTGGTGCTTCATCCTTAGAAGAATTCGCATTTCTGTGCTCGTTTCAGTTCACTACAACCAAGCAAATGGCTTCCTCAGCGAAGAATGCTTCAAATTTGATGCCCGCATTCACTTCTTCAAAAGGCGTTCCCCCTTTGCCTCCACCACCTTCTGGATCCCAGAAGAATGCTGAGAATGCTGCGAAGAAACCGACTCCCATTTTCTCAAAACCTCCAACTTCTTCTGCTTCTTACACTCCCACTACTAGTGATATGTTTACTTTGATTTTGCAGATGAATGATCAGATACGGCAACAAGATAAGACCAATGAGAGGATTCTCAAAGAAATCGGAGATCTCAAGAAACAAAAGACAACGGCAGAGGATCATTCCCCACTGGTGCCGAAATCCTTGAATTTTGATACTCCGGTGATTACTTCTCAGCCATCAGTGGTTCCAGACGTTCAATATGTGGGTGGACCAAAAGGAGTACACTACGGAACAACAACAGTGACCCAGGCATTAGGTCCATACTTTCAGCCAGCAGGATCCTATCCTCAGCATATGGGATCCTTCATGAGTGCAGGAGGGTACTCAGGAGCGCAGCAGATTCAAGGATCCTCCTTTGTTCCAGGATCATCCCAGGTTCAAGGATCCTCCTTTGTTCCAGGATCATCCCAGGTTCAAGGATCCTCCTTTGTTCCAGGATCATCCCAGGTTCAAGGATCCTCCTTTGTTCCAGGATCATTCCAGGTTCAAGGATCCTCCTTTGTCCCAGGATCGTCCCAATTTCAGGGATCCTTCCAGATGCCAGGATCCTTGAGGAGTTTGCAAACAGGAAGTTCAGATGTCAATCAGGGAGATTTTATTCCAATGCAGACCAATGATTCTACTGGTCCCTCGATCATTCCAGAGCCCCAACAATATGGATTAACATCCATTCTTCCTAACTTGAATCCAATGGGAGGTAACACTTTTAATAATTCTCATACTACTAACCATGGTCGTATGCAGGATCCAGGTATCAATCATGCCATGGCCAGAGAATTGCAAAAGCTAAAGGATATGATATCAAGTGTTCCAGGAGTGGTCAAACCTATCCCAGAGATTGCAGATGGGAGCCACAAGATATCTCGTTTTGCACCACCAATTTGTGATGCTGAGATACCCAAGAGGTTCCATGTGCCAACAATGAAGCTATATGATGGTTCGACGGATCCTGAAGAACACATAGCACAATACAGGGAGAGGATGGAGATCAATCCAATCCCAGAAAGGTTAAAGGAAGCATGCCTGTGCAAAGGATTCGGATCCACTCTTACTGGATCAGCTCTCAAATGGCTGCTAAGTCTTCCCCCTACTCTATTACCTCATTTGCTAATCTAGTTAATCTATTTAATAATCAGTTTTCTTGTACTAGGAAATTTGAACGATTAACTAGTGATCTATATAGGATAACCCAGGGTCATAATGAATCATTAAGGGATTACATTACCAAATTCAGTAAAGAATCCTTAGACATTCCCAACTTAGATATAGCCACGGCTGTTGAGGCCTTTAAAATGGGATTGCTTAGGGATTCGTCGTTCTATGATGATCTTGTTATGACACCATGCAGGAACTTAGATGAGGTAAGAACCCGAGCACTTAGATTCATTCGGGTAGAGGATGACAAGAGGATCCAGGAGAGGTTAGCAGGATCCTCAAAGCAGGAAAAGCAAGGATCCTCATTCAGGAACAACAAGTTCAGATCCTACAACAGATCTGATAACCAGAACGTGGATTCTATTGATCAAGAAGAGGATGATGAGGATTATCCTCTGATTTCTGAATATTGTTTTTCTGTTGATAACAATGAACTAATCCTTGCGATGCAGAATCTAGGTGATAAAGCTAGATGGCCCAGAAAAAATGATAGGCCAGCTGCAACTAAGGATAAATCAAAGTGGTGTGCATACCATGAAGATTTTGGGCATCTCACAGAAGAATGCATTGCACTAAGAAAGGAAATTGGATACTTGTTGAGCAAGGGGCATCTAAAAGAATTGTTGGGAAGAAAAAAGTCAAGGACTCAGGATCCTGAAAGGATCCCTGAGAAGGCTCCAGCCCCTCCAGCAGATGCACAAGTGATAAACTTTATTTCTGGAGGATCAGACATTTGTGGCACATCCTTCTCAGCAGCTAAAAGGCATGCAAAGGAAACTAAAATGGATAATGGAGAAAGACCAGTTCGAACATCAAGTGTCTCCGAAGGAAAAGTCATAACCTTTGATGAGGATGATCGTGTTGATATCCAGGATCCTCATCACGATGGTTTAGTTATTACTCTTTTCATTTCTAACCATTTTGTCCGCAGGATCCTTATAGACGGAGGAAGCTCAGTGAACATTATCCAGCTTGATGTTCTAAAGAAGATGGGAATTCCTGAATCAGATATCATACCAAGATCCTCCGTGCTCGTGGGATTTAGTGGCGAAACTAAGAATACCCTGGGGGACATTAAACTCCCAATATACATTGAAGGCCTACACTCTTATAAAAAATTTTGTGTTATTGACTGTTTATCTTGTTGCAATGTTATCCTTGGCAGGCCCTGGATACACGATATGAAAGCAGTCCCATCTACCTACCATCAATGTGTGAAGCTCCCTAGTCCTTGGGGAATAGTAAAGATTGATAGTGATCAGCAGGAGGCTAAGAATTGCTACACTTCATCGATGAGACCAGCCTCGAAGTCAATGGAGCAATAGCAATCAAGGTATCCTCCAAGGGATGTCTTGGAGGCAAGAGAGCAGGATGTGGTAGAAATCCTCATGGATCCTGATGATCCTGAATCCAAAATCTATATTGGATCAGGGATCCTTGGCGAAATGAAAGAAGACCTTGTATCCTTCCTCAAAAGGAGAAAGACTACCTTTGCATGGAAACACGAAGACATGACTGGTATATCCAAAGATGTAATCACTCACAAACTCGGCATTGACAGGTCCTTCAAACCAATCCATCAAAGGAGAAGAAAGTTTGCACCAGAAAGGAATGCCATTATCTAGGAAGAGGTAGAGAAATTGCTCCGGGCAGGTATGATTAGAGAGGTCAAGTATCCAAGATGGTTGGCTAATGTTGTTGTTGTCCAAAAGAAAAACGGAAAGTGGAGGGTATGTGTCGATTTTACCGATTTAAATAAGGCATGTCCCAAGGATCCTTTCCCATTACCCCACATTGACTCCATGGTGGATGCAACTGCGGGTCATGAACTGTTAACTTTTATGGATGCTTCATCTGGATTCCAACAAATCCAAATGGAACCATCCGACCAAGAGGATACAGCCTTCATGACTCCAACTGGTATATACTGCTATATTGCTATGCCATTCGGATTAAGAAATGAAGGTGCAACATATTAAAGGCTGGTGAATATGATGTTCAAGGATCAGATTGGACAAACTATGGAGGTTTACATAGATGATATGCTGGTAAAATCCTTAAAAGCTGAGGATCACCTAAGAGACTTGGAGGAAGCATTCAATATCCTTGATAAATATAATATGAAGCTTAATCCTTCAAAATGTCACTTTGGTGTTAAAGCAGGTAAATTCTTAGGATATATGGTGACAAAGAGAGGCATTGAAGCTAGTCCGGAGCAGATCAAAGCTATAGTGAACATCAAATCTCCGGCCAATGCTAAGGATGTTCAAAGGCTAACAGGCAGGATAGCTGCTTTGAACAGATTTATATCCAAATCCTCCGAGAAGTGCAAAGAATTCTATGATATCCTAAGGAAGAACAGGAAATTTGAGTGGACTGAGAAGCATGAAAATGCTTTAAGAGCCCTCAAAGATTACCTATCCTCAGCCCCGGCTTTGATGAAACCAGAAAAAGGCGATGTGCTATCCTTGTATCTTGCAGTATCCTCCAAAGCAGTAAGTGCGGTCCTTGTTAAGGATCATGAAGGTACACAACATCCTGTCTATTATGTAAGTAAAAGTTTACTTGATGCCGAATCCAGGTATTTACACCTTGAAAAACTTATTCTTGCATTAATTATGGCATCTACTAAGTTGAGACATTATTTTGAAACTAATGTTATTGTTGTTAAAACTAACTTTCCAATTAAGAATGTCCTCAGGAAACCAGAGATGTCAGGAAGGATGGCTAAGTGGGCAGTGAAGCTAAGTGCCTATGATATAAGATATGAGCCTAGGACAGCCATCAAATCCCAAGCATTAGCTGACTTTGTGGCTGATTTCAGTAGTGATTTACAAGAAGAAGCTGAGTTAGAAGTCCAGCAGCTAGAAGAGACCAAGGATCCTTGGATACTCTATACTGATGGATCCTCAAATGTCAAAGGCACAGGGCTTGGAATACTACTAAAATCGCCACAGGGGGACATAATACCCCACTCTATAGCTTGTGAGTTCCAAACCACTAACAATGAGGCTGAATATGAAGCCTTAATTGCTGGTTTGCAAATTGCAAAGCATATGGGGATCAGGTATCTTGAGGTACACGTAGATTCATTACTAATTACAAACCACTTTAATGGATCCTATGCTGTTAAAGGTGAAAAGCTAACCAAATATTTAGAGATAGTCAAAAGTTTGGCACTCTCTTTTGTTTCCTTTAGTTTGACACAGGTACCAAGGGAAGAGAATACAGAAGCTGATGCATTGGCCAACTTAGGATCATCCTTGAAGATCCCGGAGGATATCAAGATCCCTATTATCCATATCCTGGCCCCAGCTATCGAGGATCATGTGGTTATGGAGATAGGAAATGATTCTGCAATTATCCCTAGTGAGGATACTCAATCCCATTCAGGATCAGGATCATGGATTTCACCAATTATGAGATACTTACAACATGGAGAGATTCCTACAGGAGAAAACCCTAGGGCTTTCAAAATTAAGGTATCTCAATTCACAATTTTAAATAATATGTTGTATAGACGATCTCTTGCAGGACCATACTTGAGATGCATTGAGGATCCTGAAATCCAAGAAGTTTTAAAAGACTTCCATGAAGGAGATTGTGGAAACCACACTGGGGGCAGGGCATTATTCTCAAGGATCCTGAGGACAGGATACTACTGGCCAACCATGAAGAAAGATGCTGTGGAGTATGCTAAAAGATGTGATCCCTGTCAGAGACACAACAATATCCTTCATCAACCAGCTGAATTATTGCATCCTATATCCTCCTCTTGGCCATTTATGAGATGGGGTATGGATATAGTTGGTAAGCTCCCTAAGGCACCTGGTGGGAAAGTATTCATGCTAGCTATGACTGATTACTTCTCCAAGTGGATAGAGGCTGAAGCTTTTGCCCAAGTCAGAGAAAAGGAAGTTATATCCTTCATTAAAAGAAATATTATAACTAGATTTGGAATTCCTTCTGAGATTATATGTGATAATGGTTCCCAATTTATTGGGGGCAGAACCACTAACTTTTGTGACAGCTGGGGGATTAAGATGATAACATCAACACCAGTCCACCCACAAGCTAATGGTCAAGCAGAATCATCCAACAAGATCATCATCAACAATTTGAAGAAGAAGCTTGGATCCAAGAAAGGGAGATGGGCAGAAGAACTACCTTATGTGCTTTGGGCTGATAGGACAACCCCTAAGAATGCAACTGGTCAAACACCATTCTCTTTGGTGTTTGGGGCAGAATTAGTGATCCGAACAGAAATGGTGGTTCCAACTGCTAGAACAAGTACCCGTGATCCTGAGGAGAATGATGAGAACTTGGCTCAAGACCTGGATACTATTGAAGAAATCAGGGATATGGCTAGGATAAGGATGGCCAGTTATCAACAAAGAATGGCTGGTGCTTACAACAAAAATGTCAGGATCAGGAGGTTTCAAGTTGGAGATATGGTATTAAGGAAAGCATTTCAGAATACCACCAATCCTGCTGATGGAAAATTGGCTCCAAAATGGGAAGGCCCTTATTTGATTGAAGCTGAAGCAGGAAAGGGGGCATATAGATTGCTAACCATGGAAGGTGATTTGCTACCAAGAGCTTGGAATGCTGTCCACTTGAAGAAATATTTCATGTGATTAGGATCCTCATGGCGCTGATGATCCTCACAATAGGGATATCCTTAAAGGATCCTTAAAGTATCATTGATCCTTACTTAGGTAATATCCTAAACTTTGACTATTTTATTTCTTTATTTCCTCATATAAGGATAAGGATCATGTATCCTTTATCCACTTCTCACGTGAGTTTGAGTTTTGAAAGTTCAGGTATCCTTAGCATAACATTGGTTATCCGCAGAAGCAATCCGTTCCTTGGGTTTAACCCCAGTTATTTGGGCTTGACCCCAGTTCCGCCTGTAGCGCATGATAATCCTGGTATAGTTCAAGGCAGTGGGACCAGTACTCGTTTTAGGGGCTGATAATTCCATTGTACTGGCTATGCTTAGGATCCTACGTATAATGGTAGACGTACCATACATCCGTTCCTAAGGTTTCTAACGTTATTACAAAATTGCCAAGAACGCCAAGAGGCCAAGACACTATTTGGGTAATAGTGGATCGATTAATGAAGTCAGCACACTTCTTACCTATCAGAGAGAAGGATAATACGAGCAAATTGGCCGAAATTTACATGAGAGAGATCGTCGCACGTCATGGAGTGCCTCTCTCGATCATCTCTGATAGAGACGGAAGGTTTGTGTCAAGGATATGGCAATCCTTCCAAGAAGCCTTTGGCTCACAATTAAATCTGAGCACTGCATTTCATCCGCAAACTGACGGTCAGAGCGAGCGAACGATACAGACTTTGGAAGACATGCTGAGAGCGTGTGTTATGGATTTGGGCGGTAGCTGGGACAAACATTTGCCTTTGGTCGAATTTTCATACAACAACAACTACCACACCAGTATTGGTGTCGTACCATTTGAAGCCCTTTACGGACGCAAGTGCCGATCACCCTTATGTTGGGCTGACGCAGGTGATAGGCAGCTTGCTGGTCCCGAAATCGTCCAAGAGACGACAGACAAGATTGCGCAGATTCTTAAACGCATCGAAGCAGCTCGCCACAGACAGAAGGCCTATGCGGATCCAAACCGGAAACATGTGGAATTCCAAGTTGGAGAAATGGTGTTATTGAAAGTTTCACCCTGGAAGGGTGTGGCACGCTTCGGAAAGCGTGGAAAGTTAAATCCGCGCTACATTGGTCCTTTCAGAATTTTGGAAAGAATAGGACTAGTAGCATACAAGCTGGACTTGCCTGCTGAACTCCATACAGCTCACGATACATTCCATGTATCCAACCTGAAGAAAAGTCCAACTCAAGATGACATTGCCATTCCCATCGACGAGATCCATGTTGACGACACGCTCCATTTCGTTGAAGAACCGGTTGAGGTTACGGATTGAAAAATAAACAAGACCCGCCGGAGCAGTGTCAAGCTCGTCAAAGTTCGTTGGAATGCCAGACACGGTCCTGAGTACACCTGGGAGCGTGAGGACCGGATGAAAGAGAAATACCCCCACCTTTTTCCTAAGAACCCTGCATCTACAAGCAGAACTTAAATTTCGGGACGAAATTTATTTAACGGGGGGAGAATGTGACAACCCTCACTAAACCAGGTATCCGTACAACTTGATTAATAATTAATTATTGCTTAATTACTGTGCTTGCTTGAACTTGTGAATAAACTGCTACTTGAACACTGATACATGTACTTACTTGCATCATACTTTACTTGCTGTCACTACATTATTTACATGACTGAACCTAAGTGACAAACATGATGCACCAAAAGCACAGTAGCACTATAACGGATAACCTATTGAACATGCTGATAAGCCAGCATCAGGCAAACACTGCCTCTAAGGCCTGTAAGAGCCTGAAATATTTTGCTACACTAGTGGTGAGTGTAGGGATATAAGGGTTGTAGAACTGCGTCTCTAGGAATAAGTCACAATGACTGGATGTGCCTAAAACGTACTCTAAGTACAAAACTCAGCACTTTACATAAACAATACATCTTTTAGCTACCTAATAAAGTGCCAAAACATGAGAAAAATATTACTAGACACTTTCCAAAGTGTCAGAAATGAGTTGTGTCACTAAAAAGGGTATTAACGACACTTTAAAGCTTTATTAAGCACTTTAACGGATTACTATCCAACCGAACACCCGGACTTTAACCGGAACATGAAAATATTGTTATTTTCATTATTTATCTTTTTCTGAGCCAGTTAGGGTCCCTGAATACCCTAACACCCGTCATAACATACTACACATTAGTAACCGAGTTAACACTTACTTAACCTAACTAATGTGCCTAACTAACTAGTTGGTTTCGAACCAAGGACCCCCCCCCCCCATTACAAACCGTCCCCATCTAGGGGACATACATGGTACAATTGTGATTATATTAATCATCCATGCATGATATCTAGAGGACACATGATCCAAAGGTTAATTACCTTAAAACTTTGTCTATAAGTTCCCCACTAAACCCACCATAACATAATCACTTTCACAAATCAACAAACACTACTCTCTCCCTCTCTTGGAGCTTACGGCCGAGAACAACCCACCCCCACCCATCCATTTTCGATTTTGTTCTAGCCATTCCAATCACCTACAAGTGTTAAGGGTCGTATACAAGGAGTCTTGGAGCAAACGGAACGCGAAGGACCTCTTTATCTTGCTTTTATCCACACCATTTTCGTCAAGATTCTTCCCTAGCCTCGAGCTAGTGGTATGTTGCTTAGAACACCTTCTCAATCTATTCTAAAGTGGTTAATACGATATATGATGATTAAAACTCGGAATCTTGCATTTTGAAGCATTAAAGTTTACTAAACTTGCAAGTATTGTTGGTTAAAAGCACATAAGTTGTGTAAATGTTGTAGTAATTGAAATTTGTGGTTATTTAGACCCGATCTATGATGTGGTAGCTCGGATCATCGTTTAACCCGGTTTGGTAAGGTCATGGATCTTAACATAAGCGTGTTTTGAATGATACAAGGGTTAAAAGGTGAAACTCTACCACACGCGAATCATGAACTTGTGTAAAAGAGTTTTACTTGTGAAATTGTGTTTAAAACTAGCAGATCTACGCATCTGCAAGTGGTATTTTCAAAGAATCACGTATCAAAGAAATCATGTATTTTAAAAGATGGATTTTACACTAACAAGCATGATTTTTATAAACCACAAGTGTGTAAACACTTGTGAAATGAAAAGATCTGACAAAATTACAATTTTTGTAAAAGATGACGGGAAGTTGTAAAGATGGATTTTCTCTAAAAACGAGGTTTTTACAAGATCAAATTACCTTATATGGAGATCTACTAAATTTAAGGGGATTTACACCACAGTTTTGGGAAAACTGCAAGTTCATGTAATTTTTGGCAATTTACACATATGTTGATTAGTTGTGGTGATGAAAGTTGTTCTGATCAAATAAAGAAAATTGTTGAGTTGATTTGTTAAAGAAAATGATACGCTTGAAAGCGTGGCCACCTCCAGTTACAGAGGAAACTCTGGCGAAATTTTTCCAAAAACCTAACACTTAGAAATATTTTCACTATAAGTGTTAGAAAGACATTTTGACTTGTTTTCAAAATATAAGTTTCGCCACGAATTTATTTTTAAAATATCGGAGGTGGGATTTCACAAAATAAAACGTGATACATAAATATATTTAGTATATATTTTTCACAACATCACTTGTATAAGTGTTTATGATTATTTTGTGAACTATGTAAGTATTATTTTTAGAGTAAAAATAATATTACTAAGTATTATTTTGGGAAAATCACATGTATTAAAATATAATAATTTTGAGAAGAATATTTATATTTTGGAGTTAAGAATAAATATATTAAGTGAGACTTAATAGTGTAATCCGAATGTTACGAACACACATGTATTAAATCCCCCATCCTTGGGAAGGACAATAACTACCAAGTATACAGAATGTAAACACGAAATAGTTGCCTAACTATTTCCCAAAAACTTAAACCATAAAGCTAAGGCACGGCCGTCCGTCTAATAGAGTTAGCACGTGTAGGTCGTCATACAGCTGATTGATTTGGAGGCATACTTGGTAGAGACGCACCACTGTGAGTTCATGTCCCCCTTTTCTCTAACTGTTTTCAGTTTTCTTAACTGCGGGGGTGAAATACATGTTACTTTGATTACGAGTACTTTTTACATGGTATGGTTAGCGTAAGGAGGTTTATTACTTAGATCATGTGAGTGGGTAGGCAGAAACTGGAGGCCATTAATCCTCATTGTAGGACCGAGGGACGTAAGCGGTAGATCTATCTGGGTGTAGCGAGCCCAACTCTAGGCCCAACAGAACGGACCTCTGAGAGGCCCAACAGAACGGACCTTGGAGTGACTTTGTACCCAACGCTAAATCTGCTAGGTTTGAGTCTTCCTACTTGCACTTCACACATACTAATGGCCTTGCAAACCATTGGTGATCTCTTTCCTTACACTGCTACATACCAGGGATTTTTATACTTACAAGTGTTTTACATACTCACTACACATGAACTCGCTCAACATTATTGTTGATTTTTCAACTTACATGTATTTCAGGAAATTAAAGATCTGGCGCGGTATGTTATGTTTTCCCGCTGCATAAGGGTTCCAAGGTCATCCCAGTTTAGGAAATGTGACTCTTTCCTGGACAAGTCACAAATCTTAAACTGCGTTTATTTCATGTCGGTGTTTATGTTATTCAAGACAATGTTTTATGTTATGAGGTTGTAAGTCTCTAAGACAATGTTGTGTTACTCTGGTTTTAAAACATAATCAAATGGATGATCTTGCATGATTTTATTTCATACAGCTTTGTTATGGTTAAGCCATGGTATTAAGAAGTCACACCAAAATTAACCACGCTTCCGCAAAGCCAGGGTGTGACAGCTTGGTATCAGAGCTCAGATCATAGCGAACTAGGATTCTTTCTCGAGTCTAGACTATGATCACTAGGGCTCTCACGAAAACATTTTTACTGCATACCACTTAAGTCCAGATCCAAAACCTTTTACAAACAAATGTTGAGCACATTTTATTTATTATTTATAGGCTCAGTCTAGAAAGGGCTGAGGCTCGGTCTGAGAGGCCGAGGCTCGGTCTGGGAGATCGAGGTAGTTGGCTAGTGGGACTAGGAGAATTGACTAGTGGGACTGGGAGAATTGGCTAGTGGGACTAGGAAGAGCAGTCTGAGAGGCTGGGAAAATTGGCTAGTGGGACTAGGAAGAGCAGTCTGAGAGACTGGGAGAATTTGGCTAGTGGGACTAGGAAAAGCAGTCTGAGAGGCTGGGAGGCTAGTGGGACTAGGAAAATTATTTGGATGCTTACTTGGTGACTTATGTGATTATTTGATTATATGATTGACTGTTTGTGCATGTTGTGTTTATGTTACAGACACCATGAATCACCATTGCCATACGCCATGTTTGTGCGTACGTGATTCAGACACCACAGGACCTAGACCTATAGTATCGGACGACCTAGAGTCTTCTGAGCGCGAGGTTCACACATCCGACGTTACGAGCACGGACGAGGATGATTTCCAGCCCTTTGCCTTACCTGATGGTGCTGATAAGCTCGCTGATGGCCCTTTGGCCGGGGACCTACCGTTAGTGGAGATCCCTGCTCCCATACCCTTAGCTGTTTATCCTGCTTATGATTTGCTTCTCGACGTCGACGATGATGACGACGTCGATCTTTTTGATGACGAGCCTTTGGAGGATGAGGTTCAGGGCGAGGCCCTTCTTGCTGCTGGTGATCTTTTGATGATCGCAGATGCTCCCGCCGAGGAGTCTCCTGCTCACTCTCTGGTCCCAGACTCTTTCGAGTCTGTGGCTTCCGCACCTTCACACACTCAGAGTGCGCAGCACTTTTCTCATGGATCAGATCCCGACCAGGCATCCTCTGTTGCCCCTATTCCTAGTTTTACTTTCGACCATGATGATATGGAGGATTCCGATCCTGTCTTTCCCCCAGGATTCGACCCAGATGAGGATATAGAGTTTATACCCATGGATCAGCCTATGGAGGATCCAGTCGACCCAGTTGATCCCATCGACCCCGAGTTTGATTTTGAGATGGCCTTTGATGAACCCGAGCAGCCACTAGACCCTGCTCCTGACCCAGTACTTGAGCATGACACAGTTCATGCTGACGCACCTATTATTGAGCCTGTCGTTGCTGACCGACCTATTGATGATCACCCTATAGATGCTCCGTTGTTGGAGGGCGATCATGTCCTTGCTGCTGATCATATTGATCCCCCACTTATTGCTGATGCACCAGTTGACCCTCTTGTTGTACCTCACCATGATCCTATGCCAGCCCAGTTTGATCGTGCGCTTTTTGAGGCACGGATCGACCCCCGAGACGAGCACGCCCAGTGTGGGTGGATTCCTGCTGATGACGAGGTCCCACCTTTTCCCCCACAGATCCCTGATACACGTCACATTGATACTTCCTTTTCATTTCCTCGGTTTACACCTCCAGCGCGACCTGGAGAAGGTTCTTCGGCTCACCCTTTTGGGCATGTACCGGTATCTATCCCTGCTATACCACCGTCTGCTACTTTTCCCTCTGTTTCTCCATTTCATGTGGCACCTTTTGATCCCACCAGCGAGCCGTTCCTTTGGGCACCACACTCTGCTATGCCACCGACTGACCCCTACCATTCCTTCCACATGGGGTATACTATTGAGGACGTTTTGATGTCTTTTGTCGCCCAGCACGAGGCACACACACAGCGCATTCAGGAGCTTGAGAGAGCTCAGACGCCGCCGTGTCAGTGCCAGGGTCAGACCCACTCTCCGTTGCAGCCCTCTCGACCTGTACCACCAGACTATGCAGCACGCCTTTTTGCCCTGGAGCAGCAGGTTGCTTCATTCTTACGCACCCAGAGAGCCATGGAGGAGGACTAGCTCCATTTGCGCCGCTTGTTTTACACTCACTTTCCCCCTCCTCCACCGCCATCCGTGTAGAGCTCTTCAGTACCGTATAGGTAGACATTGGTGAGAAGACGGCGAATGCTTTTGACTGCACAACATTTTTGGAGACTACATTTTGATTCTGACTTTTGGTTGACATGTATTTGATGTATTGACACAGATTTGATATTGTTTTTGGACTAGGGTGATGTAGCCCTTAGTCGACTGATGTTGTATGACACTATGATGTACTTGTACGCTTACTATGTGGTCTCAATATATGGCAATCGCAGTATTCTCATCATACCTGATGCTTGATTTGGTTATTTGTATTCTATGACATGGGATGTTGTGTGATTGATGTTTGTGACATGGGATGTTGTGTGTTTAATATGATGATAACATGAGATGTTATGTACTATTACTATCCTAAAACGTATGTATTATAACTATGGCCTGACCGACGTAAACACATCTTTTAGAAGATGCCGCCGAGACGTGAGACACGCATGCCTACCAATGAGGCAGAACTCCAGCAAGTCATCGCTGCTGCCATCGCACAATACGCCGCTTCGCAAGGAGGACCCAGCGGAGGCAGCTCAACCAACAATGGCAACAACAATCCACCCCATGGTAATACTGAGTCATTTAGACATACCATGACCTAATTGGATATCTTTAGCAAAGATGCTAATGCCGTTCATGTGTTACAATGTATGTGCAGGGTGCACCTACAAGCAGCTTCTAGACTGCAAACCGGTCAACTTTGATGGCACAGGAGGTGCTGTCGCCTTTGTTCGTTGGGCTGAGAAAACTGAATCTGCTCTACGCATGAGCAAATGCGCACTAGATCAGCAAGTCACCTATATCTCAGGGCTATTCTTGGATGGAGCCCTCTCTTGGTGGAATCTGCAAGTACAGACACTTGGTGAAGCTGCTGCCTACGCGCTAACCTGGACCGAGCTGAAGGAACTTATGCGCAAAAAGTACTGCTCTCGCGCGGAAATCCAGAGATTGGAAACCGAGTTCTGGCACTTGAAAATGGACGGTCCAAAGATCGCAGAATACGTTCAAAGGTTCCATGACTTATCGCATGTGGTACCCTACATGGTCACTCCGGAGTTCAAGAGGATTGAACGTTTCATTTGGGGATTAGCTCCTCAAATCATAAGCATGGTAACCTCATCCAAGCCTGCGACCATTACTGAGGCGATTGATTTGAGCGTGGCTCTCACAGAGGAGGCCATTCGCCTGAACAAGTTTGATGAGATCAAGACAAAGAAGGCAGAGACTCACGTCGAGTCATCAGGAGGTAACAAACGTAAGTTCTCAAACTTCAAGCAGGGCGCCAGTGTGGCGGTTAAGAAAGGAGGATCAGACACGCCAGCTCAGGTTACAGCTGGTAGAGGGAAGATAGGAAAGGGATACTTGGGCACCCAGCCCAAGTGCAACAACTGCCAACTCCACCATTCTGGCCGATGCGGGCCAAAAGTATGCGAAGCATGCGGGAAACGTGGCCACTTGAAGGACACTTGTTGGGCCACTGCTGGTCAGGGAGGCCAGGGAGGATTCGGAAACAGAAATAACAACCGGGTTGGGAATGGAAATCGCCCACAAGGAAACTATGGAGGTAACGAGAATCGAGGCAACAATGCTAACCAAGCGGGCGCCGTGAATCGTAATCAGAGGAATGATCAAGCTGGTGGAAACGGGCAAAGACTTGGATGCTTTAACTGTGGAGATATCGGGCACTTTAAGAGGAACTGCCCAGAGTTAAACCAGGCCCGTGGAAGAGTGTTCCAAATCGAAGCAAGGGAGGTGCGCCAGGATCCCAATGTCGTTACTGGTACGTTCCCTGTAAATCAACGCTATGCATCCGTTTTATTTGATACTGGTGCCGATTATAGCTTCGTGTCATTAGAATTTAAGAATGTGCTTGGGTTAGCCGCTAATAAGTTAGATATTCCCTACTCGATCGAATTGGCTAATGGGAAGTTAGTAGAAGCCAACGAAGTCATCAGAGGTTGTGTGATCGAATTAGGTGAGCGTGAGTTTGCTCTGGATCTACTACCAGTCCAGTTGGGAAGCTTTGACGTGGTGGTAGGAATGGATTGGTTATCAGGCAACAAGGCTGAAATAGTTTGTGACGAAAAGGTCGTTCGTATCCCAACCGAAGATGGCGAAACAATTGTGGTTCACGGAGAGAAGCGTGATACGCCGTTAAGGATTATCAGCTGCCTGAAAGCGCGAAAGTGTTGGCAGAAGGGATGTGTTGCCTTCCTGGCACACATTGTGGACAAGAAGGCTGCTGAGCCAAGAATCGAAGACATCCCTGTCGTGAGGGAATATCCAGAAGTCTTCCCAGAGGACTTACCTGGACTGCCACCTCAGAGGCAAGTAGAGTTTCACATCGACTTAGTTCCAGGCGCCGCGCCTGTGGCTAAGGCACCCTATAGACTTGCTCCGTCTGAGATGCAGGAACTGTCGACACAACTTCAAGAGTTGTTAGACAAGGGTTTTATCCGACCAAGCTTCTCGCCTTGGGGAGCTCCGGTCCTGTTTGTTAAGAAGAAGGACGGTAGTTTTCGTATGTGCATCGACTACCGGGAGCTGAACAAGCTGACGATCAAGAATAGATATCCTCTGCCAAGAATCGATGATCTATTCGATCAGTTGCAAGGCTCAAGCTTTTATTCAAAGATCGACCTTCGATCTGGATACCATCAGTTAAGGATACAAGAGGAGAGTATCCCAAAGACAGCCTTCAGAACTCGTTATGGACACTACGAGTTCCTTGTTATGCCGTTTGGTTTGACAAACGCACCTGCAGTCTTTATGGATTTGATGAATAGAGTTTGCAAGCCGTACTTGGACAAATTCGTGATTGTGTTTATCGACGACATCTTGATCTATTCAAGAACAAAGGCCGAGCACGAACAGCATCTAAGAGCTATTTTGGAGCTGCTGAAGAAGGAACAGTTGTATGCCAAATTCTCAAAGTGCGAATTTTGGCTACGTGAAGTACAATTCCTTGGACACGTGGTAAATGGAGATGGAATCCACGTGGATCCAACAAAGATCGAAGCGATCAAGAATTGGGAAACGCCAAAGACGCCAACCGAGATTCGACAATTCTTGGGTTTGGCTGGCTACTATCGAAGGTTCATTGAGGACTTTTCGAAGATCGCTCAACCATTGACGCTCCTCACCCAGAAAGATAAGAAGTTTGATTGGGAAGTCAAACAGGAGGAAGCATTCCAGATATTGAAGGATAAGCTCTGCAACGCGCCAATCTTAGCACTACCGGAAGGTACAGATGATTTTGTGGTATACTGTGACGCTTCACGTCAAGGATTAGGTTGTGTGTTGATGCAACGCCAAAAGGTTATTGCTTACGCATCGCGTCAATTGAAAGTGCACGAAAAGAACTATATCACACATGATTTGGAACTTGGCGCAGTGGTTTTTGCACTAAAGATCTGGAGACACTACCTTTATGGTACAAAGTGTACAGTCTTTACAGATCACAAGAGCCTACAACACATATTCAATCAGAAGGAGCTGAATATGAGGCAGAGACGATGGGTTGAGTTACTGAACGATTACGACTGCGAGATAAAGTATCATCCAGGGAAGGCGAATGTAGTCGCCGATGACCTAAGTCGAAAGGAGAGGATCAAGCCCATAAGGGTTAGGGCTTTAGAAATGATTATCCGAACCGATCTTTCCTTGCGCATTCGTGCCGCGCAGAAAGAAGCTCTCAAGGAAGGAAACCTTGAAGAAGAATATCTCCGTGGGATGGAGAAGCTACTGGTACCAAACGAGGAAGGAAGGTTATGTTTTGAGAAAAGGATTTGGGTTCCTCTGTTTGGTGGTTTAAGGAAGGTTATTTTCGATGAAGCTCACAAGTCACGGTACTCTATCCATCCGGGAGCGGATAAGATGTACCAAGATCTCAAAGATTATTATTGGTGGCCTAGGATGAAAGGCGATGTTGCTGTGTATGTGAGCAAATGTTTAACATGCGCTAAGGTTAAAGCCGAATACCAGAAGCCTTCAGGACTTCTGCAACAACCTGAGATTCCCAAGTGGAAATGGGAACAAATCTCAGTGGATTTTATTACAAAATTGCCAAGAACGCCAAGAGGCCATGACACTATTTGGGTAATAGTGGATCGATTAACGAAGTCAGCACACTTCTTACCTATCAGAGAGAAGGATAATACGAGCAAATTGGCCGAAATTTACATGAGAGAGATCGTCGCACGTCATGGAGTGCCTCTCTCGATCATCTCTGATAGAGACGGAAGGTTTGTGTCAAGGATATGGCAATCCTTCCAAGAAGCCTTTGGCTCACAATTAAATCTGAGCACTGCATTTCATCCGCAAACTGACGGTCAGAGCGAGCGAACGATACAGACTTTGGAAGACATGCTAAGAGCGTGTGTTATGGATTTGGGCGGTAGCTGGGACAAACATTTGCCTTTGGTCGAATTTTCATACAACAACAGCTACCACACCAGTATTGGTGTCGCACCATTTGAAGCCCTTTACGTACGCAAGTGCCGATCACCCTTATGTTGGGCTGAGGCAGGTGATAGGCAGCTTGCTGGTCCCGAAATCGTCCAAGAGACGACAAACAAGATTGCGCAGATTCTTAAACACATCGAAGCAGCTCGCCACAGACAGAAGGCCTATGCGGATCCAAACCGGAAACATGTGGAATTCCAAGTTGGATAAATGGTGTTATTGAAAGTTTCACCCTGGAAGGGTGTGGCACGCTTCGGAAAGCGTGGAAAGTTAAATCCGCGCTACATTGGTCCTTTCAGAATTTTGGAAAGAATAGGACTAGTAGCATACAAGCTGGACTTGCCTGCTGAACTCCATAATACCCCACTCTATAGCTTATGAGTTCCAAACCACTAACAATGAGGCTGAATATGAAGCCTTAATTGCTGGTTTGCAAATTGCAAAGCATATGGGGATCAGGTATCTTGAGGTACACGTAGATTCATTACTAATTACAAACCACTTTAATGGATCCTATGCTGTTAAAGGTGAAAAGCTAACCAAATATTTAGAGATAGTCAAAAGTTTGGCACTCTCTTTTGTTTCCTTTAGTTTGACACAAGTACCAAGGGAAGAGAATACAGAAGCTGATGCATTGGCCAACTTAGGATCATCCTTGAAGATCCCGGAGGATATCAAGATCCCTATTATCCATATCCTGGCCCCAGCTATCGAGGATCATGTGGTTATGGAGATAGGAAATGATTCTGCAATTATCCCTAGTGAGGATACTCAATCCCATTCAGGATCAGGATCATGGATCTCACCAATTATGAGATACTTACAACATGGAGAGATTCCTACAGGAGAAAACCCTAGGGCTTTCAAAATTAAGGTATCTCAATTCACAATTTTAAATAATATGTTGTATAGACGATCTCTTGCAGGACCATACTTGAGATGCATTGAGGATCCTGAAATCCAAGAAGTTTTAAAAGACTTCCATGAAGGAGATTGTGGAAACCACACTGGGGGCAGGGCATTATTCTCAAGGATCCTGAGGACAGGATACTACTGGCCAACCATGAAGAAAGATGCTGTGGAGTATGCTAAAAGATGTGATCCCTGTCAGAGACACAACAATATCCTTCATCAACCAGCTGAATTATTGCATCCTATATCCTCCTCTTGGCCATTTATGAGATGGGGTATGGATATAGTTGGTAAGCTCCCTAAGGCACCTGGTGGGAAAGTATTCATGCTAGCTATGACTGATTACTTCTCCAAGTGGATAGAGGCTGAAGCTTTTGCCCAAGTCAGAGAAAAGGAAGTTATATCCTTCATTAAAAGAAATATTATAACTAGATTTGGAATTCCTTCTGAGATTATATGTGATAATGGTTCCCAATTTATTGGGGGCAGAACCACTAACTTTTGTGACAGCTGGGGGATTAAGATGATAACATCAACACCAGTCCACCCACAAGCTAATGGTCAAGCAGAATCATCCAACAAGATCATCATCAACAATTTGAAGAAGAAGCTTGGATCCAAGAAAGGGAGATGGGCAGAAGAACTACCTTATGTGCTTTGGGCTGATAGGACAACCCCTAAGAATGCAACTGGTCAAACACCATTCTCTTTGGTGTTTGGGGCAGAATTAGTGATCCGAACAGAAATGGTGGTTCCAACTGCTAGAACAAGTACCCGTGATCCTGAGGAGAATGATGAGAACTTGGCTCAAGACCTGGATACTATTGAAGAAATCAGGGATATGGCTAGGATAAGGATGGCCAGTTATCAACAAAGAATGGCTGGTGCTTACAACAAAAATGTCAGGATCAGGAGGTTTCAAGTTGGAGATATGGTATTAAGGAAAGCATTTCAGAATACCACCAATCCTGCTGATGGAAAATTGGCTCCAAAATAGGAAGGCCCTTATTTGATTGAAGCTGAAGCAGGAAAGGGGGCATATAGATTGCTAACCATGGAAGGTGATTTGCTACCAAGAGCTTGGAATGCTGTCCACTTGAAGAAATATTTCATGTGATTAGGATCCTCATGGCGCTGATGATCCTCACGATAGGGATATCCTTAAAGGATCCTTAAAGTATCAGTGATCCTTACTTAGGTAATATCCTAAACTTTGACTATTTTATTTCTTTATTTCCTCATATAAGGATAAGGATCATGTATCCTTTATCCACTTCTCACGTGAGTTTGAGTTTTGAAAGTTCAGGTATCCTTAGCATAACATTGGTTATCCGCAGAAGCAATCCGTTCCTTGGGTTTAACCCCAGTTATTTGGGCTTGACCCCAGTTCCGCCTGTAGCGCATGATAATCCTGGTATAGTTCAAGGCAGTGGGACCAGTACTCGTTTTAGGGGCTGATAATTCCATTGTACTGGCTATGCTTAGGATCCTACGTATAATGGTAGACGTACCATACATCCGTTCCTAAGGTTTCTAACGTTATTACAAAATTGCCAAGAACGCCAAGAGGCCAAGACACTATTTGGGTAATAGTGGATCGATTAATGAAGTCAGCACACTTCTTACCTATCAGAGAGAAGGATAATACGAGCAAATTGGCCGAAATTTACATGAGAGAGATCGTCGCACGTCATGGAGTGCCTCTCTCGATCATCTCTGATAGAGACGGAAGGTTTGTGTCAAGGATATGGCAATCCTTCCAAGAAGCCTTTGGCTCACAATTAAATCTGAGCACTGCATTTCATCCGCAAACTGACGGTCAGAGCGAGCGAACGATACAGACTTTGGAAGACATGCTGAGAGCGTGTGTTATGGATTTGGGCGGTAGCTGGGACAAACATTTGCCTTTGGTCGAATTTTCATACAACAACAACTACCACACCAGTATTGGTGTCGTACCATTTGAAGCCCTTTACGGACGCAAGTGCCGATCACCCTTATGTTGGGCTGACGCAGGTGATAGGCAGCTTGCTGGTCCCGAAATCGTCCAAGAGACGACAGACAAGATTGCGCAGATTCTTAAACGCATCGAAGCAGCTCGCCACAGACAGAAGGCCTATGCGGATCCAAACCGGAAACATGTGGAATTCCAAGTTGGAGAAATGGTGTTATTGAAAGTTTCACCCTGGAAGGGTGTGGCACGCTTCGGAAAGCGTGGAAAGTTAAATCCGCGCTACATTGGTCCTTTCAGAATTTTGGAAAGAATAGGACTAGTAGCATACAAGCTGGACTTGCCTGCTGAACTCCATACAGCTCACGATACATTCCATGTATCCAACCTGAAGAAAAGTCCAACTCAAGATGACATTGCCATTCCCATCGACGAGATCCATGTTGACGACACGCTCCATTTCGTTGAAGAACCGGTTGAGGTTACGGATTGAAAAATAAACAAGACCCGCCGGAGCAGTGTCAAGCTCGTCAAAGTTCGTTGGAATGCCAGACACGGTCCTGAGTACACCTGGGAGCGTGAGGACCGGATGAAAGAGAAATACCCCCACCTTTTTTCCTAAGAACCCTGCATCTACAAGCAGAACTTAAATTTCGGGACGAAATTTATTTAACGGGGGGAGAATGTGACAACCCTCACTAAACCAGGTATCCGTACAACTTGATTAATAATTAATTATTGCTTAATTACTGTGCTTGCTTGAACTTGTGAATAAACTGCTACTTGAACACTGATACATGTACTTACTTGCATCATACTTTACTTGCTGTCACTACATTATTTACATGACTGAACCTAAGTGACAAACATGATGCACCAAAAGCACAGTAGCACTATAACGGATAACCTATTGAACATGCTGATAAGCCAGCATCAGGCAAACACTGCCTCTAAGGCCTGTAAGAGCCTGAAATATTTTGCTACACTAGTGGTGAGTGTAGGGATATAAGGGTTGTAGAACTGCGTCTCTAGGAATAAGTCACAATGACTGGATGTGCCTAAAACGTACTCTAAGTACAAAACTCAGCACTTTACATAAACAATACAGCTTTTAGCTACCTAATAAAGTGCCAAAACATGAGAAAAATATTACTAGACACTTTCCAAAGTGTCAGAAATGAGTTGTGTCACTAAAAAGGGTATTAACGACACTTTAAAGCTTTATTAAGCACTTTAACGGATTACTATCCAACCGAACACCCGGACTTTAACCGGAACATGAAAATATTGTTATTTTCATTATTTATCTTTTTCTGAGCCAGTTAGGGTCCCTGAATACCCTAACACCCGTCATAACATACTACACATTAGTAACCGAGTTAACACTTACTTAACCTAACTAATGTGCCTAACTAACTAGTTGGTTTCGAACCAAGGACCCCCCCCCCCCATTACAAACCGTCCCCATCTAGGGGACATACATGGTACAATTTTGATTATATTAATCATCCATGCGTGATATCTAGAGGACACATGATCCAAAGGTTAATTACCTTAAAACTTTGTCTATAAGTTCCCCACTAAACCCACCATAACATAATCACTTTCACAAATCAACAAACACTACTCTCTCCCTCTCTTGGAGCTTACGGCCGAGAACAACCCACCCCCACCCATCCATTTTCGATTTTGTTCTAGCCATTCCAATCACCTACAAGTGTTAAGGGTCGTATACAAGGAGTCTTGGAGCAAACGGAACGCGAAGGACCTCTTTATCTTGCTTTTATCCACGCCATTTTCGTCAAGATTCTTCCCTAGCCTCGAGCTAGTGGTATGTTGCTTAGAACACCTTCTCAATCTATTCTAAAGTGGTTAATACGATATATGATGATTAAAACTCGGAATCTTGCATTTTGAAGCATTAAAGTTTACTAAACTTGCAAGTATTGTTGGTTAAAAGCACATAAGTTGTGTAAATATTGTAGTAATTGAAATTTGTGGTTATTTAGACCCGATCTATGATGTGGTAGCTCGGATCATCGTTTAACCCGGTTTGGTAAGGTCATGGATCTTAACCTAAGCGTGTTTTGAATGATACAAGGGTTAAAAGGTGAAACTCTACCACACACGAATCATGAACTTGTGTAAAAGAGTTTTACTTGTGAAATTGTGTTTAAAACTAGCAGATCTACGCATCTGCAAGTGGTATTTTCAAAGAACCACGTATCAAAGAAATCATGTATTTTAAAAGATGGATTTTACACTAACAAGCATGATTTTTATAAACCACAAGTGTGTAAACACTTGTGAAATGAAAAGATCCGACAAAATAACAATTTTTGTAAAAGATGACGGGAAGTTGTAAAGATGGATTTTCTCTAAAAACGAGGTTTTTACAAGATCAAATTACCTTATATGGAGATCTACTAAATTTAAGGGGATTTACACCACAGTTTTGGGAAAACTGCAAGTTCATGTAATTTTTGGCAATTTACACATATGTTGATTAGTTGTGGTGATGAAAGATGTTCTGATCAAATAAAGAAAATTGTTGAGTTGATTTGTTAAAGAAAATGATACGCTTGAAAGCGTGGCCACCTCCAGTTACAGAGGAAACTCTGGCGAAATTTTTCCAAAAACCTAACACTTAGAAATATTTTCACTATAAGTGTTAGAAAGACATTTTGACTTGTTTTCAAAATATAAGTTTCGCCACGACTTTATTTTTAAAATATCGGAGGTGGGATTTCACAAAATAAAACGTGATACATAAATATATTTAGTATATATTTTTCACAACATCACTTGTATAAGTGTTTATGATTATTTTGTGAACTATGTAAGTATTATTTTTAGAGTAAAAATAATATTACTAAGATTATTTTGGGAAAATCACATGTATTAAAATATAATATTTTTGAGAAGAATATTTATATTTTGGAGTTAAGAATAAATATATTAAGTGAGACTTAATAGTGTAATCCGAATGTTACGAACACACATGTATTAAATCCCCCATCCTTGGGAAGGACAATAACTACCAAGTATACAGAATGTAAACACGAAATAGTTGCCTAACTATTTCCCAAAAACTTAAACCATAAAGCTAAGGCACGGCCGTCCGTCTAATAGAGTTAGCACGTGTAGGTCGTCATACAGCTGATTGATTTGGAAGCATACTTGGTAGAGACGCACCACTGTGAGTTCATGTCCCCCTTTTCTCTAACTGTTTTCAGTTTTCTTAACTGGGGGGGTGAAATACATGTTACTTTGATTACGAGTACTTTTTACATGGTATGGTTAGCGTAAGGAGGTTTATTACTTAGATCATGTGAGTGGGTAGGCAGAAACTGGAGGCCATTAATCCTCATTGTAGGACCGAGGGACGTAAGCGGTAGATCTATCTGGGTGTAGCGAGCCCAACTCTAGGCCCAACAGAACGGACCTCTGAGAGGCCCAACAGAATGGACCTTGGAGTGACTTTGTACCCAACGCTAAATCTGCTAGGTTTGAGTCTTCCTACTTGCACTTCACACATACTAATGGCCTTGCAAACCATTGGTGATCTCTTTCCTTACACTGCTACATACCAGGGATTTTTATACTTACAAGTGTTTTACATACTCACTACACATGAACTCGCTCAACATTATTGTTGATTTTTCAACTTACATGTATTTCAGGAAATTAAAGATCTGGCGCGGTATGTTATGTTTTCCCGCTGCATAAGGGTTCCAAGGTCATCCCAGTTTAGGAAATGTGACTCTTTCCTGGACAAGTCACAAATCTTAAACTGCGTTTATTTCATGTCGGTGTTTATGTTATTCAAGACAATGTTTTATGTTATGAGGTTGTAAGTCTCTAAGACAATGTTGTGTTACTCTGGTTTTAAAACATAATCAAATGGATGATCTTGCATGATTTTATTTCATATAGCTTTGTTATGGTTAAGCCATGGTATTAAGAAGTCACACCAAAATTAACCACGCTTCCGCAAAGCCAGGGTGTGACATTCACGTTAGCTAAGGTTTTGGCATTTTCATGTCACTAAGTTTGGATAGTCGCCAGTTAGGGCCATACTCCAGTTTACATACGATCCTTGGGCTTGTCCCCAGTTATCCTTGGGCTTGTCCCCAGTTATCCTTGGGCTTGTCCCTAGTTATCCTTGGGCTTGTCCCCAGTTGCCAACTCTTTTCTTATATTGGCTTAGTCCCAAGTTATGCTCTATTTCAGGTTCTTGAAGATAGGCAACTAGGGATCCTTGATCCTTACTTCACTCTAAGGTTTATCTTATAGTTATCCTTATTATGGTTAGGATCCTAACTTGGACCCTCAGGTATGATCCTTAACTCTTTTGATTTTATTCATTATTCATTTGAATAACCCTTATACTTGACAACTGAACTTGGAATTCTTAAACTATATCATTTTTTAGAACTTATCAATTATGGGATATGTGGTCCGTGATCATATCCTAAACTTTTTGGATATCTTTTTTAATTTTTCAAGAATTGATAAGTATAAACGAAATGAACATTACAACAGTTGGAAAGTAAGATATTAAAAAGGATAACAACACAAGATAAGCGACAAAAGGTTAAGTTTTTATTTATTAACAAAAGACTAACCCTTAAAAGGTTGTCAAAATTACCTACCCGAGCATCTACCAGCAAAACGTGGCCCGTCTGCTGGGGTAGGTAAAGGGTGTCCATGATAATAAGTTCAAAAGTAGTGCAGGAATATAAAGGCGGCAGGATCACAATGGCTTCATCCCCCAAACAGAGGATCCCTCCACCAGTTGCAATCCTGCCTATTGTCCAAAGGATCATACATGATCCTTAATCCTAGAAACTATTGTTCATTACAACCCATTAAATTGTTCAACATCACAACCACAGAAAACTACCATCAAACTAAAAAAATTGGGCTCCGGCTGCGTCTAGGAATGTCCATCATCACCCAATTGTGCAGCCTACACCTTTGCTGCATCCTCTTCTCCTTCAGCTGTGGTATCCTTCATCAGATCCTTCCCACTGCCACTTGCCTCAATCGCCAAGACCTCAGTAGCCTCTTCCTCATCATCCTCAAGATCGGCCAACCTTGCTTTCCAGCCTTCAACATCCCAGCTGCCTTTGTCAAAGTTAGGATCTTGAGCTTCCTGGGCCATCTTCAGTTTTGTCTGATACATTGTGATGGAAGCAGAAACCTTTGCACCTTCAATGAGGTCATGCTTTTCATAGTCCAGGTCGATCAGAAGTTTAGCCGTCTTAGTTTTCTCATCTTGAAGTTCCTTCCGAAGATCAGCAAGTGCAAGGTCCTTGAGCACGGCAACCTGTTGGAGGTCAGCAATCTTCTTGTCCTGCTCCTCGACATTCCCCACATAATCCTCAATCTCAGCGAATTTCTGCAAAGGAGATGAAAGATAAGGTCAGGACCGAGTGATCCTCAAATTAGCAGGATATATCAGCAGGATATGCTAGCAGGATATACAGGCAGATACGGTGATCCTTACATCATTGAAGTACTCCAGGAATTGGTGACGGATCAGAGGCAGACCCTGCAAATTCTCACCCTCGGAGGTCTTTCTCTTTTTGCCACCCTTTCCTTTAGTGGGTGCCTTGGGAATGGAGATGCTGGGACTAGTAGTGGACCTCTTCTTCCTGGAACGGACAAGATCAAGGTCAGCCGTGTTGAATTAGGATACAGGCTTGGCAGATTTTCCAGCACCTACACATTCATAGCAAGATAAGTATCCTTATCCTATTTCAATTCACTTATTTATTTTAATATACAAATTATGTAAAAGGCAGGATACTTACTTGACATGGTAATGGAACCTGAGGATACTTCCTGTGAGTCTTGGGTGTCTATTTTAAATGTCCTTGTTTCAGGATCAAGCTTCCAAAAAGCAGCAAGCCTATCCTTGGTTGCAGGTGACGTGATGATGTGTGAGACGGAAATAGCTGCATAACACAAGACAAAAGGGCTCAGTAATCCTTATACCAAAACAAGACTACCTGGTGATCCTTCTCAGGATCCTCTGGCCTACCATGGGTGGACCAGGTCTTTGGTAGATCCTCTCCGTTTGGAAGGGTATCCCTCCTGACAAAGAAGAAGCGACGTTTCCAATTTGTGTCATTCTTGGTGACTTTAAGAAGGGGATGTTCTCCGCCGGGTTTACGTTTGAACAAATAGCGATGGGAACCAAAGGTAGTAAGATCATACAATTGTGTCAGCTCTGACATGCCTAAATCAATGCCTTCCTGTTCGATGATCCTCTCCAGGGTGTACAAAACCCTCCAAATCATCGGCATGGCTTGGATGTAAGAGATGCCGGTAAGGGAAAAGAAGGATTGTGTAAGTTCTGGGAAAGGATAGGTGTATCCTATGGCAAATGGAGTAACTGGAAAGGCAAACCATGTATCTGAAACATAGTCGCTCAGAATAGTAGGATCGAAGGGTTTGAAAAAGGCATTCGCCAGAAAATAGTGACGGATTTTATCTATTTGTGCGTCGTTAAAGCAACACCTCTCATTCGCCGAGTCTTTGATGATCTTTTGACTCTTCAAAGGGCTATCCTTCTTGTGATCCTTGCCCGGTGAGCTTCGGAGCATCATTCTCAAAGCGATGGTGATAAAGAAAGAAAAAAACAGAGTAAGAAATAGAGAAAGAGGAGAAAGAGATACCTGATTGATCTTCGACTGAGAATATAAAGGGAGTTTCTTTCGGATTTAAATGCATTTGATCCTATCTCTATCTCCTATTTATAATCATGATCATGCAGGGTTGTCACTTCTGTGACGTCATGGTTGCAACGGCTAGTTCGATATCAACGGCTATCTATCCGTTAGTTAGTTGCGGATAAGATCAAGAAAATATAACTCGCTTGTTTTACAAATTACTCCTTATATTTTGGGGGCAAGATCACTTTAAGGATCCTCATACTGACGATTGTTTATTTGATTTTTGTATTACTTCGCAGGAGTAATAAACGTGACTTGGTCTTGGCAACGGTAACAAGGAATATTCCACGAGTATTTCGCACACGATTGACCAGAAATGGACGTTGTGGAGAACGTGGGAGCTTGGCACGAAAGTCGGATAGTTAGTTAGTGTAGTTAACTTCTATTTTAAAAGGGGGTAACGAGCTAGAATTAGAAGAGTTAGTCATTTTCAGCTACACACACTCATATACTCGCACACTTGAAGCTCTCGACGAACATTCATTCATTTTCACACACTTTTACACATTTCACGATAGTGATCCTTGTACCTAGCTCGTTACTATCCGAAGTTGTAAACGTTTATTGATTTATTTGAGCTTGGTGATCGGTAGTTTCCATCACCCGGGGTTTTTTGTGCCGGAGATCAACTCTTGATCAAGGGCTTTTTCCCCGTACAAATCCTTGTGTCGTTTGTGCAATTTACATTAAAGTGATCCTTGTCATTGTTCTACATTTCAAGCATCATACCCCATAACAGAGAGTTTGGTTGCAATATCCTCATCAGATTTTTTGACCAAAACAGTAGGATCCTAGGCATAGCCAGTACAATGGAATTATCAGCCCCTAAAGCGAGTATTGGTCCCACTGCCTTGAACTATACCAGGATCATCATGCGCTACAGGCGGAACTGGGGTCAAGCCCAAATAACTGGGGTTAAATCCAAAGGACGGATTGCTTCAAAGTAAGGATCATCGATACTTTAAGGATCCTTCAAGGATACTCCTGACGTAAGGATCATCTGTGCCATGAGGATCCTGCTCACATGAAATATTTCTTCAAGTGGACAGCATTCCAAGCTCTTGGTAGCAAATCACCTTCCATGGTTAGCAATCTATATGCCCCCTTTCCTGCTTCAGCGTCAATCAAATAAGGGCCTTCCCATTTTGGAGCCAATTTTCCATCAGCAGGATTGGTGGTATTCTGAAATGCTTTCCTTAATACCATATCTCCAACTTGAAACTTCCTGATCCTGACATTTTTGTTGTAAGCACCCGCCATTCTTTGTTGATAACTGGCCATCCTTATCCTAGCCATATCCCTAATTTCTTCAATAGTATCCAGGTCTTGAGCCAAGTTCTCATCATTTTCTTCAGGATCACGAGTACTTGTTCTAGCAGTTGGAACCACCATTTCTGTTGGGATCATTGATTCTACCCCAAATACCAAAGAGAAAGGCGTTTGACCAGTAGCATTCTTAGGGGTTGTCCTATCAGCCCAAAGCACATAAGGTAGTTCTTCTGCCCATTTCCCTTTCTTGGATCCAAGCTTCTTCTTCAAATTGTTGATGATGATCTTGTTGGATGATTCTGCTTGACCATTAGCTTATGGGTGGACTGGTGTTGATGTTATCATCTTAATCCCCCAGCTGTCACAAAAGTTAGTGGTTCTGCCCCCAATAAATTGGGAACCATTATCACATATAATTTCTGAAAGAATTCCAAATCTAGTTATAATATTTCTTTTAATGAAGGATATAACTTCCTTTTCTCTGACTTGGGCAAAGGCTTCAGCCTCTATCCACTTGGAGAAGTAATAAGTCATAGCAAGCATGAATACTTTTCCACCAGGTGCCTTAGGGAGCTTACCAACTATATCCATACCCCATCTCATAAATGGCCAAGAGGAGGATATAGGATGCAATAATTCAGCTGGTTGATGAAGGATATTGCTGTGTCTCTGACAAGGATCACATCTCTTAGCATACTCCACAGCATCTCTCTTCATGGTTGGCCAGTAGTATCCTGTCCTCAGGATCCTTGAGAATAATGCCCTGCCCCCAGTGTGGTTTCCACAATCTCCTTCATGGAAGTCTTTTAAAACTTCTTGGATTTCAGGATCCTCAATGCATCTCAAGTATGGTCCTGCAAGAGATCGTCTATACAACATATTATTTAAAATTGTGAATTGAGATACCTTAATTTTGAAAGCCCTAGGGTTTTCTCCTGTAGGAATCTCTCCATGTTGTAAGTATCTCATGATTGGTGAGATCCATGATCCTGAATGAGATTGAGTATCCTCACTAGGGATAATTGCAGAATCATTTCCTATCTCCATAGCCACATGATCCTCGGTAGCCGGGGTCAGGATATGGATAATAGGGATCTTGATATCCTCAGGGATCTTCAAAGATGATCCTAATTTAGCCAATGCATCAGCTTCTGTATTTTCTTCCCTTGGTACCTGTGTCAAACTAAAGGAAACAAAAGAGAGTGCCAAATTTTTGACTATCTCTAAATATTTGGTTAGCTTTTCACCTTTAACAGCATAGGATCCATTAAAGTGGTTTGTAATTAATAATGAATCTACATGTACCTCAAGATACCTGATCCCCATATGCTTTGCAATTTGCAAACCAGCAATTAAGGCTTCATATTCAGCCTCATTGTTAGTGGTTTGGAACTCACAGGCTATAGAGTGGGGTATTATGTCCCCCTGTGGCGATTTTAGTAGTATTCCAAGCCCTGTGCCTTTGACGTTTGAGGATCCATCAGTATAGAGTATCCAAGGATCCTTGGTCTCCTCTAGCTGCTGGACTTCTAACTCAGCTTCTTTTTGTAAATCACTACTGAAATCAGCCACAAAATCAGCTAATGCTTGGGATATGATGGCCGTCCTAGGCTCATATCTTATATCATATGCACTCATCTTCACTGCCCACTTAGCCAACCTTCCTGACATCTCTGGTTTCCTGAGGACATTCTTAATTGGGAAATTAGTTTTAACAACAATAACATGAGTTTCAAAATAATGTCTCAACTTAGTAGATGCCATAATTAATGCAAGAATAAGCTTTTCAAGGTGTGAATACCTGGATTCGGCATCAAGTAAACTTTTACTTACATAATAGACAGGATGTTGTGTACCTTCATGATCCTTAACAAGGACCGCACTTACTGCTTTTGAGGATACTGCAAGATATAAGGATAGCACATCGCCTTTTTCTGGTTTCATCAAGGCCGGGGCTGAGGATAGATAATGTTTGAGAGCTCTTAAGGCATTCTCATGCTTCTCAGTCCACTCAAATTTTTTGTTCTTCCTTAGGATATCATAGAATTCTTTGCACTTCTCCGAAGATTTGGATATAAATCTGTTCAAGGCTGTTATCCTGCCTGTTAGCCTTTGAACATCCTTAGCATTGGCCGGAGATTTGATGTTCACTATTGCTTTGATTTGTTCCGGGCTAGCTTCAATGCCTCTCTTCGTCACCATATATCCTAAGAACTTACCTGCTTTAACACCAAAGTGACATTTTGAAGGATTAAGCTTCATATTATATTTATCAAGGATATCGAATGCTTCCTCCAAGTCCCTTAGGTGATCCTCAACTTTTATGGATTTTACCACCATATCATCTATGTAAACCTCCATAGTTTGTCCAATCTGATCCTTGAACATCATATTCACCAGCCTTTGATATGTTGCACCTGCATTTCTTAGTCCGAACGGCATAGCAATATAGCAGTATATACCAGTTGGAGTCATGAATGCTGTATCCTCTTGATCGGATGGTTCCATTTGGATTTGTTGAAATCCAGATGAAGCATCCATAAAAGTTAACAGTTCATGACCCGCAGTTGCATCCACCTTGGAGTCAATGTGGGGTAATGGGAAAGGATCCTTGGGACATGCCTTATTTAAATCGGTAAAATCGACACATACCCTCCACTTTCCGTTTTTCTTTTGAACAACAACCACATTGGCCAACCATCTTGGATACTTGACCTCTCTAATCATACCTGCCCGGAGCAATTTCTCTACCTCTTCTTGGATAATGGCATTTCTTTCCGGTGCAAACTTTCTTCTCCTTTGATGGATTGGTTTGAATGACCTATCAATGCCAAGTTTGTGAGTGATTACATCTTTAGATATACCAGTCATGTCTTCATGTTTCCATGCAAAGGTAGTCTTTCTCCTTTTGAGGAAGGATATAAGGTCTTCCTTCATATCACCAAGGATCCCTGATCCGATATAGATTTTGGATTCAGGATCATCAGGATCCATGAGGATTTCTACCACATCCTGCTCTCTTGCCTCCAAGACATCCCTTGGAGGATACTTTGATTGCTATTGCTCCCTTGACTTCGAGGCTGGTTTCATCGATGAAGTATAGCAATTCTTAGCCTCCTGCTGATCACTATCAATCTTCACTATTCCCCAAGGACTAGGGAGCTTCACACATTGATGGTAGGTAGATGGGACTGCCTTCATATCGTGTATCCAGGGCCTGCCAAGGATAACATTACAACAAGATAAACAGTCAATAACACAAAATTTTTGATAAGAGTGTAGGCCTTCGATGTATATTGGGAGTTTAATGTCCCCCATGGTATTCTTAGTTTCGCCACTAAATCCCACGAGCACGGAGGATCTTGGTATGATATCTGATTCAGGGATACCCATCTTCTTTAGAACATCAAGCTGGATAATGTTCACTGAACTTCCTCCGTCTATAAGGATCCTGCGGACAAAATGGTTAGAAATGAAAAGAGTAACAACTAAACCATCGTGATGAGGATCCTGGATATCAACACGATCATCCTCATCAAAGGTTATGACTTTTCCTTCGGAGACACTTGATGTTCGAACGGGTCTTTCTCCATTATCCATTTTAGTTTCCTTTGCATGCCTCTTAGCTGCTGAGAAGGATGTGCCGCAAATGTCTGATCCTCCAGAAATAAAGTTTATTACTTGTGCGTCTGCTGGAGGGGCTGGAGCCTTCTCAGGGATCCTTTCAGGATCCTGAGTCCTTGACTTTTTTCTCCCCAACAATTCTTTTAGATGCCCCTTGCTCAACAAGTATCCAATTTCCTTTCTCAGTGCAATGCATTCTTCTGTGAGATGCCTAAAATCTTCATGGTAGGCACACCACTTTGATTTATCCTTAGTTGCAGCTGGCCTATCATTCTTTCTGGGCCATCTGGCTTTATCACCTAAGTTCTGCATCGCAAGGATTAGTTCATTGTTATCAACAGAAAAACAATATTCAGAAATTGGAGGATAATCCTCATCATCCTCTTCTTGATCAACAACATGCACGTTCTGGTTATCAGATCTGTTGTAGGATCTGAACTTGTTGTTCCTGAATGAGGATCCTTGTTTATCTTGCTTTGAGGATCCTACTAACCTCTCCTGGATCCTCTTGTCATCCTCTAGCCAAATGAACCTAAGTGCCCGGGTTCTTACCTCATCTAAGTTCCTGCATGGTGTCATAACAAGATCATCATAGAACGACGAATCCCTAAGCAATCCCATTTTAAAGGCCTCAACAGCCGTGGCTATATCCAAGTTGGGAATGTCTAAGGATTCTTTACTGAATTTGGTAATGTAATCCCTTAATGATTCATTATGACCCTGGGTTATCCTATATAGATCACTAGTTAATCGTTCGAATTTTTTACTACAAGAAAACTGATTATTAAATAGGTTGACTAGATTAGCAAATGAGGTAATAGAGTAGGGGGGAAGACTTAGCAGCCATTTGAGAGCTAATCCAGTAAGAGTGGATCCGAATCCTTTGCACAGGCATGCTTCCTTTAACCTTTCTGGGATTGGATTGATCTCCATCCTCTCCCTGTATTGTGCTATGTGTTCTTCAGGATCCGTCGAACCATCATACAACTTCATTGTTGGCACATGGAACCTCTTGGGTATCTCAGCATCACAGATTGGTGATGCAAAACGAGATATCTTGTGGCTCCCATCTGCAATCTCTGGGATAGGTTTGACCACTCCTGGAACACTTGATATCATATCCTTTAGCTTTTGCAATTCTCTGGCCATGGCATGATTGATACCTGGATCCTGCATAAGACCATGGTTTGTGGTATAAGAATTATTAAAAGTGTTACCTCCCATTGGATTCAAATTAGGAAGAATGGATGTTAATCCATATTGTTGGGGCTCTGGAATGATCGAGGGACCAGTAGAAGCATTGGTCTGCATTGGAATAAAATCTCCCTGATGGACATCTGAACTTCCTGTTTGCAAACTCCTCAAGGATCCTGGCATCTGGAAGGATCCATGAAACTGGGAGGATCCTGGAACAAAGGAGGATCCTTGAACCTGGGATGATCCTGGAACGATGGAGAATCCTTGAACCTGGGATGATCCTGGAACAAAGGAGGATCCTTGAACCTGGGCCGCTCATGAATATCCTCCTGAATTCGTGAGGGATCCCATATGCTGAGGATAGGATCCCGCTGGCTGGAAATAGGAACCCGATGCCTGGGTCACTGTTGTTGTTCTGTAGTGCACTCCTTTTGGTCCACCCACATATTGAACATCTGGAACCACTGATGGCTGAGAAGTAATCACCGGAGTGTCAAAATTTAAAGATCTGGGCATCAGTGGGGAATGATCCTCTGCCGTTTTCTTTTGTTTCTTGAGATCTCCGATTTCTTTGAGAATCCTTTCATTGGTCTTATCCTGTTGCTGTATATGATCCTTCATCTGCAAAATCAAAGTAAACATGTCACTAGTAGTGGGAGTGTAAGAAGCAGAAGAAGTTGGAGGTTTTGAGAAAATTGGAGTTGATTTCTTCGCAGCATTCTCAGCATTCTTCTGGGGTCCAGAAGGTGGTGGAGGCAAAGGGGGAACGCCTTGTGAAGAACTGAATGAGGGCATCAAATTTGAAGCATTCTTCGCTGAGGAAGCCATCTGCTTGGTTGTAGTGAACTGGAATGAGCACAGAAATACGATTTTTTCTAGGAATGAAGCACCAATTGCCCCACGGTGGGCGCCAAACTGTTTTGGTCAAAAAATCTGATGAGGATAATGCAACCAAACTCTTAGTTACAGGGTATGATGCTTGAAATGTAGAACAATGACAAGGATCACTTCAATGTAAATTGCACAAATGACACAAGGATTTATACGGGGGAAAAGCCCTTGATCAAGAGTTGATCTCCGGCAAAAAAAACCCCGGGTGATGGAAACTACCGATCACCAAGCTCAAATAAATCAATAAATGTTTACAACTTCAGATAGTAACGAGCTAGGTACAAGGATCACTATTGTGAAATGTGTAAAAGTGAGTGAAAACTATTAAGTGTTCGTCGAGAGCTTCAAGAGTGCGATTGTATGAGAGTGTGTGTAGCTGAAAATGGCTAAGTGTTCTAATTCTAGCTCGTCACCCCTTTAAAAATAGAAGTTAGCAATAATAACAAACTATCCAACTTTTGTGCCAGGCTCCCACGTTCTCCACAACGTCCATTTCCAGTCAAACGTGTGCAAAATACCCGTGGAATATTCCATAGTAACGTTGCCAAGACCAAGTCAATCTTGTTACTCCTGCGAAGTAATACAAAGTACAAACAAACAATCGTCAGTATGAGGATCCTTAAAGTGATCCATGATCCTGATCCTGAAGCTCTTCTGAGGATCACTATCTGTCACAGAAGTAAGGATCATTAATTAGGATAACGAATAAGGATCACTAATTGTTAGAAAATCCTCCCCTAACAATCCTGTAGAGGTCACTTGTTAGTTTTTCAAAGCTTCTACTACAAGAAAACTGACTATTAAATAAATTCACTAGGTGAGCAAATGATGTAATCGAATGAGGAGGAACATTTAGGAGCCATTTCAAGGCTGATCCTGTTAAGGTAGAACCAAAACCCTTGCACAAGCATGCTTCCTTGAGCTCCGGAGGGATAGGGTTAATCTCCATTCTTTCCCTATACTGGGCAATATGCTCTTTAGGATCCGTAGTTCCATCATAAAGCTTCATGTTGGGGGTTTGAAATCTCTTTGGAATCTCAGCATCACAAATAGGATATGCAAAGCAAGATATCCTGTGGCTGTCTTGGGAAACTTCCGGGATTGGCTGGACCACTCCAGGTACACTGGATATCATGCCCTTCAACTTCTGAAGCTCCCTAGTAAATGCTGATGTTACACCTGTATCCTGCAAAGATCCACTATTGTTAGCAGCATGAGTATTATTATTATTTGACACGTTACCCGTCTGAGGATTCTGCCCATATCCTGAAGCATATCCTGAGCTCCTCATGGTTGACATCCTGACCGAGGAGGGTATTTCAGGAGTATGATTCTGAGGAAGGCTGGGCACAATATTCTCCCTATTATCCTTAGTGTACACAGCCGAACTGAAGTTCAAAGTTCTGGGTTGTAATGGAGTGACGATATCCTCAGCAGATCTGCTCGAGCCAGACTTCAGGAGTTGTATTTCCCTCAACAGCATTTGGTTTGTTTCCTGTTGCTGCCTCATTTGTTCCTACACACTTCCAAATAAGGTTAGAATTTCATCATTAGAAGCTAAAATGGGAGCAGATCCCTGAATACTCCGAGTAGGGATAATATCCTGAGGTTGTGAAGAAGATTGCATCCTTGGAGGAGGTGGTGGAAGCACCGGACCAGTAGTAGCAGAAGTTGTAGCAGACACAGTGGAGGAGCTCATGTTTGATCTTGAGGACATTGTAAACAATGTGGCAAAAATTTTTGAAAACAGAAAACCGATTAACGATTTCACAAAGATTTTTAGTAAAGAGAGCACCACTTTCCCCACGGTGGGAGCCATACTGTTTTGGTCAAAAATTATCGAAGCAATTAAGTGATCAAATTAGTTAAGTGAGGTAGTGTGCTAAAAAGTGTGTTGAAAATATGCTGGTTAAGTTGTTTGGAAAAACAGTATCCAGGATACGGCTCAGGATATTGAGCTGTATCTACGATCAAACAATGAGCAAAAAGTAAAGGGGGTGACACGAGATATACGAGGAAAGCCCTTGATCAATCTAGATCGCCGGCATAAAACCTCGGGACCTGACAATCGCAGCTGCCTTGTTCTTCTTATTGCTTTAAACGTCAGGATACAGTGCAGGATATTGACCAGATCGCTAAGTGTTACAACGCTTTTGTGCGAAAGTGAAAATTGCTAGAGAACAAGTGTAAGAATGTAGTGAGTGTTGATGTGATGTCCTATTCGATCTGATATACCCACCTATTTATAGTAACGAATTACAAACGAAAATTCCTATAAATATGGGATGCTCCGAATATTCCATTGTTAACGTTGTAGACCGAGTAATGCGGCTTCAACGTCTTTAATTGAACGACTTGGACCGAGTCTTCCGCGGAATGAGTCCTTGTGAACGTTGCTAGCTTCTAACCCGCGTACCTGCACATAATCCATTAGTGATCATGAGGATACCATTCAGGATGTTACCAATATCCCAAACCAGCATCCCGGATGTGAACAGATATCATATAACCAAGATATAACCCAAGATATTTCTCAGGATATGGGCTCAGAATTTCACCCATAACAGCTGTGGTCGTGGTTCAAAAGAAGAATGGGAAATGGAGAGTTTGTTTAGATTACACAGACTTGAACAAAGCATGTCCTAAAGACCCATTCCCTCTGCCTCATATAGACTCGATGGTGGATGCCACTGGCGGTCATGAGATATTAACCTTCATGGATGCATCCTCAGGATTCCAACAGATCCAAATGGAACCTTCAGACCATGAGGATACTGCTTTCATGACACCAACAGGTATTTACTGTTATACTGCTATGCCTTTTGGTTTGAAAAATACAGGTGCAACGTACCAGAGATTGGTGAACATGATGTTTAAAGACAAACTGGGGGACACCATGGAGGTGTACATTGACGATATGGTAGTCAAATCCAAGAAGGCTGAGGATCATCTCCAGGATATTAAAGGAGCATTTGATATCCTGGACCAGTACAATATGAAACTAAATCCTGCCAAGTGCCATTTTGGAGTGGGGGCAGGAAAGTTTTTAGGATACGTGGTGACTAAAAGGGGTATAGAGGCAAGCCCGGAGCAGAAGAAAGCTATCTTGGACATCAAGTCACCTTCAAATATGAAAGATATACAAAGATTAACAGGACGAGTAGGGGCTTTGAACAGGTTTATATCAAGATCCTCGAAAAAATGCAAGGAATTCTACGATATCCTGAAGAAGAATAAGAAATTAGTATGGGGAGAGAAGCATGAAGTAGCCTTGCAGGAATTGAAGCAGTATCTCTCAACTGCACCCCTTTTGATGAAACCCGAGGATGATGAACCATTATCCCTGTATCTTGCAGTATCAGGGAATGCAGTAAGTGTTGTCTTGATAAAAGATCACGAAGGTCAGCAGTATCCTATCTATTATGTTAGTAAAAGTTTATTAGATGCTGAAACTAGATATTCACACTTAGAAAAAATGATATTAGCCCTAGTTATGGCGTCAACAAAACTTATACATTATTTTGAAACACATAGGATTTATGTTAAAACCAATATCATGTTAAAAATGTGCTTAGGAAACCCGAGATGTCAGGTAGGATGGCTAAGTGGTCAGTAAAATTAAGTGCCTATGATTTAATATATGAACCTAGAAATGCCATAAAGTCTCAGGCCTTAGCTGAATTTGTGGCTGATTTCAGTAGTGATATTCAAAATGAAGTAGACCTAGAAGTGCAACAACTAGGAGAAAATATTGAATCTTGGACACTATATACTGATGGTGCATCTAATGTAAGAGGTGTAGGTTTGGGTATACTACTAAAATCGCCACAGGTGGACATATTACCCCAGGCTATTAGATGTGAGTTTCCTGCCACTAATAATGAAGCAGAATATGAAGCTCTGATAGCAGGATTAGAATTAGCTAAAAATATGAATATTAGATATTTACAAGTATATGTTGATTCCCTGTTGATTACTAACCATTTCAATGGATCTTATGCAGTAAAAGGCGAAAAGTTAGCTGAATATCTTGAATGTTAAAAATTAGCAGGATATTTCAAAATTTTTATACTTGAACAGGTACCAAGATAAAAGAATGCTGAAGCTGATGCTCTAGCAAACTTAGGATCTACTGTCAGGATACCGGAGGGAACTCAGATACCAATAGTGCACATCTTGTATCCTGCAATGGAACATTTCAAATCTCAGGATAAAGAAGTAGCATGTATCCGGGATCCTGGTGATGGATATCCTGAGAAGGATCCTGAATCCTGGATGACTCCAATTGTGAAGTATCTTCAAGAAGGAGATATCCCAAAGGATGCAAATCCTAAGGCTTTTAGGATGAAGGTATCTCGTTTTACTATTATAAATAATATTTTGTATAAGAAATCCCTTGCAGGTCTATACCTAAGGTGCTTGGAAGATCCTGAAACCAAGGAGGTACTTCAGGATACACACGAAAGAGACTGTGGCAACCATACTGGGGGCAGATCTCTGTTCTCGAAGGTGTTGAGAACAGGATATTACTGGCCGACCATGAGAAAGGATGCCACAGAGTATGCTCAGAAATGCGATGCATGTCAAAGACACGACAACATCCTGCATCAGCCTGCAGAACCATTATATCCTATCGTATCCCCATGGCCGTTTATGAAATAGGGTATGGATATAGTGGGAAAGCTTCCAAAGGCTCCAGGAGGAAAGGTTTTTATGTTGGCAATGACGGATTATTTCTCCAAGTGGGTTGAAGCAGAAGCCTTTGTCCAAGTTAGAGATCAAGAAGTGGTATTCTTCATAAAGAGGAATATCCTGACCAGGTTTGGAGTACCAGCTGAGATAATCTGTGACAATGGTTCTTAGTTTATAAGTAAAAGAACTACTGACTTTTGCAAGAGTTGGGGAATTAAAATGATCACATCTACACCGGTACATCCTTAAGCAAATGGACAAGCAAAATCCTCAAACAAGATAATTGTCAAAAATTTGAAGAAAAGACTTGGAGCTAAGAAGGGAAGATGGGCAAAAGAACTACCATTTGTCCTATGGGCTGATAGAACAACCGTGAAGAATGCTACTGGGCAAACCCCATTTTCCTTAGTATTTGGAGCAGAGGCAGTAATCCCAACAGAGATGGTGATACCTACAACAAGATCCAACCTCCGGGATCCAGAGAAGAATCCTGAAGCCCTATGTCAAGAATTAGATACTATTGATGAGACAAGGGATGCAGCAAAGTTGAGAATGGCAGCATATCAACAGAGGATATCCAGAGCATATAACAAGAATCTAAGGACTAGAAGGTTTCAAGTTGGAGATTGGGTACTAAGGAAGGCTTTTCAGAATACTATTAATCCTGCTGATGGAAAGTTAGCTCCTAAGTGGAAAGACCTTATGAGATTGAATCGGAATCCGGAAAAGGAGTATACCGGCTTAAGAATATGGAATGGGATATACTACCTGTTATGGGCGAAATTCTGAGCCCATATCCTGGGGGATATCTTGGATTATATCTTGGTTATATGATATCTGTTCACATCCGGGATGCTGATTCAGGATATTGGTAACATCCTGAATGGTATCCTCAGGATCACTAACGGATTATGTGCAGGTACGTGGGTTGGAAGCTAGCAACGTTCATAAGGAATCATTACGCGGGAGACTCGGTCCAAGTCGTTCAAATAGAGACGTTGAAGCCGCATTATTCGGTCCACAACGTTAACTATGGAATATTCGGAGTATCCCTATGGAATATTCGGAGTATCCCATATTTATAGGAATTATCGTTTGTAATTTGTTACTATAAATAGGTGGGTATACCAGATCGAATAGGACATCAATACTCGCTACACTCTTACACTTGTTCTCTAGCAATTTTCACTTTCGCAAAAAAGCATTGTAACACTTAGCGATCTGGTCTATATCCTGCACTGTATCATGAAGTTTAAAGCAATAAGAAGAACAAGGCAGCTGCGATTGTCAGCTCCCGAGGTTTTAAGCCGACAATCTAGATTGATCAAGGGCTTTCCTCGTACATCTCGTGTCACTTCCTTTTACTTTTTGCTCATTGTTTGATCGTAGATACAGCTCAATATCCTGAGCCGTATCCTGAATACTGTTTTTCCAAACAACTTAACCAGCATATTTTCAAACACAGTTTTTAGCACACTACCTCACTTAACTAATTTGATCACTTAATTTCTTCGGTAATTTTTGACCAAAACAATTTGGCGCCCACCGTGGGGCAAGTGGTGCTACTTTTACAAAAAATCTTTGTGAAATCGCTAATCGGTTTTCTATTTTCAAAACTTTTTGCCACATTGTCTACAATGGCCTCAAGATCAAACATGAGCTCCTCCACTATGTCTGCTACGACTTCTGCTACTACCGGTTCGGTGCTTCCACCACCTCCTCCAAGGATGCCAACCTCTTCACAACCTTAGGATATTATCCCTACTCGGAGTGTTCAGGGATCTGCTCTCATTTTAGCTTCTAATGACGAAATTCTAACCTTATTTGGAAGTGTGCAGGAACAAATGAGGCAGCAACAGGAAACAAACCAAATGCTGTTGAGGGAAATACAACTCCTGAAGTCTGGCTCGAGCAGATCTGCTGAGGATATCGTCACTCCACCACAACCCAGAACTCCAAACTTCAGTTTGGCCGTGTACACTGAGGATAATAGGGGGAATATTGTGCCTAGCCTTCCTCAGAACCATACTCCTGAAATACCTTCCTCGATCAGGATGTCAACCATGAGGAGTTCAGGATATGTGCAAAATCCTCCGACGGGTAACGTGTCGAATAATAATAATATTCATGCTACTAACAATACTGGATCTTTGCAGGATACAGGTGTAACATCAGCATTTACTAGGGAGCTTCAGAAGTTGAAGGACATGATATCCAGCGTACCTGGAGTGGTCCAGCCGATCCCGGAAGTGTCCCAAGACAGCCACAGGATATCTCGCTTTGCATATCCTATCTGTGATGCTGAAATTCCAAAGAGATTTCAAACCCCCAACATGAAGCTTTATGATGGAACTACGGATCCTGAGGAGCATATTGCCCAGTATAGGGAAAGGATGGAGATTAACCCTATCCCTCCGGAGCTCAAGGAAGCATGCTTGTGCAAGGTTTTTGGCTCCACCTTAACAGGATCAGCCTTGAAATGGCTCCTAAACGTTCCTCCTCATTCGATTACATCATTTGCTCACCTAGTGAATTTATTTAATAGTCAGTTTTCTTGTAGTAGAAGCTTTGAAAAACTAACAAGTGACCTCTACAGGAAAACGCAGGGGCCTCAAGAATCCCTAAGGGATTATGTGAACAAGTTCAGCCGGGAATCCTTAGACATACCGCATCTTGATGTTGCAACAGCTGTGCAAGCTTTCAAGATGGGGCTGCAAAAAGATTCTCAATTTTACCAAGACCTTGTAGTGAACCCATGCAGGAACTTGTATGAAGCTCGAATCAGGGCCCTAAGATATATTCGATTGGAGGATGACAGAAAGATGCAAGAGAGGATGAACTCATCCAACACCTATGAGACAACTAACAGGAAGTCAGAATCCTCATTTAAGCCATATCGCCCTAAGCCATATGGTAGAAATGAAAATAAGAAAGTGAATGCTGTAGAAGATGAGGATCCTGAAGAATATCCCGAATTATCTGAATATTGCTTTTCTGTTAACATTACTGAATTGATGTATGCCATGCTGGGTTTAGGAGACAAGGCTAGGTGGCCTCGAAAGAATCAACAAAAAGCTGATTGGAAAGATAAGTCAAAATGGTGTGCCTTCCACGAAGATTTCGGATATGTGACTGAGGATTGCATTGCCCTAAGGAAAGAAATAAGCTATCTTCTGAGCAAGGGGTATTTGAAAGATCTCTTAGGAAGAAAGAAGAACAAGGGTCAGGATACTGAGAAGGATCCTGAACGAGCAGCCTCACCTCCCGCGGATGCTAAGATAATCAACTTCATTTCTGGAGGATCCGATATTTGTGGGACTTCGTATTCGGCAGCGAAGAGACATGCAAAGGAAGCTAAAGCTGAAATGGGAGACAAACCTGTCAGGATGACTACCCTCACAACTGAAAAAGTGATCACATTTGATGCTGATGACAGGGATACTGTTCAGGATCCTCATCATGATGCTCTGGTAATAACGTTATATGTGGCTAACCATTTTGTACGCAGGATATTGGTTGATAATGGCAGCTCCGTCAATATAATCCAACTAGAGACTTTGAAGAGAATGAATGTATCTCCAATGGATATCACTTCAAAGTCCACCGTGCTTGTTGGGTTCAGTGGAGAGGCTAGGAACACAGTGGGAGAGATAAAATTACCAGTATATGTTGAAGGAGTCAACTCGATACAACGATTCTGTGTGATGGATTCTCTATCCTGCTATAATATCATACTGGGAAGACCATGGATTCACGATATGAAGGCTGTGCCATCAGCATATCACCAATGCATCAAGATCCCTACCCCTTGGGGAGTCGTCAAGGTTGAAAGTGATCAGCAGGAGGCGAAAGAATGCTACTCATCCTTGATGAAATCCTCAACAAAGCCTAGTGCAACATAGCAATTAAAGATGCGGGACCAGGATATCATGGGGGATCCGGAGCAGGATGTGAAGAAAATTATCCTGGACCAGGATAATCCTGATATCTCGGTGCTCGTAGGAACCAATATCCCTCAGGATATTGAAGAACAGTTAATTAACTTTTTGAAATGCAGGATGTCAACGTTTGCATGGAAGCATGAGGATATGACAGGCATATCCAAAGACATTATCACTCACAAGCTTGGAATTGATAAATCATTCAAGCCTGTTCAGCAAAAAAGAAGGAAATTTGCTCCTGAGCGGAATACGATTATCCAAGAGGAAGTTGAGAGATTGTTGAAGTCCAGGATGATCAGAGAAGTTAAGTTTCCAAGGTGGCTAGCAAACGTGGTCGTGGTACAGAAGAAAAATGGGAAATGGAGAGTCTGTGTAGACTACACAGATTTGACCAAGGCTTGTCCTAAAGACCCATTTCCTCTTCCTCACATTGATGCAATGGTGGATGCTACTGCCGGGCATGAAATGTTGACCTTCATGGATGCATCCTCAGGATTTCAACATATTCAAATGGAACCCTCTGACCAGGAGGATACTCCTTCATGACACCAACAGGTATTTATTGTTATACGGCTATGCCTTTTGGTTTGAAAAATGCAGGTGCAACATATCAGAGATTGGTAAATATGATGTTCAAAGACAAGCTGGGGGACATCATGGAGGTATACATTGACGATATGGTGGTAAAATCGAAAAAAGCCCAGGATCACCTCCAGGATATTAAAGGTGCATTTGATATCCTGGACCAATATAACATGAAGCTAAATCCTGCTAAGTGTCATTTCGGAGTGGGGGCAGGAAAATTTCTAGGATATATGGTGACCAAAAGAGGAATAGAGGCGAGCCCGGAACAGATTAAAGCCATCTTGGATATTAAGTCACCCTCGAATATGAAAGATGTTCAACGATTAACAGGGAGAGTGGCAGCATTAAACAGATTTATTTCAAGATCTTCAGAGAAATGCAAAGAGTTTTATGATATCCTAAAGAAGAATAAGAAATTTGAATGGGGTGAGAAACATGAAGCAGCCCTGCAGGATTTGAAGCAATATCTTACAACTGCACCTCTGCTAATGAAGCCTGAGAATGGTGAAACACTATCCCTATACCTCGCAGTATCAGGAAATGCTGTAAGTGCCGTCCTTGTAAAGGATCATGAAGGTCAGCAATATCCTGTTTATTATGTTAGTAAAAGTTTATTAAATGCTGAAACTAGGTATTCTCATTTAGAAATATTGATACTAGCATTAGTTATGGCATCAACGAAGCTTAGACATTACTTTGAGACACATATGTTGGACCGTTCTTTGACCCGAAAAGTCAGTCAGAGTAGCTCATCTTCATACATGAAGGCGGAATCAACATATATGAAGTTACAACAGCTTGTTCTTTCAATTCTTATCTTTTTATTGCTTTCTGATGATATTTTGACAAAGTTTCAGCTCCCAAGCAATGACCTATATCCCTGAGACTAATGAACCTATCAGCCTATTTATAGAATTTCTGGTCCGCTTATACGACATGCCAAATAAGCGGTCCAGACTATTGACAAATAAGCGATCCACACACATGACAAATAAGCGAACCAGACTTGACATATGAGCGAACCAGACCCTATATCACACAATATTTACACTTTGACCCCCTGTTGACCAATCTTGACTTCAGACTTCTTGTAGACGCAGTCAACAGACATTCCATGCATCAACAGACTCCCCCTTGGATGTTGACGTAGTCTTCAGCTCCTGAGTCTTCAGTCTTAGACTTTTCTTCAACTCTGTCTTTTCATCATAAGCACTCTATCTTCACATTCCCATTGACTGTTGATCCAGACTCCCCCTTTCACAGACTCCCCCTTTCAATATGCTAGAATTTGAGATATCTGGTTCAAGCTTTGACATTTTGCCTCCGTTGGAAATAATGAAATCCAAAACTTGTTACCCTGCACATCCTCTACCTCAACATAAGTTTCACAAATTTATAACAACTGAATTTAATAAACTTACTGGTAGAACTCATTTATTTAACAAACCTACTAGTTACATCAAGTTCAAATGAATGACCTTGATTAACTAAAACACACAATCTTTTAAAACAATTTGTATATGACATTCAAAGTTTTCAACATATTCTCCCAATCCAATTCATCATGTTTAGCAATTGGAATTTTGAATATCAGTCCTTCAACATCAGTTGTCGAAAATCTTTTTGAATTTTGAGTTTTAAAGAAATGCAGTAAGGAAATATATACAAATAATATTTTTGTGAGTTTGTGTAAGAGGATCATATCAGTTTATGAAACAAATCACTAGCACCGTTAAGCTTTAAACATGTTAAGTTTTAAACGATTCACTTAGATTGTCAGTATACTGATCCACTTAAATTTTCACACAAATTTCAACTGCTTCGAGATACGAGTTTAATGTCTTAGATACTTAAACTTATTCGCGTATCCCACCTCAGAATATACTCCCGTATCTAGATCTCAATATTCAGTCTTACAGGTAATTATAACACAAATGATATCTGTAAGGGGTTAATAATTTATGAAGAATCATGAGAGCTCAGGTCAGAACTACCGTTCAGCAGAGAGATCATGACTCAACTTGTAGGTGTGTCCCCTTTAGAGGATCTTTTTTACAACAGCATTGCTAAGCAATTTTATTGTCTTATCATTAATGCTGAGGGTGATGCTATGTTTCAAGCATTTGTAGAAAGTATTATTCGAGGACTAGGTCAGAACCACCGTTCAGCAGAAGTCCCGGAATAATACCCCAGACATCATTGAGTATAAAAACCTGTATATCAGAATACGAGACCTTTCAAACAAGATTTCGGGGGTTACCGATATATCCGAGAGATGTTACCCACGATATAAGCCAGTTTGAAATTTAGGTTTATATCTCGTCACAATTTACTAAATGTGCAAAAACCTACTGACACATCATCAGTGAGACCGTTTATCACATTTGACATTTCATATCTTTAGCATGTTGTGATAGTTCACTGATTTACTATCATTTCCTCTTTTTCACAACAAAACTCATTTTCAATTTACAATGTTTTTGAAATTTTCTAATTTTCTAATTTTTTTAAAATTTTTCTCCCCCTAAAATCAAAATATGTTTCAATTTTGATTTTCAAGGAAAATTTGAAAACAAACTATACAAGAAACTTGACAAACTGATATCAAATCGCTTCAATTCGCCATTCACTCGGCATAAACAATCAGAACTCCCCCTGACAACAAACTATTTTCCCATTATGATTTCAAAACACTTAAGTTTGTTTTAATCAAATGGTTTTTCCGGAAAATTAGTTTTGTTTGTCTTTTCACAAACTCGGGGTTTCATCACATTGTTCTTCTTTAACCATTTTGAAAGATTTAACAATTAAAACCCTTGTCAACAACAAACACTAGTAGAAAATCAAGTACAACTTAATGTCCCTGATTTACCACTTGTAAATCGAAATATCACAGTTACCATCCTGTGAATTTCTCAAGAATGATGCCGATACCTGCTTCACACTTACCAACCTGGAAGCTCCGGCAAGTCAGGAATTTAACCAAAAAATTTTGACACCCAAGCCTGACCAGCCTTAGGTGTGTTTTGAGCATTTCTCTTTTCTTCATAAAATTCTTTTGCTCCTTTTCCCTTACCATCAGCCATCTTACTAAAAATATGTTCAACATTGCTATTAAACATTTTTCTAGTTTCAACACCTTTTGATTTTAGGTTTGCGGCTTGTAATGGTGGAAAGTTCTCATCATTCATTAATGGAACTGTCTCTTCCTTTTTTACCTCAACTTGTGGCTCCTCTGATTTTGTGGAATCAGATTCATTGCCTGATGGTGGCTTGTCTGACTTTAACGCATCAGATTCATCGCCGACCATTTTCTTCTTGTTCTCTTTTGTCCTCAGATTTGCATCTGAAGAATTCGATTTGCTTGACTTTGCCGTCGAGTGAATCGATTCATCAGAACTTTTATTCGAACCAACCGGTGAACCTGAAGACAAAATCTTCTCGAGATACTCTCTCGCCTTCTTCCTTTTCTTTCGCAGTCTGTCTTTCTGCCCCTGTGAAAGTTTAACTTTCTTTTCTTGAATTGTCTGATCTTGAACTTTAGGTTTTAGAACCTTTTGTTCATGGGGCTTGACGTAGACTGGTTTCTTTACCATTCTCTGAGATTCAACTCTCGATCTTCCCATCGATCTCCTTGGGCAATCTCTGGCAATATGACCTCTGATTTGACAGTTATAGCATCTTCTTATTTCATAACTCCAATTCTGGCAGTTAACAGCAATGTGTCCTCTAACACCACAGGTGTAGCACACTCTGTTATCGTACCATTCACCACTTTCACACCATATGCTTAGATCATAACATTGTCTAGCTTTGTGGTAATCATCACTCTTCTTGAAAACTAGTTTTGGCTTTGAAGCACTGTGGTCAAACCTGCACCACTTATTACCAACATTTTGTGAGTTTTCAATTTTAAATTTTTGAGATTTTTCAAAATGATTGGATGACTTATCTGATGAGCTTTTATTTTCATTTTTAGGATTTTTCAAATTTTTATCTTTTTGTTTCTGTTCTACACTCTTCTTAACAGGTTTTTGTTTAGAACATTCACCTGTTTCAGTAGATTGCAAAACAGTATTTTTAATTTTTTCTTGTAAATCTAAAAATATTTTTCTTTTCTTTTCTTTTTCATCATCAGATATTTCATCACAATTTTCAATTTTGACTTTGTCAAAATTTGTGACATTGTCACTTATTGGGACAGAATTGATCGGTTTTGGACACTCATATGGTGCCGAAGTCACAAAACCTTTCAATTTATTCTCTAACTCAGAAATTTTGTTCCGAGCAATTTCAGCTTCTTTTTCAAGCCGAATGATTTTCTGAAGATGAGAATTTATTTCAATCTGTTTTTCAAGATTATTGTTAAAAATGGCAGATTTTTCATCTTCTAAAATCTTCATTTGACTTTGAAAATCGTTTTCTTTTTCTTTAAAATTTTTGTTTTCCAATGTCAAACTGTCCACATCACTCAACAGTTTGACATTTTCAGTTTTCAGTTTTTCACAGTTCAAGCGCAATTCCAAAATATGTTCATCATCAGTTTTCTTTTCAGCTTTCAAAGTCTGAATATCTTCAATCTGTTTCTTCTCTTTCTGAACAATCTCTTTCTCAGTTTTTACTGCTTCCACTTTGACTTCCTCTAAAGCTTTCTTCTTCAAATCTTCAACCATCTTTTCCAATTCTTCTTCATTTCTACTACCTTTGGTAAACTTTCTTCAAAAACTTCTTTTAACTTTTTCATCAAATTTGGCAAATAGCTTTTATCAGAAAGCCTTCTTGTGTTGAACGTGCCCTCACTTGGAAACACATTGGTTACAGCATCAAAATCCACTTTTGATGGATCAACTACTGGATTACCATGTGGATCCATGTAACATTCTAGTTCTTCATTCCATCTATTTGCTCTTTGTGCTTCTTTAAATGGTTCATATAATTTACCAATCTCCCATCTTGCACTGTCTCTTCTCCACCAACTATCATGAGCACTTTCTCCTGACATTTTAAACCTTCTTCTTGATATTTGTGCCTTGTAAATCACCTCGAATCACCTGCAAACAAAAACAATTAGTTCAAACAAACTGAATACGTGACAGTGAATTACCGATGACACTTAGACAAATTTTTCAAGATTTTTGAAAAATAGAACCACAAAAGAAAACCAATCTGTGCACGTGACAGATAAGCGGACCAAACAGGTTCAGATAAGCGAACCAGAAAGTGTACTAATGAGCGAACCAGACAATGTCTGTTCGAGTGGACCAGACTTGTTCGTTCGAGCGGACCAGACTTGTTCGTTCGAGCGGACCAGACTTGTTCGTTCGAGCGGACCAGCTAATGTTCGTTCGAGCGGACCAGACTTGTTCGTTCGAGCGGACCAGCTAATGTTCGTTCGAGCGGACCAGACTTGTTCGTTCGAGCGGACCAGCTAATGTTCGTTCGAGCGGACCAGCTAATGTCCGGATAAGCGAACCACGTGATAAACAACAAGCTGTTCGCTTGAGCGGATCAGATAATGTCCGTTTGAGCGGACCAGACAGTAAGATTGTCTGAAAGAGCGAACCAAAAACTCATTCCAGATCTGAAACTCGCGATGACCGTAAAAGCGGACCATAATTTTTAACTGATTTTTAGTCCGAATTACAATCTGATACTTTCAAGGGTTGTACTACTCTTAATTCCGATCACAATGATATAAAGTATGTTCAATTTCGACCGCAAAATCGTTCCAGATCTGAGTTTGAAACTTCTGTCCGAAAACCGATTGTGTTTTTGATAAAATAGATTGATTTTTACTAAGTTTTAAGGTCTGATATTGTTAAGGATTGATTAACAACTAGTTTCGCTCAATATGCTTGAATTTCAGATCATTCGGTCCGTAGAAACTTGTATAATCCGAAAAAATAAAACAGAAATTGAGTAGAAAGATGAGAAAAGTGTCGAATCAGCTGATGTAGTATGAACTTCTCGTCCTGAAGCTCTGATACCACTTGTTGGACCGTTCTTTGACCCGAAAAGTCAGTCAGAGTAGCTCATCTTCATACATGAAGGCGGAATCAACATATATGAAGTTACAACAGCTTGTTCTTTCAATTCTTATCTTTTTATTGCTTTCTGATGATATTTTGACAAAGTTTCAGCTCCCAAGCAATGACCTATATCCCTGAGACTAATGAACCTATCAGCCTATTTATAGAATTTCTGGTCCGCTTATACGACATGCCAAATAAGCGGTCCAGACTATTGACAAATAAGCGATCCACACACATGACAAATAAGCGAACCAGACTTGACATATGAGCGAACCAGACCCTATATCACACAATATTTACACTTTGACCCCCTGTTGACCAATCTTGACTTCAGACTTCTTGTAGACGCAGTCAACAGACATTCCATGCATCAACAACATAGGATTCATGTTAAAACAAATTATCCGGTCAAAAATGTTGTTGTTGTTGTTGTTGTTGTACTGGGTGTGGTTGTTGTTATATCCTGTCAAAAATGTGATTAGGAAACCAGAGATGTCAGGTAGGATGGCCAAGTGGTCAGTAAAATTGAGTGCCTATGATTTAATATATGAACCTAGAAATGCCATAAAGTCTCAGGCTTTAGCTGACTTTGTGGCTGATTTTAGTAGTGACATTCAGGATGAGGTAGACCTAGAAGTCCAACAGTTAGGAGAATCCTCAGGATCCTGGACATTATATACTGATGGTGCATCTAATGTACGAGGAGTAGGATTGGGAATACTACTAAAATCGCCACATGGGGACATACTACCCCAGGCTATTAGATGTGAATTTCCTGCTACTAATAATGAAGCAGAGTATGAGGCTTTAATTGCAGGATTAAAGCTAGCTAAGAATATGAGTATCAAGAATTTGGGAGTATATGTTGACTCCTTGTTAATTACTAACCATTTTAATGGATCCTATGCAGTTAACGGTGAGAAATTAATCGAATACCTCGATATTCTCAAAAAATTAGCAGGATATTTCGATGTTTTTACACTTGAACAGGTACCAAGGGAGGATAATGCTGAAGCAGATGCCTTAGCAAATTTGGGATCATCGATCAGGATACCAGAAGGGACCCAAATACCAATATTACATATCTTGTATCCTGCAACGAATCCTCAGGATAAAGAAGTAGCGGGTATTCAGGATCCTAGAGCAGAGTATCCTAAACCGGATCCTATATCCTGGACGGCTCCAATCATGAGATAGCTCAAGGAAGGACACATCCCCAAAAATGAAAATCCTAAGGCATTTAGGATGAAGGTATCACGATTCACTATTATAAATAATGTTTTATACAATAAATCTCTTGCAGGACCGTATTTGAGGTGCTTGGAGGATCCTGAAGCAAAAGAAGTACTTCAGGATATACATGAAGGGGATTGTGGTAACCACACTGGGGGCAGGTCATTGTTCTCGAAAGTATTGAGAACAGGATATTATTGGCCAACGATGAGGAAAGATGCTGCGGAATATGCTCGAAGGTGTGATGCATGTCAAAGGCATAGTAACATACTACATCAACCAGCTGAACCACTATATCCTGTAGTTTCCCCTTGGCCATTCATGAAATGGGGGATGGATATAGTAGGGAAGTTACCAAAAGCTCCGGGAGGAAAAGTCTTTATGCTAGCAATGACGGATTATTTCTCTAAATGGGTTGAATCTGAAGCATTTGTTCAAGTTAGAGACCGAGAAGTAGTATCCTTCATAAAGAGGAATATCCTGACCAGGTTTGGGGTACCGGCGGAAATTATTTGTGATAATGGGTCCCAGTTCATAAGCAAGCGGACTAGTGACTTTTGCAAGAGTTGGGGAATCAAAATGATTACGTCGACTCCGGTACATCCTCAAGCGAATGGACAAGCTGAATCCTCGAACAAGATAATTGTCAATAACTTAAAAAAGAGACTTCGAGCCAAAAAAGGAAAATGGGCAGAAGAATTATCCTTTGTTTTGTGGGCTGATAGGACAACGGTAAAGAATGCAACAGGCCAAACCCCATTTTCCTTGGTATTTGGAGCAGAAGCAGTGATCCCAACGGAAATGGCAATACCTACTGCAAGATCTATCCTACAGGATCCTGAACAGAATCCTGAGGCCTTATGTCAAGATTTAGATACTATAGATGAAAGAAGAGATGCAGCAAGGCTAAGGATGGCAGGATATCAACATAGAGTATCCAAAGCATATAACAAGAATATAAGAACTAGGAGATTTCGAGTTGGTGATTGGGTGCTAAGAAAGGCTTTTCAAAATACCACTAATCCCGCTGATGGCAAGTTAGCTCCAAAATGGGAAGGACCATATGAAGTTGAGTCAGAGGCAGCAAAAGGAGCTTATCGACTTAAGTGTATGGAAGGGGATATGCTAGCAAGATCCTGGAATGCAATACACTTAAAGCTCTATTTCAAGTAAGAATAGAATTTAATTTCTATCTCAGAATGGTATGTATTCTATCTATTTAAATATATTTGTTTATTATCTTGTACCCAATACTGACTTAAGCATCGGAGGGGTGTTAGCCAGGCTAACACCCGCCTTAGTTTACAGTTGTTTTGCAGTATATGCTTCAGGATATAGCTCCAGGATATACACTCAGGATAACTCGAAAGATTAGAGGATTGGCCCCCTCTCTCACGTATAAGGGATCCTGATCCCTTCAAAGGTTTAAAGGTATTCACCTTTCTTTCGAATTGGGTTTAAACACCTCGCCTGGAGCGCAAGTTATCTAGGTATAGTTCAAGGTAGCGGGACCAGTTCATGTAAAAGTGGCTGACAATTTCCTTACTGTTGGCTATATCCTGGATCCTGAAGGTATATGAGGATTGATCACCCTCTCTCACGAAAGAGTATTTTCATACTCTCTAAGGTTTAAATGTTTTCACCTTTCTAAGATTTGGAGTTTATACACTCTCGCCTGTAGCGCATGAAAATCAGGGTTTATCCCCAGGATATCAAGGGTTTATCCCCAGTATGCTAAGGATTCATTTCAGGATATCAAAAGTTTTGCCTCGGGGTGTTCGAAATTTATTCAAGCCAAAGTGTGAATACATTTGCATTTCTGTGTTGTACACAGGGGACATATATTATACTATTCGAAGGATGGATCCAAGTTTATAAGTTTGAACCGGGGACATTCCCAAGATGGAAGATTGGAATTGACTCTCTAAGAGTCTTTGGTATGGTCTCTCCTTTTTTTAAATGATTTAGGTCTTCTAAGTTATATGACGATATCCTGACCAGGATATCTGTAAGAATACTTGTCAGGATATTTTCAGAATGCGTTCCCATAATATTCTTAAAAATATTCAAACATAACGATTTTCATAAGTAAAATTTGTACACCAATAACAACAATAATAAAGTCAAAAGAGAAGTTATATTATTAACATACCAAAAGATGTGCTCTTAGTTTCACCTCAAAACAAGGCCCATCCACTAAGAGCACTAGTAGTTCCTTACCATATTTACCCAACAGTTGAAGGTTTCGTCTCAAACCGAGACCCATCCACCTCCAACTATTGTATTGTTCAAAAAGCATGCAGGAAATGTAAATTGTTCAAGTGCAGAAAAGTAAATTGTTTAAGGGATTACAGACCAACATTCAAATTTAAAAAGGTGGGCTCTGGCCTTGGCACGTATATCCGTCATCGCCCACCTGAATGCCCTCACACAGCGGCATCTTCTCCAACCTTCTCCGACTTCTCAGCACCAGCATCTTGAGCAGCATCCTCACCAGCATCCATCCCAGCATCTGCTCCAGCGTCCTTCTTGTCTCCAGCCTGGTTCACCACCTCTGCTGACTTGGAAGATTCACCAACTTCAATAGGAAGTGGCACAGCTTTGCCCCCAAGCTCCTTTAGCTTGGCCACCCAAGATTCAACCGGCCAGGATGGGCATACAAGGCCTGTCTCTTTGGCCTCGTAGGCCATCTTGATGCGAGCCTGTAGCAAGGAGATGATAGCGGAGGCTTTGATTCCTTCCCGGAAAGAAACCATGGCCTGCTTGTGATCCATTTGGACAGTGGCAAGTTTGAGCTCAGCATCCTGGGTGACCTTCTTCAGCATGCCCTCGTAGTGCCGGGTCTTCGCTTCAGCAATGGCACCTTGGTCAGCAACGGTGCTTTCAAGCTGTTTGATCCTGGCCTCATGGAGTGCAGCAGTACCACAAGCATCATTGTATAGGTGGAGCAAATGCTGGAGGCCCTGCACACCAATTTCAGGTATGTGCCAGAATATATTAACCAGGATATCCTGTCAGGATATCCTATCAGGATATATGTGCAGGATATATGTGAGGATATTACCTTGTTGAGGAAGGATGTCATTGGCTCTAAGGAGTCAGAGAAGCTGAGTTCATCATAGGAGAACCCTTCTGAACCTGGAGCACTGACTTCAAGACCTTTCCTCTTTTTTGCTGTGGAAGCACGAGTTCTTGGATTAGCCTTTGGAGCCGGGAGCGGTTTGGAGCTGGTGGCAGCAAGGGTCTCTTTCTTGACTGTGGCTGGAGTTGGGTAGCTGTCAAGTTCGTCGAGGTCTAGATAGACTGGAACCTTGCTGGAGTCTGCACACAGGGAGTAAAATTCTAAATTTCTCCTAAAAGTATCAAATGAAAACATGTATGTACAGGATATTTTGCAGGATCCTTACCAGACATGTTTGCACTTGAAAGAGGACTTGGAGTTGGTGGAGATGGGTTGAAACTTCTTTCAGCCTCTGGAAAGAGTCTGATGGCGTCTATCCTTTTTTGAGAATCAGCAAGAGGAGGTGCAATCTTCCTAAAATCAGCTGCATGCACAACGTGAAAAAGAAAATCAATTAGTTCAGGATATGAAACAGGATGAGAGACAGGATCATTCTTAAACCCTAAATCCTACCCTTTTTCAACCATTGTACCGGATATTCCGTTCCACCAGGAATTGAGTCTCTTTTTACAAAGAAAAACTTGGATTGCCAGTTATCCTCGTTCCTGGTGGCACGAAGTATCAGTGGGTCACCGGAAGTGGAATAAAACAGAAATCTACATGATCCATGGCATCTAAGCTTGTAAGCTAGGGGGAGATCATGGACAGAAAGATCAGGGATGTGATTTTTCTTGATCTGGTCAAGAACAGACAGAACACGCCAAAGCATTGGCATTGTTTGACTAAAGGAGATTTGGGTAATGTTAAAGAATTTCGCGATGAAATCCGGAAAGGGGAATTGTAACCCTAAGGTGAAGGGAAAGGCACTGAAGCATATCCACTCATTGGAGACCATATCTGACTGGATTTCTCGGTCAAACGGTCGAAATACAGTTCCTTCCGAGAAGATACCGGAGGATTTCAAGGCCGACAGGTGGGCACTATCAAAGGTACATATTTCCTTCTCCGGTTCTTGGAGAAGGTTCTGTTGGATGAACGTGGGGGCCGAGTCACCTGAACTGGATCTTGTTTGTCTCGGCATTTGGTCACCTGAATTTTTCACCGGAGAAAGAGAATGAAGATGAATATGAAGATTAGAGAGAGAATGTTACCTTTTCCTTATTGATTGTGATTAAAAAAGAGATGAGGATGAGAAGATATAGGGTATAATGAGTAAATATAGGTTAAGTAGTTGCAAACGGTCACATCAATGGTCTTATCTCTTAATTACCTCGGTCTTCGTGAAAAATGTAACCGTTAGTGATGAGGATACTAAACGGTAATATTTTTGGGGACAATTGTTATGGGCGAAATTCTGAGCCCATATCCTGGGGGATATCTTGGATTATATCTTGGTTATATGATATCTGTTCACATCCGGGATGCTAATTCAGGATACTGGTAACATCCTGATTGGTATCCTCAGGATCACTAACGGATTATGTGCAGGTACGTGGGTTGGAAGCTAGCAACGTTCATAAGGAATCATTTCGCCGGAGACTCGGTCCAAGTCGTTCAAATAGAGACGTTGAAGCCGCATTATTCGGTCCACAACGTTAACTATGGAATATTCGGAGTATCCCATATTTATAGGAATTATCGTTTGTAATTTGTTACTATAAATAGGTGGGTATACCAGATCGAATAGGACATCAATACTCGCTACACTCTTACACTTGTTCTCTAGCAATTTTCACTTTCGCAAAAAACCATTGTAACACTTAGCGACCTGGTCTATATCATGCACTGTATCCTGAAGTTTAAAGCAATAAGAAGAACAAGGCAGCTGCGATTGTCAGCTCCCGAGGTTTTATGCCGGCGATCTAGATTGATCAAGGGCTTTCCTCGTACATCTCGTGTCACTTCCTTTTACTTTTTGCTCATTGTTTGATCGTAGATACAGCTCAATATCCGGAGCCGTATCTTGAATACTGTTTTTCCAAACAACTTAACCAGCATATTTTCAAACACACTTTTTAGCACACTACCTCACTTAACTAATTTGATCACTTAATTGCTTCGGTAATTTTTGACCAAAACACTACCGAGATCCTGGAATGCTATACATCTAAAGCTCTATTTTAAGTGAGGTTAGAATTTAATTTCTAACTCAGGATGGTATGAGTTCTATCTCTTTTAATATATTTAATATTGTTTATTCTTTTGAAACCATTGCTGACTTAAGCATCGGAGGGGTGTTAGCCAAACTAACACCCACCTTAGTTTACAGTTGTTTTGCAGTATATGTTTCGGGATATAGCTCCAGGATACACACTCAGGATACTTCGAAAGATTAGAGGATTGGCCCCCTCTCTCACGTTTAAGGGATCCTGATCCCTTCACAGGTTTAAAGGTATTCACCTTTCTCATGAATTGGGTTTAAACACCCCGCCTGGAGCGCAAGTTATCCAGGGATAGTTCAAGGTGGCGGGACCGGTTCATGTAAAAGTGGCTGACAATTTCATTACTGTTGGCTATACCCTGGATCTCACGAAAGGGTATTTTCATACTCTCTAAGGTTTAAAGGTTTTCACCTTTTTAAGTCTTGGAGTTTATACACTCCTGCCTGTAGCGCACGAAAACAAGGGTTTATCCCCAGTATGCTAAGGGTTTATCCCCAGGATGCTAAGGGTTTATTCCCAGAAAAACTAAAGTTTTTGACAAGTTCCAAAGATATGACAAACTACAATTGTGTTTACACATGTTCTTCTATTGGTGAAAAGTTACGAAGTTTAATCACTAAGTAAAGAGATACTCAAGTGTGTCATATATTGATGCAATATCCTGCACAGACAGGTGACATCCATGCCGGGGACATTGCAAATGATTCAAAGGTTGAGGATGGAAATCATTTCCTAAGTGTTTCTGGTATGATTTATTATTTTTCAAGTCTTGAAAACCTTATCTAAATGATCTAAGTTGTCTAAAAAGTCATGTTCAACCAAGTTTTGTCTAACATTTCGATATCAAAAGTATTGAACATTTCATCAGTATCCTGACCAGGATATTTGATCAGGATATTCAAAACATACCTTTCAAAATAAAAACATAACAACAACAAATAAGGCCAAAAGGATAGTTTATTATTATTATTGGTCCAAAAGATTGTATTCTTGGTTTCATCTCAAAAAGAGACCCATCCACCAAGAACACAATTAAGTTTTAAAGCATATTTACATAAACAGTTGAAGGTTTCGTCCTGAAAACACAGGATCCTTCCACCTTCAACTGTCAAAATATTCTACTTGCAGGAAATTAAATTTGTTCTAAGTGCAGGACGACCGGATGATTTAGACCCTACAAAATACAGGTATCATTAAAGACAAACTAACCAGGATACAGGTTCAGTATATGTGTACGGGATACAGGATCTGGATATTTACCTTATTAGGGAAGGAGGTCATGGGCTCGATAGATTCCATGAAGCCAAGGTCACCATAAGAGAAACCTTCGGCAGCAGCAACATATGGCTCCTTTTTCACCAGGACTGGCTTGGGATAGCTGTCAAGCTTCTCAAGATCGAAGAAAACATATATCCTTACCAGACATGTTGGAATGACTAAAAAATATACCCGTTGGAATCAGGATATCCAACAGTTATATTTTTTGGGACAATTGTTATGGGTGAAATTCTGAACCCATATCTTGACTTTGTATCTTGATTTTTATTAGTTGTATATGATCAGGATACCGGATCAGGATATTAGTAATATCCTGAGGCAGTATCCTGACTATTACTAACAATTTGCTTGTAAACGTTGGTTACAAGGGACTAACGTTTACGAGGACCAAGTCATCCTGAAGACCATCTCAAATTGGTCAGGATAAGGACGTTGATGGCAGAAGAAGAGCTCTTGTAACGGTCAGCATTGAAGAAAGGCGTATTTTATGGGAGTTATGGATGATTGGTTAATGCTATTAATGTTGTAACGGTTATAGGAGCTTAAATCCCGGAGTTATAGTGTATACGCGTGGAAAACGAGTTGAAACAGCCCCCCAACGTTCTGAAAGGAAATAATTTCAGTATCCCGGATTTTTAGCATAATATCCCGAATTTTTAGCATAATTAGTTAATTCTTGTAACTATATAAAGGGGATGCCAGATCCATAGGTCACACACTCGAATTGACCTACTCATTCACTCTCTCTTCTAGCAGCAATCACGCACTAACACTCATCACTTACAATCATTGTACCACTTAGTAGCGATCTGAGCATTATCCTGCACTGTATCCTGGTTATTCAAGCAATAAGAAGAACAAGGCAGCCGACGATTGTCAGCTCCCGAGGTTTTATGCTAGAGATCTAGATTGATCAAGGGCTTTCCTCGTACATCACGTGTCAACCTTTACATTTTTGCTCATTGTTTGATTATAGATACAACTCGATATCCTGAGCCGTATCCTGATAACTGTTTTTGCAAACTAACAAACCAACATATTTTTCACAAAGTATTACTAGCACACTACCTCACAAAACTAATTTGATCACTTAATTGCTTAGGTAATTTTTGACCAAAACATATAACACAAATTTTTTGATAAGAATGAAGTCCTTCAATGTAGATGGGAAGTTTAATGTCCCCCAATGTATTCTTGGTTTCTCCGTTGAATCCCACAAGAACTGAGGATCTTGGGACAATATCTGATTCAGGGATGTTCATTTTCTTGAGGACATCAAGCTGAATGATGTTCACCGAGCTTCCTCCATCGATTAGGATCCTGCGAACAAAATGGTTAGAAATGAACAAAGTAATGACAAGACCATCATGATGAGGATCCTGAACATCAACACGATCTTCCTCATCAAAAGTTATAACTTTCTCCTGTGTGACAGTAGAGGTCTAGATGGGTCTATCTCCATTATCCATCTTGGTCTCCTTGGCATGTCTTTTGGCTGCTGAAAAGGAAGTACCACAAATGTCTGATCCACCGGATATGAAGTTTATAACTTGTGCATCTGCTGGAGGAGCAGGAGCTCTTTCTGGGATCTTCTCAGGATCCTGGATCCTTGACTTTTTTCTTCCCAAAAGTTCCTTCAAGTGCCCCTTGCTTAACAAGTAACCGATTTCTTTTCTAAGTGCAATACACTCTTCAGTGAGATGTCCGAAATCCTCATGATATGCACACCATTTGGACTTGTCTTTTCTTGCGGCTGGTTTGTCACTTTTCCTAGGCCATCTTGCTTTCTCACCTAGATTCTGCATTGCAAGAATTAGTTCATTGTTATCAACAGAAAAACAGTACTCAGAAATTGGAGGATAATCCTCATCATCCTCTTCTTGTTCTACTGCATGCACATTCTGGTTATCAGACTTGTTGTAGGACTTGAACTTGTTGTTCTTGAAGTAGGATCCTTGCTTTTCCTGTTTCGAGGATCCTGCCAGTCTTTACTGTATCCTTTTATCATCCTCTAATCGGATGAATCTAAGGGCCCTGGTTCTCACTTCAGCAAGATTCCTGCATGGGGTCATGACAAGATCATCATAGAATAATGAATCCCTAAGCAAACCCATTTTAAAGGCTTCCATAGCCGTAGCTATATCCAGATTAGGAATGTCTAAGGATTCTTTACTAAACTTAGTGATGTAATCTCTAAGTGATTCATTTTGACCTTGTGTTACCCTATATAGATCACTAGTTAAACGTTCAAATTTTCTACTACAAGAGAATTGACTATTAAACAGATTAACTAGATTAGCAAATGAAGTAATAGAGTAAGGGGGAAGACTTAGCATCCATTTAAGAGCTGATCCTGTGAGTGTGGATCCAAAACCCTTGCATAGACATGCTTCCTTTAACCTCTCAGGGATTGGATTGATCTCCATCCGTTCTCTGTATTGAGGTACATGCTCCTCTGGATCCGTCGAACCATCATACAGCTTCATAGTTGGTATTTGGAACCTTTTGGGTATCTCAGCATCACAAATAGGTGGTGCAAAACGAGATATCATATGGCTACCATCTGCAATTTCAGGAATGGGCTTAACAACTCCTGGAACGCTGGATATCATATCCTTCAGTTTCTGTAATTCCCTAGCCATAGCTTGATTGATACCTGTATCCTGCATAGAGCCATGGTTAGTGTTATAAGAATTATTAAAAGTGTTACCTCCCAGAGGATTCAAGTTTGGAATTCCAGAGGTGAATCCATATTGACGGGATTCTGGTATGACTGAAGGACCAGAAGAAGAAATGGTCTGCATTAGAATGAAGTCTCCTTGATGAACATCCGAACTTGAAGGCTGCACACTTCTTAAGAATCCTTGATCCTGAAAGATGTTGGATCCTTGAACCTAGAAGGAGGATCCTTGAACCTGAGAGGATCATTGAACCTGAGAGGATCCTTGAACCTGAGAGGATCCTTGAACTGTGTGCGTCCCAGAATATCCTCCTGAGCTGACGAAGGATCCCTGATGCTGGAAAGAGGATCCCGAAGGCTGAAAATAGGATCCTGAAGGCGGGAAGTGAGACCCTAAAGCCTGGCTCATAGTTTTTGTTCCATAACGCCTTCCCAATGGTCCACTCTGATACTGGATGTCCGGAGCTGCAGATTGTTGGGCAGTTATAGCTGGAGTGTCGAAATCAAGTGACCTTGGTATCAGAGGAGAGTGATCCTCCCCTGATTTCTTTTGTTTCTTGATGTCACCAATCTCCTGGAGGATCCTTTCGTTGGTTTTGTCCTGCTCTTGTATGTGATCCCTCATCTGCAAAATCAAAGAAAAAAGATCACTAGTAGTAGGGTTAGAAGAAACAACAGAAGTTGGTGGTTTTGGAAAAATGGGGCTTTGTCTTTTTGCAGCATTTTCAGCATTCTTCTTGGATCCAAAAGGTGGTGGAGGCAAAGGTGGAACGCCCTGTGAAGAAGTGACTGCCGGCATAGAGCTTGAAGTGTTCTTTGCTGAGGAAGCCATGTAGTTGAAGATGATGAACCGAAATGAACACAATGAGCAAAATTTTTCAGAAATGAAGCACCTATTGCCCCACGGTGGGCGCCAAACTGTTTTGGTCAAAAATCAGGCTAGGATAATGCAACCAAATCTTTGTTGTGAGGAATGATGCTTGAACAGATGTATGAATAACTTGCAAATGAAATGAACAAATGACACTAGGATTTATACGAGGAAAAATCCCTTGATCAAGAGTTGATCTCCGGCATAAAAAACCTCGGGTGATGGAAACTACCGATCACCAACTATAATTAAACAAATGATTGTTACAACTTGGGATGATAACAAGCTTGTTACAAGGATCACTATAGTGTAATGTGTATGAAATCGCCAAATGAACTGTTGAGAGCTATTGAGAGCTGTTTCGATTGTGGGTGTTTGCTAAATTAGCCAAGTGTTCTAATTCAAGCTTATTATCCCCTTTTAAAATTAGAAATAACTAAAACAACTAACTATCCGCTAAATGTGCAAGCTTCCCACGATCTTCATAACGTTCACAAAGCCATGCACGTGCGGAATATTGAGGGCATATTCCCCAAGAATATCGGCAAGACCAAGTCCAAGGCGTATACTCCTGCAAAACAAACTTATACATAATGAAGGCAACCGTTAGTATAAGGATAACAACAAGGATCCTGAATCCTGGTCCTACAATGTCTTCTGAGGATCCTTAATTCAAACAGAATTGAGGATCCGTGATCCTGGCAGTGCTTGAGGATCCGTGATCCTTAGGATTGGAAAATCCTCCCCTAACAATAAGGTTAAGAAGGTGTTTGATTAAACTATGAATTTGAGTACATGATTATACATGACATGATATGGGTTAAGTATGTTGTGATGAAATCCATGTTTAGAAACAACCCTAGTTAATAATTTGATAAACTAGTGTTGGAAAATAGAAATTCGATAATTACCCATACATATGTTAAATAGGTATTGTAACTAGGTGATGAACACATGAATTGTCATTGTTGAAATAGTGTAAAACCAGTGAGTGATGCGAGTCTTGATGTTGATTATGAATGCTAGTTATAAGGACATGAAATTTGATGTTTGAAACTTGGTTGAAAGTTGATAATGAACTAGATAAAAAAGTATGCAAATCATGCCCGCAAGGTGTTCGTTAAAATGCCTGAATGATTGTAGAATTGTGATGAAATTAGTAGGAAATGAAATTTAAAACGGTGGCCTAGGATTAGCGCCTACCGGGTAAATGGCGGAATGCCAAAATGAGTTGTTAAATTTAGTTGTTCAAAACTCATGTGATATGAGGTAGTTTGACTTTTAAAAGGTCAAACCGACCTATGATAGAGTTCGGTAAGAAAAGTAGTAGAAAGGTTCATAAGGCATAAAGGTTATGATCTAGAATGACTAACCTATCCACCTTGTGAATATTATATGATAGTTGACGCTTGACATGCAAGGTGGAGGCTTGGGAAAGAAACGGGTCAAACGGATTAAATACGCGGAGAAAGAGTAAAAAACGGATGCAAGGTAAGTAAATCTTACACCCCTTTTATAGAATGCCTAATGATTATGAAGATTATGAAAATGATAAACTAATGTTTGAAACGTGATGTTCCGATGTAAATCGATACGGGTCGGAACAAGCGAAAATGACGAAGACCATAATGGATGGAAAAGGGGGTAAAACGGTAATTAAAGTCAAGGAATGACAAACAAACAAGGAGTTTTTGAAAATGTTACCTTATGAGGTAATTCATATTGAGAAAAATGGTAATATGGTAATTTGACTACGAGCTAACGGACAACAATTGTTTTTGAAAAAGACGCTATACGGCGTAAGGCTTAACAAGTCAAAAGAAATAGGAAATGATTTTAAATATTATGACGGTACGGTGTAAAACGGAATGAGTATATGGATGGGATGGTTTATCAATACCATCTCACGAAGAATAAATAGTAAAATGGATTAAGCGGGTCGAAAGGTGATGTTATTATCATTTGACATTAGTGACTAATGGATGTTGTCGAGTTTATACTCACAGGAGTGAATAGCGCGGGATACGCCGTTGCTAATAATTAGCAAATTTTATGATGAGGTGTCAAAACGGGTCAATATGTTGACCCTAGCCAGGTACGCATAAATAAGTTTTAGTTGAACATACGAGTTTGGTCAAATAGGTAGCGCAAGTCCTTCGTCGTAAATGAGGGGCTAAAGTTGGCCAAACCGCAGTTGATGGGTAAATCGGGCAAACGACCCTTAGGGATTGTTTCAGAACATATATCATGATCTTGTAAGTTATAGATAAGCATAAAAGTTATAGGCATAAGCCTTTTTGGGTCAAATGTATCAAAATGGTCTTTGCCGTAAATTGGCAATTCGATTGGTACAAATTGGAATAAGTAATCTACATTATTAAAATCACCACAATTATAGTCGTGGTGGTGGGTAATTGATGTCCTAACACGGATTTGAATGTGCGTAAAGAAAGGGAAAGATTTAAACTTAAAGGTTTAAATTATCTAAACGGGTCAAAATAAATTTGGTGCCTAAATGTAGGTTTAAGTGTTAGAAAGTTACAAAATAAACCGGCGAATGTAAATGCGTGTGCAAACCATAAGATGGGAGCGAAAACGCTAATGTTTGACATGCCCTGGGATGGGTAAAAATGACTAGAAATAATCATCGTTTTAAACATGTAGTATGTTGCTAAAATGAAACGGGTCAAATAATAGCATAAAGGATTTATAAGTCGTTTGCTTTTAAATCAGTTATTAATGCGAATCCGGATGATAAACGGAACCGTAATTTAATTACAGTCGCATAGAAACAAGAATCACGTAATTCGGATAAGTAGATCAAAAGTTATGATATTTTGAAGTTGGAAATTTGGTTAAAAACATAGCTAGGAATCTACAGCTCAAGATAACAAACTTTCTGTCGAAACTGGGTCGTCGCGTCGTGTGACAACCAAACAAGATCACCCTCACGGCACGCGACTATCGTCGCGGCTCGCGACGACTTGAGCTGAACCCGTCGCGGCACGCGACGGGGATAAATGCTGCAAATTTGTTGCTTGTTCAATTTTGGCCTAAAGAACTTGGTTTGTACATTATGAAACTATCAAAACTAAAGTTTATGATGGTTTTTAAAAACGTAGGTACATCTTGGAAGCCGAATGATGATCATGCTCAATGAAGAACCGAACACGATCAAGATACAAGCTTCTGCACATCGTTTCGTTGTTTATTTTAAATGAAGAAGTTATACATATCAAGTTGTATTGTTTTAATTTAAGAAAAGTTTTAATAATCCCATATTTTTCAATGTATTTGTGATCATAATTACATGTTTATTTTCGTAAACTACACGAAATTCGTTAAATAATAATAAGGGTCTTACACTCCGTTAAACTCAAACTTAGAAATTTTACAAAAGTTGCAAAGGAACAAGATCACAACAGTCGAATGACCATCCGATCGGACGATCATCCGATCGAACTGTCATCCGACCGAACAACCTGTTCCCTGTAGCCATCAATAATTAAACTATTTAAATCAGAACTTTGAATTATTAAACTTACACTCGAACAGTCATCCTGTGACAACCCTCACATTTACAGGTATCCGTACAATTAATTAATTCTTAATTGGTGCTTAATGACTGTGCTTGATTACAATTGTGATTAAACTGCTTACTGATTTCTGTTATGTACATACACATGCATCACCTTTCATACTGTCACTCCATTTATTATATACAAACATTAGTGACAACCATGATGCACAAAGCACAGTTAGCATAGTGAGCGGAGAACCCATAAAACATGCTGACAATACCAGCACCTATACAGACAATGCTTTTGAGGCCAGTATGAGCCAGAATTAGAATACTACACTAGTAGGGAGTGTAGGGAGGTGAGGACCATAAAACTGTGTCACTAGGTGGTAGTTATAGTGCCCGGAAGTGCCTAAAACATACTTTAAATGCAGAATTCTGCACTAAATACCAAAATTCAGCATTTAACAATGCTAGTAAAGTGCAAAAACTTGGCAAACTAGTCCTAGATATTTTCCAAAGTGTTGGGAATTTAATGTGTCACTAAAAGCATTATAAAAGACACTTTAATGGTTAATTTATCACTTTAACGGATCAACATCCAACCGAACAACCGGACTTTACCCGGAACATAAAAATATTGCCAAACACATTGTTTTTACTTTTCTGAGCAAGTTAGGGTCCCCGAACACCCTAACACACTTTATATTATAACACACCCCTTAATATTCTAACTAAGCACCTAAAATCCTAACTAGTTCCTAACTAATTAGTAACCAAGAATTACAACCCAACCCTATACCCCCCCCCCCTAATCGACAGTCACCACAAGGGTGACCCACCCTTGCTTTCTTTTGAATATTTAATTGATATTGTTGGTCATTTAGAGACATATTACATGGTGGATCATGAGAATACTTGGATTATAAATTAACTTGAAGGTTAACCACTCTCTTTCATCATAAACACCCAACATCAACAAAGCTCTATCTCCCTCCTTCCCCCATTCACGGCCGCCACCCTCCTCCACCATATCACCACCATCAACTTTCTTACAAGCCATTTTCCATACAACCAAAGGTGCAAGAGGTCATACAAGTAAGCTTGGTGCACTCGGAAGCTCAAGGACCACTCTAGTTTTCTTTTATCCACCACTTTTACGCTTTGAAACTTCCCTAGCCTTGTGCTAGTAGTACGTGCTTCAAATCTTCATCTTGTTCTTATTTTTGGTGGTTAATAGTTGATTGAATGCTAAAATATTAAGAAACACTAAAGAACTTAAACTAATCTTGAACATAAAGAATGGAGAGTGGATAAAGAGAAGATGTATGGTTAAATAATGTTGTAATCATGTTGATCTTGTGTTGTTATGCTTAATACATGTTGTTTGTTAGTAGAAGTAAGATGGTTCATCACCTAGACTTGCTGGATCATGTTTAAGAGCATGAACTAGTAAGATGTTAAGGTTAAAAATATGAAGGATGATGAAACCATCCACACATGAACTTGAACTTGAATAACTATAAGTTTTCTTGAAAAATAAAGTTATAAACTTGTAGATCTAAAGATCTATGAGTGGGTTTTCGGAAGAACCAAGTAAAAAATACTAGTTTTGTTAAAAACCAGATCTTGTATGAACAAAAATCATTTTTAGTAAGTAAACAAGTGTGTGAACACTTGTGTAACAAGAAAATTCCACAAAGAAATATTTTTGGAAAATATGAATAGAAGTTGTGAAAATACACATTCTTTAAAAATAAAGTTTTTAAGAAACTAATCATATTTTTAAAGATAACAAGACCTACTAAATATGTTGGTAATTTACTACATATTTTTACAAACTTTCAAGTTCACAAGTTTAGGGTTCATGTTTATTTTATGTCAAGATTGATTAGAAATTGTATGTTCTTGGATCAATGATTGTTTGAATAAATTTTGAAAAGAAAATGATACGCTAGTAGGCGTGGACGCCTCCATTTACAAAGGAAACTCTGGCGAAATTTTTCTAGAATTTCAACACTTGGAAATATTTTTCTAACAAGCGTTTACAATTATATTTTTAACTTGGTTTTCAAAATAAACTTCGCCATGATTTTTATTACAAAATACCAAGTGCCGGAGGATGATTTTCGTAAATAAAACTTGTTAAATATATATTTAGAATATATGTTTTATACTAAAACGCTTGTGTGATTGTTTGTTTATTATGTGAACTAGATATATTATTTTTAGGGTAAAAATAATATAACTAGAAAATACTGTAAAATTACGACTCCAAAATAATACCAACGCTCTCACCAAATAAATATTTAAGTTACACAAGTATTATTGTTACAACGCGAACTTTAAAACGTAACTTATGTATATTTTAGAAAAATACTCTTATTCGTGTATTTTTGGTGAAATATTATTTTGGAAAACTTATGAAATAAAATATAATATTTTTGGGAAAAATATATATTTTGGAATTTAAAACATTTTAGACAAGTGATTAGAATATATTTTCCAAGTGAGACTTAAAAATATATTTTCGGAATTATAACGTATACATGTATAAAAACCCCCATCCTTGGGAAGGAAATACACTTATAAAATAATTAAGAAGTGTGATTACGGAATAGTTACCTAACTATTTCTCCAAAAACGGTAAACCCTAAGCCAAGGCACGGCCATCCGTCTAATAGGCATTAGTACGTGTAGGTCGTCACGCAGCAGGTTGAGTTGGAGACTTACGTTTCGGGATACGCACTTCAGTGAGTTCATGTCCCCCTTTTCTCTTAACTGTTTTCAGTTTTTATACTTCGGGGGTGGAATACATGTTACAATAATTACAGACACATTTATACATAGTATGGTTAGCTTAAGGAGGGTATACTACTTAGATCATGTGAGTGGGTAGGTGGTACTTGGGGCTATTAATCCTCATTGTAGGACCGAGGGTCATGAGTGATAGATCTATTTGGGTGTAGCGAGCCCAACTCCTGAGTCCACTGTACGGACCATGGGGTAACTTTGAGCCCGACGCAAAAATCTGCTAGGTTTGAGTCTTCCTGCTTCACTTCACACATATCATTGCCTTTGCAACCCAGTGGTGATCTCTTTTTCCTTAATTGCTACATACCAGGGATTTTCATACATACTACAAAGGTTTATACATACTCACTTTTACATGAACTCGCTCAACTTTTGTTGATTTTTCAAACTACATGTATTTCAGGAAACTAGGGGATCTGGCAAGGTATGCACTCTCGTCAAGCTGCGTAGGAATAATGATGTCATCCGAGTTTAGGAAATGTGACCTTTGCCTGGACGGGTTACAAGTCTTAAACTGTGTTTTTATTCATGTCCTTTGGTTGTGTCTTGTGAACACATTTTAAATTATGTCATATCGTAATCTGTTTTAAGTGTCGACTTTTAAACAATGTTGTCGTGTTTACTTTTAAAAACTTGATGAATGGATGAACATCATATGTTTTATTTCATATAGCATGGTTATGATATTTGCTATGGTATTAAGAAGTCACACCAAATAAACCCACGCTTCCGCAAAGCCAGGGTGTGACAGCTTGGTATCAGAGCATCGATCAAAGCGAACTAGGATTCTTTCTCGAGTCTAGAGTATGATCACTAGGGCTCTCACGAAAACATTTTTACATTGCATACGCTAAAACGTCCAGATCCAGGATACAAAACATTTTTACAAATAAAAGGAACAAATACACATTTCAAAATTTATGTTTATAATTCAGTCTTAGAGACTGAGGGAGGATCAGTCTTAAAGACTGAGGGAGGATCAGTCTTAGAGACCGAGGGAGGATTAGTCTTAGAGACTGAGGGAGGATTGGTCATAGAGACCAGGGATTTAGTCTTAGAGACTGGGAGGTTGGTCTTAGAGACCAGGGAGTTAGTCTGAGAGGCTAGGAAGTTCAGTCTGAGAGGCTGGGAGGGTAGTCTAGGAGACTAGGATGATTACTTGTTTGCTTTATTATGGCTAACATGTTTATTTGACTTTATGATTGATATATGTGCATATATGTGATTGTGTTACAGACGTCATGGTTTCAACGTCAGACACTGGAGTATCGGACACACTAGACCCCATGGCGATCGTGTCAGATGACGAGATTCCGTCAGAGCGAGAGGTCTACACATCAGACACCACCAGCACTGACGACGATGATTTCCAGCCGTTCGCGCTGCCTGATGTCGGAGTTGAGCCTGCTGATGGCATTCCTGCCAGGGATCTACCTCTTGCGGTGATCCCTGCTCCCATTCCGCTTGCTGTTTTCCCTGTGATAGATATGCCACTCGATGCCGTATCTGATGATGACATCGATCTGTTTGAGGAGGATCCGCCTGAGGCTGACTATGAAGGCGGGGCCCCTATTGATGCTGACGTTATTCTTCCCATTGCTGAGGCCCCTATAGAGGAGCTTCCTGTTGGTTCACCTGTCCCGGACTCATTGGAGTCTGTGGCATATGCATCTTTGCACGACCATGGTGTGCAGCCTCACTCTTCTGACCCTGACATGGCGATGTCAGCTGCACCCGGTCCATTGCACGAGTTCGAGTTTGACCACGAGGTCGATGACGCTTTTGAGCCGGTCTTTCCCCCTGATTTCGATCCGGACCACGATATTGAGTTTATTCACATGGATCAGCCCCTAGAGGCGCCCGTAGATCCTATTGACCCTTTGCTTGACATCCCTGCTGATTTTGATATGGATCTTGTTGACCCGGAGCCTGCTATGGCCCCAGAGCCTGTAGTTGCTCCTGACCCTGCATTAGAGCATGACCCTGTCCATGATGATGCACCAGCCGTTGCACCTCTTGTTGGTGATATACCCGTTGCTGATCTTCCCGCTGTTGCTCCACCTTTGATAGATGATCCTGTTGTTGATGCACCATTTCCCGATCCCGTGCCGGTACTGTTTGACCGCGCACCTTTTGCTACTCATATAGATCCACGTTACGCCGACACCCGTAACGGGTGGATCGATGACGATGATGATTACCCACCATTTGTGTTACCTGTTACACCTCCAGTAGCACCTGTTCCTGTACCCACTGATATTCCACTATCCCACCCACACGCGACCGATGTCCATCGTACCGATCTTCCGATTACCTTTCTCTAGAACATCCCTCCACCACGCCTTGGGGAGGGTTCATCGCGACAGCCTTTTGGTCATGTACCTTTCATGTCAGGAGGCGGCCAATTTATACCACAGATTACTCATCCTACTTTTGTTCCACCTATATCGACGTCTGATCCGGTCATGTTACAGTTTCCTCATGTTGCGCCACCTATAGCACCATCTTTCATTCCATCTAGCGAGCCATTTTTATGGACTACGCCCCCTATCATGCCAATGTCTGATCCGTACCACCCGTACCATGTTAGGTACTCTATGGAGGACATCCTCACTTCCTTGATGATACAGTAGGATGCATTGATGCGTCGTATTCAGGATTTGGAGAGAGCTCCACGTCCATCTTGTCATTGTCAGACCCCATTTGCAGCACCACACACTCCTCGTCAACTTTCCCCCGATTCAGACGCTCGCTTTTGGACTTCTGAGCAGCAGATAGCATATTTGCTGCGCGCCTATCGTGCCTTAGAGGAGGACTGGTTACACATGCGTCGCTTGCTTTTCTCTCATTTTCCTCCTCCTCCTCCACCGCCATCAGCATAGGCATTTTTGGTTTTATGTAGGTCGATCTTTTGGTGAGATGGTCGCTATTGAGCCAGCTTACGAAGCCTTTTGAGAGATCACACTTTTGTATATGATAGTTGTAGTTTGACTTGTATTTTTTAGGGTGATGTGACCCATTGATATCATTTGGATGTATGATGTACTATAAAACTTGTAAAAACAATATGGTGGTCGTGATCAATGAAGCTCAATGGCAACGTTCTCACTACATGCTTTGTTGAGTTATATGTTTTAATTTATAACATGAGATGTTATGTGCTTGATGGAGGTTACTGTATATGTATATTTATTGTACTTACTATGACCTGACCAACATGATGATCTTTTAGAAGATGCCTCCAAGACGCGATGTACGCATGCCTACTAACGAGGCGGAACTCCAGGGGATAATTACCGCAGCTATAGCACAATATGCATCCTCCCAAGCAGGAACAAGCGGGAGTATTTCGAACAACAACGGCAACAATAATCCACCCCATGGGTGCACCTACAAGCAATTCCTCGACTGTAAGCCCGTGACTTTCAACGGCACTGGGGGTGCTGTTGCGTTTGTTAGGTGGGCTGAGAAGACAGATTCTGTTCTAAGAATGAGCAAATGCGCTCCCGAGCAACAAGTGACCTACATCTCAGGGCTATTTCTGGATGGAGCCCTATCGTGGTGGAATCTGCAAGTGCAAACTTTAGGAGAAGCTGTTGTTTATGCGTTAACATGGGCTGAGTTAAAAGAGTTGATGAGGAAGAAGTACTGCTCGCGTGCTGAAATACAGAAGTTAGAGACTGAGTTCTGGCATCTGAGAATGGATGGTCCCAAGATTACGGAATATGTTCAAAGGTTTCATGATTTATCTCATGTAGTACCATATATGGTCACGCCCGAGTTTAAATGTGTTGAGAGATTCATCTGGGGATTGGCACCCCAAATAATGAGTATGGTTACCACGTCCAAACCTGCAACGATCACGGAAGCCATCAACCTAAGTGTGGCGCTTACTGAAGAGGCCATTAGGTTGAACAAGTTCTCAGTTTCTGAACCAAAGAAAAAGGAAACACATGTTGAATCGTCTGGTGAAAACAAACGGAAATTTTCCAACTTCAAACAAGGTATCACAAGTGTGAGCAAGAAGGGTGAGTTGAGCACACGGGCTAGGGCCGAAACCGGTGTTGAAAGCAGAGGAAAAGTTTATATGGGCACTCTGCCCAGGTGTGATACATGCCAGCGCCATCATTTTGGCCAGTGCGGATTGAGAAAATGCGAGTCATGTGGGAGGAACGGCCACTCGAAGGATACGTGTTGGGCCGGAACTGGTACTGGGCGTGGTGGTAATCGAGGTTATGGAAATGGTAATGGAAATCGGCCGCAAGGGAATAATGGAGGAAATGGAAATCGTGGGAATTTTGCAAACCAAGCTGGGAGTGGAAATCGCAACCAAAACAACGCTCAAGGTGGAAATGGGAATGGAAATGGTCGTGGACCCGGTTGTTTCAATTGTGGAGATATTGGGCACTTTAAGAGGGAATGCCCAAAACTGAATCAAGCCCGTGGGAGAGTATTCAACATCGGTGCAAGGGAAGCTCGCCAGGATCCAAACGTTGTCACCGGTACGTTCCCTATAAGCCAACGCTTTTCATCTGTTCTGTTTGATACTGGTGCCGATTATAGTTTCGTATCATTAGAATTTAAGAATATACTTGGGTTGACACCGAGTAAGTTAGACGTTCCGTACTCGATCGAATTGGCGAATGGGAAACTAGTTGAAACGGGTGAAGTCATTAGAGGATGCGTGATAGAACTGGGAGGGCACGAATTTACGCTAGACCTACTACCAGTCGAGTTGGGAAGCTTCGATGTGGTAGTGGGGATGGATTGGTTATCAAGCAATAAGGCCGAGATTGTTTGCCACGAGAAGACCATCCGCATCCCAATGACGGATGAAGAAACAATCATAGTGCACGGAGAGAAGCGTGATACGCCGCTGAGGATTATTAGCTATCTGAAAGCTAGAAAGTGTTTACAGAAGGGATGTGTTGCATTCTTAGCACACATCGTGGATAAAGAAGCTACTGAGCCAAAGATCGAAGACATTCCCATCGTAAAAGAATATCCTGAGGTCTTTCCAGAAGACTTGCCAGGATTACCGCCGCAGTGACAAGTCGAGTTCCACATAGACTTGGTCCCAGGTGTCGCGCCTGTAGCAAAGGCACCCTATAGACTTGCGCCTTCGAATATGCAGGAGTTGTCGACACAACTCCAGGAGCTGTTAGACAAAGGATGCATCAGGCCAAGCTTCTCACCTTGGGGAGCTCCAGTTCAGTTCGTCAAGAAGAAGGATGGTAGTTTTCGTATGTGTGTAGACTACCGCGAGCTTAATAAGTTGACTATCAAGAACAGATATCCTTTGCCAAGGATTGATGACCTGTTCGATCAGTTGCAAGGTTCGAGCTTTTATTCAAAGATCGACATTCGATCAGGATATCATCAACAAAGGATACAAGAGGAAAGTATCCCGAAGACGGCCTTTAGGACTCGTTATGGACATTACGAGTTCCTGGTTATGCCGTTTGGATTAATAACACACCGGCAGTTTTCATGGATCTAATGAACAGAGTCTGCAAGCCGTGCTTGGATAAGTTTGTAATCGTGTTTATTGACGACATTTTGATCTACTCGAAGACGAAGGGCGAGCACGGACAACACTTAAGAGCTATTCTAGTGCTACTTAAAAAGGAAAAGTTATACGCTAAGTTCTCAAAGTGCGAGTTCTGGCTGTGTGAAGTCCAATTTCTTGGACATGTGGTTAATGGAAATGGAATCCATGTGGATCCAACAAAGATCGAGGCGATCAAGAATTGGGAGACTCCAAAGACGCCAACCGAGATTCGACAGTTCTTAGGTTTGGCTGGTTATTATCGAAGGTTCATTGAGGATTTCTCTAAAATCGCTCAACCTCTGACCGCGCTCACACAGAAAGACAAGAAGTTTGATTGGGGTGACAAGAAAGAAGAAGCGTTTCAGTTGTTGAAAAACAAACTTTGTGACGCATCGATCTTATCGCTACCCGAAGGAACGGACGACTTCGTGGTATATTGTGACGCTTCGCGTCAAGGTTTGGGTTGCGTGCTGATGCAGTGCCAGAAGGTTATAGCATATGCGTCACGCCAGTTGAAGATTCACGAGAAAAATTATACTACGCATGACTTGGAGTTAGGCGCGGTGGTATTTGCATTGAAGATCTGGCGACATTATTTGTATGGTACGAGATGTACAATCTTCACTTATCACAAGAGCTTAGAGCACATATTTGATCAGAAAGAGCTAAACATGAGGCAGAGACGCTGGGTAGAGCTGTTGAACGATTATGATTGTGAGATCAAGTATCACCCAGGGAAGGCGAATGTGGTCGCTGATGCCCTGAGTTGAAAAGAAAGGATTAAGCCCATAAGGGTTAGGGCTTTGGAAATGATTGTCCAGACAGACCTCTCTTCGCGCATTCATGCCGCGCAGAGAGAAGCTTTGAAAGAAAGGAACATTGAGAATGAGTATCTCCGTGGGATGGAGAAGCAGTTGGTACCAAACGAGGAAGGAACTTTATGCTTCATGAAACGAATTTGGGTTCCTCTATTTGGTGGTTTGAGGAAGGTTGTTTTTGATGAAGCTCACAAATCTCGGTACTTAATTCATCCCGGTGCGGATAAGATGTACCAAGACCTCAAGGATTTCTACTGGTGGCCTAGGATGAAAGGCGATGTTGCAGTATATGTTAGCAAATATTTAACGTGCGCCAAGGTAAAGGCCGAATACCAAAAGCCTTCAGGACTTCTGCAACAACCTGAAATACCCAAATGGAAATTGGAGCTAATCTCAATGGATTTCATAACGAAATTGCCAAAGACGCCCAAGGGCCACGATACAATTTGGGTGATAGTAGACCGTCTAACCAAGTCTGCGCACTTCCTGCCAATCAAGGAGAAGGACAACACTAGTAAACTTGCTGAAATATACATGCGAGAGATTGTTGCACGTCATGGAGTGCTTCTCTCAATCATCTCAGATAGGGATGGAAGATTTGTATCAAGGATTTGGCAATCCATCCAAGAAGCTTTTGGCTCACAGTTGAATCTAAGTACCGCATTTCACCCACAAACTGATGGCCAAAGTGAACGAACTATTCAGACTTTGGAAGATATGCTGAGAGCGTGTGTAATGGACCTAGGTGGTAGCTAGGACAACCATTTACCATTGGTTGAATTCTCGTACAACAACAGCTACCACACAAGCATTGGAGCCGCACCATTTGAAGCTCTTTATGGACACAAGTGTCGATCACCACTGTGCTGGGCTGATGCAGGTGATAGACAGCTTGTTGGTCCCGAAATAGTGCAAGTGACGACAGACAAGATTGCACAGATCCGAGAGCACATCAAGGCGGCTCATGACAGACAGAAAGGCTATGCAAAGCAAAGGAGGAAACCTTTGGAGTTTCAAGTTGGGGATATGGTTTTGTTGAAGGTTTCACCCTGGAAGGGTGTGACACGCTTTGGGAAGCGTGGGAAGTTGAATCCACGTTACATTGGCCCATTCAGAATCCTACAAAGGATTGGGCTTGTAGCATACCAGTTGGACCTGCCTGCTGAACTTAATGGCGTGCATGATACATTCCATGTATCAAACCTGCAAAAGAGTCCAACACAAGAGTCCATGATCATTCCTGCGAACGAAGTTCATATCGACGACACGCTCCACTTCACTGAAGAACCCATTGAGGTTACGGATTGGAAAGTTAACAAAACACGCAGGAGTAGTGTCAAACTCGTCAAAGTTTGATGGAATGCAAGACACGGGCCAGAATTCACGTCGGAACGTGAGGATCGCATGAAGGAGAAATACCCCCATTTATTTCCCCAGACCCCTGCAACAAGAAGCAGAGCCTAAAATTTCGGGACGAAATTTTCTTAACGGGGGGAGAATGTAACAACCCTCACATTTACAGGTATCCGTACAATTAATTAATTCTTAATTGGTGCTTAATGATTGTGCTTGATTACAACTGTGATTAAACTGCTTACTGATTTCTGTTAGTACCTACACATGCATCACCTTTCATACTGTCACTCCATTAATTATATACAAACATTAGTGACAACCATGATGCACAAAGCACAGTTAGCACAGTGAGCGGATAACCCAGAAAACATGCTGACAATACCAGCACCTATACACACAATGCTTTTGAGGCCAGTATGAGCCAGAATTAGAATACTACACTAGCAGGGAGTGTAGGGAGGTAAGGACCATAAAACTGCGTCTCTAGGTGGTAGTTATAGTGCCCGGAAATGCCTAAAACATACTTTAAATGCAGAATTCTGCACTAAATACCAAAATTCAGCATTTAACAATGCTAGTAAAGTGCAAAAACTTGGCAAACTCGTCCTAGATATTTTCCAAAGTGTTGGGAATTTAATGTGTCACTAAAAGCATTATAAAAGACACTTTAAAGATTAATTTATCACTTTAATGGATCAACATCCAACCAAACAACCGGACTTTACCCGGAACATAAAAATATTGCCAAACACATTGTTTTTACTTTTCTGGGCTAGTTAGGGTCCCCGAACACCCTAACACACTTTATATTATAACACACCCCTTAATATTCTAACTAAGCACCTAAAATCCTAACTAGTTCCTAACTAATTAGTAACCAAGAATTACAACCCAACCCTATACCCCCCCCCCTAATCGACGGTCACCACAAGGGTGACCCACCCTTTCTTTCTTTTGAATATTTAATTGATATTGTTGGTCATTTAGAGACATATTACATGGTCGATCATGAAAATACTTGGATTATAAATTAACTTAAAGGTTAACCATTCTCTTTCATCATAAACACCCAACATCAACAACGCTCTCTCTCCCTCCTTCCCCCATTCACGGCCGCCACCCTCCTCCACCATATCACCACCATCAACTTTCTTACAAGCCATTTTCCATACAACCAAAGGTGCAAGAGGTCATACAAGTAAACTTGGTGTACTCGGAAGCTCAAGGACCACTCTAGTTTTCTTTTATCCACCACTTTTACGCTTTGAAACTTCCCTAGCCTTGTGCTAGTAGTAAGTGCTTCAAATCTTCATCTTGTTCTTATTTTTGGTGGTTAATAGTTGATTGAATGGTAAAATATTAAGAAACACTAAAGAACTTAAACTAATCTTGAACATAAAGAATGGAGAGTGGATAAAGAGAAGATGTATGGTTAAATAATGTTGTAATCATGTTGATCTTGTGTTGTTATGCTTAATACATGTTGTTTGTTAGTAGAAGTAAGATGGTTCATCACCTAGACTTGCTAGATCATGTTTAAGAGCATGAACTAGTAAGATGTTATGGTTAAAAATATGAAGGATGATGAAACCATCCACACATGAACTTGAACTTGAATAACTAAAAGTTTTCTTGAAAAATAAAGTTATAAACTTGTAGATCTAAAGATCTATGAGTGGGTTTTCGGAAGAACCAAGTGAAAAATACTAGTTTTGTTAAAAACCGGATCTTGTATGAACAAAAATCATTTTTAGTAAGTAAACAAGTGTGTGAACACTTGTGTAACAAGAAAATTCCACAAAGAAATATTTTTGGAAAATATGACTAGAAGTTGTGAAAATACACATTCTTTAAAAATAAAGTTTTTAAGTAACTAATCATATTTTTAAAGATAACAAGACCTACTAAATATGTTGGTAATTTACTACATATTTTTACAAACTTTCAAGTTCACAAGTTTAGGGTTAATGTTTATTTTATGTCAAGATTGATTAGAAATTGTATGTTGTTGGATCAATGATTGTTTGAGTAAATTTTGAAAATAAAATGATACGCTAGTAAGCGTGGACGTCTCCATTTACAAAAGAAACTCTGGAGAAATTTTTCTAGAATTTCAACACTTAGAAATATTTTTCTAACAAGCGTTTACAAATATATTTTTAACTTGGTTTTCAAAATAAACTTCGCCATGATTTTTATTACAAAATACCAAGTGCCGGAGGATGATTTTCGTAAATAAAACTTGTTAAATATATATTTAGAATATATATTTTATACTAAAACGCTTGTGTGATTGTTTGTTTATTATGTGAACTAGATATATTATTTTTAGGGTAAAAATAATATAACTTGAAAATAATGTGAAATTACGACTCCAAAATAATACCAACGCTCTCACCAAATAAATATTTAAGTTACACAAGTATTATTGTTACAACGCGAACTTTAAAACGTAACTTATGTATATTTTAGAAAAATACTCTTATTCGTGTATTTTTGGTGAAATATTATTTTGGAAAACTTATGAAATAAAATATAATATTTTTGGGAAAAATATATATTTTGGAATTTAAAACATTTTAGGCAAGTGATTAGAATATATTTTCCAAGTGAGACTTAAAAATATATTTTCGGACTTATAACGTATACATGTATAAAAACCCCCATCCTTGGGAAGGAAATACACTTATAAAATAATTAAGAAGTGTGATTACGGAATAGTTACCTAACTATTTCTCCAAAAACGATAAACCCTAAGCCAAGGCACGGCCATCCGTCTAATAGGCATTAGTACGTGTAGGTCGTCACGCAGCAGGTTGAGTTGGAGACTTACGTTTCGGGATACGCACTTCAGTGAGTTCATGTCCCCCTTTTCTCTTAACTGTTTTCAGTTTTTATACTTCGGGGGTGGAATACATGTTACAATAATTACAGACACATTTATACATGGTATGGTTAGCTTAAGGAGGGTATACTACTTAGATCATGTGAATGGGTAGGTGTTATTTGGGGCCATTAATCCACATTGTAAGACTGAGGGTCATGAGTGATAGATCTATTTGGGTGTAGCGATCCCAAATCCTGAGTCCACTGTACGGACCATGGGGTAACTTTGAGCCCGACGCAAAAATCTGCTAGGTTTGAGTCTTTCTGCATCACTTCACACATATCATTGGCTTTGCAACCCAGTGGTGATCTCTTTTTCCTTAATTGCTACATACCAGGGATTTTCATACATACTACAAAGGTTTATACATACTCACTTTTACATGAACTCGCACAACTTTTGTTGATTTTTCAAACTACATGTATTTCAGGAAACTAGGGGATCTGGCAAGGTATGCACTCTCGTCAAGCTGCGTAGGAATAATGATGTCATCCGAGTTTAGGAAATATGACCTTTGCCTGGACGGGTTACAAGTCTTAAACTGTGTTTTTATTCATGTCCTTTGGTTGTGTCTTGTGAACACATTTAAATTATGTCATATCGTAATCTGTTTTAAGTGTCGACTTTTAAACAATGTTGTCGTGTTTACTTTTAAAAACTTGATGAATGGATGAACATCATATGTTTTATTTCATATAGCATGGTTACGATATTTGCTATGGTATTAAAAAGTCACACCAAATAAACCCACACTTCCTCAAAGCCAGGGTGTGACAGCTTTGTATAAGAGCATCGATCATAGCGAACTAGGATTCTTTCTCGAGTCTAGACTATGATAACTAGGGCTCTCACGAAAATTTTTTTACATTGCATACGCTAAAACGTCCAGATCCAGGATACAAAACATTTTTACAAATAAAAGGCACAAATACACATTTCAAAATTTATGTTTATAATTCAGTCTTAGAGACTGAGGGAGGATTGGTCATAGAGACCAGGGATTTAGTCTTAGAGACTGGGAGGTTGGTCTTAGAGACTAGGGAGTTAGTCTGAGAGGCTAGGAAGTTCAGTCTGAGAGGCTGGGATGGTAGTCTAGGAGACTAGGATGATTACTTGTTTGCTTAATTATGGCTTACATGTTTATTTGACTTTATGATTGATATATGTGCATATATGTGATTGTGTTACAGACGTCATGGTTTCATCGTCAGACACTGGAGTATCGGACACACTAGACCCCATGGCGATCGTGTCAGATGACGAGATTCCGTCAGAGCGAGAGGTCTACACATCAGGCACCACCAGCTCTGACGACGATGATTTCCAGCCGTTCGCGCTGCCTGATGTCAGAGTTGAGCCTGCTGATGGCATTACTGCCGGGGATCTACCTCTTGCGGTGATCCCTGCTCCCATTCCGCTTGTTGTTTTCCCTGTGATAGATATGCCACTCGATGCCATATCTGATGACGACATCGATCTGTTTGAGGAGGATCTGCCTGAGGCTGACTATGAAGGCGGGGCCCCTATTGATGCTGACGTTATTCTTCCCATTGCTGAGGCCCCTATAGAGGAGCTTCCTGTTGGTTCACCTGTCCCGGACTCATTGGAGTCTGTGGCATATGCATCTTTGCACGAACATGGTCTGCAGCCTCACTCTTCTGACCCTGACATGGCGATGTCAGCTGCACCCGGTCCATCGCACGAGTTCGAGTTTGACCACGAGGTCGATGACGCTTTTGAGCCGGTCTTTCCCCCTGATTTCGATCCGGACAACGATATTGAGTTTATTCACATGGATCAGCCCCTAGAGGCGCCCGTAGATCCTATTGACCCTTTGCTTGACATCCCTGCTGATTTTGATATGGATCTTGTTGACCCGGAGCCTGCTGTGGCCCCAGAGCCTGTAGTTGCTCCCGACCCTGCATTAGAGCATGACCCTATCCATGATGATGCACCAGCCGTTGCCCCTCTTGTTAGTGATATACCCGTTGTTGATCTTCCCGCTGTTGCTCCACCCTTGATAGATGATCATGTTGTTGATGCACCATTTCCCGATCCTGTGCCGGTACTGTTTGACCGCGCACCTTTTGCTACTCATATAGATCCACGTTACGCCGACACCCGTAACGGGTGGATCGATGACGATGATGATTACCCACCATTTGTGTTACCTGTTACACCTCCAGTAGCACCTGTTCCTGTACCCACTGATATTCCACTATCCCACCCACACGCGACCGATGTCCATCGTACCGATCTTCCGATTACCTTTCTCCAGGACATCCCTCCACCACGCCCGGGGGAGGGTTCATCGCGATAGCCTTTTGGTCACGTACCTTTCATGTGAGGAGGCGGCTAGTTTATACCACAGATTTCTCATCCTACTTTTGTTCCACCTATATCGTCGTCTGATCCGGTCATGTCACAGTTTCCTCATGTTGCGCCACCTACAGCACCATCTTTCATTCCATCTAGCGAGCCATTTTTATGGACTACGCCCCCTATCATGCCACTGTCTGATCCGTACCACCCGTACCATGTTGGGTACTCTACGGAGGACATCCTCACTTCCTTGATGATACAGCAGGATGCATTGACGCGTCGTATTCAGGATTTGGAGAGAGCTCCACGTCCATCTTGTCATTGTCAGACCCCATTTACAGCACCACACACTCCTCGTCCACTTTCCCCCGATTCAGACGCTCGCTTTTGGACTTCTGAGCAGCAGATAGCGCCTATCATGCCTTAGAGGAGGACTGGTTACACATGCGTCGCTTGGTTTTCTCTCATTTTCCTCCTCCACCGCCATCAGCATAGGCATTTTTGGTTTTATGCAGGTCAATCTTTTGATGAGAAGGTCGCTATTGAGCCAGCTTACGAAGCATTTTGAGAGATCACACTTTTGTATATGATAGTTGTAGTTTGACTTGTATTTTTGAGGGTGATGTGACCCATTGATATCATTTGGATGTATGATGTACTATAAAAGTTGTAAAAACAATATGGTGGTTGTGATCAATGAAGCTCAATGGCAACGTTCTCACTACATGCTTTGTTGAGTTATATGTTTTAATTTATAACATGAGATGTTATGTGCTTGATGGATGTTACTGTATATGTATATTTATTATACTTACTATAACCTGACCAACATGATGATCTTTTAGAAGATACCTCCAAGATGCGATGTACGCATGCCTACTAACGAGGCGGAACTCCAGGAGATAATTGCCGCAGCTATAGCACAATATGCATCCTCCCAAGCAGGAACAAGCGGGAGTATTTCGAACAACAACGACAACAATAATCCACCCCATGGGTGCACCTACAAGCAATTCCTCGACTGTAAGCCCGTGACTTTCAACGGCACTGGGGGTGCTGTTGCATTTGTTAGGTGGGCTGAGAAGACAGATTCTGTTCTAAGAATGAGCAAATGCACTCCCGAGCAACAAGTGACCTACATCTCAGGGCTATTTCTGGATGGAGCCCTCTCGTGGTGGAATCTGCAAGTGCAAACTTTAGGAGAAGTTGTTGTTTATGCGTTAACATGGGCTGAGTTAAAAGAGTTGATGAGGAAGAAGTACTGCTCGTGTGCTGAAATACAGAAGTTAGAGACTGAGTTCTGGCATCTGAGAATGGATGGTCCCAAGATTGCGGAATATGTTCAAAGGTTTCATGATTTATCTCATGTAGTACCGCCCGAGTTTAAACATGTTGAGAGATTCATCTGGGGATTGGCACCCCAAATAATGAGTATGGTTACCACGTCCAAACCTGCAACGATCACGGAAGCCATCGACCTAAGTGTGGCGCTTACTGAAGAGGCCATTAGGTTGAACAAGTTCTCAGTTTCTGAACCAAAGAAAAAGGAAACACATGTTGAATCGTCTGGTGAAAACAAACGGAAATTTTCCAACTTCAAACAAGGTATAACAAGTGTGAGCAAGAAGGGTGAGTTGAGCACACCGGCTAGGGCCAAAACCGGTGTTGAAAGCAGAGGAAAAGGTTATATGGGCACTCTGCCCAGGTGTGATACATGCCAGTGCCATCATTCTGGCCAGTGCGGATTTAGAAAATGCGAGTCATGTGGGAGGAACGGCCACTCGAAGGATACGTGTTGGGCCGGAACTGGTACTGGGCGTGGTGATAATCGAGGTTATGGAAATGGTAACGGAAATCGCCCGCAAGGGAATAATGGAGGAAATGGAAATCGTGGGAATTTTGCAAACCAAGCTGGGAGTGGAAATCGCAACCAAAACAACGCTCAAGGTGGAAATGGGAATGGAAATGGTCGTGGACCCGGTTGTTTCAATTGTGGAGATGTTGGGCACTTTAAGACGGAATTCCCAAAACTAAATCAAGCCCGTGGGAGAGTATTCAACATCGGCGCAAGGGAAGCTCGCCAGGATCCAAACGTTGTCACCGGTACGTTCCCTATAAGCCAATGCTTTGCATCTGTTCTGTTTGATACTGGTGCCGATTATAGTTTCGTATCATTAGAATTTAAGAATATACTTGGGTTGACACCTAGTAAGTTAGACGTTCCGTACTCGATCGAATTGGCGAATGGGAAACTAGTTGAAACGGGTGAAGTCATTAGAGGATGCGTGATAGAACTGGGAGGGCACGAATTTACGCTAGACCTACTACCAGTCGAGTTGGAAAGCTTCGACGTGGTAGTGGGGATGGATTGGTTATCAAGCAACAAGGCTGAGATTGTTTGACACGAGAAGACCATCCGCATCCCAATGACGGATGAAGAAACAATCATAGTGCACGGAGAGAAGAGTGATACGCCGCTGAGGATTATTAGCTGTCTGAAAGCTAGAAAGTGTTTACAGAAGGGATGTGTTGCATTCTTAGCACACATCGTGGATAAAGAAGCTACTGAGCCAAAGATCGAAGACATTCCAGTCGTAAAAGAATATCCTGAGGTCTTTCCAGAAGACTTTCCAGGATTACCGCCGCAGCGACAAGTCGAGTTCCACATTGACTTGGTCCCGGGTGTCGTGCCTGTAGCAAAGGCACCCTATAGACTTGCGCCTTCGAAAATGTAGGAGTTATCGACACAACTCCAGGAGCTGTTAGACAAAGGATCCATCAGGCCAAGCTTCTCACCTTGGGGAGCTCCAGTTCTGTTCGTCAAGAAGAAGGATGGTAGTTTTCATATGTGTATAGACTACCGGGAACTTAATAAGTTGACTATCAAGAACAGATATCCTTTGCCAAGGATTGATGACCTGTTCGATCAGTTGCAAGGTTCGAGCTTTTATTCAAAGATCGACCTTCGATCAGGATATCATCAACTAAGGATACAAGAGGAAAGTATCCCGAAGACGGCCTTTAGGACTTGTTGTGGACATTACGAGTTCCTGGTTATGTCGTTTGGATTGACAAACGCACCGGTAGTTTTAATGGATCTAATGAACAAAGTCTGTAAGCCGTGCTTGGATAAGTTTGTGATTGTGTTTATTGACGACATTCTGATCTACTCGAAGACGAAGGGCGAGCACGAACACCACTTAAGAGCTATTCTAGAGCTACTTAAAAAGGAAAAGTTATACGCTAAGTTCTCAAAGTGCGAGTTCTGGCTGCGTAAAGTCCAATTTCTTGGGCATGTGGTTAATGGAAATGGAATCCATGTGGATCCAACAAAGATCGAGGCGATCAAGAATTGGGAGACTCCAAAGACGCCAACCGAGATTCGACAGTTCTTAGGTTTGGCTGGTTATTATCGAAGGTTCATTGAGGATTTCTCTAAAATCGCTCAACCTCTGACCGCGCTCACACAGAAAGACAAGAAGTTTGATTGGGGTGACAAGCAAGAAGAAGCGTTTCAGTTGTTGAAAAACAAACTTTGTGACGCACCGATCTTATCGCTACCCGAAGGAACGGACGACTTCGTGGTATATTGTGACGCTTCGCGTCAAGGTTTGGGTTGCGTGCTGATGCAGCGCCAGAAGGTTATAGCATATGCGTCACGCCAGTTGAAGATTCACGAGAAAAATTATACTACGCATGACTTGGAGTTAGGCGCGGTGGTATTTGCGTTGAAGATCTGGCGACATTATTTGTATGGTACGAGATGTACAATCTTCACTGATCACAAGAGCTTAGAGCACATATTTGATCAGAAAGAGCTAAACATGAGGCAGAGACGCTGGGTAGAGCTGTTGAACGATTATGATTGCGAGATCAAGTATCACCCAGGGAAGGCGAATATGGTCGCTGATGCCCTGAGTCGAAAAGAAAGGATTAAGCCCATAAGGGTTAGGGCTTTGGAAATGATTGTCCAGACAGACCTTTCTTTGCGCATTCGTGCCGCGCAGAGAGAAGCTTTGAAAGAAAGGAACATTGAGAATGAGAATCTCCGTGGGATGGAGAAGCAGTTGATACCAAACGAGGAAGGAACTTTATGCTTCATGAAATGAATTTGGGTTCCTCTGTTTGGTGGTTTGAGGAAGGATGTTTTTTATGAAGCTCACAAATCTCGGTACTCAATTCATCCCGGTGCGGATAAGATGTACCAAGACCTCAAGGATTTCTACTGGTGGACTAGGATGATGTCACACCCCAATATTTACACGTTTGACCGATGGGCCCGGTGGGGGAGTATCGTGACGTGGTTGGCAACATTACAGTCAAACAACACAATATTTAAATGCACAGCGGAAGCAAATGAAAGATATATTTCAACCGAATATAATTGTAATATCAAGTATCACAACAGTCGAAAGTTTATCCACGGGTGGATCAAAATAAAAAGAAACAATAGTTCAACAGACTTTAGGCATCTTAAGATTGCGAGACTCTTTATTGATGCTAGGAGTAGCCAGCCTATTACGAGTAGTACCTGCACTTAATCTTTTTGAGAAAATACGTCAGTTTACACTGGAAAATACAATTTAACTAACTCATTTTAAAAATGGTTAAAATTGATTTGAATGCACGTGGCACCAACTTTTTATAACTTGGGATAATTATTTAAATATATAAACTTGTAAAAGAATTACATGTTCCTTATGCGTTCAGTAGCCTGGTCCGTGCCGGGTTAAAGATCAATAGACACACCACATTATTTATTTTGGCACTGACGGGTGTACGCCTACACCCCGTGCTTAGGTCGTGGCCATTTCATAAAATGATGCCAAGGATATCCGGGACATGGTCATTAACCCCCCAAAAGCGTTAAGCAAACAAAACATATTTCTAAACGGGTCATCTCGATAATACTTAACCACCAAATGATTAAGGTCGAATGCCCGACCAAGCGGTATTTTATATACCGTATCCCAAGCCCGTATAAGGGAAAATAAGTTAAAAGTATTTACCTTTGCAAGTATAATTCACAAATATCAAATGCGGGTAGCTTTTACTGGTTCTCCTATTCTGGAACAAAGGTTAATAATAACCTATTAGAATCCTAACGGTCTTTAGTTAAGCTTAAGCTTAGACCGATTAGTTTTAAGGAACGATACGGTTCGAACGCGTGATTAAGCGAAGACCGGAATAGAATGTGATTTAGACCCGAAAAGTTTGAAGACTTGTCTTATATGGGTAATCTAAACACATTCTGGATTTTGAGATAAAACCGATAAAGTTTGACCCGTTTCGGCTAATTTATGCAAACTACTTACATAAACCGAACCGAACGCGCAAGAGGCGTAATGGGTAATCATTAGAGCCATATACAGATTTCCTAAGTTAATATTCCTTAAATATGTTGTGACATCAGTAAGATATCTTTTATTATGCCCGAAATGAGTTTAAACTCAAACTATGCCCCGTAGGGGTATTTTAGTCATTTATAATGTTATAAAAGAGTTTAAGTAGTAACCTGAGTTACAGGTCTGATGTAATCAGCAAAAATACTTAGTTTGATAAGTTATAACAGTAGGGTATTGCATATATGTGAAATTTATCAATTATAACCAAACTATGCACCGTAGGGGCATTTTGGTAATTTCACATAAGCCGAAAAGCTCAAAACTGAAGTCTGAGTTAAACAACTTTTGCTTACTGTTAAAATATTATAATTTACCTAAAATATCAGTAGGTATCAACCCTTTGTATGTTTAAAATAGTTTTAGTACATACTATGCGTTAAAAACGCTTAAAAAGGCGATTAGAAGCCATTTCCGGGTTCTATAAATAAAGCTGATATTTTTATTATTCCAAAAGGTCTAAAATAGTTTATTTACCATATAAGATCAGTAGCAAAAGGTTTGGGGTCAAAAGATATATAAAACTCTTTTTATAGCCCAAAAGGGCAAAACCGACAATTACCGGATCAAGCTTATAACTCTAAGTTATGCTCAGCCTAAAATTAATTAAAAATCTTCAAAAATCCCAAAATAATATATTACATCAGTGGGTAAAAAGTTTGATATCAAAAAGTAGGTTTAAATAGGCTATATGCTAATTATGCCGTTTAATCGCTAAAAAGCTTTCTAATTACGCTAATGAGCATAACTCTCAATCTACACCTCAAACTGATGTCAAATTTTGGATGCAAGTTTATAAATCAGTAACTAAGGTTTCTACTCTTTTACATTTTTAAAAATCACGTTTTATGGTGAAAAGGGCATATGGTCAACATATAGGCAATTAACGGAATCATGCATATTAATTGCATAACTAATGAACCAAGGTGTATAATCACAGAGGGTTATACTAGCATGTAACCTAGTCCAATTAAAGCTCTAAGGCATTTCTAAAACATGCTTAAACGGGTCAGAACTGAAAGTCAAAGCAAAAGTCAAATTATGCGACTTTCGGCTCCGAACCGGGTCTCTACTGAAAATTGTCGGGTTGAACATGTTTAGACATGTTATTACACCAATTACCAAGTTATATTAATGATCAAACAAGTTGTATGGTTTCTACATTGCTACTTATGCATAAATTGGAAAATAAGCATTATGTTGACTTTTTAATAACAAGTTTGACCCGACATTTGACCTAGTTAGAGTGGGAATCAGAGGGTGCCCTTTTAAGGGTTTATTGCCCACATAATTACCAACTTATAACTACTTTCAATTCGACTAATCACTGGACCATTAGTGATTAATCGTGCATACTTACTGAAGTCCTATGCACGATTAGGAAGGCTTAGGGTCTGCTCTTAAGCTCCAGGAAGCTCCAGAAATGCAGAAGGAAAGGTGTGATCAAATGGTTGCAACTTTGGCACTTTATATAGTGCTTAAAATCTCATAGATTGTTGACAAACAAGTCTATCATGTGCCCCTGATCACTCACAAGTGTCCTAGTAGTCTAAAAAGCAAGTAGGGGTCGTCCAAAGATGTGGAAAATCGATTATAAGTCGGTTACAAGGGCATAACAGGCTGCTGCCTGTCCTTCCTATATATGGGCGTCGTACGCGGCCCGCGTAAGCTCTTGGCAAGGCTTACGCGGCCCGCCTGACCCTTGTTTTCAGGTTAAAAGCTTTTCAACTTTTTGCACTTGACTCTTGGCCCTTCGAAAGGTCAACCGAACTTTATTCCTTGCATTTTGAGCCCCTCATCTTGACTTATAAGGGGTTCATGACTTATACCCACTTTGCTAAGTTCCTGGTCACTTCATGTTACTCAAAAGATCATAATTTTCAATGTTGACGCTTTAACCCCTTGTATACGAATTTGATCATAACTTTCTCATACGATAACAAAACTTTACGAAATTTTTATCGTGCATTCTAGTGAGCATAATTAATCATTACAAAGCTTCGGGTTTGCTAAAAGGTCACTCAGAGGTATAACTTAAACATGTTGACACATTTAACCCCTGTAGTTTGTAATCTCTCACATTCTTTCATATTTAGCTTCGTATGATCCATGATTTATTCGTTTGAAGGTATGAGCATCATGTAGGGTTATTGTAAAATATATTTATCCATTGTTGATAATTTGAACCCTTATATTCACATACTTTTCATGTTTGTCAACTTTAGTCCCTCTAGAACATTCTTTCACACGTTCAAACCTATGACACGTGTCAATACATTATAGGACGTGAATTTACGAGGTGTTACATCCTCACCCCCTTAAAAGAAATCTCGACCTCAAGATTTACTGAAATAAATAAGGGTATTTTTCTTTCATTGTGGACTCTACCTCCCACGTATACTCGGGACCTCTACGGGCATCCCATTTTACCTTTACAATAGGTACATGCTTCCTTCGAAGCTTCTTAACCTGTCGATCCTCGATCGACACAGGTTTTTCAATAAACTTTAAGCTCTCTTCTATGTGCACATCTGTATGTGGTATGACCAGTGATTCATCAGCGAAACACTTCTTCAGATTGCAGATGTGGAATACATTGTGAATACCACTGAGCTCTTCTGGTAAGTTTAACTTATAGGCAACTGATCCGACACGTTCGATGACCACGAAATGTCCTATGTATCTCGGGCTTAACTTGCCTTTCTTACCAAATTGCATCACTCCCTTCCAGGGTGATACTTTAAGCAACACTTTGTCACCAACCTCAAATTTCAGAGGTTTACGCCCTAAATCTGCGTAGCTTTTCTGCCTATCTCTGGCAGCTTTCAGTCAGTCACGAATCTGGACAATCTTGTCCGTCGTTTCAAAGACTATTTCCGGTCCTGTCAGTTGGACATCTCCAACTTCCGCCCAACAAACGGGCGTTCTACACTTTCTACCGTATAAGGCCTCGAAAGGCGCAACCTTGATGCTGGTATCGTAGCTATTGTTATATGAGAACTTGATTAAGGGCATGTGGTTATCCCAACTACCACCTAAATCGATCACACATGCACGAAGCATGTCCTCCAACGTTTGGATTGTACGCTCACTCTGGCCATCCGTCTGAGGATGGTAAGCAGTACTAAAATTTAAGCGCGTGCACAAATATTGTTGGAAACTTTTCCAAAAATGTGACGTGTATCTAGTATCTCTGTCAGAGATAATAGAAACAGGTATGCCATGTAAAGCTACAATCTTATCCACATACAATTGGGCTAACATGTCGGAGCTATAGGTCTCCTTAATGGGTAGGAAATGTGCTGACTTAGTCAGTCTATCAACTATCACCCATATCGTATCATCCCCTTTTCTTGTCTTTGGCAACTTGGTGATGAAATCCATTGTTACCATTTCCCACTTCCATGTGGGAAGTTCAGGTTGTTGTAGCAAACCTGACGGCTTCTGATGTTCAGCTTTGACTTGCGCACATGTCAAGCATTTAGCTACATAGGCAGCTACAGACTTCTTCAAGCCTATCCACCAATAGATTGCCTTAAGATCTTGGTACATCTTATCAGCTCCAGGATGAACGGAATATTTGGAACTATGGGTTTCCTGGAGGATAACATCCCGAAGTCCTCCATAAACTGGAACCCATATTCGTCCATTCAATCTCAGAATTCCGTCCTTGCCCTGAGATAGCTGTTCTTCGGTTACTCCAAGCTTTTCATTAGGATAGTTAGCTTCCAACACAGCTTCCTTCTGTGCAGCTAACAACCTTTCGGTCAAACTGTTCTTTATCTCAATGCTCTTGGCATTGATTCGGATGGGTTTGACCCTTTCCTTTCTGCTCAAGGCATCGGCGACTACATTCGCCTTGCCAGGATGGTATCTGATTTCATAATCATAATCATTCAACGTTTCCATCCATCGTCGTGGCCTCATGTTTGAATCCTTTTGGTTAAACAGGTGCTGGAGGCTCTTGTGATCGGAATAGATCACACACTTGACACCATATAAATAGTGCCTCCATAGCTTCAGTGAAAATACAACGACACCTAACTCCAAGTCATGGGTGGTGTAATTCTTTTCATGCACTTTTAATTGACGTGAAGCATAGGCAATAACTTTGCCTTTCTGCATAAGCACACATCCCATCCCGGTGTGTGATGCATCACAATATACCACAAACTCTTCTATTCCATCAGGCAATGTCAGCACAGGAGCATTGCTCAACTTCTGCTTAAGAATGTCAAAGGATTCCTGCTGCTTAGGGCCCCAAACAAACTTAACCTTCTTGCGTGTTAACGAAGTTAGGGGCGCAGCAATCCTTGGGAAGTTTTCAATAAATCGCCTATAGTATCCTGCTAATCCCAAGAAACTGCGAATCTCTGTAGGTGTCTTCGGTTCTTGCCAGTTCATGACAGCTTCCACCTTAGCGGGATCCACTTGGATTCCACGCTCACTTACCACATGTCCAAGGAATTGGACTTCTCGAAGCCAAAATTCACATTTAGAGAATTTGGCATAGAGTTTCTCCTGCTGCAGTAGTGAAAGAATACATCGAAGATGTTTCTCATGATCAGCTTGGTTCTTCGAGTAGATGAGAATGTCGTCAATGAAGACGATGATAAATTTGTCCAAGTATGGTTTGCAGACGCGATTCATGAGATCCATGAATGCGGCAGGTGCATTAGTGAGCCCAAAAGGCATCACTAGGAACTCGTAATGACCATAACGAGTCCTAAATTTAGTCTTGTGTACATCTTCATCTTTAACCTTCAGTTGATGATAGCCTGACCTTAAGTCAATCTTTGAGAAGTAACTTGCCCCTTGAAGCTGATCGAACAGATCGTCGATCCTGGGCAATGGATACCTATTCTTGATAGTGACCTTATTAAGCTCACGGTAATCGATGCACAGACGCAACAATCCATCCTTCTTCTTGACAAATAAAATCGGTGCTCCCTAAGTAGACGAACTAGGTCTAATGAAACCTTTGGCCAGCAATTCATCTAGTTGCGTTCTCAATTCCTTCATCTCTGTTGGTGCCAACCTATAAGGTGCTCTAGCAACAGGTGCTGCTCCAGGGATGATGTCAATTCTGAATTCCACTTGCCTATCTGGTGGTAAACCAGGTAGTTCTTCAGGAAAAACTTCAGGGTATTCAGAAATAACAGGGATATCCTCAATCTTAGGCTTCGGTTCATCGATAGTCACTTGTGCCATGTAGATGACACAACCCTTCTTCAAACACTTAGAGGCCTTGAGCATAGTCACTTGCTCAGGCAGTCCATACCGGGTATCTCCCTGAATGGTAAGTGATTCACCAGACGGAGTCTTGATCACCACTTGCTTCTTATTGCAGACAATCTGGGCCTGGTTATGAGATAACCAGTCCATGCCTAGAACGATGTCAAAACCGGCTAACTTCAAGGGAAGTAGGGACAGAGAAAAAGAGTGGTTCTTAATGGATATGAAACATCCATCTAATATGGTTGAGGCGGTTTCTAAGGTGCCATCTGCTAACTCCACCTCATACTTCACACTTAAGGTTTTAACAGGTAAATTCAACAGATTGCAAAATTTATTATCTACGAAAGACTTATCATCGCCTGAATCAAAAAGTACTCTTGCATAGACATCATTTACAAGGAAAGTACCTGTAATCACATTGTCGTCTTGAACCGCTTCCTTTGCATCCATCCTGAAGACCCTAGCATTGGTCTTCTTTCCTTCATCGGCTTTCTTTGCATATTTCGGGCAATTTGTCTTAATGTGCCCTTTTTCGTTGCAACTGTAACACGTTGCATCCTTCAGCTTCTTGTAATCCAAGGTCTTGTGTTCCTTGGACTTGCATATACCGCATGCAAAAGTTCTTGACTGAGCCTGCGAGCTCGATTCAAACCTGCACTTCCCGAAGTGCTGTTTCTTGCAGATTTTGCACTTGGGCTTATCACCAGATTGATGCCCATCCTTCCTCGACTCAGACCCTTTCTTGTGGTCATTGTTTCCTCGGTGCTTCTTGTTTGACCTACGTGAATTTTCATCTTCACGTTTCCTTTTCTCGGCATCCGTGTTCCTCAGCGATCTCTGTTGAACCGCGTCCAGTGTGAGGGACAAGGATATATCAGTTACCGATCTGAAAGTAGTTGGCCGAGAGGCCTTCACACTTGCCTTTATTTCTGGGGCTAAACCCCCAATGAAACGAGCTATTCATTTAGGTTTCGGGGTCACCAGATACGGAACCAATCTTGATAATGTGTTGAAGCTCGTAAGGTAAGCTTGGCAATCCAGATTCTTCATAACCAAGGATAAGAAATCAGATTCGATCTTTTCTACCTCATACTGAGGACAGTAGTTCTCCCTGATGAGGGCAACAAATTGTTCCCATGTCATGTTATACAGTGGAATCTTTCCAGTAGCTTGAATCAATGATCTCCACCAGGCTAAGACCTCACCTCTGAACGACTGAGACACAAATTTTACCACATCCTTCTCAGCGCACCCGCTGATATCAACAACGGTATCCATCTCATCCAACCAGGTCATACAGTCTATGGCCCCTTTTTCCCCAGTGAAGTCCCTGGGTTTACATGAAACAAAGTATTTGTAGGAGCAACCCTTATCACGGGGTCCTTGATTCAGCATGATCTTTTGAGATGGATCACTTCGATGATTTGAAGAGTGACGATCGTCATCGTCTTTCTTGGGTTCATCCTTCTTGGAGGGTGGCTTTGAATGCGGTGTAGATAGCGTCCTACTTTGAGTTCCGCTATATTCTTCATACTGCCGCTCTATGGCCTTTGTAACAGCGCCGTCTATTAACGCTTGTAGTTCAGCACCCGTTATATTAATTCGGGCGTTATCATTATTCTCCCTTGGGTGACTATTAATTTCATCCGAGTCAGCCATTTCAATTTGAACTGTTACATAAGACAATGACAATAGTTTATTTGGGAGTTTATTATGGAATTGTCTTTTATGGCAATTCATTAACCATGGTAACACAAGCCATATTTGGTTAATTTGTTAATCATATTTATTTAGGATTTTTATTATGATTTATCCTAATTATAAAACAATAACAGTTTTGTTAGTAGCACAAAAGGCCTAGTCACAAGGACATTTTTAAATCATAAGCCATGATTTCAGAGAATCAAGGCATTAAGGTTTGAACATAGTTCATTACCTTTTTTTGACAGAGGGTCGTAGACTACTACTGTCTTTTGTCTCATATGGAAATGAGCAAGGCCCGTAGGCACTATATTACTAATGTATGGTCAAAATATGATTATCTTAATCGATGATTTAAACCCATGATTCATAGATCATTAAGTTGGGTTAGGAATCTTTTGAAGAATCCTTTTATAATAATGACGTGTGTGATTTTAACGAATCACGTCTGCCAGGAGCGTTAACATGTTTTCAGATGTTAACTGGGATTTGAATATTTTTAACAGGTTTTACCATATTGGCTAAGTCTTTATAATGACCCACTAGCTAGGTTTTACCTTTTTAAGATTCTTATTAATACTCAACGCAGAACAAATCCTATATTGAAATGGTAATTATGGATCCGAATCTAATTGGAGGACTACCGTCTTGGCCCTGTCTTTAACATGACATAAGGCTAGGTCTTACCCCTTTAGATTTTATCATTCTAATATAATGATTGATCAAATATGTTATTTATTTATTTCACATTCTAGGATTATAAAATAAAAATGAAAATTTCAATTCAACCATTTCACACAAAGTTCTAAACGAGTACTAACTTGCCCTAAACGGGTCTTTTTATAAAATAACATGCCCGTGCAGGGGCTCAAACAAACAACATACCCACGCAGGGGTTTAAACAAAGACTTGCCCACGCAGGGGCTTAACAAGCAAACATACCCATGCAGGGGTTAAAACAATAAGACAGGCCCACGCAGGGGCTCAACTGAAATAAGGAAAGTATAACCAACAGTTGAAGGATTCAATGGTCCTTCTTGCTCTTCCCTTTTATTAAACTTGTCAATCCCTGGAAGAAACTTTGTCTCTCCCTGCGATCTCTGTGAAAATCTCGCTCGACTTGGTCCAATCTTTGCAGAATTTCTTCCCGTTCGGGTGGGGAAAACCGTGGTGGTTGCGATTGTTTCCGAATTATAGGTCTAGCAGGTATTTGGTACCCATGAGTTGGGTACCCTACTCCCCAAGGAGCTCCATATGGTCCTTCAGGATGAAGGGCGTTATAGTTGGCCGCTACCAAGTATGGGTCGGCTTCAGCGTAATTATAGTTGGTGTGAGCCGGCTGCTCAAATGGGTTGTACGCCATTGAACCAGTGTAGGCCGGAATCGGGTTATCAAAACCCATCGGTGGTGGCTGCGGTGCAACTGGGTTTGAAGGCCCACCCATTTGCGGGTCTTCATGTAGTGGCGGATAATGACTGCCACTTGAGTGATGAGGAGTGCTGAAGTGAAAATCCCCTCCACGCGCGGATATTCGCGCGCCTGTCCTCCTACGCCTCGGCGGTTCTGGAGGTGCTTGATGAACTGGCGGCGGTGGAGGCGGTGGTGTGACTGCCACAAAACGTGAATCCCCAGAGGGATCTTGCTGCTGCTGTTGCTGTTGGTGGGGCGATGAATGGTGAGAAGGTGTGAAGTACCATTCATGCTGGTTGAACCTTGCCTGGAAACTGTCTGGACCACCGTAGGGTGATCTGTGAAAAGATGAGCCATCTGAGACCTCGATAGGATGGTTGGGGGTCCCGGTTGCAGGCTCAATAGGGTCGGTGTCCTCCTCCATATCCATGGCGTTATCGCCGGAAAAGTGATCCTCCGGTCCCAATGGGTTAAAACCCACGGGTTCTTGTATGTAGTTCGCCGGGTTAAACCGGCCCTGAAAAACAGGAGTGGGGTTACCGAAAGAATTGTGCGAAAGGGATCGCTGAAGGGGTATATATGAAGGTTGTGGGTTATCGGGCTCGTTTTCTGACTGTGGCCCATAGGAGTTACGAAAGGGAGGCGTTGAACTATGTGAAACAGACCGTCTAGCGGGCTCCACATTGGTCCTCCAGTTCTCTCGAGGATCAGCACTCGCAGTGGCAGAAGGAGCTTGCCTGTGCGAAGGCCCGACTTCGTGATCATTGGGGGCGGTGATTGGCCCCTTGCCTCGTCCTCTTCGTCTGAAAAGTCTTGGCGGCATATTTAGACCTGTCAATATAACATAAGATAACAACAAGAATATATAAAATAAAAGACAAAGTTAAAATAAATCGAAACAAATTTGGATTGTTCCTATGTTCTTTGTCTAGACTCGAAAATTTTGAAATGTGCAATTGTGTAACTAAGATTAAACACAAAAGGCTAGTGTTTAATTCACTCAGTGTTGGCTCTGATACCAACCTCACACCCCGATATTTACACGTTTGACCGGTGGGCCCGGTGGGGGAGTATCGTGACGTGGTTGGCAACATTACAGTCAAACAACACAATATTTAAATGCACAGCGGAAGCAAATGAAAGATATATTTCAACCGAATATAATTATAATATCAAGTATCACAACAGTCAAAAGTTTATCCACAGGTGGATCAAAATAAAAAGAAACAGTAGTTCAACAGACTTTAGGCATCTTAAGCTTGCGAGACTCTTTATTGATGCTAGGAGTAGCCAGCCTACTACGAGTAGTACCTGCACTTAATCTTTTTGAGAAAATACGTCAGTTTACACTGGTAAATACAATTTAACTGACTCATTTTAAAAATGGTTAAAATTGATTTGAATGCACGTGGCACAAACTTTTTATAACTTGGGATAATTATTTAAATATATAAACTTGTAAAAGAATTACATGTTCCTTATGCGTTCAGTAGCCTGGTTCGTGCCGGGTTAAAGATCAATAGACACACCACATTATTTATTTTGGCACTGACGGGTGTACGCCTACACCCCGTGCTTAGGTCGTGGCCATTTCATAAAATGATGCCAAGGATATCCGGGACATGGTCATTAACCCCCCAAAAGCGTTAAGCAAACAAAACATATTTCTAAACGGGTCATCTCGATAATACTTAACCACCAAATGATTAAGGTCGAATGCCCGACCAAGCGGTATTTTATATACCGTATCCCAAGCCTGTATAAGGGAAAATAAGTTAAAAGTATTTACCTTTGCAAGTATAATTCACAAATATCAATTGCGGGTAGCTTTTACTGGTTCTCCTATTCTGGAACAAAGGTTAATAATAACCTATTAGAATCCTAACGGTCTTTAGTTAAGCTTAAGCTTAGACCGATTAGTTTTAAGGAACGATACGGTTCGAACGCGTGATTAAGCGAAGACCGGAATAGAATGTGATTTAGACCCGACAAGTTTGAAGACTTGTCTTATATGGGTAATCTAAACACATTCTGGATTTTGAGATAAAACCGATAAAGTTTGACCCGTTTCGGCTAATTTATGCAAACTAGTTACATAAACCGAACCGAACGCGCAAGAGGCGTAACGGGTAATCATTAGAGCCATATACAGATCTCCTAAGTTAATATGCCTTAAATATGTTGTGACATCAGTAAGATATCTTTTATTATGCCCGAAATGAGTTTAAACTCAAACTATGCCCCTTAGGGGTATTTTAGTCATTTATAAGGTTATAAAAGAGTTTAAGTATTAACCTGAGTTACAGGTCTGATGTAATCAGCAAAAATACTTAATTTGATAAGTTATAACAGTAGGGTATTGCATATATGTGAAATTTATCAATTATAACCAAACTATGCACCATAGGGGCATTTTGGTAATTTCACATAAGCCGAAAAGCTCAAAACTGAAGTCTGAGTTAAACAACTTTTGCTTACTGTTAAAATATTATAATTTACCTAAAATATCAGTAGGTATCAACCCTTTGTATGTTTAAAATAGTTTTAGTACATACTATGCGTTAAAAACGCTTAAAAAGGCGATTAGAAGCCATTTCCGGGTTCTATAAATAAAGCTGATATTTTTATTATTCCAGAAGGTCTAAAATAATTTATTTACCATATAAGATCAGTAGCAAAAGGTTTGGGGTCAAAAGATATGTAAAACTCTTTTTATAGCCCAAAAGGGCAAAACCGACAACTACCGGATCAAGCTTATAACTCTAAGTTATGCTCGCCAAAAATTAATTAAAAATCTTCAAAAATCCAAAAATAATATATTACATCAGTGGGTAAAAATTTTGATATCAAAAAGTAGGTTTAAATAGGCTATATGCTAATTATGCCGTTTAATCGCTAAAAAGCTTTCTAATTACGCTAATGAGCATAACTCTCAATCTACACCTCAAACTGATGTCAAATTTTGGGTGCAAGTTTATAAATTAGTAACTAAGGTTTCTACTCTTTTACATTTTTAAAAATCACGTTTTATGGTGAAAAGGGCATAATGGTCAACATATAGGCAATTAACGGAATCATACATATTAATTGGATAACTAATGAACCAAGGTGTATAATCATAGAGGGTTATACTAGCATGTAACCTAGTCCAATTAAAGCTCTAAGGAATTTCTAAAACATGCTTAAATGGGTCAGAACTGAAAGTCAAAGCAAAAGTCAAATTATGCGACTTTCGGCTCCGAACCGGGTCTCTACAGAAAATTGTCAGGTTGAACATGTTTAGACATGTTCTGACACTAATTACCAAGTTATATTAATGATCAAACAGGTTGTATGGTTCTACATTGCTACTTATGCATAAATTGGAAAATAAGCATTATGTTGACTTTTTAATAACAAGTTTGACCCGACATTTGACCTAGTTAGAGTGGGAATCAAAGGGTGCCCTTTTAAGGGTTTATTGCCCACATAATTACCAACTTATAACTACTTTTAATTTGACTAATCACTGGACCATTAGTGATTAATCATGAAGTCAACCGTTAATTATGACGGTTTGACTTTTAAGCTAAAACTAAGCAAAAACTCAACTAAGAAAGGTTAAGCATACTTACTGAAGTCCTATGCACGATTAGGAAGGCTTAGGGTCTGCTCTTAAGCTCCAGAAATGCAGAAGGAAAGGTGTGATCAAATGGTTGCAACTTTGGCACTTTATATAGTGCTTAAAATCTCATAGATTGTTGACAAACAAGTCTATCATGTGCCCCTGATCACTCACAAGTGTCCTAGTAGTCTAAAAAGCAAGTAGGGGTCGTCCAAAGATGTGGAAAATCAATTATAAGTCGGTTACAAGGGCATAACAGGCTGTTGCCTGTCCTTTCTGTATCTGGGCGTCGTACGCGGCCCGCGTAAGCTCATGGCAAGGTTTACACGGCCCGCCTGAGCCTTGTTTTCAGGTTAAAAGCTTTTCAACTTTTTGCACTTGACTCTTGGCCCTTCGAAAGGTCAACCGAACTTTATTCCTTGCATTTTGAGCCCCTCATCTTGACTTATAAGGGGTTCATAACTTATACCCACTTTGCTAAGTTCATGGTCACTTCATGTTACTCGAAAGATCATAATTTTCAATGTTGACGCTTTAACCCCTTGTATACGAATTTGATCATAACTTTCTCATACGATAACGAAACTTTACGAAATTTTTATCGTGCATTCTAGTGAGCATAATTAATCGTTACAAAGCTTCGGGTTTGCTAAAAGGTCACTCATAGGTATAACTTAAACATGTTGACACATTTAACCCTTGTAGTTTGTAATCTCTCACATTCTTTCATATTTAGCTCCGTATGATCCATGATTTATTCGTTTGAAGGTATGAGCATCATGTAGGGTTATTGTAAAAAATATTTATCCATTGTTGACAATTTGAACCCTTATATTCACATACGTTTCATGTTTGTCAACTTTAGTCCTTCTAGAACATTCTTTCACACGTTCAAACCTATGACACGTGTCAATACATTATAGGACGTGAATTTTCGAGGTGTTACAGATGAAACGCGATGTTGCAGTATATGTTAGCAAATATTTAACGTGCGCCAAGGTAAAGGCCGAATACCAAAAGCCTTCTGGACTTCTGCAACAACCTGAAATACCCAAATGGAAATGGGAGCAGATCTCAATGGATTTCATAACGAAATTGCCAAAGACGCCCAAGGGCCACGATACAATTTGGGTGATAGTAGACCGTCTAACCAAGTCTGCGCACTTCCTGCCAATCAAGGAGAAGGACAACCCTAGTAAACTTGCTGAAATATACATGCGAGAGATTGTTGCACGTCATGGAGTGCCTCTCTCAATCATCTCAGATAGGGATGGAAGATTTGTATCAAGGATTTGGCAAACCTTCCAAGAGGCTTTTGGCTCACAGTTGAATCTAAGTACCGCATTTCACCCATAAACTGATGGCCGAAGTGAACGAACTATTCAGACTTTGGAAGATATGCTGAGAGCGTGTCTAATGGACCTAGGTGGTAGCTAGGACAACCATTTACCATTGGTTGAATTCTCGTACAACAACAGCTACCACACAAGCATTGGAGCCGCGCCATTTGAAGCTCTTTATGGACGCAAGTGTCGATCACCACTGTGCTGGGCTAATGTAGGTGATAGACAGCTTGTTGGTCCCAAAATAGTGCAAGAGACGACAGACAAGATTGCACAGATCCGAGAGCACATCAAGGCGGCTCGTGACAGACAGAAAGGCTATGCAAACCAAAGGAGGAAACCTTTGGAGTTTCAAGTTGGGGATATGGTTTTATTGAAGGTTTCACCCTGGAAGGGTGTGACACGCTTTGGGAAGCGTGGGAAGTTGAATCCGCGTTACATTGGCCCATTCAGAATCCTGCAAAGGATTGGGCTTGTAGCATACCAGTTGGACCTGCCTACTGAACTTAATGGCGTGCATGATACATTCCATGTATCAAACCTGAAAAAGAGTCCAACACAAGAGACCGTGATCATTCCTGCGGACGAAGTTCATATCGACGACACGCTCCACTTCACTGAAGAACCCGTTGAGGTTACGGATTGGAAAGTTAACAAAACACGCAGAAGTAGTGTCAAACTCGTCAAAGTTCGATGGAATGCAAGACACGGGCCAGAATTCACGTGGGAACGTGAGGATCGCATGAAGGAGAAATACCCCCATTTATTTCCCCAGACCCCTGCAACTAGAAGTAGAGCCTAAAATTTCGGGACGAAATTTTCTTAACGGGGGGAGAATGTGACAACCCTCACATTTACAGGTATCCGTACAATTAATTAATTCTTAATTGGTGCTTAATGACTGTGCTTGATTACAACTGTGATTAAACTGCTTACTGATTTATGTTACGTACATACACATGCATCACCTTTCATACTGTCACTCCATTTATTATATACAAACATTAGTGACAACCATGATGCACAAAGCACAGTTAGCACAGTGAGCGGATAACCCAGAAAACATGTTGACAATACCAGCACCTATACAGACAATGCTTTTGAGGCCAGTATGAGCCAGAATTAGAATACTACACTAGTAGGGAGTGTAGGGAGGTGAGGACCATAAAACTGCGTCACTAGGTGGTAGTTATAGTGCCCGGAAGTGCCTAAAACATACTTTAAATGCAGAATTCTGCACTAAATACCAAAATTCAGCATTTAACAATGCTAGTAAAGTGCAAAAACTTGGCAAACTAGTCCTAGATATTTTCCAAAGTGTTGGGAATTTAATGTGTCACTAAAAGCATTATAAAAGACACTTTAAAGGTTAATTTATCACTTTAACGGATCAACATCCAACCGAACAACCGGACTTTACCCGGAACATAAAAATATTGCCAAACACATTGTTTTTACTTTTCTGAGCTAGTTAGGGTCCCCGAACACCCTAACACACTTTATATTATAACACACCCCTTAATATTCTAACTAAGCACCTAAAATCCTAACTAGTTCCTAACTAATTAGTAACCAAGAATTACAACCCAACCCTATACCCCCCCCCCCCCTAATCGACGGTCACCACAAGGGTGACCCACCCTTGCTTTCTTTTGAATATTTAATTGATATTGTTGGTCATTTAGAGACATATTACATGGTCGATCATGAGAATACTTGGATTATAAATTAACTTGAAGGTTAACCACTCTCTTTCATCATAAACACCCAACATCAACAAAGCTCTCTCTCCCTCCTTCCCCCATTCACGGCCACCACCCTCCTCCACCATATCACCACCATCAACTTTCTTACAAGCCATTTTCCATACAACCAAAGGTGCAAGAGGTCATACAAGTAAGCTTGGTGCACTCGGAAGCTCAAGGACCACTCTAGTTTTCTTTTATCCACCAATTTTACGCTTTGAAACTTCCCTAGCCTTGTGCTAGTAGTAAGTGCTTCAAATCTTCATCTTGTTCTTATTTTTGGTGGTTAATAGTTGATTGAATGGTAAAATATTAAGAAACACTAAAGAACTTAAACTAATCTTGAACATAAAGAATGGAGAGTGGATAAAGAGAAGATGTATGGTTAAATAATGTTGTAATCATGTTGATCTTGTGTTGTTATGCTTAATACATGTTGTTTGTTAGTAGAAGTAAGATGGTTCATCACCTAGACTTGCTAGATCATGTTTAAGAGCATGAACTAGTAAGATGTTATGGTTAAAAATATGAAGGATGATGAAACCATACACACATGAACTTGAACTTGAATAACTATAAGTTTTCTTGAAAAATAAAGTTATAAACTTGTAGATCTAAAGCTCTATGAGTGGGTTTTCGGAAGAACCAAGTGAAAAATACTAGTTTTGTTAAAAACCGGATCTTGTATGAACAAAAATCATTTTTAGTAAGTAAACAAGTGTGTGAACACTTGTGTAACAAGAAAATTCCACAAAGAAATATTTTTGGAAAATATGACTAGAGGTTGTGAAAATACACATTCTTTAAAAATAAAGTTTTTAAGACACTAATCATATTTTTAAAGATAACAAGACCAACTAAATATGTTGGTAATTTACTACATATTTTTACAAACTTTCAAGTTCACAAGTTTAGGGTTCATGTTTATTTTATGTCAAGATTGATTAGAAATTGTATGTTGTTGGATCAATGATTGTTTGAGTAAATTTTGAAAATAAAATGATACGCTAGTAAGCGTGGACGCCTCCATTTACAAATGAAACTCTGGCGAAATTTTTCTAGAATTTCAACACTTAGAAATATTTTTCTAACAAGCGTTTACAAATATATTTTTAAGTTGGTTTTCAAAATAAACTTCGTCATGATTTTTATTACAAAATACCAAGTGCCGGAGGATGATTTTCGTAAATAAAACTTGTTAAATATATATTTAGAATATATATTTTTTACTAAAATGCTTGTGTGATTGTTTGTTTATTATGTGATCTAGATATATTATTTTTAGGGTAAAAATAATATAACTTGAAAATACTGTGAAATTACGACTCCAAAATAATACCAACGCTCTCACCAAATAAATATTTATGTTACACAAGTATTATTGTTACAACGCGAACTTTAAAACGTAACTTATGTATATTTTAGAAAAATACTCTTATTCGTGTATTTTTGGTGAAATATTATTTTGGAAAACTTATGAAATAAAATATAATATTTTTGGGAAAAATATATATTTGGAATTTAAAACATTTTAGACAAGTGATTAGAATATATTTTCCAAGTGAGACTTAAAAATATATTTTCGGAATTATAACGTGTACATGTATAAAAACACCCATCCTTGGGAAGGAAATACACTTATAAAATAATTAAGAAGTGTGATTACGGAATAGTTACCTAACTATTTCTCCAAAAACGTTAAACCCTAAGCCAAGGCACGGCCATCCATCTAATAGGCATTAGTAGGTGTAGGTCGTCATGCAGCAGGTTGAGTTGGAGACTTACGTTTCGGGATACGCACTTTAGTGTGTTCATGTCCCCCTTTTCTCTTAACTGTTTTCAGTTTTTATACTTCGGGGGTGGAATACATGTTACAATAATTACAGACACATTTATACATGGTATGGTTAGCTTAAGGAGGGTATACTACTTAGATCATGTGAGTGGGTAGGTGGTACTTGGGGCCATTAATCCTCATTGTAGGACCGAGGGTCATGAGTGATAGATCTATTTGGGTGTAGCGAGCCCAACTCCTGAGTCCACTGTACGGACCATGGGGTAACTTTGAGCCCGACGCAAAAATCTGCTAGGTTTGAGTCTTCCTGCATCACTTCACACTTATCATTGGCATTGCAACCCAGTGGTGATCTCTTTTTCCTTAATTGCTACATACCAGGGATTTTCATACATACTACAAAGGTTTATACATACTCACTTTTACATGAACTCGCTCAACTTTTGTTGATTTTTCAAACTACATGTATTTCAGGAAACTAGGTGATCTGGCAAGGTATGCACTCTCGTCAAGCTGTGTAGGAATAATGATGTCATCCGAGTTTAGGAAATGTGACCTTTGCCTGGACGGGTTACAAGTCTTAAACTGTGTTTTTATTCATGTCCTTTGGTTGTGTCTTGTGAACACATTTTAAATTATGTCATATCGTAATCTGTTTTAAGTGTCGACTTTTAAACAATGTTGTTGTGTTTACTTTTAAAAACTTGATGAATGGATGAACATCATATGTTTTATTTCATATAGCATGGTTATGATATTTGCTATGGTATTAAGAAGTCACACCAAATAAACCCACGCTTCCGCAAAGCCAGGGTGTGACACATCCGACCGAACGGCCATCCGCCCGGATGACCATCCAACCGAATGACTTGATCCTATACTACAACGAAAACTTCAAAAGTTTGAAACATTGTTGCAACGCACTACTGATCATTTGTCCAGACGACTGTCTGATCGAATGGTCATCCATCCGGATGAACATCCGAACAGGAAACAGACTCTTCTATTCGATGTTCACACGATTCGACATTCTGTTCAATGCTTACACTGTTATACTATAATCAGGCTAAATCCAGCGCTCCATTTGATCCAAATAATTGGTGTTGATACTAGCACCCACTGTGAGTATACTCGATCCCTTTTTGTTTTAAACAGTTTTGGGATGCAACATGTATTATATAAACTTGACACTTGAAACTATTTGAAACATACTCTATCCGCTGTGAACATGAAACTTGAAACTTGTGATTCTTGAGACTTTTATGCTATGTGAATGTTTAAACCTTGTGTGTAGTAAAGCCTTAACAATGGTAGCGCTGTAGGGGTAATGCACCTCCCCGTTAGTCTTTGGGGTATTGCTAGGAGGAGACATTTAACCTCCCGTTAGTCTTTGGGAAAGGCATTTAACGTATTGGAAACTTGGGCTATCATTTGGACTGCGTAAACTAGCATGGTGAAACTTTTATGTGTTTACATGACGGATATGAGTCTTTTAAACTGTTATGCTACTATGTACTCAAACTTGTATACTCTCCAACAATATTGTTGATAGTATTTTAATACATGTTGCAGGTTGATAGTAGCTGAGGAAATCAAGAAACATGTGTAACACCCCGTGTTTCGGAAGTCAAAGTCAAAGTCAAGATTGAAGTCAAAGGAAGAAAAGATTGCTAATTGCGGTCTGTCACTCCTTGGTCAACTCCTGTTTTGACTTCTATGACTTGTAGATAATCTATTTATGTTATCGCATTAGTTGTATTATGTGGGGTACTTGTTAACAATCGAGGTTTAATCGCATGTTTAATCGATTTATCGCTTATCGCAATCGCAACTCGAATAATGCGCTCTGGATATTGTTTTACGTGTGTGTGCTATTTATGTGTTACTTGTGCATGTTATGTTTATGTTGAGGTGTTAATCGCAATCGAAACAGCAATCTATCGTATCGCAATAGAATCAAAACGCTAAACATAGTTGATTATAGTGATTGTATGTTAGATATAGTAGTTGGGACTAAAAGTAATTTGATAAGAAATTCTATCGCATCGCTCGCTCGAATCGCATCACAAAGCTTAACACGCGAATCGAAATGACAAAACTCATCACGCCAAACTCAAGGATCGAGTGGCCAACCGACTGAGTGGTCATCCGATCGGATTGCCATCCGATCGGGTTGCCACCCGACCGAGTTGCCACCCGATCGGACTGCCACCCGATCGACCAGCCTTTTCCCCACTTTCCTATAACAACCCAAAAATGGGTTTGGTAATCAAACCACGTTAATATTAAAGACTTGGTAAAATACCGTTAGTGGTAAAATTAACCCGGTAAATATTAGGATTTGAATAAATAAACTTGATGTTAGTTAAAGAGGAGGATAAATACTTTGAGTAAACAAAGTATGTGAAAGGCCCGAGTTAACGGGACTTAAAATAAAACGGGTTATAACTTCCACGAACCCACCAAGTTAACTAGGAATAATTAACCTAGTTAATAAGAGGGAATGTTACTAGAAATAAGTAGGTTGTGGCCTACATAATAACAAACCAAAACATGAGGGGATAAAGGTGGATAAATAGGAAAATATTTTACTTAAAACATATATAAAAAAAAAATTAAAACACACACACAAAGGTGTGTGTTCTAGATCGACCTCCAGGAGACAAAAAGGGGTGAAAACCCTAGCTCCATCAAATCTTCAAATTGAAGGATCAATCGAAGGCCAATTTTGGATTTGAATGTATATAAACGATCACCAAGTCAAGGGGATCGTAAGGTATGTCGAATTTTTGACATTCATGAAGTTGTAAAAGTTAGTTAACTTTGCATGATACGATCTATGTAAGAATCATAGAGGCTATGGCCGAATTAGTGAAGTATAATTGCTTAGGAACAAACCCTAAGTAGAAATTTGAAGTAAAATTTCCATGACTAGGTGTTTGAATGGATTACCACACTTAGATAAGTGGGTTTTGACTAAATAGTGAGGAGGATGATATATTGGTGTTTAAAAATCATCATAATTCATAGTTGAAGCGAGATATTTGAACAAATTATAAGTTCGGATGAAAGCTTATGCATGACTTGAAATGGGTTATAGTATGTTATGCTAAATTTGATAATTTTGATTCATGTAAATAGATGTATGAAATTGTGTCATATACTTGTTCATATGAAAAACTTGATTTTATTAGGCGTTCTGATGAATGCTAAATAGTATGATGAAATGGGTCTCACTAATAGAGGGGAACCCTTAGTTCTTATGAAAATGAATAAATAAGTTAGATTTAGTAATCATTTGAACTAGTTGAAGTATTGGAAATATATGGAATCGGGTTAAAAGATTTGTTAAACGGTGGCTTAAAAGAAAGCCTACCGGGTGATTTGAGAAATGCCAAAACTAGTTGATAAACTTGAATATGCATTTTATATACTAATAGGCAATTGACTTTTTAAAAGTCAAACCGACCATTAATAAGATCGAATGATAATTTTGATAGAAAATACGTAAGATGGAATAGTCATGATTGACAATGACTAAACTAACTATCTTACGAAATATGATTATAGTTTAACGCCTAACAAGCTAGGTGGAAGCTTGTGGATGAAGCGGGTTAAACAGGGCAAGTACGGAAAGAAAAGCGTGGCAAGGTAAGTGAAACTTACATCTTTTTGTGGAATACGTATCTATTCTATAAGTTATAAATACAATAGAGATAATATTCGAAATATGGTTCCAAACGAGCTAGATGGAAGCTTACGAAATATGATGATAGTTTGATGCCTAACGAGCTAGATGGAAGCTTGTGGATGAAGCGGGTCAAACGGAGCAAGTATGGAAAGAAAAGTGTGGCAAGGATGCAAGGTAAGTGAAACTTACACCTTTTTGTTGGTGCATGTTTGTGACAACAGCTTAGATTTGGTCTTTGGATATCTTGTAATTAGTTAAACGATAAACAGTTAGCGGGTTTAGCTTTGTAATAGTTAGTTGTAATGTTTGGGCTAAACTAAACCCATACTTATGGGGATGGGGGCGAATTGGGCTTGTCCAAATTCGCAGTCCATGATGTTTAACTAAGCCCAAGTAGCAAACCTTGTGTTATATAAACAAGGTTAGGCTTTAGGGTTTAGGTTGATCAGTTAATCAGCTAATCAGCCAGAACTTTGTGTGAGAGTAATTTCGTGAGAGTTGAGAGACTTGGACGAAATTGTTGTTGGTTAGGGTTTTAATTGATTGTAAACTGCAAGTTGGATAATCAATAGTAAACCCGGTTTGAAAGTGATTTACTGTTTCTGTTTTCTACTTGTTTCTGTGATATTCTGATCAAGAGGATTCCGCACTCTTGATTGGAAAGACAATTCTGTGAAAGATCCATACGAATAGGTGACCAACAATTGGTATCAGAGCATTAGGCTCTTGAAGGCTCGGTTCAGAATTGTTGCTGCAGAAAAGGGTTGATTTTCGGGTTGTTTTGGAAATTTTCGAAAATTTTAAGTTTTTAAGACCTAGGGTTTCGAAATATTGGTGGCTGATTTTCGAAATTTTTGAAGTGTTTGATCTGTTTGCATATTTAATTTTGCTGTATTAGTGTTTTTGTTTGCAGGTTTGGTTGATTCTTGAAGAATTTTGGCTGAAAAGGCTTGAAGATTCGAAGATTGTTCTTCGTATTCTTCATCAAGTTCATAATTTTTTTGACAAAAGTTACTGATTTGCTTGTTTGATCTTGCAGGAAGTTGATACGAAATCAGGATAAAATCTGCAAAATTCAGAAAAGATTGAATTTCCAAACTTAAAGACCAGCGAAATTAACTGTGCTAGCGAATTTAACTGATCTGCGAAGTTGTTGGCGAAATTAAAATCCAAAGGCGACTTTGGTAACCGTGTAATTATCCACAGCGAAATTACTACGGTTTTTCGGGGACTTTACAGGTCGTCGTAATCGCGAAATTGACTGGCGAAGTTGACAGCGAATTTAAGCAGCAAAATTAAATTTTCAGCAAACCTTGATCGATCAGCGAAATTGAACAAGGAACAGACCTAGCGAATTTAATCACTGACCCAGCGAAGTTAATCAGTTGACCAGCGAATTTAACCCAGCAAATTTAAAACCAGCGAAATTAAGAGGTGGAATTTCAGTTGGCAAGCGTCGATAAAATTTCAGTGTTTTGCAAACAGGAATTGAACCGTAGCTCGTTAGACAGAATCGTTTGGACCGTTGAATTCCTTGGATTTTTAGGGTAAAAAAAAAAAATTTGACATTATATATCGTTGGATTTGTCTTTTCGAGACGATTCTAAAGGTGTAATTTGGTAACCACTGTTTTCGGAGATCTTTTGTACGGTTTTAACAGTCTGTTACGTTAAAATGTCAAACATGATGAAGTTGAAAGCACCTAAGATGATGAAGGTGGAGAATTATCTTACATGGAAGGACAACTTCAAATCCTTCATTGAATCTCAGGATGCACGTATGTGGATATGCATTGAAGATGGGTACATAAACCCTACACATGATTATGAGGGCAGAAAACGTCTAACAGACTATGCGAACATGAAAGAGGGTGATAAAAAGATGTATGAGGCTGAAAAAAGAGCATTGGCTACAATAAAGACGTCATTACCTGATAGCATCAAGCATACCTTCACAAAGTACACTAATTCAAAGGATATGTGGGATGCATTACAAAAGTGATATCAGGGAAATGAGAGTGCCACTCAGGCATTCATGGCAGAGATAGTGTCGGTTGATGAGGCTGAAACTAGTGTGAGTGATGCTGAATCTGAAGTGAAGAATGCTGAAGCCAAAGTGGATGCTGAAGTAGAGAAGGAGAGTGACGCTGAACAGGTTGTTGCTGATGAAAATACAGAAGTTCATGAGGAAAAGGTACAATCTAATTCTGTGTGTTTGAGATGTCGTGAACTACAGGGTGAGGTTGCCAGGTTGACAACACAAAACCAAAGTCTGGTAAGTGAGATGTCTAACATAAAAGAAGCAAATTTTTTTGCTAAAAGAAATGAATCGTCATACTTGAAGAAGATAAAAGGTTGTGAAGCTGAAATTGAAGCTTTAACATGCAAGTTAAATGAAAAACTTCAAGTAATAGATTTAGCTCATGACATGATGGCTGAGAAAACAAAAGAGATTTCTGATAAATGCAAAGAGTTGTCAGATGCACAACTCAAAATTGTTGAACTTGAAAAGAAATTAGGTCAATTCAGAGATTCGTCTTTTGTAATGAAACACATGATGGGTGGGTTAAAGAAGAGTAATGACAAGACAAGTGTGGGCTTCCAGGGCTTTAATGAAGTTCCACCTCCTCTTAGTCATGACTATTCATTCCTGCCTAGTGAAAATGAGCTAGCAGACTTTATGGCATCTACACCAAGTAGTTTCGCATCCACATCAAGTAAAGGTGATGGATCTAAGAGTGATGAGGCTAAGAATAACAATAACAGGGAACCTTTTAAAAAGAAAAATTCACCGCCTAAGAATAAGAATCCAACTGTTGTTAAACAGATTACTTTTGTTCAAGGAAGTGACATGAAAAACGAAACCGCTGTTATTGAAAATGAATCTAATGTAGAGTTTGCTAAAAATAAAAACAAAGAAAAATTTGAATCCAAGCAAACTGAACAAGGTTCATCCAAGGGATCATCACCATCTGATAAGGGATCTACCTCAGAGACTCCAGCTAAGAAGTCTTCGAAAAAGATATCGTGCTTCAAATGTCACGTCAAGGGACATGTAGCAAGCTGCTGTCCTAACAAAAAGAGTGAAGCAAAACTTAGTGAAAAACAGAGAGGGAAATTACCAGTGAAGATGGGTGATAGTGAGGAGAAAGAATCAAATTCTCAAAAGAAATCTGCTCCTAAGCAACCAGAAAATGTTGCTGTTGGTGTAGATAAGGCTGAAAAAGGAACTCCACAAGTTCCTCGTTTTCAAAGAAATCAACAAAGATTTCAGCCTAGATCTCCACCAGGCAGATACGAGAGACCTAGAAGCAATTTTAATGGAAATTTAAACAATTTCAGAAGTCAAGGTCAATATCAAAATCGATACCAAAATAATGGTTGTCGAAATTTTTATAACAATGGCTTTAGAAATTATAACAATCAAGCTTCTTGGAATCAAAATTCAAGATTTCAAAATCAGAATTTTCAAAGGTCAAATAGTCCAAATGTATATAGGAACCCTCAGGACCATAGACCTAGTGGAAATCAAAACCAATTTCCATCAACAGGTTTGAGATCCAAGACTCCAGTTAGGAGTAATGGATATTGGATGGATGTTCCAGTGGTTGGTGAATTTGGACGACCCAAGACCATTAAGGCTTGGGTCCCCCAATCTAACTAATTTCTTAGTTGGTGTGTGCAGGAGCTGCTAAGGAGGATTATCAACTTATGTTGATAATGGCTGCTCTAGGCATATGAAGGGGGATGTGAGATTGTTGATATATTTATATTGATTGATTTAAATTGAAGTTCAAAGTGCTGATTCGACACACTAGATAACCTGGTAGATCTTTATACTAAAGCTTTTGACAGGGCTCGCTTTGAACATTTAGTCGAACTCAACGGGATGAGGAATCCTGAATAACTGGTTTTTCATAAGAATTTTTGTAAATAGTTTATTGCTTTTCTTAAAAATCAAAAATAAAAAAAAAATTTGAAAAATCAAAAACATAAAAAAATAGAAAAACAAAAATGAGTTATCACTGTGTGAAAAAGAAGAAATGATAGTACATTGGCAAGTTAGACTGTCACACTGAAAATGAAATTAAAATGCTTAAGTGTGATAGCAGCTTCATTATATGATGTACCAGGAGGCAAAAAAACATGAAATAATCAACTTACCAATGTGATATAAACTTAAATGCACTGTGTATGAGTGGGGAACACTTCAGTGGTGTATGGTTTAATGACCTTAAATCTTGCGTTGATAGATTGCCAAAATCTGAAGTTTTGGGTCTTTATACTGTTATTTCATCTGGGGATATCATGACTGTTTTTCTGTTCAGAACTAAAATTGTACATGACCTCAGGAAAGAAAGTCACTTGGAATTAGCACATTTCTATTTGAATGTCTGTATGTTGTCCCGATACACACAATTTTGATCTGATTCTGAAATCTTCTCTGAAAAAGTCGTGTACCTCCTCTGCTGCATCCAGATATATGCTGACCTGGAGGTGCTAGGCAACGACAGCTTCTGCTGCATCCAGATACATGCTGACCTAGCTGTTCGTTGTCGTACTATAGATCTAATACACCCGAAAGAGGCCCTCTAGTGCCCAAATGAAACCCAATAAACCTATATCAAACTGAGAAAAACTCATATGATCTGTATATTATACCATCTCTCCTAAAGATCTATTCTGTTCTCTTCTCAACCTATTCCCAGTTAAGATTTCAGAAATCTGGATTGGACTTGTGAAATATGTGGTAGGGAAGATACTTGCATGATAGAGTGTGTTGTTTATATTTCCAGGACTTGATTAGTATTTATTTGGGTGTTCACTGTTAAGCAATTAAAACATGATAAAACAGATTATATGCAGACCTAGACACTGTCAGGATATCTTAAAGGATGACATCAGTATACTCACCTACTACGATGAATCTTTGTGCATACCTTGATCGTGGGGGTATATCCTGAAGTGGGACACACTAGTATATCAGTAAATAAAATTACCTTAACGTATCATATGGTAATGGAACTTGAAATGTTCATGCATTTTGTTTAAGTGGATAAACATACTGGTAATCGTCTTGGACTGCTTTTCACGAAAAATTAAATAAAGATTATCTAATTGTGTGAAAACAGTTTGATTGTGCTGATATGATCTTCTTACTAGTGATTCTCACAAAAATAGAGTGTTTATTGCTTTTGTTATTTACTTGCTTTCAGAAAATACAAAAATACAAAAATAGTGTCTTTTTCTGTTTAAAATTCTTAACGTACGGAAAACTGTTATTCTTGGAGGAATTGTTACTGATAGGGGGAGACAGTGTTGGAAAGTGAGTTCAAAATTTTAAATCATGCGGGTTATAGAGTGTTTGATTAAAAAGTTTTGCGTGTTGGTGATAAATTGAAAATGCTTAATCTGTGATACAGTTTAACTATCTCTTGAAAAATAATAATTTATTTAACTTTGTTGAAAAATTCTTATGGTTTCTCGAGATGTTTGTTTTATAGTATACAGATTGAAGCAGTATGGTGCTGAGAAGTTAAAGTGATGAGTTGCTGTGAAGATGAGAGTTTGATTGGATGCATGGTAGAACCTCCTTTCTATATTGCATACAAAGTTGAAGAGTTTGAAGATTGCTATACATATGCTGAACTGGAGTTTACTCAAACGCTAAAGTTTTTGAAGATTTGGTGATTGGATGCATCAGCTTAGGGGGAGTCTGTTGCTGACAGAGCTATTGAAGCTGAAGCTATCCAAAGACCAAAGACAGTGCAAGACTACTTGAAGATTGCAAGATGACTGAAGACAAAGTTATTTTATGAAGCTATTGTCAAGGGGGAGTTTGTTGGTGCATGTTTGTGACAACAGCTTAGATTTGGTCTTTGGATATCTTGTAATTAGTTAAACGATAAACAGTTAGCGGGTTTAGCTTTGTAATAGTTAGTTGTAATGTTTGGGCTAAACTAAACCCATACTTATGGGGATGGGGGCGAATTGGGCTTGTCCAAATTCGCAGTCCATGATGTTTAACTAAGCCCAAGTAGCAAACCTTGTGTTATATAAACAAGGTTAGGCTTTAGGGTTTAGGTTGATCAGTTAATCAGCTAATCAGCCAGAACTTTGTGTGAGAGTAATTTCGTGAGAGTTGAGAGACTTGGACGAAATTGTTGTTGGTTAGGGTTTTAATTGATTGTAAACTGCAAGTTGGATAATCAATAGTAAACCCGGTTTGAAAGTGATTTGCTGTTTCTGTTTTCTACTTGTTTCTGTGATATTCTGATCAAGAGGATTCCGCACTCTTGATTGGAAAGACAATTCTGTGAAAGATCCATACGAATAGGTGACCTACACTTTTGTAAAATATGTGTTTATTCTATAAGTTATAAATACAATAGAGATACTATATTCGAAATAAGGTTTTCGACGTGAAATGATACGGGTCGGAACCAAAAACAAATGTTAAAAACCATAGTTAATGGTGAAACGGGGTGGAACGGTAAATTAGTCACGAAAGGACTAAGATAAAATGAGTTTTCGACGGCTACTTTATAAGTAAGCCTAAACTAATAAAAAGGGTAAAACGGGTCAAATGGTAATATTGATACCATTTGACAATTAACGACTTATAAGTGTATGACGAGTCTCATGCTCGCAGGATGAACGGCTTGGGAATTAGCGAAGCTATGAAATAGCAGATAAATGAAGACAAGGTATTAAAATGGGTCAATATGCTGATCCGAGCCAATATGCATAATTATGTTGTGGTTAAAAGTGCTATTTTGGTCAAATAATTAGTGAGAGTCTTCGTCGTAAAATAAGAGACTAGAATTGACCAAAAAGCCCTTGATAGGTAAATCGGACAAACGACCCTTATAGGTCGTTTAGAAACTTGTATTATAATTACGAAGCCCTTAGATACATGTAAGAGTTGTAGACATAAACTTCGTAGGTTAAATGCCTAAGAACGGGTCATTTAAGCAAAATGACTAAACGAAGGGTAAAAATTGGGATTGTGGGTTCCTTATGTAAATCCACCACAAAAAGAGTTGTGGGGGAATATAAGTAGCTATTTAAATATGGGAACGCGAGGTGTGAAAAGAGAAGAGCGGACTTGATTCTTAAATGTACAAAAATCCTCTAAACGGGTCAAAATGAATTTCGCGTGTAACTTGGGTGTATGCCGCGTAATTCACAAAAGTTATGAATCCGAAATAGAGATTTAAGTTAAACACTTTGGTATATGATTTATGATTAATTTGAAACAAGTTTGGAGGTTTTAGATCCAAACGGGTCAAAATGTTGATTTTGAATAATAAGTCGAATGCTTAAAAATTTAGAATTTTATTAGTTAGAATGTCGGATTTTTACTCCATGAGATGGAGAATTAAATTACGAACGCGTAGGAAAGAGAATCGCGTAAAACGGACCAGTAGACAACAAGTTATGGCAATTTGAAGTTTGCACTTTGGATAAAACTAGAGCTGGGCAGAAAATGCAGGTCAAGTACGGACCTGCTGGAAAACGTTCTCCCCCGCGACACGCGCAGGGGTACTATGGTCCGGGCGCGACACGCAATAGCGCTCGCGGCCCGCGAAAGATTAAGAGAAGTCTGTTGCGTGGCGCGACAGACGTAAATCCGTAAATTTTATTTTCTCTTAAAATGTTTGATGTTAGAACTTGGTTATACTCACTTTTGAGCTACGAAAACTAACTTTTAAGTTGGTTTTGGATTTAGGTGGTACTAGCAAGCTCTCGAATGTCGATTAAGCAATGGACAGGAACCGAACACACGCCCGAACAAAGTTTCCGCATTAATCCAGGATTTTTTTTTTATCTTAAGTGAACTATGTAAAACATTTGGTACTATATTTTGAATATTATAGACATGTAAGTATGTTACTTTAGAAAGGTTTTTGTATAGTCGCATTTTAGCATAAAAATGCGTATTATATCATTAAACTCTTGATTAATTTAGACAAGTGTTACATTTCCTTTTTAGGAAACCCTATAAATACCCCTCATATGTTACATCACTTGATGTGACAGCTCTCACTCGACCCAACTCGCTCCAGCCTTCATTTCTCTCGATTTCTCCCAATTCTTATAAGTTTTCGACCTAAACCTTGTACTTTCTTGATCTACAAGCACTCCTACACCATTCTACCTTTCGAATCTTAACTTTTAACCGTGAAATTAGTGGATTTGAGGTGTTCTAGGATGATGTCATCATGGTGTTCTTATGAACTTCATGTTTTGGCTTCAATCCACCAAGAACAACTTAGATCTGGATGATTTCCAAATGAGTAAACAAAGATCTTGCATAGATCTGAACGTATTCATGGTGAAAAGGATTGAAAGGTGGTTTTCTAACTTTCTTTCAACTCTTTTACACTCAATGCACTCAAAACCGATAGAATCAGAACTTGTTCTAATCTTCTACTCATTCTTAGTGATGTATTAGTTCCAGATCTGAATTCTATCCGAGAGATATTGATTTCAGGTTTGAACATGAACTACCGACTCGAACCGTGAACCGGTCGGACTTGGGTGATTCCTGTTCGGTCAGGTCACTAGGGTCGAGATGGGGTTCTGTTTTTTAAGCCAGATATCGTCACATCTCGTTCAAAAGCTACAAAACCTCAAAAAGAAAGCAAGTGTTAAAGACGATCTAACCGTTGGGACGGATTGCCGTCAGATCGGATTGCCATCCGATCGACCGGCCATCTGATCTGGTTGCACTTGGTTCCATACTTGAACTTTTATTCAAACTATTCAAGGATCTGAACGTTGAACGGATTACCACCCAATCGGATTACCATCCGATCGAGTGACCGTCCGATCGTGTGACCTTTGGGACTTGGTACTTAAATAATTTTTAACATGTTCAGTATATACGGATTGCCACCCGATTGGATAGCCATCCGATCGAGTGACCGTCCTGCTGTGAACTTGTTCTCAAACTGAGAAGCCTCGCCAATCGGATTGCTGTCCGATCGACCGACCTGAAAGGTAGAGATACTTCTCTATTTTTAAAATGCTACAATGAAAACTTCAAAGTACAAACCATCATACACAAACACATCCTCACCAAACGACGTGTCAATCCAATCGAATGGCCATCCGATCGGATGACCATCCGAACGGATTGTCACCCGATCGACTGTCCATCCGATCGGATTGCCATCCAATCGGATTACCATCCGATCCTTGGTTCACCTATACCGTTTTGCGCGCCGCTTATCGTTGTTCTATCATTAACTGTTCAGGCTAAACTCGCTCTAGCGCTCCCTTCAATCCATTAACTCTACCGCTATGAGTATACTCGAACCCTTTTTGCTTTACGCACTTTTGGGTGTTACATACGTTACCTATTCTAAATCACATCGAACACACTACGCAACATTTTAACGCTAACCGCCACTGCATGTTATACGTGACTCGATGAATGCTTGTTTATTACGTTTACACATATATTTCTATCTACCTGCCTTAGCAACGATAGTACTACAGTTTGGACTCAGAACCTATTCACTCAGGGGTTGTTAAGGACAACTAATCACATGGTTCACAGTGGTGGATATGTGTCACGAACTGCCTTGGGCAGTCAACCCGCAGTCATTGGTATTGATAGGATCATGTCGATAACTTACGTGCTTCACATCACACGTTGTACGTGCTAGTTATGCGTAAACGATTTCAAACTCTATATGTTATTATCAAACTTGTATGCTCACCTTTACACTATGTGTATTGACTTTTACTTTAACGTATGTGCCAGGTGTAAAGATGCTAGGATGCCTTGTTTGCTGTGTGATGAATTCCGGGCTAGGAAAGAGTCTAGAAACAAATAAACAATTTATCTATTTTGAAATCTGAGTTGTCGGATCAGAATTTGTTTGTGAGACAATTATCTGTAATAACTGTTTTATTTGATATGTTATGGTATGGGACATGACGTTTAAATATCTGGTAATTAATAGTTGTTATGGATACTCATGGACAATCTGTTTCGCTCAGTGCCGCACCCCGATGATTCCGCCATCGGTTGGGGTGTGACAACATGCTATGATGCTGCTTAGAAACACATCTTAGTCAATTTAGAAACTTTTGAACAGTATTCAGGATATTATGTAATTGATGCTTTTGTGGTTGTGAAACTTTGGTGAATGTTTAGATAATGCTATGAAACTTGGTTAATTCTATTGAAACTATTAGTGTTATGGAAACTCTTGAGCAATCTGAACGCTTAGTGTCGCGCCCTGATGTTTCCGCCATCGGTTGGGGTGTGACAGATTGGTATCAGAGCCATAACTATAGGGAATTAGGGAAAGTAGGAATGCTTTGCCTAGTCTATAGTTCTAGGAATCTTGACGCTTATCTGTTGTTTAAGACTTATGCATTCTACCATACTTGCTTCCTAGCAACATACTCCTGTTAAAACTTACATGCCTTTCCTAAGGCTGACACAATATACACTTGGACACTTTGAATTGTTGAACAATGTTTGTATTTTGCACGAGATTTACCCTCAAGTCAGGAGTGACATCCGAACCTTGACGGGAAATTTCCATATCATATCCCTGTGGGTCTTATCTTCTGATGAGTACCGACACTATTAGGGTACGATGTTGTCAAGTTAGAGGTGAAACTCACATCTTGAAAACTAGTCCCACTCCTTGATTTTCAGTCTCGCCAAAGTCTCGAAACTCCCAATCAAATAGGGACGTGTAATGACCAAAAGGATAAATATTGTAGGCCTAACATCGATGACATATTTGTCTAAGTAAGTCAAGGCACGTTGCCTCAATTTGAAAAGGGGTTCGATTCACTTTGGTTAGTCGACGTTCCTCTACCCGGAACAATCCTATGTTTTATAAGCCTATCATTTGTATATCTCGATTTTATATGTGGTTTTAAACTTGATTCTTTGTTCGTTTCGAGACTTTTACACAAATCGCACGTAACTCCGCAATCTAAAACAATAATCATAATCGAACTAAATTTATGAAGCTTTATTCATTGTGTTATACTACTTGGGAGTCTTGATTAAACTATGGGAAACTTGATGGAACGATATGCTATGAGAAACTACTTGCTTAATCTATATGTACCCTAATGCATATGAGAGTCATGGAATGTGTGGTTGTGGGCGGCAGAATACGATACGTAACATAGCATCGAATGACGAGACGAACGTAACATGATCGAAACATGGTGGATACGCCGCTGGTACTTCCTATATATAAGTGTTTCGACATGTTACCAGACTTTCGTACCAAGTGCTATGTGAAATTCGTTGTTTTGAAGACTCGTGGTGAGAATGTTGAACGTCATGCTATGTGAAACTACTTGCTTGATTTATGTGTACGTTACCGGTTGAGGCGCGTGAAAATGATAGAGAGTACTGTTATGGTTGGCAAAACACGAAACGTGACATGACACCGAATGACGAGACGGACGTGACATGGTCGATACGCCGCTGGTACTTCCTATATATAAGTGTTTCCAGCATGTTACCGAACTTTCGTACCACGTGCCATGCGAAATTCGGGGTTTTGCAGACTTGTGATGAGAATGCTGAGTCTTTTGAGCTATGTGAAACTTGTTGAACGTTTGTGAAACTTGAGTCTTTATGCGTTCATGTGTGAAATTATATACTACGTTACGTGTTCGCGAAACTATACTATTGAACAAGACTTTATGATCTAGACTTATACGATCCTTTTTCTTGGGTCTTTAGATGTCTTCTCGTAAACTATTCGATTCTCTCAAGAGATCCAGGGCCAACTCTCAGAAGAAAATGATGTCTTTCATGGCCGATCAGATTGCTAGCATCGTGCCTAAGATCGTCACTGAGATCCAAGGATCAAACACTCCTCCCTCCTCTGTAGATTCTAAAGCGGAGAAACCAAAGCATGTGAGCTTCAACTACAATCATTTTTTCTCTTGCAGGCCTAAGCCTTTCATGGGCAGCGATGGGGTGACTGCTATGCTGGAGTGGTTCGACAGCATCGAGGTTACCTTCATCAACAGTGAGTGCCCAGAACACTTCAAGACTAGGAGTGCAACTGGCATGTTTCAAGGCAGAGCTCTAGAGTGGTGGTCCAATGAGAGAACCATCCACTCCAACGAGGAGGCCTATGCTCTTCCATGGCCTGAGGTGCGAGAATTGGTGATGCTCGAATTCTGCCCTCCCCATGAATAGCTAAAGCTTGAGGAAGAGTTCTGGCACCTCAAGAAGGTTGGAGATGACAACTTGGCATACACTACCCGTTTTTAACAACTCGGCTTAATCATGCCTCACTTGGTTTCTACTCAGAAGCGCATGATAACCAAGTACATTAATGGGTTACCTCCTGGCATGCAAGACTCGATTGAAGCAGCTCGGATCAAAACTATTGAAGAGTTTATCGTCTGACGTCAAGTCTGAACAACAATCGTGTACGTGATAAACAGTTTGGAAACTCTTCTCCCGCGAAACCTGCTAACCAGATTACTCAGCAGCCAAGTGGCAGCAAGAGCAAGAAGAGAAAGTCTCAGGGTTCAGGTTGCAACGCGATTGTCCCTACTGTAAACCCTGCTGGCAATGCTATCGTGCCTGCTGCTGCTAACCCTCCTGCTCCAGAAAACAAGAAGCCGTACACTGGAGTTCATCCCAAGTGTGCGACTTGCAACTATCACCACCCTGCAACCTTCGCTTGCCGTCTGTGTACCAACTGTAATCACTATGGTCACACAACCCCCTACTGCCGTCAAGTCAATCAGGCCCAGCAAGCACCGCCAGTCCAGCCTGCTCAACTAGCCCTACCAGCTCCTCCGAAGAACCCAAGGCCCGCAGATGTTCGTGCATGCTACAAGTGCGGAGACACTACTCATCTCTGTAACCAGTGTCCCCATCTGAATCAGGAGCAACAGCCAACCGCTCGAGGATGAGCGTTCAACATCAATGCAAACTAGGCTCGTAACGACAATGACATCGTTAATGGTACGTTTCTCGTCAATAATATTTATGCTTCGATACTATTTGATACTGGTTCCGATAGAAGCTTTGTGTCCGTGGAATTTGAATCTTTGTTAAACTGTGCATGCTCAAAACTACCTAAGTCGTTCTCGATTGAGATTGCCGATGGTAAGTCTATTCTAGTTGATTCTATTCTCAATGGTTGTTCCCTGACTCTTAACGACGACGTTTTTACTATTGATCGTATACCCATGCAATTGGGTAGCTTTGATGTCATAATCGGCATGGATTGGTTATCTAAGAATCATGCCGAGATCGCTTGCCACGAGAAGTACGTTCGTTTACCTCTTCCGCCCGATGATACTTTGCACGTTTATGAAGACCGACCTTCTAGAGGACTGAAGTTAATGTCATGCACTCAATTGAACAGGTGTTTATGTAAACAGTACTTTGCTTTCTTGGCCCACGTGGTGGAACAAAAGGGCAAAGGAAAGAACATAAGCGATGTTCCAGTAGTGTGTGATTTCACTACGTCTTTCCTGAAGATCTCCCTAGTCTTCCACCTCCTAGATCTGTCGACTTTCGTATTGATCTCATACCTGGTTCGACTCCTGTCGCCAAGGCCCCTTCCGACTTGCACCTTCTGAGATGCAAGAATTATCTAGTTAAGTGCAAGAACTACTCGACAAGGGCTCTATACGTCCAAGTACCTCTCTGTGGGGTGCTCCTGTGTTATTCGTCAAGAAGAAATATGGTTCGTTTCGTATGTGTATCGACTACCGTGAACTTAATAAACTCACCATTAAGAATCGTTACCCTCTTCCTCGTATCGATGATCTATTCGACCAATTACAAGGCGCAAGTTGTTTCTCTAAAATCGACCTTCGATCTGGTTATCATCAGCTCCGTGTTCTTTAGGAAGATATCCCCAAAACCGCATTTCGCACTCGTTATAGGCACTACGAGTTCGTGGTCATGCCTTTTGGTTTGACCAACGCACCCGTCGTGTTCATGGATTGTAAATCTTATTTGGACCATTTTGTGATAGTCTTTATTGATGATATGCTTATTTATTCGAAAACCCGAGCTGATCATGAAAGACATTTACGCCTCATGTTAGAACTATTACGTGATGAAGTACAATTTCTCGCCTTCTAAAATAGAAGCTGTAAAGAACTGGAGTACGCCTAAATCTGTATCTGAAATTCGTTCCTTCTTGTGATTGGCGGGTTATTACCGTCGATTCATCTCGGACTTTTCAAAGATCGCAGTCCATCTCACTTCGTTGACTCAGAAAGAGAAACCTTTTGCTTGGGGTCCCGAACAAGAGGAATCCTTTCAAACTCTGAAGAATCTACTTTGTAATGCTCATGTTCTCGTTCTCCCTGATGGGAATGACGATTTTGTGGTATATTGTGATGCCTCGAACCGTGGCTTGGGCTGTGTGCTCATGCAGCGGGACAAGGTCATCGCTTATGCCTCCCGCCAACTCAAAATACATGAGAAAAAGTATAGTACCCACGACCTTGAGCTTGGCGCAGTTGTTTTTGCGTTAAAGATCTGGCGACACTACCTATATGGTACTAAGTGTGTGGTTTTCACTGACCATAAGAGCATGCAGCACATCTTTAACCAAACGGAACTGAATATGCGTCAGCGAGGATGGGTGGAATTGCTTAACGACTACGACTGTGAAATTCGCTATCATCCTGGCAAGGCGAATGTCGTGGCCGATGCTCTTAGTGATAAGACTCATGCTAATACTATCCATTGTTTTCACTTGTCTAGTAATCTTCATGCTTGTATCCGTGAAGCTCAATACTCGTCAGCAAACGAAGGAAGCCTGGAAGTGTAAATTCGGGGCACTACGATTGATTAACTTGAAACAAAGTCTGATGAACTTTAATACTACCTCAATCGCATCTGGGTGCCGGATCGCGATAACCTTCGTGAGCTCATTATGAATGAGGCTCATAAATCATGATACTCTATTCATCCGGGTGCTGATAAGATGTACCATGATCTGCGTATGACTTATTGGTGGCCTGGCATGAAAAAGAATATCGATGCGTACGTTTCGAAGTGTCTTACTTGCTCAAAGGTTAAGGTCGAACATCAACGTCCTTCAGGTCTTCTTGAACAACCCGAAATCCCTGTTTGGAAATGGGATAGTATCGCTTTGGACTTTATCACTAAACTACCCCGTACACCTGCTGGTCATGATAGTATATGGGTTATCATTGACCGTTTGACCAAATCAGCCAACTTTCTTCCGATTCGTGAAGATTTCAAAGTGGAGAAACTTGCTCGAATCTACACCGATGAAATCATATGTCATCATGGTATACCCATTGACATTATCTCCGACCGTGATGGTCGATTCACTTCACGTCTTTGGCAAACTTTCCAGTCCGCTATGGGTTCCATTTTGAATCTTAGTACAACTTTTCATCCTCAAACGGATGGACAGACTGAACGCACTATACAAAACATAGAGGATATGCTTTGTTCTTGTGTCATCGACTTTGGTGGTAATTGGGATGTACATTTACCATTGATCGAGTTCTCGTACAACAACAGCTATCATTCCAGTATTCAGATGGCTCCTTTTGAAGCTTTATATGGTCGCAAGTGCCGATCTCCTCCCAGTTGGCATGAGATTGGTGACAAGCAACTTACTGGCCCTGATATCATTCAAGAGACGACTGATAAGATTCTTTAGATCCGCGACAACTTGGTCAAGGCTAGAAGCAGGCAAAAGTGCTATGCTGATAAAAGGCGTAAGCCTCTGGAATTTGATGTTGGAGACCGAGTTCTTCTCAAGGTATCTCACTGGAAGGGAGTAGTTCGCTTTGGTAAGAAGGGAAAGCTCGCCCCTCGCTATGTGGGTCCTTTCACGATACTCGAAAGGATTGGCAAGGTGGCGTACCGACTCGACCTGCCACAGGAACTTAACAATGTACATCCGGTATTCCACATATCTAATCTCAGGAAATGTTTAGCCGACAAGGAACTGCAGGTTCCCATTGAAGACTTACAAGGAAACTAAACTTCACATTTTGTGGAGAAACTGGTCGAAATCATGGACCAAGGGACCAAGCGGCTAAGGCGCAGCAAAATTTCCATAGTCAAAGTTCGATGGGAAGGAAAGCGTGGCGCCGAATTCACTTGGGAACTCGAGAGTGAGATGAAGACCAAGTATCCACAGCTCTTCGAGCAGTCTTCCTCTTAGATTTCGGGGACGAAATCTCCTAAAGGAGGGGAGACTGTAACGCCCTGCGTCCCTAAACTTCTAACTTTTGGCAAGTTTAGTCCCTATACTATCCGAGACTTAACTATGCTAGACTATGTGAAACATTTGTGGAACTTTGTGATACTTGAAACTTGACTCTTAATGCTAGATACTTATGAATCTTGATTCTTGGTGAAACTTGATACTCGATACTAGATACTAGATACTCGATTCTTGACTCTTGATACTTATGGAACGAGGCTCTTGATACTTATGGAACAGGAAACTCTGAGACTTTTTTAAACAAGAAACTTGAAACTTGACACTTACTAGCTAGCTTATGTAGACTTGAAACATGGAAACTTTTATGTTAGTTAAATTCTTATCATGTGATCGCACAATAATACGCAACGCAACGCTTAATCTAGCTCGCAAAACAAAACGAACCGAAATCAGAAACCTAGCGAACGAGGATTGGCTGTCCGGATGGACATCCGATCGGATAACCATCTGACCGGATGACCATCCGATCGGATGGCCATTCGATCGAACAGTCATCCGATTCAGCCATCCCACTGCCTTATCCTCTCTGTTACCTATAAATACCCGCTGTCACATCACTATTCACTGATGTGACAGCCTCCTCCGACCAGACGCACTCTCTCTCGTTCTAAGGCACTTTCCCTTTGATTTTAAGCGATTCTTGTAAGTTTTCTTCGTAATTCTTGTACAACTTTCATCTTTACACACTTTCTCACTAGATTTTGCATCAAAATCATACTTTTCACTATGGAATCACCCGATTTGGGCTTCTTGAGGATGACGTCATCAGGGTTGTTGATACAATCGGCTATGTGATGTCATCCTGTCAAGATTTAGTCCAGATCTTAGAGATTTCTACATGTTTTACCACGAATCTTTACAAAATCTAGACATTTTCAGTTGATTACATGTTTTCTTCAAGCTTTCTTAACTTTTTACTCAAATCGGTGAAATCTGGATCCAAACAGGCTGTAGACTGTTCTTTAGTCTGGAGTCGGCTTGAAACGGATTATCACCGGAGGGATGACCGAATTACGGGTCAGACATGAAACTTCGTCGAGAACAGTTACCCTGATCGAACGGGGTGATTCCCATCCGATCAGACAGGCTGAACCTTGGTGGGTTTTCGTTGTCTTGATATGTTACCACGTCGTCTCCGTTAAACTCAAACTTAGAAATTTTACAGAAGTTGCAAAGGAACAAGATCACAACAGTCGAATGACCATCCGATCGGATGATTATCCGATCGAACGGTCATCCGACCGAATGACCTGTTCCCCGTAGCCTTCAATACTTAAACTATTTAAATCAGAACTTTGAACTATTAAACTTACACTCGAACAGTCATCCAGCCGAACGGCCATCCGCCCGGATGACTATCTAACCGAATGACTTGATCCTATACTACAATGAAAACTTCAAAAGTTAAAAACATTATTGCAACACACTACTAATCATCTGTTCGGACGACCGTCCGATCGAATGGTCATCCGTCCGGATGACCATCCGAACAGGAAACAGACTCTTCTATTCTATGTTCGCACGATTCGACATTCTATTCAATGCTTACACTGTAATACTATAATCAGGCTAACTCCAGCGCTCCCTTCGATCCAAATAGTTGGTGTTGATACTAGCACCCACTACGAGTATACTCGATCCCTTTTTGTTTTAAACACCTCTGGGATGCAACATGTGTTCTATAAACTTGACACTTGACACTTGAAACTATTTGAAAAATACTCTATCCGCTGTGAACATGAAACTTGAAACTTGTGATTCTTGAGACTTTTATGCTATGTGAACGTTTAATCCTTGTGTGTAGTTCCGCCTTAACAATGGTAGCGCTATAGGGGTAATGCACCTCCCCGTTAGTCTTTGGGGTATTGTTAGGAGGAGACATTTAACCTCCCGTTAGTCTTTGGGAAAGGCATTTAACGCATTGGAAACTTGGGCTATTACTTGGACTGCGTAAACTAGCATGGTGAAACTTTTATTTGTTTACATGACGGATATGAGTCTTTTAAACTATTATGCTACTATGTACTCAAACTTGTATACTCGCCAACATTATTGTTGATAGTATTTTAATACATGTTGCAGGTTGATAGTAGCTGAGGAAATCAAGAAACATGCTAGAATGTTGCTTAGAAACACATCTTAGTCAATTTAGAAACTTTTAAACAGTATTCGGGATATTATGCAATTGATGCTTTTGTGGTTGTGAAACTTTGGTGAATGTTTAGACAATGCTATGAAACTTGATTAATTCCTACTGAAAGTATCAGTGTTATGGAAACTCTTGAGCAATCTGAACGCTTAGTGCCGCGCCCCGATGTTTTCGCCATCGGTTGGGGTGTGACACCACGCCCCGTCCCACACCTCCTGTTTTTGCACCATGCCCCATTTTTGGCACGTGCTTACGTGTCAGCCACATGTCGCATAACGTCCCATTTTCAAACCCCTTCACACCGTATAAGCTAAGCCTCTTTTACTATTTTTTGCCAGTTTGGATGGGTACAAAGAAGAAAACAAATTTCAAATAAGTTTATTTTAACTTTTTTTTAAATAAGTTTTATTACTTCTTTATTTACTTTGTATTAATAAAGTTTTATATTTGTTTTTTAGTATAAATTTTAAAGTAAATAATATAAAAAAACATATAGGATGACATCTTTTAGGTTACTGGTGAGATTGATGGCTCATTGGCAAATAAAAACCTTTAGATAATGTTTGGTATGAAGGAATAAAAGGTGGAATGAAGTGGATTATTATGATGGAAAGAAAAGAAATATGTTTGGTTATCATGTGGTAATGGAATAGAGCATTACAAAGGAATGTAACTCCTTCCAAATATAACAATTTTCATTCCTTTGTATGATGGTGTTTTTTTTTTCTATTCCTTCAAGGAATGAAAAGGAATATATTATATTATATTATATTATTATTATTATTATTCATACTAATATTAAAATATATCAAAAAATTTATTATTAAGTTTTTTACCATTAATATATGAGTTAAATGCTTGGTTGGTCCATGTGGTTTGCAAAGATTTCATACTTGGTCCTAGTGGTTTATTAATTACACGCATGGTCCAAAAAGTTATAAAAAGGAATTCGGTTGGTCCCCTAACCTAACCTCTGTTAAATTTCTCAGTTAACTATGTATGAAATGACTATATTACCCTTAAATAATTAAAAGAAATAAAAAATATATAAAGAAGACGGCCCACTACTCATCTTCTTCAACCTCTCTCTTTAAAAAAAACTCAACACCATCACCTTCTCCACCTTCACAGCCAACCACAACCTACAACTACCTCCACCGTCGGTAATTATCCAAAGCTCGCTGGTACCGTTTTAAAATCCTCCAAACTCAAATTTATCCGCACAAAATTTATTCCTTCGAATATTCATATTTTACCTGAAATGATTTTCCCCAAATTCCCTTTATTTCCAGCCCTAGCCCACAATCGCACATCCTTCTGGAGTGGAAACCCCTCATCTCTGGTCTTCCTATGCACCAAAACCACTGACACAAACGAGTACCCCTTCTTTGTCTAATATAGCTAGTTTCAAATCCGTGTTTTTTATAACATGATTACGAACCGGAAGTGAAGAACAAGAGAGTAGTGCTTGTAGGAGAAAAGAAGGGTCACATGTGGTTTTTCGGTAATTTTTATAGAATTCTGTTTGAATGTTTAATATTCCAAGAAGGAAAGCCTAATTTCTTGATGGAATTGGATTCCATCTTTTTAAAAACTAAACTTGATAATTACCGAAGCTCGCTGGTAATTATCCAAACCGATGGTGGAGGTAGTTGCAGGTTCTTATGGGTTGTGAAGGTGAAGGAGGTGGTGGTGGTGTTAGAGTTTTGAGAGAGAAGGGGGGTTGAAGAAGATGAGTAGTGGGCCATCTTCTTTATATACATTTTTTTTTCTTTGTGTTTTTTACATATTTCCCCCTCCTAAGAGGGTTTATTACATATTTCCCCAAACTAAAAATTCAATTACATATTCCCCTTTTTTTTAAAGATTACCGAATTACCCTTGTAAAAACCCATCAATTTATTTCCTCTTCCTCTCATATATTCATGACAGCCAAACCCTAGACACCAAACTCACGACACCATACATGCTTATCAAATCTTATGGTGAATAGCTGGTCTTGTGTAATTGCTTGTGGGCCTCCACCTGCAGCGCTTTGCAACAAGAAAGGGGTCCCAGCTGATGCAAGTGCAGGAGGTGAAACAAAAGAACAAAATGATGATGAATCAGATGACCAGAATTGGGGATTTATCATTAGAATTGTGCTTGGATTTGTTGCTCCTCTCATTGCCAGCATAGTATGGAGAAGTACTTAATATAATTTTCTTCACAATGTGTGGCTCAAGATATATCTTGCTAGAGTTCCTTTTGAATACTACCAAACTAAGTGCAATTCTTGAATATTTCTAAACTATACAACTGTACAACTTATTATATTCATAGTTCCAACCCGAGCAGTGCAATTCTTGAATATTTCTAAACTATACAACTTATTATATTCATACTTTCGTGTTGCTCCTCTCACCCATACTGTACTCCAAATATATATTTAGTATTATGGTATTGTTTGTATTGTTTGAGAAGAGTAGCAAGTAGAAGAATTAAGGAAAAATGTAATTGATTTGTATTGTTTGAGAAGAGTAGCAAGTAGAAGAATTGAGAAAATATGTGATTGATTAATGAAATTGGAAAAAGGTAAATATGTAAATAATTATTTAATTGGTTCATTAAGGGTAAAATAGTCATTCAATGTAACACCCCGAAAACAGGTTTGATAGTCAAACCACATTAATATTAATGAACGGGTAAAATACCGTTAGTGGCAAAATTAACCAGGTGAATATTAGGATTTAAACAAATAATCCTAATATTAATTAAAAGGAGAATAAATGCTTAAAAAAAAGAAGTAAGTTTATAAGAAGCCCGAGTTAACGGAAGTTAAAATAAAACGGGTTATAACTCCCGGGACCCACTAAGTAACTAGGAATATCAACCTAGTTAGTTAAGTGTTTTAAAATAATGAAGGAACTTGATATAGTAACCTTTTTATAACTTTTAGAAACTAGAGAGACTAAAAGGGTTAAGTGAGAAAATAATTATTATTAAAACAAAAATTAAAAACCCAAAACACACACTTGGTGTGTGTTCTGGTCATAGATTACACAGGGGGCGAACAAGCTTCCTTCAACCAAACCCTAACTAGCCAAAAATCAAGCAATTGGAAGGCCAAATCAGTCCCAAATCGAAATCCAAGCTTATTTTAGTGATCACCTAAGTGAAGGGATCACAAGGTATGTTAAATTTCATCTTTTGGTTACATCTTAGAATTTTGATGAACATGAGAAATCAAAATCTGAAATTGATTGATTGATATTTAGATGAAATTAGTAATGAAAACATGTCTAGGAGTAAACCGTAGTCAATAACTTGTTGAATTAGTGATGAAAATTATGAAATTGATAATTACCCATACATGCGTTAAGTGGGTGTTGTAATTATGTGATGAACACTGAATTTCAATGTTGAAATAGTGTAGAATTGATGTTATGATACAAGTGTTGGTATTGCTTATGAATGCTAGAAATAAGGGTTTGATTTAATGATTGAAACTTTGTTTTAAAGATTAGCCATGAACTAAATAAGAGGTATAGAAATCGTGCCCGCTAGGTGCTTATTAAAATGCCTAAACGGATGTTTATATGTTGAAATTATGAAAGAAACACGTAATTGGCTAATTTGATTAATTTCGTGTGATATGGAATAGTACGGGTTTTAAATATGATGGTGTATGAGAATCACCAAATAGAACTTGAATATATGTTGATTTTAGTTCTAGTTCTTAATTTGACAAAGATGAAGTTAAGAAGATGGTAAAATTAGGATTCATATGATGACTACTTGAAATAGATGATGTTTTGACATCTCTTAGCCAACAATCACTGTGTTATAGGTTTCTAACCATTACCAAGAGTTTAATAAGGGTTATAGCCATGGAAATGGGTTGCATTTGATGGTTTTGGTCGAATTTGAAAGGACCCTAAACATGATTTCCGTAGCTTTTTATATGGATTTGGACTAATCTTAAAAAAATCATATAAAATCAACCGTTTATCCGATTTGGGTGTTCTATACCTTTTCGGAAAGCTTATGAAGTAAATTTTTACTGTTTTCAATCATAAGAAACAAATGTGGTTGTTAAATAGGTAAAAAATGTGAATTAAAACTGCTGTTCAGAAAACTTACAAGCTGATTGAAAAATGAAAATATAGTTGCTGTGCTGATTTTATAAAAATCATATAAAATCTTAGAAAATTCGTTAGAAGGTGTACCTTATATGCTTGCGAAGGTATTGAAGTTTTCTACGATCCATTTTTGAACATGTTAATCTAGTTCGGACTTTAAATGGGTCATAATGGTCGATTACAACAGCTGAATAGAAAATCGCTGCACATTAATAATGTTATTATTAATCCAGAAAAAGACATATGATTGCGTATACTTGTTTAGTCATGAAGTATTTATTGTTAGGAACAAATAACACTTTATATGACATGCTTAAAGTGTTCAAAATCACTTACTAACTAGTTTGTATAAGTAACTTGACTAACGGGTCAAACGGTTAGTGAATGGAAAGAATTATGGAAAAAAAATAGTTGTTGAATAAATAGCATACTTTGATGAATAAGTGTGTGAATCCATAAGGTGTGATGGTCATGTTAATGGTTGACTAATCTAATCATCTTGTGGATATGATATGGTAGTTTGACTCTGACAAGCTAGGTAGGAGCTTGGAAAGGAACGGGTCAAATGGGTACAAGTTCAAGTATGAAGCTCGCAAGGATGCAAGGTAAGTAAAGCTTACACCCAATTTAAGTGTACGTGTTTATTTTATAGGTGATAAATATGACAATGGATTATGTTTAAAAAAAATGGGTTCCGACATGAACCGAAATGAGTCGGAACAAATAAAAATGATCAAAACCATGGTTAATGGTAAAAAGAGGCAAAATGGTAATTTAGTCATGAATTGACTAAGAATTTATAAGTTTTCTTAAAGTTACCTAATAGCGTAACTAGAAATGGGAAAAAGGGGTAAAAAGGGTAATTTAGTCAAGTGATGACTAAATGTAAGTTGAGATTAAATGGATACCCACGGCGTAAGCCGAAATGGGTTAAATATGTAAGAAAAAGGAAATTTTGTGGTAAAATCCGAAATGGGTAGTTAAAAACCATGCTTTGAAACAAATTCGAATGCTTGGTCATATAGGCCAAACGGGTCAAATGGTGGTGATAACACCATTTGACAATATTGACTAACATTGGTTGTTAAGTCGTATGTTCACAGGAGTGAACCGGAAGTGGATAATTGCGTCGCTATAAAGTAGCGGCTAATAAAAGCAAGGTATAAAACAAGTTTATATGTTGACCCGAGCCAGGTACGCATAAACAAGCTTTTAGTTAAACATACGATTCTTGGTCAATTAATTAGCGAAAGTCCTTCATTGTAAATTGAAGGATTAAAATTGACCAAAAATCCCTCGTTGGGTAAACCGGGCAAACGAACCCTAGAGGTTGTTTAGGAACTTGTATTATGATTATGTAACCATTTTGATGCGTATAAGAATAAATGCATAAACTTTCGTGGGTCAAATGCCTAAGAATAGGTCTTTTTAGTAAAATGACTAACCGAAAAGTAATACTCGGGATAATCGGTTTATTGTATTAATTCACCACAAAAATAGTTGTGGTGAAACATAAGTAGACATCTTAAATGTAAAAATGTGAAGTACAAAAAGAGATGAGTGAAATTGATGCTTAAATGCATAAAAACCGTTAAACGGGTCAAAATAAAGCAAGTGATTAAGATTGGCTAAGTGTTGGAAATTTTCAAAATAAACCGGTGAATGTAAACACGAATACAAACCTTGTAATGGAAGCGAAAATGCTAATTTTTGGCAAGCCCGGAATGGGTAAAAACGATAAGCAATGAATATTGTTAATAAACTTGTAGTATGATGTTAAAAGTAACGGGTCAAATAATCACACAAAGGATTTTCAAGTCGTTTGCTTATAAATCAGATTTTTATGCAAACCGAGTGATAAACGGATTCGTAATTTAATTACGGAAGCGTGGGAAAAAAATTACGCGAAATGGTCTTGTAGATAAAAAGTTATGGAACTTGTTTATACTTGTTTATAAGTTATCAAAACTAACCTTTAAGATGGTTTTTGATGTTAGGTGAATGTAGCTACCATCCGGATGTCGATCAAGCAATGAAGTGAACCGAACACTATGCAGTTACAAGCTTCCGCACATAGTTTCGTCGTTGTTTTTAAACGGCGAGCTCAATTACGTTACGTTGTATTGTTCTTAAATTGTAAAAGTTTTAATAAACCCGTATTTTTCAATATACGTGTATCCATAATTACATATTTATTTTCGTAAACCATACGAAAACTGTTAAATAATAGCAAGGGTCTTACAAGTTAGTATCAGAGCTCAAGGTTAAAAGAATAAAGTGTTCGGTTCGAGGCTTGATCGCAAATCCGGTAAGTAGATGTATATAGTGATGGTTTAGTATGATTAAAGTGTTGTAATAACACATAGGATTATCGTGTAATACACGTTACACCAATTAAATCGATCAAGGATCGATATAGTTAACGAAATTACGTGCGTTGACACGTATAGTAGAAAAGCCTTGTATTATGATACGGGCATTTATTGAAGTCGACATTACTAATCCTTGTAAATGTTTTAATTGAAGGACACTCTTATCTGAGGATGGCGAGAGTGTAACAAATTTCGGATATGACAGAGAAACGGTCCGAGTATGACAAGCAGAGCATGCTCGCCAAGGACAAAAAAATCGCGTAACAATCGCGAACAAGGTTAACGGCAAGGAAGGCCCACCGGGGCTAGCATTACCAAGTGCATGTTTTACATTTAATCGCACAAATAGTAATATGCAACAAACACGTAGAGAATGACGGTTGCATATGTAGGATAAAACTTGGAAAAACCGAATAGGATATCTATTTAGAATGATGTTTCCAAGAAAAATCAAATAGAAACATGTGTTATTCACGATTGTGAATAACGAGACAATAATAGAGTTAGTTTATGTGGAAACTTGGACGGGAGTAATTATCCAAGTGAATAATTCTCAATATTATACTATTGAGAAAAGTAGCGATCACATTAACGAATGTGATTACATAATAGTTTGATAAAAAAAAAGAAGAAAACATTCTATATGTTAAAGGGCAAAACAAGTAAAACTAATGATTGTCGTTTATCAATTAAATAAAGTTTTACGGAATGAAATCAAAGATATAGAAATAAATAAAGGCGTTACTAACATAGGGCGTGATGTGAAAATTATAAAAAGGTCATGCGTGTCATGTGTTGACCGCTTACTCTGGCCAAGTAAGTAGTGAGCACATAATACCATGAACTTCATATGATGGACACATTTACGTCCGATGTAATAAGGACGGGGTGAATGGGACAATTTAAAAAAAAGTACGCAAATGAATAAAATAAGCAAAATGTTTGATAATGAACGTAAACGCAAGTCGGATGACGGAAGCGTATTACGTTAGAATAACGAGCCCGAGAGTAGGGACATGGATCAAAGTAAATGAAAATACAGACCGATTAATAGGAATGCTAAGGCATAGGGATAAAAGTTTGACTGTCGCAAGTGATGAAATTCACACGGACAAGTCAGACGAATTAAATAAAGAATAAAGAACTTGATTGAATAAAAGTGATGAATTTCGCTAAGACAACCAAATAAATTAAAACGAAGTCTTAATACATACCGGGATGGTTGCCTTGATAGTGACTTCGGTAAAATACCCGATAGATGGGTAGGATTTTGAAAGTATGTGTAAACCAAGGGACGGGAACGCGAAATAGAAAGTCAAAAGACTCGGATTATGAGTCATGACTAAAAGACGATGAGAAATTGCAAACATAAATTTTGATAGCTATGTTCAACTATTTTAAAGTTGAACAGGTCGAATAAAGGATGAAGTTTGACGTTCATAAGTGATGAAATCTCACACGAATAAGTCAAATGGGATAAATAAAGTATAAAAACTTGGTAGTACAAGTAAGCGCAAACCGAATGATGGAAGCGGGAAATATTAATGAACCTATGTGATGGGTCGTAAAGAAGTATAGGTATGAACCGGGTAACGGTAAGTGTAGGACAAACCGACGTGTAAATGACGTTAGAAGTTATAAAGTCGGAAAGATAATTCAAAAGAAAACAAATGTAGCCTTAGACTACGGTCAAGGTCAAATGAAATACAAAAGCAAAAATAAATGATTCTAAACATAAAAAGGGTACCTTGACGCCATAGATATATATACAGTTGAATAAAGACTCGAATAAAAGATGATCTACGGGATCATCATAACCTATGGGATTATAAGTAATGTTAAGGTCTATGGGACCAAAAAGACCTTCGGGTCACAAATAGAAAGAAACGAATTGTCGGGGTCTCACCTTAAAAAGGTAAAAAGGTGAAAATCCAAATAAATAGCCTACGAGGCTAAGTGAAAGAATCTACGGGTCATTTGGGTTAAGCGTAAGAACTAGTTATGATTCCCAGCATCAAATAATAATGGAAAGGAATAAATCCTCAGACATAAATTCTTAAATACAAGTAAACACGTATAAGGCCGGAGATGGCAATATGGTATACCCAGGTGATGGGGTATAAGGTAACCGGTGACTAATAAGTCTAACCGCTAAAGTAAATAATCAACAAAGATAACGGATACAAGCTGAAAGTAACGGCCCACTAGGCCTCACACATGAAAGACGTATGCGTCAAAATAAATGAGAAATTTGGACCGAAAGAAACGGGTGCCTTGAAAATGAAACTTGGTTCATTTGATTAAACCAATGAACTACGTAAATAAGGTTTCGGGGACGAAACCCCTTTAAGGGGGGTAGACTTGTAACACCCCGAAAACAGGTTTGATAGTCAAACCACATTAATATTAATGAACGGGTAAAATACCGTTAGTGGTAAAATTAACCAGGTGAATATTAGGATTTAAACAAATAATCCTAATATTAATTAAAAGGAGAATAAATGCTTAAAAAAAAGAAGTAAGTTTATGAGAAGCCCGAGTTAACGGAAGTTAAAATAAAACGGGTTATAACTCCTGGGACCCACTAAGTAACTAGGAATATCAACCTAGTTAGTTAAGTGTTTTAAAATAATGAAGGAACTTGATATAGTAACCTTTTTATAACTTTTAGAAACTAGAGGGACTAAAAGGGTTAAGTGAGAAAATAATTATTATTAAAACAAAAATTAAAAACCCAAAACACACACTTGGTGTGTGTTCTGGTCGTAGATTACACAGGGGGCGAACAAGCTTCCTTCAACCAAACCCTAACTAGCCAAAAATCAAGCAATTGGAAGGCCAAATCAGTCCCAAATCGAAATCCAAGCTTATTTTAGTGATCACCTAAGTGAAGGGATCACAAGGTATGTTAAGTTTCATCTTTTGGTTACATCTTAGAATTTTGATGAACATGAGAAATCAAAATCTGAAATTGATTGATTGATATTTAGATGAAATTAGTAATGAAAACACATCTAGGAGTAAACCGTAGTCAATAACTTGTTGAATTAGTGATGAAAATTATGAAATTGATAATTACCCATACATGCGTTAAGTGGGTGTTGTAATTATGTGATGAACACTGAATTTCAATGTTGAAATAGTGTAGAATTGATGTTATGATACAAGTCTTGGTATTGCTTATGAATGCTAGAAATAAGGGTTTGATTTCATGATTGAAACTTTGTTAAAAGGATTAGCCATGAACTAAATAAGAGGTATAGAAATCGTGCCCGCTAGGTGCCTGTTAAAATGCCTAAACGGATGTTTATATGTTGAAATTATGAAAGAAACACGTAATTGGCTAATTTGATTAATTTCGTGTGATATGGAATAGTACGAGTTTTAAATATGATGGTGTATGAGAATCACCAAATAGAACTTGAATATATGTTAATTTTAGTTCTAGTTCTTAATTTGACAAAGATGAAGTTAAGAAGATGGTAAAATTAGGATTCATATGATGACTACTTGAAATAGATGATGTTTTGACATCTCTTAGCCTACAATCATTGTGTTATAGGTTTCTAACCATTACCAAGAGTTTAATAAGGGTTATAGCCATGGAAATGAGTTGCATTTGATGGTTTGGGTCGAATTTGAAAGGACCCTAAACATGATTTCCGTAGCTTTTTATATGGATTTTGACTAATCTTAAAAAAATCATATAAAATCAACCGTTTATCCGATTTGGGTGTTCTATACCTTTTCGGAAAGCTTATGAAGTAAATTTTTACTGTTTTCAATCATAAGAAACAAATGTGGTTGTTAAATAGGTAAAAAATGTGAATTAAAACTGATGTTCAGAAAACTTACAAGCTGATTGAAAAATGAAAATATAGTTGTTGTGCTGATTTTATAAAAATCATATAAAATCATAGAAAATTCGTTAGAAGGTGTACCTTATATGCTTGCGAAGGTATTGAAGTTTTCTACGATCCATTTTTGAACATGTTAATCTAGTTCGGACTTTAAATGGGTCATAATGGTCGATTACAACAGCTGAATAGAAAATCGCTGCACATTAATAATTTTATTATTAATCCAGAAAAAGACATATGATTGCGTATACTTGTTTAGTCATGAAGTATTTATTGTTAGGAACAAATAACACTTTATATGACATGCTTAAAGTGTTCAAAATCACTTACTAACTAGTTTGTATAAGTAACTTGACTAACGGGTCAAACGGTTAGTGAATGGAAAGAATTATGGAAAAAAAATAGTTGTTGAATAAATAGCATACTTTGATGAATAAGTGTGTGAATCCATAAGGTGTGATGGTCATGTTAATGGTATACTAATCTAATCATCTTGTGGATATGATAAGGTAGTTTGACTCTGACAAGCTAGGTAGGAGCTTGGAAAGGAACGGGTCAAATGGGTACAAGTTCAAGTATGAAGCTCGCAAGGATGCAAGGTAAGTAAAGCTTACACCCAATTTAAGTGTACGTGTTTATTTTATAGGTGATAAATATGACAATGGATTATGTTTAAAAAAAATGGGGTCCGACATGAACCGAAATGAGTCGGAACAAATAAAAATGATCAAAACCATGGTTAATGGTAAAAAGAGGCAAAATGGTAATTTAGTCATGAATTGACTAAGAATTTATAAGTTTTCTTAAAGTTACCTAATAGCGTAACTAGAAATGGGAAAAAGGGGTAAAAAGGGTAATTTAGTCAAGTGATGACTAAATGTAAGTTGAGATTAAATGGATACCCACGGCGTAAGCCGAAATGGGTTAAATATGTAAGAAAAAGGAAATTTTGTGGTAAAATCCGAAATGGGTAGTTAAAAACCATGCTTTGAAACAAATTCGAATGCTTGGTCATATAGGCCAAACGGGTCAAATGGTGGTGATAACACCATTTGACAATATTGACTAACATTGGTTGTTAAGTCGTATGTTCACAGGAGTGAACCGGAAGTGAATAATTGCGTCGCTATAAAGTAGCGGCTAATAAAAGCAAGGTATAAAACAAGTTTATATGTTGACCCGAGCCAGGTACGCATAAACAAGCTTTTAGTTAAACATACTATTCTTGGTCAATTAATTAGCGAAAGTCCTTCATTGTAAAATGAAGGATTAAAATTGACCAAAAATCCCTCGTTGGGTAAACCGGGCAAACGAACCCTAGAGGTTGTTTAGGAACTTGTATTATGATTATGTAACCATTTTGATGCGTATAAGAATATAGGCATAAACTTTCATGGGTCAAATGCCTAAGAATAGGTCTTTTTAGTAAAATGACTAACCGAAAAGTAATACTCGGGATAATCGGTTTATTGTATTAATTCACCACAAAAATAGTTGTGGTGAAACATAAGTAGACATCTTAAATGTAAAAATGTGAAGTACGAAAAGAGATGAGTGAAATTGATGCTTAAATGCAAAAAAAAAAACCGTTAAACGGGTCAAAATAAAGCAAGTGATTAAGATTGGCTAAGTGTTGGAAAATTTCAAAATAAACCGGTGAATGTAAAGACGAATACAAACCTTGTAATGGAAGCGAAAATGCTAATTTTTGGCAAGCCCGGAATGGGTAAAAACGATAAGCAATGAATATTGTTAATAAACTTGTAGTATGATGTTAAAAGTAACGGGTCAAATAATCACACAAAGGATTTTCAAGTCGTTTTCTTATAAATCAGATTTTTATGCAAACCGAGGTGATAAACGGATTCGTAATTTAATTACGGAAGCGTGGGAAAAAAATTACGCGAAACGGTCTTGTAGCTAAAAAGTTATGGAACTTGTTTATACTTGTTTTTAAGTTATCAAAACTAACCTTTAAGTTTTTTTTGATGTTAGGTGAATGTAGCTACCATCCGGATGTCGATCAAGCAATGAAGTGAACCGAACACTATGCAGTTACAAGCTTCCGCACATAGTTTCGTCGTTATTTTTAAACGGCGAACTCAATTACATTTCGTTGTATTGTTCTTAAATTGTAAAAGTTTTAATAAACCCGTATTTTTCAATATACGTGTATCCATAATTACATATTTATTTTCGTAAACCATACGAAAACTGTTAAATAATAGCAAGGGTCTTACATTCAATAAGAGTAATTTTAATGAAAAGGGGAAATATGTAATATATATTGGTTAAGGAGGGGAAATATATAAAAAACCTATTTCTTTTAATTATCCAAGGGTAATATAGTCATTTTACACATAGTTAACTGAGAAATTTAACAGAGGTTAGGTCAGGGGACCAACTGAGTTCATTTTTGACAACCTTTGGGACCACGCTTTTAATTAGTAAACCACTAGAAGCAAGTATGAAATTTTTGCAAAACACAGGGACCAACCAAGCATTTAACTCTTGATATATTATTATTATTATTATTATTATCATTGAGGCAATTATATTTTTATCGTTTTTAATACAATTGTGTCTCGTTACTTCTTATTTTTTGTTTAAAAATTGTACAAAGTAATGATTCATTCTATTCAAATATGAGTAACCAAACATTACAATGGAATGGAATGATCCATTTCATTCTGTTGTCCATTCCATTACCTAATCTATTCCATTCTCTCATCCATTCCATTACCCCATCAAACATACCCTTAGAAACACTTTGGGTTTGGAGGTCTTGAGATCAACTACTACACATGACATGATTAAAGAAAACTCACCTTTGAAAAATAGAGTTTTTTTTTTCCAAAATGGTTTAGTTGATAAACTTATTTACCAAAATAGGTGTTTAAGAAAGTATTTACCAAAATGGGTGAAATCTTAAATTTTCTTTTATTTTTAAAAAAGTTTATTACATAAATTCTCCATCTACCCTGTTTGAGTGTCTATCCACCCACCTCCTCCGCTTGAACTCCGATGGTTTCTGGCGACCACCTTCCGGTCACCACAGAATGAATCTAAACCACTATCAATAAGAATCGATTATCCATGAAACAGTTAGTGTTTCTTCCATCATAATTTTCTCATCTAGGATCACACTTCTTGAGATTATAATTTCATGCTATAACGTATGATTGAGGTCTTGAGATCACTAGGAGATGCCACCCAAGTGGCTAATGCTTTAGACATCATCAGAGCGGAGGGTCCTTCCTTAGGGCTTCAACTTAATATAAAGAAGACTGAAGTTTTCTGGCCAACCTGCAATGGTGTAAAGGTTCAGAAAGGCTTATTCCCTCGTGGGATTGGGAGACCGGTGCTGGGTGTGAAACTCCTTGGGGGTGCCGTTAGTCGTGATGCAGAGTTTATTAGTAGTATGGCTCTTAAAAGAGCGAACTGTGCAGTCGAGCTGATGAGGTGCCTTAAACGCCTACGGGACCCTCAGAGCGAGCTCCTCTTACTTCGTTCTTGTATGGGTGTTGCTATATTACTGTTTGGTCTTCAAACGTGTCAACCTTCTTTGGTTGGGGGAGCTGTCTCTGTTTTTGATGAAGGCCTCCGGGGAGGATATTGTTGTTTGTGGGGGTACCTTTTTTGGAGATCTCCAGTGGAGGTTGGCTTCTCTCCCGACCCGGTTCAGAGGCTTAGGGATTTGTACGGCCGAGGATGCCTCTTCATATGCTTTCGTGGCTTCAAGGGCCCAATCTTGGGGTTTACAAGACCACATACTTCGAGAATGTGGTGGGGATGTTTTAGACTCCGATTACAGGAGTGCGTTGGACCGTTTGCATAGTTCTCTTCCCGACCTTGATATTGGCGGTTTCTACATTAAAGACACCGCCCCTCCTAAATCCCAGAAAATTCTGGCGAATGCCATATATGGCGAAATTGTCAAGAGGTTTGAAGAGAAGTCTGTTTTATCCCCTCGGCAAAGAGCTGTGTTTGAATGTCTACGTGCCCCACATGCTCAGGATTTTCTGTCTGTCGCACCTATTGAAGGCTTGGGGAAACACATGTCGGCTGTGGAATACCGTGCTATCCTTAGATACCGACTGATGATTCCTTTGTTCCCAGTTGACGAGCCATGTCCGGTATGCCGCAAAGCATGTTTGGATTCTTTCGGCGAGCACGCGATCCACTGTAAAGAGCTACCAGGGTTTAAATATCGGCATGATTAGGTGAGAGATGTGTTATGTGATGTTCTTAAGCGGGTCGGGATCTCTGCCAAAAAGGAGGCTCCAGTAAATTTCCTGACTGACCCCTTAGAGGGGAGGTCCACTTTACGTCCGGCGGACATCCTTGTGTTTGGATGGGAAGGGGGGAAACACGCTTGTGTAGATCTAACTGGAGTCTCCCCCTTTGTCGGGCTCAGGTACAAGGGCTTTGCCGTAGGGCAAGCGGTGCTCAAGGCAGAGGCGAGCAAAGTGGCAAAACATGATAAAGCCTGCCTGGAGAATCAACATGTGTTTGTCCCGTTTGCGTTTGATACCTTTGGTGGTCTCGCTCCTGACGCTGTGCGACTTTTGAATCGGGTTCAAAAAGTCGTTAATAGTAATTCTTCGTCGCTAAAGGTTTCAAACTATGTATTTAGTAGAATTGGGTTTTCTATTCAAAAGGGGGTGGCGGCGCAATTTGTTGCTCGACTACCTGCCATTGCTTTGTAATTGCCCTTTTAGTATGGAATGATATTGCAGTTTATCTTCAAAAAAAATATCAATTAAAAATCATTCATTATTCATTTTAACGGATTCCGCGTTTACCGTTAGCTTCTCCTTGAAACATTAAGTGCCAGCGTATTTTCACTGACCGAGCGTCCATCTGGCTCTCGGCGGAGAACATGACCGGTACCAACTAGGCAACTATGAAGGACTCTTATATGACTGTTGTTCCTAATTCACAAATGGACCTTGCTAAATCATGAGACAAATCAATATTATTTAAGTGTTCATGTGAATCTTTCCAGTGATGTATGCTGGTAATTAGGGAAGATGATGTGGTGGTTATTAATTCAAATTCAATAAGAAATATTTAAGTATTTTATCATCAAGTTCAAGAACTTTAAGCAAGATGGGCATGAATCTCGTCTTCAATCCAGTGGCTCCATTTATTCAACCAATAAATCGAATTTGTAATAGCAAAAAACTCATCAAAATCATGACCAAATGTCGTTCTGTGGTGGTTGCCGGAAAACTCGCCGGAGTTACAGCGGGGAAGCGGGTAGGTAGAGAGTCAAATGGGTGAACATAGAAATTTACGTAATTATTAACTTAAAAAATAAATAAATAAGATTTCACCCATTTTGGTAAATAGTTTCTAAATCACCTATTTTGGTAAATAAGTTTTTCAGCTACACCCTTTTGGTAAAAAAAACTCTTGAAAAATATAAGATCTTTTATATTAAAAGATTGTTAGATTACAATTTTTCAAAACTATGACGCAATGTGCTTTTTATTTGCCGAATTGAGTTGTTGCAACGAACAAATCACGTGTTGATATTGTATTGTTCATATGGCTTTAGCTTTTGAGCTTTCTATTTTGGTTGCTACAGTATTTATTTTGATATCGATGCCATGCCGCAACGTGCCGACATACCCTAGTTTATATTACATGTTATTGTTTTTAGAGTAAATTACAAGTTTTGTCCTTTATGTTTACATCAAATTTCAGGCGTTGTCCTTTAAGCCAAAAGTTGACAGGCGGTGTCCTTTACCTTTCAAAATCTTGCACGTTTTGTCCTTTAGGCCAAACTCAGTCAGATTTTTTGGTTAAGTATGGTCATGTGCCTTGCAAATGAGGGCATACCTGTCATTTCACCTTCACATGGGTTATTTTGTAAACACTTATTATTGAGGGACTATATCTACAAAATTGAAAAATATAAAAAAAAAATCTAAACTCTCTCTTTCTCTGTAATCTAAGACCACCACAACCCAATCTCTCTCAACCCACCATTCCACCACCACCACCATCTCCAAACCAACAACTGCCGTCATCACCACGGCCATCACCCTTCGTCATCTACAACCACCATCACCACATTCTCTAAATCAACTACCCTACCTAAAAACCCCACAAAACAATTGCGAGATATGACCAATTTTAATCAACTGAAATGGAACGGAAAGGTTTTAAAAATAAAATGATGAATGTAAAACAACAAATAACCTGTAAGTGGAAGCAATTAGGTTATTTTGCTCCTTAATAATCTCATATGAGTTCATACCAAACACCCATATTGGTGCAACCGTATTATCAGATTCAACAAGTTACTAAAGAAATGGATTATTATTGAATATATAGGTAATGGCAAATACATAAAACAGGGGATAACATAGTACACAGCCAGAACATAAATGATAACATTATTATTGATTATCTTCAGTCACACCATTAAACCAAACACAAACAAAAACAAACCCCCACAATGAAAAATCAAAAACTTGAACAACACCCACTTGAACCAACAAAAACACAAAATCCTACAACGAAAAATAAAAACTTGAACAACACCCACTTCAATTTCTCATCAATTTAACCAAAATTCAAGGGAAATTTGAAAAATAAACCCAAGAACGTAACCGGTTGAAGACTTTCCGGCCGCCGGTTTCCTCCGAGAGGGCTTGCCGTTTCTTTAGAAGCTCTTGTTTTATGAGATCCATGGCGGTTTAGGGTTGAATCTAGGGTTTGTGAAGTTGTTGTTAGGGTTCAGATTGATGAGTGAAGCAGGTGGTTTTAATTTTGGGATATAAATGGGGAATAAATGACTTGAGAGGGAATGGCCATTTTACCCTCATGTGCCTTGCATATGACATATTTTAACTAAGATTTCTAACCAGGTTTGGCCTAAAGGACAAAACGTGCAAGATTTTAAAAGGTAAAGGACACCGCCTATCAACTTTTGGCTTAAAGGACAGCGCCTGAAATTTGATGTAAACATAAAGGACAAAACTTGTAATTTACTCTTGTTTTTATGATTATAAAGTTTTGATACATGTATAACTATAATATGCACTAACAATATACTAATTGACTTTATACTCTCTATTCCGTACTAATTTCATCAATTTCTTCCTATGCACTAACAACATACTAATTGTGTGTAATCATGTATGTTTTTGTTAAATATGATATAGCAAGCATATTTTGAGCTAAAATTCATTAAAATTGTAATTTATATATATAACATTTCAAGGAAGGTATTATAGTGCAATGAGAGTGTAACACCCCGTGTTTCCACATGTCAAAGTCAAGGTCAAAGTCAACGACCGGTTATACGGATTTGACTTGTAGAAATTTCTTTATTTTATTTGTATTATGTGGAGTAAGTGTTGTTAGTTACAAGCCATCGACGTATTATTCAAACAACTCACGACTGTGAACTATAGGAAGTAACAATGCGATAAAGTTAATCAAGCTATGCTAATCAAATCGACACTGAATCGCAACTCGATCTATACTTGTTGGTTATTGATATACATGTGTGTGCCTTAGGTGTTACTTGTGCGTGTTTATTTATGCTGTGTTGTGGTAAACAATCGAAACGCAATCTAACTCGAAATGCAATCGAACTCAATCGACATCGAACTCGAATCATAAACGAACTATGATAATTGGTGGAGAAGAGATAGTGCTCGATATGAGTGGTTGGAACTGAAGGTAATTTGACTAGGAAACCCTATCGTATCGAACCGCTCGCAATCGAAACGCCAAAAATCGTCGCGTCAAACAATCAAACCACGTGCCATCCGGCCGGATAGCCATCCGACCGGATAGCCACAATGCACCAGGCCAGGTGCCATCCGACCAGATAAGTCATCCGATCGGATAGCCCTTTCCTCTTTTAGAATCCTATAAATACCCCTGTCATTGTCATTCTTTCTACTTTTGGAAACCCTCTGTCCGAACAGCTCGTGCTCCCCACCTTTTCTTTGATTTCTCTCGATCAAGGTAAGATCCCGTCCTAAATCTCGTACTTCTTGAGCTACACGCACTCCTACACATTTCTATCTTTTAAATCTTAACTTTTAACCGTGAAATCACTAGATTTCGGGTGTTCTAGGATGATGTCATCATATGTTCTTCAAGAACTTCATGTTTTGGCCTCAATCCACCAAGAACAACTTAGATCTAACCGATTTCCACAAAGATCTTGTAAAGATCTCGACACAAGTGTGGTGAAAGAGGATTGAAAGATGGTTTTTAACTTTCTTCCAACTCTTTTGCACTCAAGGTACTCAAAACCGATAGGATCCTACCCTGATCTAGTCTTCTACTCGATTGTAGTGTTGTACTAGCTCAAGATCCGGATTCTACCCACGAGACTACCGGTTTCGGGTTAGCCAAGACCAACCGTCTCGAGCCAGTAACCGCCCGGACTAGGGTGATTCCAAGTCGGGTTGGTCATCTGGGTCGAACTAGGGGTTTTGTTGGCTAACACCTTGTCAAAGAGTCTTGACATAATGACAAACCATCAAAACAACCAAGTGTAGGACGAACGGAACAACTGTAACGGATTGCTGTCCAATCGGATAGGTCATCCGAACAGATTGCCATCCGAACGGATCACACTTGGGTCCCACCTTTAAAACAATCTTATCTGAAGTTTGAGTATCGAACGAATTGAAATCCGATCGGACGACCATCTGACTGGATTACTCTTCGGATCATGAGATACTAAGACTTTAAAGACTTAAATAATTTTCAACATGTTCATTACCAGAGTTGCCACCCGATCGGATGGGCATCCGATCGAGTGACACTTCAGCTTAGAGCTTGCTTTCACTAAGTAATCTCACCACTAAGTTACCGTCCGACCGGACCACCGTCTGACCAGATGACCATCCGAACGGATTGTCATCCGCACGATCCACCATCCGATCGATCGACTTGATGGATAGAGATACTTCAATGCTTTCAAAATACTACAACGAAAACTTCAAAAGTCAAGCCATCATACACAAACACATTCTTCTTATAGGAAGAAACAATCCACTCGAATCCCCATCCGACCGGACTACTGTCCGACCGGATGACCCCCCGAACGGATTGTTATCCGCATGGATTGCTGTCCGATCGGATTACCATCCGATCGAACCACTATCCGACCCATTTGCACCATTTGACGCGTAAAACGTCACTTATCGTTATGCTATCGAATCTATTCAGGCTAACCCTACTCGCTAAGCGCTCCCTTAAATCCATTAATCGCTGTGAGTATACTCGATCCTTTTTTGCTTTACGCACTTTTGGGTGTTACATACGTTACGAATATTCAAACTACAACAATCACACTACTCAATACTATTTGAACGCTAACCATTAATGCATGTTATACGTGGCTTATGAATGCTTGTTTGTTATGTTTACACATGGAATGCTGTCTACCTGCCTTAGCAACGATAGTACTATAGTTTGGACTCAGCACCCGTTCACACGGGGGTTGTTAAGGACCATTACTTGCATGGATTACGGTGGTAATCATGTATTGCGAACTGCCTCGGGCAGTCAACCCGCAGTCATTGGTATCGATGGATCTATGTCGATAACTAACGTGCTTCATTTCACTATGTGTATGTGCTGGTTATGCGTAAACGAAATCGAACTCTATATGCTATTATTAAACTTGTATGCTCACCTTTACATTTTATGTATTGACATTATTTTAACGTATGTGGCAGGTGCTTAGGACGCACACTTGGTAGGAATTTGAAGCTAGAATAAAGCTTTAGAGCCCAACAAATAGTTGTCTGTAGTGGTCAAACTAAGGGTCTCTAGAAGCAGATAAACAATTGCTGTCTGTTTAAATCTGAGTTGTCGGGACAGAATATTTGCCTGGATTTTTGTCTGTAATAATTATTTTGCTGTTTGAGATACGGTATGGGACGTATTATTTAAATTGAATAGTATTAATAATTGTTATGGAAACTTCTGGACAATCTATTTCGCTCAGTGCCATGCCCCGATGTTTTCGCCATCGGTTGGGGTGTGACAGAGAGTCATGTCAAGGATTTTTCCTATTTTTTTAAAATATTTTTTTGTCTTTTAGTTTTAGTTTTTTTTCCTGTATACCTTATATTCTACGTTGTCATTTACACCTGCCTCTTAACTTTGTAAAATGTCATTTTGATCCTCTCGAGTTTTACGTTTTAGTATATATCAAAGTGGATTTACGTTTTAACGTAAAGAGTCTACGTTTTGTCATAAATTTTGTTTAGAAACAAGTTGGGTCAAGTTTAATACGTTTTCATTAGTCAGTATATAAGTTCGAGTAATTTCTTAGAAAATGTATTACGTTTTCACTAGCCGGTATACGTTTTGTCATAAATTTGTTCAAAAATGTATTATGTTTGACCTGTACTTATCGTCTACGTTTTGTCATAAGTTTTGTCGTCTCAACATGCAATACCATTCTTTAACTTGAAAACTACTATTTTCTTACGTGCTTTTTTTTCTTGATAATACGTCAGGTCAAACATAATAAGTTTTCGTGCTAACTTTATGTGTGTTTTGGTTGGTTTATATTTTGACGATAGTTTTGTTCAAAAACGAGTCGAGCAATCGTCGGATTATGGGCAACTTTATACTACGATACACGCTTATACTACGCTATTCTCGAGCAATCACAGTCTTTGAATGATAGGTTTATGTTTTCTAACTGCCTCTAGTGATTAAATGCGTATGTGTTTCCTTGCTTCTGTGCCTTACTTGCTTAGGTGTTATGTGATTATGTGCTCTACGTGCTTGTGTGTAAATGCGATTTTGTGCTCTACATGTTATGTGTTTACGTGAATATGCGTGTTCCTGAGCTTTAGTAAGTAGTAGACGTGTAAGGTGAGATTCGAATACATTGTGTTGAGTCCTGTGACAATGTCTGTTGCAGACAATGTCGTCTGGATCCCGTCACGCACTTTCTCGTCAACAAAAGAGGGACAAACGCCTTACTGCCATCATCGCAAAAAGTGTGGCAAAGGCCGTGAGTGATGTTTACAAGAATGCCAGCAAATCATCTGAGGAGTCGAGGATTGAAGCTCCTAAAGCTACCACCAAGCCCTTCAATTTCAAGCAATTCGAGTCGTGTGGGCCAAAGGAATTCACTGGCGAGGGAGGTCCTACTGCACTATTCCAATGGTTTGATTCCATTGAGGTCACTCTGCGACAAAGTGGTTGCCCTGATGACCTTCGAACTCTGAATGCTACCGGCGTTTTCCATTCCCGTGCACTAGACTGGTGGACGGCCGAGAGAAACAAGCGAGGGAACGATGCAGCCTACGGACTGTCGTGGGACGAACTCAAGGAAGTCATGCTAGAGGAATTCTGCCCTCCTCATGAACGTCAGAAGCTAGAGGATGAATTTTGGCACATACAACAACATGAGGGTGACAACGCTGCTCTCACTGCTCGTTTCAAACAGCTCAGCATCATCTGTCCCGATCAAGTCAAGACTCCGGAGATCACAATCAAGAAGTACATCCGAGCTTTGCCCGACTGCGTCGCAGATTTCGTTCAAGCGGCTAAGACTAAGACGATCGAAGAAACTTACCTACTGGCCGCCGAAATCAACGACAAAAGGGTCAAGGCTGGTGTCTGGGATAAAACTCCGAAGCACCTGCAACAAGCTACTACCGCCGCACCAATTGCCGAACCCACCACATCGAGCAACAAGAGGAAGAACAAGAGAAAGAACAGCTCCAGCAACAAGAACTATGCAATCACTGCCACACCGATTCAAGCTGTACCAGCCCAACAGCGTCAAGTAGCGGCGCCTGTGGCTAATGCACCACCTGCAAAGCGTGCATACACTGGGCCACACCCGCTCTGCCCTACTTGCACCTACCACCACCCAACTGCCATTGCTTTCCGTTTTTGTGCTCATTGCAATGTATACGGCCATTTTACTACCAACTGCCGTATTCGACAAGCTCCTGCTCATCAAGCTCTGCTCACTGCCCCTCAGGGTCAACAAGCTCCTCCGGCACCCGCGATCAAAGCCAGAGCCTGCTTCACATGTGGCGACCCGAACCATTTCGCCAACATGTGCCCAAACAGGGTCGTGAAACAAGAACCTCAGCAACAGCAGCCTCAGCAGCAACAACAACAGCAGCAGCAACAACAGGCCGCACGCGCCAGAACTTTCAACTTCAACGTGCGTCAAGCCCAGGCTGAAAACAACGTGGTCAATGGTACGTTCCTTGTGAATGGTATTTATGCTTCCTGTTTGTTTGATACTGGAGCCGATAATTGCTTTGTGTCATTCGAATTCGAGAAACTCCTTAGTCATAAACGCTCCCAACTCTCTTCGACGTTCGATGTTGAAGTCGCTACCGGAAGAACCGTCGCCGTCAATTCTGTTCTTCGTGATTGTACCCTTGAGCTCAACAGTCACATCTTTCCAATCGACCTTATTCCGATGCAACTCGGAAGTTTTGACGTCATAGTAGGCATGGACTTTCTTCGAGAAAACCATGCTGAAGTTGTGTGCTTCGACAAGATGATTCGATTTTCGCTCACGAATGGTGACTTATTGTGTGTATACGGTGATACTACTTCAAAGGGTCTCAAGCTTATGTCTGCGTGCAAGCTAGCAAGTATCTCCGCAGAGAATACAGGGCTTTCTTGGCTAACATTGTAGTAGCGGAGAAGGAAAAGAAAGAGAAGAAGGAAGTGAAAGACGTTCCTGTGGTTCGAGAATTTCCTAATGTTTTTCCAGAGGATCTTCCCGGGCTACCGCCAAGTCGTGATATCGACTTTCGTATCGACCTCATTCCTGGAGCCAACCCTATTGCCAAAGCTCCCTACCGCCTCGCGCCGTCCGAAATGCGCGAACTCTCAAACCAACTCCAGGAATTACTTGAGAAAGGCTTCATTCGCCCAAGCACATCTCCTTGGGGCGCGCCAGTCCTTTTCGTCAAAAAGAAGGACGGATCGTTCAGGATGTGCATCGACTATCGGGAATTGAATAAGTTAACTATCAAGAACCGCTATCCCCTACCTCGCATCGACGATTTGTTTGATCAACTACATGGCGCTACGTGTTTCTCAAAGATCGTCCTACGTTTAGGGTATCACCAACTACGTATTCAAGAGGAGGATATACCCAAAACCGCGTTTCGCACTTGTTACGGCCATTACGAATTTGTTATCATGCCTTTTGGTCTAACCAACGCACCAGCGGTTTTCATGGATCTGATGAATCGCGTGTGTAAACTGTATCTCGACCGTTTCGTCATCGTATTTATCGATGATGTCTTGATCTATTCCAAGTCGAAAGCCGAACACGTGCAGCATCTGCGTTTGGTTCTCGAGTTACCCCAGGGGAACCAACTCTATGCCAACTTCTCCAAGTGCAAATTCTGGTTGGAGGAAGTTCAGTTTCTGGGTCACATTGTTAATAGTCAAGGCATTCACGTCGATCCTGCGAAGATTGAAGCTGTCAAGAGCTGGGTTACGCCTAAGACCCCGTCTGAAGTCCGCTCTTTTCTCGGACTAGCGGGCTATTGTCGGTGACTTATCGAGGGATTCTCAAAGATCGATGTGCCGCTGACCACTCTCACGCATAAAGACAAGCCTTTTATTTGGGGAACCAAGCAAGAGTCTGCCTTTCGAACCCTCAAGCACATGCTTTGCAACGCTCCTGTTCTCACATTGCCCGACGGAAGCAATGATTTCATTGTCTATTGTGATGCTTCCAACCTTGGTTTTGGTTGTGTTCTCATGCAATGGGACAAGGTCATAGCTTACGCATCTCGTCAGCTCAAAGTCCACGAGAAGAACTATACAACCCATGATCTCGAGCTAGGCGCAGTTGTTTTTGCATTAAAGATTTGGCGACACTACCTGTATGGTACCAAGTGTACGATCTTCACCGATCATAGGAGCCTGCAACATATCTTTAATCAGAAGGAACTTAATATGCGTCAACGCCGATGGGTAGAACTTCTCAACGATTACGACTGTGAGATCCGTTATCACCCAGGCAAGGCAAATGTTATTGCCGACGCACTTAGCAGACGAAGCTATCTGCTTAGCACTCGTAATGTTCAAGCTCTACACGATCTCGAAACCCTCATCTGCGATGCTCAACATGCATGCTTTAACGAACGCACCCTGAAGAAAGAAAGAATCTACCACGATGGAGCCCAGCTTGTGAGCAAATCGAATGGGATATTCCACTTTTTGGACCGAATTTGGATTCCCAAACGAACCAATTTGCGACAGATCTTAATGGACGAGGCCCACAAATCCCGGTATTCTGTTCATCCCGGTGCCAATAAAATGTACCGGGACCTTCGTTATAAGTACTGGTGGCCGGGTATGAAAAGGGATATCGCTCTCTACGTCGGAAAATGCCTAACTTGTGCTAGAGTCAAGGCTGAACATCAAAGACCCTCTGGCTTACTCGAACAACCACCAATTCCCATGTGGAAGTGGGAAAGTATAGCTATGGACTTTATAACCAAGCTACCGCACACGTCATCAGGTCATGACAGCATTTGGGTTGTGGTCGACCGTTTGACTAAATCAGCTCACTTTTTGCCAATACGGGAAGACTACAAGGTAGAACGATTAGCCTGAATCTACACCGACGAGATCATTTGTAACTATGGGACGCCTCGTGACATCATCTCTGATCGTGATGCTCGGTTTACCTCGTGACTGTGGGAAACGTTTCAAACGGCACTCGGTACATCACTTAATCTAAGTACCGCTTTCCACCCTCAAACCGACGGTTAGACTGAAAGAACGATTCGTACTCTTGAGGACATGCTCCGCTCGTGTGTCGTAGACTTCGGTGGTAATTGGGACAAATACCTGTCGTTAGTCGAATTCTCGTATAACAACAGCTATCATTCTAGCATCCAAATGGCACCTTTCGAGGTGTTATACGGAAGAAGATGTCGATCGCCTATTGTGTGGCACGAGATCGGTCATTCACAATTAACCGGTCCTGAGCTATTACAAGAAACGACAGACAAAATTTTTCAGATACGAGACAACCTGGTGAAAGCTCGGGAACGACAGAAAAGTTATGCCGATAAACAACACAAGCCCCTTGAATTTGACGTTGGTGACTACGTACTCCTAAAGGTATCACCTTGGAAGGGTGTGGTCCGATTCGGCAAGAAAGGAAAGCTCGCGCCTCGATATGTTGGACCTTTTAGGATTCTGGAAAGGATCGGAAAAGTCGCCTACAGACTCGAATTACCGGAGGAACTTAGTAACGTCCACCCGACTTTCCACGTGTCAAACCTCCGAAAGTGCCTAGCCAACCACGACTTACACGTTTCTCTCGATGATCTGCAAGTGAACGAAACATTACACTTCGTGGAAAAGCCTGTCGAAATCATGGACCGCCAAACCAAGCAACTCAGACGCTCTCGCATTCCTATCGTGAAAGTTCGATGGGAAGGCAAACGAGGCGCAGAGTTCACTTGGCAACTCGAAAGAGACATGAAGGCAAAGTACCCGCAGTTGTTTAAAGAGAAAGTCTAGAAAGAGAAAGTTCTCAAACGTGGTTCACGGCGTTGTACAGCTTCCAGTCTAATTTCGGGACGAAATTCCCTAAACAAGGGGAGGCTGTAACACCCCGTGTTTCCACAGGTCAAAGTCAAAGTCAAGGTCAAAGTCAACGACCGGTTATACGGATTTGACTTGTAGAAATTTCTTTATTTTATTTGTATTATGTGGAGTAAGTGTTGTTAATTATAAGCCATCGACGTACTATTCAAACAACTCACGACTGTGAACTATAGGAAGTAACAATACGATAAAGTTAATCAAGCTATGCTAATAAATCGACACCGAATCGCAACTCGATCTATACTTGTTGGTTATTGATATACATATGTGTGCCTTAGGTGTTACTTGTGCGTGTTTATTTATGCTGTGTTGTGGTAAACAATCGAAACGCAATCTAACTCGAAATGCAATCGAACTCAATCAACATCGAACTTGAATCGTAAACGAACTATGATAATTGGTGGAGAAGAGATAGTGCTTGATAAGAGTGGTTGGAACTGAAGGTAATTTGACTAGGAAACCCTATCGAATCGAACCGCTCGCAATCGAAACGCCAAAAATCGTCGCGTCAAACAATCAAACCACGTGCCATCCGGCCGGATAGCCATCCGACCGGATGGCCACAATGCCCCAGGCCAGGTGCCATCCGACCGGAAAGTCATCCGACCTGATAAGTCATCCGAGCGGTGTGCCATCCGATCGGATAGCCCTTTCCTCTTTTAGAATCCTTTAAATACCCCTGTCATTGTCATTCTTTCTACTTTTGGAAACCCTCTGTCCGAACAGCTCGTGCTCCCCACCTTTTCTTCGATTTCTTTCGATCAAGGTAAGATCACGTCCTAAATCTTGTACTTCTTGAGCTACACGCACTCCTACACCTTTCTATCTTTTAAATCTTAACTTTTAACCGTGAAATCACTAGATTTCGGGTGTTATAGGATGATGTCATCATATGTTCTTCAAGAACTTCATGTTTTGGCCTCAATCCACCAAGAACAACTTAGATCTAACCGATTTCCACAAAGATCTTGTAAAGATCTTGACACAAGTGTGGTGAAACAGGATTGAAAGATGGCTTTTAACTTTCTTCCAACTCTTTTGCACTCAAGGTACTCAAAACCGATAGGATCCGACCCTGATCTAGTCTTCTACTCGATTGTAGTGTTGTACTAGCTCAAGATCCGGATTCTACCCACGAGACTACCGGTTTCGGGTTAGCCAAGACTAACCGTCTCGAGCCGGTAACCAGCCGGACTAGGGTGATTCCTGGTCGGGTTGGTCATCTGGGTCGAACTAGGGGTTCTGTTGGCTAACACCTTGTCAAACAGTCTCGACATAATGACAAACCATCAAAACAACCAAGTGTAGGACGAACGGAACAACTGTAACGGATTGCTGTCCGATCGGATAGGTCATCCGAACGGATTGCCATCCGAACGGATCACACTTGGGTCCCACCTTTAAAACAATCTTATCTGAAGTTTGAGTATCGAACGAATTGAAATCCGATCGGACGAACATCCGACTGGATTACTCTTCGGATCATGAGTACTAAGACTTTAAAGACTTAAACAATTTTCAACATGTTCATTACCAGAGTTGCCACCCGATCGGATGGGCATCCGATCGAGTGACACTTCAGCTTAGAGCTTGCTTTCACTAAGTAATCTCACCACTAAGTTACCGTCCGACAGGACCACCGTCTGACCGGATGACCATCCGAACGGATTGTCATCCGCACGACCCACCATCCGATCGATCGACTTGATGGATAGAGATACTTCAATGCTTTCAAAATACTACAACGAAAACTTCAAAAGTCAAGCCATCATACACAAACACATTCTTCTTATAGGAAGAAACAATCCACTCGAATCGCCATCCGACCGGACAACTGTCCGACCGGATGACCCCCCGAACGGATTGTTATCCGCACGGATTGTTTTCAGATCGGATTACCATCCGATCGAACCACTATCCGACCCATTTGCACCATTTGACGCGTAAAACGTCACTTATCGTTATGCTATCGAATCTATTCAGGCTAACCCTACTCGCTAAGCGCTCCCTTCAATCCATTAATCGCTGTGAGTATACTCGATCCCTTTTTGCTTTACGCACTTTTGGGTGTTACATACGTTACGAATATTCAAACTACAACAATCACACTACTCAATACTATTTGAACGCTAACCATTAATGCATGTTATACGTGGCTTATGAATGCTTGTTTGTTATGTTTACACATGGAATGCTGTCTACCTGCCCTAGCAACGATAGTACTATAGTTTGGACTCAGCACCCGTTCACACGGGGGTTGTTAAGGACCATTACTTGCATGGATTACGGTGGTAATCATGTATTGCGAACTGCCTCCGGCAGTCAACCCGCAGTCATTGGTATCGATGAATCTATGTCGATAACTAACGTGCTTCATTTCACTATGTGTACGTGCTGGTTATGCGTAAACGAATTCGAACTCTATATGCTATTATTAAACTTGTATGCTCACCTTTACATTTTATGTATTGACATTATTTTAACGTATGTGACAGGTGCTTAGGACGCACACTTGGTAGGAATTTGAAGCTAGAATAAAGCTTTAGAGCCCAACAAATAGTTGTCTGTAGTGGTCAAACTAAGGGTCTCTAGAAGCAGATAAACAATTGCTGTCTGTTTAAATCTGAGTTGTCGGGACAGAATATTTGTCTGGATTTTTGTCTGTAATAATTATTTTGTTGTTTGAGATACGGTATGGGACGTATTATTTAAAATGAATAGTATTGATAATTGTTATGGAAACTTCTGGACAATCTGTTTCGCTCAGTGTCATGCCCCGATGTTTCCGCCATCGGTTGGGGTGTGACAGAGAGTCATGTCAAGGATTTTTCCTATTTTTTTAAAATATTTTTTTGTCTTTTAGTTTTAGTTTTTTTTCCTGTATACCTTATATTCTACATTGTCATTTAGACCTGCCTCTTAACTTTGTAAAATGTCATTTTGATCATCTCGAGTTTTACGTTTTAGTATATATCAAAGTGGATTTACGTTTTAACGTAAAGAGTCTACGTTTTGTCATAAATTTTGTTTAGAAACAAGTTGGGTCAAGTTTAATACGTTTTCATTAGTCAGTATATAAGTTCGAGTAATTTCTTAGAAAATGTATTACGTTTTCACTAGCCGGTATGTAATTGGTCTACGTTTTGTCATAAATTTGTTCAAAAATGTATTATGTTTGACCTGTACTTATCGTCTACGTTTTGTCATAAGTTTTGTCGTCTCAACACACAATACCATTCTTTAACTTGAAAACTACTATTTTTTTACGTGCTTTTTTTTTCTCGATAATACGTCAGGTCAAACATAATAAGTTTTCGTGCTAACTTTATGTGTGTTTTGGTTGGTTTATATTTTGACGATAGTTTTGTTCAAAAACGAGTCGAGTCAAATATTTGACGATACAAATTCGAGTTACTTTAAATTTAACGTCATCATAACGCGCGACGGGTCAAAATATTAATATAATAATTATCCATGAATGGTGTTAGGAATTATACTTTTTTTTTGTCTTTTGTTTTTTATGAATTTTTTTCTCTAATGGTACTTTTTGTTTTTTGAATTTTTTTTCTTTCAATTTTTGTTTGTTTTCTTTTCTACATTTAGTGTTTTTTATTGATATAATTAGCATCAATATTAATGTTTTTTTATGGTTTCCAATGAGTAATGCTGATAACGATCAAAGTCACAGCAGTAGAAAAACGATCAAACTCCCGTCGTGTTGTGCGGTGAAAAGAAAAACCTATTTTAATTTCTTTTAATTGGTATTATCATAACCAATATCAATAGTTGCTTTTATGATTTCAGATGAGTCGAGCCGATAATGACCAGAGTCACGCTCATAACATGAGGGAAAACCAATCATACTCCTGTCGTAGAGCTCTAGAGGAAAACCCCGTATCGATATTCACTTTTATATATCGATCTTCGCTTTTTGGTTTCCAATGAGTTGAGCCGATAACGACCAAAGTCACGTCACGTAGAATGAGGAAAAACTATTATATTCCAACCACGTAGCGCGGTGGGGGTAAACCTATTTTTTCCTTTTGTTTTAAGTATTATTATCGGTACCGGTATCGTTAGTCCCTTTTATCGATCTTCGCTTTTATGGCTATCGTTAAGTTGAGCTGATAACAACCAAAGTCACATCACGTATCACGAGAAAATTGATCAAGCATCCATCGCATAACGTGGGAGAAAAAAAAGCTAGTTTATAACTATGGCATGTTTCTCTTTTCTATTTACATCTTAACTTAAACAATTAGTAATTTGTAGTTGAAAAAAGTGTTTAATGTTTTTTTAAATAAAAACAGCATAAATAATTATTACAATGAAAAATCATGATCTTGATTTCGATATAACACGTCGTCCAAAGTTGTTTTTTAGTTTATTTAATTTTCAAGCATATATAAAGAAATCTTATCATATTAGTTTATTTAATTTTCAAGTATATATAGAGAAATCTTATCATATAAATGATTTATTTAGAAAGTTAATAAATGTGTTTCTGAGTTGAAAAGAAAAGAACAAAACTGTAATACACCGATTGGGTTTATAGGAGTAGGATCAAATACAAACCATATTTTGCATACAAACTGTAAAAATCATTTAAAAAGTATCACGTGGCATCCAACCAATTATAGAGAAATGATAAAATAATATCCTAAATAATATCAATTATATTGAATTCTCTATAAATATGCTAACAAACAATTAATTATTTATTTGAAACTTCTTTTTGTTTTCAATGTACTGATTAAAAAAAATGCTGATATCATTCAAATATGTGCTAAAATCAATTATCTTGGTTAATTTTCATGTGCTAATATAATTCAAAAGTGCCACTTTTATGTATGTATTGTTTTGGTATGTGTTAATTTAACTTTTTTTTTAAGTGCTATGATATGTTCTTACAGTTTGTAGGATACATATGGTTTGTACCGGAACCACCCATGTGTTTATAATAGGTTAAGTGATATGGTAAATAAAACCTTATATTTGTATCCTTTTAGTTCCTTCCATTTTAAAAGAATATTTCCCTTCAGTTACATTAGGTATTTTCATAAATTCAATTATGTTTAATCATATATTTGATTCCATCAAATATATGCTAATTCCTTTATTGTATGTTTATCATAGGCATTAATATTTAATAGTAAAAAAACATGCTGTCACTATCTTTCTTTTATTCTCTATTTGTTTTTATCATAACCACTCGTCTTTTTGATAACACAAGGGAATAAAAATCTAGGACCAACTACGTTTGGTTCCTTCTTTAGATTTTGAGTCATTAGATGTTTCACATATATATTTTTCAGTAAATTACGGTTTTTGTCATTGTGATTTGTTCAAATTCTCGGTTTTTGTCCTTTGTTTTCGTTGGACACTTTGTGGTTATTTTTTTGTGATTTTAGTTCATTAGACTAACACCGTCTCTTATCTACATAATTGACCAACATATCCTTAGTTATTATAAAAGTAATAAAATGAAAAATATGTAGAAATTGTAATACCACGTTTAGGTTGTTAAAAAATTGATAAATAAAAAAAATTAGAAGATATATATACGAAATGTATATTATATGAGTTGATATTATTTTTTTAATAAAATCGTAGGTTAAGCAGGTAAGTATCTAAATAAAACATTAAAAACCAACTAGGTAACTTGGAGAGAATTATTCGAGATTATGATGGATTTTTCTCGTTTGCGGATTTCACACCAACCGGAAGCAAAGCCGAAAGGGGGGTGGCTGTTTTTCGTGTGTGTGTGTGTGTGTGGGGGGGGGGGGGGGGGTAGAGAAAAAAAAAACAAACTTAAAGGAACATATACATACCTGTATTTTATCAGCAACCATGTCCCACAAACTACGATTTATGTGGCCAAAAAGAATTGGGGTGAGAGAGGCTCGAACTCTCGACCTGAGGATAACTCAGATTGCTATGAGACCTACGCGCTAGCCAACTGCGACACCACCCCTATATGCTCTTGCTCAATATTTTATCTACTTAACTGAATATCAAGATTAGGGGTGAGCAAAAACCGAACCGAAAACCGAAACCGCACCAAAAACCGTAAAAACCGAAACCGCAAAACCGCAACCGACACAAAAACCGCAAAAACCGAAACCGCAAAAACCGAAACCGCAAAGGTATGGTGCGGTTCGGTTTTAGCTTTAAAAACCGCACCAAAAAACCGAAACCGCACCGCAAAATTATTATATATATATATATATATATTATATAATATACTTAAAGATTTAAATATAAAATTCCCTATATATTATATAATCTGTGTTTGTTAAAAAAAAAAGTACAGACTTGACTTTGTTAAGTTAACTATCGTCTGCTCCCTCTAAAAAAAAATGATGTTAACCTACTAGTTACAAGCCCATTAAATTAGCACTCCAAACAGCCCAACTTTCAACCCAATAACCTACTAGTTACAAGCCCATTAAAAAATGATGTTAACCTACTATTTTTTGTTTTTTTTTTTTCTATCTAGGAAACACTAATGGCAAATGATAGTTGGAAACATTGAAAGTTGGAAAGATTGAAAGTTGGAAACAAGAATGAGTTGGAAACAATATTACGTTTTTATTTGGATACGACTATGTGATTAAGCTTTCACCGTTTCACATAGCAACTATTATTCTAGACATGTTTCTAGTACAAACTCTTGTTTTGATTGATGTCCTCTAGCCCATACATATGCTCTTGCAAAAATTATATTCTAATTACCATCAAGTATTAGATGTATTCCAGTATTAAAACCGAGAGTTTTTTTTAGATGTATTCAAGTATTGCTGAGAGTTTTTTTTTAGATGTATTCAACTATTAAAACCGAAACCGCACCGAAACCGAACCGCAACCGCAAATAAACCGCAAAAACCGTACCGCAAAAAAACCGCAACATGTGGTTTTAAAAAAATAAAAACCGCACCTCGCGGTATGAGTTGCGGTTTTATGCTAAAACCGCACCAAACCGCACCATGCTCACCCCTAATCAAGATCACATGCTATTTAACAATATTAAAAAAGTTCCTAATAAAAAAACACAGACGCCAACAGATGCGTAGCTTTCAAGGGGCCGGGAGGGTGCCCGACTCCCCGAGCTTTTCGCTCAGTAGTGTTATGTATGTACGTTTCGTTTAGAACTTTTTAAATATATATACGTTTTCGACCCCCGGTTTTATAAGAAAAAAATCTATACATATAATAAAAGAAACCATATTAGGGACACTTGTCATTATATTAGGCCTTCTCTTATAGATAATTGTTCTTTTAGTTTAATCTTTTTTAATTAATAATTAATTATAGATAATCATCCTATTAAATATTATTTACTTTAATATCTTATGGATAATTACTATTAATTTAATCTCTTCTAACTAATTATAGATAACTCTCCTACTAAATATTATTTAGTTTAATATTCTAATTAATTATAGATAACTCTCCTACTAAATATTATTTTGTATTACACAGGTTGAATAAAATAAATATACTTAGTAACTACATACATTTTTTGTAATAAGATATTATTAATTTTTTAATTAAAATTTTAAATTTGAATCCGGAAGTAATATATTAGTAAACTTAATAAATAAATCGAAAGTTAATAACAAATCCGACCGTGAAATGAAACCGATGACCATTTTGATCGGTTTCATGGTTTTAAATCGAATTGTGAACATCCTTAGTAATAACTAATAAGGTCAATTTGTGTTTTTTTATAATAAGTTATTAAAATAACTTTTTAAAATATTGTAAAACCACAAAGTTTGAAATATATATATTTTTTTTTGTTTGATGAAGATATAACTTAATTAGTTTTATTATATATCTAGAGTTTGAACCTGGGTTATAAACCTGGTTAAATCAGTATTTAGAGAGAACAAGTATACTTTATATACTTTAATATTTCATTTCTTAACTATTTCTTTTATTTTCTCTTCTTATTACTAACTAATTAATATTTCATTGATTCAACTACGTGTCCCCATAGGTATATAATCTGAAAGAAAGTGAAATAAGAGGGGAAATAAATATTCGACTCACTAAATTATTTTATTATTTAGTATATAAAAATTATTTATTCAACCCGTGTAATACACGGGGTTATAATCTAGTTACTTATATAGAATTTTTAGTTCCGGTGACTTCCGACCCCCCGGTGAAAATTTCCAAGTTTCGCCACTGGACGCCAATAAAATCTTTTATATGGTATCCGATACGCATCCAGTACTCTTTTTAATTTTTATTTTCTGTCTTATTTTCTTCTGCGAAATAAAAAAATTGTGTATGAACCTCATAAGATTACATTTGATGATAAAATGTGTCATCAAACCACAGAATTCGTGATATTTGTATAGTATAAGATAATCAAACAAATATGCAATACGTACTCTTTAATTAAATATCCACAACTTGTCGCGTGATTCGTTGCCGATCAAATCTTTTACTAAAAGCGATGGTTAGCAGCCAAACCAGAGCCCCCACTAATTCGTCACAAAAGATAAAGAAGAAGGTTTTTAACGACAGATATGAATCGCATGGATAAGACACAGTGACCAAAAGACATACCAACACGATTTTGAAGATATTATATAACTTTGTACGGTTAATGGGTTAGACACCAACCTACGTGGACCGTTCAGGTACTAGAATAAATATTTAAATAATATAAATAAAGTTATAAAAGCTGTGTCTTGGCAAATCTTACAAACTTTTTAATGCTATCATAAAAGGTGATTTGAGTAGTTTAAAGTAACACCAACAAGCAATAGCAATAGCAGCCATGAGTGAGATTCTAGAGTGAATACTAGTGTATTTGTGAACTGAGTGAACATATCCTGGTCATTGATCTACACACGTGTATGGCCAAGATCTCATCATCAAATCGTAAAATACACTAGTGTATTTCAACATCAAATCCTGGCCATTGATCTACACACGTGTATGGCCATGATTAGTTCACTCAGTTCGCAAGCTACACTAGTGTTCACTCTTGAACCTAATCCTAGCAGCCATAGTGTAACACGCACTGAATTCACAATTTCACACACATAACACACTTTATATGCGTACATATATGTATGTAAAATAGGATGTTTTTTTTATTACATATCATCGAATGTGTTTTTATGTACATAAGAAAACACTTAAACTAATATATCAATTTGTTTTTGTTTAATTTTAGTTGTAATTATCTACACACTTGCAAATTAGTCTATATGTATATTCAAAATTTGTTTATATTTCTATAATTCAATAGAGATGAATAAACATTGCATTTTAATATATAGTATTAGATACTTCCATATGTATACATGTATGTATGTCTCATAACTACGTTTTACGTTTAGAACTAGAAGAAACGTATAATATACTTGTATATTTTGTTTTAAATGTGACACATGAGACTGTTTTATATAATTGTCTATTCCACATCTTATTAAATCATGAGAAATTGGCCTGTAATAATCTCAACTACACGTCATTGGCCATTGTCAGTTTCACATTTGAATATTCCCCATGCTAGTCTCACCTTTCACCTATTTTTCCTCCACCGGTTCTAGTTAAAAAAACTTAACTCCGTTAAGTTTTTTTCAGAATTACAAACTGACGTATTAGGGCTTATGATCAAAACGAGGATACGAGTCTATTGATATAAAACTTACCTCGAGATGGTGTTCCTAACGACTTAATTTTTGTTAATTGGAAGCTTAAACACCCGAATTGAAGCATCGTTTTCATCGCTTGGAGCACAATTTCAAGGTAAGTTTTACATCATTCGACTCGTATCCTCGTTCTGATCAAAAACCCTAATAAGTCAGCTTGTAATTCAAAAAAAAAAAAAACAGTTAACTGAGGACCGGTGGAGGAAAAAAAGTGAAAGGTGTGACTGACATAGGGAATATTCAAAGGTGAAACTGACAATAGCCAATGACATCTAATTAGGATTATTACAGGCAAATTCCCCTTAAATCATTAATATTACAAATGTTTTGATTCTCACAGCTCTCAATATGATTCTGAAAAGAACACATCTCGGTGTGTGTATACATATATATATATATATATATATATATATATATATATATATATATATATAGGGTAAGGTTCATGCGAGAACCACCTTTATTGCGAGAACCGCGAGAACCAATGTGAACACAACCTAAAATAGCTAAAAAAAACCTAACCCCCACCCCCCCCCCCCCAAAAAAAAACCTAAACCCCCCCACCCCCCCCCCCCCCAAAACCTAACCCCCCCCCCCCCCCAAGCTAAATGCTAAAAACTAAACCCCTCAAAAAACCTAAAAAAAACCTAACCCCCCACTCCAAAAACCCCCCTCCCCCACCCCCCAAAAACCTAAACCCCCCACCCCCCCCCCCCCCAGCTAAAAACTAAACCCCCAAAAAACCTAAAAAAAATTCAAAAAAAAATCTAATTTATTTTTTTTTTTACTATTTTTTAAGTTAAAATCGCTACTTTCAGAAACAAAAAAAAAAAAAACAAAAAAAATTTAAAATTTTTTTTTTAAATTTTTTTTTTTTTTTTTGCTACTAAAAGTAGCGATTTTTTTATAAAAAAAATTGTGTGTTTTTTAGCTATTTTTAGGTATTTTTGGTTGCGTTCACATTGGTTCTCGCGGTTCTCGCAATAAGGGGTGGTTCCTAACGGATCTTTGTCCTATATATATATATATAGGGGAAGGATCCACTAAAAAGTGGATTTTGCCTAAGTAGCCTAAGAAGGAATCTTAACCATTCATTTTTCAAATCAATGGTTAAGATGAAAGGGTATGAGAAAGGAGGAGTGCAAGGGTATCTTGGGAAAATCTTATTTATGGACTTTCTCTCTCTACATGCAAGGCATATGTATATTTCACCCCCATTTTTTAAACGTTCATAATTTTTTTTTTACGACATTATTTTTTCATAAAAATTTCACCATAAAATCGAGCGTCTTTTTATCTTTAATTTGAGTACCATATTCCTATATAAAATATGAAGACTAAAAAACCCCACTAAAATGTGTTGTATTTCTATGTTGTATAACATTTTTTTGTGCTGGATTTTTGTACTAAATTTTTTGTGTTGATTTTTTTTTGTCTTAAATTTTTTTTTTCTCAATTTTTGTGCTGGATTTTTTTGTACTACATTTTTTTGCTAAATTTTTTTGTGCTATATTTTTTGTACTAGATTTTTTTGTGCTATATTTTTTTGTACTACATTTTTTGTGCTATATTTTTTGTACTAGATTTTTTGTGCTATATTTTTTTGTACTAGATTTTTTTTTGTATTTTTAAAAAACAAAAGGGGTGCCACATGTCATTTTCACTCCTATTTATAAGGACCAAAATGCCCTTGATTCCTAATTATTAGGAGTGCCACATGTCATTATCACAACCCTTTTTAGGCTACTTAGGCAAAATCCACTTTTTAGTGGATCCTTCCCCTATATATATATATATATATATATTATGTAGATATATGGGAGTATGTTACACTACTATATATTGAATACATAGCAACAAACATACTTCCAATGACAACTAGCCACCTTCTTCCATCACTTTGAATGTCTTCCTTCCTCTTTTTAATTCTTCTATCTTTTGGGTTCATTCACGATCAGAGTTAAACCAGTTTCATCCACTTCTTGAACTGATCCACAAAAATAGTGAGATTCAAACCACTTATCACACTTGGTTATTGATCTTTCAACTTCTTTTTCCATCTGGGTATCTGATTATGTGCTTGAACTTTTTTTTTTTATTTGAGCAGGTTGAAATTGCTGTTCCATCTTTTTTTTTCAAGAGTTTCTTGATTCTCGATCAGGTAATCAATCAGTCTTTTTCAAGATCTTTGAATATGATTTAGTAAAGCTCAAAAAGGGTATTGTGATAACTGTTTTTCAGTTAATTTAAGACAAAGAATATATTATTCCATACAGTTTTGAATTCTGAAAATTCTTTTTTTACAACCTATAGAGCCGATTGAAGTAGCTATACATGGAGACATTATCTATATCTTCCAATAGTTTGAGCTCAAATAAGGTGATGCCAGAGAGCAAGAACTCGGAATGGACAAACGAACAAAACACATGGTTCGAAAGCGCTCTTGCTATATTCGATACTGAAACACCCGACAGGTGGTCGAATGTAGCTGCTATGGTTCCTGGGAAATCCGAGATCGACGTGAAGAAACAATATGAGAAACTGAAAGCCGATATCAATGAAATCGAGGCTGGCTATTTAACCTCCTCATCCTCCTTCAAACTAGAATCTGATGAAGATCACGACGATCAAGACTTCGGGATCTTTAGAAAAAGGCCTACAAAGTTTAGACCTTTCGATCATGAGAGGAGAAAGGGCGTGCCATGGACCGAAGAAGAACATAGGTAACGTTTGAGTTATGTTTCTTTCTTTCTTGATTATATTTATATGTGTTATTTAGCTGTTGGTCTCATTGACAACAACCTCTCTATCTTCTAGAATTTTACTGGTTACGTTATTATTATTTTATTTTGTAACCAAGAATTAGGATTAAATTTTGGTTACAAATTTGATATTTTTGTAGGAGATTCTTGATGGGTCTTCAAGTTCATGGAAAGGGAGATTGGAGAAGTATTTCTCGTAACTTTGTGATGACAAAAACACCAACTCAAGTAGCAAGTCATGCTCAAAAGTATTATGCAAGACAACATGCAGATGGGAAAGAGAAAAGAAGACCTAGCATCCATGATATTACAATGGTCAATCTCCCTCATAATACTAGCTCTCCTGAGAGATCTTCTTCTTCGATCTGCACCGGAAATGCGATGAACTATCCATTTGAGCTTGCTAAAATGAACAAAAGTGGTGGGAATGGTGTTAATAATATTAGGGTTTTCAATTCTGGACTCCATTTCCAGTTACCTACAACGTACCAGATTCATAGTTAAGGAACCAAAAGTTTGTGTTTGTTGTTAAAAAAACATGTTTGTATGTACTTGTACTTTGTTTGTATTCGAAATCTTTGTTTCCATTTTAACTTCATATTTCAATTCTTAACTACAATAGTACAAATTATGTTCAAGTGGGTGGTGGAGTGGGCAAGCACCTAATTCCCCCATCTATTAGTCTCAGGTTCGAACCTTGCTTCCACTGGTATCTATTATATTCTCTTAAAGTCCGCCTACCCAACACATGCTTTGATTTATCTGATCCCGTTGGTTAGAAGGGTATTGGTGGGCCTCTTGAGTTTTCCGATAGTAGGTTTTCATGGTTAACAAACTAACAACAGGAACAACTTTGGTTAGCATGGTATTTGCGAGTCCCGTGATTTTTCTGGTGGTAATGAATTTTTATGGTTAACAAACTAATTAACAATAGGAACAACTTTGGTTAGCATGATATTTGCGGGCCCCGTGATTTTTCTGGTGGTAACGAATTTTTATGGTTAACAAACTAACAACAAGAACAGAATCCGATTCCGATTCTAAGGAAAATATAAATCTCTAGACCGCTATTCATGATCATGTTCACACATTGGATGCCTATCTTTATCAAAGTTAAAGGAAAGTTGGTAAGTTCTAGTGGTAAAGAGCTACAAGTTGAGTCATTTCTTTATATGTTGGCTAGACAGCCATGTCAGCAGCTGACTCAGCATCCACTCTTACCAATATTTTCAGAATATCTAATTTCTGACTTTAGTTTCCCATTGGCACCACAATGCATAGTATATATGCACAGGAATACAAGCATGTTGACTCTTAGCTTTAGAATAGAGCTAGCTGAGTCTGCATTCCATAAGCATATTGTGTTAATATTCTTTGGAATATAAGTATATAAATCTACTTTTATTTATTTTTTTCATTTAATAAATAACCCACCAAAGATCTTTATATATTTCGATTCCTAGAGGTAATCTCGTCGCTAGGTTTGTTCCTTCCTATCTTTCGGTTATGGCGTCAAATGTTCTAATCAGCACTTGCTTGATGAGGTACTTATTCGAGATTATAGACATGAAAAGACAAAACTTTTGATCATGAAACAGAAATTTAGATAAGAATGATGTTTAATGATTCATGAACCTATAATGCATCAACCTAGTTTTGACTTGGGTCAACTCAAGACTTTGACATTTCTTTGACTTAATGATAATCACTAAAATAATTAATAATGGATTAGCTTTTAAAAGCACTTTACACCAACCTGAATTCGGTTAATATCTTTTGGTAAAGCCAAAATGATCAAATGTAGAGCAAAAAGACAAAATGTGTTGTATGTTGTGAAACAATAGTTGTACAATCTTTTGGGTCTAGAAAATTCTTGTGCCCATAATGACAAATAAATAAAGTTGTTGTGTCCCGTAATGAAGATTACTATTGTAATCCTAATGGGTACTATACTAATATAGTGGTTGATGCTATGATATAAATGGCCACTTTATTCATTTCATACATAAACCACACACATATGAAATAATAATTAAAGAAAAGGTATATATTCTATACTATTTGTTTTACTTCAAAGTTTCATTTGAAGTGTGACAATGGGCCCAACTCATGAACCAAATTTTCAATTGGAGAAACCTTTCTGCTAGTTGCATGAGAAAGCACTCACCTCCACCACTTTATGCTAATTTTGAGCATTTTTTTAGTGGGGATGGCCCACATATGTTACAGCCTCATAAAATATTTTTTTATTTACCTTTTTAAACCTACAAATCTAGATAAATTCTTGTATATCAAGACAAAGAAAGATGTGGACAATGCTTGATAATTGTTATACTTTCTTGATTATGAATCTATGTTAGAAGGTAACCAACACACATCTTTTGTAATGAACATCATAAGAACTTTCAAGATTACATAGTAGTATAGTAAAACAAACTTATTACATACCCGTATCTTTATACGAATTAGAACAAAGGCGATAACTAAAACACACAAAAAGAAAGAACTAAAACTCGCGTGAACTATATATATGTAAACGAATTTATTCATCAAGAAAAGGAACCGAATTCAATGATACAACCGAAGGTGGGAAATCTGTTCTTGGTCCTGCAAGAGAGTAATATGCAAGTATATGTGCAGGATGCTCAACCTCTTTATCTTCTCCAACAAGAACTCTTCTAGAAGGAATTATCTCGATATTCCAAAACGGGCGGACCATTGTTAAAAGATCATATCCGTTTGAAGACCCGCGATACCCTTGTACCCATAGATATCTTAAAGACTTTAAATGTAAAACAGCAATAGCCAATGCTTGTTCACTAAAACAACATCCTCTAATTTCAAGTTTCTGTAAACTAGGACACCCTTTTGAAAACCCTAATAGCCCTTCATCAGATTCTCCAAGATAACCTAACAGCATCCATCTTATATTTTTACTATTTTGACCGATATAAGTCAAACCCAAATCAGTCAACCCTCCGGGTCGAAGATAGAGGGCAAATCTTTTAAGCTTTTGGCATCCATGTAGTAGAGCTCGGACTCCGTTGTCAAGGGGTAAATCTGTAATAACCTCCTCTCTATCTAGCAAAACCACACGAAAATCATTCAGGTTTTTTAAGTGCTTGCCCATAGATTCAAGAGCTGCATTTGTGATATCGGATACATATACAGCAATGTATTGCAAGTCTTGACAGCCTTGTGATATCGCGGTTAGGCCTACTTGAGAAACAATGCCTTCTTCATCTTCCATTTCTTGTTCATCATCGCCTCGCTCGATTCTAAGCCGCTTTAGTTTCTTGCAACATTGAGCAAGAACTTCCATTCCTCGATCCCCAATTACATTTCTGGTCTGTTTATATGTGTAACACAATAAGTAGGTGTTTGGATTAGTGTTTTGGAAAGGATTATCCGACTTCTACTCACCCTAACTAGATTTTTCAATATGTTTGGCAACACATTTTGGAAGTGGTTATGGAGTATGGAACACAATAGTTAGATTATTACTTTCAAATTGCAATTCAACAAGTATGTTTCTGATTATTTAGAGGTCAGATAGTCACTATAGGATGATGAGTTATATTTGTTGTAACTTGCAAATAAATGGTTAAGAGTTAATTATTTTCTTTTAACGTCAATCTAATCTACTCCTAATTCTTTACTGTTGTCCACTGCGGGACTTAAACCCTCGACCTCATTGGGGGGACACCATTTTACACACCTTGGTACCACTAAACCAAAAGGCATTTGGTAGTAAAGAGTTAAACAAAATTACCTTTTTACCCCATGTTTCAACTTAACTTGAATGATTTTGATCATATGTCATAACATGTCTCTACTTCCTTAACAAAAAAAATACCTTTTTTGATCATTTCATTTACTAGTTTATCAAACACTAGATCATCTAGTTATTATAATTAAACTATGATCATCAAATTTTGATTAGTTAATATTAGATAATCACTTTTAAAACACACACCCAAACACTTTCAAGCCATCAGGTAACTTTGCTTACATTAGATAAGATCACATGTAAACCATCATCAAGAAAACGTGGAAAAAACACATAATATGAATTAAAAAGATTAAAAAAAAGGTGATAAACTTACCTCAAGAACTTCCAAATCGGGGCACTTTGAGAGCAAGAGACAGTGATCCTCAGTGTCAAGCAGGGCATAAAGAAGATCCAACTTTTTGAGCCGCGAAGCAAATGGAAATACAATCGGCATCTCATTTGTGCTCATGTAATTCAGACCCAAACGACATAAACTTGACGGATAAGAAACCGCACCATAATCTTCCCCCTGATCATTAAAACAACCACCACTAAATTCTTCTAATGAAACGGCAGCTTGAAAAAAACCAACAAGATCCAAGATTTCACAATCGCTTATTTTGACCGAAACTAAAGTCTTGCATTTTCTGGCTAGAAGTTCAAGATCTTTGAAATCAACATGCGAAAGATCGGTCATGTAAAAGTTTAATGTTTCAAGAACAGTATTGTTTAATGCAAGTTCATGTAGCCACTCTCCATCTTTCTCTCTTACTTGGCTCTCTTCTAGAAACAAGGTATTGAGATTCCTACAATATAATTAAGTAAAGGTTACACATCATCAACTACATATTACTCAAAAAACCAAAAATCTAGAACCAAAATCTTGTACTTTTAAATATGAAACATGATGTACGCCCCGCTTGCGGTATGCGCATATAATGTATATATGTGTGGGCCATCGGGGCGCAAAAGCGAAAGTGCACTAATTTTAGCGTTATTTTACTAATTTCGTGAAAATAACGTTAAAAGCCGAGGACGGTTAATCAAGCATCATGTGGTGGCGTTGATAGCTGAAAGACAAAATGGTACATTCACTAATCGGTTTTTGTCCCGATTACTGAGTGTTATGTGCCTTATGTCCAAAGCTTGATGCAAAACTACTATCGAGCCGGAGGTCTCACTGGAAGCAGCCTCTCTATTCCTATGGGTAGAGGTAAGGCTGTCTACATCTTACCATCCTCAGACTCTACCTTTGCTTTGCTATTGGTGGAATATAATGATGATATATGAAACATGATGGTCCATAAAAATTATTGCAGTCTGTTAAATGGTCACAACTCATAAGTTGACAAATTTCACCTAATTGACAGCTCAACACATTAATTAATGTACTACATGCCAATAAGCCAAATTTGACTTTTTGTGGTCAAATCTACTGCTAATTGGTGAAAATGCTAGTAATTTTGTAGTGGTTTAGTCTAAAAAGATAAAAATTATGTGAATTTGATATGGGATTACTTTAACCTGAAGGGATAAGAATGCATTACTTTTCACACAAATTTTTAGAGAAAAAAACAGAAGACCCAATAATGCTATCTACACTAACAACAGAACATGAAAACCCCACCATGACTTTCTAATCCATCTGTTCTCTAATTGTTTCTGGTAACACATTAAAGTTAAATATCATACAACAGTTATTTCTTGTTACTTTGATTTCATGAAGCACAAATCAACTTTCATTTGATCAAATTGATGAGTTACCAATTTAACACAAGAAACAAGTCACCAAGTTTTAAAAATAAAAAAATAAAAAAATCAAATGCTTAAACATTTAACAAGAAGCTACTAACAACAAGACTCCAATTGATCATTTGTTAAATATATACAAAAAAAATAATAATAACAAGAACAATAATTATAATAATTCTAACGCATTTTAAACGCTCAAATTCACAACAACGTCAAACTTTTGATCATTTGTTAAATATAATGATGATATATGAAACATGATGGTCCATAAAAATTATTGCAGTCTGTTAAATGGTCACAACTCATAAGTTGACAAATTTCACCTAATTGACAGCTCAACACATTAATTAATGTACTACATGCCAATAAGCCAAATTTGACTTTTTGTGGTCAAATCTACTGCTAATTGGTGAAAATGCTAGTAATTTTGTAGTGGTTTAGTCTAAAAAGATAAAAATTATGTGAATTTGATATGGGATTACTTTAACCTGAAGGGATAAGAATGCATTACTTTTCACACAAATTTTTAGAGAAAAAAACAGAAGACCCAATAATGCTATCTACACTAACAACAGAACATGAAAACTCCACCATGACTTTCTAATCCATCTGTTCTCTAATTGTTTCTGGTAACACATTAAAGTTAAATATCATACAACAGTTATTTCTTGTTACTTTGATTTCATGAAGCACAAATCAACTTTCATTTGATCAAATTGATGAGTTACCAATTTAACACAAGAAACAAGTCACCAAGTTTTAAAAATAAAAAAATAAAAAAATCAAATGCTTAAACATTTAACAAGAAGCTACTAACAACAAGACTCCAATTGATCATTTGTTAAATATATACAAAAAAAATAATAATAACAAGAACAATAATTATAATAATTCTAACGCATTTTAAACGCTCAAATTCACAACAACGTCAAACTTTTGATCATTTGTTAAATATAATGATGATATATGAAACATGATGGTCCATAAAAATTATTGCAGTCTGTTAAATGGTCACAACTCATAAGTTGACAAATTTCACCTAATTGACAGCTCAACACATTAATTAATGTACTACATGCCAATAAGCCAAATTTGACTTTTTGTGGTCAAATCTACTGCTAATTGGTGAAAATGCTAGTAATTTTGTAGTGGTTTAGTCTAAAAAGATAAAAATTATGTGAATTTGATATGGGATTACTTTAACCTGAAGGGATAAGAATGCATTACTTTTCACACAAATTTTTAGAGAAAAAAACAGAAGACCCAATAATGCTATCTACACTAACAACAGAACATGAAAACCCCACCATGACTTTCTAATCCATCTGTTCTCTAATTGTTTCTGGTAACACATTAAAGTTAAATATCATACAACAGTTATTTCTTGTTACTTTGATTTCATGAAGCACAAATCAACTTTCATTTGATCAAATTGATGAGTTACCAATTTAACACAAGAAACAAGTCACCAAGTTTTAAAAATAAAAAAATAAAAAAATCAAATGCTTAAACATTTAACAAGAAGCTACTAACAACAAGACTCCAATTGATCATTTGTTAAATATATACAAAAAAAATAATAATAACAAGAACAATAATTATAATAATTCTAACGCATTTTAAACGCTCAAATTCACAACAACGTCAAACTTTTGATCATTTGTTAAATATAATGATGATATATGAAACATGATGGTCCATAAAAATTATTGCAGTCTGTTAAATGGTCACAACTCATAAGTTGACAAATTTCACCTAATTGACAGCTCAACACATTAATTAATGTACTACATGCCAATAAGCCAAATTTGACTTTTTGTGGTCAAATCTACTGCTAATTGGTGAAAATGCTAGTAATTTTGTAGTGGTTTAGTCTAAAAAGATAAAAATTATGTGAATTTGATATGGGATTACTTTAACCTGAAGGGATAAGAATGCATTACTTTTCACACAAATTTTTAGAGAAAAAAACAGAAGACCCAATAATGCTATCTACACTAACAACAGAACATGAAAACCCCACCATGACTTTCTAATCCATCTGTTCTCTAATTGTTTCTGGTAACACATTAAAGTTAAATATCATACAACAGTTATTTCTTGTTACTTTGATTTCATGAAGCACAAATCAACTTTCATTTGATCAAATTGATGAGTTACCAATTTAACACAAGAAACAAGTCACCAAGTTTTAAAAATAAAAAAATAAAAAAATCAAATGCTTAAACATTTAACAAGAAGCTACTAACAACAAGACTCCAATTGATCATTTGTTAAATATATACAAAAAAAATAATAATAACAAGAACAATAATTATAATAATTCTAACGCATTTTAAACGCTCAAATTCACAACAACGTCAAACTTTTGATCATTTGTTAAATATATACAAAAAAAAATAATAATAATAACAAGAACAATAATATATACAAAAAAATAATAATAACAAGAACAATAATTATAATAACACTAACGCATTTTAAAGGCTCAAATTCACAAAAACGTCAAACTTTTGATCATTTGTTAAATGTATACAAATAATAATAATAATAATAATAACAACAACAACAACAAGAACAAGAACAAGAACAATAATTATAATAACTCTAACGCATTTTAAACGCTCAAATTCACAACAACGTCAAACTTAATATCGGATATAATACAAGTGAAGCAGCAAATGATTATATGTACCTGCAGGAACGACATATATGCAATAGGCCATCGGTCGAAAAGCCGGAGCACTTATCAAGCTTAAGAACCTGAAGAAGATGCCCACGGACACGAGCAAGCACTTGAAGATCCTCATCCGTAACAATCATCCGTCTGAAATGAACAACTTTCAAACACGTAAAAGATCTGGCAATCTCCTCAACCCATGACGTCACAGACCCACCCCAATCTTCGGGGATGAGGTTATACATAGCGGCTCGTGGTTTCCCTTTCAGCTTAATCGACTCAAGGTAGGGAAACCGGCGGCTGAGCTGAGCCGGCGTAGCTGCATAACACAAGGCAATCATGACGTGCTTACGAGTCTGGGCTTCCAGCTCGTACCATCTCCGACACACTAGGGAGACAGATTGTCGGTCACGTGAGTTGTGTATGTACGGAATGACGCATTCGAATACGACGTCGGACATGCTGGATGATGTCCGACGTTGGGTGTAGCTAGAATGGTTCATTAAGGATGATGGATCTTTGAAGACAAGTGAAGTAAGATGTTTGAATTGAGGAGATAAAGGATCAGAAGAGTGAGTAAAGGGATAGAGGTCACATGGTGACAGATGGAATGGTTTGTGTGGGAGATAAAAATGGAAAGGGGTAAATGAGTTTCCATTTTATTTCATGTATATACATCATCGAGTTTCTAGATGTAAATATGAAATGCTATGTATTTAATGTTTTTAGATAATAATTATATGCTATTCAATGTAATATTTTTTTAGTTTTAACTTCTTTTTTTGTTCGTATATCATTTGTATAGTTTCAACTTCTTTTTAATGTTGGTATATTTTTTTTTTTGAACGGCAAATTTGGATCACTGACGGACCACTGGAGTATCATCGTGCCACCAGCAGAACCACCCGATCATATCCATCTCCACTACGCAATAATGCATATACACCAATTCAGGAGGAAACCCAATAAATATGGGAAAAACCCCCTTTGTGGGAATCGAACCCATGATCTAATGATCATAAGCCTTATCCCACCCCCAAGATACCACTAAGCTATAATGCCATGGGTTTTTTATGTTGGTATATATCTTGAGCTGATACTGTCTCAACAATATTAATACAACGCTATTGTTATTGATATTTAGGTAGTGTTTGGTATACAGGAATGAGAGGTGGAATGAAATGGACCATTGTGAGGGAATAGAGAAAAGAGTGTTTGGTTGGTTGATGGAATGGAATCGTCCATTCCAAAATGCATTCCATTCCCTCAAAATCATTCCACCCGTCTCCCCGGTTTTTTTTTTCCATTTCATTCCATCTTCACCCTTCATTAACAATACCACAACCCACCACTGTTGCTACCACCCACCACCACCACCGTCATCCGGCACCGTCACCCACCTCCGCCGCTGCCACAACCTACCGCCGCCACCCAGCTCCGTCCCCGCCACAGCCATCGCCGCTACCCACCGTCGCCACTGCCAACTCCGATTATCGGCACAACCCACCTTCGATCCCCGCCACCATTGCCAATGCCACCTCCGATCACCGCCACCACCCACCACCATTGTTGTCACCATCCGCCATCGTCTCCACCCACCACCACCAACCACCGCCGCCGCTACAACTGACACTTACCACCATGCACCATCATCACCCATCACTGACCACCGCCATCTGATTTTATTCTTAAGTCTTTTTTCGCATACTAAACAATAAAAAGTAATTATTCATTCCATTCACACATGGTAACCAAATAAGACATGGAATGGTAATGATCAATTTCATTACCTCATCCATTCCATTACCTCGTCCATTCCATTCCCCTGTCCATTTCATTACCCCATACCAAACAAACCCTTATTTTCATAGACGATGTAAATGCGTGTCTATATTCTTTTGGATACATCTGTCGTACCGATACTGTGATGAGCTAAAACAATGACCAAATTCGTGAGTTATACGTGATGGATCTTATCTAATGTATTCGTGTGAATACTTTGTATCCTAATAATAATGATCAGAAAAAAATACTAGTCTACATTATTCTGTTTGTTGTCTTCTAGAAGGTATTTTAAAGTGACGTATGATAGCGAAAAATATTCTTTCAACCAATTATTTGGGTTCTTCCAAAACACTTCAATGTTTTTAGTATATAATCCAAAGTTATTTTATTTAGAAATATTTATATAAATGATTTTAGATTGCTAAAGTGATCCGGCTCCCACCCACATACACACCCACCGCACGAATGTGGAAGCTAAGCCAATCACTAGTTCTTTTTTTAAGTCGTAAGTTTTTATCTTTAACCCTTATCATCTCAACAGGAAATGTAAATTCTAATATATAATCAAGTAATCTTAGGCAATAGAGTGTACTTTAATATTTAGAGTGTTAAGAGTGACATGCCATGTTAATTGACATTGCAAACTACTCCCTTTTTATATTAAAGGACATTAAATAGGTTATGTGTTAACATGTTAACCCAATATTAAGAGATTGAATTAATTTTTTCTTTTTGAAAAGTAAGAGATTGAATTAATTATTCTTTTCTTTTTTTACCAAAAACCACTAAGGTCATCTATAGTCATAAGGCCCTTTTGGGGGCGTTATGAGACATGTGGCATGCCACGTCACCACGGGGCTTATGGGGCGTTATGCAAGTTGAGGCCGTAGTCATAAAGCCCCTTTGTCATCATTACTCATTATTTTAATTTTCATTTTTTAATTCATTTCTAAGTTTTTTAAAATTAAAATTCATTTCATTAAATAAAAAAAGAGTACAATAAAATAAAATAAAAACATTAAACTAGAAAAAAAAACATTAAACTAGAATAAAAAAAAATTACACAATCAAAGGTTATATTTTTTTTTCAATCCGCTCCTTTTGTGTCAATGCCATTTTCAAAGTTTTTCCCGTTAAGTGGTCGTGCGGTTTCGAGTAGAACTCAAAGTCGTGAGCCCATTGTCTATCCCGCATAAATCTCCGTAACTTCGCGGTTCTCCTCGATACATTTAGTACCGAGTTCGTGTATGTCTTTAAGTCGCTTGTTTATCTCCGAAAATGCGTTACTCATATCCGTTCCCATCGACATCGATGACGACTCGGGCTTTTTCGCCCGCCTACTTCTTTCGGGCGGTCTTGGTAGCTCCTCCACCGGCTCGTCATCCGGAATATCCTCGTTCACCTCGGTGTTTCGAGCATCGGAGGTTGGCGTTTCGGGTTCACCAGACTCGTTTGTTTTGGACCTCTTTGACGGCCGTTTATTTCCCGACCGACCACTCGGAGTAGAGATGTTGGCCCATTTGGGGCTATGGCGAAGGATTTGCCAACACCTCATGCACGGGAAATGGCCATTAGCATCCGTATACTCGACCAATGCCGCTTGCGTAATGTCTTCGTCCTTGCTTTCACTTTTCCATCCGGCAAACGTGCGTTGGTACACGGTTTGAAAGTTCGTGCATTTTTTGTTTATATCGGTCCACTTGCCCGATATAGAGTCCGGTGGGCGGTATTCGTCTCCTTTACCAATGAGATCGAAAAAAAGTTCTTGTATTCGGGACCAAAAAACAGATTTACTTTGATTGTTTGCTAAAAAAAAATATAATGTTAGTCTAAAATAAAAAAAAAAAAATAAAATAAAATAAATTAAAAAAAAACTAAAAATAAATAAAAACTGAAAATAATTAAAAAACAGAATATATAAACTGGAAAATAAATAATATCAGAAAATAAATAAAAAAACTGCAAAAAACAGAAAATAACGGAAAAACAGAAAAAAGGAAAAAACAGAAAAAAATAAAGAAATAAAGAAATTTAAAAAATATACCTATAACCGTGTCCTCCGACACATCGATGAAAGCGCGGGTTAACGCATACTCCTCATCGGGCTCCCACGTTATCACATTTTTTTCGCTCGGGTGGTGGTTTCCGCTTTCTTTTTATGTAGCCGTTTTCCTTTTCCTTTTTGCATCTCCGCTACTTCGGGTTGTGTTTCCGGAACAACATCGGGTTCGTGTAGTGGGGAGCCGAAAGCTTGAGCCGACCCGAACGCTTTCCATCGGTGTTTTGATTCTGGTTCCACCCGTAGAGATTCAGGTCCCATGATAGCGGTTGGTTCAAAAGATTCATGAACCCAGGATTTTGTTGATTATAATCGAGAAAACCGGAGCCGAAAGGGTTGGTTCGAGTGGGAACCTGTAAAGATCTTCAAAAATGTCCCAAAATGAACCGTTAGTAAAAACCCGGACCCCTGAAACTCTATTGTGCATGAAAAACCAAGAAAACAAAGTTTATGAGTTTCAGGCGGGCCGCGTAAGGGTTAGCTTAGCCTTACGCGGGCCGCGTCAACTTGGAGTTTGACCGGATAAGCATCCGGGCCACGTGTTGCACGCGTGGCAAGTCTACTGATGACACAGTAGCCCTAGTCTACGTCTAGCTGGCCCTCGCGTGCCGCGTAAGGGTCAAGCCAAGGTTCACGAGGGCCGCGTGAACCCCAAATTTCACCTATAAATAGAACGGGTCATGAGCAGTTCACTGATGTCTAAAACATTTCTCAAAAACGAAAACATACTGCTTAAATTCAAAATTTACTTTTACAATAGCGAGGCGCTGCTACGATACAGGGTATTAACTCGATCGCTGCTACGATTCAATGTCCGATCGATTGAAAACTATCCGATGGATGCTTAAGTGCTGCCCACATTAGGGCCATACTTTGTCATTAGTCGTAAATTCGACGGATGTTTAAGTATAGCACTTTGTCATTCGTTGTGAGGGTTTAATCTCGTGAGTTATCATAAATGCTGTATTAGTTACTGACCTAGTTCGTGTGCATTGTTATTTAAATTAGGTTACAAGGCTAATCAGTAGGCTAAATTCTGCCCATATAAATCTGCAATGTGAGTCATTCTCTTTTTCTCAAAAGTATTTTACAATACTCCAATTATTTTCAAAGGTTATAATTACAGGGATTAAGTCGTGGTTATCTTGAATCACTGGCTAATTGGGGTATTGTGCACATTACTAATTTCTCACGGTTAGGCTAATAAATCCTAACAGTGATAATCGTCACTACTTGGGGAAAGACCCAATAGTGGTATGACCATCGTCACCAACTGACACGGCGCCAGATAAAAATGAGATAGAAGTCATTGTAATCGCTCTTATGCTGTATTGATAACTAATGTGTCATTTTATAAACTTGAATGACTCGCCAGTATTTCCCCGCTGATAAAATATTTTTAAAACATGTTTCAGGCGACCTGCTGTAAATCAAGGAAAACGTGCTACGGAGCACTAACAAGCTTGAAGAGGTGGCTCAGTTAAAATAAATAAACATGTTTTGTAAATCAGGGAATTTCCTAGTAAAATTCCTCTATTGTAAATCACGGGATTATCTCGAATTATGAAATAAAATAATCGGTCATTTTCGAGTTTTAAAAGATCCTGTAAAATCTTCCGTTGTCGCATCAATTAAATACCACGGGTTCCTGTCTCGCGGCTCCTGACCGGGTCAAACCGGGGCTGGGGCCGTGACAGGAAAAGATGGTATCAGAGCCACTGATTTAAGCCTATTAAGTATTTAAAAATACTTAATTTTCCTGATTATCGTCTTATGATTATGTGTTTTTAACTGACTATTTGTTAGTTACAGTATGAGTAAGCAAAGAATTTCGGATATCTATCTTAAATTAGATAGTTCACCGAAAGATAAGGGAACTTCATCCCAATCAAATTCCTCAAGATACTCAGCAGATACTGAGGAGGAACCTATAGAATTTCAAACCCAACCTCCGGAGAAACCCAAACCCAAGAAGAGAAGAAGAATTGTGGGCTGGAGGCGTGTGCGCAGGAGGAAACCAGCGACACGGAAAGTTACCAAGACGGGGGATCCCAAAGGTAAAGGCAAGGAAATAGAAATTGGGGAAAGTTCCAGGCAAGCAGAGGAATTGCCACTACAGGAGGAATTAGATCGCATGCTGGCAAGTTGTGATTTTGCAATACATGCAAAAGGAAGCATTTTGGAAGATGCAAAGGATATTGCAATTTCTGCAAAATCCCGGGGCACCAAGAAGAAGACTGCAGAAAGAAGAAAGCAACAGTCTGCTACAACTGTGGAGAAGCTGGACACTTTAGGCCAGACTGCCTAAAACTGGTCAAACCAGCCGATTACAAAGCTAAACCTGCAGAAGGAACTACCAAGAAGAATGCAAGAACCTTCCAGTTGACTACTCAGGAAGCTGAACTAATTCCTGACGTAATAGTTGGTACGTTCCTAGTTCACAACGTTTATGCAAAAGTATTATTTGACTCTGGTGCAAACCAAAGTTTTATAAATACTTCATTTTGCCAAGCTCTTAACCTACCCTTAACCAACCTTAGGCAGATTTTTACAGTCGAAACGGCAGATGGAAATTCTGTTAAAATAAATAAGATTTTGCGAGAAGAAAACATCGAACTCTTAGGCCATAAATTTTCTGCAAACATGTTACCTGTGAAGTTAGCCGAATTTGATGTGGTATTAGGAATGGATTGGTTAGTAGCCAACCATGCTCGAATTCTTTGTGACAAGAATTCCATAGAAATACATACACCCTTAGGAAAATTAGTGGTGATTACAGGAGATAAGCCACGTAAGCCAATGAAATTCATTTCAGTAATGAAATTGGCCAGTTATTCAAGAAAACAAGAAATAGTATATATGATTTCGGTAATCAGTAACACTAAGGGTAAGGAACTTAAGGAAATTCTAGTAGTATCAGAATACCCAGAGGTATTCCCAGAAGAACTACCTGGATTACCACCTGATAGGGAAGTAGAATTTAGAATTCATCTAATTCCTGAAACTACACCGATAGCCAAGGCACCTTATCGGTTAGCACCCACAGAAATGCTAGAATTGAAAAAGCAATTAGATGAATTACTAAGCAGAGGATTTATACAACCTAGTTCATCCACGTGGGGAGCGCCAGTGTTGTTTGTAAAGAAGAAAGATGGTTCAATGCGAATGTTTATCGATTATAGAGAATTGAATAAAGTTACAATTAAGAATCGATACCCATTACCTAGGATTGATGATCTTTTTGATCAATTGCAAGGAGCTAGATACTTTTCTAAGATAGATTTACGCTCCAGATATCATCAATTGAAGGTACAAGAAGAAGACATACCTAAAACTGCTTTCAGAACTAGGTATGGTCATTACGAGTTTACAGTCATGCCCTTTGGGTTAACAAATGCTCCAGCAGCATTTATGGACATGATGAATAGGATCTGTAAACCGTACTTGGATAAATTCGTAATTGTCTTTATCGACGATATACGTATTTATTCCAAAAGCCAGGAGGAGCATTGTGAGCACCTGCATGCACTCTTAACATTGTTAAGAAAGGAACAACTTTATGCCAAATTCTCGAAGTGTGAATTTTGGCTACAAGAAGTACAATTTTTAGGACACATGGTGAATCACGAAGGTATTCACGTAGATCCTGCTAAGATAGAAGCGATCACTAAATGGAAGGTCCCGTAGTCAGCTATGGAAATTAGAAGTTTACAGGGTTAGCCGGATACTATAGACGGTTTATTAAGGATTTTTCCAAGATAGCTGTACCATTAACTAAGCTAACATGTAAAGCAGTTAAGTTTGAATGGGGACCTAGGCAAGAGGACGCTTTTAAGATTTTAAAACAGAAATTAACAAATGCTCCAATTCTTGCCTTACCGGAAGGAACAGAAGATTTTGAAGTCTATTGTGATGCTTCTAAGCTAGGATTAGGATGTGTATTAATGCAACGCAAGAAGGTAATTGCATATGCATCAAGGCAATTGAAAAAGCACGAGGAAAACTATATGACTCATGACTTAGAATTAGGAGCCATAATTTTTGCCCTTAAGATTTGGAGACACTATCTGTATGGAAGTAAGTTTACTGTCTATACAGATCATAAAAGCTTAAGATACATATTTGGGCAAAAAGAATTGAACATGAGGCAAATGAGATGGATGGAAATCCTAAGTGATTACGACTGTGATATTCAATTTCACGAAGGAAAAGCAAACGTAGTTGCTGATGCCTTAAGTCGTAAGTATCATGAGAAACAACGACGAATTAGTGCTCTTAGATTAAGTTTACAATTAGACTTAATGGAACAACTGAAAAACATCCAGGAAACAGCAATCAAGGATGATGCTGAAGGAATGAAATGAAGAATAAATGAACTAGAACAAGGAAGTGATGGAATTTGGAGATTCCATAAGAAACGAATTTGGGTACCTAAGCGAGGAGAATTAAGAAATAAGATTTTAGAAGAAGCCCATAAATCTAGGTATACCATGCATCCTGGTAACAACAAGATGTACCAAGATTTAAGAAATAACTTCTGGTGGATAGGAATGAAAAAAGACATAGCTAGATATGTTTCTAAGTGTCTTACTTGTTCACAAATTAAGGCAGAACACCAAAAACCCTCAGGTCTACTACAACAATTAGAAATGCCTGTATGGAAATGGGAGCTCATAACAATGGATTTTGTTACTAAGTTACCCAAAAACAGAAAAGGTAATGATGCGATTTGGGTAATTGTGGATCGATTAACCAAATCAGCTCATTTTCTACCTATGAAAGAAACCTTTAGCATGGAAAGGTTAGCCAAGTTGTATGTAGATGAAGTAGTATCCTTACATGGAGTTCCACTCTCCATTGTATCAGATAGGGATAGTCGTTTCGCTTCCCATTTCTGGACAAGTTTCCAAGAAGCTATGGGAACCCGACTAAATCCAAGTACTGCATATCATCCTCAGACAGACGGACAAAGTGAAAGGACGATCCAAACCCTGGAAGACATGCTTAGGGCATGTGTGATAGATTTTGGTGGAAACTGGGATGACCACCTACCTTTAATTGAATTATCCTATAATAATAGTTATCATGCAAGCATTGAAGCTGCCCCATTCGAAGCACTGTATGGACGAAAGTGTAGAACTCCAGTTTGTTGGGCAGAAATAGGAGAAAGTCAATTATCAGGTCCTGAAATAATGCAAGAAACCACCGACAAAATTACTCAAATCAAGGAAAGACTGAAAACGGCTCGAGATCGCCAGAAGAGTTATGCCGATAATCGACGCAAGCCACTAGATTTTCAAGTTGGAGACAAGGTACTCTTGAAAGTTTCTCCTTGGAAAGGAGTAATTCGGTTCGGTAAGAAAGGAAAGCTAAGTCCAAGGTAGATAGGACCATTCCCAGCGTTACAGCAAATAGGACAAGTTGCCTATCGCATACAACTACCAGAGGAGCTAGCTGGGGTACATGGCGTATTTCATGTATCCAACCTCAAGAAGTGTTTATCTGACGAATCTCTGGTAGTGCCTCTTCAAGACATAGAGGTAAATGAAAAGTTAAAAATTTGTTGAGAAACCTCTTCAGATAGAAGACCGAAAACTCAAGTTTCTCAAGCACAAAAGACTAGTATTGGTCAAAGTTAAATGGGATTCAAAGAGAGGACCCGAGTACACTTGGGAGCTAGAATCAGAGATGAAGCGAAAGTATCCTCACTTATTTCAGTAAATCTCGAGGACGAGATTTAAATAAGGTGGGGAGGATGTAAAGATCTTTAAAAATGTCCCAAAATGAACAGTAAGTAAAAACCCGGACCCCTGAAACTCTACAGTGCATGAAAAACCAACAAAACAAAGTTTATGAGTTTCAGGTGGGCCGCGTAAGGGTTAGCTTAGCCTTACGCGGGCCGTATCAACTTGGAGTTTGACCGGATAAGCATCCGGGCCACGTGTTGCACGCGTGGTAAGTCTACTGATGACACCGTAGCCCTAGTCTACATCTAGCTGGCCCTCGCGGGCCGCGTAAGGGTCAAGCCAAGGTTCACGCAGGCCGCGTGAACCCCAAATTTCACCTATAAATAGAACGGGTCATGAGCAGTTCACTGATGTCGAAAACATTTCTCAAAAACGAAAGCATACTGCTTAAATTCGAAATTTACTTTTACAATAGCGAGGCGCTGCTACGATACAGGGTATTAACTCGATCGCTGCTACGATTTAATGTCCGATCGATTGAAAACTATCCGATGGATGTTTAAGTGCTGCCCTCATTAGGGCCATACTTTGTCATTAGTCGTGAATTCAACGGATGTTTAAGTATAGCACTTTGTCATTCGTTGTGAGGGTTTAATCTCGTGAGTTATCGTAAATGCTGTATTAGTTACTGACCTAGTTTGTGTGCATTGTTATTTAAATTAGGTTACAAGGCTAATCAGTAGGCTAAATTTTGCCTGTATAAATCTGCAATGTGAGTCATTCTCTTTTTATCAAAAGTATTTTACAATACTCCAATTATTTTCAAAGGTTATAATTACAGGGATTAAGTCGTGGTTATCTTGAATCACTAGCTAATTGGGGTATTGTGCACATTACTAATTTCTCACGGTTAGGCTAATAAATTCTAACAGTGATAATCGTCACTACTTGGGGAAAGACCCAATAGTGGTATGACCATCATCACCAGGTGACACAGCGCCAGAAAAAAATGAGATAGAAGCCATTGTAATCGCTCTTATGCTGTAATTGATAACTAGTGTGTCATTTTATAAACTTGAATGACTCGCCAGTATTTCCCCGCTGATAAAATATTTTTAAAACATGTTTCAGGCGACCTGCTGTAAATCAAGGAAAACGTGCTACGGAGCACTAACAAGCTTGAAGAGGTGGCTCAGTTAAAATAAATAAACATGTTTTGTAAATCAGGGAATTTCCTAGTAAAATTCCTCTATTGTAAAACACGGGATTATCTCGAATTATGAAATAAAATAATGGGCATTTTCGAGTTTTAAAAGATCCTGTAAAATCTTCCGCTGTCGCATCAATTAAATACCATGGGTTCCTGTCCCGCGGCTCCTGACCCGGTCAAACCGGGGCTGGGGCCGTGACAGAACCGGCGACACGGGGCGAGTAGGATTACCGCTTTGGTTTGGGTCCGCACTTGATCGGGGAGGAATGAAGCCATGGTTGAATGGATGCATTGTATAAAATATTTAAGGATTTCTAAAAAATTGGAAGAGATAAAGAGTGTTTGAGTGTGTGTGGTAAAAATATAGGAAAGAGGGTATTATTTAAAAAAAAGTTTGAAAAAAGTTGATTTTTTTATATAAATGACCGTTTACCAATGGTCAAAAACAAACAAATTCAATTAATCACGCCGTTATGCATATCGCGCTATTCAAAATTTTTGAAACATACCTCTGGATTTGTGATAATGAAGAAGAACTTCACCTAATTGTTCGCCAAAAAGTTAAGCAATTACATGCTTTCAAACGATCGAATGGAGATGAGTATAGACGCAAATATTCAAACTTGCACAAATAAAGCAAAGCAAAAACCCATGCAATGCCGACTTTAAACGAAAAACCGACTCAAAACTAGTAACGTAGACTCATAGTATAGAAAAACTGACAAAGCTAGTCCAACTCAAAATTGGGCTAGAAAAACACCCCATCGCGTTGCGCGACAGGGAACTCCACTTTCTCTCGCGTGGCTAAGCCACTTTTGACTTCCTTTGACCTCGGCAGCGCGACGCGACAACAATGGCTCCTCCCTCTCGCGCAACGTGAGAGGGGCATTTTTTACAGAGAGTTTGGGCCTTTTGCAGGCTTTCATGCCTTAGAAATTTTCCTACTTCATCCCAAGTTCGTCCAAAACCCAATTTAAGCCAATTTTTTTCATAGAACTTCACCTGGAAGTTCGTTTCTTCGTATTCTCCAGTCCATATCGGATGCGCATCCCTACAAAAAGACACAAACACAAAAACGCAAACCGAAAAATACATTAGTTTCTTACGTGCCTATTTTTAAGTACATTGCAGTACAAGTTGTTTACATTTCAACGTATTTTTTTCTCGAAGACGAGTCAAGTCCACTAAGACGTTTTTGTACTTATTTTTATATGTATTTTCAGTTGTTCTGCATTTTGACATAACTTTTGTTCGAAATCGGTTGGGTTAAATATAATACGTTTTCACTAGGTGTAACACCCCAAAAATGGGTTTGGTAATCAAACCACGTTAATAGTAATGACGGGTAAAATGCCGTTAGTGGTAAAAAAAATTAAATTAACCCGGTAAGTATTAGGAAATAAATAAATAAACTTGATGTTAATTAAAAAGGAGGATAAATACTTTGAGAAAACAAAGTATGCAAAAGGACCGAGTTAACAGGACTTAAAATAACACGGGTTATAACTTCCCCGAAACCCATCAAGTAACTAGAAATATGAACCTAGTTAAATATATGCCTTAAAACAATGAAGGAACTTGTAATAACTAACCCATTTATAAAACCCTTAAACTTTGAGGGACTAAAAGTGGGCAATTGGAAAGATGTTTAATTAAAAGCTTATAAAAAATAATACAAAAACACACACATGGGTGTGTGTGGTCGATCGACCAGGAGCAGGAGAAAGGGGGTGAAACCCTAACTCAACAAAATCTTCCAATTTGAGGATCAACTCAAGACCAAATCGCAGCATAAACGCATATAAACGATCACCTAGTTATGGGGATCATAAGTTATGTCATTGTCACACCCCAACCGATGGCGGAAACATCGGGGCGTGGCACTGAGCAAAACAGATTGTCCAGAAGTTTCCACAACAACTATAATTACAAAATATTTAAAGCAACATGTCCCATACCATGTCATATGAGATAATATAATTATTACAGACAAAATCTAGTCAAGTAGTTCTGTTCCGACAACTCAGATTTACACATAGATAGTTTATTTATTGGTTTCTAGGACCCCTTTTCCTAGCTTCGATTTCATCACAGCACAAAGAGCGTCCTAGACCTTTCCTAGCCTCAATTTCACAGCCAGCTAAGCTTATAAACAGCTTAAGCACCTGTCACATACATTAAAGTAAAAGTCAATAGACATAGTGTAAAGGTGAGCATACAAGTTTCATATGATATAATAAAGTTTGAATTCGTTTACGCATAACCAGCACGTACGCATAGTGAAATGAAGCACGTTAGTTATCGACATAGATCTATCGATACCAATGATTGCGGGTTGACTGCCCGAGGTAGTTCGCAATACATGATTACCACCGTAATCCATGCAAGTAATTGTCCTTAACAACCCCTGCGAACAGGTGCTGAGTCCAAACTATTGTACTATCGTTGCTAAGGCAGGTAGACAGTATTCCATGTGTAAACATAACAAACAAGCATTCATTAAGCCACGTATAAAATGCAGTAACGGTTAGCGTTTAAGTAGTATAGAGTAGTGTGTTTGATGTGATTTGAAAATTCGTAACATATGTAACACCCAAAAGTGCATAAAGCCAAAAAGGGTTCGAGTATACTCACAGCGTTGATGGATTGAAGGGAGCGCTAGAGAGTAGGGTTAGCCTGAACAGATTTATAGTATAACAATAAGCGACGCGTAAAACGATACCGAGTGCAAGTGGGTAGGACAACAGTTCAATCGGATGGTAGTCCAATCGGACAACCGTTCGTTCGAGTGACAGTCCGCTCGGATGGTCATCCGATCGGTTGACCTTTCGAGCGGATTATTTCCTCCTTTGAGAAAGATGTGTTTGTGTATGATTGCTTGACTTTTGAAGTTTTCGTTGTAGTATTTAGAAAAACAGAGAAGTATCTCTACCCTTCAGGTCGGTCGGTCGAATGATCGTTCGATCGGACGGCAACTCGAATGGCGAGGTTTCTCAGTGAGAACAAATCCACAGTAGGGCGGTCACTCGGTCGGATGTCCATCCGACCGGGTGGCAAGCCTGTTACTGAACATGTTGAAAATTGTTTAAGTTTTAAATGAATCAAGATGCAACCCAATCGGACGGTGGGTCGAGCGGATGTCAACCCGGTCGGACAGCAGTCCGGTCAGATGACAACTCGTCCCAACGACTTGGTCGTGCTGTTACTTGATCTTGCTTGAAGTGTTGTAACTTGGGCGAGACGTTGTGATGACTGGTTTAAACAATAGGAACCCCATCTCGTCTCTAATGACCTGACCGAACAGGAATCACCCTAGTCCGTTAGTGCACGTTCAAGATGGTTGTTCGTGTCCAAACCCGAAATCACTATCTTTCAAATGGAACTTGGATATAGCATTGATACATCACTAAGAATGAGTAGACGATCAACATTAGGTCCGGTTCCATTGGGTTCGAGTGCATTGAGTGTAAAAGATGTGACATGTTAGGACAGATATTCCTTTCAACTCTTTTATACTTGAAAACACTTAGATTTGTATGAAAACATTGATAAATCTTGTGGAAATCGTTCAGATTCAAGTTGTTCTTGGTAGATTGAAGCCAAAACATGAAGTTCCTAAGAACACATGATGAAATCATCCTAGAACACCTCAAATCTAGTGATTTCACATTTAAAAGTTGAGATTCGAAAGATAGAAAGGTGTAGGAGTGCGTGTAGATCAAGAAAGTACAAGAATCTAAGAGAAAAATTACAAGAATTGCGAGAAATATGAAGAAATAAAGGCTGGTTCCAGTGGAGAGAGCGTGTGAGCTGACACTTTCCCAAAGTGGGAAGTGATGGGTATTTATAGGGCTTCCCAAAGTGGAAAGGGAAGAATAGGCTGGTCGCTCGGGTGGCAACTCGCCCAGGTGGCAGTTCGGCCGAGTGGCACCTCGGTCGGGTGGCTTCCCGGTCGGGTGGCAGTTCGGTCAGACGGCACCTGGTTCGAGCGCTCGGTGCGATGAGTTTCACCGTTTCAATTCTCGTGTAGCGCGCTGAGATGCTATTCGAGCGAGCGATGCGATAGTGTTGCTTATCAAATTACTTTTTATCCCAATTACTATATCTAACATACAATCATCCTACTTTTCCTTCGTTTAGCGTTTGCGATTCGATTTGCGATTGAGTTTCGATTGCGTTTCGATTGATCACCACATAAACATAAATAAACATGCACAAGTAACACATAGAGGGCACACACACATAAACAGTATCCAGAACGCATATTTTGAGTTGCGATTCGTGTTACCATTCGATGTCGATTTGATAAGTATAGCTTGAGTATTGTTTAGTTAACTTTATCGCATAGTTACTTCTTATAATTCACAGTCGTAAGTCGATTAAATAGCGAATATTACACGTCGATTACTGCGATTTTGGATAATTACTCCACATAATACAACTAAAATAAACACATAAAATGAATTCTCTACAAGTCAAGTCGCGCGATCGGTCGTTGACTTGGACTTTGACCTTGACTTTGACTTTCCTGAGAACACGGGGTGTTACAGCCTCCCCTTGTTAAGGGAATTTTGTCCCGAAATTAGGTTGAAGCCATAACAAACAGCTGCGGGTACTTCGCCTTCATGTCACTCTCGAGTTCCCAAGTGAACTCTGCGCCTCGTTTGCCTTCCCAGCGAACCTTCACAATGGGAATGCGTGAGCGCCTGAGCTGCTTGGTTTGTCGGTCCATGATTTCGACAGGCTTTTCCATGAAGTGTAATGTTTCGTTCACTTGCAGGTCCTCAAGAGGCACGTGTAGATCATCATCAGCCAGACACTTTCGGAGGTTCGAAATGTTGAAAGTCGGGTGAATGTTGCTAAGTTCCTCCGGTAGTTTGAGTCTGTAAGCCACTTTGCCGATCCTTTCCAGAATCTTAAAGGGTCCTACATATCGAGGCGCGAGCTTTCCTCTTTTGCCGAATCTGACCACACCCTTCCAAGGTGATACCTTTAGGAGTACATGGTCGCCAACGTCAAATTCAAGGGGCTTGCGTCGTCTATCGGTGTAACTTTTCTGACAATTCTGAGCTTTCGTTAGATTGTCTCGAATTTGGAAGATTTTGTCTGTTGTTTCTTGCAATAGCTCGGGACCGGTTAATTGTGAGTGACCGATCTCGTGCCACACAATAGGCGATCGACATCTTCTTCCGTATAAAGCCTCGAATGGTGCCATTTGGATGCTGGAATGATAACTGTTGCTATACGAGAATTCAACTAACGGCAGGTATGCATCCCAATTACCACCGAAATCTATGACACACGAGCGAAGCATGTCTTCAAGGGTACGAATCGTTCTTTCAGTCTGACCGTCGGTTTGGGGATGAAAAGCGGTACTTAGGTTGAGCGTAGTACCGAGAGTCGCTTGAAACGTTTCCCACAGTCGTCAGGTAAACCGAGCATCACGGTCAGAGAGGATGTCGCGAGGCGTCCCATGTCGACAGATATTTTCGTCAGTGTAGATTCGGGCTAATCGTTCCACCTTATAGTCTTCCCGTATTGGCAAAAAGTGAGCGGATTTAGGTAAACGATCAACAACAACCCAAATGTTTTCGTGACCTGATGACATGCGTGGGAGTTTCGTTACGAAGTCCATAGCTATACTCTCCCACTTCCATATAGGGATTGGGGGTTGTTCGAGTAAGCCAGAGGGTCTTTGGTGTTCAGCCTTGACCCTTGCACAAGTCAGGCACTTCCCAATGTAGAGGGCAATATCCCTTTTCATGCCCGGCCACCAGTACTTGTAGCGAAGGTCCTGGTACATTTTGTCGGCACCGGGATGAATAGAATACCGGGATTTGTGGGCTTCATCCATTAGAATTTTTCGTAGGTCGATCCGTTTAGGGATCCAAATTCGGTCCATATAATGGAATATCCCATTCTGCTTATTCACAAGCTGAGCTCCATCGTGATAGATTCGTTCCTTCTTCAGAGTGCGTTCATTAAAACAAGCATGATGGGCTTCGCGGATAAGGGATTCAAGATCAAATTGGGCCTGAACATTATGGGTACTGTGCAAATAGCTCCGTCTACTGAGGCGTTGGCAACGACATTTGCTTTGCCAGGATGATAACGAATCTCACAATCGTAATCGTTGAGAAGTTCTACCCATCAGCGTTGACGCATATTAAGTTCCTTCTGGCCAAAGATATGTTGTAGGCTCCTATGATCTGTGAAGATTGTACACTTGGTACCATAGAGGTAGTGTCGCCAAATCTTTAATGCAAAAACAACTGCGCCTAGCTCGAGATCGTGGGTTGTATAGTTCTTCTCGTGGATCTTGAGCTGACGAGATGCGTACGCAATAACCTTGTCCCGTTGCATGAGAACACAGCCGAGACCAAGGTTCGAGGCATCAGAATAGACTATGAAGTCATCGTTCCCTTCAGGTAGCGTGAGGACAGGAGCATTGCTGTAAGGACCTTCAAAAATGTCCCAAAACGACCCGTAAGTGAAAACCCGGACCCCTGAAACCCTAACGTACATGAAAAACCAAGAAAACAAGGTTTCTGGGTTTCTCGCGGGCAGCGTAAGAGTAAGCTTATGCTTACGCGGGCCGCGTCAACTTATGGATTGACCGGATAAGCCTTCGCGCCACATGTCGACCACCTGACAAACCTACTCGTGACACCGTAGCCCTAGTCGTAGACTAGGTGGCCCTCGCGGGCCGCGTAAGATTAAGAGGGGGGCTTACGCAGGCCGCGTAAACCCCAAATTTCAGCTATAAATTGCTTGGATCATGAGCAGTCCAGTGGTGTCAAAAACTTTTCTCAAAAACGAAGATACATTGCTCAAATACGAAATTTAAGATACCAAGGCGCTGCTACGATACAGGGTATTAACTCGATCGCTGCTACGATTCAATGTCCGATTGATTGAAACTATCCGATGGATGTTTAAGTGCTGCCCACATTAGGGCTATACTTTGTCATTCGTCGTGAATTCGATGGATGTTTAAGTATTGCACTTTGTCATTCGTTGTGAGGGTTTTAATCTCGTGAGTTATCGTAAATGTTGTATTAGTTATTAACCTAGTTCGTGTGAATTGTTATTTAAATTAGGTTACAAGGCTAATCAGTAGGCTAAAATCTGCCCGTTTAAATCTGCAATGTGAGTCATTCTCTTTTTATCAATAATATTTTACAATACTCCAAGTTATTTTCAAAAGTTATAATTACAGGGATTAAGTCATGGTTATATTAATCACTGGTTAGTGAGGTATTGTGCACATTACTAATTTCTCACGGTTAGGCTAATAAATCCTAACAGTGATAATCATCACTACTTGGGTGAAAGGACCCAATAGTGGTATGACCATCGTCACCAGGAGGTGACACGGCGTCATATAAAAATAAGATAGAAGCCATTGTAATCGTTCTTATGCTGTAATTTATAACTATGTGTCGTTTTATGAAATTCGAGTGACTCGCCAGTATTTTCCCTCTGATAAAATGTTTTTAAAACATGTTTCAGGTGACTACTGTGAACCAAGGAAAAGTGCTACGGAGCACTAACAAAGCTTGAAGTAGTGGCTCAGTTAAATAAATAAACATGTTTTGTAAATCAGGGAATTTCCTTGTGAAATTCCTCTATTGTAAATTACGGGGTTTATCCCGAATTATGAAATAAAATAATCGTGCATTTCAAGTTTTAAAAGATCCTGTTAAATCTTCCGCTGTCAACTCAATTAATAATTACCACGGGTTTCTGTCCCGCGGGTCCTGGACCGGGTAAAACCGGGATGGGGGCCGTGAGAGAAAAAGGTGGTATCAGAGCCACTGATTTAAGCCAATTAAGTATTTAGAAATACTTAATTTTTACTGATTACCATCTTGTGATTATGTGTTTTGTTAACTGACTACTTGTTAGTAGTATGGGTAAGCAAAGAATTTCGGACATCTATCGTCAACTAGATAATACACCAAAAGATAAGGGAGCCTCATTCCAATCAAATTCCTCAAGATACTCAGCAGATATTGAGGAAGAAATATTTGTTCATAAGGCACAGTTTGAGAAACCACTTACCCTTAAGAAAGAAGTTGGATTATTAGAAAAAGTCAAGAGAAAATAAAGAAGTCACAAACAAAACACGTGATAATTAATAAAGAGACTCAGGAAACAGGTGATAACCCACCATGGGAAGAAGAATTAGACGAACAATGGGCAAATCTCTATATGTTAGCCACTACAACAGTAAATGTTAACTTTTAATTAAGTTAAACTGCCAACACCCTGACCCAGTACTAGCACCCATATCATCCATAAGCCAGAAACTTTAAAGAAACTTGCCCATTAGATAAACAACTTAGTAAGAAAAGATAGACTAAAATAAATTATCCCTAGTATATTTTAAAATTTCAGTTGTAATTTGTAATAAATATATATATATAAATCGCAATATTTTGTTTTAATCAAATTGTTTGTATAAATGTATTAGATATTTGTAATTAATACTTCAATTTTTTATTGTCTTTCTGTGATTATTCAATTTACAAAAATTTAACCTAGAATTTTGTGTGTTTCTTCATATCTGCTAAACAACATGAATAAGTTGTCTGAAGCTCTTCAGAACCTCAATCTCTATTCTGTTAATGTGGAAGATTCCAGAGACTTTACCGGTTATTGTGCCGACATGGATGAACCTATGGAATTTCAAGCTCAACCTCCGGAGAAACCCAAGCCAAAGAAAAGAAGAAGATTAGTGGGCTGGAGGCGTGTACGTAGGAGAAAACTAACAACACGGAAAGTTATAAAGACGGATGATCCCAAAGATAAAGGCAAGGGAATAGAGATTGGGGAAAGTTCTAGACAAGACCAGGAAATGCCACCCTGGGAGGAGCTGGATCATAAACTAGCACTTAGTGACCTCATCGGACCTGCCGGTGAAAACCTCTATAATTATTCAGCAGAAGCACAACTTCCAGTTGACCTAGAGCCTGAAATCCCAGATCCTATTATCTACTCCCAACCTCTACCAGCAGAACTAGAAGAGTGGTGGACCACCGATTGGTAGTTTCAGAATCTCCTAAACAACCCTAATACCTTTTCCCTCAATTTGACCCTGAACCTCCACTACATCCACCAATGAGCACTGAGAACTTAGCTGAACTCCGCCATTATGGCGAGGAGCTGGTGGACACCGGGAATAGGATCCGAGAAGTAGGGGAAAAAATATCTTGGAAATACGACGAGAGGGAACGTCGTTTCTAAGATGCCAAGCTGATGGGGATGGTGTAACTGTGGTTGTGTGGTTGTAGGCATATATGTTTAATAATAACATAATAATAAAATATAATCATGTGAAATAACTAAAAAAAAACTTTTGTAAGATAACTTGTGTGTACGGATGCCTATTATAATATATAAAATATCGAACGTCGAAAAATCGACAATTTTGGCTATACGTGTTAATGTGATTATATACGATTGTTTTGTTATATTTAATTGTTAATTATTTTCTTCTAATCACTTATATATGTTAATTACCAGATGGAACACGTTGGTAATGAACCCATTAATGAAGTTAATCAATCTGAATAAAACCATGAAGATCAATTTCTGAATAGGCAAGATATCGAGAATATCGTTGCTCAGGGAATAACAAATGCTATTCCAGCAATCCTTGCTACTGCTCGAAATTCTGTTGAACCTCAACAAATTATTCCTAGCAAACGTACTCATGAAGACAACTTCAGTAATAGCATAAATGGAGGCGGTAACATTAATAATAATGATAATGATGTACTACAAGCCCCAACTCTCAAAAGAATGAAAGCTGCAACACCTGGTTGCACTTACAAGGAATTCCTTGCCTGTAAACCTGCTGAAATTGCAGGCAATGAAGGGGCAATTGCTGCACTGCATTGGTTGGAAAAAATCGAAGCAGTAATTAAAATAAGTAAATGTGCTGAGGAAGACAAAGTCATGTATGCGTCACATCTTTTTAAAAAAGGGGTACTAGAATGGTGGAATACAGTACTACAAGCCAAGGGAAGCGATATGGCCTATGCCATGAGCTGGGAAGAATTTAAGCGGCTGGTGGAAAGAAAATTATGCCCTGAATATGAAAAGGAGAAAATGGCAAATAAATTCTTAAACCACCGGATGGTGGATGTAGACTGTCGAGGGTATACTTCGACATTCTTCGAGTATGCGAGAGTGGTACCAACCCTAGCTTCGCCAGAGCCGGTACTTATTTCCCGCTATATTTGGGGATTGATTGGCGAAATCCGTGATATCGTTAAAGCTGCGAGACCACGCACTATTGACGATGCGGTGGAATTAGCTAACACTCTAACTGACGGGCTAGTACGCACAAGAGAAGAAAACCGGAAGAAGGAAGTGGCCCAAAAGATTACCCAAGGATTCCGTGTGGGTAACAGTAGTAATTTCAAGAAAAAGGGAATCAGGCAATCTTCCACTGTTCCATTTTGCAATACCTGCAAAAAAAAACATTTTGGAAGATGCAAAGGGTATTGCAATTTATGCAAAATCCCGGGGCACCAAGAAGAAGATTGCAGGAAAAAGAAAGCAACAATCTGCTACAACTGCGGAGAAGCTGGACATTTTAGGCCAGACTGCCCGAAATTGGCCAAACCAGCTGACAACAAAACCAAACCTGCAGAAGGAGCTACCAAGAAGAACGCAAGATCCTTCCAGTTGACTACTCAGGAAGTAGGACTAATTCCTGACGTGATAGCTGGTACGTTCTTAGTTCACAACGTTTATGCGAAAGTATTGTTTGACTCTGGTGCAAACCAAAGTTTTATAAATACTTCATTATGCCAAGCTCTTAACCTACCCTTAAACAATCTTAGACCAAATTTTACAGTTGAAACGACAGATGGAAATTTTGTTAACATAAACAAGGTTTGGCGAGAAGGAAAGATAGAACTCTTAGGTCATAAATTTTCTGCAAACCTGTTACATATGAATTTAGCCGAATTTGATGTTGTATTAGGAATGGATTGGTTAGTAGCCAACCATGCCCGAATTCTTTGTGATAAGAATTCCATAGAAATACATACACCCATAGGAGAATTAGTGGTAATTACAAGAGATAAGCCACGTAAGCCAATGAAATTCATTTCAGTCATAAAATTGGCCAGTTATTCAAGAAAACAAGAAATAGTGTATATGATTTCAGCAATCATCAACACTAAAGGTAAGGAACTTAAAGAAATTCCAGTAGTATCAGAATACCCGGATGTATTTCCAGAAGAACTATCGGGATTACCACCCAATAGGGAAGTAGAATTTAGAATTCATCTAATTCCTGGAACTACACCGATAGCTAAGGCACCTTATTGGTTAGGACCCACAGAAATGCTAGAATTGAAAAAGCAGTTAGATGAATTACTAAGTAAAGGATTTATACAACCTAGTTCATCCCCTTGGGGAGCACCAGTATTGTTCATGAAAAAGAAAGATGGGTCAATGCGAATGTGTATCGATTATAGGGAATTGAATAAGGTTACAATTAAGAATCGATACCCATTACCTAGGAATGATGATCTCTTTGATCAACTTCAAGGAGCTAGATATTTTTCTAAGATAGATTTACGCTCCGGATATCATCAATTGAAAGTACAAGAAGAAGACATACCTAAAACTGCTTTCAGAACTAGGTATGGGCATTACGAGTTTACAGTCATGCCCTTTGGACTAACAAATGCTCCTGCAGCATTTATGGACATGATGAATAGAATCTGTAAACCGTACTTGGATAAATTTGTAATTGTCTTCATCGACGATATACTCATTTATTCCAAAAGTCAGGACGAACATTGTGAGCACCTGCATACACTCTTAACTTTGTTAAGAAAAGAAAAGCTTTATGCCAAATTCTCAAAGTGTGAATTTTGGCTAAAGGAGGTGCAATTTTTAGGACACATGGTGAATCACGAAGGCATTCACTTAGATCCTGCTAAGATAGAAGCAATCACCAAATGGAAAGTCCCGCAATCAGCTACGGAAATTAGAAGTTTTCTAGGGTTAGCTGGATATTATAGACGATTCATTAAGGATTTTTCCAAAATAGTTGTGCCATTAACTAAGCTAACCTGTAAAGCAGTTAAGTTTGAATGGGGACCTAGGCAAGAAGAGGCTTTTAAGATTTTAAAGCTAAAACTAACAAACGCCCCAATTCTAGCCTTGCCAGAAGGAACATAGGATTTTGAAGTTTACTGCGATTCTTCTAAGCTAGGATTAGGATGTGTGCTAATGCAACGCAAGAAAGTAATTGCGTATGCCTCAAGAGAATTGAAAAAGCACGAAGAAAATTATATGACTCATGACTTAGAATTAGGAGCAATAATTTTTGCCCTTAAGATTTGGAGACACTATCTGTATGGAAGCAAGTTTACTATCTATACGGATCATAAGAGTTAAAATATATATTTGGGCAAAAAGAATTAAATATGAGGCAAATAAGATGGATGGAAATTCTAAGTGACTACGACTATAATATTCAATATCACGAAGGAAAGGCAAATGTAGTTGCAGATGCCTTAAGTCGTAAGTATCATGAAAAGCAAAAGCGAGTTCGTGCTCTTAGATTAAATCTACAGTTAGATTTAATGGAACAACTGAAAAGCATTCAAGAAACAGCAATCAAGGATGATGCTGAAGGAATGAAAGGAAGAATAAAGGAATTAGAACAAGGAGCTGATGGAATTTGGAGATTCCACAAGAAAAGAATTTGGGTACCTAAGCAGGGAGACTTAAGAAATAAGATTTTAGAGGAAACTCATAAATCTAGGTATACCATGCATCCTGGTAACAATAAGATGTACCAAGATTTAAGAAATAATTTCTGGTGGATAGGAATGAAAAATGATATAGCTAGATATGTATCTAAGTGTCTAACTTGTTCACAAGTTAAGGCAGAACACCAGAAACCTTCAGGATTACTTCAACAATTAGAAATGCCTGTTTGGAAATGGGAACTCATAACAATGGATTTTGTTACTAAGTTACCCAAAACCAGAAAAGGTAATGACGCGATTTGGGTAATTGTGGATCGATTAACCAAATCACCTCATTTTCTACCTATGAAAGAAACCTTTAGCATGGAAAGGTTAGCAAAGTTTTATGTAGACGAGGTAGTATCTTTACATGGAGTTCCGCTCTCCATTGTATCGGATAGGGATAGTCGTTTCACTTCCCATTTCTGGACAAGTTTCTAGGAAGCAATGGGAACCCGACTAAATCTAAGCACTGCATACCATCCTCAGACAGACGGACAAAGTGAAAGGACGATCCAAACCCTGGAAGACATGCTTAGGGCATGTGTGATAGATTTTGGTGGAAATTGGGATGACCACCTACCCTTAATTGAATTCTCCTATAACAATAGTTATCACTTAAGTATTGAAGTTGCCCCATTCGAAGCACTGTATGGACGAAAGTGTAGAACTCCAGTTTGCTGGGCAGAAATAGGAGAAAGCCAATTATCAGGTCCTGAAATCGTGCAAGAGACCACCGACAAGATCACTCAAATCAAGGAAAGATTGAAAACAGCTCGAGATCACCAGAAAAGTTATGCCGATAATCGACGCAAGTCACTAGAGTTTCAAGTTGGAGACAAGGTACTCTTGAAAGTTTCTCCTTGGAAAGGAGTAGTTCGGTTCGGTAAGAAAGGAAAGCTAAGTCCAAGGTACGTAGGACCATTCCCAGTAATACAGCGAATAGGACCAGTTGCATCTCGCTTACAGCTACCAGATGAGCTAGCTGTAGTACATGACGTGTTTCATGTATCCAATCTCAAGAAATGTCTATCTAACGAATCCTTGGTAGTACCTCTTCAAGATGTAGTGGTAAATGAAAAGTTAAAATTTGTTGAGAAGCCACTGCAAATAGAAGAAAGAAAAATTAAGTTTCTCAAACACAAAAGACTGGTACTAGTCAAAGTTAAGTGGGATTCAAAAAGAGGACCCGAATACCCCTGGGAGCTGGAATCGGAGATGAAGCGAAAGTATCCTCAGTTATTTTAATAAATCTCGAGGATGAGATTTTAAATAAGGTGGGGAGAATGTAAGGACCTTCAAAAATGTCCCAAAACGACCCGTAAGTGAAAACCCGGACCCCTGAAACCCTAACGTACATGAAAAACCAAGAAAACGAGGTTTCCGGGTTTCACGCGGGCTGCGTAAGAGTAAGCTTATGCTTACGCGGGCCGGGTCAACTTATGGATTGACCGGATAAGCCTCCGTGCCACATGTCGACCACCTGGCAAACCTACTCGTAACACCGTAGCCCTAGTCGTAGACTAGATGGCCCTCGCGGGCCGCGTAAGATTAAGAGGGGGCTTACGCGGGCCGCGTTAACCCCAAATTTCAGCTATAAATTGCTTGGATCATGAACAGTCCAGTGGTGTCGAAAACTTTTCTCAAAAACGAAGATACACTGCTCAAATACGAAATTTAAGATACCAAGGCGCTGCTACGATACAGGGTATTAACTCGATCGCTGCTACGATTCAATGTCCGATTGATTGAAACTATCTGATGGATGTTTAAGTGCTGCCCACATTAGGGCTATACTTTGTCATTCGTCGTGAATTCGATGGATGTTTAAGTATTGCACTTTGTCATTCGTTGTAAGGGTTTTAATCTCGTGAGTTATCGTAAATGCTGTATTAGTTACTAACCTAGTTCGTGTGCATTGTTATTTAAATTAGGTTACAAGGATAATCAGTAGGCTAAACTCTGCCCATTTAAATCTGCAATGTGAGTCATTCTCTTTTTATCAATAATATTTTACAATACTCCAAGTTATTTTCAAAAGTTATAATTAAAGGGATAGGTTATCTTAATCACTGGCTAGTGGGGTATTGTGCACATTACTAATTTCTCACGGTTAGGCTAATAAATCCTAACAGTGTTAATCATCACTACTTGGGTGAAAGGACCCAATAGTGGTATGACCATCGTCACCAGGAGGTGACACGGCGCCAGATAAAAATAAGATAGAAGCCATTGTAATCGCTCGTATGCTGTAATTTATAACTATTTGTCGTTTTATGAAATTCGTGTGACTCGCCAGTATTTCCCCGCTGATAAAATATTTTTAAAACATGTTTCAGGTTACTACTGTGAACCAAGGAAAAGTGCTACGGAGCCCTAACAAAGCTTGAAGTAGTGGCTCAGTTAAATAAATAAACATGTTTTGTAAATCAGGGAATTTCCTTGTGAAATTCCTCTATTGTAAATTACGGGGTTTATCCCGAATTATGAAATAAAATAATCGGGCATTTCAAGTTTTAAAAGATCCTGTTAAATCTTCCGCTGTCAACTCAAATAATAATTACCACGGGTTTCTGTCCCGCGGCTCCTGGACCGGGTAAAACCGGGACGGGGGCCGTGACAATTGCAAAGCATGTTCTTGAGGGTTCGAAAGGCAGTCTCTTGTTCAGTTCCCCAAATAAAAGGCTTGTCTTTATGTGTAAGAGCAGTAAGCGGCACGGCGATTTTAGAGAATCCTTCGATAAATCGACGATAATAACCCGCTAGTCCGAGAAAAGAACGGACTTCGGTCGGGTTCTTGGGTGTAACCCAACTCTTGACAGCTTCGATCTTCGCGGGGTCGACGTGAATACCTTGACTATTGACAATGTGTCCGAGGAATTGAACCTCCTCTATCCAAAATTCGCACTTGGAGAACTTGGCGTAGAGTCGATTCCCTTGGAGTAGCTCGAGAACCAAACTTAGATGTTGCGCGTGTTCGGTTTTCGACTTGGAATAGATCAGGATATCGTCGATGAACATGATGACGAAACGATCGAGAAAATGTTTACACACGCGATTCCTAAGATCCATAAAAACCGTGGGTGCGTTAGTTAAACCGAAAGGCATAACAACGAACTCATAGTGGCCGTAGCGAGTGCGAAAAGCGGTTTTGGGTATATCTTCCTCTTGAATGCCTAGTTGGTGGTAACCTGAACGTAGATCGATCTTGGGAAAACACGTGGCACCTTGTAGCTGGTCGAATAAATCGTCAATGCGGGGTAGAGGATAGCGATTCTTGATTGTCAGCTTGTTCAGCTCCCTATAGTTGATACACATCCGAAACAACCCATCCTTCTTTTTTACGAAGAGGACTGGTGCGCCCCAAGGAGAGGTGCTAGGGCGAATAAAGCCTTTATCAAGCAATTCCTGGAGTTGACTCGAGAGTTCACGCATTTATGATGGTGCGAGTCGGTAAAGAACTCTAGCAACAGGATTGGCTCCAGGAATGAGGTTGATGCGGAAGTCGATATCACGACTCGGAGGGAGTCCAAGGAGATTATCAGGGAAAACGTTAGGAAATTCACAAACAACGGGTACTAGGTTTACCTCCTTAACTTCCTTTTTTCTCCGCTACTACGATATTGGCCAAGAAAGCTTGGTATTCCTTGCGGAGATACCTGCTAGCTTGGATGCATGACATGAGCTGCAATTTCTTCAAAGCGACTTCACCATAAACACATAACTGGTCTCCATTAGCGAGCGAGAATTGGATCATCTTGTCAAAGCATACAACTTCAGCATGGTTTTCGTGAAGAAAGTCCATGCCTACTATGACATCGAAACTTCCGAGTTGCATCGGAATAAGGTCGATTGGAAAGATGTGATTGTTGAGCTTGAGGGTACAATCATGAAGAATAGAATTTACAGCGACGGTTCTTACAGTGGCAACTTCGACATCGAACGTCGAGGGGAGATGGGCGCGCTTACGGTTAAGGAGCTTTTCAAACTCAAACGATACAAAACAGTTATCGGCACCAGTATCAAACAGGCATGAAGCATAAATACCATTCACGAGGAACGTACCATTGACCACATTGTTATCAGCTTGGGCCTGGCGCACGTTGATGTTGAAACTTCGAGCACGTGCTGCTTGTTGCTGTTGTTGCTGCTGTTGTTGTTGCTGAGGCTGCTGCTGCTAGGGCTCTTGTTTCACAACCCTGTTTGGGCACATGTTAGCGAAATGGTTAGGATCGCCACATGCGAAGTAGGCTCTGGCGTTGACCGCGGGTTCCGGAGGAGCTTGTTGACCCTGAGGGGCGGTGAGAAGAGCTTGATGAGCAGGAGCTTATCGAGCACGACAGTCGGTAGTGAAATGGCCATACATATTGCAATGAGTACAGAATCGGCAAGCGATGCTAGTCGGGTGGTGGTAGGTGCAAGTAGGGTAAAGCGGCTGTGGCCCAGTATATGCACGCTTAGCAAGCAGGGCATTTGCCACAGGCGCCGCTATTTGACGCTATTGCTGTTGAGCTGGTACAGCTTGAATTGGTGCAGCAGTGATCACACAGTTCTTGTTGTTGGAGTTGCTCTTTCTCTTATTCTTCCTCTTGTTGCTCGATGCGGTGGCGGTTTCAGCAGTTGGTGCGGCGGTGGTAGCTTGATGCAGGTTCTTTGAAGTCTTATCCCAGACACCAGCCTTGACCCGCTTTCGTTGATTTCAGCGGCCAGTAGGTAGGTTTCCTCGATCGCTGTTGTTTTGGCCGCTTGCACGAAATCTGCAACACAGTCAGGCAGGGCTCGGATATACTTCTTGATTGCGATCTCCGGAGTCTTGACTTGACCAGGACAGATAATACTGAGCTGCTTGAAGTGAGCAGTGAGAGCAGCGTTTTCACCATCCTTCTGTTTTATGTGCCAGAATTCATCTTCTAACTTTTGGCGCTCATGAGGAGGGCAGAATTCTTCCAGCATGACTTCCTTGAGCTCGTCCCATGACAGGCCGTAGGTTGCATCGTTCCCTCGTTTGTTTCTCTCGGCCATCCACCAGTCTAGTGCGCGGGATTGGAAGACGCCGATAGCATTTAGAGTACGGAGTAAGTCGGGGCAACCGCTCTGTCATAATGTGACCTCGATGGAATCAAACCATTGGAACAACGCCGTGGGGCCATCTTCGCCAGAGAACTCTTTCGGTCCGAATGTCTTAAACTGTTTGAAACTGAAGGTAGCCTAGGGTGTAGCTTTAGGAGCTTCGGTTCTGGACTCTTCAGACGATATGCTCACATTCTCGTATACTTCACCCATGGCTTTTGCTACCTGCTTAGCGATGATAGCAGCAAGACGTTTGTCTCTTTGCTCTTTACAAGAGAGTCGTGGGTGACGGGGTCCAGATGAGGGTCCAGTCGACATTGTCAGCAACAGACATCGTCATAGGTCTCAGACACGTCATAATTGAATCTCACCTCACACGTCTAGTACCACTAATGCTCAGGAACATAGTCACATAATCATATTGACACATAATCACAGGTTCACATAAGCACAGAGGCACATAACACATAAGCACGTAAGCACATAAGGCACAAAAACACAGAAGCACATACGCATGTAATCATGGGATGTAGTCATACAGAAACCTATCATTCAAAGGCCGTGTACGCTCGAGAATAGCGATCGCGAATAACTTGTCGAGTAATATAGTATAAGCGCATAATATAGCATAAGGTCGTCCATAATTTAGCGATTTGTCAGCGCTTTGAGATAGAAATGCAGTGCGAGTCGTGCGTGTCGATTGAAGTGAAAGCAAGAATTGAATAAGTCTCCAAAATTAAACACATAAACGGATAACACACATATAGACACATAAAATCGACGAATCATCAGAGTCAGCAGTTGCAGGCTCAAAATCGAAACACATAAAAAAATCGAGAAATAGATGGTCTGCGGCTAGATAGACATTGATTAACCAAGGTGATTCATCTATTCACAAAGACCTTCTGCGCACACCTTGACCTTCGGGACCGTGCTTTCGCCTCGATTCTTGGGCGTATGACACGTATCCTTCCAGTTTCGGCGTGTCGTCAGGTCGTTGGAGTCCATCGAGACCTTGGTGAGAGTTTTGTAAAACAAAATAAGGTGGGATAAGTCGTCAAGGTTCGGGTTTCACCCCTAACTTAACAACCTTGTTCCTGTTTTTGATAAAATACAAGAGATTTATGCGTCAAAGTATGGATTTCACTCCTATTTTAACGCAATTTCTCGTGTTTATAGATGAAAATGCGGGACGAGCAAGCAATTTAGTCGAGAGTTTGCGGTTTTCACACCTAATCTCGACTTAATCGTTCATTCATTTCTGAAAATTCGAGTGCAGTGATAGAGTAGCGTAGGCGGGATGTAATAATGAGCTTGTACATAATCCCTACCGGATATGCACAAGTCGGTCTGTTGGTTCTTAACTATAGACTAGGTCTCTAAGACGTCAACCCGGACTAGGTTGAGTCTTGCCTAATTCCCTATAGTTATGGCTCTAATACCAATCTGTCACACCCCAACCGATGGCGGAAACATCGGGGCGTGGCACTAAGCCAAACAGATTGTCCAGAAGTTTCCACAACAACTATAATTACCAAATATTTAAAGCAACATGTCCCATACCATGTCATATGAGATAATATAATTATTACAGACAAAATCTAGTCAAGTAGTTCTGTTCCGAAAACTCAGATTTACACATAGATAGTTTATTTATTGGTTTCTAGGACCCCTTTTCCTAGCTTCGATTTCATCACAGCATAAAGAGCGTCCTAGACCTTTCCTAGCCTCAATTTCACAGCCAGCTAAGCTTATAAACAGCTTAAGCACCTGTCACATACGTTAAAGTAAAAGTCAATACACATAGTGTAAAGGTGAGCATACAAGTTTCATATGATATAATAAAGTTCGAATTCTTTTACGCATAACCAGCACGTACGCATAGTGAAATGAAGCACGTTAGTTATCGACATAGATCTATCGATACCAATGACTGTGGGTTGACTGCCCGAGGCAGTTCGCAATACATGATTACCACCGTAATCCATGCAAGTAATTGTCCTTAACAACCCCTGCGAACAGGTGCTGAGTCCAAACTATAGTACTATCGTTGCTAAGCCAGGTAGACAGTATTCCATGTGTAAACATAACAAACAAGCATTCATTAAGCCACGTATAACATGCAGTAATGGTTAGCGTTTAAGTAGTATAGAGTAGTGTGTTCGATGTGATTTGAATACTCGTAACGTATATAACACTCAAAAGTGCATAAAGCCAAAAAGGGTTCGAGTATACTCACAGTGTTGATGGATTGAAGGGAGCGCTAGAGAGTAGGGTTAGCCTGAACAGATTTATAGTATAACGATAAGCGACGCGTAAAACAATACCGAGTGCAAGTGGGTTGGACAGCAATTCGATCGGATGGTAGTCCGATCGGACAGCCGTTCGTTCGAGTGACAGTCCGCTCGGATGGTCATCCGATCGGTTGACCTTTCGAGTGGATTGTTTCCTCCTTTGAGAAGGATGTGTTTACGTATGATGGCTTGACTTTTGAAGTTTTCGTTGTAGTATTTAGAAAAACAGAGAAGTATCTCTACCCTTTAGGTCGGTCGGTCGAACGGTCGTTCGATCGGACGGCGACTCGAATGGCGAGGTTTCTCAGTGAGAACAAATCCACAGTAGGGCGGTCACTCGGTCGGATGTTGAAAATTGTTTAAGTTTTAAATGAATCAAGATGCAACCCGATCGGGACGGTGGGTCGAGCGGATGGCAACCCGGTCGGACAGCAGTCCGGTCGGATGACAACTCGTCCCAACGACTTGGTCGTGCTGTTACTTGATCTTGCTTGAAGTGTTGTAACTTGGGCGAGACGTTGTGATGACTGGTTTAAACAATGGGAACCCCATCTCGTCCCTAATGACCTGACCGAACAAGAATCACCCTAGTCCGTCAGTGCACGGTTCGAGACGGTTGTTCGTGTCCAAACCCGAAATCACTATCTTTCAAATGGAACTTGGATCTAGCACTGATACATCGCTAAGAATGAGTAGACGATCAGCATTAGGTCTGGTTCCATTGGGTTCGAGTGCATTGAGTGTAAAAGATGTGACATGTTAGGATAGATATTCCTTTCAACTCTTTTATACTTGAAAACACATAGATTTGTATGAAAACATTGATAAATCTTGTGGAAATCGTTCAGATTCAAGTTGTTCTTGGTGGATTGAAGCCAAAACATGAAGTTCCTAAGAACACATGATGACATCATCCTAGAACACCTCAAATCTAGTGATTTCACAGTTAAAAGTTAAGATTCGAAAGATAGAAAGGTGTAGGAGTGCGTGTAGATCAAGAAAGTACAAGAATCTAAGAGAAAACTTACAAGAATCGCGAGAAATCTGAAGAAATAGAGGCTGGTTCGAGTGGAGAGAGCGTGTGAGCTGACACTTTCCCAAAGTGGAAAGTGATGGGTATTTATAGGGTTTCCCAAAGTGGAAAGGGAAGAATAGGCTGGTCGCTCGGGTGGCAACTCGCCCGGGTGGAAGTTCGGCCGAGTGGCGCCTCGGTCGGGTGGCTGCCCGGTCGGGTGGCAGTTCGGTCGGACGGCACCTGGTTCGAGCGCTCGGTGCGACGAGTTTCACCGTTTCGATTCGCGTGTAGCGCACTGCGATGCGATTCGAGCGAGCGATGCGATAGTGTTGCTTATCAAATTACTTTTAATCCCAACTACTATATCTAACATACAATCATCCTACTTTTCCTTCGTTTAGCATTTGCGATTCGATTTGCGATTGAGTTTCGATTGATCACCACATAAACATAAATAAACATGCACAAGTAACACATAGAGGGCACACACACATAAACAGTATCCAGGACGCATATTTCGAGTTGCGATTCGTGTTACCATTCGATGTCGATTTGATTAGTATAGCTTGAGTATTGTTTAGTTAACTTTATCGCATTGTTACTTCCTATAATTCACAGTCGTAAGTCGATTAAATAATGAATATTACACGTCGATTACTGCGATTTTGGATAATTACATGTAACACCTCGGAAATTCACGTCCTATAATGGGTTGACACGTGTCACAAAGTTTGAACGTGTGAAAGAATGTTATAAAAGGACTAAAGTTGACAAACATGGAAAGTATGTGATTATACGGATTCTAAGTGTCAACAGTGAATAAATATACTTCATAATAACCCTACCTGATGTTTATAACATCAAACGAATAAATCATGGATCATACGAAGCTAAAAGTGAGAGATTACAAACTACAGGGGTTAAATGAGTCAACATGTTAAAGATATACCTCTGAGTGATCTTTTGACAAACCCGAAGCTTTGTAAATGTTAATTATGCTCACTAGAATGCATGATATAAATTTCATAAAGTTTCGTTATCGTATGAGAAAGTTATGATCAAATTCGTGTGTGAGGGGTTAAAGTGCAAACATTGAAAGTTAAGACTTTTCGGGTTAACCGAAAGTGTTCAGGGACTTGACAAAGTGGGTATAAGTCCTAAAGCCCTTGTGGGTAATTATAAGGGGGTCAAAATGCAAGAAATAACCTTAGTTGCCCCTTCGTGAAGCCAAAGGTCAAGTTGCAAAACAAATAAAAAAAATTAAAATCTGAATTTAAGGGCCAAGCGGCCCGCGTGAGAATATGCAGATTGTGAGGCGGGCCGCGTGGGACGCCCAGAACCAGAAAAAACAGGCAGCAGCCTGTTATGCGCGAATTTGACCCATCTAGCCGGTTTTCTCACATGTGGGCGAACCCTAGACATCCCTAAGCACTAGACAACAAGTGTTGATCAGTTGTGGTGGGTGCTAGACCTTGTTGTCAAGGATTTGTGGTGAGAATTTTACTATAAAAGGCCATGTAGTGCAACAATCATTCTTCACACTTCATCTGCATAATTTGATCATTCCTGGAGCTCTCAAGCAGGTCCAACTGATCTTAAGTCGTGCATAGGACTCTTGTAAGTCTACTAGTCCTTCTTTAGTTGAGTTTAGCTTGGTTAATTAGCTAAAAGTCAAACCGTCGTAATTACGGTTTGACTTCGAGATTAGTCAATGATGGCTCAGTCATATCTCGAATTAAAAGTAGTTATGAGTTGGTATTTATGTGGGTAATAAAACCTCAAAAGGGTTTCCCCTAATCACCACTCTAACTAAGTCAAAAGTCGGGTCAAACTTTTATTTAAAAAGTCAACAGGGTGCTTAAAATGTCATTTATGCATAATTAGCTATCTAGAACATATATAACCTGTTTGATCATTGTTATAACATAGTAATAAGTATAAGAACATGTCCAAACATGTTCAACCCGACTATTTCCTGTTTAGACCCGGTTCGGAACCGAAAGTCACATAGTTTGACTTTCACTTTGACTTTCAGTTCTGACCCGTTTAGGTATGTTTTAGAAATGCCTCAGAGATTAAATTGAATTAGGTTACTTGTCAGAACAACCCTCTGTGATTACACACCTTGGTTCACTAGTTATCCAATTAATATGCATATTTCTGTTAATTGCTCATATGTTGACCGTTATGCCCTTATTACCTTAAAACATGATTTATGAAAATGTAAAAGTGTAGAAACCTTAGTTACTGATATATAAACTTGTATGCAAAGTTTGACACCAGTTTGACTTGTAGATTAAGAGTTATGCTCAATATCGCAAATTTAATGCTTTATGTTAATAAAATGGCGTAATTAGCGTATAGCCTAGTTAAGCTTACTTTTTGGTATCAAACTTAATACCCACTGATGTAATATATTATTTTGGGATTTTTAAAGATTTTTAATTAATTTTAGGCTGAGCATAACTAGTAGTCGTAGGCTTAATCCGGTAATTGTCGGTTTTGCCCTAACGGGCCATAAAATGAGTTTTACTTATCTAAACGACTCCAAACCTTTTGCTACTGATCACATATGATAAATAAATTCTTTTAAGCCTCCTGGAAATATAAAAATATCAGATTTAAGTATCAAACCCGGAAATGGCCTTTAATCGCCTTATTTAGCGTTTTTAACGCATAGTATGTATTAAAATTATATTAGACACACCCGGGTTGATACCTACTGATATATGAGGCAAATTATGATATTTTAACAGTAAGCAAAGGTTGATAAACTCAGACCTCAGTTTTGAGCTTTTCGGCTTATGTGAAATTACCAAAATACCCCTACGGGGCATAGTTTGGTTAAAAATGATAAATTTCACATATATGCTTTAGCCTACTGATATAACATATCACATTGAGTATGTTTGCTGTTTATATCAGACCTGTAACTCAGTTAAACATCTAAACTCTTTTACAACCTTTAAAAATGACCAAACTACCCCTACGGGGCATAGTTTGTGTTTAATTTCATTTCGGGCATAATGAAAGACATCCTACTGATGTCACAACATATTTGAAGCATATTAACTTAGAAAACCTGTATATGGCTCTTACGGATACCCGTTACGCTTATTTCGCGTTCGGTTCGGTTCATGTAACAAGTTTACATAAATTAGCCGAAACGGGTCAAACCTTATCAGTTTAATCTCAAAATCCAGAATGTGCATGAAGGACCCATATTAAACAAGTCTCTGAACTTTTCGGGTCTAAATCACATTCTATCCAGTCTTCGCTTAATCGTGCGTACGAACCGTATCTTTGAAACTAGCCGGTCTAAGCTTAAGCTTAATAAAAGACCCGTTAGTATTCTAATAGGTTATATTAAACCTTCGTTCCAGATTAGGAGAACCAGTAAAAGCTACATGCAGTTTGCTTATTGTGATTTATACTTTGCATCAGGTAAATACTTTTAACTTATTTTCCCTATACGGGCTTGGGTTACGGTATATAGCATACCGCTTGATCGGGCATCAAATCTCCACATTAAGTGGGTAGTTGAATAATTTGATCGGCTCGTTTAAACAGTCTTGTTTACTTTACAGCCTTTGGGGAGTTAATGACCATGTCCCGGATATCCTTGGCATCATCTTACGAGATTGGCCACGACCTGAGCACGGGGTGTAGGCGTACACCTGTCAGTGTATAACTCAATAACGTGGTGTGTCTATTGATCTTTAACCGGGACTAGATCCGGGCTACTGAACGCATAAGTAACATGTAATTCGTTCACAAGATTATAATATTAAATAATTCTCCCAAGTTAAAAAGATTAATCTTGCCTCTGTGCATTTTAATCAAATTATAAAACATTTATGCCATGTGCATCCAAACCAATTTTTAAATCATTTTCCAAAATGAGTCAGTTGATTGTATTTACCAGTGTAAACTGACGTATTTTCCCAAAAAGACTAAATGCAGGTACTAAACGTAATTGGCTGGATTGTCTCCTTAGCATCAATAAAGAGTCTCGAAAGCTTAAGATGCCTGAAGTCTGTTGAACTATTGTTTCCATTTTATGTTCGATCCTTCTGTGGATAAACTTCCGAATATTGTGACAGTTGATATTACAATAATAAATTCGGTTGTATTATATTTTCAATTGCTTCCGCTGTGCTTGATAATATTGTGTTGTTTGACTATTATGTTGCCAACCATGACGTCACGATACTCCCCACCGGGCCCACCGGTGACATGTGGAAATGTAGGCGTACACCTGTCAGTGTATAACTCAATAACGTGGTGTGTCTATTGATCTTTAACCCAGACTAGATCCGGGCTACTGAACGCATAAGTAACATGTAATTCGTTCACAAGATTATAATATTAAATAATTCTCCCAAGTTAAAAAGATTAATCTTGCCTCTGTGCATTTTAATCAAATTATAAAACATTTATGCCATGTGCATCCAAACCAATTTTTAAATCATTTTCCAAAATGAGTTAGTTGATTGTATTTACCAGTGTAAACTGACGTATTTTCCCAAAAAGACTAAATGCATGTACTAAACGTAATTGGCTGGATTGTCTCCTTAGCATCAATAAAGAGTCTCGAAAGCTTAAGATGCCTGAAGTCTGTTGAACTATTGTTTCCATTTTATGTTCGATCCTTCTGTGGATAAACTTCCGAATATTGTGACAGTTGATATTACAATAATAAATTCGGTTGTATTATATTTTCAATTGCTTCCGCTGTGCTTGATAATATTGTGTTGTTTGACTATTATGTTGCCAACCATGACGTCACGATACTCCCCACCGGGCCCACCGGTGACACGTGGAAATTCGGGGTGTGACAGGTTGGTATCAGAGCCAACACTGAGTGAATTAAACACTAGCCTTTTGTGTTTAATCTCAGTTACACAATTGCACATATCTAAACTTCTGAGTCTAGACTTAACTTAGCAATATTCTCAATCCTAATCTAGAAATTTTTACTTCCAAATTTTTATTGGATACATCGCCAAGCGAAGAAGCCGTAATAGGAGTTCTCCACACCCGGAGCCCTGAGATGCTGAGCTTCGTACGGCGGCTAGAATGAAACGAGCATCCAAGGAGAAAGCATTCAGAAATAAAACGCAGAAGAAACTCCTTTTACTGAAGATCGTTTCCTTATTAGTCCTTATAAGGACATAATTATCTTTCAGTCCCTACGAGGACAACATTATTCCTTTCAAGTCCCGCTTAGGGCAACTTTATACTTTTTATAGTGGAATGATTAAGTTTAAACTTTCATTCTAAACAAGAAATATTAAATAAATGGAAAATAACATTTCCTTTGGCAAGATCTACCATTATAATAAAATGGCAAAAATCTAAAAAGGACAAGACCTAGCTTTGGGACATATTAAGACCGGCCAAGATGGTAGTTCCATAATTAGATTCAGATCCATATTAACACCTCAATTTAAAATTGTTCCGCGTGATTATAAATTAAGAATCTTAAGTGTGAAACCTAGCCTTCGGGTCAATTATAAGACTGGGCCAAGATGGTAAGACCTGTTAAAAAGATTCAAATCATAAATTAAGAATCTTAAGTGTGAAACCTAGCCTATGGGTCAATTATAAGACCGGGCCAAGATGGTAAGACCTGTTTAAAAGATTCAAATCCATGTTAACATCTTAAAACATGTAAACACTCCCGGCAGATGTGATTCGATGAAAATCACACACGTTATTAAGGATTCTTCAAAAGATTCCTAACCCAGTTTAATGATCTCTGAATCCTGGGTTTACATCATTAATTAAGATGATCATACTTTAAACCATACGTGGTAACATAATGCCTACGGGCCCTGCTCATTTCCATATGAGCCAAAAGACAGTGGTAGCGAAGACTCCCTGTCAGATAAAGGTAATGAACTAGGTTCGAACCTCAAATGCTTTGATTCTCTGAAATCCTAGCATATAATTTATAATTGTCCTTGTGACTAGGCCTATGGTGCCAATATGCTTACATGCTTTGATTCTCTGAAATCATAAGCTTATAATTTATAAATGTCCATGTGACCAGGCCATTGGGTGCCACTAATAAAACTATTAATGTTTTATAATTAGGATAAATTATAATAGAAATCCTAAATATATATGATTAATAAATTAACCAAATATGGTCTCTGTTTACCATGGTTAATGAATTTTCCCTAAGGGGCAATTCCGTAATAAACATCCCTTAGAAGGGAAGTACCTACGGGCTAAAATTAATGTCCTCTGAGACTAAAGACAGTGGTAGCCTACAACTCCCTATCAGGAAAAGGTAATGAACTTTGATTCAAACCTTAATGCCACGATTCTCTGAAATCATGGCTTATAAATTTAACTCGTCTACGCGACTAGGCCATTTGTGCTATTATTAACTTATGAATTAGGATTTATGATAAAAATCCTGAATAAAATAAATATCATTCCTACCCTGTCAGTATGCAGTTTAAAAGGAAATCTTAAAGGTGAAACCTAGCCTACGCGACCAAGATGGTGAAACCTATTCAAGGGATTCAGATCCTTGTTAACACTTAGGAACGTGTTAGCACTCTTGACGAATGTGATTCGAGAAAATCACAACAGTCACCCTTATATTGGATTCTTCCAATTCCTTTATCTAGCCTAGTGATTTAGGAATCATGGCTTATATCATCCCATAAGATGATCATATTATAAACATCCGTTAGTGATGAAGTGCCTACGGGCTAAACTTGTTGTCCGATAAGACAACGACAGTGATGGTCTTTAACCTCCTGTCTAAAATATTGGACTATGTCCAAACATAATAGCCTATATGATCAATGCGATCATGACTAATATCATCTAATACGATGATAATATTATTTAACATCCTTTAGTGATGTTTTGCCTACGGGCTATAATATATTGTCCATTTGGGACATTGACATTGTTCTCTTTATGATTCCTTGTCTGAGGTTGTGAGCTATGCTCAAGCCAAAATAGTCAATATGATTAATGCAATCATGACTTATATCTTCTAATAGGATGAACCTATTATAAACATCCATTAGTGATGTTTCGCCTATGGGCCATATTATATTGTCCATGTGTGACAAAGACATGGTGATCTTTACGATTCCCTGTCCAAGGTAGTGAGCTATGCTCAAGCCTAATAGTCTAAATGATCAATGCGAGCGTGACAAAAATCATCAATACGATGATTAAAACATTTTCAACATCCTTAATGATGTTTTGCCTAAGGGCTACATTATGTTGTCCAATTGAGACGAGGAAATTGTAATCTTTTGTGATTCTCTGCCCAAGGGGGTGAGCTATGCTCAAATCCCATAGTCTACACTATCGTTGTGATCCTAACTAGTATCATCAGTATGATGATCATAATATTAACATCCCTCGCGATGAAAGGCCTACGGGCTATACCCTATTCTAGTGTCGGTAAGACAAAGATAGTAGTAATCTTTATGATCCCCTGTTCAGAATGGTGTGATTATACCCAAACCTAAGAGTCAATATGATCGAGGTGATCATGACTAATATCATTAGATACGATGGTTATATATAAACATCCATTAGTGATGTTGAATGGCTTATTTTTCTGCCAAATGAATCGTCTTTCAAGACGATGACAGTTGTAGTCTATGACTCCCTGTCCAAAGGTGAAGGACCACGTTCAAACCTTGAAGCCCTAATCTAATAAAACTGCGGCTAATAAATTAAGGTCCTTGGTAATAGACCACCGAGTTATGTTTTGAAGTCATTCATGACAAGCCTATGTGCTATAATTTGTCATTCGAAACAAGCTAACATACTAAATATTAACATCACTAGTGACAGGCCTTAGTGCCATATCGTATAACGTCCTAGAGACAAGGCCATTTGTGCCGCATCTAAATGTCATTACGACAAGGCCTTCGTGCCGTATAATCATTTATGTCCTTCGTGACTAGGCTTTATGCCGTATCTTTCTACATCCATCGAGACAGGCTTCTATGCCATATGTGTATACATATAATAAAAGTCTTGTCAGGCGAGCCCTTGAGCTAATTATAATAGTCCTTGTGACAAAGACAGTTGTGACATTATGGTCTCCTGTCAAGCAGGTATTGGACTCGCTCCAAACCTTAAATGCCATTGGTAGTCCTTTTGTGACCTACACTAAATGTAATAGATATACATTCAAATAGCATTCATTAAGAATGTTCAGAACAGAATAGCCCATACGGTTATGAATGCCGTGGCTAATCTAAGTCAGGTCATCAGGATGATGACTAATAATTGTTAAATCTTGGTGATTGGTACCAAGTTTCGAGTATGGAAAACTCGGCTGAGGTAGACGACAGTCGCAATACTATTAATGCGACGAAAGTTAATAAAATAAAAAAAAACGTAAACCCCAACATTTTTGGAGTTAACCTCCAAGCGGTGGTTAACGCAACGGTTGGAAAGGTCATGGGAAAAGGTCATGAGACAATCCAAAGAGCCGAATGCTTCTCGCTCTAAATCTCATTCAAAACCATGTTTAATTGCTCATGAGGGGAGCTATGTTCACTCTTCAAATATGAAGGATGAACCAAAGAAAGAGGATAACTCCCAGAAATCTAAGAAAGAGAGCAAATACAGGCTTAATAAAAAGCAACGAAAGTTCAGTAAAGAAGCCTGTATACCTCAGAGATTGCTTCAGCATTATTAGATGGATGTTTTTATATCCATTAGGAATCATTTTTCCGATGTCCTAAGTTTCGTTAAATATAAGGGCTCCATATAGTGATAAAAAAATCGATGGTTGCCTTAAAAATCAAACCCATATTGTGGGTGATAAGAAGCAATTAATTATCAAGACTCTTTATGAGACAACCCTCATAATTACAGGTATCTGTACGAGTAATTAATATTAAACAAAAAAATGGTGGAATTGGCCGTCCCCGGAATCGAACCTGGGTCTAGGCCGCACCCTTTCGCGCGCCTAGCCAACTGAGCTAGGTGCCTAGTTTGTGAAACTTCCATTATTGATTAAATATAAGCACTTGTACAATAAACTTCCTTATCATTTATAAATGATAATTTCTGCTAAGTGTCCTGTTCTTAATACAGGCAATAATAAATCTTCAGGAACCATAAACTTAGAAAAAATTTTATTATCATCCACAAGGTATAACTACCCAGGGAAACCATAGTAACCGATTCTTATAGATCGGCAAGGAATCCTTCCAAAAAAAAAAAATCTAAGAGCACTCTTTCTTTGCATAGAGTACGAAAACATATGTTATTTTAATTATTTTTCTCATTGTTTTCTATCGCCTGCGAATGCCAAACTATGTTTGATAAAAGTGTCATATGAGGATTGGCGTATCCTAGTGTGTCCCATAGATTATTTCCATGTCTGATCAGCATGGAGGTTTAATACATGGAACCCCTGAGATATCCCAATGGTCATATTGTACTCAAGTCGACTAGTAGTATTCAAAGAAGATATCCAGAATAAAATTGTCCAAGTAAATGTTCCCGATTAAGGAATTCATGGACTTATAACATAAAGGTATCACTTATTTGACACGAGTAATGATGGATGAACTGGAGCCTGAGATATGGAAAATCTCTGTAGCCTCCTTGCAATCTTGATTATCTTCTCATAAGTTTTCCCTGCTTGCCTCCGGGAAGGCAGGTAGAATTAAGATTGTATCCCGCTGTGGGCTGGAGTATTGTGAAAACTCCATATTGATTATGGAATAATCGAAACCTTGATTAAGTAGGTTTTAAGACATAGGCTCATATAGCCTGACTCAATAATCTGAGGGTTTGATGTTGTTAAATAAGAAAGACGGTTCATATTGCTTATGCTACATGCCGCAACCCTAAATAGGCAACGATTAAGAATTGCCATCGGCTACCCAGGATCTAAGGGCAAACTATTGGTGGATAGGCTTGAAGAAGTCTGTGGCCACCCATGTAGCAAAATGCTTGACATGTGCGCAAGTCAAAGCCGAGCATCAGAAACCGTCAGGTTTGCTACAACAGCCTGAACTTCCTACGTGGAAGTGGGAAATGGTAACTATGGATTTTATTACCAAGTTACCCAAGACGAGGAAAGGAAATGATACAATATGGGTTATAGTGGATAGACTGACTAAGTCAGCACATTTTTACCCATCAAGGAGACTTATAGCTCCGACATGGTAGCTCAGTTATACGTTGATAAGATTGTAGCCTTACATGGCATACCTGTGTCTAATATCTCTGATAGAGATACTAGGTACGCGTAGCATTTTTGGAAGAGTTTCCAACAATCTTTGGGCACACGTTTGAATTTTAGTACGGCTTATCATCCTCAGACTGACGGTCAGAGTGAGCGTACAATTCAAACGTTGGAAGACATGCTACGTGCTTGTGCGATCGATTTGGGTGGTAGCTGGGATAAGAACCTACCATTGATCGAATTCTCCTACAACAATAGCTACCATACCAGCATTAAGGCTGTGCCTTTTTGAGGCATTATACGGTAGAAAGTGTAGAACGCCTATTTGTTGGGCGGAAGTCGGAGATGTCCAGTTATCAGGACCAGAGATCGTGTTCGAAACGACGGACAAGATTGTCCAGATTCGCGACCGTCTCAAAGCTGCCCGGGATAGGCAGAAAAGTTACGCTGATCCTAAGCGTAAGGATTTTCACTTCGAAGTAGGTGACAAGGTCCTACTTAAAGTGTCACCCTGGAAGGGAGTGATGCGGTTTGGTAAGAAAGGCAAGCTAAGCCCGAGATACATAGGACCATTCGAGGTTATCGAACGTGTCGGGTCAGTTGCCTATAAGTTGAACTTACCAGAAGAGCTCAGTGGAATTTACAATGTGTTCCACATCTGCAATCTGAAAAAGTGTTTCGCTGACGAATCACTGGTTATACCACACACAGATGTGCATATAGACGAGAGCTTGAAGTTTGTGGAAAAACCTTTGTCGATTGAAGATCGACAGGTAAAGAAGCTTCGAAGGAAGCATGTACCTATTGTAAAGGTCAAATGGGATGCCCGTAGAGGTCCCGAATTCACGTGGGAGGTTGAATCCACGATGAAAGAAAAGTACCCTTACTTATTTCAGTAAATCTTGGGTCGAGATTTATTTTAAGGGGGTGAGGATGTAACACCTCGGAAATTCACGTCCTATAATGGGTTGACACGTGTCACAAAGTTTGAACGTGTGAAAGAATGTTATAAAAGGACTAAAGTTGACAAACATGGAAAGTATGTGATTATACGGATTCTAAGTGTCAACAGTGAATAAATATACTTCATAATAACCCTACCTGATGTTTATAACATCAAACGAATAAATCATGGATCATACGAAGCTAAAAGTGAGAGATTACAAACTACAGGGGTTAAATGAGTCAACATGTTAAAGATATACCTCTGAGTGATCTTTTGACAAACCCGAAGCTTTGTAAATGTTAATTATGCTCACTAGAATGCACGATATAAATTTCATAAAGTTTCGTTATCGTATGAGAAAGTTATGATCAAATTCGTGTGCGAGGGGTTAAAGTGCAAACATTGAAAGTTAAGACTTTTCGGGTTAACCGAAAGTGTTCAGGGACTTGACAAAGTGGGTATAAGTCCTAAAGCCCTTGTGGGTAATTATAAGGGGGTCAAAATGCAAGAGATAACCTTAGTTGCCCCTTCGTGAAGCCAAAGGTCAAGTTGCAAAACAAATAAAAAAAATTAAAATCTGAATTTAAGGGCCAAGCGGCCCGCGTGAGGATATGCAGATTGTGAGGCGGGCCGCGTGGGACGCCCAGAACCAGAAAAAACAGGCAGCAGCCTGTTATGCGCGAATTTGACCCATCTAGCCGGTTTTCTCACATGTGGGCGACCCCTAGACATCCCTAAGCACTAGACAACAAGTGTTGATCAGTTGTGGTGGGTGCTAGACCTTGTTGTCAAGGATTTGTGGTGAGAATTTTACTATAAAAGGCCATGTAGTGCAACAATCATTCTTCACACTTCATCTGCATAATTTGATCATTCCTGGAGCTCTCAAGCAGGTCCAACTGATCTTAAGTCGTGCATAGGACTCTTGTAAGTCTACTAGTCCTTCTTTAGTTGAGTTTAGCTTGGTTAATTAGCTAAAAGTCAAACCGTCGTAATTACGGTTTGACTTCGAGATTAGTCAATGATGGCTCAGTCATATCTCGAATTAAAAGTAGTTATGAGTTGGTATTTATGTGGGTAATAAAACCTCAAAAGGGTTTCCCCTAATCACCACTCTAACTAAGTCAAAAGTCGGGTCAAACTTTTATTTAAAAAGTCAACAGGGTGCTTAAAATGTCATTTATGCATAATTAGCTATCTAGAACATATATAACCTGTTTGATCATTGTTATAACATAGTAATAAGTATAAGAACATGTCCAAACATGTTCAACCCGACTATTTCCTGTTTAGACCCGGTTCGGAACCGAAAGTCACATAGTTTGACTTTCACTTTGACTTTCAGTTCTGACCCTTTTAGGTATGTTTTAGAAATGCCTCAGAGCTTAAATTGGATTAGGTTACTTGTCAGAACAACCCTCTGTGATTACACACCTTGGTTCACTAGTTATCCAATTAATATGCATATTTCCGTTAATTGCTCATATGTTGACCGTTATGTCCTTATTACCTTAAAACATGATTTATGAAAATGTAAAAGTGTAGAAACCTTAGTTACTGATATATAAACTTGTATGCAAAGTTTGACATCAGTTTGACTTGTAGATTAAGAGTTATGCTCAATATCGCAAATTTAATGCTTTATGTTAATAAAATGGCGTAATTAGCGTATAGCCTAGTTAAGCCTACTTTTTGGTATCAAACTTAATACCCACTGATGTAATATATTATTTTGGGATTTTTAAAGATTTTTAATTAATTTTAGGCTGAGCATAACTAGTAGTCGTAGGCTTAATCCGGTTATTGTCGGTTTTGCCCTTACGGGCCATAAAATGAGTTTTACTTATCTAAACGACTCCAAACCTTTTGCTACTGATCACATATGATAAATAAATTATTTTAAGCCTTCTGGAAATATAAAAATATCAGATTTAAGTATCAAACCCGGAAATGGCCTTTAATCGCCTTATTTAGCGTTTTTAACGCATAGTATGTATTAAAATTATATTAGACATACCCGGGTTGATACCTACTGATATATGAGGCAAATTATGATATTTTAACAGTAAGCAAAGGTTGATAAACTCAGACCTCAGTGCTTATGTGAAATTACCAAAATACCCCTACGGGGCATAGTTTGGTTAAAAATGATAAATTTCACATATATGCTTTAGCCTACTGATATAACATATCACATTGAGTATGTTTTCTGTTTATATTAGACCTGTAACTCAGTTAAACATCTAAACTCTTTTACAACCTTTAAAAATGCCCAAACTACCCCTACGGGGCATAGTTTGTGTTTAATTTCATTTCGGGCATAATGAAAGACATCCTACTGATGTCACAACATATTTGAAGCATATTAACTTAGGAAACCTGTATATGGCTCTTACGGATACCCGTTACGCTTATTTCGCGTTCGGTTCGGTTCATGTAACAAGTTTACATAAATTAGCCGAAACGGGTCAAACCTTATCAGTTTAATCTCAAAATCCAGAATGTGCATGAAGGACCCATATTAAACAAGTCTCTGAACTTGTCGGGTCTAAATCACATTCTATCCGGTCTTCGCTTAATCGTGCGTACGAACCGTATCTTTGTAACTAGCCGGTCTAAGCTTAAGCTTAATAAAAGACCCGTTAGTATTCTAATAGGTTATATTAAACCTTCGTTCCAGATTAGGAGAACCAGTAAAAGCTACATGCAGTTTGCTTATTGTGATTTATACTTTGCATCAGGTAAATACTTTTAACTTATTTTCCCTATACGGGCTTGGGTTATGGTATATAGCATACCGCTTGATCGGGCATCAAATCTCCACATTAAGTGGGTAGTTGAATAATTTGATCGGCTCGTTTAAACAGTCTTGTTTACTTTACAGCCTTTGGGGGGTTAATGACCATGTCCCGGATATCCTTGGCATCATCTTACGAGATTGGCCACGACCTGAGCACGGGGTGTAGGCGTACACCTGTCAGTGTATAACTCAATAACGTGGTGTGTCTATTGATCTTTAACCCGGACTAGATCCGGGCTACTGAACGCATAAGTAACATGTAATTCGTTCACAAGATTATAATATTAAATAATTCTCCCAAGTTAAAAAGATTAATCTTGCCTCTGTACATTTTAATCAAATTATAAAACATTTATGCCATGTGCATCCAAACCAATTTTTAAATCATTTTCCAAAATGAGTCAGTTGATTGTATTTACCAGTGTAAACTGACGTATTTTCCCAAAAAGACTAAATGCAGGTACTAAACGTAATTGGCTGGATTGTCTCCTTAGCATCAATAAAGAGTCTCGAAAGCTTAAGATGCCTGAAGTCTGTTGAACTATTGTTTCCATTTTATGTTCGATCCTTCTGTGGATAAACTTCCGAATATTGTGACAGTTGATATTACAATAATAAATTCGGTTGTATTATATTTTCAATTGCTTCCACTGTGCTTGATAATATTGTCTTGTTTGACTATTATGTTGCCAACCATGACGTCATGATACTCCCCACCGGGCCCACCGGTGACATGTGGAAATTCGGGGTGTGACATTACCCCACATAATACAACTAAAATAAACACATAAAACGAATTCTCTACAAGTCAAGTCGCACGATCGGTCGTTGACTTGGACTTTGACCTTGACTTTGACTTTCCTTAGAACACGGGGTGTTACAGTCATAAAACCTAGATTGATTAAAGTTGAATTTTGAGACAAGTAGGTCACTTGCGAATAGATTGTTGGATTATAATCCAAAATTTAAATTGAATGTTTACGTATGTTTAATTTCGTTAGTTATGATGAAATTATGAGAAACTTTGGGTAATATTACTTGTAAGAGATTAACAAGTAAACTAGGAAGTGAGTTTGACTAAAAAGTGAGGAGGATGATATATTGGTGTTTAAAAATCATCATAATTCATAGTTGAAGCGAGATATTTGAACAAATTATAAGTTCGGATGAAAGCTTATGCATGACTTGAAATGGGTTATAGTATGTTATGATAAAATTTGGTAATTTTGATTCACGTAAATAGATGTATGAAATTGTGTCATATACTTGTTCATATGAAGAACTTGGTTTTATTAGGCATTCGGATGAATGCTAAATAGTAAGATGAAATGGGTCTCACTAATAGAGGGGAACCCTTAGTTCTTGTGAAAATGAATAAATAAGTTAGATTTAGTAATCACTTGAACTAGTTGAAGTATTGGAAATATATGGAATCGGGTTAAAAGATTTGTTAAACGGTGGCTTAAAAGAACGCCTACCGGGTGATTTGAGAAATGCCAAAACTAGTTGATAAACTTGAATGTGCATTTTATATACTAATAGGCAATTGACTTTTTTAAAAGTCAAACCGACCATTAATAAGATCGAATGATAATTTTGATAGAGAATACGTAAGATGGAATAGTCATGATTGACAATGACTAAACTAACTATCTTACGAAATATGATGATAGTTTGACGCCTAACAAGCTAGGTGGAAGCTTGTGGATGAAGCGGGTCAAACAGAGCAAGTACGGAAAGAAAAGCGTGGCATGGATGCAAGGTAAGTCAAACTTACATCTTTTTATGGAATACGTATCTATTCTATAAGTTATAAATACAATAGAGATAATATTCGAAATATGGTTCTGACGCGAAGTGATACGGGTCGGAACCGAAAACAAATGTTAAAAACCATAGTAATGGTAAAACGGGATGGAACGGTAAATTAGTCACGAAAAGACTAAGATAAAATGAGCTTTCGAACGGCTACTTTATAAGTAAGCGTAAACTAATAAAAAGAGTAAAATGGATCAAATGGTAATATTGATACCATTTGACGATTAACGTCTAAAAAGTGTATGTCGAGTCTTGTGCTCGCAGGAATAAACGGCTTGTGAATTAGCGATTCTATGGAATAGCAAATAAATAAAGACAAGGTATTGAAACGGGTCAATAAGTTGACCCGAGCCAGGTACGCATAAATATGTTGTTAGTTAAGCATGCGATTTTTGGTCAAATTAGTAGTAAAGGTCCTTCGTCGTAAAAGAGGGACTAAAAAGGACCATAACACCCTTGATGGGTAAATTGGATAAACGACCCTTAAGAGTCGTTTAGAAACACGTATTATGATAAGGTAAAGCTTAGTTAAGTGTTGAAGCATAGGCATAAATCCTTTCCGGATTAAATGCCTCAAAATAGCTTCTTGTCGTAAAATAACAAACGAAAGGGGGTAAATTCGGAATAAATAATCGTGATACATAAAATCCACCACATTAATAGTTGTTGCGGAATACCACTTGATAGAATTGTGAAATTATTATGATAGAATTGAATGTAGGAGGCCATGTGTAAAAGTGCGTAAATACCCTTAGCGGGTCAAATTAAGCACATAACCATAAACGGGTTAATGATGTGTAATAACCCGTGATCTGAGACTAATATGATAGACAATATTGATTTTAAGAGATTTGTGGGGAATAAGAATCAAACAAACTTGTTTGTTTGATAAATACATGAACGAGTCAAAATTTAGTAATTATATTTTAAGCCGAAAGCTTAGAAGTCCATAATTTTATTAATCCGGATGTTTGATGTTAACTCCATATGATGGAGAATTAAGTTACGGTCGCGTAGGAAAAAGAATCGTGTAAAACGGACATCTGGATCGAAAGATATGCGCGTTTTTGTGAATTATAAGTTTGAGTAATTGAGCTGGGAATCTCCAGCTCAAAGGAAAATAGCATTCTGTCGACAACAGGGCGTCGCGTCGCGCGACATCCCCATGCTAATAACGTCGCATCACGCGACAGAGGTCGCGGCCCGCGACGGCTTGAGGGCGACTTCGTCGCGGCCCGTGATGACCTAAAAAGCTGGCAAACGTGTTATTTGTTGTTCGTTTTGATTTGCGGACATGTTTAGATAGGTTATAAGCATAATATAACTAAAATCATTTCATGTTTATGAAATGTAGGTACATCTTGGATGCCGAAAGACGATCAAGCTCAAAGAAGGACCGAACACGATCAAGTTACAAGCTTCCGCATATAGTTTTTGTCGTTATTTTTAAACGGCAAATTTATACTAATCATGATGTAATGTTTTAGAATCTAGAAAAGATTTAAGTAACCTGTATTTTCCATGTATATAAAACTATCGTTACATGTTCATTTTCGTAAATTATACGAAATAAGTAAAATATTAGCGAGGGTGTTACAAGTTGGTAATCAGAGCTCATGGTTAAAGAGTAAAGCGTGTTCGGTTCGAGGCTTGATCGCAAATCTGGTAAGTACAAGTATGTAAATGGTTTAGTATAATTAAAGTGTTGTGAACAACACATAGAGTTATTGTGTAATACACGTTACCCCAATGATAATGATTGGTATAGTTAACGAAATCACGTGCGTTGACACGTACAGTAAAAAGCCTTGTATTATTATACGGGCGTTTATTAATGTCGAAACTACTAACTTTTGTAATGTTTTAATTTAAGGATACTCGCATCAGAAGATAACGAGAATTGAATAAATTGCGGGTATGATGGAGGAACGGTCTGAGGGATGACAAGCAGAACATACTCGTCAAGGACCTAAATTGCGTAGCGATCGCGAACAAGGTTAATGGCAAGAGAAGCCCGTTAGGGCAAGCATTACCAGGTGCACGTTTTAAATTTAATCGCACAAATAGAAATATGCAACAAACACGCAAAGAATGACTGTTGCATACGTAGAATAAAACTTGGAAAACCTGAATAAGACACTTATTCAAGATGATGTTTCCAAGAGGAAAATTTAGTAGAAATATACGTTATTCACGATTGTGAATAACGAGACAATAATAGAGTTAGATTGTGTGAAAACTTGGACGGGAGTAATTATCCAAGTGAATAATTCTCAATATTATATTATTGAGAAAAGTAACAATCACGTTACGAATGTGATTAAATAATAGTTTGATAAAAAGGAAAACATTGTACATGTTTAAGAATGAAACAGGTAAAACTATTAATTGTTAATTAATAATTGAATAAAGTTTTGCCAATTTAGTCAGTGATATAGAAAGATTAGAGGCGTTACTTACATGGGGTGTAGTGTGAAAATTATAAAAGGTCATGTGTGTCATGTGTTGATCGCTTACTCTGGCCAAGTAAGTAGTGAACATATGATGTCATGAACTTTTATGATGGACATACTTACATCTGATGTAGTAAGGACAGGGTGAGTAGGACAAATTAAAAAGTACCCAAATAAATCAAATGAGCAAAATATTTGAGAATAATGTAAACGCACAGCCGGGTGACGGAAGCGTATTACATTAGGATAATGAGCCCGAGAGAAGGGACAAAGATTAATGTGAATGATGATATAAATGAATGACTTAAGGAAATTCACGAAAATAAGTCATTTTGGACGAAAGAGCCAGGGGTGACAAAAATGGGCAAGTAAAACCACAGTATAGATGATACGCAGGGTCATAAAAACGAAGATATTGCCCACACAAAAAAGATAATCAAGGTTGTTAACTTTGGTCGTAGTAAAGAAAGGATGACGATGATAATCGTCACTCATAATCTATAAGGCCGTCAAGGGTGGTCACATAAAGAATAAAAGACATGGTCGAATAAAAGTGATGGATTTCGCTAAGACAACCAAATAAATCGAAGCGAAGTCTTAATGCATACCGGAAGGGTTGCAATGATAACGACTTAGGTAAAACACCCGGTTGATGGGTAAGGATTTAAACACATGCATAGACCGAGAAACGGGAACTCGGATGGAAAGTTAAAAGACTCGGGTTTCGAGTCATGACTAAAAGACGATAAGATACTGTAAATAGAAACTTTGATAAATTACGTTCAACTATTTTAAAGTTGAACGGGTCGAATAAAGAATGAAGTTTGACATTCATAAGTGATATAATTTCACACGACCAAGTCAAACGAATTAAATAAAGAATAACGCTTCCTAATGTAGATAAGCGCGAACCGAATAAATAAAAGCACGGAATATTAATAAACCTATGCAAAGGGTTATGGGCGCTAAAAACCTTAAGGTAAAAGAACCCTGGTAGTGGATTGCAAGGAAATATAGGTGAGAACCAGATAATGGTAAGCGTAGAATAAAATGACGTATGAATGACGTAAGAAGTCAAAAAGTCAGAAAATTTGTCCGAAAGTAAACGAATGAAGCCTTAGACTACGGTCGAGGTCAACTAAAGTTCAAAAGCGAAAATAAATTATTCCAAAAATAACAAGGGATGCCTTAACGCTATATATGGATATATATACATGTGAATAAAGACACGAATAAAAGATGATATACGGGATCATCATAACCTACGGAAATAAAAGTAGTGTTAAGACCTACGGGACCAAGAAGACCCTTGGGTCATAAATAAGAAGAAACAAACTGTTAGGGGTTTCACCTTAAAAAGGTGAAAATATATAAAAAATAGCCTATGATGCCAAGTGAAAGAACCGACAGGTCAATAGCATAAAGCGAGGGAACTTGTTACGATTCCCCGTGTAAAACGAGAACGAAAAGGAATAAATTATTGGTTGCCAATTTCCTTGATGTGAGTAAATTGACATAAGAGAAAAACATTAAACTAAAATTTAGTTCTAGTAAGAAACAACGTTTAACAGATATGAATATTATGAGACGAACTCGGAAATGGTTAATATTAAAGGATATAGGTTTTAACACCGATGGGTGCAAAACGATACATTCGAAAGAAAGATTTTCGACAATGAAAAAAATCGACATAAACTTAAACAAGATGTGATGTGATTACGGTCGCTAAAAGTGACATAGAATGTAACCACGTCGTAACGTGAGCTACGAGATATAAAATCAGAAACACGCAAAATGCCAGGGTGGAAATATGATATATCCGAGTGACGGGGTATAAAGTGACGGCGACAAATCAGTCTAGCCGGTAAAAAAAACCATTTAAAGTTAAAATAGTGTTACGACTTATGCAAAGCGCTTGTCAATATAAAAATTGGCTAGAAGTAAACATGTTGAATAATAAATACGACCGAGTAATCAGATGACAACTCGATCAAATAAGTGACCAAAATAAGAAATACAAGCTGAAAGTAATGGCCTTACACGTGAAAGGCGCATACGCCTTAAAACCAAAAACACATTACCATACTTTTTAGTAAGATTATTATATGAGACCAATGCTCAGGTAATCACCGAAACTAAGGTTCAGGTGATCTAAACTAAGAAAGTACATGAGAAAGATTTCGGGGACGAAACCTCTTTAAGGGGGGTAGACTTGTAACAACCCAAAAACGGTTTTGGTAATCAACCCACGTTAATAGTAATGACGGGTAAAATGCCGTTAGTGGTAAAAAAAATTAAATTAACCCGGTAAGTATTAGGAAATAAATAAATAAACTTGATGTTAATTAAAAAGGAGGATAAATACTTAGAGAAAACAAAGTATGCAAAAGGCCCGAGTTAACGGGACTTAAAATAACACGGGTTATAACTTCCTCGAAACCCATCAAATAACTAGAAATATCAACCCAGTTAAATATATGCCTTAAAACAATGAAGGAACTTGTAATAACTAACCCATTTATAAAACCCTTAAACTTTGAGGGACTAAAAGTGGGAAATTGGAAAGATGTTTAATTAAAAGCTTATAAAAAATAATACAAAAACACACACATGGGTGTGTGTGGTCGATCGACCAGGAGCAGGAGAAAGGGGGTGAAACCCTAACTCAACAAAATCTTCCAATTTGAGGATCAATTCAAGACCAAATCAAAGCATAAGCTCGTATAAACGATCACATAGTTATGGGGATCATAAGGTATGTCATAAAACCTAGATTGGTTAAAGTTTAATTTTGAGACAAGTAGGTCACTTGCGAATATATTGTTGGATTATGATCCAATATTTAAATTGAATGCTTATGTATGTTTAATTTCGTTAGTTATGATGAAATTATGAGAAACTTGGTGTAATATTACTTGTAAGAGATTAACAAGTAAACTAGGAAGTGGGTTTGACTAAAAAGTGAGGAGGATGATATATTGGTGTTTAAAAATCATCATAATTCATAGTTGAAGCGAGATATTTGAACAAATTATAAGTTCGGATGAAAGCTTATGCATGACTTGAAATGGGTTATAGTATGTTATGATAAAATTTGGTAATTTTGATTCACGTAAATAGATGTATGAAATTGTGTCATATACTTGTTCATATGAAGAACTTGGTTTTATTAGGCGTTCGGATGAATGCTAAATAGTAAGATGAAATGGGTCTCACTAATAAAAGGGAACCCTTAGTTCTTGTGAAAATGAATAAATAAGTTAGATTTAGTAATCACTTGAACTAGTTGAAGTATTGGAAATATATGGAATCAGGTTAAAAGATTTGTTAAACGGTGGCTTAAAAGAACGCCTACCGGGTGATTTGAGAAATGCCAAAACAAGTTGATAAACTTGAATGTGCATTTTATATACTAATAGGCAATTGACTTTTTAAAAGTCAAACCGACCATTAATAAGATCGAATGATAATTTTGATAGAAAATACGTAAGATGGAATAGTCATGATTGACAATGACTAAACTAACTATCTTACGAAATATGATTATAGTTTAACGCCTAACAAGCTAGGTGGAAGCTTGTGGATGAAGCGGGTTAAACAGGGCAAGTACGGAAAGAAAAGCGTGGCAAGGTAAGTGAAACTTACATCTTTTTGTGGAATACGTATCTATTCTATAAGTTATAAATACAATAGAGATAATATTCGAAATATGGTTCCGACGCGAAGTGATACGGGTCGGAACCGAAAACAAATGTTAAAAACCATAGTAATGGTAAAACGGGATGGAACTGTAAATTAGTCACGAAAAGACTAAGATAAAATGAGTTTTCGAACGGCTACGTTATAAGTAAGCCTAAACTAATAAAAAGAGTAAAATGGATCAAATGGTAATATTGATACCATTTGACAATTAACGTCTAAAAAGTGTATGTCGAGTCTTGTGCTCGCAGGAATAAACGGCTTGTGAATTAGCGATGCTATTGAATAGCAAATAAATAAAGACAAGGTATTGAAACGGGTCAATAAGTTGACCCGAGCCAGGTACACATAAATATGTTGTTAGTTAAGCATGCGATTTTTGGTCAAATAAGTAGTAAAGGTCCTTCGTCGTAAAAGCGGGACTAAAACTGACCAAAACACCCTTGATGGGTAAATTGGATAAACGACCCTTAAGAGTCGTTTAGAAACACGTATTATGATAAGATAAGGTAATGTCACGACCCCCGACCCCACCCTGGATAGGAGCCGTGAGCAGTCAAGTGGTACCGGTGATTATTTTAAAAACATTGCAGCGGAAATGTTCATCAGGACCGTGAGTTAGGAAAAATATCAGAGTTTAGAAAACACCGGATTTTATTTATTAAATAGATGGGATAAAATCATGTTTTGAAAGGTAGCTTTAATATGGGATATACCCGAATACGTAAAACAACGTTTAATTTATTTGATAAAATAAGCCACTTCTTTAAGCCTTTCGGTGCTGTCTTGCCACTCTTGTTCCAATCTAATGTAATTACCTGAAACGCGTTTTTAAAAACATTTGGTCAGCAGGAAATACTGGTGAGTTCATTCATTTTTGTACAAAAACACATTTGTTATAATTTACAGCATTAAGGGTTTTTATATTTGCCCCTATCTTATAATTAGCTGGTTCAGCTGTCACTCGATCGGATCTATGACTGTAGACATATCACTAAATTAGGCTCGCCCACCTAAAGTGATAAATCGTTAGTAGTAATGTGCACAAAACTCCCACATACTGTCAGTAATTAAAGATTAGCAAAGACTTAATCACTACAAAGTATAACTGGAAAACATTTAGGGTTTTGTAAAGCAATTTGATAAAAATAGAATGACTCACCTTGTTAGCATATAGTCTTGATTAAACAAGCATCTTGATTTTAAGTCTTCTGATGATTATACATCTATTTTGATTGTAAGTGTATAGTGCAGAGTTTTCTGGTAGTTAAACATTTAGTTTAACAGAGTGGAATACGTATTAGTGTTAAACCCTTAACGAAATTCACAAAGTATAGTCTTATTTAAACAGCACTTTGGCATTCGTTTCAGAACGAAATTCACAAAGTATAGTCTTATTTAGACAGCACTTTGGCATTCGTTAGTTGGTTCCCGAATCGATCGGACAGAATATCGCATCGGTGATTATTGGTTAGAACACCAAAGTATAGAGAGAAGAATAGAAGAAATGAGCAAAGAAAAATGAATCCTAAGCTTCCTATTTATAGGTAGGAAATATGAAATTTCCAGGAAGTTTCCTATATACTTTTCTAGGAAGTTACCTATACATTTTCTAGGAAGCTTCCTACCCACATATATATCCTCTTACACCTTCCTTGCACCTTCCTTTGATATTATCTATCTTATATATATTTATTGTCATGTATATCTATCTAGGTGTTTAATTTACTTAATTAATCTTACTTAGCTTAATTAATCTTGCTTAGCTTAATTAATCTTGCTTAGCTTAATTAATCTTGCTTAACTGATTAATTAATCGTTCTTAACTTAATTAATCTTACTTACTGATTAATTAATCTTACTTAACTTAATTAATTTTCCTTAACGGTTTAATCAAGTAATTTACTTAGCCGATTAATTAGATAACGTAATTAGCTGATTAATTAACTTACTTAGCTTGCTTAACTGTTAAGTTTCCTTAGCTATTAAGTTTTCTTAATCGCTAAGTTTTCTTAATTGCTAAGTTTTACATAACCATTAAGTTTACTTAATCACTAAGTTTACTTAACTATTAAGTTTACTTAACTGCTAAGTATTCTAATTTAACAGCTTCCTGATTATGAGTTCTAATTCTAGATACAATGGAACTCGTATTAGCGTATTAACCTAAGTCAACTTTAACGATAATCACGAGATCAAAACTCACAACAAATGAAAAAGTATAGCCGTATACAGGCAGCACTTAAACATCCGTTGGATCAGTTTCAATCAGTCGGATATTGTACCGTGTCCATTATTAGAGTTATTACCCTGATAACGAGCAGAGTTTTAGGGTTTAGGGGTATTGTGCAAAGAAAACGGAGAACAAGAGAGATAGTTCGTCAAAATTGATCGAACTGGTGCAAAAACTTCAGTCCCACACCGCTGCTTATATACCCACATTTGGGTCTCCCCCGCATGTCGCGCACGGGTCGGCCTCCCCTGGCGCGTTTCGCGGGGAGGGTCGACCTGGCTTTGGTCGCCACGTGTCCCACGTAGGTCTGACACGTGTCACAGTTTCGTGACGCGTGTCCTTGGCCGCCCTTCTCGTCCAATCGTGCGTTTTTCTTTGATTTTCATGCCGATACTTATTGCGTATGTTTGGGTCTTGACCCTAAATGATTCAGTTTATAATTGCGAGTTTAATAAAGGTACTTTTGTGCGGGTTGGTTCATCAACCATCAGGTTTTCAAGTTTTATCGTGCACACTTAGGATTTTGTTCATGGATATTTCCGTGGGTTGTTACAGGTAAAACTTAGTTAAGTGTTGAAGCATAGGCATAAATCCTTTCTGGATTAAATGCCTCAAAATAGCTTCTTGTCGTAAAATAACAAACGAAAGGGGGTAAATTAGGAATAAATAATCGTGATACATAAAATCCACCACATTAATAGTTGTGGCGAAATACCACTTGATAGAATTGTGAAATTGTTATGATAGAATTGAATGTAGGAGGCCATGTGTAAAAGTGCGTAAATACCCTTAGCGGGTCAAATTAAGCAAATAACCATAAACGGGTTAATGATGTGTAATAACCCGTGATCTGTGACTAATATGATAGACACTATTGATTTTAAGAGATTTGTGGGGAATAAGGATCAAACAAACTTGTTTGTTTGATAAATACATGAACGGGTCAAAATTTAGTAATTATATTTTAAGCCGAAAGTTTAGAAGTCCATAATTTTATTAATCCGGATGTTGATGTTAACTCCATATGATGGAGAATTAAATTACGGTCGCGTAAGAAAAAGAATCATGTAAAACGGACATCTGGATCTAAAGATATGCGCGTTTTTGTGAATTATAAGTTTGAGTAATTGAGCTGGGAATCTGCAGCTCAAAGGAAAATAACGTTCTGTCGACAACTAGGCATCGCGTCGCGCGACACCCCCATGCTAATAACGTCGCGTCATGCGACAGAGGTCGCGGCCCGCGATGGCTTGAGGGCGACTTCGTCGCGGCCCGCGAGGACCTAAAAAGCTGGCAAACGTGTTATTTGTTGTTCGTTTTGATTTGCGGACATGTTTAGATAGGTTATAAGCATAATATAACTAAAATCATTTCATATTTATTGCATAAAGACGATCAAGCTCAAAGATGGACCGAACACGATCAAGTTACAAGCTTCCGCATATAGTTTTTGGCGTTTAAAGTTTTTGTCGTTATTTTAAACGGCGAATTTATACTAATCATGATGTAATGTTTTAGAATCTAGAAAAGATTTAAGTAACCTGTATTTTCCATGTATATGATACTATCGTTACATGTTCGTTTTCGTAAATTATACGAAATAAGTAAAATATTAGCTAGGGTGTTACACTAAGCGATATAATACTTTACATTTCATCGATTTCGCCGCCGCCACAACGCTCGATACCAATTTTTAATTTTTAAAACACTATTCTCTTACGTGCTTATGTTTAAGTACGTTTCGGTATAAATCCAAGTTGGTTTATATTTCAACGTAAGTTTTTCTCGATAATTAATTAGATCAAATATAATATGTCTTTATGCTTATTTTTATGTGTGTTTTCAGTTAGTCTACGTTTTAACATAAATTTTGTTTGGAAACGAACGGGTCAAATATTTGACGGTATACATTAGAGTCACTATAAGGTTCGACGCCGCCGCAACGTTCGACGGGTCAAAATACTAGTTTAGAATTTAAGAAGATGTTATGATTTGTATAAGAAGCTTCTAAGAAATTTAATAACAAACTAGTTAGATTTTCTCGCGCTTCGCGGCGGGAATTTAGTCGGTATCTGTTTGATTCGTTATGTTACCGGTACTTGATATAGTAATCGAAAGAGAAAATATTACATCAATCTAAAACAATAAAAATGAATATCGATACCGGTACCGATGTTGTTCAATTGATAATGGTTCGGTTCCTTTGCATTCTATGTTTATTTTAGTTCAACATTGCGATATATATATATGTACGGATGTATGAGTTAAAATGAGAACCACTACGAGTTGTGAGAACCGTGAGAACTTTTTGATCCCGCGCGAGTTGGGCCAAATTTTTTTTCACAAACGTAGATTAAAACATTATAAACACATCTGTAAAATAAAGTAAAAAAAATTGTCGAGTCGTTAGTTTTGACTGATGCAAGTTTTTTTACGACCTGAAAAAAAAAATAGTTATCTTCAATAAAATTTTACACCAGCGCGTAAAAAAGACTTGCATCAGTCAAAATTAACGACTCAGCAATTGTTTTTACAGATGCGTTTGTAATGTTTTCATCTACGTTTGTGCAAAAAAATTTTGGCCCAACTCGCGCGGGATAAAAAAGTTCTCACAGTTCTCACAACTCGTGGTTTTCATTTGAACCGTAGGGTAGAGATCCTAAAAGAAGTCCACCCTCTTTGAGAAACATTCTGGACCATACATTTTCCCTAAGTTTTTCGTAATATACACATATGTATAGTATAAAATTGACAATATACATATACGTATATTGTCAAATCTTGAATTATACACACATATATATAGTCAATTTTAAAATGTGTATATTACAAAAAGCTTAGAGGAAATGTGTGGTCAAGAATGTTTCTCAAGTTTCTCAATTAGCCTAGGGCTTCTCACATGATCCTAACCCTATATATATATATATATGGTAGGGTTTATGTGAGAACCGCGGGAACCAATGTGAACACAACAAAATAAACACCATACACTGTGACAACTGTGTTCTGTAATCGATGTACGATGTAAAAAAATTATTATTATTAATAAAACAATGTGCTTTGGTGTTATTATGTGTGTAATTGTGTTTAGTGATTTTACAATTTGATTTGATTCCAATTTCAAGCTCTAAATCGCTTTCTGGAAGGTTATACGCAAACTAGTGCATAAACGCAGTCAGTATAACACGACAAACACTCCGGAATAGTGACATAGGCTTAACATACCTTAAATAACCTCCACATAACTTAGAAATAAGTTTTGAATGGTTTGGTGTGTCGAAATCAACTTTGTTCGATCGCAGGGACTATTTGTGTCAAACTGCGAAACTATGCCGATTTGTATAGTAACGAACATTCCGGAACTTGATCATAAGTTAAACATACCCTAAATAACCTTTACATAGCTTAGAAATAGGCTTTGAGGGGTTCGGTATGCTAAAATAAACTTTATGCTCATTCAGGGACTAAAAGCGTCAAAAAGTGCATAAGTTTGCATTTTGGCGCATAACTTACGTTCTGAATACATCCGGACATCCAAAAAAATTTATGTAAGCATTAAAATATTTTATTTTAGTGTTTGGCATGATAAAATTCCATTCGTCGCTTAATTTGGATCATTTTTGCGTTCGTTACGACTTCCATCGTAATTAAGCGAATAACGCAACCGTACGACCAAAGGAACCGACATCCGAGATGTTTTTGAGCATATTTTAAGTTCCCTATACTTTAACTTTATTTTAGAGCCTTGAAATGGGGTTAACGGGGCTTAAAAGTGCCAAAAAAATCAAGTTTTACAAGTGCAGGGACCATTTTTCAAATTTCTGGCAGATTCAATGAAACTAGTACATTTTGAAGTGTGATGGTTTTCACCCATGGTTTTGCAAAACCATTGGCTGGTATTCAATGAACATAGTCCATATTAGGGGCTCCCATGGTTTTAGAAAACCATGGGCACACATGTAAGGTCCAGATCAAAGCTCAGTTTTCGAGGAACGATCTTAACGGTTCTAGAAATCCTATATATACCCCATCCATTTTACTTCAAAACCCACAATTTGAAATCTGATTTATGCTCTCTAAGTGGAAGTATATGCTTCCTACCTGAGAGAAAAATCGGAATCAAATCTTGCGGGGACCTTCTGTAAGTGTTCTTTCGTTCTTTTCATTCGTTTTAGCGTTTAAGTCAAACTGCGTTTGACTTTCTGCATTGACCAGTTTATGGTCAATGTGAAGTTCATTTGAACTTCATAACGTGAGCATAATCACGATGGTTATAGTCCCTAGTGACTATACCTACTGATTACCACGTTATCTAGGCTCAGTAACGAGTCGTAGTTTCGGCCAAAATACGCATTTACGCGTATTTTGTAACCAAACTACTCTAGGGTATCAAAACCATTTGTTTTGATATCAAAACCAGTTTTCTAACTTAACTAAACATGTTATAGCATGTTTAGCTCGTCACTTATTAGTTTAGTGCTTGTGTAGAGTCGTAAGTCAAGCGGACTAAACACCCGCTTAGACTTTCGAACACGACCCGTTTGGTCGATCATTAGGATCCGACCAAACATGGTTAGTGACCATAGTTGCATAGGGAATAACCTTCCTAGGTTATACCTTATGGTCACCTAGTTTAGGTAGTTGTATGATAAGTAGATTATATGCCTTAGGTAAATTACCAAAATACCCTTTTCATGCATAATTGGTAATTGAGAATATGTAACCTAAAATCTTGTCACATAACTGATTATACAACATGATTAGACTTGTATAGGCATATAATACTTGTCATAGGACTAGTTAGACGTCTCAAACGCGCTTTGCGCGCACGACACGTTAAAGTAGCGTAAGCTACCTTAATGGGTCGCGATGGGTCGAAAGCACTTAGGTTAGGTTTCATTTAGAATGTAGGCTTTGTTAAACCATATCACATGAGTTCCAACACTCATTTGGTTTACAAGACCTCATTCTATCCGATCTTCCGATTTAGGTGTCTATTGTTTGACTAGTGATTCGATTACTAGGTGCTGTTTGATTTCTCTGGTTTGCTCGAGTTTGTTAAAGTACTATTGATTGAGGATACCTTGCACTACATGTGAGTACATAGTTCCCCTATTTTACAACTTTCAATTGTTTTGGGGTGATTCATATGTACAAAATGTTTTCAAGGTTTAAACGATGATTTCAAAAACGAATAGAACGATTTATACTAAACTATTAACGATTTCGATAATGTGAACAAACTTGTTGGTTGTAGTTACATAACGAACGACATTCATTAGCATTGATCAAGCCGACCAGTATTAGGTTATGGTACCATAGGATATGACAAATCCCGTTATTGCACTATACCCATGGTTATGTGTGGGTGTTGTGGGTAACGACTGAATCTGATGATTGTTAACTTACCCTTTGGAGGTTTGTTAATGCAAGAACGAGTTGAACGATGAACGAGTCACAAAGGTTTTAATGTTATTAACGAGACGACCATATATAAGTTTTCACAATTAAAACGAGGATGATTTAAACGATCTAAACGAGTAAACGATTTGGGAACGATGTTAAACGATTTGGGTAAACGATTGGCTTCTTGGCTAGTGTTTAGATAACGGGACGGTTGTAATGTGGTGAAAACATGGTAGATACACCTCTGGTACTTCTTATATATAAGTGTTTTCAACATATTACATATCGTGGCGTTATTTAGTTCACTTGGGTAAACGATATTGAAACAATGTCACTCAACAATGTTTTCGAAATAATATACGAGTCTTATTAACGAGAATATACGAGATGTTTTACAAGCTGGTTTTCTAAAAACAAAAAGCTTTTATGTTAAGAATCATGGCTACGAAATTTTATAAATTATAACCATCTTGATTTGAGTTGGTTAATCATGTTGCAATATTATACACTTTTAAAAAAACAAGGTTTTCGAGGTATCGCAATATATGAAAACAAGCCATGATTCCGATACTCTTATAAAACCTATGTACTCGCCAGCATTTCTTTGCTGACTTTGTTGTTACATATGTTTCAGGTATTGTTGCTTGATTGACGTTCTAGGATGCATGCGTCACATAGGATCTAGACGAGGCCTTAGTGACATAATATCTATGATAGACGATATAAAACTTGTTTGTTATGTGTTAAAACAATGTTAATGTTTAATATTATCAATAAAACGAAACACTTTTTGTATCCATGGTTATGAAACACAATAATTATGTTACAACACCCACCGACGTTTCCGCTACGCTTTGTTGTTTTACATGGTCGGGGTGTGACAGAAGAGTTGGTATCAGAGCCAATGGTTATAGGGAATTAGTTTATTAGTAATGCTTTGACCTAGACTATAACTTCTAGGACCCCAACACAAGTTTATTTGCATTTAGATTTTTAAAACAAAATCGTCACCTATCCTTAGGTGATAACCACAACGAGAACACAATTTTCGAACCCGCTTCGAAAACTAATCGTCTGTTATAAGATGATTGATTACTAGGTTTTGAACCCTCTGCTGTAAGGTTTTGAACCCTCTGTTGTAAGGTTTTGAAGCCTTCCAGTTTAACTCATTTTTGGCTTAGTGCCTTCTGAGTTTTCAAAATCTCATCAAAGTTTGGGTCTAAATAATGTGAACACGTGCAAACTGGAAGAGTGAGTGCCTGTACTCTGAGTTTTCTATCTAAGGCTAGAGTATTCGTACAAATCCACATAATCGGACCAGTCACTCTTACCTGGGAACTCTTGGGGTGAGTGTTCACTTATAGGCGAGCATGTCTTCGCGATACATTATTTTTGACCCATTTACTTTGATTAGTCACTGCGTGTCGTTTGTTTGTTCGAGATAACGAACAAATGATCGCCTCCTTTGTGTTTTGTCAATGTTTTCAATACCTCTTTTATCCAATTGTCCGAGGCTTGCGAATTCGAATGCGAATGCAAATCCGAATGCAAACGCGAATGTGAATCCCGCTCGTGGACGAGCATTCAATATGAATGCAAATGAGGCTCGAGCTGACAACCTCGTTGTCAATGATACCTTTCTTGTGAATGGTACGTTTCTTTTTAACAATCAACATGCATCTATTCTTTTTGATTCTGGGGCCGATAGAAGCTTTGTTTCATTGTCATTTGAGCCTTTACTTGCGATACCTAGAACTAAACTGAGGAAACCCTTATCTGTCGAAGTTGCTACTGGTAAACCTCTTGTTCTCGATTCTGTTATTCGTAATTGTCAGTTGAACCTTGATAACCATCTTTTTCCTATTGACCTCACACCGATGCAACTTGGGAGTTTCGATATTATCATTGGAATGGATTGGTTAACCAAACACCACGCTGAGGTGGTTTGTTTCGATAAGATTGTTCGTATTCCTTTGTCTTCTGGCGATGTTCTGGAGATTCGTGGCGATAAACCTTCAGGTGGATAGAAGCTTATGTCGTGTATGGAAGCTCAAAGTTATTTGCGAAAAGGATATGTTTCTTTTCTAGCACATGTCACCGAGGAGAAAGAAAAGAGCAAGAGTATTCAGGATATTCTGATTGTTCGGGATTATCCAGAGGTGTTTCCTGATGAACTGCCTGGTTTGCCTCCAGTTCGTCAAGTCGAGTTTCATATTGATCTTGTACCCAATGCCAACCCGATTGCAAAAGCACCTTATCGTCTTGCACCATTGGAGATACAAGAGTTATCGAAGCAGCTTCAAGAATTATCTGATAAAGGATTCATCCGACCGAGCTTTTCACCTTGGGGAGCTCCTGTCCTCTTCGTGAAAAAGAAAGATGGATCTTTTCGAATGTGTATCGATTATCGTGAGCTTAATAAGCTCACCATCAAGAATCGATATCCCCTACCTCGAATTGATGATCTCTTCGACCAGCTGCAGGGTGCTTCATGCTTTTCCAAGATCGATCTGCGTTCTGGGTATCATCAACTTCGTGTTCTCGAAGAAGATATTCCCAAAACTGCTTTCCGCACAAGATATGGGCATTACGAGTTCATTGTCATGCCTTTTGGTTTGACGAATTCTCCAGCTATCTTTATGGACTTAATGAATAGGGTCTGCAAACCTTATTTGGACAAGTTCATTATTGTGTTCATCGACGATATTCTCATTTATTCAAAATCTCGAGCCGAGCACGAACAACAACTTCGCTTAACATTGGAACTCCTGAAGAAGGAACAACTTTTTGCTAAATTCTCCAAGTGTGAATTCTGGCTTAAAGAAGTTCAATTCTAGGGTCATATAGTCAATAAGCAGGGTAATCATGTGGATCCATCCAAGATTGCTGCTATTAAGGACTGGAATACACCGACGACGCCTACAGAGATTCGATCTTTTCTTGGTCTTGTTGGTTATTATCGTCGATTTATTTCAAATTTCTCGAAGATTGCGCTTCCACTCACTGCTTTGACTCAGAAGAATAAGCCTTTCGAGTGGGGACCCAAGCAAGATGAAGCGTTCCAAACACTGAAGCAGAAGTTATGTGATGCTCCTGTTCTATCTCTGCCCGAGGGAAGCGATGATTTCGTTGTCTATTGCGATGCGTCCAACTTAGGCCTTGGTTGCGTCCTTATGCAATGAGGTAAGGTTATTGCATATGCATCTAGACAGCTGAAAGTTCACGAGAAGAACTACACGACTCATGATCTTGAGTTAGGAGCTGTGGTTTTCGCGCTTAAAATCTGGAGACACTACCTCTATGGAACGAAGTGTGTGGTTTTCACAGACCACAAAAGTCTCCAGCATATTCTTAATCAGAAAGAGCTGAACATGAGGCAACGACGTTGGGTTGAACTCTTAAACGATTATGACTGCGAGATTCGCTACCACCCTGGTAAGGCGAATGTTGTAGCCGATGCGCTTAGTCGAAAGGAGCGAGTCAAGCTTCATTCTGTTCGAACTCTATCTGATCTTCAATCTCGTGTCCTTCAAGCTCAGCAATTTTGTGTTTCATAAAATCTGATGGGTACGGAATTGCCACGTCAACTTGAGGTTATGCTCGAAGCAAAAGATGATGGGTTGCTCTATTTCATGGATCGTTTGTGGATTCTGAAACAAGACGATCTTCGCACTTTAGTGATGGACGAATCACATAAGTCTCGATATTCTATCCATCCTGGTGCTGATAAAATGTACAAAGATCTTCGTACTAAGATCTGGTGGCCTGGTATGAAGAAAGATGTTGCCTTGTATGTGTCAAAATGCCTAACTTGTCTCAAAGTCAAGACAGAACATCAACGACCTTCTGGTTTACTTGTACAACCAGAGATACCGGTTTGGAAGTGGGAGAACATTGCGATGGATCTCATCACTAAATTACCGCGTACATCTAAAGGTCACGATGCTATTTGGGTTGTTGTCAATCGTTTAACGAAATCTGCTCACTTCTTACCAATCCGTGAGGATTTCTCTGCTGAAAAGCTTGCCAAGATCTATGTAGACGAGATTGTATCACGACATGGTGTTCCCTTGGATATCATCTCTGATCGTGATGCTTGATTTTCATCTCATTTTTGGAAGGCCATACAATCTGCTTTGGGAACCCAACTAAATCTAAGCACTGCTTATCATCCCCAAACAGATGGTCAATCTCAGAGGATGATTCAAACTTTGGAGGATACGCTTAGAGCATGCGTGATAGACTTTGGTGGTAATTGGGATTCTCATCTGCCACTGATCGAGTTCTCTTACAACAATAGCTATCATGCTAGCATTAATATGGCGCCATTCGAAGCTCTCTACGGTCGAAAATGTCGTTCACCGGTCTGTTGGAACGAGACCGGTGAAGCTCAGCTTACTGGACCTGAGCTCGTTCTGGAAACAACAGACAAAATCAAGAAAATCCGCGATAATCTTGTGACAGCTCGAAACCGTCAAAAGAGATATGCGGATTTGGGACGCAAGCCCTTAGAATTTCAAGTCGGAGATCGTGTCCTACTCAAGGTTTCACCTTGGAAGGGAGTCGTGAGATTTGGAAAGAAAGGAAAACTTGCACCTCGATATGTGGGACCATTTAAGAGTGTGGAAAGGGTTGGAAAGGTTGCCTATCGATTGGAGCTACCTCTAGAGCTTGGAAATATTCACCCGACTTTTCACGTGTCCAATCTGTGAAAGTGTTTAGCTGACGCTGATCTACACATTCCTCTCGACGAGATCCAAATCGATGAAACAATGCACTTTGTCGAGAAACCTGTGGAGATCGTGGACCGTGCTTTCAAACAGTTGAAGAACAAACGGATTCGATTGGTCAAAGTTCGCTGGGAATCCAAACGTGGCCCAGAATTTACTTGGGAACATGAGGACCAGATGAAGACAAAATATCCGCATTTGTTTTCACAAGCTTCCTCTAGTTAAAATTTCGGGATGAAATTTCTTGAAGTAGGGGAGACTGTGATAAGCGTGTTCTGTAATCGATGTACGATGTAAAACAATGATGATTATTAATAAAACAATGTACTTTGGTGTTATTATGTGTGTAATTGTGTTTAGTGATTTTACAATTTGATTCGATTCCAATTTCAAGCTCTAAATCACTTTCTGGAAGGTTATACGCAAACTGGTGCTTAAACGCAGTCAGTATAAAGCGACAAACACTCCGGAATAGTGACATAGGCTTAACATACCTTAAATAACCTCCACATAACTTAGAAAAAAGTTTTGAATGGTTTGGTGTGTCGAAATCAACTTTGTTCGATCGCATGGACTATTTGTGTCAAACTGCGAAACTATGCCGATTTGTATTGTAACGAACATTCCGGAACTTGACCATAATTTAAACATACCCTAAATAACCTTTAAATAGCTTAGAAATAGGCTTTGAGGGGTTCGGTATGCTAAAATAAACTTTATGCTCATTCAGGGACTAAAAGCGTCAAAAAGTGCATAAGTTTGCATTTTCGCGCATAACTTACGTTCTGAATACATCCGGACATCCAAAAAAATTTATTTAAGCATTAAAATATTTTATTTTAGTGTTTGGCATGATAAAATTCCATTCGTCGCTTAATTTTGATCGTTTTTGCGTTCGTTACGACTTCCGTCGTAATTAAGCGAATAACGCAACCGTACGACCAAACGAACCGACATCCGAGATGTTTTTGAGCATATTTTAAGTTCCCTATACTTTAACTTTATTTTAGAGCCTTGAAATGGGGTTAACGGGGCTTAAAAGTGCCAAAAAAATCAAGTTTTACAAGTGCAAGGACCATTTTTGAAATTTCTGGCAGATTCAATGAACCTAGTCCAGTTTGAAATGTGATGGTTTTCACCCATGGTTTTGCAAAACCATGGGCTGGTATTCAATGAACATAGTCCATATTGGGGGCTCCCATGGTTTTAGAAAACCATGGGCACACATGTAAGGTCTAGATCAAAGCTCAGTTTTCGAGGAACGATCTTAACGGTTCTAGAAATCCTATATATACCTGTGACACCTCGAAAATTCACGTCCTATAATGAGTTGACACGTGTCATATGTTTGAACGTGTGAAAGAACATTATAAAAGAATTAAAGTTGACAATCATGGAAAGTTTGTGAATATATGAGTTCTAAATGTCAACAGTGAATAAATATATTGTACATTAACCCTACATGATACTTATACCTTCAAACGAATAAATCATGGATCATACGAAGCTAAATATGAAAGAAAGTGAGAGATTACAAACTATAGGGGTTAAATGTGTCAACATGTTTAAGTTATACCTCTGAGTGACCTTTTGACAAACCCGAAGCTTTGTAACAGTTAATTATGCTCACTAGAATGCATGATATAAATTTCATAAAGTTTCGTTATCGTATGAGAAAGTTATGATCAAATTCGTATGCGAAGGGTTAAAAGCGTCAACGTTGAAGTTTAGGACTTTTCGGGTGACAATAAAGTTAACCGAGGACTAAACAAAGTGGGTATATTTCATGAAGCCCTTATAAGTCAATTTGGAAGGTTCAAAGTGCAAGAAATAATGTCGTAGCAAAGTCTTGAAGAGCCAAGGATCAAAACACAAAAATAAAAAATATAAGATTTGTTCAGAAGGGGCGTCGCGCCACGCGAAGCCCCAGGGGGGGTCTACGCATGCCGCGAGGGCCTGTCTGGTCCGAAAAACTTGGGTTCTTGTCTTCCATTTGCAATCTAACTGACTTATAAACGTTTTTCCTCATCTTGCACAACCCCTAGGCAACCCCTAGATACTTAGGGACATTTGGAAGTGATCCATGGCCTTGGTTAGACTTGTGTGTCAATGATCCATGAGTTCTTGAGCACTATATAAGGCCACAAAGTTGCAACCAGTTCTTCACACCTTCCTTCAGCATTTCTGATCATTTCTGGAGCTCCAAAGCAGGCTCAAGTGATCACTAATCGTGCAAAGGACTCTAGTAAGTATGCTTAACCTTTCTTAGTTAAGTTTTTGCTTAGTTTTAGCTTAAAAGTCAAACCGTCGTAATTAACGGTTGACTTAGCGATTAATCATTGATGGTTCAGTGATTAGTCGAATTGAAAGTAGTTATAAGTTGGTAATTATGTGGGCATTAAACCCTTAAAAGGGCACCCTCTGATTCCCACTCTAACTAGACCATTTGTCGGGTCAAACTTGTTATTAAAAAGTCAACAGAATGTTTATTTTCTAATTTATGCATAATTAGCAATGTAGAACACATACAACCTGTTTGATCATTAATATAACTTGGTAATTAGTGTAAGAACATGTCTAAACATGTTCAACCCGACAATTTACTGTTTAGACCCGGTTCGGAACCGAAAGTCGCAAAGCTTTGACTTCAGTTCTGACCCGTTTTGGTATGTTTTAGAAATACCTTAGAGCTTTAATTGGACTAGGTTACATGCTAGTATAACCCTCTGTGATTATACACATTGGTTCATTAGTTAACCAATTAATACGCATGATTCCGTTAATTGCTCATATGTTGACCATTATGCCCTTTTCACCTTAAAACATGATTTTTGAAAATATAAAAGAGTAGAAACCTTAGTTACTGATATATAAAATTGCACCCAAAATTTGACATCAGTTTGAGGTGTAGATTGAGAGTTATGCTCATTAGCGTAATTTGAAAGCTTCTTTAGCGATTTAACGACATAATTAGCGTATAGCCTATTTAAACCTACTTTTTGATATCAAACTCCTTACCCACTGATGTAATATATTATTTTGGGATTTTTCAAGATTTTTAATTAATTTTAGGCTGAGCATAACTTATAGTCGTAGGCTTAATCCGGTAATTGTCGGGTTTGCCCTTACGGGCTATAAAATGAGTTTTACATATCTTTTTGACCCCAAACCTTTTGCTACTGATTAAATATGATAAATAAATTATTTTAAGACTTCTGGAATAATAAAAATATCAGTTTTCCATATAGAACCCGGAAACGGCTTCTAATCGCCTTATTAAGCGTTTTTTACGCATAGTATGTACTAAAACTACTTTAAACATACAAGGGTTAATACCTACTGATATTTTAAGTAAATTATAATATTTTAATAGTAAGAAAAAGTTGTTAAACTCAGACTTCAGTTTTGAGCTTTTCGGCTTATGTGAAATTACCAAAATGCCCCTACGGAGCATAGTTTGGTTATAATTGATATCTTATCACATATATGCAATACCATACTGTTATAACTTGGTAAACTAAGTATTTTTGCTGATTATATCAGACCTGTAACTCAGGTAAATACTTAAACTCTTTTATAACCTTTTAAATGACCAAACTACCCCTACGGGGCATAGTTTGTGTTTAAATTCGTTCCGGGCATAATAAAAGACATCTTACTGATGTCACAACATATTTGAAGCATATTAACTTAGGAAACCTGTATATGGCTCTTATGAATACCCGTTACGCTTATTACGCATTCGGTTCGGTTTATGTGACTAGTTTGCATAAATTAGCCGAAACGGGTCAAACCTTATCGTTTTTATCTCAAAATCCAGAATGTGTATAATATACCCATATTAAGAAAGTATTCAAACTTTTTGGGTCTGAATCACATTCTATTCCGGTCTTCGCTTAATCGTGCGTACGAACCGTATCTCTGAAACTAACCGGTCTAAGCTTAAGCTTAATTAAAGACCCGTTAGGATTCTAATAGGTTATTATAAACCTTCGTTCCAGAATAGGAGGACTAGTAAAAGCTACTTGCATTTGCTTATTGTGATTATTACTTTGCTCAGGTAAATACTTTTAACTTATTTTCCCTATACGGGCTTGGGGTACGGTATATAAAATACCGCTTTGTCGGGCATTAAATCTTCCATCGTATGGTGGTTAATTTAATAATTTGATCGGCCCGTTTAAATTGTTTTGTTTACTTAAAGCCTTTGGGGGGTTAATGACCATGTCCCGGATATCCTTGGCATCATTTTACGAAATGGCCACGACCTAAGCGCGGGGTGTAGGCGTACACTCGTCAGTGCATAAATAGATTATGTGGTGTGCCTATTGATCTTTAACCCGACACGATCCGGGCTACTGAACGCATAAGGAACATGTAATTCTTTTACAAGTTTATATATTTAAATAATCATCCCAAGTTATAAAATGTTTATGCCATGTGCATCCAAATCAATTTTTAATCATTTTTAAAATGAGTCAGTTGATTGTATTTACCAGTGTAAAATGACGTATTTTCCCAAAAAGATTAAATGCAGGTACTAAGCGTAATAGGCTGGATTCTATCCTTAGCATCAATAAAGAGTCTCGCAAGCTTAAGATGCCTATCGTCTGTTGAACTACTGTTTCCTACTTATTTCGATCCGTCTGTGGATAAACTTTCAACTGTTTGTGATACATGATATTACAACATTTTATTCGGTTGAAATATATCTTTTCATTTGCTTCCGCTGTGCATTTAAATATTGTGTTTTTTGACTATTATGTTGCCAACCACGTCATGATACTCCCCACCGGGCCCACCGGTGACACGTGGAATCCGGGGTGTGACAGGTTGGTATCAGATCCAACACTGAGTGAATTAAACACTAGCCTTTTGTGTTTAATCTCAGTTACACAATTGCACATTCCTAAACTTTCGAGTCTAGACAAATAACATAGGACAAACTCTACCTTGTTTTGTTTTGTTTTGTCCTTTATTTTATATATTCTTGTCGTTATCTTATGTTGTATTGACAGGATTAAAAATGCCGCCAAGATTCTTTCGACGAAGAGGACGAGGCAAGTGGCCAATTACCGCCCCCAATGACTACGAGGCAGGACCTTCGCACATGCGAGCTCCTACCACCACTGCGAGTGCTGACCCTAGAGAAAACCGGAGGAACCTTTTTGAACCGGCTAGATGATCTGTATCGCACAGTTCGACACCTCCCATTCATAACTCTTATGGGCCACATTCGGAAAATGAGCCCAACAACCCTCAACCTTCTTACATACCTCTTCAACGATCCCTATCACACCATTCTTTTGGTGACCCTACACCTGTTTTTAGGGGCCGGTTTAACCCGGCAAATTACATACCAGAACCAGTGGGTTTTAACCCATTGTGGCCGGAGGATCATTTCTCCGGCGATCATGCGGAAGATATGGACGAGGACACCGATCCAGTCGAGCCCCCAACTGGAACTCCGAACCATCCTATCGAGGTCTCAGATGGTTCATCTTTTCACGGATCACCCTACCATGGTCCAGACAGTTACCAGGCGCGATTTAACCACCACGAGTGGTACTTTACACCCTCGCATCATTCGTTGCCTCATCAGCAGCAGTAGCAGGATCCCTCTGAGGATTCACGATTTGTGGCAGTCACGCCACCGCCTCCACCGCCACCAGTTCAGCCGGCACCTCCGCAACCGCCGAGGCGTAGGAGAACTAGAGCACGTATGTCTGCAGGAGGAGGGGACTTTCATTTTAGCTCTCCTCGACAATCAAGTGGCAGTCATTATCCGCCACTTCAAGAAGATCCACAGATGGGTGGACCTTCGAACCCAGTTGCACCGCAACCACCACCGATGGGTTTTGATAACCCGATTCCAGCATACACGGGTTCGATGGCGTACAACCCGTTTGAGCAACCGGCTCACACCAACTATGGTTACGCTGAAGCCGACCCTTACTTGGTAGCTGCCAATTATAACGCCCTTCATCCAGAAGGACAGTATGGAGCTCCTTGGGGAGTAGGGTACCCGACTCATGGGTACCAAATACCTAATAGACCTATTATTCGGCAACAATCGCAGCCGCCAAGGTTCTCCCCACCAGAGCGTGAAGAAATTCTGCAAAGGTTGGACCAAGTAGAGCGAGACTTTCACAGAGACCGCAGGGAGCGACAAAGTTTCTTCCAAGGATTGACAAGCCTAATAAAAGGGAAGAGCAAGAAGGACCATTGAATCCTTCCACTGTTGTTGTAATCTCCTTGTATCAGTTGAGCCCCTGCGTGGGCCTGTCTTGCTGTATTCACCCCTGTGTGGGTATGTATGTTTGTTTGTTATGACTCCTGCGTGGGTCTATCTTTCTGTTAACCCCTACGAGGGTATGATGTTTGTTTAAGTCCCTGCGTGGACTAGTATGTTGTTTGAACCCTGCGTGGGTGTGTTGCTTTATTAAAAAGTCCCGTTTAGGGCGACGTGTAACCTATTAATAATTAATGGAATGTTTAATTTATAAATTTCATCTTTTTGCCAATATGTGCATAAATAAATTATATATGAAATAAATAAATCAAAATCATTCCTTTTAAAAATATATCTGCCTATTTAAATATTAATTAAGGATATTAAGGGTATAACCTAGCCTGCATGTCATTTTAAGACCTGGCCAAGATGGTGAACCTTGTTAAAAAGATTCAAATCCCAGTTAACATTTGAAAACATGTTAACGCTCTTGGCAGACGTGATTTGTTAAAATCACACACGTCATTTATATAAGGATTCTTCAAAAGATTCCAAAACCCAACGTAATGATCTCTGAATCATGGGTTTAAATCATCAATTAAGATGATCATACTTTGACCATACATTGGCAATATAATGCCTGCGGGCCCTTCTCATTTTTATATGAGACAAAAGATAGTAATAGTCTATGACCCTGTCTGAAAAAGGTAAAGAACTATGTTCAAACCTTCATGCCTTGATTCTCTGAAATCATGGCTTATAATTTAAAAATGTCCTTGTGACTAGGCCTTTTGTGCTATTAATAAAACTATTATTGTTTTATAATTAGGATAAACTATAATTAAAATCCTAAATAAATATGATTAATAAATTAACCAAATATGCTCTATGTTTACCATGGTTAATGAATTGCCATAAAAGACAATTCCATAATAAACTCCCAAGTAAACTATTGTCCTTGTTTTATGTAACAGTTCAATTAAAATGGCTGACTCGGATGAAATTAATAGTCACCCAGTGGAGAATAATGATAACGCCCGAATTAATATAACGGGTGCTGAACTGAAAGCGTTAGTAGACGACGCAGTTACAAAGGCCTTAGAGCGGCAGTATGAAGAATATAGTGGGACTCGAAGTAGGACCCTATCTACACCGCATTCGAAGCCGCCTTCCAAGAAGGAAGAACTGAAGAAAGATGATGATCGACTCTCCTCAAACCACCACAGTGCTCCATCTCAACAGGTTGTACTAAATCAAGAACCCCGTAGTAAGGGTTGCTCCTATAAATACTTTGTTTCATGCAAACCCAGGGATTTCACTGGGGAAAAAGGAGTAATTGACTGCATGACGTGGTTAGATGAGATGGACACAGTAGTGGATATCAGCGGGTGCGCTGAGAGGGATATAGTCAAGTTTGTGTCGCAATCTTTTAAAGGCGAGGCTTTAGCCTGGTGGAGATCACTGATTCAAGCCACTGGGAAGATCCCATTGTACAACATGTCTTGGGAACAATTTGTTGCCCTCATCAGGGATAACTACTGTCCTCAACACGAGGTCGAAAAGATTGAGTCAGATTTTCTTTCGTTGGTAATGACCAATCTAGATTGCCAAGCTTACCTCACGAGCTTTAATACCATGTCGAGGTTGGTTCCGTATTTGGTGACCCCGGAACCCAAACGAATCGCTCGTTTCATTGGGGGTTTAGCCCCCGAGATAAAGGCAAGCGTGAAGGCCTCTCGGCCAGCTACTTTCAGATCTGTAGCTGACATATCTTTATCCCTCACTCTGGATGCGGTCAGACAAAGATCGCTGAGGAATAAAGATGCTGAGAAGAGAAAATGTGAAGATGATAGTTCACGGAGGTCAAACAAAAAGCACCGAGGAAACGGTGACAACAAGAAGGGGTCTGAGTCAAGGAAGGATGGGCATCAGTCTGGTGATAAGCCCAAGTGCAAGATTTGCAAGAAACAGCACTTCGAAAAGTGCAGGCTCGACTCGAACTCACAGACTCAGTCAAGAACTTTTGCTTGCGGGATATGCAAGTCCAAGGAGCACAAAACCTTGGATTGCAAAAAGCTGAAGGATGCAACTTTCTACAGTTGCAATGAGAAAGGGCATATTAAAACCAACTGCCCTAAATACGCCAAGAAGCCTGAAGAGGCCAAGAAGACCAATGCTAGGGTCTTTAGGATGGATGCGAAGGAGGCTGTGCAAGACGATAACGTGATCACAGGTACCTTTCTCATAAATGATATCTATGCAAGAGTACTTTTTGATTCAGGCGCTGATAAATCATTTGTAGATAATAAGTTTTGCAAATTGCTGAATTTACCTGTTAAAACCTTAAGAGTGAAATATGAGGTGGAGTTAGCAGATGGCACCTTAGAAACCGCCTCAACCATATTAGATGGATGTTTCATATCCATTAAGAACCACTCTTTTCCTTTGTCCCTGCTTCCTTTGAAGTTAGCTGGTTTCGACATCGTTTTAGGCATGGACTGGTTATCTCATAACCAGGCCCAAATTGTCTGTAATAAGAAGCAAGTGGTGATCAAGACTCCATTTGGTGAATCACTTACCATTCAGGGAGATACCCGGTATGGATTGCCTGAGCAAGTGACTATGCTCAAGGCCTCTAAGTGTTTGAAGAAGGGTTGTGTCATCTACATGGCACATGTGACTATTGATGAGCCGAAACCCAAGATGGAAGACATTCCCGTCATCTCTGAATACCCTGAAGTTTTTTCGGAAGAACGACCTGGTTTGCCACCAGATAGGCAAGTGGAATTCAGAATTGACATCATCCCTGGAGCACCACCTGTTGCTAGAGCACCTTACAGGTTGGCACCAACGAAGATGAAGGAATTGAGGACACAACTGGATGAATTGCTAGCTAAAGGTTTCATTAAACCTAGTTCATCTCCTTGGGGAGCACCAGTCTTGTTTGTCAAAAAGAAGGATGGATCGATGCGTCTGTGCATCGATTATCGTGAGCTTAATAAGGTCACGATAAAGAATAGGTATCCTTTGCCCAGGATCGACAATTTGTTCGATCAATTGCAAGGGGCAAGTTATTTCTCAAAGATTGACTTAAGGTCAGGCTACCACCAACTGAAGGTTAGAGATGAAGACGTACACAAAACTGCATTTAGGACTCGTTATGGTCATTACGAGTTCCTAGTGATGCCTTTTGGGCTCACTAATGCACCTGTCGCATTCATGGATCTCATGAATCGCGTTTGCAAGCCTTACTTAGATAAATTTGTCATCGTTTTCATCGACGACATTCTCATTTACTCGAAGAACCAAGCTAACCATGAGAAACACCTTCGCTGTATTCTTAAACTTCTACATCATGAGAAACTCTACGCCAAATTTTCCAAGTGTGAATTTTGGCTTCGAGAAGTCCAATTCCTTGGACATGTAGTTAGTGAGCGTGGTATCCAAGTGGATCCCGCTAAGGTAGAAGCAGTCATGAACTGGCAAGAGCCAAAGACGCCTACGGAGATTCCTAGCTTTCTAGGCTTAGCAGGATATTATAGGCGTTTCATTGAAAACTTTTCAAGGATTGCTGCACCCCTAACTTCCTTAACTAGGAAGAAGATTAAGTTCGACTGGGGACCTAAACAGCAAGAATCCTTTGATATTCTGAAGCAAAAGTTGAGCAACGCTCCTGTACTGACATTGCCTGAAGGTACCGAAGAATTCGTAGTTTACTGCGATGCATCACACACTGGCATGGGGTGTGTGCTTATGCAGAAAGGCAAGGTTATTGCCTATGCTTCAAGACAGTTAAAGGTGCATGAAAAGAATTACACCACCCACGAATTGGAGTTGGGTGCCATTGTATTTGCACTAAAACTGTGGAGGCATTATTTATATGGTATCAAGTGTGTGATCTATTCTGATCACACGAGCCTTCAGCACCTGTTTAATCAGAAGGATTTAAACATGAGGCAGCGCCGTTGGATGGAGACTTTAAATGATTATGATTGTGAAATTAGATACCATCCCGGCAAGGCGAATGTAGTCGCTGACGCCTTGAGCAGAAAGGAAAGGGTCAAACCCATCCGAATCAATGCCAAGAGCATTGAGATTAAGAACAGTTTGAATGAAAGGTTGTTAGCTGCACAGAAGGAAGCTGTGTTGGAAGCTAACTATCCTAATGAAAAGCTAGGGGTAACTGAGGAGCAGTTATCTCTTGGCAAGGATGGAATTCTTAGATTGAATGGACGAATATGAGTTCCAATTTATGGAGGACTTCGGGATGTTATCCTCTAGGAAGCCCATAGTTCCAAATATTCCGTTCATCCTGGAGCTGATAAGATGTACCAGGATCTAAGGGCAAACTATTGGTGGATAGGCTTGAAGAAGTCTGTAGCTGCCTATGTAGCTAAATGCTTGACGTGTGCGCAAGTCAAAGCAGAACATCAAAAGCCGTCAGGTTTACTACAACAGCCTGAACTTCCCACTTGGAAATGGGAAATGGTAACTATGGATTGTATCACCAAGTTACCTAAGACAAGGAAAGGAAATGATACTATATGGGTGATCGTAGACAGACTGACTAAGTCAGCACATTTCCTACCCATTAAGGAGACTTACAGCTCCGACATGTTAGCCCAGTTGTACGTGGATAAGATTGTAGCCTTACATGGCATACATGTGTCTATTATCTCCAACAGGGATACTAGATACACGTCACATTTTTGGAAAAGTTTCCAGCAATCTTTGGGCACGCGTTTGAATTTTAGTACGGCTTACCATCCTCAGACGGACGGTCAGAGTGAGCGTACTATTCAAACTTTGGAAGACATGCTTCGAGCATGCGTGATTGATTTAGGTGGTAGTTGGGATAACCACTTGCCGTTAATCGAATTCTCCTACAACAATAGCTACCACACCAGCATTAAAGCTGCGCCTTTCGAGGCCTTATACGGTAGAAAGTGTAGAACGCCCGTTTGTTGGGCGGAAGTTGGAGATGTCCAATTATCAGGACCAGAGATAGTCTTTGAAACGACGGACAAGATTGTCCAGATTCGTGACCGTCTCAAAGCTGCCCGAGATAGGCAGAAGAGTTACGCAGATCCAAAGCGTAAACCTATGAAATTTGAAGTAGGTGACAAAGTGTTGCTAAAAGTATCACCCTGGAAGGGGGTGATGCGATTCGGTAAGAAAGGCAAATTAAGCCCGAGATACATAGGACCTTTCGAGGTCATCGAATGTGTCGGATCAGTTGCCTATAAGTTTGTTGGGATTGAACCCTATCAGAGGAACAGATAATTAAAGCCAAAACTGGATCAGAGCAGTGGATCCAGAATAAGCAGATGTTTACATACAAATCTCTCCCCTTGAAAGTGGTTTCATATCTGCTGACCTCCTATCTGCTGATCTTACTAAGTGCTGACCTACAACTGCTGCCTTGCATCTACTGCCCAATGTCAAAGACTGGTGGAAGACCAAAGCTCTGCTGATTCAATCTACTGCCTTGAGTCTAGTACTGCTGATCCGGACAAGCACTGTTGGGTTCACAGCAGTGGAAGGATGCAGCAACTGTTTAAGTGTCTTTTATGTAAAGAAATATAATAAGCAGTAGTTAGTACATCAGTGTTTGTATAGATCAGAGGTTAGAGTTTGTTAGGGGGTTAGATGTCACTTTCATGGTGACGTCAGCTAAGATGCTCAGTGGTTTGCAAGTGCCTATAAATAGTTCAGTACTTTGTACTGTTCTATCAACTCTTTTGCAACATCGTCTTCTTTGCACGAACAAACAACTGAGCTCTGGCTGAGGGGGAGTTTGCATTCATTCATCAATCATTGTAATCGTTATTGAAACAAATTCAATCTTTCGATTCATTGTGAAAAGATGTTTGATAAAAGTATTACTCTAGTTTGATTGTATGCAAAGTTTGTTTTCATCATAATTCCGCTGCACAACTCTTTCATTTCCATCTTAATTTCAAACGAAAATACAATCAGAAACAAACTCAGATCCAACAATTGGTATCAGAGCTTGGACAGTCAAATTTGATTTAACAATCATTTTGACGTAAATAGTTCGGCTCATAACAGTTGATACTGATCGTTTGTTTGTCCGTTGAAAAACAGAGCAAGGATTAATCACCATTAAAGTTGATTTCTCAGTGTCTGTAAAACAACACGAATGACGTCACAATCTCAGGATGATAAAAACAACATCGGCTCGCTTTTTAAACCACCTATGCTAAAAAGAAATGAGTACAACATCTGGCAGAGAAGGATGGGTCACATCCTTGCTCAACAAAGCACAGGTTGTTGGAGGTCTGTCACCTTTGGTCCCCATGTTCCTTCAGTGCCAAGCGCTGAAGATGCTAAAAAGTTCGTTCCAAAACCAGTTGAAAATTATACCGAAACCGACTTTCAAAAGATCGAACTAGATGCTAAAGCGTTTAGCATCATAGCATCAGCGCTGCCCAATGAGATATATGCTGGACTGTTACACTGTAACAGTGCCAAAGAGTTATGGGACGCACTTAAGGAACAGTTTGGGGGAACCGAAGAAGTCATAGAAAACAATAGGGAAATCCTGAACCAACAGTATGAAACATTTTGTTACGTTAAAGGTGAATCACTAACGCAACAATTTGAGCGTTTCAGTTGTCTCATCAGTGAACTGAGGCTTGTTAACACCACTTTTACAAACTCAACTCAAAATAGCAGGTTCCTCAGGTCACTGCCAGAAAAATGGGACACCATAGCTTTTGTCACCCGAAACTCACCTGAGTTCAAGGATCTGACCTTGACCCAACTCCACGGTCGACTCCTGACCTACGAAAGGGAGTTGAACCAGAAAAGGAGGTTACAAGAGTCAGGAAAAGTTACTGATGATTACACTTTCGGTAATACAGCTCTTCTGGGTCAAGAAGAATCTGGGAGCAGTGGTAAGGATCAGGGTTATGATCACTTCATTGACATAACTGCTGGTGCAAATTTTAACAACCCTGATCCTCACTCTGCAAGTTATGCATTCACTGCAAACGAAAACCAGATGTTAGATAATCTAAGCTTTGAACTCAATGATTTACAACATTTTGATCCCACTGACTTAGAAGAGATGGATATTCTGCACCAATTGGCTTTGCTAAGTGTTAGAACTAGCAAATTCTATAAAAGAACAGGGAGAAAATTCCCAGGACTTCATGGGAATTTGAGGGTTGGATTGGATAAATCAAAAATCAAGTGCTACAAGTGCAATAGGTTAGGGCACTTTGCTAGGGAGTGCAGAAGTCAAAACACTGGACCAATAGTTACTCACCCTAGCTCTAACCCTAGACCACAAAGTCAAAACACTGTGCACTATACCCAATATACCCCTGCAGCTCAAGTGAACACTGCTCACTATGCTGCTGCCCCTGTGCCAGTACATTATGTCCAAACTACTGTCCCACAAATTCAGTACGTTCAAACCCCTGCTCCACAGGTACAAGTGCAACCTGTTGCACCTCAAACCACTGCTCCAGCAGCAGTACAACCAGATCAACAAAGCTTTTTCACTCAAGGGTTTGTTGACTGGAGCAGTATGCCTGAAGACCTTAGTGATGAAAATTTTGCACTCTATGCTTCTAATGATTCTTCTCATAATGAATTTTGTTTGATGGCATTAGAGTCTATACAGGAGGGGGTTGAAACTGAAGAGGAACAGTTGAGTACTGAAAAAGTGGATGAGGTGACTGAAGCAGTGGTTACTGCTGTGGCTGGTGAACTACTGTTGGGAGAAAGTTTAGGTACCCTGATTGAACCACTGACAGACCCATGGTCCGAAGAGGATAAAGCAGAAGAGAAAGAAGAAAAGGCTGGTGAAAAGAAGGTGAAAGCTGATGATGAAGAAGATCATCAATGTGATTGTGCAATGATGGCAGCTGCCAAGGTATCTCCTCAAGTTCTTGAAAAACTGTGTTCTGACAATTGCATAATTGCTTTTGCTAACATCAAAGAGGTGAATGAAAACCTTCGGGATAAAATCTTGACTGATGAGGTTAAATTTGAAAAGTCTTTAAAAGAACTTAAAAACAAATTGACTGAAAAGGAAAAAGAGATCAGCTGTCTAAAAGAAGAGCAAAGCATAACCAAAACCCAACTTCAAACTATGGTAGAAAAATACCAAGTTTGCAAAAAGGAGTTGGAATCCACCCAGATTACTTGTGAAAGATGGGTGGAATCCTGCAGAGGATATGAGGTGATGCTTGCCAAACAGATTGAAAGCAATGTGAAATTTGGGGTTGGTTATAGAAAATATGATGATGAACATATTGCTTTTGAAAAATCTGTCCAAACCACTGATGAAGCTACTGAGCTCATCCCCACAAATAAGAATGGCCAAGAAGTGAAAATCACTGACAAACTTGGTAACAAAATCACACTTATCAGACCAATGGGATCCTCCACTTTTAAGGAGCTTGAAGATCATCAGTTTAAACCAAAATGGTCTGATGAGTGTGATATTCTTGAAAATTTCAAGCCAATGGACTTTACATCAACTGATGGTGTTAAAGCTCCAAAAGCTAAAGTCATACCTCTCAAGGACATCCCAGCAGTGGTTAAAACCTCTGCTGCAAAGGAGTCTGAAAAGAGAAAGAAGAAAGAAAAAATTGATAACTTGTTTTGTGAATTCTGTGAGAAAAGGAATCATCTAACAAAAGACTGTTTCCACTTAAAAGCTTATAATTTAAACAGAACAAGTGTCATTGTTTCAGCTGAAAGTTGCATTGTTTGTGGTAAAACTAACCACAAAACTCAAGCATGTGTGTATCTCAAAAACTTTGATGTGAAAAAGAATGAGTACATTGCTAAAACATCCTTGAGTTCATCATCATCATCACCATCTGTCAAATTCACCAAGAAACAACCACTGTTTGTGCCAGTTCAAACAGCTGTTACAAAACAGCTAAACCAAACATCTGTCAAAAGGGATGTTCAGGTTACTGATGCACCCCCTGCCAATCAGTTCAGAAAAGGCAAGGAAAAACAGTCCTACCAAAGGATTCCACACGTTTATGAGGCCTACAAAAGGCCCTCTAAACCCAGAGTGAACAGGCATCCTTTTGGTTACCAGCAGGTGATTGGTCAGGACCCACAACAGTGGTTAGAAAAACACTGTCCTAAAACAGTCCAAACCCCTGATCTAACCACTGTCCATCATTCTGCATCCATCCCAGACACTGTTGAGACCCCATCCAAAGCCTTGTTGGCTTTGGAGACCTTAATGAACTAATCCTTTTACTTCTTGTGCAGGGAGCTTCTGCATGCTTTGATAGTCTTTGGTATGTAGAGAGTGGAGGCTCCAGGCACATGACAGGATGTAAAGCCCTCCTCAAAGACTTTAAAATCCATGGAGGGGGTGATATATCCTTTGGGAATAATAGTAAAGGGAAAGTTCTGGGGTCTGGTACAGTGCAGTCTGGAAAAGTAAAATTTGAAAATGTCAATCTAATAGACAATCTAAAATTCAACCTTCTGAGTGTGTCCCAAATGAGTGACAAGGGATTTGGGTCATTCTTCACAAAAGACTGTTGTAGGATTGTTGGACCAGAAATGGTCAAAAAGATTGAAGCAATAATCAAAACTGGTCAAACTAAACTTGTTGCTCAAAGAAGTGGCAATGTTTATGTTGTTGACATGTCAAAAGAGTGTCCCAGAGCTGATGCCTGTCTGTTCTCAGCTGCCTCTAACAAAGAGACAAAACTTTGGCACAGAAGGCTGGGGCACACAAATCTTAAGACAATCACTGAAATTTCAAAAAATGGTTTGGTGAGAGGCCTACCACAAAAATTGTTTTCATGCCCTGAACATTGCATTTCCTGTTTAAAAGGAAAACAGCATAAAAGTTCTTACAAGTCCATTGAAGAGTCCAAAACAACCCAGTGTTTGCAAATGCTACACATGGATTTGTTTGGCCCAGTTCAAGTCATGAGCCTCAAAAAGAAAAGATATTGTTTGGTTATTGTTGATGACTTTTCTAGGTTTACATGGACTTTCTTTTTACACTCAAAAGATGAGACTGCAGGCATTTCGCAAGACTTTGTAACACAGGTTGAAAAGCAATTTGACCTTCCAGTGAAAAGCTTCAGGAGTGACACTGGCACAGAATTCAAAAATAGGGAGTTGGATGCCTTCTGTGTGAAGAAAGGGATTGTAAGGCAGTACAGCATCCCTAGAACACCAGAGCAAAATGGGGTAGTAGAAAGGAAGAACAGAACTTTGATTGAGGCTGCCAGAACCATGCTTGTTGATTCAGGTTTGCCATTAACTTTCTGGGCAGAGGCAGTAAACACTGCTTGCTATGTTCAGAACAGAGTTTTAATAAACCCCAGGCACAAAAAGACTGCTTATGAAATTCTGTATAAAACTAAACCACTGATCTCATACTTCAAGGTGTTTGGCTGCCCATGCTTTATTTTGAACTTAAAAGATTCCATTTCAAAATTTGCAGCCAAAATTGATTGTGGTTATCATTTGGGATACTCAACCACTGCCAAGGCCTACAAAGTGTTCAATACACGGACCAAGGCAGTGGAGGAGACTTTGAATGTAAAGTTCAATGAACTTTCATCAATGAAAATCCCAGCAAATCCTACTGATCTGTTTGATCTTGAAAATTTTACTTTTGAAAATACTGTTGTCAAGACTAACAGTGCAGGTCCATCAGAGGATACAACACCAGATTATGGGTATGAAATCATCATCCCTCAAAGGTCTGCCACAAAGGGAAAAGCACCAGCTGTTCAAAACAGTTGTCAAAGCTCAACCACTGCTACCTCAACAGTTGTTGACCAAAGTAGCCCATTCACCACTGCTTCCACATCCTCAAACACTGCTGACAAAAGTCCTCAAACAGTAGATAAAAGTCAGCAGTTGTCCACTTCATTACCTCCTATTCCACCACCTTTTGAAGCCACTGCTGGATCATCAAAGTCCCCAGCAGTGGTTAGCTCAGATGATACACATTTGCATCCTTCACCAACCAATGCCATCATACCATACCAAAGAGATTTAATCTTCTTGAGATCTCATCCACGTGATCAAATCATTGGCAACATAAATGAAGGGGTGCTCACAAGAAGCCAAACCCAAAACATTTGTCTTTTTGCTGGTTTTCTATCACTCCATCAGCCAGTCAAGTACCAAGAGGCACTGAAAGACAACAGCTGGGTAGAAGCCATGCAAGAGGAGCTCCAACAGTTTAAAAGACAACAAGTATGGGAGCTTGTACCACTGCCAGAAGAGGTTAGTCCAATTGGCACAAAGTGGGTCTTTAAGAACAAAACTGATGAAAGGGGTATTGTTGTCAAGAATAAAGCCAGGCTTGTGGTTCAAGGTTACAGACAGGAAGAGGGGATTGATTATGATGAAACATTCGCCCCTGTTGCAAGATTGGAAGCCATTAGACTGTTCCTGGCCTTTGCTGTCAACCACAATATGAAGGTGTTTCAAATGGATATCAAAAGTGCTTTCCTCTATGGTACAATTCAAGAAGAGGTGTATGTTTGTCAACCTCCAGGTTTTGAGGATCCATTCTATCCAGATCATGTCTACAAGCTAAACAAAGCCTTGTATGGCCTGAAACAAGCACCAAGGGCCTGGTATGAAACTCTTTCCAACTTCCTACTCTCAAATGGTTTCAAAAGAGGTACCATTGATAAAACACTGTTTTTAAAATGGAGAGGGAAGGATTTAATGATTGTCCAGATTTATGTGGATGACATTATTTTTGGAAGCACATGTAACTCAATGTGTGAAGAGTTTAGAGAACTCATGACAGCTGAGTTTGAAATGAGTGCAATGGGTGAGCTGCAATGCTTTCTAGGTCTCCAAGTACAGCAAATGCAAAATGGAACTTTCATTCATCAAAGCAAATATGCTAAAGAACTTTTAACCAAATTTGATATGAATGATTGTAAACCATGCAGCACACCCATGGCAACAAATAAGCTGGTTATGTCTGATGAAAAAGATGAGCTGATTGACCAAACACTTTATAGAAGCATGATTGGGTCTTTACTGCACCTAACTGCATCTAGACCAGACATAATGTTTGCAACATGTGTCTGTGCAAGAAGTCAATCAGCTCCCAGAAAATCAAATCTCATTGCTGTAAAAAGGATCTTCAGATACATAAAAGGTGCTCCCACACTTGGTATCTGGTATCCAGCTAATGGGAATATCAAGCTTTCAGGTTTCTCAGACAGTGACTTTGCTGGATGTAACACCACAAGGAAGTCCACATCAAGAGGGTGCCAGTTTCTAGGTGATTGCTTAGTTTCCTGGGAAAGCAAAAAGCAAGCAGCTGTTTCAACATCCACTGCTGAAGCTGAATACATTGCTGCTGCAAGCTGTACAGCCCAACTCCTGTGGCTTCAAAATCAGTTACTGGATTTTGGTATCACTGCCTTAAAGACACCACTAATGTTGGACAGCCAGGCAGCAGAAAATATCATCAAAAATCCAGTTTCTCACTCTACCACCAAACACATCGACATCAGACATCACTTTGTGAGGGATTGCTATGACAAAGGTTTGATTTCTCTGCATCATGTCCCAACTAAAGACCAGCTGGCAGATGTGCTCACAAAAGCACTTGATACAACCACTTTTGAAAGCTTGGTCTCTAGGATTGGGATGTTGAACATGGAATAACAAGCAACATCTTGTTCTTCTATGAATAAAAGCAACAAAATGTTTTCAGAAAATCAAAAATCCATCCTTAAAAATAGCTAAAAATGAAATTTTCATTTAAATCCTTAAAAGTCTGCCATTAACCACTGATTGTTCAAAAGTCTGCTTTACTTCAAAAGCTTGTCCACTGCTGAAAGTTAACCCATGTTCTCTCATTCCATTTGATAACCTCTGTTGTTCAAAAGCAGTGTCTTATCCACTGATATACTATCCACTGATAGTGAAAATTATCCACTGCTCTACTACCACTGCCTTCATCAGTCACTTTCATAAAAGTACTGTCCTTCACTTTCACCAGGGGTTGTCACGTGGGCAGTACATATTGGTCAGACCTTTTGTAACGGCTGCCACGTCAGCATTCACTTCCTTCCCTATAAAATCCCCCACTCACCACCAAAACAGGGTTTTACTGTCGAATTGAATTCTTAAAAATTCTCTTCTCAAAGCAGTTTTTCATTTCATTTCTTCACAAATTTCTTCGATCATCATCTTCAAAATGACAAAATCGAAGTCATCTTCAAAACCCTCATCCTAATCTTCATCGAAAACAGCCTCTCAAAAGGCAATTTCCACTGAAATTCCATATAAACCATCCCACAATCTCCTGGGTCTTCTCACAAAACCAGGAACCACAAATGTTTTCGATTCCATCATTGAAACCATGGCAAAATCAAAGTACAAAACTTTGTTCACCGTCGATGCACCAATCTATTTGGCGACCCAAAGAGAGTTTTGGAAGAATGCAACCCTTGAAAAACAAGGAGACATCGCAACCACCATAAACTCTTCTATAAAGGGTAAAGCTGTCCAAATCACGCCACAATCCATTTCAGAGGTCTTTCAACTCGGTGATCAGGAAGGTAAAATTTCTTTCACTAAAAACGAGTTACAAACTGACTTCATTGAGAGAGGGTATGAAGCCACAATGATGAAGAAACTTACCTTACAAAAAGGTTATTTTCCTTCTGCAACCAGATTTTTATTTCATACCCTTCTACTATGTGTTTCAAACAAAACCACTTCTTTCAATGAAATTCCTTTAAAGATTCAAAATCTGGGATATGCAATTCTTCAAGGAGAAAATTTTAACTATTCTCGAGAAATTTTTAAAGATTTGGTTAATAATGTTGAAACAAAATCATTCTTACTGTTTCTAAGATTTTTAAGTTACTATTTTGCAAAGAAATTCAGTAAGGATGATTTAGCTGTAATAAACCAAGGTGATTCTACTCGAATAAACAGTTTAACAACTGAAACTTTTTCAAGAATGCTAGCACCTTGCAAAACACAAGCAGAGGTGCCTGAGCAGATTTTAGCAGTTACAACTGCTCCTCAGGTATCTGCTGCTGAGCCCACTGCTCATGGTGATCAAAGCAGCCGACCAACTGTTTTGAAACCCACACCTACAATCACCAAAAAGCCTACAAAAAGAAAAACTCAAAAACCCCCCAAACCAATCAAAACGGCAACTCTGGAGGATAAGATACCAGAGCAAATTCCTGTGATAACACAAACGTCACAAGAAACCACTGCTGCTTCTTCCTCACAGCAGTTGGTACAAATATCTCAACCCATAACCGAAACTCCTCCTGCTTCTTCACAAAAAGATCAGGTTGTACGCATAGGGCCACCACATCATGATGCTATGGAATCACTCGATTCCATCATCCACAGTCTAATGCCCGGGGCAAATCCTCCTTCTACACCAAACATCACATCCACAATTCCCTCACCAATAAAACCGCTGTTGGATGCAATTGATTTGAACCAGGCATTAACCAGTCCTTCTCAATCACCTGTTAATGAGAATATACCTCAACAACTGGGTCTGCTGTATCAATCTTTGCTAACCCACCAACACAACCTGAGGAGGTTACACCCCTTGAGTTACAAGTAACTCTTGGTGGTAGTCCAAGTGAAGCAGCCACTACAACTGTTGAACCCACTGGTTTACAGTTGGACAGTGGTTACATTAATAAGACTTCCTTGGAGACAATTCCTTACATAGCACCTCTACCAACCACCAGTGGATTTATTTATCCTACTGGCAACATCAAAAGGTTGTCAAGTGTTGAAGGAAGAAGACCCAGTACCAAGAAAAAGGGGCATTAGTGGTTAATGTTTGGAGTACACTCCCTACATCAACTACTAATAAAACTACTGTTAGTGGGAAATCAGATGATCCCATTAAATTGGGTGATGATTTAAAGTACCAGAAATTGACGGATCGTATTGAAAAGCTTGATAACTCTGTTGCAGAACTCAAAAATATGCTACAACAGGTGTTACAAGTTCAAAAGGTACAAACAACTGCTATTCCACCTCAAGCACCTGCTCCACTACAGGCACCTGCTACAAATGAGCTCTGGAATCTATTTCAACCTTTTCTCCAGCAACAAGCACAAATAGCAGATCAGCAACATGAAAAACATGTTCAACAGCTGAGAAATACAATGGAGTCAAGGTTCAAGAACACTCAGGCTGATTTAAAGGCTCTCAAAACTCAGATCATGCACACCACTGGCACTGCTCCTCCAACAGTACTGTTCATTGATACACTCCCAGAAGATAATGCCAAAAAGGGGGAGAAAATTCAGGAGTGGAAGAAGAAAGGAATAGATGATGGTCTCTACATTGAACCTGAAAAAGATGCTATGACCAGAAAAATTCCTGTGCCAGATGGTAGTAAAAAGGTTGATGCAACTCAAGAAGCACTTGATGAAGGTGTAGCAAGTGTTAAAAGAGATAGAATGGCAAAGGATATCTCTAGATGGAATGAGGAAAAAAGAGCTTTTATGGAACTGTATGCGCAGGGTTGCTCTGGATCAAAGGATTCTAAAAATCCTAAGACAAAAAGGAAACCTAAGTCCATCCCATCCAGTATTCCAAAGCATATTCCAAAACCACCATCCAAAAGCCATCAGCATCAAACCTCCACTCAAACAGCTGTTGTAACTCCTGTTGTATCAACTACTGTTGGTATTTCAGTGGTTTCAACATCTGCTCCCACTTCAACACACACCACATCAACACACACTACATCCACTGCCTTACCACCATCACCATCAAAAACAAAATCACCTCCTGCCAAAAAGCAGAAGACAACAGTTGTTACAACATCTGCTGTAAAGACAACAGTGGTTGGAACACCAGTTGTTTCAAAAACTGATTGTCAATCACAAACCACTGCCACTACATCCACCACCACTATTCCATCCAAAACATCATCAGCCCCTCCTCAAACAAAGAGGAGAAGGCTAATTCTTAAAGATGATGACACTTCACCACCACAAACATCTTCAAAATCTTTAGCTCTTGTCACAATACCAAAACCTGTTCCTCTCTCTTCAGTTCCAATGAACAAGCCCTTACCTCCTGCAGGTGTTCAATTTCCTCTTGAACTAGCAGCTGTTAGAGAAGAAATAAAATCTTTTTACTTTGAGGATGACCCTGCCAAAAGGAGTTTGCCATCAATAAAAGGATATCCTTGGCCTAAAAATGTTGATGAGTATTTGAAAATCAAGGCCAAGCAAGCAGAGGATATCTCAAAAAGAAATACAAAAGGGAAATCTGACAAAGAAATTTCAAGAAATCTTCAATATCTGCTCACACAGGTCAGATCCCTAGAACAATTTGCAAAAAATGTCAGTCAACAATTTCAGAAAGAGCAGCTGAAACTTTGAAGAAAGACTACATTGAAAGCATCATGGCTCACAAGAAGTACAAAGGAGAGAGATACATGTACAAAGAGTGGACCATTCCTGAGCTTGAAAATGAAGCAGCAAGAATTCAAGACATGATAAAAAGGAAAGTCACTCACACTCCTCCTGACTGGGCAAAGTTTAAAAAGAATGTACCTGACAAACAGGTAGAACTGAGAAGAATGAAAGAAGAATTGGTTGCTGCTGAATATGGAAACAAAAGACAAGTTTCTAGATGGAAAGAAGATGTGGTCAGGATCACCTACAAAAGGTTGGAGGAACTAAGAAAGAAAGATTCAAATGTTCCTCAAAAGCCTGACTATCCTGAAGCAGAGGTTTCAAAAAGACCAACAAAGCTGCAAATCAGGAGAGCCACTGCTCCAACTGGTGCTACCGTCTATAAAAGAAGGTCACACAAACAGTTGGGAGGTGAAACCATCCAAGAAATGATCAAAGGAGATGAACGTGTAAAAGAAGGCATAAAGAAAATGATCATAGAAACTCTTGGTTTGGATCAAACTGCAAATACTGCTCAGCCAGTTATGAACAGGCCAGCCTCACCAAATACCTCTGCAAATAAACATCTCCCAAGAAACCCACCAGGCTCAAAAATACAAAAGTGGGAAACTGACAAACAGACCTGCGTATTGACTTTGCTCAGGTCTGGTGGAGAAGTGGAGAAAATATCAAGGGAACAAGCTCTTGGCCTGAGTCTTGAAGATTTGCAGGATCTCCTTGATCTTCCACTTTGCAGGGACGATGAAGACACATATGCCCTAGACTTTGAACTACAATTCAAAGGTCAGATAAGGGAACTATTAATGAGGTAATAATGATTTCCACAATAATGAAGAGTTTTGGCATTATCTGTTCCAGGGGGAGATTGTTGGGATTGAACCCTATCAGAGGAACAGATAATTAAAGCCAAAACTGGATCAGAGCAGTAGATCCAGAATAAGCAGATGTTTACATACAAATCTCTCCCCTTGAAAGTGGTTTCATATCTGCTGACCTCCTATCTGCTGATCTTACTAAGTGCTGACCTACAACTGCTGCCTTGCATCTACTGCCCAATGTCAAAGACTGATGGAAGACCAAAGCTCTGCTGATTCAATCTACTGCCTTGAGTCTAGTACTGCTGATCCGGACAAGCACTGCTGGGTTCACAGCAGTGGAAGGATGCAGCAGCTGTTTAAGTGTCTTTTATGTAAAGAAATATAATAAGCAGTAGTTAGTACATCAATGTTTGTATAGATCAGAGGTTAGAGTTCGTTAGGAGGTTAGATGTCACTTTCATGGTGACGTCAGCTAAGATGCTCAGTGGTTTGCAAGTGCCTATAAATAGTTCAGTACTTTGTACTGTTCTATCAACTCTTTTGCAACATCGTCTTCTTTGCACGAACAAACAACTGAGCTCTGGCTGAGGGGGAGTTTGCATTCATTCATCAATCATTGTAATCGTTATTGAAACAAATTCAATCTTTCGATTCATTGTGAAAAGATGTTTGATAAAAGTATTACTCTCGTTTGATTGTATGCAAAGTTTGTTTTCATCATAATTCCGCTGCACAACTCTTTCATTTCCATCTTAATTTCAAACGAAAATACAATCAGAAACAAACTCAGATCCAACAAAGTTAAACTTACCTAAAGAGCTCAGTGGTATTCATAACGTATTCCACGTCTGCAATCTGAAGAAATGCCTAGCTGACGAATCGCTAGTCATACCACATACAGATGTGCATATAGATGAGAGCTTGAAATTTGTGGAAAAACCATTGTCGATTGAAGATCGACAGGTTAAGAAGCTTCGAAGGAAGCATGTACATATTGTAAAGGTAAAATGGGATGCCCGTAGAGGTCCCGAATACACGTGGGAGGTTGAGTCCACAATGAAAGAAAAGTACCCTTATTTATTTCAGTAAATCTCGAGGTCGAGATTTCTTTTAAGGGGGTGAGGATGTGACACCTCGAAAATTCACGTCCTATAATGAGTTGACACGTGTCATATGTTTGAATGTGTGAAAGAACATTATAAAAGGATTAAAGTTGACAATCATGGAAAGTATGTGAATATACGAGTTCTAAATGTCAACAGTGAATAAATATATTGTACATTAACCCTACATGATGCTCATACCTTCAAACGAATAAATCATGGATCATACGAAGCTAAATATGAAAGAAAGTGAGAGATTACAAACTACAGGGGTTAAATGTGTCAACATGTTTAAGTTATACCTCTGAGTGACCTTTTGACAAACCCGAAGCTTTGTAACAGTTAATTATGCTCACTAGAATGCACGATATAAATTTCATAAAGTTTCGTTATCGTATGAGAAAGTTATGATCAAATTCGTATGCGAAGGGTTAAAAGCGTCAACGTTGAAGTTTAGGACTTTTCGGGTGACAATAAAGTTAACCGAGGACTAAACAAAGTGGGTATATGTCTTGAAGCCCTTATAAGTCAATTTGGAGGGTTCAAAATGCAAGAAATAATGTCGTAGCAAAGTCTTGAAGAGCCAAGGATCAAAACACAAAAATAAAAAATATAAGATTTGTTCAGAAGGGGCGTCGCGCCACGCGAAGCCCCAGGGGGGGGGGGTCTACGCGTGCCGCGAGGGCCTGTCTGGTCCGAAAAACTTGGGTTCTTATCTTCCATTTGCAATCTAACCGACTTATAAACGTTTTTCCTCATCTTGCACGACCCCTAGGCAACCCCTAGACACTTAGGGACATCTGGAAGTGATCCATGGCCTTGGTTAGACTTGTGTGTCAATGATCCATGGCCTTGGTTAGACTTGTGTGTCAATGATCCATGAGTTCTTGAGCACTATATAAGGCCACAAGGTTGCAACCAATTCTTCACACCTTCCTTCAGCATTTCTGATCATTTCTGGAGCTCCAAAGCAGGCTCAAGTGATCACTAATCGTGCAAAGGACTCTAGTAAGTATGCTTAACCTTTCTTAGTTAAGTTTTTGCTTAAAAGTCAAACCGTCGTAATTAACGGTTGACTTAGCGATTAATCATTGATGGTTCAGTGATTAGTCGAATTGAGAGTAGTTATAAGTTGATAATTATGTGGGCATTAAACCCTTAAAAGGGCACCCTCTGATTCCCACTCTAACTAGACCATTTGTCGGGTCAAACTTGTTATTAAAAAGTCAACAGAATGTTTATTTTTCTAATTTATGCATAATTAGCAATGTAGAACACATACAACCTGTTTGATCATTAATATAACTTGGTAATTAGTGTAAGAACATGTCTAAACATGTTCAACCCGACAATTTACTGTTTAGACCCGGTTCGGAACCGAAAGTCGCAAAGCTTTGACTTTTGCTTTGACTTCAGTTCTGACCCGTTTTGGTATGTTTTAGAAATACCTTAGAGCTTTAATTGGACTAGGTTACATGCTAGTATAACCCTCTGTGATTATACACCTTGGTTCATTAGTTAACCAATTAATACGCATGATTCCGTTAATTGCTCATATGTTGACCATTATGCCCTTTTCACCTTAAATCGTGATTTTTGAAAATATAAAAGAGTAGAAACCTTAGTTACTGATATATAAACTTGCACCCAAAATTTGACATCAGTTTGAGGTGTAGATTGAGAGTTATGCTCATTGGCGTAATTTGAAAGCTTCTTTAGCGATTTAACGACATAATTAGCGTATAGCCTATTTAAACCTACTTTTTGATATCAAACTCCTTACCCACTGACGTAATATATTATTTTGGGATTTTTGAAGATTTTTAATTAATTTTAGACTGAGCATAACTTATAGTCGTAGGCTTAATCCAGTAATTGTCGGTTTTGCCCTTACGGGCTATAAAATGAGTTTTACATATCTTTTTGACCCCAAACCTTTTGCTACTGATTACATATGATAAATAAATTATTTTAATCCTTCTGGAATAATAAAAATATCAGTTTTCCATATAGAACCCGGAAACGGCTTCTAATCGCCTTATTAAGCGTTTTTAACGCATAGTATGTACTAAAACTACTTTAAACATACAAGGGTTAATACCTACTGATATTTTAAGTAAATTATAATATTTTAACAGTAAGAAAAAGTTGTTAAACTCAGACTTCAGTTTTGAGCTTTTTGGCTTATGTGAAATTACCAAAATGCCCCTACGGAACATAGTTTGGTTATAATTGATAAATTTCACATATATGCAATACCATACTATTATAACTTGGTAAACTAAGTATTTTTTCTGATTATATCAGACCTGTAACTCAGGTAAATACTTAAACTCTTTTATAACCTTTTAAATGACCAAACTACCCCTACGGGGCATAGTTTGTGTTTAAATTCGTTTCGTGCATAATAAAAGACATCTTACTGATGTCACAACATATTTGAAGCATATTAACTTAGGAAACCTGTATATGGCTCTTATGAATACCCGTTACGCTTATTATGCGTTCGGTTCGGTTTATGTGACTAGTTTGCATAAATTAGCCGAAACGGGTCAAACCTTATCGGTTTTATCTCAAAATCCAGAATGTGTATAATATACCCATATTAAGAAACTATTCAAACTTGTTGGGTCTAAATCACATTCTATTCCGGTCTTCGCTTAATCGTGCGTACGAACTGTATCTCTGAAACTAACCGGTCTAAGCTTAAGCTTAATTAAAGACCCGTTAGGATTCTAATAGGTTATTATAAACCTTCGTTCCAGAATAGGAGGAGCAGTAAAAGCTACTTGCATTTGCTTATTGTGATTATTACTTTGCTCAGGTAAATACTTTTAACTTATTTTCCCTATACGGGCTTAGGGTACGGTATATAAAATACCGCTTGGTCGGGCATTAAATCTTCCATCGTATGGTGGTTAATTGAATAATTTGATCGGACCGTTTAAATTGTTTTGTTTACTTAAAGCCTTTGGGGGGTTAATGACCATGTCCCGGATATCCTTGGCATCATTTTACGAAAAGGCCACGACCTAAGCGCGGAGTGTAGGCGTACACTCGTCAGTGCATAAATAGATTATGTGGTGTGCCTATTGATCTTTAACCCGACACGATCCGGGCTACTGAACGCATAAGGAACATGTAATTCTTTTACAAGTTTATATATTTAAATAATCATCCCAAGTTATAAAATGTTTATGCCATGTGCATCCAAATCAATTTTTAATCATTTTTAAAATGAGTCAGTTGATTGTATTTACCAGTGTAAACTGACGTATTTTCCCAAAAAGATTAAATGCAGGTACTAAGCGTAATAGGCTGGATTCTCTCCTTAGCATCAATAAAGAGTCTCGCAAGCTTAAGATGCCTATCGTCTGTTGAACTACTGTTTCCTATTTATTTCGATCCGTCTGTGGATAAACTTTCAACTGTTTGTGATACATGATATTACAACATTTTATTCGGTTGAAATATATCTTTTCATTTGCTTCCGCTGTGCATTTAAATATTGTGTTGTTTGACTATTATGTTGCCAACCACGTCACGATACTCCCCACCGGGCCCACCGGTGACACGTGGAATCCGGGGTGTGACAATACCCCATCCATTTCACTTCAAAACCGACAATTTGAAATCTGATTTATGCTCTCTAAGTGGAAGTATATGCTTCCTACCTGAGAGAAAAATCGGAATCAAATCTTGCGGGGACCTTCTGTAAGTGTTCTTTCGTTCTTTTCATTCGTTTTAGCGTTTAAGTCAAACTGCGTTTGACTTTCTGCATTGACCAGTTTATGGTCAATGTGAAGTTCGTTTGAACTTCATAACGTGAGCGTAATCACGATGGTTATAGTCCCTAGTGACTATACCTACTGATTACCACGTTATCTAGGCTCAGTGACGAGTCATAGTTTCGGCCATTTACGCGTATTTTGTAACCAAACTACTCTAGGGTATCCAAACCGTTTGTTTTGATATCAAAACCTGTTTTCTAACTTAACTAAACATGTTATAGCATGTTTAGCTCGTCACTTATTAGTTTAGTACTTGTGTAGAGTCGTAAGTCAAGCGGACTAAACACCCGCTTAGACTTTAACACGACCCGTTTGGTCGATCATTAGGATCCGACCAAACATGGTTAGTGACCATAGTTGCATAGGGAATAACCTTCCGAGGTTATACCTTATGGTCACCTAGTTTAGGTAGTTGTATGATAAGTAGATTATATGCCTTAGGTAAATTACCAAAATACCCTTTTCATGCATAATTGGTAATTAAGAATATGTAACCTAAACTCTTGTCACATAACTGATTATACAACATGATTAGACTTGTATAGGCATATAATACTTGTCATAGGACTAGTTAGACGTCTCGAACGCACTTTGCGCGCACGACGCGTTAAAGTAGCGTAAGCTACCTTAATGGGTCGCGATGGGTCGAAAGCACTTAGGTTAGGTTTCATTTAGAATGTAGGCTTTGTTAAACCATATCACATGAGTTCCAACACTCATTTGGTTTACAAGACCTCATTCTATCCGATCTTCCGATTCAGGTGTCTATTGTTTGACTAGTGATTCGATTACTAGGTGCTGTTTGATTTCTTTGGTTTGCTCGAGTTTGTTAAAGTACTATTGATTGAGGATACCTTGCACTACATGTGAGTACATAGTTCCCCTATTTTACAACTTTCAATTGTTTTGGGGTGATTCATATGTACAAAATGTTTTCAAGGTTTAAACGATGATTTCAAAAACGAATAGAACGATTTATACTAAACTATTAACGATTTCGATAATGTGAACGAACTTGTTGGTTGTAGTTACATAACGAACGACATTCATTAGTATTGATCAAGCCGACCAGTATTAGGTTATGGTACCATAGGATATGACAAATCCCGTTATTGCACTATACCCATGGTTATGTGTGGGTGTTGTGGGTAACGACTGAATCTGATGATTGTTAACTTACCCTTTGGAGGTTTGTTAATGTAAGAACGAGTTGAACGATGAACGAGTCACAAAGGTTTGAATGTTATTAACGAGACGACCATATATAAGTTTTCACAATTAAAACGAGGACGATTTAAACGATCTAAACGAGTAAACGATTTGGGAACGATTTGGAAACGATTTGGGTAAACGATTGGCTTCTGGGCTAGTGTTTAGATAACGGGACGGGTGTAATGTGGTGAAAACATGGTAGATACGCTGCTGGTACTTCTTATATATAAGTGTTTTCAACATATTACATACTGTGGCGTTATTTAGTTCACTTGGGTAAACGATATTGAAACGATGTCACTCAACGATGTTTTCGAAATAATATACGAGTCTTATTAACGAGAATATACGAGATGTTTTACAAGCTGGTTTTCTAAAAACAAAAAGCTTTTGGGTTAAGAATCATGGCTACGAAATTTTATAAATTATAACCATCTTGATTTGAGTTGGTTAATCATGTTGCAATATTATACACTTTTAAAAAAACAAGGTTTTCGAGGTATCGCAATATATGAAAACAAGCCATGATTCCGATACTCTTATAAAACCTATGTTCTCACCAGCATTTCTTTGCCGACTTTGTTGTTACATATGCTTCAGGTATTGTTGCTTGATTGACGTTCTAGGATGCATGCGTCACATAGGATCTAGACGAGGCCTTAGTGACATAATATCTATGATAGACGATATAATACTTGTTTGTTATGTGTTAAAACAATGTTAATGTTTAATATTATCAATAAAACGAAACACTTTTTGTATCCATGGTTATGAAACAATAATTCTATTACAACACCCCCCGACGTTTCCGCCACGCTTTGTTGTTTTACGTGGTCGGGGTGTGACATACACCACCACCCAAAACCTAAAAAAAACCTACCCCACCCCCAAAAACCTAAACCCCCCTCCCCAAGCAAAATGCTAAAAGCTTAAATATAAAGCTAAACTCTCCAAAATCCTAAAAAAAAACCTAAACCCTCCCCCCTCCCTCCATCCAAGCTAAATGCTAAAAACTAAACCATAAAGCAAACCCCACAAAAACCTAAAAAATCTAAAAGAAATTTTTTTATGACGAAAATTAGAGATTTTTTTATAAAAAATATTAAAAAATGTGCGTTTTTTAGATTTTTTTTAAGTTATTTTTTGTTGTGTTCACAATAGTTTTCGCAGTTCTCGCAATAAAGTGTGGTTCCTAACGAATCCTTCTCCTGTATATATATATATATATATATATCTAAAAACGAACATTGTGCCGTCGATTGAATAATATCTGTATCAGTGCCAGTATTTATTTTTATTGTTTTTGCTTTTTATAAACTTACACCGTATTACTACCATATCGTACCGAACAACACCAATACCAATATACATTAATTTATATGATTTCTATTTGATAACAGATACTTTGATCTATGTTAAAAGTTATATAAAAGTATGTTTAAAATCACATGATGTAATAAACCAATATAATAATGAAACCTTAGAAAAAATAAATATTAATAAAAGAAACGTATGTTTAAAATCACATAATGTAATAAACCAATATAATAATGAAAACTTAGAAAAAATAAATATTAATAAAAGAAACACTGTTCATCACAGGTTTTTGTTAATATATATAAAATATATAATATCTGTAGTGGGTGTTCATAATCTGAAGATGTTCAATTCGTCACATATTACAGATCAGTTTTGTAATATTCTTATTAAGGCCACTAGTAGTGTAGCCTTATATGACGCTATATACCACTATCTAGCCGGTACACTGTTTTTCTGGGCGTTATGGGCAAAAAAAAATTCCTTCTGTGATATGCATAGCGGCGTGTCATGGTGGTTACTCTTTCACACATACATATATACATATATATGTATAATTAAAGGGGTATAACCCCACTACACACTCAAGTTATATAAACCTCCGTAACCCTTATTTCTTACACATTTACCATGTGTCGTATAACCCAATATCTATAGAGGTTATGGTAGTTAACCGCTACCCATGGTCTTAAAATATATTCAAGTATAAGACTAGTGGGTGTGGGGCGTTGGTTGGGGCGGGGATGCCAAACAACGCTGGGTAAACCACACCGGGCCAGCATTGGGAACGGCGTTGCCCCGCTGGCGTGGCTTTGAAGCCTGGAGTTGGGCGGGGGGGATAGGTGAGGTGGCTAGCTTGGATTGGCTGGTGATAGATGACCGTTTGGGCTAGTTGTTTGGTCTAGCCGTTGGGGATAGCGGTTTTGTAGTAAAAATCATTTTTTTTTTAATTTAGAATTTTTTACCTATAAATACCCATTCCAAACTTTATTTTTTCCACACCAAATAACAAATCTTATTCAACCAAACCTACACCAAATAACAAATCTTCAACCAAACCGACACCCAAAACCCGAACATGGTGCATTGGACAGAGGAGGAAATCGCACTTGAGACATCGATTGTCGATGCACAATGTACTCAACAACGCGGTCAAACCACGTATTGGGGACGGGCGTTTCAGCAATACCAACACGCACGTCCCAATTTAAACGCGTGCAAACACAAGTGGTGTGAACTCAAACCGAAGTTGGATCGGTTTAAAGTTTGCTTCGACCGTGTCCCTGCGGGCGACTTGACCCACAACGATCGAGTGGAGATCGCGAAGATCGAGTAGCGGCACGATGGGAATTCGGATTTTAAGTGGGTTCCCCACTTTAATATTTACCGAACTTTGTAATTTTTTTTTTCTTTTTTAGGATTTAGTAACTACTTTTTTTTAATTTTTTAGGATTTAATAAGTAGTATTTTTTAAATTTTTTAGGATTTTATGTACCTTTTTTTAAATTAATATAAGTTTGTGTTTTATTATATAAATGGTAATTATATAAAAAAAATAATAAAAATCCACATGTCCTCCAACGCCGGGGTGGCCACGCCGCTTCCACAACCTACTTTTTTTGTGGTGATCTAGTCGAGGCCACACTCACCACGTGTCTAACAATGTCCCCAATCCAAGCCCTCCACACCCCGCAATCTAATAAAGAGGCGCACGTTAGTTCATGATATGTCATTTGAGCCTTGAAGTTCACCTGCCACACTCATATGTCTTCCTTTTGACACTTGGTGGGAACTACCACCGGTGGAACTAGCTCTTTAAATCAGTGGTATCCTAAAAAAAATTACTGTGTAATCATACAATATTAAAAAAAGACAATAAATAAATAAATAAAGTAAACAAATACTTAATAGATTTGGCCTTTTCTTTTTTTCAGAGCTTGAAATCGTTCTATCACATCTTCGTCTTTTACTTTATGAAAAAAAAATCCTTTTTGACCGCACAAACATGGCATTGTTCAAAAATTCCGGGCCCATTTGATTGCGTAAATCCGTCTTGATAATCTTCAATTTCGAAAAACATCTTTCAATGGTTGCGGTTGCGGCTGCAACCAGTAAAACCAAAGCTAGCTTCACTACCCGATAAATCAAAGGACAAGAATTATGTGTTCCCATTTCAACCATAAGACGCGCAAGATCATTTATTCTATTATATGGGCTTTATTATTTATTACAGTTTGGGCTTAATTATCATAAAACTAATTATTTGGGCTTTGTTACTAAACAGGTTTTTGGCTTAATGAATAATATCAAGTTTCATAATTTTCTCTTAGGGGTATCATCGTATATGTTTTTGGGTATGCTATGTATAAAACCGAAAAAAATTACATTGCGAATACGAATACGAGGTTGAGCTGTAGTCCGTGCTACGGCTCATTCTACATTGGTTCCGCCCTGGGAACAACAATGCACTACCAAGTTGTACCCGACACTAAGGAGACAAAAACCTAAAAAAAATGAAAAAACAGCAAAAAAAAAAGAAAATAAAACATAACGTAGCTCCGACGTGGAGGAGGTGGTGTTGATGACGTGGCGACGAATGGTTGTGAATGATTATATTAATGTTGGTTTTTTAAATTAAATAGGTTTGTCTTAGTTTTTATATATTACGTGTCACAACATGTCATCCTTTCACGCCCCATCCCACCTTACGCTTTTTGGCACCACGTCACTTTTTCGGCAGGTGTTGACATGACTACTACATGGCGCTTCACGCCCTCTTTTCATGACCTCTCACACCGTATAGTGTTAGAGTCGAAAATCAAAGACAACAAGATACGGGGCTTACTACTTTAATTGGCCCATGGGCTTAAATACGTAATCTGAATTCTGACATGAGATAATCCATGTCACATGAAAATGGCAATTACTAAAATTTGACAAACTGAAAGTCTGAACTAAGCACAGAATATCAGAACCCATGACCTATTGGTCTATTAGTATGATTTCTTCAATTCTTCCTCACAAATACGAGTTTATGGGTTCGAATCTTTGCAAGTGCAATGTAAAGGTGAAATAGGTGTAGAAAAATTTATCGCTCAAAAATAAAAAGTATAGAACATTAGAATATAATAAACAAAATATTTAGTAAATTTTAGTCATATTTAAAATTAATAACCTTTTTTTAAATAGAATATTAGAATATAATAAACTTAATCAATAGTAAATAAATAGTCATATTTAAAATTAATAACTGTTGTATAATTGGTCTAGAAAAAGTAATTTCAAAGAAATTAAGAAACCTGGAACCCGAATTGAAATTGCAAAGTTTGTGATAAAACCTGGATTAATCTCTGAATCGTATGAAAACTACCAGATAAATCTATTTGCGGGTTACACGCAATGATTTATCGGATTAGACAGAGATCACTCTTGTTGAGATTGGATTTGATGATTCTATGATTGAACTATTGTAACCGTACGCTACCTTTCTGTTTTGTGCGTTGCTTCTTTTTCACCCAAGAAAACTGAAGTGGTTTTCTTTTTGTCTGTATATCATGTGTTGATCGAGAATAGAATAACTGAAGTTTCATTGAACTTCACAAGGGCTTATTAAAAAATAACATATTGAACTTATATTGAATCCATTGTTGGGATTAATGTGTGAAGCCTGGGCCATTCTGGGTCGGTCAATTTTGGCAGAAATTAGAAGACCAACGGGTCAGCCATCCTTTTTTTTTTTTAAATAAGAATTGAACTTTTTTATTCCACATGAAAATGGGCAATTACAAAGCAATGGCAGGTAGTCGGGCAACAAGTTGCGCCGCCACCCCCTTTTGAATAGAAAAACCAATTCTACTAAATACAAAGTTTGAAACCTTTAGCGACGAAGAATTACTATTAACGACTTTTTGAACCCGATTCAAAAGTCGCACAGCGTCAGGAGCGAGACCACCAAAGGTATCAAACGCAAACGGGACAAACACATGTTGATTCTCCAGGCAGGCTTTCTCATGTTTTGCCACTTTGCTCGCCTCTGCCTTGAGCACTGCTTGCCCTACGACAAAGCCCTTGTCCTTGAGCCCGACAAGGGGGGAGACTCCAGTTAGATCTACACAAGCGTGTTTCCCCCCTTCCCATCCAAACACAAGGATGTCCGCCGGGCGTAAAGTGGACCTCCCCTCTAAGGGGTCAGTCAGGAAATTGACTGGAGCCTCCTTTTTGGCAGAGATCCCGGCCCGCTTAAGAACATCACATAACACATCTCTCACCCAATCATGCCGATATTTAAATCCTGGTATTGCCATCCTTTGTGTTTTTTTTTTGGCTCACATGTTTATGTAACCCTAGATCAGCCTCCCTATATATTGTTATATTGTGTACTTGCAATCTTGTCACCGAAAAGTAATAAAAGAAGAAACCATGTTCGTTACCCGTGGACGTAGATTGCACACCGCAATCGAACCACGTAAATTCTCCGTGTCCATCTTTAATTTTCTGCACTTGATATTATTATTATTGTTTTGTGTGTGTCGTATAAAAATATTGCAGAAGCATATCGTATTGCTGCCACCGTGTTCGAAGTAGTTGCCGTCAAAGATTTTGAGAACCAAAGCACGGTTGCTTTGAATTATTTGAGTTAGCCAATCAGAAAAATAGCAACAATATCCACTCACGTTTTCAAGGTACCACAATATTGTTTAATATTTGTTGGTGTTTATTGTTTAATATTTGTTGGTGCTTATTGTGGGTTGAATACAATCTTGGTTTGAGTTGGTTATAAATAATATTTGAGTTGTTATTCCGTTGCGTATTTTTGGTTCGGTTGATTACTCGTGTCATTTCTCGTGTTATATGCGTTTTAGTAATTAAATTGAAATACCGTCAAGTTCTTAAGGCCCGAGCCGTAGTATTGTTTTAATCACTGTAACCCTATACCGACTCCTTTCGGGTCAGCCGCGTGCGTGTGAGTGCGAAGTAATACCTAACAAGTGGTATCAGAGCTAGTGTTGGCTCTCACTCTTTGATTTCCGGTATTATGGCTGATGAGGGTAAAACGAAGATCGAGAAGTTCGATGGACAAAACTTTGGATGGTGGAAGATGCAAATCACGGATTTGCTGATACAAAAAGATTTGGATGTGGCTTTAGAGAAAGCACCTGAGAAGCCTACAGCGGAGTGGTTAGCTATTGACAAGAAGGCAAAGTCAACGATTAGACTTGCTTTGTCTATGAACGTGGCATACAACATCTTAGAAGAAACCACAGCACGTGGAATCATGGAGGCGTTGTCAAACATGTATGAGAAGCCATCGGCTGCAAACAAGGTGTTTCTAATTCGTGATTTAGTGAACACACGCATGAAGGAGGGAGGTTCTGTTACTGCACACATAAACACCTTCAACTCTCATCTGGCACGTTTGACATCAGTGAAATTCAAGCTTGATGATGAATTGCAAGTAGGGGTGTTCAAAAAAATCCGAATCCGAAACCGAATCCGAAATATCTGAAAACCCGTATCTGAAATATCCGAAATTTCGGATATCCGAATTTTCGGATATCCAAAAATCGGATAATCCGAAAGTTCGGATTCGGATTCGGATGTGAATTTTTAAAAATTTTGGATATTCGGATTATCCGAATCCGAAAACTTAAAATATAAAATATAAAAAATAAAAAATATATATTAATATGTTATATCCATTCACCATATACCTAACCTAAATTACATATATCACAATTATACGGTGATTAACTCTTTCAGCAGCCATTCACATTAGAAAAACTAGGGTTTCTTAGGAGAGACTATCACAGCGCCGTAGCCCCTCTCCGGCTCTCCCTCGCCCCGATCCCATCTTCCATCACTGGCCGCCGTGACTGGTTGTTATTACATCACCCAAGTTCGGTGTCTCCGGTTAAGAAACCCTTCGTCTTTCCATCTAATGTAAGTTTTATTTTCATCTTACTATCTGTTGGAAGCTATATAGTTCTAATTGGTTTTTGAGTTCACATCTTCATCAAAATTCTTCTAATTTCTGCTCATAAAGAAATACACTCTTTTAGATTTGTAATTTGTGTTTATAAGGTAGTTTTTAATAAGAAAGATAAAGCCTAACATATTTGTTAATTGTTAGTCATTATACATCAGTATAGATCTACAATATATAATATGTTAATGTTTTTTTTTTTCAGAATCACAGGTTTAAAAGGGAAGGATATTGCATAATTGTGTGTTTTGCAGAAGGGGTTATGGTCGTTTATCGTTTTTATATCTTGTTTTGAATGTTTGTTGTTAGTTTGAAACTTTAAATTATTGTAATTGTTTGAAACAATGAACTGAAGTGTTTAAGCTTGACTTTTGTTATGTATTTGATGAATGTTTAGATGTTATAAACTTGGAAATTTAGATATTTCTTATACTGGTTTTCACCAAATACAGATTTAGTTTTAATATACAAACAAAACATATTTTTTCTTTTTTTTATATACGTATATCCGTCTGGATATCCGAATCCGAACCCGAAATTTCGGATATCCGTAAATCGGATATCCGAAATTTCAGATTCAGATTCGGATGTCAAGATTCGCTATCCGAAAATTTCAGATATCCGATTTTCGGATATCCGAAAAGCGGATAATCCGATCTTGAACACCCCTAATTGCAAGCATGCCTACTCTTATCTTCATTACCTGACAGTTGGTCAGGAACAATCACTGCAGTTACAAATTATGTTGATTCGGATGCTTTGACTTTCAATAAAGTTCGTGACTTGATTTTGAATGAAGATTCAAGAAGGAGGAATAATTGAGAGTCATCAAGTTCTTTGCTAAGTGTTGAAGGTAGAGGACGGAGCAACAACAGAGGAGGCAACAGGGGCAGATCAAAATCTAGGAAAAGAAGTAAGTCTAGACCTAGAAAAGATGTTACTTGCTGGAACTGCTAGGAGAAAGGGCATTTCAGAAATCAATGCACAAAAGCTACAGTACCCAGAGAGAAGAAAGAAGTTAATGCTACTACAGCAACCTCAGATGATGAAGCACTAATCTGTGGTGTAGAGGAAACAGATGAATCTTGGATAATGGATTCGGGGGCATCTTTCCATGCTACTTCTAGCACGAAGATGATGAAGAATCTAAGAATGGGAGACTTCGGACAAGTTCATTTGGCTAACAACTAGGCTTTGAATATCACAGGGATGGGTGATATTGATCTGAAAACTTCATGGGGAACTACATGGACACTGAAAGATGTCAGGATAATTCCTTGTTGCCATTGAACCCTACCAGAGGAACAGATAATGAAAGCCAAAACTGGTTCACAACAGTGGATTCACAATAAGCAGCTGTTTACATTAGGCTTTCCCCTTGAAAGTGATTATAACAACTGATGGTTCTCTATCCACTGTTCGTATACAACTGCTGCTACCCTTTAAACTGCTGACAAAGCCCTGAAGAAGTAAACACTGCTGGTTCTATCTATTGATGACAAAGCACTGCCCACTCAAGGACTGGTCAACTATGAGGAAAGCACTGATGGAAGAAAATAGCAGTAGTTTAGTGTATTACTTGTTTTATGAAGGATCAGTGGTTAAGATTAGCAGTGTTTGTATAGGAACAGCAGTTACAGGTTGTTAGGCTGTTAGACGTTGCTTTCATGGTGACGTCAGCTGAGATGCCTCAGTGGTTTGGCTTGTCTATAAATGGAGCAGTACTCTGTACTGTTACATTTGATCGTTTTGAGTGAGTTCTTCTCCTCAATTCAATCCTTTCATCTTGTGCAACCAACCATGGAGTATCAGGCTGAGGGGGAGTTTAGTTTGTAAGCATGCTTGTAATCTTTTGATTTGTATTGTAAATCTTTCGGCTTATTGTAAAGCATGTGTTTATCAAAACTATTTCTCTCTTTGATTGTGTTTACAAAGTTTGTTGTTCATTTCCGCTGCACTTAAACTCTGTTCATTTCTACTTGATTTGTTCAAATTATACAAACAAGCACAATCTTGAGAGCCTCCGATCCTAACAATTGGTATCAGAGCTCGGACAGTCAAATTCGATCTAATAATCAATTTGACATAACAGTTCAGCTCAAAAATTCATTGATACTAAGGTTGTCACACCCTGGCTTTGCGGAAGCGTGGTTAATTTTGGTGTGACTTCTTAATACCATAGCTTAATCATACCAAAGCTATATGAGTTAAAAACATGCAAGATCATCCATTAAGTTTTGAAAACCAAACACAATACCATTGTTTTAACATACCCTGACAAACATAATCTTGTTCAACAAACATTACAAACTGAAACGTAACATAAACATGGTTTAAGGACTGTGTCTTGTCCAGGAAAGAGACACATCCCCTAAACCCCGGATGACCTTGGAAACTAGTACAGCGGAAAACATGCCATACCGTGCCAGATCTCGTTAATTTCCTGAAATACATGTAAGTTGAAAAATCAACAATAATGTTGAGCGAGTTCATGTGCAAGTGAGTAAGTAAAACACTTGTAAGTATAAAAGTTTCCTGGTATGTAGCAGTGTAAGAGGACTTGTGATCACCAATGGTTTGCAAGGCCATTAACATGTTGTGAAATGCAAGTAGGAAGACACAACCCTAGCCGATTTTTGCGTTGGGCAACCAAGTCACTCCAGGTCCGTTCTGTTGGTCCTCAGAGAGGTCCGTTCTGTTGGGCCTAGAGCTGGGCTCGCTACACCCAGATAGATCTACCGCTTAAGTCCCTCGGTGTTCTAACTACCCATTCACATGATCTAAACCTCCTTACGTTAATCATACCATGTATAAAGTACTTGTAAACAAAGTAACATGTATTTCACCCCCGCAGTTAAGAAAACTGAAAACAGTTAGAGAAAAGGGGGACATGAACTCACAGTGAAGCGTCTCTACCAAGTATCCCTGAATCAGAAAGCTGCGCGACGACCTACAAGTGCTAATTCTATTAGACGGACGGCCGTGCCTTAGCTTTATAGTTTAAGTTTTTGGGAAATAGTTAGACAACTATTTCGTGTTTACTTTTTGTAATACTTGGTAGTTATCTCCATCCCAAGGATGGGGGATACAATACATGTGCGTAAGTTACGTTTTTGACAGTCGTGTGGTAATGTAATTACCGGTGTAACTTATATAATCATAGTGAAAGCGTTCGCAAAGTTTTGGGATCATTAACGCTTGTAAATATTATTTTCACCCTAAAATAATATTTATGTAATTTCACAAAATAATCATAAACAGTGTTGTGACAAAACATATTTATCACGATAACTTAGTGAAAATCCCACCTCCGAATATTTAGTAAAATGTAGTCTTGGCGAAATTTATGTTTCGAAAATATGTCAAAAATAGTTCTAACACTTGTTGTGTAAATAATTCTAAGTGTTAGGTTTTTAGAAAATTTCGCCAGAGTTTCCTCTGTAACTGGAGGTGGCCACGCTTTCAAGCGTATCATTTTCTTTTAACAAATCAATTCAACAACTTCTTTGTTCAATCAAACAATTTCCGACACATCAAACTAGTCGACAAGTATGTAAATTGCATAATCGCATGAACTTGTAGTTTTTCCGCATCTATAATGTAAATCCCATTATATTTTGTAGATCTTTACATAAAGTAACTTTGATCTCGTAAAAACCTTGTGATTAGAGAAATCCGTCTTTACAACTTCTAGTCATTTTCCCCAAAAATACTTATTTGTCGGATCTTTTCATTTCACAAGTGTTTACACACTTGTGGTTTATAAAATCATGTTTGTTAGTGTAAGATCCATCTTTGTAATACATGATTTCTTTAACGTGTGGTTCTTTAAAAATACCACTTGCAGATACGTAGATCCGCTAGTTTTAAACACTATTGTACAAGTTAAATCACTTTTACACAAGTAAAATATTTTTACACAAGTTCATGTCTCTTGTGTGGTAAAGTTTCACCTTTTAACCCTTGTGTTAACCAAGATAAGCTTATGTTAAGATCAACGATCTTACCAAACCGGGTTAAATGGTGATCCGAGCTACCACAATCATAGATCGGGTCTAGATAAACACATCTTTCAAGTACTACAACTTTTACACAACACATATGTTATTAACCACCATTTTTAGAGTTTTTACTAGACTTTTAAGCACCAAGTTGTGTGTTGACGATATTTAACCGACACGAACCCTTTTAACCACTTTAGATAAGTTCAAACAAGAGTTTTAAACAATATACCTCTAGCTCAAGGCTAGGGAAGATTCTTGATGGAAAATGGGTGGATAAAAGCTAACGAAAGAGGTCCTTCGTGTTCCGCTTGCTCCGAGGCTCCTAATATGCGACCTTTGATGTGTGTATGATGATGGAATGCCAAGAACCAAAGTCGAAAATATGGAGAGGGCAAGAGTGGGGTTCGGCCGAAGGTAGGGGAGAGCAAGAGGGAGTGATTTTGTGGTGATTTGTTAAGTGATGGTTCTCTCATGTGTGAGTGTGTATTTATAGAAACTTCAAGTGCTATTATCCCTTGGGTTTAATGTCCCCAAGATACTAAACATACTTAATTAAATAATCCAATTTTAGTACTTGGTGTCTCCCCATGGTGAGGGGCCGGTTAGGGAATTGGGGGGGGGGGGGGGGTTAGTTCGATCCAAACTAGGTTAGTTAGGGTGGTGGTGGTGTTAAGTAGGTTAGTTAAATATTAAACTCCGTTAGTAACATATAGCGCGTTATGACGGGTGTTAGGGTAATCAGGGACCCTAACTGGCTCAGAAAAATATAATTAGTGAAAATAGTAATATTTTCATGTCCCGGGTAAAGTCCGGTTGTTCGGTTGGATAGTAATCCGTTAAAGCGTTACAAAAGCTTTAAAGTGTCGTTATTGTTACTTTTAGTGACACATTTAGTTTCCACACTTTAGAAAGTGTCTAGTAGTATTTTCCCCATATTCTGGCACTTTACTAGTCAGCTAGAAGCTGGTTTAATTATTAAAGTGCTGTGTTTTGTACTTAAAGTACGTTTTTGGCACATCCAATCAGTGTATCCTATTCCTAGAGACGCAGTTCCACAACCCTTATAACCCTACACTCACTACCAGTGTAGTCAAATATTTGAGGCTCTTAACAGGCCTTAGAGGCAGTGTCTGCCTGATGCTGGTTATATCAGCATGTTCACTGTGTATCCGTTTAGTGCTACTGTGCTTTTTGTGCATCATGTTTGTCACCAAGGTTCAGCACGTAAATAATGTAGTGACAGCAAATAAAGTATGATGCGAGTAAGTGCATGTATCAGTATGCAGGTAGCAGTTTATCAGCAATTTCAGTTGAGCACAGTAATTTAGCAGTAATTAATCATTAATTAAGTCGTACGGATACCTGGTTTAGTGCGGGTTGTCACATTCTCCCCCCGTTAAATAAATTTCGTCCCGAAATTTAAGTTCTGCTTGTAGATGCAGAGTTCTTAGGAAATAAGTGGGGGTATTTCTCTTTCATCCGGTCCTCACGTTCCCAGGTGAATTCAGGACCATGTCTGGCATTCCAATGAACTTTGACGAGCTTGACACTGCTCCGGCGGGTCTTGTTAACTTTCCAATCTGTGACCTCAACAGGTTCTTCAACGAAGTGGAGCGTGTCGTCAATATGAATCTCGTCGGTGGGAATGGCAACGTCAATCTGAGTTGGACTTTTCTTTAGATTGGATACATGAAATGTATCGTGAACACCATTTAGTTCAGCGGGTAGGTCCAACTTGTATGCTACTGTCCCAATTCTTTCCAGAATTCTGAAGGGACCAATGTAGCGCGGATTTAACTTCCCACGCTTTCCAAAGCGTGCCACCCCCTTCCAGGGTGAAACTTTCAATAACACCATTTCTCCAACTTGGAAATCCACATGTTTCCGGTTTGGATCCGCGTAGGCCTTTTGTCTGTGGCGAGCTGCTTCGATGCGTTTAAGTATTTGCGCAATCTTGTCTGTCGTCTCTTGGACGATTTCGGGGCCAGCAAGCTGCCTATCACCTGCGTCAGACCAACATAGGGGTGATCGGCACTTGCGTCCGTATAGGGCTTCAAATGGCGCGACACCAATACTGGTGTGGTAGCTGTTGTTATATGAGAATTCAACCAAAGGTAAGTGTTTATCCCAGCTACCGCCCAAATCCATTACACATGCCCTCAGCATGTCTTCCAAAGTTTGTATCGTTCGCTCGCTCTGGCCGTCAGTTTGCGGATGGAACGCAGTGCTCAGATTCAACTGTGAGCCAAAGGCTTCTTGGAAGGATTGCCATATCCTTGACACAAACCTTCCGTCTCTATCAGAGATGATTGAGAGGGGTACTCCATGGCGTGCGACAATCTCCCTCATGTATATTTCCGCAAGTTTACTAGTACTGTCTTTCTCCTTGATTGGCAGAAAGTGTGCGGATTTTGTTAGGCGGTCAACTATTACCCAAATCATGTCATGGCCTCTTGGCGTTCTTGGCAATTTCGTAACAAAATCCATGGAGATTTGTTCCCATTTCCACTTGGGAATCTCAGGTTGCTGCAGAAGTCCCGAAGGCTTCTGGTATTCGGCTTTAACCTTAGCGCACGTTAAACATTTGCTCACGTAAACAGCAACGTCGCCTTTCATCCTAGGCCACCAATAATAACTTTTGAGATCCTGGTACATCTTATCCGATCCAGGGTGGATAGAGTACCGTGACTTGTGCGCTTCGTTGAAAATAACATCTCTTAATCCACCAAACAGAGGAACCCAAACCCTTTTCTCGAAACATAACATCCCTTCCTCGTTTGGTACCAAAAGCTTCTCCATTCCACGGAGATATTCTTCCTCAAGGTTTTCTTCCTTGAGAGCTTCCTTTTGTGCAGCACGAATGCGCAAGGAAAGATCGGTTCGTATGATCATTTCTAGAGCCCTAACCCTTATGGGCTTGATCCTTTCTTTACGACTTAGGGCATCGGCGACTACATTCGCCTTCCCTGGATGATACTTTATCTCGCAGTCGTAGTCGTTTAACAATTCAACCCATCGTCTTTGCCTCATATTCAACTCCTTCTGGTTGAATATATGTTGTAGACTCTTGTGATCTGTGAAGATTGTGCACTTCGTACCATAAAGGTAGTGTCTCCAGATCTTTAGTGCAAAAACCACTGCGCCAAGCTCTAAATCGTGTGTGGTATAGTTCTTTTCGTGCACTTTCAGCTGACGCGATGCGTAAGCAATAACCTTCTGGCGTGGCATCAACACGCAACCCAATCCTTGTCGCGATGCGTCGCAGTATACCACAAAATCGTCAGTACCTTCTGGTAGAGCTAAGATAGGCGCGTTGCAGAGCTTATCCTTCATTATCTGGAATGCCTCTTCCTGTTTGATTCCCCAATCAAACGTCTTATCCTTCTGGGTGAGTAGCGTCAAAGGTTGAGCGATCTTTGAAAAGTCCTCAATGAATCTTCGATAATAGCCGGCCAAACCCAAGAATTGCCGAATCTCGGTTGGCGTCCTTGGCGTTTCCCAATCCTTGATCGCCTCGATCTTTGTTGGGTCCACGTGGATTCCATCTCCATTCACCACGTGCCCAAGGAATTGGACTTCGCGTAGCCAAAACTCGCACTTGGAGAATTTGGCGTACAGTTGTTCCTTCTTTAGCAGCTCCAAAATGGTTCTAAGATGTTGCTCGTGTTCAGCCTTCGTCTTTGAATAAATCAAAATGTCGTCGATGAATACAATCACGAACTTGTCCAAGTATGGCTTGCAAACCCTATTCATTAGATCCATGAATACCGCAGGTGCGTTTGTCAAACCAAATGGCATAACGAGGAACTCGTAGTGTCCATAACGAGTTCGGAAGGCTGTTTTCGGGATACTTTCCTCTTGTATCCTTAACTGATGGTATCCCGATCGAAGATCGATCTTTGAGTAAAAGCTTGAGCCTTGCAGTTGATCAAACAGATCGTCGATTCTTGGCAGAGGGTACCTATTCTTGATCGTTAGCTTGTTCAATTCCCTGTAGTCAATGCACATTCGGAAACTACCGTCCTTCTTCTTGACAAACAGGACCGGAGCTCCCCAAGGCGAGAAGCTTGGTCGGATAAAACCCTTGTCTAACAACTCTTGAAGTTGTGTCGACAATTCCTGCATCTCAGACGGCGCAAGTCTGTAAGGTGCCTTAGCTACAGGCGCGGCGCCTGGAACTAAGTCAATGTGAAACTCTACTTGCCTCAGAGGCGGCAGTCCAGGTAAGTCTTCTGGGAAGACTTCTGGGTATTCCCTCACGACAGGGATGTCTTCGATTCTTGGCTCAGCAGCCTTCTTATCCACAATGTGTGCCAGGAAGGCAACACATCCTTTTTGTAAACACTTCCTTGCTTTCAAGCAACTGATAATCCTCAATGGCGTCTCACGCTTTTCTCCATGAACCACAATGGTTTCACCATCATCGGTTGGGATACGAACAACTTTCTCGTGACATACTATCTCAGCCTTGTTTCCAGATAACCAATCCATTCCTACCACCACGTCGAAGCTTCCCAATTGGACTGGTAGTAGATCCAAGGTAAACTCACGTTCTCCCAATTCTATCACACAGCCTCTGATTACTTCGTTGGTTTCAACTAACTTCCCATTAGCTAATTCGATCGAGTAGGGAATATCTAACTTATTAGCGGCTAACCCAAGCATATTCTTAAATTCTAACGATACGAAGCTATAATCGGCACCAGTATCAAACAAAACGGATGCATAGCGCTGATTGATAGGGAACGTACCGGTAACAACATTGGGATCCTGGCGTGCTTCCCTAGCTTCGAGTTGGAACACTCTACCACGGGCTTGGTTCAACGTTGGGCAGTTCTTCTTAAAATGCCCGATTTCCCCGCTGTTATAGCATCCAAGTTTCTGCCCGTTTCCACCTCCAATTCCGGCTGGGTTGTTGTTCTGGTTGGCATTTCCAGCCTGATTCACATTGTTGCCTCGATTTCCGTTTCCTCCGTAGTTTCCCTGTGGGCGGTTTCCATTTCCATCACGGTTATCATTCCTATTTCCATATCCTCCCTGGCCTCCACGGCCAGCACCAACCCAACAAGAATCCTTCAGGTGACCACGTTTCCCACATACCTCACATACTCTTAGCCCGCATTGACCAGAATGGTGACGCTGGCAGGCATTACACTTGGGCTGGGTGCCCATGTATCCTCTTCCTTTCCTTCCACTACCAGCTGTAACCTGAGCTGGTGCATTTGGTTCCCCTTTCTTACCAACACTGCCAATACCCTGTTTAAAGTTCGAGAACTTTCTTTTATTGCCTCCTGATGACTCCACGTGAGTCTCTGCCTTCTTCGTCTTGATCTCATCAAACTTGTTCAAACGAATCGCCTCCTTGGTGAGAGCCACGCTCAAATCGATGGCTTCAGTGATAGTCGCTGGTTTGGAGGAGGTTACCATGCTTATGATTTGGGGAGCCAAACCCCAAATGAAGCGCTCGATTCGCTTGTACTCAGGTGTAACCATGTAAGGAACCACTTGAGATAAATCGTGAAACCTTTGGACGTATTCTGCAACCTTTGGTCCATCCATCTTTAAATGCCAAAATTCAGTCTCCAATCGCTGGATTTCTGCGCGGGAACAGTACTTCTTGCGCATGAGTTCTTTTAATTCGGTCCAAGTCAGCGCGTAGGCGGCAGTCTCGCCTAGGGTTTGTACTTGTAGGTTCCACCAGGATAGGGCTCCATCTAGAAACAGCCCTGAAATGTATGTGACTTGCTGATCCTCTGCGCACTTGCTCATGCGTAAAACAGAATCGGTTTTCTCAGCCCAGCGGGTGAAGGCAACTGCACCTCCTGTGCCATCGAAGTTGACCGGTTTGCAGTCTAAAAACTCCTTATAGGTGCATCCTGCACGTATGTTAAAACATGTGATTTGCATTAGCATCATCGCTAAAATCTCCAACTAGTTCATGGTAGGTCCAAATGGCTTGGTATTACCGTGAGGTGGATTGTTGTTGCCCTGGTTAACACTTCCGCTCGCTCCTGGCTGAGATGCTGCGTACTGTGCTATGGCAGCTGCAATGACTTGCTGTAGCTCTGCCTCATTAGTAGGCATTGGCGTTGGGCGTTTTGGCGGCATCTTCTAAAAGATGTGTTCACATTGGTCAGGCCATAGCGGAATGTACGTATATAGTAATAGTAATAGCACGTAATATCTCATGTCATCAATACATCACATATATCAATCATCCACATCTCATAACATAACAATGCAAATAAGTAATCAAGCGAAACAGTTGTGATGAGAATACTGCGATTGTCATATATCAAGACCACATGGTAAGTGTATCAGTACATCATAGTGTCATACAATCATCCATCAACTAGGGGCGACATCACCCCTGTCCAAAAATCATAACAAATCAGTGTCAAATACAACATCAAGTACATGTCAACAAAAGTCAAAGTCATAAGGTGGTCTCCAAAATGCTGTGCAATCCAACAATCGCCGTCTTCTCATCCTCGTCTACCAAATCAGTAACTGGTGAGCTCTATGCAGATGGTGGTGGAGGAGGGGGAAAGTGGGTGTAAAACAAGCGGCGCAACTGGAGCCAGTCCTCCTCCTGGGCTCGCTGAGTACGAATAATAGAGGCAATCTGCTGCTCTAATGTAAAGAGGCGAGCAGCAATATCTGGAGGTAATGGTCGAAACGGCTGTAGAGGGGAGGGTGCCTGACCATGGCACTGACATGGTAACAACCGAGCTCTCTCGAGCTCCTGGATACGCTGTGTGTGGGACTCGTGCTGTGCGACGAAGGACATCAAGACGTCCTCGATAGTGTATCCCCTGTGAAAAGCATGATAGGGGTCAGTAGGTGGCACGCCGGAGCCAGGTGCCCAAAGAAATGGCTCGCTAGTGGGGTCGAAAGGTGCCACGCGAAATGGAGCAATAGCGGGTGGAACAGATGACGTCTGAGGCATGAAAGGGATAGGCATCGGTACATGCCCATCGGGGTGAGCTGAAGAACCCTCTCCAGGCCCTGCTGGAGGTACAAACATAGGAACCTGAAATGAAAAGTCAATATGTGGTGCAACAGGAATCTGTGGAGGAAAAGGTGGAACATCCTCATCAGCCGGTATCCAACCGTGCTGTGCGGACTCATCCGGTGGATCCATATGTGCCGCGAACAATGCATGTCCGGGCTCTAGTGGGACGGGCTCAAGTAAGGGAGCAACAACAGGGTGAACGGGTGCAAGGTGCTCTATAGGGTGGTCAGCAGGTATATCACCAATGGGTAAAGGAACAATGGGATCAATAGCAACATGATCGCCCTCAATCACAGGAACATTTACAGGGAGATCAGCAACAACAGGCTCAAAAGGGATATCAGCATGTACTGGGTCATGCTCGGGTATAGGGTCTAGAGCGGCTGCCTGCTCAGGAGCAACGGCAGGCTCGAAGTCATCAAAAGCCATGTCAAAATCAAAATCTGGGTCAACAGGATCAAATGGGTCAACAGCGTCTACTGGATCCTCCATAAACTGGTCCATCGGAACAAACTCTATGTCACGATCAGGGTCGAATCCCGGGGGAAACATAGGATCGGAATCCCCCTCATCATCATGGTCAAAAGCGAAGCTGGGGATAGGGGCAACAGAAGATGCCTGATCAGGATCTGATCCATAAGAGAAGTGCTGCGCACTCTGGACATGTGAGGGTACAGAGGCCACAGACTCAAAGGAGTCCGCGACTGGGGAGTGAGCAGCTGACTCCGCGGCAGGAGCATCTGCGATCAACAAGGGATCGGCAGCAGGAAGGGCCTCGCCCTGAGCATCCTCCTCGAAAGGCTCCTCATCAAACATATCGACATCATCCTCCTCATCGTCGATGTGTAAATCGTAAGCTGGGTACGCAGCAAGCGGTATAGGAGCAGGGATCAATGCAAGTGGTAGATCCCCGGCGATAGGACCATCTGCGAGCTCGCCAGCACCGTCAGGTAGTGCAAAGGGCTGGAAATCGTCCTCATCTGTGCTAGTGAAGTCGGACGTGTAAACCTCGTGCTCCGACGACTCAATGTCGTCTGAAACGATAGGCCTCGGGCCTGTGGTGCCTGAACCACCAGTGTCTGCAGAATCCATGTGTCTGTAACATATACACAAACATGCACAAGTAGTCAATCATAAACCAAGTAATCACATAAGTCACCAAGTAAGGTATCACGTAATTCTCCTAGTCTTACTAGCCAATATCATCCAGTCTACAAGACTGCTCTATCCTCCACCTTGATCACTTAGATCGATCCTCGGTCTCCTTGACCGAGCATTCAGTCGTCATGACTGAACCTATTCTTCCTAGCCTTGCTAGACCACTGCCTCGGTCACCTAGTCCGAGCCTCGATCCTCCAGATCGAACCTATAACAAACCAACGTGCTCAACTACTTCAATCACCTCGACCCTCCAGACCGATCCTCAGCCCTCCAAGCTGAGCCTATAAATAATAAAATGTGTTCAACTACTTCGATCACCTCGATCCTCCAGACCGATCCTCAGCCCTCCAAGCTGAACCTATAAATAAATAAATGTGCTCAACATTTGTTTGTAAAAAGTTTTGGATCTGGACTTAAGTGGTATGCAGAAAAATGTTTTCGTGAGAGCCCTAGTGATCATAGTCTAGACTCGAGAAAGAATCCTAGTTCGCTATGATCAGAGCTCTGATACCAAGCTGTCACACCCTGGCTTTGCGGAAGCGTGGTTAATTTTGGTGTGACTTCTTAATACCATAGCTTAATCATACCAAAGCTATATGAGTTAAAAACATGCAAGATCATCCATTAAGTTTTGAAAACCAAACACAATACCATTGTTTTAACATACCCTGACAAACATAATCTTGTTCAACAAACATTACAAACTGAAACGTAACATAAACATGGTTTAAGGACTGTGTCTTGTCCAGGAAAGAGACACATCCCCTAAACCCCGGATGACCTTGGAAACTAGTGCAGCGGAAAACATGCCATACCGTGCCAGATCTCGTTAATTTCCTGAAATACATGTAAGTTGAAAAATCAACAATAATGTTGAGCGAGTTCATGTGCAAGTGAGTAAGTAAAACACTTGTAAGTATAAAAGTTTCCTGGTATGTAGCAGTGTAAGAGGACTTGTGATCACCAATGGTTTGCAAGGCCATTAGCATGTTGTGAAATGCAAGTAGGAAGACACAACCCTAGCCGATTTTTGCGTTGGGCAACCAAGTCACTCCAGGTCCGTTCTGTTGGTCCTCAGAGAGGTCCGTTCTGTTGGGCCTAGAGCTGGGCTCGCTACACCCAGATAGATCTACCGCTTAAGTCCCTCGGTGTTCTAGCTACCCATTCACATGATCTAAACCTCCTTACGTTAATCATACCATGTATAAAGTACTTGTAAACAAAGTAACATGTATTTCACCCCCGCAGTTAAGAAAACTGAAAACAGTTAGAGAAAAGGGGGACATGAACTCACAGTGAAGCGTCTCTACCAAGTATCCCTGAATCAGAAAGCTGCGCGACGACCTACAAGTGCTAATTCTATTAGACGGACGGCCGTGCCTTAGCTTTATAGTTTAAGTTTTTGGGAAATAGTTAGACAACTATTTCGTGTTTACTTTTTGTAATACTTGGTAGTTATCTCCATCCCAAGGATGGGGGATACAATACATGTGCGTAAGTTACGTTTTTGACAGTCGTGTGGTAATGTAATTACCGGTGTAACTTATATAATCATAGTAAAAGCGTTCGCAAAGTTTTGGGATCATTAACGCTTGTAAATATTATTTTCACCCTAAAATAATATTTATGTAATTTCACAAAATAATCATAAACAGTGTTGTGACAAAACATATTTATCACGATAACTTAGTGAAAATCCCACCTCCGAATATTTAGTAAAATGTAGTCTTGGCGAAATTTATGTTTCGAAAATATGTCAAAAATAGTTCTAACACTTGTTGTGTAAATAATTCTAAGTGTTAGGTTTTTAGAAAATTTCGCCAGAGTTTCCTCTGTAACTGGAGGTGGCCACGCTTTCAAGCGTATCATTTTCTTTTAACAAATCAATTCAACAACTTCTTTGTTCAATCAAACAATTTCCGACACATCAAACTAGTCGACAAGTATGTAAATTGCATAATCGCATGAACTTGTAGTTTTTCCGCATCTATAATGTAAATCCCATTATATTTTGTAGATCTTTACATAAAGTAACTTTGATCTCGTAAAAACCTTGTGATTAGAGAAATCCGTCTTTACAACTTCTAGTCATTTTCCCCAAAAATACTTATTTGTCGGATCTTTTCATTTCACAAGTGTTTACACACTTGTGGTTTATAAAATCATGTTTGTTAGTGTAAGATCCATCTTTGTAATACATGATTTCTTTAACGTGTGGTTCTTTAAAAATACCACTTGCAGATACGTAGATCCGCTAGTTTTAAACACTATTGTACAAGTTAAATCACTTTTACACAAGTAAAATATTTTTACACAAGTTCATGTCTCTTGTGTGGTAAAGTTTCACCTTTTAACCCTTGTGTTAACCAAGATAAGCTTATGTTAAGATCAACGATCTTACCAAACCGGGTTAAATGGTGATCCGAGCTACCACAATCATAGATCGGGTCTAGATAAACACATCTTTCAAGTACTACAACTTTTACACAACACATATGTTATTAACCACCATTTTTAGAGTTTTTACTAGACTTTTAAGCACCAAGTTGTGTGTTGACGATATTTAACCGACACGAACCCTTTTAACCACTTTAGATAAGTTCAAACAAGAGTTTTAAACAATATACCTCTAGCTCAAGGCTAGGGAAGATTCTTGATGGAAAATGGGTGGATAAAAGCTAACGAAAGAGGTCCTTCGTGTTCCGCTTGCTCCGAGGCTCCTAATATGCGACCTTTGATGTGTGTATGATGATGGAATGCCAAGAACCAAAGTCGAAAATATGGAGAGGGCAAGAGTGGGGTTCGGCCGAAGGTAGGGGAGAGCAAGAGGGAGTGATTTTGTGGTGATTTGTTAAGTGATGGTTCTCTCATGTGTGAGTGTGTATTTATAGAAACTTCAAGTGCTATTATCCCTTGGGTTTAATGTCCCCAAGATACTAAACATACTTAATTAAATAATCCAATTTTAGTACTTGGTGTCTCCCCATGGTGAGGGGCCGGTTAGGGAATTGGGGGGGGGGGGGGGTTAGTTCGATCCAAACTAGGTTAGTTAGGGTGGTGGTGGTGTTAAGTAGGTTAGTTAAATATTAAACTCCGTTAGTAACATATAGCGCGTTATGACGGGTGTTAGGGTAATCAGGGACCCTAACTGGCTCAGAAAAATATAATTAGTGAAAATAGTAATATTTTCATGTCCCGGGTAAAGTCCGGTTGTTCGGTTGGATAGTAATCCGTTAAAGCGTTACAAAAGCTTTAAAGTGTCGTTATTGTTACTTTTAGTGACACATTTAGTTTCCACACTTTAGAAAGTGTCTAGTAGTATTTTCCCCATATTCTGGCACTTTACTAGTCAGCTAGAAGCTGGTTTAATTATTAAAGTGCTGTGTTTTGTACTTAAAGTACGTTTTTGGCACATCCAATCAGTGTATCCTATTCCTAGAGACGCAGTTCCACAACCCTTATAACCCTACACTCACTACCAGTGTAGTCAAATATTTGAGGCTCTTAACAGGCCTTAGAGGCAGTGTCTGCCTGATGCTGGTTATATCAGCATGTTCACTGTGTATCCGTTTAGTGCTACTGTGCTTTTTGTGCATCATGTTTGTCACCAAGGTTCAGCACGTAAATAATGTAGTGACAGCAAATAAAGTATGATGCGAGTAAGTGCATGTATCAGTATGCAGGTAGCAGTTTATCAGCAATTTCAGTTGAGCACAGTAATTTAGCAGTAATTAATCATTAATTAAGTCGTACGGATACCTGGTTTAGTGCGGGTTGTCACAAAGGTTGACTGTATTTAGTTGAAAAACAGAGTAACCAGAAATCACGCTCAAAGTGACTACTCAAAGGCTCTGTAAAACAACCAAGATGTCATAAGACACACAAGCTTCACATAACAAGTGATATCATACATAAACCACCTACAGTTTTCAGATCTGGAAATATATCTGATAACTATGGTAAAATTATTTATGAAAATTGATTTCAATTGTTGTTATGAAGTTTTTGCTGTTTCCATCATGTTTGCTACTAAGGTATGAACCTCAGGACAACAAAAACCTATGTTCATAAAAACATTTGTGTTTTTGTTTACACAAAAAGAAGGAAATTAAAACTTTAGTCATTTAGATCTTATGTATTGAAAACCAGGTTGAAAATCCTTCAAAAGGATCAAAATCAAGTGTGTTAAGAATACATTAAGAAAATCAGCAGTAAAAAATGTCCAGATCATAGGTAATGTGAAATTTGGCATAAGCATGTGCAGAAATGACCAAATCTCTCAAAACATTGCTACAAAATGATTCTGAAATAAGTATTCCTTCAATAAATACCTCCCATTGAGTATTTCAATACTTATGAATGGGAAGGGTAAAAAGGGAAGAAGAAAATTACAAAAACTCAAAAGTGTGTTTATCTCAAAACTTTTGAAGTAAAGAGTATAAATATAAAACACTTAAGAGTACAAGAATAGGGTGGACAATGGTTAGCAACTGTGTGCATTCACTGGTACAGGGAAGTTCAGGTAAAAATAGTATCACCCGTGATTAAACTTAAAAGAGGACTAGACAAGTTTTGCAGAATCATCACATGGTAACAAACATATGTGAACATGTCTTCTCATTTCTGCAATCAATTAAAAAAAATGGTCTCAAACAATGCTTACTACAATGTTTTCCAAATCACTGACCATTTTCATAAAACTTGAGAATGATATGATTATGAGTTTTATTGGAAAATACACCAGATCCTTTTTGATGCTGTCTTCAGAAAAATCTTTAGTTATTTTTTTCTTGAAAAGGTTTTTCTCAAATAAAACAGGATATATTATTCTTTTTTTTTAAGAATGATATATTTTGAACTTTTACTTGTTTTTTATAGCAAAAGTTTCAAACACCTGTCAGGATATAGAACCCTTATTTTTTGTGTGTGATATTATCCTTGAAAATGGGTCAAAAAGAAATGGTATTAGTGTCAAGGTCATGTCAAACTCAAGTTTGTTTTAACACATATCAGATTGATTGCTAACAAGACCCTAAAAATACTTGGTTACTCATGTTCTAATTAAAATATTATGACACAAAATGAGTAGCCTTAGTAAAAGGGTTTTCATCATCTGGGGTACTAAACCACTGTTTTCACTTAAAACTCTGACTGGCATGTCTATCCACTGACAAAGTGTATTCTCTGATTCCATTATTCTCCATCCACTTACGGTGTTATAGTTCTCCACTATTCACAACCATTGATGACACACATCAGTGGTTTCCCAAACAACTGTCTTCCATTCTCAATAAGTGGTTACACGTGGAGAGATGATAGCCATCAGATCTTGTCACGTGGCCAGATGTTAACCGTTCGATTTTTGAAACTGTTGTCTTCCCAATAAAACGTTTACTCGTCTAATGGCTAAAGAGTCAAAAGTTTCTAAAACACAAACAGGGGAGTCTGAGCAAAATTTGGATGAGTCCACATCTACTTCTCAGACTTCAGCTGTTGAGCCCACTGCTCTTGGTGACCACAGTAGTCACATGAAACCACTGTTGCTACTTCCTCACAACAGTTGGAAAGATCTCCACCCAAAACTTTAACTCCTCATGATTCCTCACAAAAGAAACATGTTGTAAGCACAGGGATCCCACAACTTGTAACATCATCCTCATTTGAGAGTATGTTAAACTGTCCTTCTCCCAGGACAACTCTGCTTTCCACACCACCCTCCACATTTCAAATCATGGCAACTACCACATCACTGTTTGAAACCATTGATAGTCAATCACAAAAAGGCCCCTCTCATCAACACATTCCTGAGAGCAAAACTTCCACAATGGCTGTGTTTGATAAAAATCAATTGGTTATCCCACAAACAGTTGAGGAGGCTACATCACTCGGATTTCACGAAATCCCTGTTGATAGTTCAATTGGAGCAGCTACTACAGATGTTGAATCCACAGATTTACATCTGGACAGTAGTTTCATACATAAGTCTCCTTTGAAGGCAATTTCTACTAGGGATACTTTGGTAACCATTGCTGGTATTAAAACCACTGATAGGTTTACTAAGGAATCCTCTGCTGTGGAAAGAAGACCCCAGTACCAAGAAAAAGGGGCATCTAAGGTTGAAGCAAGTGATAAATCACATGTTCATGATACCCTAGATACAACTACCACCTCTGGTAGGAGCACATATGATCCTATTAAGTTAGGAGATGGGCTAAAATATAAGGAATTAACGGACAAAGTTACAAAGATTGAGACATCAGTGAGAGATATCAAAAATTACACTCTGCAAAATCTCGAAACACTGCTCAATCCTCTGCTCAAACCACCAGAATTGTGAAACAAGTGTATCCTCTGCTTCAACAACATTATCAACATTCTAATCAGTTACATGGTTCAAAAGTGCAGACATTCAAAGAAGAAGTTGAAGCCAGGTATAAAGATACACAGGAAGAGCTTAAAGCTATTAAGAAAATTCCCATTCCTGACACTACCCCTGCACCTATTTTCGAAAGAGTTGATGATGCCAAAAAGGGGGAGAAAAATGAATCTGAGGAAAATCTTTCAGTAACTTCTGCTGAAACATCTGTCAAAGAAAAGGAAAAGGGAGGTGATGAACCCCTAAAAATTCAAGCAGATGATGAAGATACACAAACGAGGATCGTTCAAAGTCAAGTCAATTCAGCTAGTCTCAAAACCACTGCTGATATTCAAAGGGTAAGGGATGAGAGCAGAGCTTTGGTTGAGAAAAAGATAGTTCTGCAAAAAGAAAAATAAGAGGTTGGTACTCCATTAAAGAAGAATCCTGTTTGAAAAACAAGGCAATCAACCTTCACAACTTCTAAAACTGAGCCAGTTACTACTTCAACCACAATTTCTATTCCCACAAAATCACTTACACCTCCACCATTAACAACATATGTCACCCAAACAACTGCCTCCAATACCACATCAACACACACCACAACCACTGCCATCCCCACTAAATCAACCACTGTCACATCTAAAACATCACCACCACCACCACAAACACCACCTGCTGCCATCCTTTATCAAAGAAGGAAACAAAGCAGATGGATGCAGAAATACCAAAAGAAGACCAAGCTTTAGAAGAATACATCATGCAGATGGTTCTTCAGACACTTAGAGCAGAACTACAAGAAACAACAAAATCTCAAGACACTGCTCAAAGTTGTCATTACAAGGCCAAAATCTCTCAACTCATCAGTAAATAAATCTCTCCCAAGAAACCCATTGGGTTAAAAATACTAAAGTGGCTCTCTGATCAAAAGACCCATGTATTGACCCTGATCAGATTCAATGGTGAAATGAAGTACATATCAAGGAAACAAGCACTAAGCCTTGGTGTTGAAGATCTACAAGATCTCCTTGAACTTTCATTGTGTAGGGATGAGGATGACTCAAGTACCAAAGACTTTGAAGCAGAATTTAAAAGACAAGCTAGTGAACTTCTGATGAGGAATAAAAATCCAAAATAATGAAGTGTTTTGGCATTATCTGTTCCAGGGGGGAGATTGTTGGGATTGAACCCTACCAGAGGAACAGATAATGAAAGCCAAAACTGGTTCACAACAGTGGATTCACAATAAGCAGCTGTTTACATTAGGATTTCCCCTTGAAAGTGATTATAACAACTGATGGTTCTCTATCCAGTGTTCTTATACAACTGATGCTACCCTTTAAACTGCTGACAAAGCCCTGAAGAAGTAAACACTGCTGGTTCTATCTACTGATGACAAAGCACTGCCCACTCAAGGACTGATCAACTTTGAGGAAAGCACTGATGGAAGAAGATAGCAGTAGTTTAGTGTATTACTTGTTTTATGAAGGATCAGTGGTTAAGATTAGCAGTGTTTGTATAGGAACAGCAATTACAGGTTGTTAGGCTGTTAGACGTCGCTTTCATGGTGACGTCAGCTGAGATGCCTCAGTGGTTTGGTTTGTCTATAAATGGAGCAGTACTCTGTACTGTTACATTTGATCGTTTTGAGTGAGTTCTTCTCCTCAATTCAATCCTTTCATCTTGTGCAACCAACCATGGAGTATCAGGCTGAGGGGGAGTTTAGTTTGTAAGCATGCTTGTAATATTTTGATTTGTATTGTAAATATTTCGGCTTATTGTAAAGCATGTGTTTATCAAAATTATTTCTCTCTTTGATTGTGTTTATAAAGTTTGTTGTTCATTTCTGCTGCACTTAAACTCTATTCATTTCTACTTGATTTGTTCAAATTATACAAACAAGCACAATCATGAGAGCCTCCGATCCTAACACCCAAGCTGAGGAGGATGCTGATTTCGATTGGACAGTTAGATGATCAGGGCTATGATGTGTTATTCGGTGGAGGTCAGTGGAAAGTAGTCAAGGGAAACCTTGTCGTTGCTCGGGGGAAAACGAGAGGCACTTTGTACATGGCTGAGATTTCAGCTGGAGAAATGAATGCAGTGACCAGTCAACCGAGTCTGTCCAGTTTGTGGCATCAACGGCTCGGTCACATGAGTGAGAAAGGTATGAAGGTACTAGCAGAGAAAGGTAAATTTCCTAATTTGAAAAAAGGTGGAATTTGATACAGGGTTTTGTGAGCCTTGTGTGCTAGGCAAGAAGAAGCGTGTCTCATTCATAAAATCTGGGAAACAACTTAAGGCAGAGAAGCTTGAATTGGTTCATACTGATCTATTTGGACCAACACCAGTATCATCGCTAGGAGGTTCAAATTACTACGTCACCTTTATTGACGACGCCACTCGAAAGCTTTGGGTCTATTTCAAGAAGAACAAGTTTGAAGTATTTGAAGTGTTCAAGAAATGGAAAGCGGCAGTGGAGATGGAAGCGAGTTTAAAGGTGAAATGATTAAAGTCTGACAATGGCGGGGAGTATGTTAGCAAGGAGTTTACAAACTACTGTGCTGAGCGTGGAATCAAGATGATCTACACAGTCCCAGGAACGCCACAGCAAAACGGTGTCGCTGAACGCATGAATAGGACTTTAAATGAGAGAGCCAGAAGCATGAGGCTAAATGCTGGTCTTCCTAAAACCTTCTGAGCTGATGCAGTTAATACTGCTGCCTATCTGATAAACCGAGGACCTTCGGTTCCTCTTGGTTTCAAACTTCCCGAAGAGGTGTGGACAGGCAAAGAGGTTAATATCGAACACCTGAAAGTTTTCGGTTGTGATGCTTATACTGGTCTTAAAGACTTTGAGAGGGACAAGCTTGATGCTAAGGAAAAACGGTGTACTTTTATCAGCTATGGAGATGAAAAGATGGACTACAGGCTCTGGGATTCTGAAGTCAGAAAGGTATGCAGGTGTCGTGATCCAGTGTTTATTGAAGCAAAGCTATACAAAGATAGAAACACAACTGTTATAGAGCCTGAAAAGAAACAGGTAGTGTTTGAAGACGCTGGAGTACACAGTCAGAGACTTGAAGAAGAAAATACTGAAGAAGCTGAGTTAGAAAATCAAGAAGAACATGGAAAAGATAATGAATTCTTTGACAGTGGGAGTTCAGAGGCTGTTACTGAACCGGAACCAGATCCTGTTACACCTCAGCCGGAGGTTAGGAGGTCAACAAGAGTTAGTAAACCTACTCAGAGATATTCTCCATCTGCTAATTTTCTTCTTCTGACTGAGAATGGTGAACCACAATGTTACTCTGAAGAAGTTAGCTTGAAAGACTCGTCTAATTCCTATATCATTCTACTGCTGTATGTAGATGGACCATTGCTACTATCTCAAGAAATTCGCTAATTCCTATATCATTCTACTGCTGTATGTAGATGATATGTTGATAGCCGGTTCAGACATGTAAGAGATTAATAAGCTGAAGCGACAAATGTCTAAAGAATTTGAAATGAAAGATTTAGGTCCAGCCAAGCAGATCCTTGGTATGAGCATCATCAGAGACAGAAAGAACAGTTCTCTAACTTTATCTCAGGAGAAATACATTGGGAAGATCTTAGAGAAGTTCAACATGGGCAGTAAGAATACCACTACCCGTAGTACGCCTATGGGTAGTCACATTACACTTTCAAAGGATCAGTCTCCTAAGACAGATGAAGACATGGCAGAAATGGAAAAGATTCCTTATGCATTTGCAGTGAGTAGTCTTATGTATGCAATGGTGTGCACGAGACCATATATAGCTCACGCAGTGGGAGTTGTCAGCAGGTATATGTCTAATCTAGGGAGAGCTCATTGGGAAGCAGCCAAATGGCTGCTTAGGTATTTGAAAGGTACATCAAAGGTGGCATTATGTTTCAAGGGAAAAGATGCAATTCTTAAGGGGTATTCAGATGCTGACTTAGGTAGATGCAAGGAGACCTACAAGAGTACAACTGGTTATGTGTTTACTATGGGGGATACAGCTATTTGTTGGATGTCTAGATTGCAAAAGAGTATGGCACTCTTGACCACTGAGGCTGAGTACATGGCAGCCGCTGAAGCAGGAAAGGAGCTTGTTTGGTTGAGGACTTTCTTAGAGGAGTTAGACAGAAAACAAGTGGATTATCCGTTGTACTGCGATAATGAAAGTGATATTAAACTGGCAAAGAATCCTATGTATCACGGGAAAACGAAGCACATTCATATGAGGTATCATTTCATCCGGGGATTAATAAATGATGGGATTATTCAGTTGAATAATATCAAAGGAGACAGGAATCCGGCGGATATGTTTACCAAGGCGGTGACCTTGGATAAACTGAGGCTTTGCATAGCCTCAGTTGGCCTCCAGGAATAATGTTGAGGAGGCGGTGGCGAACAGGTGGAAGACAAAGACTTTGAAGATTCAAGATTACAGAAGTACAGGTACATACAGGTGAAACACACGTGAAGAATGTTCTGTGGCTTCAAGTGGGAGATTGTTGGGATTAATGTGTGAAGCCCGGCCCATTCTGAGTCGGTCAATTTTTTGGCAGAAATTAGAAGACCAACTGGTCGGCCACCCTTTGTGTTTTTTTTTTTGGCCCACATGTTTATGTAACCCTAGATCAGCCTCCCTATATATTGTCATATTCTGTACTTCTAATCTTGTCACCAAAAAGTAATAAAAGAAGAAACCCTGTTCGTTACCCGTGGATGTAGATTGCACACCACAATCGAACCACGTAAATTCTCCGTGTCCATCTTTAATTTTCTGCACTTGATATTATTATTATTGTTTTGTGTGTGTCGTATAAAAATATTGCAGAAGCATATCGTATTGCTGCCACCGTGTTCGAAGTAGTTGCCGTCAAAGATTTTGAGAACCAAAGCACGATTGCTTTGAATTATTTGAGTTAGCCAATCAGAAAAATAGCAATAATATCCACTCACGTTTTCAAGGTACCACAATATTGTTTAATATTTGTTGGTGTTTATTGTTTTTCGAACAGTAGCAAACTAGGACTAGTTTTGCTTATTGTGGTTTGAATACAATCTTGGTTTGAGTTGGTTATAAATAATATTTCAGTCGTTATTCCACTGCGTATTTTTGGTTCGGTTGATTACTCGTGTCACTTCTCGTGTTATATGCGTTTTAGTAATTAAATTGAAATACCGTCAAGTTCTTAAGACCTGAGCCGTAGTATTGTTTTAATTACTGTAACCCTATACCGACTCCTTTCGGATCAGCCGCGTTCGTGTGAGTGTGAAGTAATACCTAACATCCATCATCGTCAAAACACCCTAAAACAAATGAAATTTGTTTTAGTCTCAAGTCAGCCAATATTGGCCCAACAATCCATATCAACTTCATGAGTTAAATTGATGTAATGGGTTTCAACGATTTGATAGTCTTTCAATTTAACTAGAATTACGCACCCACGCGTTGCGGCGGGGGCCTAAAACTATGTCAAATAACATCAATGCCACATCGTTGGTAGCGACCACCAACACTAAAGTTGCGGCGTGTTAATGCGAAGAAATAAGACAGAAACATATAACATGAAAAAAATAACTATGTCGATTTAGGACACACACGTTGCGACGAACTTGTTAAATGGAAAAAATAGATGTAAAACGTTGAACCGCACACACACGTTGCGCCGTGTTAACTAGCAAAATAACGTAGAAAAGAATAACTAAGTCAATGCAGGATCCGCCCGTTGCGGCGAACTTGTCAAAGGGGAAAAATAGACATGTTGCGACATACCTATCAAATGTGAAAGAATAGACGAAAAACATTGAACCACACACGCACGTTGCGACATATTATCTCGCAAAATTTAGAACGAAACGTAAAACGAAAAACTTGCGAAAGATAAAAAGTATGGGGGACCAAAGATGTAAATAAAAAAGTTTTGGGTTAAATTATAAAAGATAAAAAAAATTTGGGTTAAAAATAAACAAATTAAAAGTGTTAAAATAGAAAAGATGTAAACTTTTGGGTTAAAAGTGAAAAATTACAATTTTTTTTTGGAAAACCCCCTATGCTTAGATTACAACAACACAATGCAAGAAGGTGTTGCACATTTATATTATGAAAATGGGCTTTTTATAAAACAACAATAATATAATATATATATTTAGCAAGGTTGGAGAACTCGCTAGTCGCTAGCGGGTCGGCGAGGTAGGGACTAGCGACTACTCGGGATTACTCGGGATTAATCGGATCGGGAATTTTTTATGTATATTTTTTTATTTTTATAAATATGTATATATAAACTCACACATACATATCAATATAATACTTAAAACGATAAAAGTAGTTCAAAATTCAAACTAAACTTACATATAATTCATAACATAATAAGTCTAAGTTACTTATTTGGATCCACCAAACTTCCGTATTCCCATCCAATATCGTTAGATTTTCTTTTAAGAACTTTACTACCGGTTGATTCCATAGATGCCATAACTAAACAACACGTCCACACCAAAAAAATCATCAATTCAGTACAGCTTTCACAAGATATTCACTAATAATATTCGACCAACTGTAAATCTGTAACAAACTACAATCATCAACTGTAAGAATATTGAATATTCACTAATGTAACTAATGTAATGTAACTATTTGTAAGAAAAATCATCAAGTCCACTGAAACTTAGTTATCCATTCACATCAATCAATTAATCGGCCAACTATAACAATCAATCGGCCACTGAAACAATCAAAGAAACAACTGAAACAATCAAAGTAAAGTAGTAAACAATTACCTGTCGCTGGAGAAGGAAGCAGGCATGCCAGAGAAGGAAGCAGGTATGCCGGAGAAGGAAGCAAGGCCGCCGGAGAAGGAGTCGCCTCTGCCGCTGTCGCTGGTGTCTCCGAGTCCGATGTCTCTGATGTCCGATGTCGCTGATAAGTGATAACAAAGGAATGTCCGATGTCGCCGGAGAAGCAGGTATGTCCGATGTCGCCGGAGAAGCAGGTATGTCCGATGTCTCCGATGTCCGATGTCGTTGGTGTCTCTGAGTTGCTTTGCTGTCTTGCTGTGTTGCTGCTGATAAGTGATAACAAAGGAATAAAAGTCGTTTACTGATTTTAGGGCAATAGAAAATGGGCTAATTTTTCAATTTGGGCCACTTTTGCAATCAAATTATATGGGCCGACTTGGGCCGACTAGCCCGACTTGGGCCGACTAGAAGCGATTATCACCGGCTTTGACCGACTAGAGATTTTTTCACTGATTAGTGAAAAATTACTCAGTAGAGGTCCGACTAGCGACTAGTCGCCGATTAATCGCCGACTAGTCGCGATTTTTGCAACACTGATATTTAGTACAAATTCGTTAATTACAACCTGATCATTAACTAGAAGGCCCATGTAATTTATCTATATAATAAACTCAAATAATCTTAGGATTAAATCGAGCCTGCACTCCCGCGTCACCTAACTCGTTTAATCTCTAACATTATTTCCTCGATCAACAAGTTAATCCAATACCCTAAAATACGTGTTGGTAACACTAAAATAACCAACATTCCTCCCCCATTTTAGTGGTATCCATGATTAACTAACCATTCTCACAGAAACACAAACGCATGCATAATGAAAATGTCCTGGGGATTAAATTTTCACTTAGTATATTACACGATACAAATATTAGAATAACAGGGTGTCTCTATGGATTGAACCCATGTTATCCATTTAAATACATGTAGGTAATATACACAAACGTTTACAAATCCAAATTCCACTTGACACAATATTTTACTAGCCTGTGTCCTAATCCTTCAAAGAATATATTAAAGCTCAAGTCCAAGGCTTCTTGAAGCGGCTAAACTTCATATTCTTATAGGTAGTTCATTACTCTTGCACATGCACTACAATTTATCAATGAACTATTAAGAAGTTCAACTTCAACCAACTTTATCTTGCAGTCTAAACACATACCTTGGGATGATTTGCTAATGTGTTTCAATATCGTTATGACAAGCTTTCTGCATTCAATTCTGCATCTAACGTTGTATTAGATGGGAATTGGGTGTCTTGACATAAGATATTTAAAATGGACTTTATACCCATCCCTTTAGCTGATTTCTTCATGAGATCTCTTCCTAACCCTTTGGTTAGATGATCAGCTAAATTAAGCTCAGATCTAACAAACTAAACGGATATCACACCATTCATGATTAATTCTCTAATCAAACTGTGTCTAACACCTAAGTGTCTAGACTTCCCATTGTACACTTGACTATATGCCTTAGCCAATGTAGCTGCACTATCGCACCTGACAGATATTGGTGATATCAGTTTTGGCTATAATGGAATCTCATAGATCAAATTTCTGAGCCACTTCGCTTCTTTACCAGTTGCAGCTAAAGCCACAAACTCAGATTCCATAGTTGAGTCAGTAATGCAAGTTTGTTTCTTTGAAGCCCATGAGATAGCACCTCCACCAAGTAAGAACACCCATCCACTTGTGGAGGAATGATCTTCCATATTGTTTATCCAACTTGCATCAGAGTACCCTTCTATAACTGAAGGAAAACCTGAATAGCATAAACCAAAGTGCATGGTTCCTTTTAGGTACCTAAGCAGTCTGTTCACTGCTTGCCAGTGTTGAGCACTAGGATTATTAGTAAATATGCTCAACTTACCCATAAAATAAGCTATGTCAGGCCTTGTGCTAATCATAGCATACATCAAGCATCCAATGACCTTAGAATACTCTAATTGTGAAACTGAATCACTAGAATTGGGCATCAACCGGATGCTAGGATCTAGAGGAGTGCTCACAGGAGAACAATTATAATGATTGAATTTCTTCAACACTTTCTCAATGTAATGAGACTGTGTCATGGTTATACCATTGTTACTCCTTTTAATCCTTATTCCAAGGATCACATCCGCCTCCCCCATATCCTTCATTTCAAAATTCGAAGACAACAATTTCTTTGTCTGATCAACTTGATCTTGGTCAGTGCCAAAGATCAACATATCATCTACATATAGACAAATAATCACTCCTTTACCAGAGGATTCAAATCTACTGTAGACACACTTATCGGCTTGGTTTAGAAGAAAACCATGAGATAAGATCACCTCATCAAATTTTTGATGCCACTGCTTAGGTGCTTGTTTCAAACCATATAATGATTTGACGAGTTTACACACCTTGTGCTCTTGTCCAGGTAATACAAAACCCTCAGGTTGTTTCATGTATACCTCTTCATCCAATTCACCATTCAAGAACGCGGTCTTGACATCCATTTGGTGAATTATCAAGTTATGAATTGAAGCAAGAGCTAAAAGAAGTCTTATGGTGGAAATTCTTGCAACAAGAGCATAGGCATCTAAGAAATCTATTCCTTCCTTTTGTCTAAAGCCTTAGATAACCAACCTGGCTTTAAACTTATCTATGCTGCCATCAACTTTCATCTTTCTTTTAAAAATCCATTTGCAACCCAAAGGTTTGCAACCATGAGGCAAATCGGTCAATTTCCATGTATTATTATGCATGATAGAATCCATCTCATCTTGGATGGCTTCTTTCCAGAAAGCAACATCCCTAGATGCCATTGCCTGATTGTATGTCTTAGGATCCTCCTTAATATTGAAATGATATTGATACTGATGTTCAACCCCATTCCTGGTTCCTTCCACCAAATAAAGATGAAAGTCAGAGCCAAAAGACTTGGCTTTCCTGACCCTAGTACCTTTCATGGGTTCAGTACTGGTCGATGGTACATCTTTGGTACCGGCAGCGTTACTACAAAACTCAGTTACAGCTGATGTTTTCAAACTATAAGGCATGTCCTTTAGTCTAGGCACAGAAGAAAATTTATCCTCATTGTCAAAATCAGCAGTTCTCGATTCAATCACAGTGTGAACAGAAACATAGTCATTTGGTTATGTGACATAGAACCTAAGAACAGGGAAATGCTCACCATACCCAATAAAGATGCAATCAATGCTTCTTTCACCTATGTTTCTCAATTTTTGTTCAGTAAGCTTTAAAACAGCCCTACAACCCCAAACTCTAAGATAACTTAAGTTTGGTGCCTTTTTGTACCAGAGTTCATGTGGGGTTACTTTAGACCTTTTATTAGGAACTCTATTCAACAAATAACAGGCTGTTAACATAGCCTCACCCCAGAATCATTCACTTAACCCAGAATATGATAACATGGAATTAACCATTTCTTTCAAAGTCCTATTCTTCCTCTTTGATACACCATTTTGTTGTGGTGTATAGGGAGCAGTGGTTTGATGTATTATACCAGTAGACTGAAAGTAAACTGGATCATAATACTCCCCACCTTTATCAGTACGAAGGTTCTTTATCAAACAACTTTGATGTCGCTCTACCTCTTATTTATAAATTTTGAATTTATCAAGAGCTTCATCTTTTGAATGCAACAAATAGACATAACAAAACCTAGAGGTATCATCAATAAAAGTAACCACATACTTTTTATTTCCAAGTGAGGGTGTACTATGAAAATCACATAAATCAGAATGAATTAATTCTAATACCTTAGAATCCCTTTTAACATCTTTAAACGGTTTCCTTGTAATTTTAGTTAATTTATAAGCATGACATATAGAGTTTTGCATGTGAAAGGCAGGTATTAGGCTCATTTTAGACATATATTTCATCCTATAATATTTAACATGACCTAATCTAGCATGCCATAGACGTGAATCATTCTTAACATTACTAGAGAATGTAGATGCCATACAAACAGATTCAACAGTAAACGGGACATTAATATTAAGCATGAACATACCATTACATAAGTATCCAAATCCAACAAAGGTTCCATGTCGGGACAAGACAAACTTATCTGACTCAGTGACCTGTTTATAACCACAGTTGTTTAATACAATTCCAGATAAGAGATTCTTTCGAATCCTTGGTACATACAACACATTATCTAATAATAGATGTTTTCCAAAAGTAAATACAAGTCTAACTTTTCTAACTCCTTTGATGGGCTCGGTTGCAACATTTCTCATCCTTAGTACTGATCCATCTTCAAGTGGTTCAAATTCCTTAAACCATTTGAGATCCTTGCAAATGTGACTCGTAGCACCCGAGTCTACCCACCATGCAAGCATGTCATCTTGTACATAAAAGGATTCAGAAATAAATGATACATAATTCTCAACCGAATTATGTTTATAAATGATTGGACTTTTTGGGTCCGATAATAAACCCGACGACCGGGTTTCATTTATTTCATACCTCAATGGGAACTTTCTAACTTGTACACTTCTTATGTTTGTACCATCACAGCTAGTAGGCTGCACCTTTGTATTGAATTTGTTTGATTAAAAAATATTACTTTTTATTTGTTTATTATTCAAATCACAAAATAAATTTTGTTTATCTGAATCAAATCCAATTTTTGTGTTTTGTAAATAATTAACATATCCCGAATGACTAATTGAATCAACTACAAAACTCATAGGTTTTGTCAAACTTAAAGTGGAATCAGTAAGCGTACCTTGTGGAGCATTTGGTTTTGACCCACTTGGACCAGATATGTTAGCTTTGTTTCCATCCGCAGGCTTTACGTGACAATCTTTCTTGAAATGACCCGGTTTCTTGTTGGATTTATTATCGTCCCAGTTAAACTTTCTTTTACTTCCCATAAAATTTTCTAATTTAGTAAATTTACTAGACATCTCAAGAACCAATTACGTAGTCGTAATGTAAAGCAATAATTGGTTTTTAATTTAATAGTGATAAAAAGATGAAGAATCAACTTATATATTTAACCCAAGATCAAAAACCAATAATACTAACGAGGTTGTTTCTCCCGCGCATTGCGGCGGTACGTTATCATGGGCATTCGATCAGTATCGGTTAGGTTCGTTGTAGCGTTGGTACGATACATGCACTCGGTATAGAAATTAACACATATTTAACGGTTAGGTTCGTTATAGTATTGGTACGATGCATGCACTCGGTACAGAAATTAACACATATTTTACATCGACCAAACGAAAAAACGAACATCGGTACCGACAATGATGTTGTCCTAACAGTATCGACCAGTTCAGATCGTCATGGTACTGGTAAAGATATTGATTTATCTTCACAGATAGAGTTGTATAATGAAAATTATCGAAATCAGAAACCACAAAAATGAATACAGATACATGTACCAATGTTGTTCGGTTGGACACGTCAGTTATCGAAAGCAAAAAGGGTAAAGATAAGTACCGGTACAGATACTGATGTTGTTCGGTCGGTTTCGATTTGGTTGACTACGGTAGCGACACAAAATTCATTAACAAACAAAAACCATACAAATGAGTACATGTACCAATGTTGTTCGGTACGGCATAGTAGGAATACGACGTCATTTTATCAAAAATGAAAATCAATATAAATAAATATTGGACAGATACATATATTATTCGGTCGGTTTCGGTTCTTATTTGGTATGATAGCGGCACGATATCCATTTTTGATAACATTTATATTGCAATGTTGAAAAGTACAATCAGTTTCAGTTCGATTTAGTGCTATAGCTACACAGCAAACGTTTTCAATAGATTTATAATGTAATATTGAAAAAATAAACATAAAAGGTAAATTATTAGTATAATAATAAAAGTAGATTATAAATAAAATATTATTAGAAAAATTAAAACAATTATTTAATCAATCAAATTCACTGTTCATGAAGACTCTATTTTAATATGTATCTATATATAATCTAAAATTTAGTTACATGTTCTATTTTAAAATCAACATTTATGATGTTTTAAATGCAGTACTTAAAATAATATATTACAAAATCATAAGTCCGCCTTTAACATCAATTCCACCTTTAACCTTACTTTAATTGAAGACCCCTGAACTACTATGTCGACATTATGAAATTGATGAGCAGTTACCACCATTTGAATGGAAATATTGATGAGCACGTTTAATTCAGGACCTTTCATCTTTCCTCTCAAGAAGAAATCCTATTTTTTCTACACTTTTCTTCCATAACTACCTCTGCTCTCTTCATCACTCAACAACAACGCCTACGACCTTATCAATTCAATCACATTCCTCACTTGTATTAGTTACAACTTACAAGGCCTCAAATCGCTTCATGAGTTTCATGAATTTAATTCGACCTCATCAATTCGATCTTAATCATCACTTTCATTTCAAAATTTAGATCACTTATTTTCCCTATTTCCTCTGGATCTGGAACCCTAGCCTCATCCACACCTCCAATATCCTCCATCCTCTTTCCTCCCTACAACTCAAATTAAGATCTTGAATTGGCTCCTTATGTGAGCAAACATGCAGAAGGGAGGTGGAATCCTATTGAAGAGAGCGGCCGGTCGACGGAGGGAGGCGACGATTGACGAAGAGGGCGGCGGTTGGAGGGTGTTGTGAGAATGAGTAGCAGGCGGAGGGTGGCGGAGGAGATGGTGGCGGCAACGGAGGGGCAGCGGTGGTGAAGTGCGGCGGTGATCCGATGGGCTAAGATATGCCGATATGGAATGGTGACAAGTACGTTTTAAGCTTTATTTTTTATTTAGGGGCGTTGTTGTTCAGAAGGAGTTTTGGTTAGATATAAGTTGTGTTTAATTTATTGTTATTGTTAAGTTTTATGGAGAGTATGAGTATGATAGGTTTGATGATTATGGCATGTAAGATTGCTAATCGAATTATATACATTGTTGTTTTGATTTATACTATTTTGAATTTGATTGATGTTATTGAATATAAATATGAGGTTGTTTATTGATGCAATTGCTGTGTATATTTGATAATATTGAATCTGTTTTTGTGCCTCTTGGCTAATTTCATCCCCCTTTCAACCATCGTCTTTTAAAATTTAGGGATTTCACCCATGCTCCAACTAATCGCCATCATCAGTATTAAGAAGTTTTGAGACTTTATAATTGCGACTCTTGAATGGTGATTGAAGTTCAACTGATACCATGTTGCTTAAAAGATCCCAATAATGAGGTTTTTAATACAGGAAACTGTAGAGGGTTCTTTGTTCTCTCTGATTGTCGGCGATCTCTCAACGCCCGCACCCTAGACTGGTACGTTAAACTCTCTAACTACAAGGTAATATTTGTTTTTTTCGATTATTTTGGGGTTTGTATCAGTTATATTGATAGAATGCTGAATACTTGATAGTTTATGTTGAAATTTTCAGATAAAATTCAAGAATTGGAAACCCTAACCATGAACACAAAGCTCTTAGACCCTGATCCCGATCAAAAACAGTAGAAGAATCAGAGCAAATTCTTCCTATTTTTTGAAAATTGAGCAACAGAGTAACGGTATGCATTACAAAAACTTGGTTTGTTTTGTAACGGTTTGATTTAGGTGCGTTTATTGTATGGTTTTAAATTGAAAGGTGAAGTGTAACTATTTAGAACCGAATCCAATTACATCTTTGGTTTTCGGTTTGGTTTTTGGCATTTGTTTGAATAGAATAAACCAAATATTAATCAAATAATGGTTATTTTATTCAGCCCAAAGTTTTGGCCGAGTCTATTTAGCCCAACCCAATAACAGATTATGGTAAAAGTTGATAAAAATATTTATTCGGTTTGGTTTGGTTCCAGTGAAAAAATATTCAAATTGAACTGATGAACACCCCTGGTTGATTGATTCTTGATTAACAACTCTGCACTTATTTTGTTTTAGAATTTTAGAAAAGAACAGGTAGAACTATGCAATGAATTCAAAAGTATAACTGCTGATTCTTTTCATGGATCTGTGGTTTTTGATGCTCTTCAGAGTCTTGGTAAGTTTGTTAATTTTACACTTTCAATTTGTGTACTCGATTTGTACATAAAAGAATTTGGAAACTAGATTGACACATTATATTGAAGGCAGAAATATGTGGTGAATATATGGTTATGTGATAAAGTTTTATAATTGTTTTTATCTCACATGGTCATAAGAGTGGTCAACTCCAAGATCGACAACTCTTAATACTTAAAAGTTATTATAATTCTAACAGAGTATTTATGCCTTAGTTTTTGTTCTAAAAAAAAGAATCTAAAAGATATGATCGATGAAAAGGTTTTGTTCTAAAAAAGAAAAAGAGTTTCATCTATGTATTTATTCATTTTCGTGAATGACTCTCTTTAGATTCATATAATGTTTGTTTGTTTTTTATTTGTTCCATATTCTAAACATTATATAAAAAACAAAATTATAAAAACCAACCATCATGTATGCTTAAACTTGCATACCTTTCAGTTTAAAAAATGTATATTCTAATCAACCTTTTGCTTTATTTTTTGTTGCGAGAATCAGCCTTTGGCACAAACTCAGCTTATTTTCTTGGGTAAGTCAACTCACATGCAAAGCATTTGTGAGTATTTTGGTCTTTTTAAATCCTTACTTAATATATATTTTTAATAAACCTCAAAACCCTTTTGGTTCTCGAATTGAGAATGATGGTGGCAATGGTAGTTCAGTTTCGAAAATAGGGGAGCAATGGTGATGAACAACTATTGACTGTTGATAAGGGAGACAGTGGTGTACAACGACAATGGTATGATTTCTTTCCAGGTTTAATGGCAGCGGTAATGAGGATGGTTGTAGGTGGTGGTGGAAATGGAATCGGGTTAGTGTTTGTGGTGCGGTGGAAATGGTGGTGTACCTTTAGCAACACCTAATGCATACCTTTTTTCTATATACTTCACTACTTTAAGGAAGTTATATCATAAAATCAAGAAATTTATAATCATTCATCCAATTAGTTGTAAATATACCGTCTGCACATGAAAGGTATTATAAATAGCAAGTCATTATAAATAGTAAATTTAATTACTTTATTATTATTAATAAGTGATGAACAATTAAATAAATACATATTTTATTTATTTTTTATATGTTATTTTTACTGAGATACTTATATATAAATAAATCAATAAATATAAGGAAGTCATTATGAATCTTTTCCTTCCCAGGCCTACTTATGCAGATTCGGATTCAGAAGAAACAGCTGACAGTGACCCACATGAAAGGTATACCGTCTGCACTTAGTGTTAGTAATGAAAATCCGTACTACTTTTCGATGCATATATACGTAAACATAGTATACCATTTTTAATAGTTTTCTTTTCGTTATTTCACTGCGGTCAGTTGGCTGGTGATGGGATTGGGGATGACGGTGGCATGCGTTAGCTAAAGTTTGGTCTATGTGTTATCCAATAAGATAGGAAGGCGTGCGAGAGTTTATGCGTTTTTCCTTTTTCTGTTTCATATTTTTTTTCCTTGGAAGACATCTTTTTTCACTTCTTTTTGGCCGGCAAGTTTTGCCAAGGAAATAACTTATGGTCCATGGTTTAATAAAGTTTAAGCACGCCCCTTTGTAGGCGTATTGTCTTACATGTTATGCACCGGCCGTGTCAGACGTCTTACCATGAACAAACAATAGCTATTATGCATGTCGTGCATCGCACGGGCTTTTTCCCTAGTAATAATAATAATAATAATAATAATAGGTTAGTGAATCCCAATAATTTAATGAATTCCCATATCCCAAATTCAAACCTTTTTTTTTTCGAATTCTATATTCAACCGTGAACTTGTGAATTCCAATTCCAAATACTATGAAATCCCAATATTTTTGCAACCAAAACTCAATTTCAAAGCCTGTAAAGCAATAGACTCTATCCCAAAATTCTAACTCCCAATTTCCAACAGATTCATCGTCCACCATGAATTTAAAAATCAATTCCTTTTGATTTAAACAAACAATTATAACCAAATCAAAATATATTTTTCGACGGTTAATTCTAAGAACCCACAATTTCAAAATTCGGGTTACGAACCCGAAACAAAACCCACGTAAGAGTAAGTTCAACAACCAAATTGAACCCTAAAGAGGTTTATCTTTGTTGTATAATTGGTCTAGAACAAGTAATTTCAAAGAAATTAAGAAACCTGCGAATTGAAATTGCAAAGTTTGTGATAAAACCTGGATTAATCTCTGAATCGTATGAAAACTATCAGATAAACCTATTTGCGGGTTACACGCAATGATTTATCGGATTAGACAGAGATCACTCTTGTTGGAATTGGATTTGATGATTCTGTGATTGAACTATTGTAACCGTACGCTACCTTTCTGTTTTGTGCGTTGCTTCTTTTTCACCCAAGAAAACTGAAGTGGTTTTCTTTTTGTCTGTATATCATGTGTTGATCGAGAATAGAATACCTGAAGTTTCATTAAACTTCACAAGGGCTTATTAAAAAATAACATATTGAACTTATATTGAATCCATCATCGTCAAAACACCCTAAAACAAATGAAATTTGTTTTAGTCTCAAGTCAGCCAATATTGGCCCAACAATCCACATCAACTCCATGAATTAAATTGATGTAATGGGTTTCAACGATTTGATAGTCTTTCAATTTAATGGGCTTTAAATAAAACAACAATAATATAATATATATATATTTGAGTAAATTACAAGTTTTGTCCTTTACGTATGTCCAAAATTGCAGGCGCTGCCCTTTGTCTTTAAAATTGACGAGTTTTGTCCTTAATGTTTGCAAATCTTGCACGTTATGTCCTTTAGGGCAAACCCAGTTAGATTTTTTTGGTTAAATCATATTACACAAGGGTAATTTGGTCATTTTACCCATATATACATAAATATTTAATTAACAATAAAAAATTTAAAAAACTAATATAATGTAAAAGAATCCATCTCTCTCTCGTTCCTATCCCTGTCCGTCTCTCTCTACATCAGTGTTCACTACCGCCACCACCTGTCACCGCACCACTCCCAACCACCACCCACCGCCCCACTCCCAACCACCGCTCCAAGGGTTCAAGAACCGCCGCCACCACCAGATCTGAGCATATCTCTTTAACTATCTTTTTGAAACCCCACCACTGTCTCCACACCTCCGATCTGCAACTGTGTAAACACATCTCGAATAAACAAACTCAAATCCTCTTTAGCAGATCCAGGAGCAGGATGTGAGAGAACAATAGTGTTGGATTGACGAAGAACACCGGAACGGAGCAACAAATCGAGGTCGTTAAGCTGGTTTGAGAGCCATCCGATCACATAAGGTTTGGATGCGGCGGAGGGTGGATAAGAGGTTAGGGAGTAGTGTTAACAGGAGTTGGTTTTGGGACGAATCGAAAGGTTGGTGGCCGGAATGGGGTTTGGGGACGACTCGAAAGGTTAGGGGTTTTGATTTTCCGGTGCGGAGGTAGGTTCAGGTTGGGATTTGAGGGGGTGTCGCTGCCGTCACCGTCGCGCTGAACACCACCACAGCCGTACCTTCCACCATCACCATCGCGCTGAACACCACCACAGCCGTACCGTCCAACGTCATCGTCGTTTCTCTTCACTGAAGATCTCGATAATTTGTGTATATATGTGTTCCAATATGGTTATGGATCTGGATTTGATTTTGTTACATCTCGATATAGTTATGGATCTGGATTTGAAATTTAAGGTTGTTGAAAATAGATGGCTGATGATATGGTTATGGATCTGAATTGCTACTATCGCTCCACCATCACAGTTGTTGTTAATCGCCGGAATCTCGCCGGAATCGAACGGCTCTCTAGAGGGTGGTGGCAATCGTGATCTGTGGTGGCTGTGAAAGAGATATAGAGAGAGATATTTGTTTCTTTTATATGTTTATGTTTTTAAATATGATTTTTGTTTTATTTATTAAAATACACTTAAATAAATGGGTATAAAGACTAAAATACCCTTGTGCTATCTGATTTAACCAAAAAAATCTAACTGGGTTTGGCCTAAAGGACATAACGTGCAAGATCTGAAAACATTAAGGACAAAACTCGTCAATTTTAAAGACAAAGGGCAGCGCCTGCAATTTTGGACATACATAAAGGACAAAACTTGTAATTTACTCTATATATTTAGTACAAATTCGTTAATTACAACCTGATCATTAACTAGAAGGCCCATGTAATTTATCTATATAATAAACTCAAATAATCTTATGATTAAATCGAGCCCTCACTCCCGCGTCACCTAACTCGTTTAATCTCTAACATTATTTCCTCGATCAACAAGTTAATCCAATACCCTAAAATACGTGTTGGTATCACTAAAATAACCAACATTAACCTTTTTTAATGGTTAACACATACAACATCTAGATATCTATTTCTGAAGTCCACTCATTGAGCACTTTGTAAAACTTAACCTACATCACTTTGATAAAAACAAAAACTTTGTTAACTATTAACTTCCTATACTCATTGTGCCCATAATATATGGGTTGTAGCGACAATAGCTCCACAAAAAATAAAACATAATGCCCACCAAATTAAAGGCATAACGCGGACAGTTGTATCTATGATTGAATGCATAGATGGATCAGGTGTTGATGGTGAAAACAAAATGTTACATCGGTGGAGGTGATATAAATCTCCAAAAACTAATTAATGTTGGAGTCTTAGATTGAACAATGAATTAATTTGAGAGTCGTGTGAATTACATTTGGATTGAACCAATTTGAAAATTCACTTGAACTAGTTATTTTTCGCCCGCGCGTTGCGGCGTGACCCAATGACTACAAAAGACGTGTCAGCAAAGGCAAACAGATACCGAATATAAAAACATAAATAAAATGACGTGGTAAGGATAGTCACCCCGTCATAAAAAACGATTTTAAATAACCTAATATATAATAATAGGACCCACACGTCCTACACGTAGGAAATTCGGTTGTTTTCAGTTCAGCTATTACGGTGCTAACAGGTTAAAATATGGATGAGCTCGGTACCGGTAACGGCAGCGAAAGTACCGATCCGGAAAATCATCGAAATTAGGTACCGGCACCGGAAATGCTCGGTACAATACGGTATGGTATTTGAAGGTAAAAATCAATAAATACAGGTATGATGCTAGACCGGTGTCGAACCGAAAGCAACGATTCTGAAAACGCCAAAAGGTGGGTACCAAATTGGTACAGAAAATGATTTGGTATAGTAAATTTGGTACCGATACGATACCGGTTCGTTTACAGGATTTGATACGATTTGCTCATCAATATTCTAAATATTCAAGTTAATTTTACAAGCTACAATTCATTCATTACAGAAAAAGACAAAAAAGAAAGCAAAATAAGTTGTGTATATAGAACTTCATTCAAAAGAAATACAGTTTACTTACTGTGTGTATGAAAAGTAATCTAAACGATGCAATTACTTGCATTGCTGTGTTGCTACAGGATTTGATGAGCTCGGTACCAACCGGTTCCGAAAATACCATTACCGAAATCCCCAAAAGTGGGTACCGGTATCGAATATACCTAGTATGGTACGGTTCGGTACCGGTCGGTACTGGTACGGCCCCTGTATCTGGGGGTAAAAACCGATGAATACTTGCGTTGCTACAGGATTTGATGAGCTCGGTACCAACCGGTACCGAAAATACCATTACCGAAATCCCCAAAAGTGGGTACCGGTACCGAATATACCTAGTATGGTATGGTTCGGTATCGGTCGGTACTGGTACGACACCGGTATTTGAGGGTAAAAACCGGTGAATACCTGTGCAGAACCGGTACCGAAAATACACCGGTTTGGTAAATTAGAGAACGGTACCTATACCCGATACCATTTACTCATCTCTTAATGATATTACTAATAATTCCATTCTAATTTTAATTTAAAAAATAGATATTCACTCACTGTTCATTCTGTTTGATTTTTATTATATATAGATTTCTGATGCAGGCCCAAAGGTAAAAGATCAGGCAATGGCATTTCTGATGGTCCATGATCGAGCTACCAAGTGTGATTTACAAAAACGAGCATAACTTTGGCTACGGGTCTCCGGTTTAGGCGTTCGACCAGTCAAATCGAAGTTTGAATCGAGGAGCACGTCGTGGAAAGGACCCGGAGGGCCTTGTCCAAGTTTCGGTCCAAAAAACGCATTCCGGTGGGAGTTACAGGCCTTTTTAAGTTTTTTTTTCCATGTTTTATGCATTTTGTTTTTGGGCTTGTGGTTGGCCCATGGTCTTTTTATGGCCTGTTTCGAATTTCAGTTCTTATTTATGTTCTTGAGATGTAATTTGGATGGTCATTCATAAATTTTAGCAATAATCATTTTCACTTCAAATTCTCTGCCTTTTGGGTTGAGTTTGTGGGGTTTGAGGGAAGATTATCACGAGTATTCGCAGAATTAACGTGATCAATCATCGTTATCGTATTACACGCTACATCAATTTCTTAATCGAATAAAACTCAGAACAAATCTCTAAGAACAAAGTATGTAATTTGTGATGCTTTTCGTGACTCAAGTACTCTAACCAAAGGGATGTTATCAAGCAATTATCAAACTATTTTAAGTTTTATAATTTAAATCGTTTCAAATGGAGCCAAATTGTATCCCGGATATTAAATGCACTTTTAAGTAAATAAAATTATGACAAATTTTTAATACCATTTGGACCCTGCTTTCGGGGGAGTTGCCCCCTTCGAACCTTCAGTGGGCTTTGCCCCTAAGAGCATGTATTGTGGGGTTCCAAAGGGGCTTTAAGTGGAAAAAAATGATGCTATATTGTCATGTAGACGCACTATTTTTTCACCTATTTTTTCACCCTTCACACCACTAAGGTATATTGTGTGGGGTTTTATGTGAAATGTAGTATTAGGTTGAGGTGACTATATATGGTTGGTATATAATTTATTATTAAAAAATAAAAATCAATAAAAGTTGCCCCGCCGACACGATTAACCCCAAGCCATGAGGAACACTTTCATGCCCTGTCATGGAGGTGTTTGTGCCCCCTTAGCTGATGTGATCACCTCTCATGCTTCCATTAAAGCTCCATAACACATGGCCTAAGAACCAATAAGGTTTCTAAATACTTAAAATCATAATAAACTCAAACATGCTGTTAAAGCACCGGATCGATGACGAACATCAAACATTGCACTTGATTCAAGACATGAAGAACAAGAACAGGGTAGATGAAGAAGAAGATGCAAGACAAACTCATTCATTTCAATACAATCATCACAGATTACATACCAAACGAGTATACATCATCTTCTACAAGTTGGTTTAGATCACAAAGATCTAAACCCTAGCTTTCTCTCACTAACACATAGTCTCTCTCTCTAGAATTCACACCAGGAGAATAAGTTGGGAGAGGAGCACAAAGCTTCAAGAGTCGCCCTAATCTACACAATACACACATATATATAGGCTAGGGACTAAACCCGGACAAAACACATTGTCCGGGATACAAAACAATACAATAATCCGAAACACTAGAAAGTCGTCCGGAATGCCTTCAGCAATTCTAGCAATTCTGATAATCTTCATTATCGTTGACTTTAACTCGGACTTCTGCTTTGGTTGACACAGAACTGATAAGCGACAGTTACCCGCCAGGAACTGCACTTACAGTCTCCCCCTTAACTGTTGCATCAGTTCAGTTCTGTGTGGCATCGATAATCTTCAATCACCGGATACTGCACTTACAGACTCCCCCTTGACTGATGATATCATGCATGCTTTCAACTTTAGCTGAGACTTGATCTTTCTGGCAGAGCACAGCGATCTTCAACCCTTCTAATTAAAGACTTGTTGACGATCACTTAAGGCCGCTTTGTGAAACCCGAAGAATCCAACATCAAACACTGTTGATCCTCCCCCTCAATCTACTCCTGAATCAAGTTAACGCGAACCGACCTACAACCACATGTAAGAATATCGCTCGATACATTAATCTTCAAACCTAACCAACAGCAGAAAGAAACATTGGATTTCCAATGCCTAGCCTTGAACACTTCAAATTTCGCAAAGACATGAAGCTTAGTTCGATAAGTTAATAACAAACTGAACTTTGTAAAAGTACATCCACCATCTAGATCAGAGTCTTCAACCGAGTGTCTGAAATCATTTCATCTCGAATCTTCAAGATCCAATCTCGTATCTTCACGAATCCACCAATTACCCGATGACTTTCGTCTCCAATCTCCCCCTCAATGTAAGAACCCCTATTTCGAGAATCCGATCAGTCACCAACTTGGAAGAGAGATCAAGAAGACTAATCTTCTCTACTCTAACCGGCATACGATAAAGGCTTGACCTTCAACTAGTTGCCAAAAGAACAATTTGCTTCATCACGTCAACACTTGATTAAACCTCGAACAAACTTGACAGAACTCAATCATACACTAGCTCTAACTTGCTTCATGTTATAAACACTTCGCCACCGGTAAGATTAACACTAAGTTAATCTCAAAGATTGTAGACATGAACTTGTTTCGATGTAGCACCACGAGCCTTTGATTTACAAAGAAAATAGGAACTTCAAAATTTTTACTCCCCCTTTTTTCTTTGTAAACACTACAAAAATCCAAGCAAATCTTATTCTCTTCACCTCCTCACTTGATCCGGACAACATAAGTACCATAAAACTTTTCGATAATCCGAAACCGACTTCAAGTTTCCAAACTACACATAATTCTGACTCTTAGTTAGTTATCCGGTACCCCAGGTAACCCGGAATAACTAGAAAAACTCGGAACATGCACAACTCGAAACTTCCGAACAACACAAACTTCTAAATTTAGCTAAAAATCCGGTACCCCAGGTAACCCGGAATTCTTAGCAAATTCGGAACCTGTAAAACCCGAAAGCTCTTGAAACCTCGAGTACAAAGAAATTCGGAACAAGCAAAGAAATTCCAAATATAACTCATAGATTCGGGTTTTTTTTTTTTTTTTTTTTTTTTTTAACTCACGAACAAATTCACACCAAGTGAACTCTATGCGAATACAAAATTCTCGGTCTTTCTTCGAACAAGTCACAGTGGATCACACCTCTTGAGCTTAAACCGATGGCACCCACAAACTTCTTTAAAATTGTAACCTGGACCAATATTTGAGAGCACTCTAAAAACTTATTTTAGAGTGCCGATATTTGCCCGAACTTGAACACTTTAATCACCGCCCAAATCAATATCCGAAATTGACGCGATCGAACAAACCCAAATCAAATATTCTACCTTCACATGGCCCAAAGATTCATGACTAGACCAGGCCCATTATCACAACACACGAATCTAACAACATAATAGTCATTGGCCCACTAGACAATATTTTTGCCAAAACTCGGATACTGAATTAAAACTCGGAACTGAATTAAAACTCGGAAGTGAATTAAGACTCGGAAAAACTTGATATTGGAACTGAAACATATCGGAACTGATAAAAAAACTCGGAATTAGATCAGATCCACAGCTAAAACTCGGAATGGACAGTTAAATACTCGGAATAATCTGTTTTAAAACTCGGAACAAATCCGTTGACTTAAAACTCGGAATAACCTAACTGTGTTTAAAAGATCGGAACACTTTGAACATACATAAAAACTCGGATACTTAACTAAATATCGGAGTGACAACTTAACTGAAATTGTGGATTAAAACTTGGTAACATTGAAACTCAGACTGATGCAAAACTCGGACTGTTGCAAACCTCAGACTGTTGCAAAACTCGGACTGATGAACCCATATTTGTGAATTGAGCACACTAAAATCCTGAATGAGTTACACTACATGTTATACAAAACTCGGACTGTTGCAAAACTCAGACTAGACTACTGTTTCAAAACTCTGAACATGTGAAACAATCATAAACAAACTCAGACTTTAAAGCTCAGAACATGTGGAAACTCAGAGCCTTTTTCAATCACAAACTCCAACTTTCAAGTGTTTTCACCTGAGACAAACTCACAAACTCGGACCTTTTGCACAAAAGAAAAACCTCGGAACTTTTGAACAAAACTCGGACCTTTTGCACATGAAGAAAAACTCGGACAAGCTTAGAAGTTTAAGCAAGTTGAAACTCAGACTTTGAGTGATAAGCAAGTTCTAAACCTCGGACTAGCTAGAACTTGCTTAAACTCAGACCAAATGACACTTTTAGAAAACTCAGACCTTGGAACTATAAGTAACTCGGACTTCTTATACTTATCAACGAAAAGTCGGAATAGGTTGATGAGAGTGTAAAACTCAGACAAGTTTCAATAACCAGTCTCCGGACTATCTCCCGAGTGTGACTTCACACTGGTTCACCAACACCCCGGAAACACAGACATAGAATGGAAACTCGGACGAGTAAAACACTTACAAAAATCCGGACAGAGCCTTTTTCAGATCAAAACCCTAGATCTCCAAAAACCCAGCAGTTCTCACCAACACAGCTCGAATTTCTTCATATCTGGACCAAAATCAAGAGCAATGGTGATTCGGAAGGCGGTTAGACCATTCCGAATCGGTAACCATGCTCTGATACCACTGTTAAAGCACCGGATCGATGACGAACATCAAACATTGCACTTGATTCAAGACATGAAGAACAAGAACAGGGTAGATGAAGAAGAAGATGCAAGACAAACTCATTCATTTCAATACAATCATCACAGATTACATACCAAATGAGTATACATCATCTTCTACAAGCTGGTTTAGATCACAAAGATCTAAACCCTAGCTTTCTCTCACTAACACATAGTCTCTCTCTCTCTAGAATTCACACCAGGAGAATAAGTTGGGAGAGGAGCACAAAGCTTCAAGAGTCGCCCTAATCTACACAATACACACATATATATAGGCTAGGGACTAAACCCGGACAAAACACATTGTCCGGGATACAAAACAATACAATAATCCGAAACATTAGAAAGTCGTCCGGAATGCCTTCAGCAATTCTAGCAATTCTGATAATCTTCATTATCGTTGACTTTAACTCGGACTTCTGCTTTGGTTGACACAGAACTGATAAGCGACAGTTACCCGGCAGGAACTGCACTTACACATGCGTGTATTCTTCACACTTTTTTTTGGGTAAAGGGTTACCCCGGTGAATATTATAAATCAACCAACAAATAAAACAGGGTGTGCCAAGACATTGACACACACTACTAGTCAAGACAAGCCAAGACTAGGAAACAATCCCATGAAACTACAAGAAAAACACAACCATAACCAAAACTAGACAAGAACACAACCCCAAAAAACAACGAACAAAACGACAATAAAAACTACGCCGCCCTAGCCCGGGTCATTAACCATGCTATTCATCGAGATCTGCCATCTTTCAAGAATCTTCCTTTGCACCGGGTCTCTTCCAACCTTAAAACCCATTAGCTTCAATCGCACCGTATTAAGAATAACCTGAGAAAGAGAGTTTGAATCACGCTTGGCTTGAGAGAATAACTGATTATTCCTTTCTTGCCATATATAGTAAGTAGATGCCGCGAGAAGGATATTACAAACAATCTGGTTTAAGTGCTTTGAATTAGCATTTTGCTCCATCCATTGCAAGATCGAGCTCCATGTATCATCAACCCTGTCCATATCAACCCTTTCCCTAAGAGTTTCCCACACCTTAGAAGCATAAGAACATTGGAAGAAAAGGTGGTCTCTAGAATCTCGATCAAAACTACAAAGCGGCAGCACATGAGATTTAAATTAGTAGCACTACCCGCCTCCCAACTCGACATTCGATCTTGCGTCTTCAGTTTGTTGTTGATCACCAACCACAAAAGAAATGAGTGCCTAGGGACGCACTGACTGAACCAAACCGAATTTACCCAAGAAACTTTATTATATCTAATACGGAAAGTATTCCAAGCCTCCCAAGAACCAAAATAATGAAGATTACCTCCCATATCCTTCCATTGACACCGGTCCGCCAAATCATTTAGAAGATTGGGAATAGGGACATTTATGAGAACCGGGAATAAATCGAAGCATGCTTGAGGCCATTTCCATTGACCATTCTCATCAATAAGCTCAGCAACAGTCGTGTTTAAACTAAAACCCGCATTTGCAATCCGTCTAGGCGAGATGAATAAACGGAGAGGGCTACACAGACACCAGTTATCACTCCAAGCATTCGTTTGGCAACCACTTCGGATAGACTTCCACACAAAAGGCCGAACATGATTACGCAAAGCTAGGATTTTTCTCCATCCCTAACTCATGTTACCACGACATTTTACCTCCCAAAAACTAGTACCCTTTAATTTATGAGAATGAACCCATTGTACCCAAAGGGAGTGGCGATTAGTAATAATACTCCAGATATGGGAAGAAGTCAGCGCTTTGTCATCCATGACCCTTCTAATACCCAAACCACCCTCCTCTTTCGGTAAACAAACATCCTTCCAGGAGACTTTTGAACGACCAGGACCCTGGCTACCACCATTCCATAAGAACCGGCGCATACACTTTTCCAGCTCCTTTACTATCCGAATCGGGAACATAAAAACAGATGCCCAATATGTATACATAGACGCAATAACCGAGTTTATCAACTGGATCCTATCAGCAAATGAAAGGGACTTAGACATCCAGTTATCAATCCTTCGCTCCACTCTCTCAACAAGAATTTTACAATCTTTATAAGCAAGCCTTGACGAGATCAATGGCACTCCAAGGTAGAGAACAGGTAAAGCACCCTCCTGGAATGGCATTAAGCTCAAAATCTGATTTTTCGTATGAGGAGGCACATTACACAGGAAAATCGTACTTTTAGGGGCACTAGGAACCAACCCCGAGATCTTAGTAAACTTCTCTAAAGCGTCCCTTACCAGCTTGACCGAACCGCTATCACCATGAGCAAAGATGAATAAGTCATCAGCAAACGACACGTTAATAATTTTTTGCTTAGTACATTGAGCATGGTATTTGAACGCGTTAGCCATAGCTGCTCGCTGTAGGAGCAGCGAAAGAACCTCCATTACGAGAGTAAATAAATACATTACTTTTATGTATTCTTCACACTTCTAACTTGTTTGATGTGTATTATGATACACTTTCGTCAATTAATTAATCAAATTACACTAAAATAATCAACTAATAATGCAATAACCAAATTTCATATCTTGTACTTTAATAATAATAATAATAATAATAAAACCACAAAAATATGAAGTTTAATGTTGATCAAAACTGAAATTTGATGTTTACTCGGTAAAAATTATTTTATAATATTCCAAATAAATAGTAAAAGAAATAAATTACTAATTTTACAAGAAAATTAAGTTTATGCTTATAAAAGATAAAAGAATTATAACTTTTATTCGAAAGGCAAAAGAATTATACTTGGTTGTAAAAATAGTATAAATGGATATTATATAGAAAAAACTGAAGAAAAAAATGAAAATTGTAGAAAAGGGAAAATGATAGGAAAAAAAACATTTAAAAAATTTAAAGAGGTAAAAGAAAGCCGGAAAAAAAATCTAGCAACCACAACGGTAGCACATGGCCGCACTATTGGACAGGATTTTCCTATTATTAGTTTTGATTACGACGCTTCTAGTGCAAAGGTGAGATTTCACTCTTCGATAATGAAATGCATGGTTAAGACAGCGTAACTACATCGCAAAAAGGGAAAAATCTAACATTACTTAACGGTGATAATGATAGCTTAAGTGTCGAAGGTTATTGAAACCCCATATACTTAACTTTTTTTATTGTTATACATTGATTGATCATATATAAAAAAAGCAAACATTTGTGCTCTTAGTATATTTATAAAACTTGACTTGCATCATATATTAATACTAGGGGTAAGATCAAATAAAAAGTTTATTTTGCCTAAATAGGATGAGAAGTAATCTTAACCATTCATTTTTCAAATCAACGGTTAAGATGAAAATGAAGGAAAAAATAACAGTGTAAGGGTATCTTGGAAAATTCATATTTATTGACTTTCTCTTTCAACATGAAAGACACATACATATTCCACCCTCATTTTTTAAACGTTCATAACTTTTTTATACGACATTATTTTTTTATAAAAATTTCACCATAAAATCGAGCTTTTTTTAATCTTTAATTTGAGTACCATATTGCTATATAAAATATGACGTCTAAAAAAACCCACTAAAATGTGTTTTATTTCTATGTTGTATAACATTTTTTGTGTTGGATTTTTATACTATAATTTTGTGCTGAATTTTTTGTTGTCTTAAATTTTTTTTTCTCAATTTTTGTGCTTGATTTTTTTGTACTATATTTTTTGCTGATTTTTTTGTGCTATATTTTTTTTACTAGATTTTTTTGTGCTATATTTTTTTGTGCTAAATTTTTTGTACTAGATTTTTTGTGCTAGATTTTTTTGTACTAGATTTTTTTTGTTGTATTTTAAAAAAAACAAAAAGGGTAACACATGTCATTTTCACTCCTATTTATAAGGACCAAAATGCCCTCATTCCTACTTATTAGGCTACTTAGACAATCATTTTTAGGCTACTTAGACAAAATCCACTTTTTAGTAGATCCTTCCACTTAGTACTAATATATATATATATAGTAGAGTGTTCAAATGAGAAGAAATTTTTTGTAAGAATAAAAAAAACAAATTTCAACCAATAAGACTGTTTTATTTTACTTCATTCAATATAAGTATTTAATGTTACTATAAGGGTACATTGGTAAATCTATATAGGTCATTAATTTGTAGTCTTCCTCTTTAATAGTTAATACATTAAAGTTTTTGTAACTTATCTTCAAAATATATTTTTTTCAAAAAAATAAAATAAAATAATTTAAAGTGTAGGATAAATTACGAGTTGTGTAGGATAAATTACGAGTTGCGTAGGATAAATTTCAATGTGTAGGATGAATTTCGAAATACGTAAGATAACTTTTGATGTGTGTAGGCAAAAAAAGTTAGTGTGGAGGATAATAGTCTTTATGACTAATTAATTAGTTAAAAATGATAATAAATGAGATAAGTGAAAAATCTATTTAATATTTTACAAAATTACCCTTTATTCTTTTTCTTCTCAATTAAATTTTCTTCTCAAATGAACCTTCCCCTATATATATATATATATATATTAGGGGAATGCTAAAATGAGAACCACCCCGAGTTGTAAGAACCGTGAGAACTACACCGTAGGGGGCGCGGTGGACCAAATTTTTTTTCATAAGCGTAGATGCATGTATAAAAACAACATTTGTAAAAAAAATTCAAAAAAAAAATGTCGTGTGTGTAGTTTTGAGCGCCACAAGTTTGTGTTTACGGGACCCGTAAATCTAGCCGGAAAATTTACGGGTCCCGTAAACACAAACTTGTGTTGCTCAAAACTACAAACACGACATTTTTTTTTAATTTTCTTTTACAAATGTTGTTTTTATACATGCATCTACGTTTATGAAAAAAAAATTTGGTCCACCTCGCCCCCGATCAAAAAGTTCTCGCGGTTCTTACAACTCGAGGTGGTTCTCATTTTTGCGGATACTTATATATATATATATATATATATATATATATATATATATATATATATATATATATATGAGGCCGGTTAACGTACAAAATCCCTTAACATACGTTGCGTACGTGATTCAGTATTAACATGCGAAATTGGGTTTATAACGTGCGACTTTCATTTCTATATATACATGCGACTTTCATTCTATACATATATGTATATGTACATGCGAAATTGACTTTTATACATATATGTACATGCGATTTCAATTATATAAACATGCGACTTCTCAAATACATATTCATGCGATTTCACGTTTTCCTTAACATAACGTGCGATTTTGCCTCGCGTACGCAATGTACGTTAAGGCATATTGTACGATATTTATTTTCTCTCTCTATATTTATATATATAGGGAAATTATAGGAAGAAATCCTATATTAGTTAAGAAAACTAAGAAACCTGAATAAAGGGACATCCTTTTGCCACGTGTTACATTTTTTTGCAGACGTGTTACGTGTAACAACCAGAGGGTGCCACATGTTACTTGTAACAACTTTAACTTTTTTTAGAAAAAGCTGAAAGTCTACAAAAGCTGTTACACATAAGACGTGGCAGCCTCTGGTTGTTACACATAACACATTGGTGTAACACGTGTCAAAATGAGGTCCATTCATTTAGGATCAGGAGAAGATGGTTGGAAGTGTGAAAACATTGAGAACGGATCCTGGTCGAACACGTGGCAGGGGCGTTAAATGATATGCAGAGGCACGATTGTCATTGTCCACGTTCCCCTCAATAAATGGCGTTATAATTCCGTTTCAAACAAAATTCCAACAGATATGGCGTTTTGTTCTTTATGCTTATTTCAATGACGTTTTTCTTCAAAGTAACTTTTTTTGAAATGTCGTTTATGTTTGAATGGCGTTCTTCCTATATTCAATACTTGGCGTTTTAATTATTAATGTTAATTGTCGTTTGGGTTCTAACATATGCTTATTGTTTATGATCAATGACGTTTTACACCTGGTTAGTATTTGTTAATTATTCAAATCATGGCGTTTTCATTAACATGTTTTAGGAAGACAGTAACATCAGTTATTCTTTTTGTCTATTATTCAACTAATTGTGTTTTCATTATGGAGTATTCATCATGGTGTTTTCATGTATTTCTCACCTCTAAGCACACATATTATTGAAAACGCCATGATAAATACCCCATAACAAAATATGTTTTATTAACAAACAAGTAGATGCAATAGTCTAAACCAAAATATATTAGTCAACATTAAAATTATAAAATGTAAGCAATTCATGGCATTTAAGCTAATCTACATATTCCTCCATCTTTTGTTTTTCATGGCGTTTAATAACACAAATGATACATGTCGTTTAATAACACACACAAATGATATATGTTGTTCAATAAGAAAATCACAGATGATACATGACGTTTAATAACCAAAATGATATATGTAAAATGGCGTTCTCACACAGTCAAACAATATTATACAAACGATACATGTATTGGCTTTTAGTAACAGACTATCAAAGTATATTACATGATATATGGAGTTTTACAAACAAACATCATAAAAAGTAACCATCTGTACCATGTTTTGTTGTTGTCTTCTTTTATTGCTCGGTGGTTCTTTGACGTTTTGGAGCAGGTGACCCTTCCTCTTCCACACCCATAGAAACCGCACATTTATTGATAAAATTAAAAAGCAAAAAACATCATAAAACTAGCATAATGTAAATCGAAGTTAACTCACTCTGTTTTTTGCCTCCGGATGTTGTTTGATCTTTAGACGCCATAATATTTGTGGTTTCACGTTTTCTAGGATTTTTCGCGTTTTTCGTTGGAATTTGGGAGGTTTCTATAGGAAGCATATATGTTACAGTCCCGTTTGATGGGTTTTGTAGATGCGTATTTCCCTTTTTGCCCTTAATGAAGCGTGTCCACTTTCGAAAATTGATGTTATTTACGAAAACGCCACCGTGCCAATCTAATCCATAGATTGTTTTGATCGGACGGATCAGAATGTTCTCACTGTTTTCACACTTTATAGTGTTTTCTCTAAATCATGCCCATATATATATATATATATATATATATATATATATATATATATATATATATATATATATATATATATAATGATAACTAGTCTTATGCTCCCCCAGCATTGCAGGGGTGTAAAACCGTGCTAAGTAACAACCCAACGATGACCAAAACCGGGAAAAAAGGTAAAATAAAAACACAATTTTTTAACACCATGTGATGTAAAAAGTAAATGAATTCAAATTTATATTGACACATATTAGAAAGCCGATGGGGTAAAAAAATCGAGGGACTAAATGTGACTATCAAACAGCGTGCTAAATAGTAACTGAACGAAAGAACAGAAAACCTGAGGGACCAAATGTGACCACTAAAAATCGTGCTAAGTAGCAAGCAAACGATAATCAAATCCACAAAAAAGTATAGAACAAAAACTAATAAAAAAGTAAACTCGTTTAACTTTTATAGCAAATACATAATATAATCAAAGTGTTGTTACAAAACTAAAAAAAAAAACTCTAAAGTTTACTTTGTAAAAAAACAAACAAAACAAAACCACAAAAAGAGTTTGAAAAAGTTTTGTGGCTAAAACAAATAGCAAAGAACATTACTGTTTCTTATTATGTTAGAAATTAATACATATATATGAATTTTTTAATATTTAGTTTTATAATTTAGTTTTTAACATTTAACTCGGGTGAGGTGAGGGTGAGAATGAGTTTATTTGGTTGTGTTCATAAATAGTTCTCGTGGTTTTTATGATAAATGGTATTAGAATAATTAAAAAATAAAATTACCTTATTGTATTGTGTATTGACCTATTTCAAGTGCATTATTCATTCTTTTACAATAGAAAGGAAATAATTGTGTCAACCACACATAAGGTTAGAGAATGGACAACACACCCACATTTTTTGTCTCTTTATTTTAAGATAATGTTTTATGTTGAACCACAAATGATTCTATCCAATGTATTTCTCCCACAAAATGGGTATTTCGTATTTGTTATAATATTACAAATGATTTACCATGAAGATCAAGATCTACCTCTAGATTTACCAAGCAAGTGGATGAACTCTTTGTCAAACTTATGGATAGCCTTATCTACCAAATAGTTAACCTTTTCTACCAAATAGTTAATCTTTTTGTAGTATAAATACTAGCTCAAGATAGAAGAAAAAATGCACCTCATGTATACACTTTCATAAGTTATATAATTCTTTTCTTCTTTCTCTTATAACATTTCTAAAGTTCTTAAAGTTTTATCACTAATCTTGTGTTAATTATTGTGATATTATAACACGTTATCAGCACGAGTCGCTTATATCCTAATCAAAGAAGACTTTAAGCCTAAAGATATCCATCACAAGCAACGTAAGCACATCATTAACTTTATAATTTACTTTGAAAAAAATTAAGTACAAAAGAACATTTTAATATACATATTTCATAACTACGGGATTACTAACATTCTAACATTTAATTATGCATCTAACTTTTACTTTTATCGCAACTAACTTTTACTTTTATCGCAACTAACTTTTATTTATACACACACGCTCACATTTCATTTAGAGTTTATGTTTATTTATGTATACTAATATTTTTATTCTTATTATTATGCATCCTAATTTTATATCTTATAAAATAACATTACTATAATTCATCATTTATTATAAATACATTGTTGGGATTGAACCCTATCAGAGGAACAGATAATTAAAGCCAAAACTGGATCAGAGCAATGGATCCAGAATAAGCAGAAGATTACAGTTAGTTCATGCAAATCTCTCCCCTTAAAAGTGGTTTTGTATCTGCTGACCTCCTATCTGCTGATCTTACTAAGTGCTGACCTACAACTGCTGCTTTGCATCTACTAACCAATGTCAAAGACTGATGGAAGACCAAAGCTCTGCTGACTCAATCTACTGCCTTGAGTCAAGTACTGCTGATCCGGACAGGCACTGCTGGGTTCACAGCAGTGGAAGGATGCAGCAGCTGTTTAAATGTCTTTTATGTAAAGAAATGTAATAGCAGTAGTTAGTACATCAGAGTTTGTATAGATCAGAGGTTAGAGTTTGTTAGGAGGTTAGATGTCACTTTCATGGTGACGTCAGCTAAGATGCTCAGTGCTTGGCAAGTGCCTATAAATAGTTCAGTACTTTGTACTGTTCTATTAGCTCTTTTATAACATTGTCTTCTTTGCACGAACAAACTACTGAGCTCTGGCTGAGGGGGAGTTTGCATTCATTCATCAATCATTGTAATCGTTGTTGAAACAAATTCAATCTTTCGATTCATTGTGTAAAGATGTTTGATTAAAGTATTACTCTCGTTTGATTGTATGCAAAGTTTGTTTTCATCTTAATTCCGCTGCACAACTCTCTCATTTCCATCTTAATTTCAAACGAAAATACAATCAAAAAGAAACTCAGATCCAACAATTGGTATCAGAGCTTGGACAGTCAAATTTGATTTAACAATCATTTTGACGTAAAAAGTTCAGTTCATAACAGTTGATACTGATTGTTTGTTCGTCCGTTGAAAAACAGAGCAAGGATTAATCACCATTAAAGTTGATTTCTCAGTGTCTGTAAAACAACAAGAATGACGTCACAATCTCAAGATGACAAAAACAACATCGGCTCGCTTTTTAAACCACCTATGCTAAAAAGAAATGAGTACAACATCTGGCAGAGGAGGATGGGTCACATCCTCGCTCAACAAAGCACAGGTTGTTGGAAGTCTGTCATTTATGGTCCCCATGTTCCTTCAGTGCCAAGTGCTGAAGATGCTAAAAAGTTCGTTCCAAAATCATTTGAAAATTATACCGAAACCGACTTTCAAAAGATCGAACTAGAAGCTAAAGCGTTTAGCATCGTAGCATCAGCGCTGCCCAATGAGATATATGCTGGACTGTTACACTGTAACAGTGCCAAAGAGTTATGGGACGCACTTAAGGAACAATTTGGGGGAACTGAAGAAGTCATAGAAAACAATAGGGAAATCCTGAACCAACAGTATGAAACATTTTGCTACGTTAAAGGCGAATCACTAACGCAACAATTTGAGCGTTTCAGTTGTCTCATCAGTGAACTGAGGCTTGTTAACACCACTTTTACAAACTCAACTCAAAATAGCAGGTTTCTCAGGTCACTGCCAGAAAAATGGGACACCATAGCTTTTGTCACTCGAAATTCACCTGAATTCAAGGATCTGACCTTGACTCAACTCCACGGTCGACTCCTGACCTACGAAAGGGAGTTGAACCAGAAAAGGAGGTTACAAGAGTCAGGAAAAGTTACCGATGACTACACTTTCGGTAATACTGCTCTTCTGGGTCAAGAAGAATCTGGGAGCAGTGGTAAGGATCAGGGTTATAATCACTTCATTGACATAACTGCTGGTGCAAATTTTAACAACCCTGATCCTCACTCTGCTAGTTATGCATTCACTGCAAACGAAAACCAGATGTCAGACAATTTAAGTTTTGAACTAAATGATTTGCAACATTTTGATCCCACTGATTTAGAGGAAATGGACATCCTGCACCAACTGGCTTTGCTAAGTGTTAGAACTAGCAAGTTCTACAAAAGAACAGGGCGAAAATTCCCAGGTTTGCATGGGAATCTAAGGGTTTGGGTTGGATAAATCGAAAATCAAGTGCTACAAGTGTAATAGGTTGGGACATTTCGCTAGGGAATGTAGGAGTCAAACTACTGGTCCCATAATTACTCATCCTAGCTCAAATCCTAGACCTCAAAACCAAAACACTGTGCACTATGCCCAATATGCCCCAGCAGCTCAAGTGAACACTGCTCACTATGCTGCTGCTCCTGTGCCAGTACATTATGTCTAAACTACTGTTCCACAAATCCAATATGTTCAAACCCCTGCTCCACAGGTACAAGTGCAACCTGTTGTACCTCAAACCACTGCTCCAGCAGCAGCACAACCAGATCAACAAAGTTTTTTCACTCAAGGGTTTGTTGACTGGAGCAGTATGCCTGATGATCTTAGTGATGAAAATTTTGCACTCTATGCTTCTAATGATTCTTCACATGACGAGTTTTGTTTGATGGCATTAGAGTCAATACAGGAGGGGGTTGAAACTAAGGAGGAACAGCAGTGCTTTGAAACAGTGGAAGAGGTGACTGAAGCAGTGGTTACTGCTGTGGCTGGTGAACTACTGTTGGGAGAAAGTTCAGGTACCCTGATTGAACCAATGACAGATCCATGGTCCATAGAGGACAAAGAAGAAGAGAAAGAAGAAAAGGCTGGTGAAAAAAAGGTGAAAGCTGATGATGAAGAAGATCATCAATGTGATTGTGCAATGATGGCAGCTGCCAAGGTATCTCCTCAAGTTCTTGAAAAACTGTGTTCTGACAATTGCATAATTGCTTTTGCTAACATTAAAGAGGTGAATGAAAACCTTCGGGATAAAATCTTGTCTGATGAGGTCAAATTTGAAAGGTCTTTAAAAGAACTTAAAAACAAATTGACTGAAAAAGAAAAAGAGAACAGCTGTCTAAAAGAAGAGCAAAGTATAACCAAAACCCAACTTCAAACTATGGTAGAAAAATACCAAGTTTGCAAAAAGGAGTTGGAGTCCGCCCAGATTACTTGTGAAAGATGGGTGGAATCCTGCAAAGGATATGAGGTTATGCTTGAAAAACAGAGAAAAAGCAATGTGAAATTTGGGGTTGGCTATAGAAAACATGATGATGAAAACACTGCTTTTGAAAAATCTGTTCAAACCACTGATGTAACCACTGAGTTCATCCCCACAAACAAGAATGGCCAAGAAGTGAAAATCACTGACAAACTTGGTAACAAAATCACACTTGACAGACCAATGGAATCCTCTACTTTTGAGGAGCTTGAAGAATACCAGTTTAAACCAAAATGGTCTGATGAGTGTGACATTCTTGAAAATTTCAAGCCAATGGACTTTACATCAACTGATGGTGTCAAGGCTCCAAAAGCTAAAGTCATACGTCTCAAGGACATCCCAGCAGTGGTTAAAACCTCTGCTGCAAAGGAGTCTGAAAAGAGAAAGAAGAACGAAAAAATTGATAACTTGTTTTGTGAATTCTGTGAGAAAAGGAATCATCTAACAAAAGATTGTTTCCACTTAAAAGCGTATGATTTAAACAGAATAAGTGTCATTGTTTCAGCTGAAGGTTGCATTGTTTGTGGTAAAACAAACCACAAAACTCAAGCATGTGTGTATCTCAAAAACTTTGATGTGAAAAAGAATGAGTACATTGCTAAAACATCCTTGAGTCCATCATCATCATCAACATCTGTTAAATTCACCAAGAAACAACCACTGTTTGTGCCAGTTCAAACAGCTGTTACAAAACAGCTGAACCAAACATCTGTCAAAAGAGATGTTCAGGTTACTGATGCACCCCCTGCCAATCAGTTCAGAAAAGGCAGAGAAAAACAGTCTTACCAAAGGATTCCTCACATTTATGAGGCCTACAAAAGGCCCTCTAAACCCAAAGTGAACAAGAATCCTTTTGGTTATCAGTAGATGATTGGTCAGGACCCACAACAGTGGTTAGAGAAACACTGTCCTAAAACAGTTCAAACTCCTGACCTAACCACTGTCCATCATTCTGCATCCATCCCAGACACTGTTGAGACCCCATCCAAAGCCTTGTTGGCTTTGGAGACCTTAATGAACTAATCCTTTTACTTCATGTGCAGGGAGCTTCTACATGCTTTGATAGTCTTTGGTATGTAGATAGTGGAGGCTCCAGGCACATGACAGGATGTAAAGCCCTCCTCAAAGACTTTAAAATCCATGGAGGGGGTGATATATCCTTTGGGAATAATAGTTAAGGAAAAGTTCTGGGGTCGGGTACAGTGGAGTTTGGAAAAGTAAAATTTGAAAATGTCAATCTAATAGACAATCTAAAATTCAACCTTCTGAGTGTGTCCCAAATGAGTGACAAGGGATTTGGGTCATTCTTCACAAAAGACTGTTGTAGGATTGTTGGACCAGAAATGGTAAAAAAGATTGAAGCAATAATCAACTCTGGTCAAACTAAACTTGTTGCTCAAAGAAGTGGTAATGTTTATGTTGTTGACATGTCAAAAGAGTGTCCCAGAGCTGATGCCTGTCTGTTCTCAGCTGCCTCTAACAAAGAGACAGAACTTTGGCACAGAAGGCTGGGACACACAAATCTTAAGACAATCACAGAAATTTCAAAAAATGGTTTGGTGAGAGGCCTACCACAAAAATTGTTTTCATGTCCTGAACATTGCATTTCCTGTTTAAAAGGAAAACATCATAAAAGTTCTTACAAGTCCATTGAAGAGTCCAAAACAACCCAGTGTTTGCAAATGCTACACATGGATTTGTTTGGCCCAGTTCAAGTCATGAGCCTCAAAAAGAAAAGATATTGTTTGGTTATTGTTGATGACTTTTCTAGGTTCACATGGACTTTCTTTTTGCACTCAAAAGATGAACCTGCAGGCATTTTGCAAGACTTTGTAATACAGGTTGAAAAGCAATTTGACCTTCCAGTGAAAAGCTTCAGGAGTGACAATGGCACAGAATTCAAAAATAGGGAGTTGGATGCCTTTTGTGTGAAGAAAGGGATTGTAAGGCAGTACAGCATCCCTAGAACACCAGAGCAGAATGGGGTAGTGGAAAGGAAGAACAGAACTCTGATTGAGGCTGCCAGAACCATGCTTGCAGATTCAGGTTTGCCATTAACTTTCTGGGCAGAGGCAGTAAACACTGCTTGTTATGTTCAGAACAGAGTTTTAATAAACCCCAGGCACAAAAAGACTGCCTATGAAATTCTGTATAAAATTAAACCACTGATCTCATATTTCAAAGTGTTTGGCTGCCCATGCTTTATTTTGAACTTAAAAGATTCCATTTCAAAATTTGCAGCCAAAATTGATTGTGGTTATCATTTGGGATACCCAACCACTGCCAAGGCCTACAAAGTGTTTAATACACGGACCAAGGCAGTGGAGGAGACTTTGAATGTAAAGTTCAATGAACTTTCATCAATGAAAATCCCAGCAAACCCTGCAGATCTGTTTGATCTTGAAAAAATCACTTTTGAAAATACTGCTGTCAAGACTAACAGTGCAGGTCCATCAGAGGATACTACACCAGACTATGGGTATGAAATCATCATTCCTCAAAGGTCTGCCACAAAGGGAAAAGCACCAGCTGTTCAAAACAGTTGTCAAAGCTCAACCACTGCTACCTCAACAGTTGTTGACCAAAGTAGCTCATCAACCACTGCTTCCACATCCTCAAACACTGCTGACAAAAGTCCTCAAACAGTGGTTAAAAGTCAGCAGTTGTCCACTTCATTACCTCCTATTCCACCACCTTTTGAAGCCACTGCTGGATCATCAAAGTCCTCAGCAGTGGTTAGCTCAGATGATACACATTTGCAGCCTTCACCAACCAATGCCATCATACCATACCAAGGAGATTTAATCTTCTTGAGATCTCATCCACCTGATCAAATCATTGGCAACATAAATGAAGGGGTGCTCACAAGAAGTCAAACCCAAAACATTTGTCTTTTTGCTGGTTTTCTATCACTCCATCAGCCAGTCAAGTACCAAGAGGCACTGAAAGACAACAGCTAGGTAGAAGCCATGCAAGAGGAGCTCCAACAGTTTAAAAGACAACAAGTATGGGAGCTTGTACCACTGCCAGAAGAGGTTAGTCCCATTGGCACAAAGTGGGTCTTCAAGAACAAAACTGATGAAAGGGGTATTGTTGTCAAGAATAAAGCCAGGCTTGTGGTTCAAGGTTACAGACAGGAAGAGGGGATTGATTATGATGAAACATTTGCCCCTGTTGCAAGATTGGAAGCCATTAGACTGTTCCTGGCCTTTGCTGTCAACCACAATATGAAGGTGTTTCAAATGGATATTAAAAGTGCTTTCCTTTATGGTACAATTCAAGAAGAGGTGTATGTTTGTCAACCTCCAGGTTTTGAGGATCCATTTTATCCAGATCATGTCTACAGGCTAAACAAAGCCTTGTATGGCTTGAAACAAGCACCAAGGGCCTGGTATGAAACTCTTTCCAACTTCCTACTCTCAAATGGTTTCAAAAGAGGTACCATTGATAAGACATTGTTTTTAAAATGGAGAGGGAAGGATTTAATGATTTTCCAGATTTATGTGGATGACATTATTTTTGGAAGCACATGTAACTCAATGTGTGAAGAGTTTAGAGAACTCATGACAGCTGAGTTTGAAATGAGTGCAATAGGTGAGCTGCAATGCTTTCTTGGTCTCCAAGTACAACAATTGCAAAATGGAACTTTCATTCATCAAAGCAAATATGCTAAAGAACTTTTAACCAAATTTGATATGAATGATTGTAAACCATGCAGCACACCCATGGCAACAAATAAGCTGGTTATGTCTGATGAAAAGGATGAGCTAATTGACCAAACACTTTATAGAAGCATGATTGGGTCTTTATTGTACCTAACTGCATCTAGACCAGACATCATGTTTGCAACATGTGTCTGTGCAAGAAGTCAATCAGCTCCCAGAAAATCAAATCTCATTGCTGTAAAAAGGATCTTCAGATACATAAAAGGTGCTCCCACACTTGGTATCTGGTATCCAGCTAATGGGAACATCAAGCTTTCAGGTTTCTCAGACAGTGACTTTGCTGGATGTCACACCACAAGGAAGTCCACATCAGGAGGGTGCCAGTTTCTAGGTGATTGCTTAGTCTCATGGCAAAGCAAAAAGCAAGCAGCTGTTTCAACATCCACTGCTGAAGCTGAATACATTGCTGCTGCAAGCTGTACAGCCCAACTCCTGTGGCTTCAAAATCAGTTACTGGATTTTGGTATCACTGCCTTGAAGACACCACTCATGTTGGACAGTCAGGCAGCAGAAAATATCATCAAAAATCCAGTTTCCCATTCAACCACCAAACACATCGACATCAGACATCACTTTGTGAGGGATTGCTATGAAAAAGGTTTGATTTCTCTGCATCATGTCCCAACTAAAGACCAGCTGGCTGATGTGCTCACAAAAGCACTTGATACAGCCACTTTTGAAAGCTTGGTCTCTAGAATTGGGATACTGAACATGGAATAACAAGCAACACCTTGTTTTTCCATGAATAAAAGCAACAAAATGTTTTCAGAAAATCAAAACTCCATCCTTAAAAATAGCTAAAAATGAAAATTTTTCATTAAAATCCTTAAAAGTCTGCCATTAACCACTGATTGTTCAAAAGTCTGCTCTACTTCAAAAGTCTGTCCACTGCTGAAAGTCAACCCCTGTTCTCTCATTACTTTGATAAACTCTGTTGTTCAAAAGCAGTGTCTTATCCACTGATATGCTATCCACTGATAGTGAAAATCATCCACTGCTTTCATACCACTGCCTTCATTAGTCCCTATCACACAAGTACTATCCATCACTTTCACCAGGGGTTGTCACGTGGGCAGTACATATTGGTCAGACCTTTTGTAACGGCTGCCACCTCAGCATTCACTTTCTTCCCTATAAAATCCCCCACTCACCACCAAAACAGGGTTTTACTGTCGAATTGAATTCTTAAAAATTCTCTTCTCGAAGCAGTTTTTCTTCTCATCTCTCACAAATTTCTTCGATCATTCATCTTCAAAATGACAAAATCGAAGTCATCTTCAAAACCCTCATCCAAATCATCTTCGAAAACAGCCTCTCAAAAGGCAATCTCCACTGAAATTCCACATAAACCATCTCACAATCTCCTGGGTCTTCTCACAAAACCAGGAACCACCAAAGTTTTCGATTCCATCATTGATCTCATGGCAAAATCAAAGTACAAAACTTTGTTCACTGCCGATGCACCAATCTATTTGGCGACCCAAAGGGAGTTCTGGAAAAATGCAACCCTTGAAAAAAAAGGAGACACTGCAACCACCATAAACTCTTCGATAAAGGGTAAAGTTGTCCAAATCACACCACAATCCATTTCAGAGGTCTTTCAACTCGGTGATCAGGAAGGTAAAATTTCTTTCACTAAAAACGAGTTACAAACTGACTTCATTGAGAGAGGGTATGAAGCCACAATGATGAAGAAAATTACCTTAGAAAAAGGTTATTTTCCATCTGCAACCAGATTTTTATTTCATACCCTCCTACTATGTGTTTCAAACAAAACCACTTCTTTCAATGAAATCCCTTTAAAGATTCAAAATCTGGGATATGCAATTCTTCAAGGAGAAAATTTTAACTATTCTCGGAAAATTTTTAAAGATTTGGTTAATAATGTTGAAACAAAATCATTCTTACTATTTCCAAGGTTTTTAAGTTACTATTTTGCAAAAAAAATTCAGTAAGGATGATTTAGCTGTAATAAACCAAGGTGATTCTACTCAAATAAACAGTTTAACAACTGAAACTTTTTCAAGAATGTTAGCACCTTGCAAAACACAAGCAGAGGTGCCTGAGCAGATTTTAGCAGTTACAACTGCTCCTCAGGTATCTGCTGCTGAGCCCACTGCTCAAGGTGATCAAAGCAGCAGCACAACTGTTTTGAAACCCACACCTAAAATCACCAAAAAGCCAACAAAAAGAAAAACACAAAAACCCCCCAAAACCATCAAAAAGGCATCTCTGGAGGATGAGATACCAGAGCTCCTGCCAGTGACAACACAAAAGTCACAAGAAACCACTGCTGCTACTTCCTCACAGCAGTTGGTACAAATATCTCAACCCATAACCGAAACTCCTCCTGTTTCTTCACAAAAAGAACAGGTTGTACAAATAGGGTCTCCACATCATGATGCTCTGGAAACACTCGTTTCTATCATCCACAGTCCAATTCCCGGGACACATCCTATTTCTACACCAATCATCACATCCACAATTCCATCACCAATAAAACCACTGTTGGATGCAATTGATTTGAATCAGGCATTAACCAGTCCTTCTCAATCACCTGATAATGAGAATATACCTCAACAACTGACTGGGTCTGATGTATCAATCTTTGCTAACCCACCAACACCACCTGAGGAGGTTACACCCCATGAGTTACAAGTAACTCTTGGTGGTAATCCAAGTGAAGCAGCCACTACAACTATTGAACCTACAGGTCTACAGTTGGACAGTGGTTACATTAATAAGACTTCCTTGGAGGCAATTCCTTTTATAGCACCTCTGTCAACCACCAGTGGATTTATTTATCCTACTGGCAACATCAAAAGGTTGTCAAGTGTTGAAGGAAGAAGACCCCAGTACCAAGAAAAAGGGGCATCAGTGGTTAATGTTTGGAGTATACTCCCTACATCTACCACTGATAAAACCACTGCTAGTGGGAAATCAGATGATCCCATTGACTTGGGTGATGGTTTAAAGTACCAGAAATTGACGGATCGTATTGCAAAGCTTGATAACTCTGTTGCAGAACTCAAAGATATGCTACAACAGGTGCTACAAGTTCAGAAGGTACAATCAACTGCTGTTCCACCTCAAGCACCTGCTCCACAAAGGGCACCTGCTACAAATGAGCTCTGGAATCTATTTCAATCTTTTCTCCAACAACAAGCACAATTAGCAGATCAGCAACATGAAAAACATGTACAACAGCTGAGAAATGCAATGGAGTCAAGGTTCAAGAACACTCAGGCTGATTTAAAGGCTCTCAAAACTCAGATCTTGCACACCACTGGCACTGCTCCTCCAAAAGTACGCTACATTTATCAAATCCCAGAAGATAATGCCAAAAAAGGGGAGAAAATTAAGGAGTGGAAAAAGAAGGGTATAGAGGATGGTCTCTATCTTGAACCAGAAAATTCAAACATGACCAAAAAGATCCCTTTGCCAGATGGCAGCAAGAAAATTGATGTGACAACAAATGCACTAGCAGAAGCAGTTGCAAGTGTAAAAAGGGATAGAGAGGCCAAAAGGAAAACCACGGTGGACAGAATGGATCATCCAGATCAGGGTACTTCTGGGTCAAAGGATCATGAAAATCCTGTTGAGGAAAAGAAGAAGCCTACTAGAAAAGTAAGGCAACCCAAATCCATTCCAACCAGACATTCAAAGTCTGCTAAAAAACCACCATACAAAACAGCTGATGCAACAGGAGTTACAAAAACTACTGCTTGCCAAACAGTTGTTCCATCAACACACACCACTTCAACACACACACAACATCCACTGTTTTACCATCATCACCACCAAAAACAACACCTGCTGACATACAGCAGAAGACAGCAGATGTTATAACATCTGTTGTAATGACAACAGTGGTTGAAACACCAGTTGTTTCAACAGATGTTAGTCAATCACAATCCACTGCCACTACATCTACCACCACTGTTCCATCCAAAACATCATCAGTCCCTCCCACAAAAAGGAGAAGACTAATTCTCAAAGATGATGACAATTCACCACCACAAACATCTTCAAAATCTTTAGCACTTGTCACAATTCCAAAACCTGTTCCTCTCTCTTCAGTTAAAATGTACAAGCCCTTACCTCCTGCAGGTGTTCAATTTCCTCTTGAATTAGCAGCTGTTAGAGAAGAAATAAAATCTTTTTACTTTGAGGATGACCCTGCCAAAAGGAGTTTGCCATCAATAAAAGGATATCCCTGGCCTAAAAATGTTGATGAATATTTGGAAATCAAGGCCAAGCAAGCAGAGGATATCTCAAAGAAAAATACACAAGGGAAACCTGATAAAGAAATTGCACAGAGAAGTCAATATTTGCTCACACAAGTCAGATCCCTAGAGCAATTTGCAAAAAATGTTAGTCAACAAATTTCTGAAAGAGCAGCTGAAACTCTGAAGAAAGACTACATTGAAAGCATCATGGCTCACAAGAAGTACAAAGGAGAGAGATACATGTACAAAGAGTGGACTATTCCTGAACTTGAAAATGAAGCAGCAAGAATTCAAGACATGATAAAAAGGAACGTCACTCACACTCCTCCTAACTGGGCAAAGTTTAGAAAGAATGTACCTGACAAACAGGAAGAGCTGAGGAGAATGAAAGAGGAACTGGTAGCAGCTGATTATGGAAACAAAAGACAAGTTGCTAGATGGAAAGAAGATGTGGTCAGGGCTACTTACAAAAAGTTGGAACAATTAAGAAAGAAAGATCCCACAGTTCCTCAAAAGCCTGACTATCCTGAAGCAGCGGTTTCAAAAAGACCATCAAAGCTGCAAATCAGGAGATCCACAGCTCCAGTTGGTGCTGCCATCTACAAAAGAAGGCCACAGAAACAGCTGATTGCTGAAACAATCAAAGAGTTAATGGAAGGTGAAGACCTTGGAAAAGAGGGTATAAAGAAGATGATCATGGAAACTCTTGGTTTGGATCAAACTGCAAGTACTGCTCAGCCAGTCATGAATAGGCCAGCCTCTCCAAATACTTCTGCAAATAAACATCTCCCAAGAAACCCACCAGGCTAAAAAATACAAAAGTGGGAAACTGACAAACAGACCTGCGTATTGACTTTGCTCAGGTCTGGTGGAGAAGTGGAGAAAATATCAAGGGAACAAGCTCTTGGCCTGAGTCTTGAAGATTTGCAGGATCTCCTTGATCTTCCACTTAGCAGGGATGATGAAGATACAGATGCCCTAGACTTTGAATTACAATTTAAAGGTCAGATAAGGGAGCTGTTGATGAGGCAATAAAGAATTCCACAAATAATGAAGAATTTTGGCATTATCTGTTCCAGGGGGAGATTGTTGGGATTGAACCCTATCAGAGGAACAGATAATTAAAGCCAAAACTGGATCAGAGCAATGGATCCAGAATAAGCAGACGATTACAGTTAGTTCATTCAAATCTCTCCCCTTGAAAGTGGTTTTGTATCTGCTGACCTCCTATCTGCTGATCTTACTAAGTGCTGACCTACAACTGCTGCTTTGCATCTACTGACCAATGTCAAAGACTGATGGAAGACCAAAGCTCTGCTGACTCAATCTACTGCCTTGAGTCAAGTACCGCTGATCCGGACAGGCACTGCTGGGTTCACAGCAGTGGAAGGATGCAGCAGCTGTTTAAATGTCTTTTATGTAAAGAAATGTAATAGCAGTAGTTAGTACATCAGAGTTTGTATAGATCAGAGGTTAGAGTTTGTTAGGAGGTTAGATGTCACTTTCATGGTGACGTCAGCTAAGATGCTCAGTGGTTGGCAAGTGCCTATAAATAGTTCAGTACTTTGTACTGTTCTATTAGCTCTTTTATAACATTGTCTTCTTTGCACGAACAAACTACTGAGCTCTGGCTGAGGGGGAGTTTGCATTCATTCATCAATCACTGTAATCGTTGTTGAAACAAATTCAATCTTTCGATTCATTGTGTAAAGATGTTTGATTAAAGTATTACTCTCGTTTGATTGTATGCAAAGTTTGTTTTCATCTTAATTCCGCTGCACAACTCTCTCATTTCCATCTTAATTTCAAACGAAAATACAATAAAAAAGAAACTCAGATCCAACATACATATATATATATATATAACCGTTATATAACGGCTATAAAACGGTAATATAACCGTTTCAAAACGGTTATAATTCACCACTATAAATTACCAATTATCAATCTCATTTTTTCGCAACAAACACTCTTCTTCTCAAGGTTATTCAAGAAAAAATTTCGAAGATTATTCACCCGGTTTTAATATTCGCCGGCATAATATTAATATTGTTGCCGACCTTAATATATGAGCTTCCACCTCATCTTTTTGGTACTTATGTATTCATTTATTTGTTTATAGCTGTACCTCTGTATGTTATCTCATTTTTAATGAGTATTTAGATTTTAATATATATCTTATTTATGTTTAGCAACAAAAAGGAAAACATCGCAAAAATTGAATTCCCGGCTCTTAATATCACCGGAGAAAATTATATGCCATGGACAGCACATGTTAAGCGACATCTCAAGTCAATGGGTGTTTTGGAAACGATAACGGCGGAGTGGAATAATTGTAGCGATCAAGACAAGGCAAAAGCCGATGTCTTCCTCCATAAACACATTGATGAGATGTTGCAATTTGAATATTCAAATTTTGAGGATCCATACATTTTGTGGGAAGATTTAAAAAGCAGATTTGATAATCAAAGAGAAGTTTTACTTCCCACTGCTAGAGATGAATGGAAGAATCTCATGTTCCAAGATTTTAAAAAGGTGAATGAATACACCTCTGCTTAGTTCAGGATATGCTCAACGCTCCGATTCTGTGGGCAAACTGTTACGGAGGAAGATATGTTGGAGAAAACTTTCTCCACATTTCATGTATCAAATATAAACTTGCAACAACAATATTGGTTGCAAAGGTTTCAAAGATATTCTGATCTAAATTCATTTCTCCTCGTAGCAGAGAAAAACAATGAGCTACTAATGAAAAATCATCAAGCTCCACCCACTGGATCATTAGCTATTCCAGAAGCAAATGTTGTTATTAATGATGATACTAAAGATTCTGGAAGAAAATGGGGACAAGGCCGTGGCCGTGGCCATTTTGGTAAAGGTAATGGTCGCAACTATTCCTTCAAAAGAAATAATAATTTTCGAGGTAATTCCCATGGTCGTGGACGTGGTCGTGGTCGAAATCAAAGAACCCCCAATTACCACACTCCACAAAATATCAATTCCAACCAGTATAACAAAAGGAATGAAGCTGGTAGGTCCGAAAACAATGGCACTTCTTGTTTCAGATGTGGAAGTACAAACCATTGGTCAAAGGCTTGTCGTACACCTTCACATTTATGTGAACTTTACCAAGCCTCTCTCAAAAGAAAAGAAAAGGAGATGAACCATGTGGATAATTTTAATGATATCAACGTCGAACTGAATGTCGTCGACTATACCAATGAGAAGGAAATCTGAAACCAATGTTGCTAAACCATAATAATTATATGCAACAATTATGTAATTTCCTTTATTATAACTACCTTTATTATGTTTCATTAGTCTTTCTTTTCATGTAACGTTTATAGCTAATAAATAAACTTCTTATTAAAAAATAAATCATAATGCCTTCGTTATACACTTATTATTATTTCTCTTTATATTTCAAGATTAAAATGAATACCATTGGAGCACAAGAGCAGACAAATGATGCAGATATATGTATAGCGGATAGTGGAGCCACACACACTATACTTAAATCTAAGAAATATTTTATGAGTTGAAACCAACAAAAGGAACCGTTGATACAATATCAGGTCCTACAAACTTGATAGAAGGAGTGGGAAAAGCTAGTTTAATATTACCAAATGGTACAAAGCTCTTAATAGAGAATGCTTTATTTTCCCCAAAATCAACAAGAAACTTGTTGAGTTTCAAAAACATATATCATAACGGATATGATACTCAGTCAAGGACTATTGATAATAAAAAATATTTGCACATCATGAGCAAAGATCATATACTGGAAAAACTGCCAATGCTCCACTCTGGTTTGCATTATACACACATTAATATGCCTCAAGCACATATGGCAGTAAAAGAAAGTTTTTGTGATCCTGAGACATTTAACTGATGGCATGACAGACTAGGCCATCAAGGATCTACAATGATGAAAAGAATTATTGAAAACACACATGGACATCCATTGAAATATCAGAAGATCCCCCAATCAGATAAAATGCCTCTATGTACCTCTTGTTCACTTGGAAAACTAATTACAAGGCCTTCGTCCTTAAAAGTTGACAAAGAATCACCAATGTTTCTTGAAAGAATTCAAGGTGATATATGTGGACCAATTCATCCACCATGTGGACCGTTTAGATATTTCATTGTCTTGATAGACGCATCCAGCAGATGGTCTCATGTCTCTTTATTATCAACTCGTAATGTTGCCTTTGCAAAATTTCTTGCTCAAATTATCAAACTACGAGCACATTTCCCTGATTACACTGTTAAAAGGGTGAGACTTGATAATGCTGGTGAATTTACATCACATTCTTTTAATGATTATTGCATGTTTGTGGGAATTGTTGTCGAACACCCTGTTGGTCAGGTACACACACAAAATGGCTTAGCTGAATCATTGATCAAACGTTTACAGCTAATCGCTAGACCATTATTAATGAGAACAAAACTTCCTGTGTCGGTTTGTGTCACGGCCCCAGCCCCGGTTTGACCAGGTCAGGAGCCGCGGGACAGGAACCCGTGGTATCTATGATGCGACAGCGAAAGATTTTAACAGGATCTTTTAAAACTCGAAAATGCCCGATTATTTTATTTCATAATGCGGGATAAACCCCGTAAATTACAATAGAGGAATTTCACAAGTAAATTCCTTGATTTATTAAAACATGTTTATTCATTTTAACTGAGCCACCTCTTCAAGCTTTGTTAGTGCTCCGTAGCACGTTTTCCTTGATTTACAGCAGGTCGCCTGAAACATGTTTTAAAAATATTTTATCAGCGGGGAAATGCTGGCGAGTCATTCAAGTATGTAAAACGACACAATAGTTATCAATTACAGCATAAGAGCGATTACAATGGCTTCTATCTTATTTTTATCTGGCGCCGTGTCACCTGGTGACGATGGTCATACCACTATTGGGTATTTCCCCAAGTAGTGACGTTTATCACTGTTATGATTTATTAGCCTAACCCGTGAGAAATTAGTAATGTGCACAATACCCCACTAGCCAGTGATTTAAGATAACCACGGCTTACTCCCTGTAATTATAACATTTGAAAATGGAGTATTGTAAAATACTTTTAATAAAAGAGAATGACTCACTTTGCAGATTTATATGGGCAGAGTTTAGCCTACTGATTAGCCTTGTAACCTAAATTTAAATAACATGCACACGAACTAGGTCAGTAACTAATACAGCATTTACGATAACTCACGAGATTAAACCCTCACAACGAATGACAAAGTGCGATACTTAAACATCCATCGAATTCACCACGAATGACAAAGCATAACCCTAATGTGGGCAGCACTTAAACATCCATTGGATAGTTTCAATCAATCGGACATTGAATCGTAGCAGCGATCGAGTTAATACCCGGTATCGTAGCAGCACTTAGCTATCTTGAATATTATTTTTGACTTTTGAGCAGTCTACTTCGTGATTTTGATTGAAATTTTGACACCAGTGAACTGCTCGTAACCCCTTCTATTTATAGCAGAAATTTAGGTCTCAAGCGGCCCGCGTGAGACTTGGCTTGAACTTTACGCGGCCCGCGTAGCCACCTAGTCTACGTGTAGGCTTGCTGGGTCATGAGTAGGTGTGCCACGTGGATGACACATGGATCTGGACGCTTATCCGGTCAACCTTAATGTTGACGCGGCCCGCGTAAGACTAAGCTAACTCTTACGCGGCCCGCCTGAAACTCTAAAACTTTGTTTTCTTGGTTTTTCATGTACAGTAGAGTTTCAGGGGTCCTGGTTCTCACTTGTGGGTTAGTTTTAGGACATTTTTGAGAGTCCTTACATCCTCCCCACCTTATTTAAAATCTAGTCCTCGAGATTCACTGAAATAAGTGAGGATACTTTCGCTTCATCTCTGATTCCAGCTCCCAAGTGTACTCGGGTCCTCTTTTTGATTCCCACTTAACTTTGACAAGCCCCAGTTGCTTGTGTTTGAGAAATTTAATCTTTTTGTCTTCCATCTGAAGAGGTTTCTCAACGAATTTTAACTTTTCATTTACCTCTATATCTTGAAGAGGTACTACCAGTGATTCGTCAGATAGACATTTCTTGAGATTGGATACATGAAATACATCATGTATTCCAGCTAACTCTTCTGGTAGTTGTAAGCGATAAGCAACTGGTCCTATACGTTGAATTACTGGGAATGGTCCAACGTACCTTGGACTTAGCTTTCCTTTCTTACCGAACCGAACTACTCCTTTCCAAGGAGAAACTTTCAAGAGTACCTTGTCTCCAACTTGGAATTCTAACGGCTTCCGTCGATTATCTGCATAACTTTTCTGGCGATCTCGAGCCGTCTTTAGTCTTTCCTTGATTTGAGTAATCTTGTCGGTAGTTTCTTGTACAATCTCTGGACCTGATAATTGACTTTCTCCTATTTATTCCCAACAAACCGGAGTTCTACACTTACGTCCATACAGTGCTTCGAATGGGGCAGCTTCGATACTTGAATGGTAACTATTGTTATAGGAGAATTCAATTAAAGGTATATGGTTATCCCAACTTCCACCAAAATCTATCACACATGCCCTAAGCATGTCTTCCAGAGTTTGGATCGTCCTTTCACTTTGTCCATCTGTTTGAGGTTGGTATGCAGTGCTTAGATTTAGTCGAGTTCCCATAGCTTCTTGGAAACTTGTCCAGAAGTGGGAAGTGAAACGACTATCCCTATCCGATACAATGGAGAGTGGAACTCCATGTAAGGATACAACTTCATCTACATATAACTTGGCTAACCTTTCCATGCTAAAGGTTGCTTTCATGGGTAGAAAATGAGCTGATTTGGTTAATCGATCCACAATTACCCAAATCGCGTCATTACCCTTTCTGGTTTTGGGCAACTTAGTAACGAAATCCATTGTTATGAGTTCCCATTTCCATACCGGCATTTCTAATTGTTGTAGTAGACCTGAAGGTTTCTGGTGTTCTGCCTTAACTTGTGAACAAGTTAGACATTTAGAAACATATCTAGCTATGTCCTTTTTCATTCCTATCCACCAGAAGTTATTTCTTAAATCTTGGTACATTTTATTGTTACCAGGATGCATGGTATACCTAGATTTATGGGCTTCTTCTAAAATCTTATTCCTTAATTCTCCCTGTTTAGGTACCCAAATTCGTTTCTTATGGAATCTCCAAATTCCATCTGCTCCTTGTTCTAATTCTTTTATCCGCCCTTTCATTCCTTCAGCAACATCCTGGATTGCTGTTTTCTGAATATCTTTTAATTGTTCCATTAAATCTAACTGTAGATTTAATCTAAGAGCACGAACTCGCTTTTGCTTTTCATGATACTTACGACTTAAAGCATCTGCAACTACGTTTGCTTTTCCTTCGTGATATTGAATATCACAGTCGTAGTCACTTAGGATTTCTATCCATCTCCTTTGCCTCATGTTTAATTCTTTTTGCCCAAATATGCATCTTAAACTCTTATGATCTGTATAGACAGTGAACGTACTTCCATACAGATAATGTCTCCAAATTTTAAGGGCAAAAATTATGGCTCCTAACTCTAAGTCATGAGTTGTATAGTTTTCTTCGTGCTTTTTCAATTGCCTTGAAGCATATGCAATTATCTTCCTGCGTTGCATTAACACACATCCTAATCCTAGCTTTGAAGCATCACAATATACTTCAAAATCTTATGTTCCTTCTGGTAAGGCTAGAATTGGAACATTAATTAATTTATGTTTTAAAATATTAAAGGCTTCTTCTTGTTTAGGTCCCCATTCAAACTTAACTGCTTTACAGGTTAGCTTAGTTAATGGTACAACTATTTTGGAAAAATCCTTAATAAACCGTCGATAATATCCAGCTAAACCTATAAAGCTTCTAATTTCCATAGCTGACTGCGGGACCTTCCATTTGGTGATTGCTTCTATCTTAGTAGGATCTACGTGAATACCTTCGTGATTCACCATGTGTCCTAAAAATTGTACTTCCTGTAGCCAAAATTCACACTTCGTGAATTTGGCGTAAAGCTTTTCCTTTCTTAATAGAGTTAAGAGTGCATGCAGATGCTGACAGTGTTCATCCTGACTTTTGGAATAAATAAGTATATCGTCGATGAAGACAATTACAAATTTATCCAAATACGGTTTACAGATTCTATTCATCATGTCCATAAATGCTGCAGGAGCATTTGTTAACCCAAATGGCATGACTATAAACTCGTAATGACCATACCTAGTTCTAAAAGCAGTTTAAGGTATGTCTTCTTCCTGTACCTTCAATTGATGATATCCGGAGCGTAAATCTATCTTAGAAAAGTACCTAGCTCCTTGTAATTGATCGAAAAGATCATCAATCCTAGGTAATGGGTATCGATTCTTAATTGTAACTTTATTCAAGTCCCTATAATCGATACACATTCGCATCGAACCGTCTTTTTTCTTTTCAAACAACACTGGTGCTCCCCATGGGGATGAACTAGGTTGTATGAATCCTTTGCTTAATAATTCATCTAATTGCTTTTTCAATTCTAACATTTCTGTGGGTGCTAACCGATAGGGTGCCTTGGCTATCCCTAGTTCCAGGAATTAGATGAATTCTAAATTCGACTTCCCTATCAGGTGGTAATCCAGGTAGTTCTTCTGGGAATACCTCTGGATATTCCGATATTACTGGAATTTCCTTAAGTTCCTTACCCGTAGTGTTAATGATTACTGAAATCATATACACTATTCCTTGCTTTCGTTCATAACTAGCAACTTTCATTACTGAAATGAACTTTAAGGGCTTTCGTGGCTTATCTCCTGTAATCACCACTAATTCTCCTGTAGGGATAGGAATTTCTATGGAATTCTTATCACAAAGAATTCGAGCATGGTTGCCTACTAACCAATCCATTCCTAACACCACATCGAATCCGGCTAGATTCATAGGTAACAGGTTTGCAGAGAATTTATGACCTAAAAGTTCTATCTTTCCTTCTCGCACAACCTTCTCTATTTTAACAGAATTCCCATCTGCCGTTTCGACTGTAAAAATCTGCCTAAGTTTGGTTAAGGGTAAATTAAGTGCTTGGCAGAATGAAGTATTTATAAAACTTTGGTTTGCACCAGAGTCAAATAATACTTTTGCGTAAACGTCGTGAACTAGAAACGTACCAGCTATCACATCAGGAATTAGCTCGGCTTCCTGAGTAGTCAGCTGGAAGGCTCTTACATTCTTCTTGTTAGTTCCTTCTGCAGTTTTGGCTTTGTTATCAGCTGGTTTGACGAATTTTGGGCAGTCTGGCCTAATATGTCCAGCTTCTCCACAGTTGTAACAGACTGTGGTTTTCTTTTTCCTGCAGTCTTCTTCTTGATGCCCCGGAATTTGCAAAAATTGCAATACCCTTTGCATCTTCCAAAATGCTTCCTTTTACAGGAATTGCAAAATGGAACAGTGGAAGATTGCCAAGTTCTCCTTCCTTTGAAATTACTACGGTTACCCACACGGAATCCCTGTGTAATCTTTTGGGCTACTTCCTTCTTCCGGTTTTCTTCTCTTGTGTGTACTAGTTCGTCAGTCATAGTGTTAGCTAACTCTACCGCATCATCGATCGTGCGGGGTCTCGCAGCCTTGACAATATTACGGATCTCACCAATTAATCCCCAAATGTAGCGAGATATAAGTACCGGTTCTGGCGAAGCTAGGGTTGGTACCACTCTAGCGTATTCGAAGAATGTCGAAGTATACCCTCGACAATCAACGCCTACCATCTAATGATTTAGGAATTTATTGGTCATTTGCTCCTTTTCGTACTCGGGACATAATTTTCTTTCTACAAGACTTTTAAATTCTTCCCAATTTATAGCATATGCCACAGTTCTTCCTTTAGCTTGTAGAACTGTATTCCACCATTCTAGCGCCCCTTCTTTGAAAAGATGCAACGCATACATGACCTTGTCGTCCTCAGCACATTTACTTATCATAATTACTGCCTCGGTTTTCTCTAACCAACGTAATGCAGCAGTTGCCCCTTCATTACCTGCAAACTCAGCTGGTTTACAGGCAAGAAACTCCTTGTAAGTGCAACTAGGTGTTGCAGCTTTCTTTTTCTTAAGGAGTGGAGCTTGTATCCCTTCGTTGACGTTATTAGTATGGTTGCCGCCTCCGTTTACACTATTACTGAAATTATCGTCGTTTGTACGTTTGCTAGGAATAATTTGTTGAGGTGCAATTGGATTTCGAGCAGCAGCAAGGATTGCAGGAATAACATTGGCTATTCCTTGAGCAACGATATTCTCGATATCTTGCCTATTTAGAAATTGATCCTCCTGATGTTGCTCAGATTGATTACCCTCGTTAACTTGTTCATTACCAGCGTTTGCCATCTGGTAATTAATTTATATAAGTGATTAGCATAAAATAATTAAACAAAACAAAACAATCGCACATAATTATATTTAATAAGTATAGCCAATATTGTCGATTTCTCAACTTCCATTTTTTTATATATTATATTATGCATCCGTACACACTGTTATCTTACAAAATTTTTATTTTTAGGTTATTATACATACTTATATTTTTATTACTATTATTATTATACAAACACAGTTTCACAATCACACTCCCCCTAGTCCGCTAGTTTTTCAGAAATGATGTTCCCTTTCATCGTATTTCCAGGAGATTTATTCTCCTATCTCCCGAATCTTATTCCCTGCATCCATTAGTTCTTCGCCAAAATGGCGAAGTTCAGCTAAGTTTTCATTACTCATTGGTGGGTTTGGTGCAGGTTCTGGGTCGAACTGAGGGAAAAAGGTATAGGGATTATTTAGAAGGTTTTGAAACTGCCAATCATTGGTCCACCATTCGTCCATTCCTTGTGGTTGGATGTGGATCAAAGGTTCTGGGATGGCTGGTTCCAGGTTTATTGGAAGTTGGTTTTCAGCAGGATAAGTAAAAGGTTTTCATTGACAGGCTTAAGGGTATCACAGCTTGCCAGTATGAAATCTAGCTCTTCCTGTAACGTCATTTCCTTGGTTTGCTTGGAGCTTTCCCCAATTTCCATTCCTTCTTGTCTAAAACTTTCCCCGATCTCAATCCCTTTTCCTTTATCCATGGGATTTTCTATCTTGGGAATTTTCCTAGTTGCTGGTTTTCTTCTGCGCACACGTCTCCAACCCACAAATCTTCTTCTTTTCCTAGGTTTTGATTTCTCCGGTGGTGGAGCTTGAAATTCCATAGGTTCTTCCACATCGGCCAAGTAACCAGTAAAATTTCTCGAAACTTCCACTTTTACGAGATAGAGATTGAGATTTTCTAGGGCTTTAGATAATTCATTCATGCTGTTTAGCATTTATGAAGAAACACACAAAATTTTAGATTAAAAGTTTGTAAATTAAATTTTCACATAATCACAAAAATTTTGAATCAGAATTTTAATATTAATTACAAATATCTAATAAACCATTTTATTGAAACAAAATATTTATTTTTAGTACAATTAATATTATTTTAAAGTTTCTGGCTAATAGATAATATGGGTGCTAATATTGGGTCAGGGTGTTGGTAGTCTAAAGGTTAACATTTACTGCTACAGTGGCTAACATATAAAGATTTGCCAATTTTTCATCTAATTTATCTTCCCATGGTGGGTTGTTGCCTATTTCCTAGGTCTCTTTTATTATCACCTCTTTGGTTTGTAATTTCCTCATTTTCTCTTGACTTTTTCTAATAATCAAACTTCTTTTATAAGGGGAAAGTGGTTTCTCATACTGTGCCTTTCGAACAAATATTCCCTCCTCAGTGTCTGCTGAGTATCTTGAGGAATTTGATTGGGATGAAGTTCCAATATTTTTCGGTGTACTATCTAATTTAAGATAGATATCTGACATTCTCTGCTTACCCATACTGTAACTAATAAGTAGCCAGTTAATAAAGCACATAATCATAAAACGGTAATCAGGAAAATTAAGTATATTTAAATACTTAATAGGCTTAAATCAGTGGCTCTTTCAGTAGCTCTGATACCACCTTTTCCTGTCACGGCCCCAGCCCCGGTTTGACCCGGTCAGAAGCCGCGGGACAGGAACCCGTGGTATCTATGATGCGACAGCGGAAGATTTTAACAGGATCTTTTAAAACTCGAAAATGCCCGATTATTTTATTTCATAATGCGGGATAAACCCCGTAAATTACAATAGAGGAATTTTACAAGTAAATTCCTTGATTTATTAAAACATGTTTATTCATTTTAACTGAGCCACCTCTTCAAGCTTTGTTAGTGCTCCGTAGCACGTTTTTCTTGATTTACAGCAGGTCGCCTGAAACATGTTTTAAAAATATTTTATCAGCGGGGAAATGTTGGCGAGTCATTCAAGTATGTAAAACGACACATTAGTTATCAATTACAGCATAAGAGCGATTACAATGGCTTCTATCTTATTTTTATCTGGCGCCGTGTCACCTGGTGACGATGGTCATACCACTATTGGGTCTTTCCCCAAGTAGTGACGTTTATCACTGTTAGGATTTATTAGCCTAACCCTTGAGAAATTAGTAATGTGCACAATACCCCACTAGCCAGTGATTTAAGATAACCACGACTTACTCCCTGTAATTATAACATTTGAAAATGGAGGATTGTAAAATCCTTTTAATAAAAGAGAATGACTCACTTTGCAGATTTATACAGGCAGAGTTTAGCCTACTGATTAGCCTTGTAACCTAAATTTAAATAACATGCACACGAACTAGGTCAGTAACTAATACAACATTTACGATAACTCACGAGATTAAACCCTCACAATGAATGACAAAGTGCGATACTTAAACATCCATCGAATTCACCACGAATGACAAAGCATAACCCTAATGTGGGCAGCACTTAAACATCAATTGGATAGTTTCAATCGATAGGACATTGAATCGTAGCAGCGATCGAGTTAATACCCGGTATCGTAGCAGCACTTAGCTATCTTGAATATTATTTTCGACTTTTGAGCAGTCTACTTCGTGAATTTGATTGAAATTTTGACCCCAGCGAACTGCTCGTAACCCCTTCTATTTATAGCATAAATTTAGGTCTCACGCAGCCCGCGTGAGACTTGGCTTGAACTTTACGCGGCCCGCGTAGCCACCTAGTCTACTAAAGATTCTGGAAGAAAATGGGGACAAGGCCGTGGCCGTGGCCATTTTGGTAAAGGTAATGGTCGCAACTATTCCTTCAAAAGAAATAATAATTTTCGAGGTAATTCCCATGGTCGTGGACGTGGTCGTGGTCGAAATCAAAGAACCCCCAATTACCACACTCCACAAAATATCAATTCCAACCAGTATAACAAAAGGAATGAAGCTGGTAGGTCCGAAAACAATGGCACTTCTTGTTTCAGATGTGGAAGTACAAACCATTGGTCAAAGGCTTGTCGTACACCTTCACATTTATGTGAACTTTACCAAGCCTCTCTCAAAAGAAAAGAAAAGGAGATGAACCATGTGGATAATTTTAATGATATCAACGTCGAACTGAATGTCGTCGACTATACCAATGAGAAGGAAATCTGAAACCAATGTTGCTAAACCATAATAATTATATGCAACAATTATGTAATTTCCTTTATTATAACTACCTTTATTATGTTTCATTAGTCTTTCTTTTCATGTAACGTTTATAGCTAATAAATAAACTTCTTATTAAAAAATAAATCATAATGCCTTCGTTATACACTTATTATTATTTCTCTTTATATTTCAAGATTAAAATGAATACCATTGGAGCACAAGAGCAGACAAATGATGCAGATATATGTATAGCGGATAGTGGAGCCACACACACTATACTTAAATCTAAGAAATATTTTATGAGTTGAAACCAACAAAAGGAACCGTTGATACAATATTAGGTCCTACAAACTTGATAGAAGGAGTGGGAAAAGCTAGTTTAATATTACCAAATGGTACAAAGCTCTTAATAGAGAATGCTTTATTTTCCCCAAAATCAACAAGAAACTTGTTGAGTTTCAAAAACATATATCATAACGGATATGATACTCAGTCAAGGACTATTGATAATAAAAAATATTTGCACATCATGAGCAAAGATCATATACTGGAAAAACTGCCAATGCTCCACTCTGGTTTGCATTATACACACATTAATATGCCTCAAGCACATATGGCAGTAAAAGAAAGTTTTTGTGATCCTGAGACATTTAACTGATGGCATGACAGACTAGGCCATCAAGGATCTACAATGATGAAAAGAATTATTGAAAACACACATGGACATCCATTGAAATATCAGAAGATCCCCCAATCAGATAAAATGCCTCTATGTACCTCTTGTTCACTTGGAAAACTAATTACAAGGCCTTCGTCCTTAAAAGTTGACAAAGAATCACAAATGTTTCTTGAAAGAATTCAAGGTGATATATGTGGACCAATTCATCCACCATGTGGACCGTTTAGATATTTCATGGTCTTGATAGACGCATCCAGCAGATGGTCTCATGTCTCTTTATTATCAACTCGTAATGTTGCCTTTGCAAAATTTCTTGCTCAAATTATCAAACTACGAGCACATTTCCCTGATTACACTGTTAAAAGGGTGAGACTTGATAATGCTGGTGAATTTACATCACATTCTTTTAATGATTATTGCATGTTTGTGGGAATTGTTGTCGAACACCCTGTTGGTCAGGTACACACACAAAATGGCTTAGCTGAATCATTGATCAAACGTTTACAGCTAATCGCTAGACCATTATTAATGAGAACAAAACTTCCTGTGTCGGTTTGTGTCACGGCCCCAGCCCCGGTTTGACCAGGTCAGGAGCCGCGGGACAGGAACCCGTGGTATCTATGATGCGACAGCGAAAGATTTTAACAGGATCTTTTAAAACTCGAAAATGCCCGATTATTTTATTTCATAATGCGGGATAAACCCCGTAAATTACAATAGAGGAATTTCACAAGTAAATTCCTTGATTTATTAAAACATGTTTATTCATTTTAACTGAGCCACCTCTTCAAGCTTTGTTAGTGCTCCGTAGCACGTTTTCCTTGATTTACAGCAGGTCGCCTGAAACATGTTTTAAAAATATTTTATCAGCGGGGAAATGCTGGCGAGTCATTCAAGTATGTAAAACGACACAATAGTTATCAATTACAGCATAAGAGCGATTACAATGGCTTCTATCTTATTTTTATCTGGCGCCGTGTCACCTGGTGACGATGGTCATACCACTATTGGGTCTTTCCCCAAGTAGTGACGTTTATCACTGTTATGATTTATTAGCCTAACCCGTGAGAAATTAGTAATGTGCACAATACCCCACTAGCCAGTGATTTAAGATAACCACGACTTACTCCCTGTAATTATAACATTTGAAAATGGAGTATTGTAAAATACTTTTAATAAAAGAGAATGACTCACTTTGCAGATTTATATGGGCAGAGTTTAGCCTACTGATTAGCCTTGTAACCTAAATTTAAATAACATGCACACGAACTAGGTCAGTAACTAATACAGCATTTACGATAACTCACGAGATTAAACCCTCACAACGAATGACAAAGTGCGATACTTAAACATCCATCGAATTCACCACGAATGACAAAGCATAACCCTAATGTGGGCAGCACTTAAACATCCATTGGATAGTTTCAATCAATCGGACATTGAATCGTAGCAGCGATCGAGTTAATACCCGGTATCGTAGCAGCACTTAGCTATCTTGAATATTATTTTTGACTTTTGAGCAGTCTACTTCGTGATTTTGATTGAAATTTTGACACCAGTGAACTGCTCGTAACCCCTTCTATTTATAGCAGAAATTTAGGTCTCACGCGGCCCGCGTGAGACTTGGCTTGAACTTTACGCGGCCCGCGTAGCCACCTAGTCTACGTGTAGGCTTGCTGGGTCATGAGTAGGTGTGCCACGTGGATGACACATGGATCTGGACGCTTATCCGGTCAACCTTAATGTTGACGCGGCCCGCGTAAGACTAAGCTAACTCTTACGCGGCCCGCCTGAAACTCTAAAACTTTGTTTTCTTGGTTTTTCATGTACAGTAGAGTTTCAGGGGTCCTGGTTCTCACTTGTGGGTTTGTTTTAGGACATTTTTTAGAGTCCTTACAGTTTGGGGTCATGCAATTTTACATGCTGGATTACTGATTCGTGTGAGACCAAGTGCATGTCATAACTACTCCCCACTACAACTTGTTTCTGGCCATGAGCCAGACATTTCCCACCTTAAAATTTTTGGGTGTGCAGTGTATGTTCCTATTGCACTACCAAAACGCACAAAAATGGGACCTCAAAGAAGGTTGGGAATATATGTTGGATATGAAACAGCCTCCATCATACGATATCTTGAACCTTTAATGGGTGACGTATTTAAAGCACATTTTGATGACTGCCATTTTAACAAGGCAATGTTCCCAACATTAGGGGGAGAAAATAAAAAAACGAGAAAATGATGTCTCATGGTGTGTGCCTTCGTTGTCTCATCTTGATCCAAGAACAAAACAATGTGAGACAGAGGTTCAAAAGATAATACACTTGCAAGACATTGCAAATCAATTGCCTGATGCTTTTACTGATACAAACAGAGTTACTAAATCTCATATACCAGCTGCTAATGCTCCAGCTCGAGTTGAGATCCCAAGTAAGGCAATAGATAATAAGATAGCTCATGAATCTCAAAAATGTTTAAAACGTGGAAGGCCAATCAGTTCAAAGGATAAGAATCCTCGAAAAAGAAAAGCACTTGTAAAGGAAATTGACCACAAAGAGAATGATCTTGATAAAACAGTAAATACCGAAACCTCTCATGAGGAAGATGTTGCTGATACTAACAAAGAGATATCAATCAACTATGGTCATACACATACCATATGGAACCGATATGAAATGGAAAATATTGATGAGATATTTTCTTATTCTATAGCAAGTGACATCATGGGTGGAGATGATGATCCTGAACCAAAATCTGTCAATGATTGTCAAAATAGACATGACTGGGATAAATGGAAAGGCGCTATGCAAGCTGAATTAGATTCACTCAACAAACGAAAGGTTTTTGGGTCTATTGTTGTTACACCTAAGGCTGTAAAGCCTGTAGGTTATAAATGGGTTTTTGTACGCAAACAAAATGAGAAAAATGAGGTTACAAGATATAAAATGAGACTTGTAGCTCAAGGTTTTTCACAAAGGCCAGGGATTGACTATGAAGAAACATATTCTCCCGTTATGGATGCAATAACCTTTAGATACTTAATCAGCTTAGTAGTTTCTAAAAAGTTAGAAATGCGTCTTATGGATGTTGTTACAGCTTACTTGTATGGATCACTTGATAGTGACATCTATATGAAAGTTCCTGAAGGATTTAAACTCCCTGATGCGTTAAGTTCAGAACCCAAAGAAATGTATTCAATCAAATTATAAAGATCTTTAAATGGGTTGAAACAATCGGGAAGGATGTGGTACAATCGTTTGAGCGACTATTTGACAAGTAAAGGTTATACAAATAATCTTATATGTCCATGTGTCTTTATTAAGAAGACAACATCAGGATATGTGATCATAGCTGTATATGTTGATGACCTAAATATAATTGGGACGCAAAAAGAAATTAATGAAGCAATTATTCTTTTAAAGAAAGAATTTGAAATGAAAGACCTTGGAAAAACCAAATACTGTCTTGGTTTACAAATTGAACATATGAGCAATGGAATACTTGTGCATCAAACGAATTATACTGAAAAGCTGTTGAAACGTTTCAATATGGACAAGGCAAGTCCTTTAAGCACTCAAATGGTCGTTAGATCACTTAATGTCGAAAATGATCCATTTCGTCCTTGTGAGGACAACGAAGAAGTTCTTGGTCTAGAAGTACCATACCTCAGTGCAATTGGAGCACTTATGTATCTTAGCAATTGTATGAGACCTGACATTTCTTTTGCAGTAAACTTGTTGGCAAGATTTAGTTCAGCTCCTACTAAAAGGCACTAGAATGGGATTAAACATATTTTTCGATATCTTCGAGGTACTGTTGATTTAGGCTTGTTTTATCCCAACTATTCAAAAGAAGGGTTAGTTGGTTATGCAGATGCAGGTTATTTATTTGATCCTCATAAAGCAAAATCTCAAACTGGATATGTATTTATGAACGGAGGAACTGCGATTTCATGGCGTTCTTAGAAACAAACACTTGTCGCAACATCCTCAAATCATGCTGAAGTCATTGCACTACATGAAGCTTCAAGAGAATGTGTATGGCTAAGATCTATGTCACAACACATAGTGACTTCTTGTGGGCTAGAGAAAGATCGAAGTCCAACTCCTATCCATGAAGATAATGCCGCCTGTGTCTCTCAGATGAAAGAAGGGTATATCAAAAGTGACAGAACAAAACATATACTGTGACACATGCGTCACTGCGACCAGCAAACAAATAGCAAGCCAATGAAATATTGTATTTCATACTTGGGATCTGTATAAATATGTGTATCCTTTTTGCACATATCAACTCTTGTTCGAATTAAAGCTCTAAATCGCTTTCTAGAAGGTTATACGCGCACTGACGCGTAAATATAACCAGTTTAATGCAACAAACACTCTGGAATAGTGAAATAGGGTTAACATACCTTAAATAACCTTTACATAACTTAGAAATAAGTTTTGAAGGTTTTGGTATGGCAAAATCAAGTTAAATCGCTTACAGGGACTAAACTTGACAAACTGCGAAAGTATGCCAATTTGAACTGTAACAGACATTCCGGAACATGACCATAAGTTAAACATACCATAAATATCCTTTACATAGCTTAGAAATAGGCTTTGAGGTGTTCGGTATGCTAAAATAAACTTTTGGGTCATTCAGGGACTAAAAGTGTCAAAAAGTGCACAAGTTTGCATTTTCGCGCATAACTTATGTTCTGAATACATCCGGACATCCAAAAATTTATGTAAGCACTAAAACATTTTATTTTAGTGTTCGTCATAAGAAAAATCCATTCGTCACGCCATTTGGATCGTTTTTCGCGCTTATGCGCATTCCGTCGTAATTAACCGAACAACGCAATCGTACGGCTAAACGAACCGACATCCGAGATATTTTTTAGCACATTTTAAGTTCCCTATACTTTAACTTCATTTTATAGCTTTGAAATGAGGTTAACGGGGCTTAAAAGTGTCAAATTTGCATCAAAATACAAGTTTCTGGGCTGCAGGGACTAAAATGGTAAATATGCCAAACTTAGCCCTTGCGCACCGTAAGGGTTATTTGTTACGGTGCGCAAGCATAGGCCAGATGCAGCAACTCATTTTTCAGCTGCTGTTTCCTGCCCTTAACCCCTTCCAAAGGCCAATGCCATGTGTCCAACTCTTGTGGTGGGTCAATATCAGTTACCACAACCTTCCGACAAGTGTACGGGCGAGATCATTCCCTCTTTTCCAAGAAAAGATCCTAACGGTGAACCGAAAACTATAAATACCCATCACATTCTCATTCATTTCTCACTAGAATCTAATCAATTGTGCTCTAAGTTGAAACCTTTGTTTCATACCTGAGCTATTTTGATCTAGATTAGCATTCGGGGACCCTTCGTAAGTGTTCCTTCGTTCTTTTATTGCTTTTTGAGTCCGAAAGTCAAACTTTGTTTGACTTTCTGCATTAACCAGTTTATGGTCGATGTGAAGTTCGTTTGAACTTCATAACGTGAGCGTGATCACGATGGTTATAGTCCCTAGTGACTATACCTACTGATTACCACGTTATCTAGGCTCAGTGACGAGCCGTAGTTTCGGTCAGAATGCGTATTCTTGCGTATTTTGTAACCAAACTACTCTTGGGTATCAAAACCGTTTGTTTTGATACCAAACCTGTTTTCTAAACTTAGTTAAGCATGTTTTAGCATGCTTAGCTCGTCACTTTTAGTTTAGTGCTTATATAGGGTCGTAAGGTAAGCGATCTAAACAATCGCTTATACTTTCGAACCCGACCCATTTGGTCGATCATTAGGATCCGACCAAACACATTAGGTGACCATAGTATATAGGGAATAACCTTCCGAGGTTATACCTTATGGTCGCTTCGTTTAAGTAGTTGTATGATAGGTAGTTTATATGCCTTAGGTAAATTACCAAAATACCCCTTTGATGCCAAAATTCGTTTTAAACATATGTAACATAACTTTTGTCATCTAAACTGATTTGACAACCATATTAGACATGTTAAGGCATATTTTACTTGTCATAAGACTAGTTAGGCGTTCCGAACGCGTTTTACGCGAACGATGCGTTAAAGTAGCATAAGCTACCTAAACGGGTCGTAATGGGTCACAAACACTTAGGTTAAGTTTCGTTTTAGCATGAAGGCTTTGTTAAACCATATGACACGAGTCTCTATACTCGTTTGGTTTACGAACCGTCATTCTATCCAAAAATCCGATTTAGGTCCGGTTGTTAACATAGTTACCTATATTAGGTGCCGTTTGATATCCGCGATCTCTAGCATTTGTTTGGTTGTTACTCAAGGACTACTAAGCAATCTCAAGTGAGTACATAGACCCCTCTTTTACTGTTTTCCAAACATTTTGGTGTGGAACACATATGCCTACTTGTTACTTTCATGCTTTCCATGTTTTCACATCATATACATGCTATGTTCATTAGTACATTTATAGTACATGATTTCATTACATTTCATGCTATGTATGCCCATTGTGTGCGTACTTAGTACATCGTTTTACATTACATTTTATGCTATGTATGTCCATTTAGTTCATACTTAGTACATTGTTTTACATTACACTTATGCTATGTATGTCCATTGTGTGCATGCTTAGTACTTTGTTTTACATTGCATTTCTGTTGCATATGCTCATCCAGCATGTGAACACATTATACTGCATTTTGAACCGTTGTAATCATTTGACTATGTGAACCGTTTGTATCTGTGAACCGTTGGTATCTGTGAACCGTTTGTATCTGTGAACCGTTTGTATCTGTGAACCGTTTGTATCTGTGAACCGTTTGTATCTGTGAACCATGTGAACCGTATTTGACCATACATAAACATTTCTACAATTGTTAAACATTACTTTGGTGGTTTGGTTTGATTAAGTGATTAAGTAACGATGCGTGTGTAATATGATACAAGCATAGTGGATACGCCGCTGGTACTTCCTATATATAAGTGTTTGTATGGTATTACATAGTGTAGTGTTATTTGAATCTTTTCAGTTTGAGACATATAACATTTTATACAAATAACATACTTTTCACAAGACATTGATTTACAAACAACTTATCTTATACAAACTCATTTTACAGTGGTTATTCATTTAACCATACATTATTCTCTTATTTATACATATCATCTGATCTTATCGATTTTCAAATGATTTACAAAACAAATCAAATAACAAGGTTCATGACTAAACATTTTCTCAAACATAAGTCATGAAACCTATTTTCACAAAACCTATGTATCTCACAGGCATTTTTATGCTGACGTACCTATTTTCACATGTGTTTTCAGGAGCTGTTGCATAAGATGATCAAGATACACATAGGCAGACTTGGGCTTTAGTGACAATAAAAGATGCAAGACTAGTTAATTATGTTGTATTTCTTTGTTTGTTAAGACATTCTAACACTTTTAATCAATAAAACGAAACTTCAATTGCCATGGATTTGACACAATTAATTCTGTTACAACACTCCCCGATGTTTCCGCCACGTTTTGTATGTTCTACGTGGTCGGGGTGTGACAGAAAAGTTGGTATCAGAGCCAATGGTTATAGGGAATTAGGTTATTAGTAATGCTTTGACCTAGTCTATAACCTTCTTAGGACCCTAACGCGAGTTCACTTGCGTTTAGTCATAAAACAATACCGTCACCTATCCTTAGGCGACTACCACAACAAGAACATAAAATTCAAAACCGCTTTGAAAAACTAATCATCTGTTCTAGGATGATTGATTACTAGGTTTTGAACCATCTATTGTAAGGTTTTGAACCCCTTTGAGTTTTCAAAACCTCGTCAAGGTTTTGGGTTTTAAATAATGTGAACACGTGCAAACTGGAAGGGTGAATGCCTGTATTCTGGGTTTTCTGTCTAGGCAAGCACTTCGTATACATCTCATCAGACGCGAGACCAGTTGTGCTTACCTGGGAATTCTTGGGATGAGTGTTCACTTATAGGCAAGCATGTCTTCGCGATACATTATTTTTGACCCATTTACTTTGATTAGTCACTGTGTGTCGTTTGTTTACCTTGTGGTAACAAACAAATGACCCCTATCCTTGCTTTCATCAGATTTGTTTCATCTCATTCTTTTCGTCTAATTCTCTCACTCGTTTCCTTTCATGTTTCCTCTTTTAGAATGCCTCCTCGACGTAAAAACCAGATAGCGACTGCCGAACTGGCAGAAATCATTGCGCAGCAAATGGCTGCTCAATTCCCAAACCTCTTTGCTCAATGGAATCAAGCCAACAACAACAACAACAATGGTCCATGCAATTTCAAGAGTTTTAACTCGGCGAAACCACTCAAGTTTAGTGGTTCTGAGGGAGCGACTGGGCTTCTTCAATGGTTCGAGAGCATTGAGAATACTTTCCGCCACGTGCAGTGTCCTGAAAATCGCAAGGTCGAGTTTGCTTCGAGTGTGTTTCAGAAGAGAGCCCTTACGTGGTGGAACGGGGTTATGAGAGATCGTGGTGCAGAAGTTGCTCTAGCACAGACATGGGCTGAACTTAGGGCCCTTATGATGAAGGAATTCTGTCCTCGTCATGAGATCAGGGCCTTGGAAAGGGAATTCGACAATCTTGAGCAAGACAGCGGTGAAAATCGAGCCTACACGGACCGTTATGAGGAGTTGAGTCTGTTATGCCCAAACATGGTCACGCCTTTGGATAAGGCAATAGAAAAGTACATTGATGGCCTCCCTGACTCAATACAAGACATTGTGACTGGCAGCAACCCTACTACAGTTAGACAGGCCATTGAGCTATCTGCAACCTTGACTGAATCAAAGATCAGGAAAGGTAAACTTTTCCGAAAAGGTGACAAGAAACCGGTCGAGGAATCGAACCCAATCGAGGAATCAAAGACCATGGATGAACAGATTGGATCCCCAAAAAAGTCAAAGAAGCGAAAGGCTTCTCAGAACTTCGCCATGGTTACTCACAATGATCAAGTCGTCCCCAACCAACCAGCTCAACCCCCTGCTAGGAAGCCATATAATGGAACTGCACCCTTGTGCAACCAATGTAGCCTCCATCATCTTGCCAATGTAAAGTTCCGCAAATGCCAAACTTGTGGGCTTATAGGCCATACAGCAAGAGTCTGCCCAGCTGCAGCTGCACCAAACCAAGCTGGCAACAATACCGCTCAAGGCCGTTTTCTACCAGGTTCTTGCTTCAACTGTGGCGAGATGGGTCATTTCCAAAGAAATTGCCCAAAGCTTGCTAATGCAAATCCAGCACAGGGATGAGCATCTGACCGACAACATCGTTTAGAAATAATCAATCCTTATGTATTATTTTCTTTAGTTGTCAAGGTCCAAGAAACAGTTGTTATCATTGTTTATAAATAAATCTTTTATTTACATTACAATGTATTTATGTGGTTGTATGTATAAACAACATATCTCTTACAATACCGACAATCAAGGAACCGTATTCCTATTCCTTGAAGGACAGACTACCCCCAAACTTTCTTCCACTTTATGATCTCTTGCATTTTCCACGAAATTCCTAAGTACCCATTTCTTCTAAGGAAAAGAAGTACAAGGCGCAAGTTACAACACTGGATGAATACCCAAAGTACCACTATAAATCCTTAATAGGGTACCTAAGGGTATTTCCGTGAATCCTAAAATTGTTGTGTTCCTTAATTCGACTATTACGTTTCTTTGAAAACAAAGTCGAATTTTTGGGAGATCTTCCTATCTCTTCAGATAAATCCCAGAGGACATTGAAGTCAATCGACTGGTTTCCATATCCGTTCTCAATCGATAACAAATTTATAACAAATTAATAACCAAGTTAAACAACTATGTGATTATGTGCTTATGAACATTACAAGACAAACTGTGCAGACTGTGCAAGGAATTACGTAATTATGGATGCATACATAATTATGGAATTTAGTGCACAGAAACCACAGCAAGATTTGTCATGTGCCTAGAAGTTAACTCTATTCATTTCCTTTTCTGAGGAAGCACCCGTTGAAAATGACTCCGTTTGTTCATTTTCGTTTCTGAAGATTGTCCGTTGAGGAAATGAATATCCGTTTGCCTATCATTTCCATTTCCATTTCTGAAGAAGCACCCGTTGAAAATGACTCCGTTTGTTCATTTTCGTTTCTGAAGATTGTCCGTTGAGGAAATGGATATCCGTTTGCCTATCGTTATCATTTCCATTTCTGAGGAAGCACCCGTTGAAAATGACTCCGTTTGTTCATTTTCGTTTCTGAAGATTTGTCCGTTGAGCAAATGAATATCCGTTTGTTTCTCCTTTTCATTTCCATTTCTGAGGAAGCACCCGTTGAAAATGACTCCGTTTGTTCATTTTCGTTTCTGAAGATTTGTCCATTGAGGAAATGAATATCCGTTTGTTTCTCCTTTTCATTTCCATTTCTAATGAAGCACCCGTTGAAAATGACTCCGTTTGTTCATTTTCGTTTCTGAAGATTTGTCCGTTGAGGAAATGAATATCCGTTTTTTTCTCCTTTTCATTTCCATTTCTAATGAAGCACCCATTGAAAATGACTCCGTAAGTTCATTTTACGTTTCTGAAGATTGCCCGTTGAGGAAATGAATCCCCGTCTGTTTATTCCTTCATTTCCGCTTCTGAAGAATACTCGTTGAGGAAAATGACTCCGTCTGTTCATTTTCGTTCTGAAGAATGTCCGTTAAGGAAATGACAGGATTACGCCTTACATATCTCTGGTGGTTATTTGACACAAAGTCACAAATAGACTCCTACGAATAAATTTCGGGACGAAATTTCCTAAAGTAGGGGAGACTGTGACACCTGTGTCACTGCGACCAGCAAACAAATACCAAGCCAATGAAACATTGTATTTCATACTTGGGATCTGTATACATATGTGTATCCTTTTTGCACATATCAACTCTTGTTCGAATTAAAGCTCTAAATCGCTTTCTAGAAGGTTATACGCGCACTGACGCGTAAATATAACCAGTTTAATGCAACAAACACTCTGGAATAGTGAAATAGGTTTAACATACCTTAAATAACCTTTACATAACTTAGAAATAAGTTTTGAAGGTTTTGGTATGGCAAAATCAAGTTAAATCGCTTATAGGGACTAAACTTGACAAACTGCGAAAGTATGCCAATTTGAACTGTAACAGACATTCCGGAACATGACCATAAGTTAAAAATACCATAAATATCCTTTACATAGCTTAGAAATAGGCTTTGAGGTGTTCGGTATGCTAAAATAAACTTTTGGGTCATTCAGGGACTAAAAGTGTCAAAAAGTGCACAAGTTTGCATTTTCGCGCATAACTTATGTTCTGAATACATCCGGACATCCAAAAATTTATGTAAGCACTAAAACATTTTATTTTAGTGTTCGGCATAAGAAAAATCCATTCCTCACGCCATTTGGATCGTTTTTCGCGCTTATGCGCATTCCGTCGTAATTAACCGAACAACGCAATCGTACGGCTAAACGAACCGACATCCGAGATATTTTTTAGCACATTTTAAGTTCCCTATACTTTAACTTCATTTTATAGCTTTGAAATGAGGTTAACGGGGCTTAAAAGTGTCAAATTTGCATCAAAATACAAGTTTCTGGGCTGCAGGGACTAAAATGGTAAATCTGCCAAACTTAGCCCTTGCGCACCGTAAGGGTTATTTGTTACGGTGCGCAAGCATAGGCCAGATGCAGCAACTCGTTTTTCAGCTGCTGTTTCCTGCCCTTAACCCCTTCCAAAGGCCAATGCCATGTGTCCAACTCTTGTGGTGGGTCAATATCAGTTACCACAACCTTCCGACAAGTGTACGGGCGAGATCATTCCCTCTTTTCCAAGAAACGATCCTAACGGTGAACCGAAAACTATAAATACCCATCACATTCTCATTCATTTCTCACTAGAATCTAATCAATTGTGCTCTAAGTTGAAACCTTTGTTTCATACCTGAGCTATTTTGATCTAGATTAGCATTCGGGGACCCTTCGTAAGTGTTCCTTCGTTCTTTTATTGCTTTTTGAGTCCGAAAGTCAAACTTTGTTTGACTTTCTGCATTAACCAGTTTATGGTCGATGTGAAGTTCGTTTGAACTTCATAACGTGAGCGTGATCACGATGGTTATAGTCCCTAGTGACTATACCTACTGATTACCACGTTATCTAGGCTCAGTGACGAGCCGTAGTTTCGGTCAGAATGCGTATTTTGTAACCAAACTACTCTTGGGTATCAAAACCGTTTGTTTTGATACCAAACCTGTTTTCTAAACTTAGTTAAGCATGTTTTAGCATGCTTAGCTCGTCACTTTTAGTTTAGTGCTTATATAGGGTCGTAAGGTAAGCGATCTAAACAATCGCTTATACTTTCGAACCCGACCCATTTGGTCGATCATTAGGATCCGACCAAACACATTAGGTGACCATAGTATATAGGGAATAACCTTCCGAGGTTATACCTTATGGTCGCTTCGTTTAAGTAGTTGTATGATAGGTAGTTTATATGCCTTAGGTAAATTACCAAAATACCCCTTTGATGCCAAAATTCGTTTTAAACATATGTAACATAACTTTTGTCATCTAAACTGATTTGACAACCATATTAGACATGTTAAGGCATATTTTACTTGTCATAAGACTAGTTAGGCGTTCCGAACGCGTTTTACGCGAACGATGCGTTAAAGTAGCATAAGCTACCTAAACGGGTCGTAATGGGTCACAAACACTTAGGTTAAGTTTCGTTTTAGCATGAAGGCTTTGTTAAACCATATGACACGAGTCTCTATACTCGTTTGGTTTACGAACCGTCATTCTATCCAATCATCCGATTTAGGTCCGGTTGTTAACATAGTTACCTATATTAGGTGCCGTTTGATATCCGCGATCTCTAGCATTTGTTTGGTTGTTACTCAAGGACTACTAAGCAATCTCAAGTGAGTACATAGACCCCTCTTTTACTGTTTTCCAAACATTTTGGTGTGGAACACATATGCCTACTTGTTACTTTCATGCTTTCCATGTTTTCACATCATATACATGCTATGTTCATTAGTACATTTATAGTACATGATTTCATTTACATTTCATGCTATGTATGCCCATTGTGTGCGTACTTAGTACATCGTTTTACATTACATTTTATGCTATGTATGTCCATTTAGTTCATACTTAGTACATTGTTTTACATTACACTTATGCTATGTATGTCCATTGTGTGCATGCTTAGTACTTTGTTTTACATTGCATTTCTGTTGCATATGCTCATCCAGCATGTGAACACATTATACTGCATTTTGAACCGTTGTAATCATTTGACTATGTGAACCGTTTGTATCTGTGAACCGTTGGTATCTGTGAACCGTTTGTATCTGTGAACCGTTTGTATCTGTGAACCGTTTGTATCTGTGAACCGTGTGAACCGTATTTGACCATACATAAACATTTCTACAATTGTTAAACATTACTTTGGTGGTTTGGTTTGATTAAGTGATTAAGTAACGATGCGTGTGTAATATGATACAAGCATAGTGGATACGCCGCTGGTACTTCCTATATATAAGTGTTTGTATGGTATTACATATTGTAGTGTTATTTGAATCATTTCAGTTTGAGACATATAACATTTTATACAAATAACATACTTTTCACATGACATTGATTTACAAACAACTTATCTTATACAAACTCATTTTACAGTGGTTATTCATTTAACCATACATTATTCTCTTATTTATACATATCATCTGATCTTATTGATTTTCAAATGATTTACAAAACAAATCAAATAACATGGTTCATGACTAAACATTTTCTCAAACATAAGTCATGAAACCTATTTTCACAAAACCTATGTATCTCACAGGCATTTTTATGCTGACGTACCTATTTTCACATGTGTTTTCAGGAGCTGTTGCATAAGATGATCAAGATACACATAGGCAGACTTGGGCTTTAGTGACAATAAAAGATGCAAGACTAGTTAATTATGTTGTATTTCTTTGTTTGTTAAGACATTGTAACACTTTTAATCAATAAAACGAAACTTCAATTGCCATGGATTTGACACAATTAATTATGTTACAACACTCCCCGATGTTTCCGTCACGTTTTGTATGTTCTACGTGGTCGGGGTGTGACATATACCACCAAGATTCTTTGCATATACTCGGGACCTTATTTAAGACAATCAGGTCGAGATGAGATATGTCCAATCCAGTAACAACTCAGCCGATCTTTTCACAAAAGCACTACCTACAACAACTTTCAGGAAACATGTTCATGACATTGGCATGCGTCATGTACGGAGAATGTGATTCCTTACAAATTGCAAACTTGAGGGGGAGCTATAGACTGCACTCTTTTTCTCTTAGCTAAGGTTTTTTTCCCACTGGGTTTTTCTTTAGCAAGGTTTTTAATGAGGCAGTACATAAAGACCCCGAAGTTTGCAAAGTCTCATTCAAGGGGGAGTGTTATAATATTACAAATGATTTACCATGAAGATCAAGATCTACCTCTAGATTTACCAAGCAAGTGGATGAACTCTTTGTCAAACTTATGGATAGCCTTATCTACTAAATAGTTAACCTTGTCTACCAAATAGTTAATCTTTTTGTAGTATAAATACTTGCTCAAGATAGAAGAAAAAATGCACCTCATGTATACACTTTCATAAGTTATACAATTCTCTTCTTCTTTCTCTTATAATATTTTCTAAAGTTCTTAAAGTTTTATCACTAATGTTGTGTTAATTCTTGTTATATTATAACAGTATTTAATTTTTTTGGGATACATAATTAAATATGACTTCTTTTTCTTTTTCTTTGTTTTTTTTTTTGGAAAATCACAATTATGCAAAGTGGGAGAGTTAATTTATTTTTTTATATTAAATTAAGATAAGAAAGAAAATCCGAAATTTTTTTATGTGTAATAAAACCGAGATAAGATATAACTCAAGTGAGAAGCTTTTAACTATACAAATTAAATCTTGATGGGTTTCTTTCAATATTTTGTATTGGTGTCGAAGATCACAAGAAATACATACCCATCAGATCCTTTTCTAATGTTGAAGTTGTCATCTATGCTATCAGTATAAAGTACATAGTTTATTTCATTTGAGGCATTCTCTAATACTGAAGTTGTCATTTGAGGCTTATTTCATTTAATGCATTCTCTAACACTGAAGTTGTCATATATATTATAGGGGTGAATCATGAGAAAACTAATTTAGATAAGAAAACTAAAAAACTAACTAAAAAATCCTAAAAAAACATACAAAATTTTTTACAATTTTTATTATTTAATTTCGCAGGTTTTTATATATAAAAAGAATTCACACTCCCACCAAAAGGCTAACTGCCCCCCCCCCCCCCCCCCCACCCCTCAAAAACCTAAACCTCCCCTCCCGAAAACCTAAAACTAAAATCTAAACATAAACTCGAAAAAAACCTACACCCCCCCCCCCCCCAAACCTAAACCCCGCTCTCCTCACACCTAAAAACCTAATTCTAATCCTAAACCTCAAAAAAACCTAATCCTAAAATCTAAAATAAACTCAAATGCTAATTTTAAGCATGTAATGCACATGTGTAGTACACATATAATGCACATGTGCAGTTCAAGTTTTTTTTTTTTGAATTTTTTTATATATAGAAAATAGTGATTTTTAATAAAAAAATTAAAAAAAAATTGGCATGTTTTTTAGGGTTTTTTTAGTTAGTTTTTAGTTTTCTCATTTATATGTAGTTTTATCATAATTCTCTTTCATATGTTATAAAATATAAAGTTTTATTACATTTGAGCCTTATCCACTATAACAAATTTTTCGTGGTGTTTAAATATTTGTTGTGATATTACAAGTACGAGTGGGCGAGGAGGATCACCCGTCAAGGCACGTGTTATCTGAAGCACACATTTAAAAAAAAATCTAATATATGTATATATATATATATATATATAGGGAGAGGATCATGAGAAAACTACATATAAATGAGAAAACTAGAAAACTAACTAAAAAAACCTAAAAAGCCTAAAAAAAGATATCAATTTTTTTTTTTTTACAATTTTCTTATAAAAAATCGCTAGTTTTTATATATAAAAAAAATTCAAAAAAAAAAAAAAAAAACTTGTACTGCACATGTGCATTATATGTGTACTAGACATATGCATTACATGCTTAAGATTAGCTTTTGAGTTTAGTTTAGCTTTTAGGGTTAGGTTTTTTGGAGGTTTAGGATTATGTTTTTGGGTGTGTGTGTGTGGTGAAGGGGGGGGGGGTTAGGTTTTTGGGGGGTGGGGGGTTAGGTTTTTTTTTCGGGTTTATGTTTAGGGTTTAGTTTTAGGTTTTCGGAAAGGGGGTGGGGGGTTTAGTTTTGGGGGGTGTCGGTGGGGGGTGGGTTAAGTGGTTTAAGCTTTCCGTATTAGTACACATGTGCAGTAAAATTTTTTTTTTGAAATTTTTTTATATATAAAATATAGCGATTTTTTTTATAAAAAATTGTAAAAAAAATTGGTATGTTTTTTATGCTTTTTTAGTTAGTTTTTTGGTTTTCTCATGATACATCCCCCTATATATATATATATAGGGTAGGGTTCTAGAGTGAACAATCTCCCAAAAGTGAACTGTGTGAAAATGATCATAGCCCTTGATTATCTTTTTTGTTGAAAATGATAGGATGGTAATTATGCATTAAGTTATTATTAATTATTTATTTTAGTTAATCCAAGGAAGTTACACTTTCCTATTTTTTGTGATTACTTAAATATCTTTTAAATCTAAACAACATGTATATTAATATTATAATCACCATTAAAAAAAAGCTAGATTTTTTTCAATCCACCAGTTCTTCATCGACAAAAACCCAAATTTCAATTACGTACATATATTCATGAATCCTGAAGTACACCTGTGTATTTAAATTTAATACACCTATGTACGAACATATACATTTGTGTATAATCCCATTTTTAGATTAGTAAACTCATACTACTTCACCATAAACCATAACATGTCCCAAAAACAAATTCAAAAACATATTATAAGGTATACCAACCAATTAAACATTCAGTTTACACAAAAAAAATAACCCAACCAAACAAACAAATAACCACATATCGGAAAAACAAAAACATAGTCTTTACTACTATTATTTGCATGGAACGTTTTAAACACTAAGCGTACTCGCCACGTTGTATGCTACCGATCCAGCCATTACTACCATCGTGGAGCGTGTTAGCATGGGAGCACAAAATCTTCAGAGCATACTTTTTTCACAGCATCCTATCCGGTATTATTCATTCAAATTGACCACATTTCGGATGATTCACCGATTCCTTCAAATTACCAACTGTAAAACACAAAATACGTTTACACATGTCAATGAATGTCTTAGATAAATAAAAAGACCAACACTGTATACACAGGTGTACACCCACTTTACCCAAATGTATACACAGTTTATGCCTACAATAAATTTGCATACCCATGTATACACCAAATGTAAACCTAGTTTACATAAACAAAGTACACATGTGTATACCCAGTTTACATAAACAGAGTACACATGTGTACAGACGTATTACACATGTATACCTAGTTTACATAAACAGAGAACACAGTTTACATAAACAGAGTACACATGTGTACAGACGTATTATACATGTATACCCAGTTTACAAAAAAACAGAGAGCACAGTTTACATAAACTTAGTTCATAGTGAACGAAATATAATAGAAATTTAATAACTATATATAAAAATTGGTAATATTTCAAAACGAACAAAATTACCTTTGAAAATGACTCGTCTATGGCTGGCCCACATGCTCTGTTTCTATCTCTTCCTCCTGTTAAAAAATATTTGCTCTTGCCAGATATATTCTGCCATATATCCTCTGCAAATCCACAAGTAGCAACTATAAATAACTACCAAATCTATAATAATACACCCATAAAATTGCTCAGAGTGAAATTTTGGATACCAAAAGAAACTTTATGGTTGGGTTCCATTGATGAAAAAGTATGGAATATTGTAGAGTGGCGGAATTGCAGGCAGTGTGTCACACCCTGCTAGTAGCGGAAGCGTATTGTATGTGACGTAAGAAAGGTAATCATTGCATCCAAATGAGTAAACATAATAAACCACAACGATGCCATAGATATATTGTTTTCCACAAAAGATTACAAGTTTTCCAACATAGTTTCCAAGTTTCAACAACGTTTGACATAGCATATTCTAAGTTATTTTACACATAACAAAAGGTAGTTTTTGACAAAAAAACATAGTGAGGTTTTGTCCCCTATATACCCATACGAGGTTGGGATATAAAAGACAAACCCTCCAAAAGTGGCCATCGTTGTCATCGACTTTCCCATTTCCCGTAGTGAATCACCGGCTCAAGACCTGTTTCCTGAAATACATGTAGTTTTAAAAAGTCAATAAAAAGTTGAGCGAGTTCATGCAGTTATTGTTATCATATGAAATCTTTGCATTCTTGTATTGAAATCCAGGTATGTTAATAGCATATATGGAGTTTAAGGATCTATCAGTGGGTAGCGAGCCCCTGACATTATGTACCATAAGTTACGTAACCAAACCGAAACAACTTTGACATTTTCTGGGATCACAAAAGCACTCCTATGGCCTATCAAAGGAGTGGAGCGTGTCTCAAGCTCAATAGATCTACACCTTTTGCACCTTGGTCACTAAGTAATTAATGGTTACTATGTCATCATCCTACTTATGTACATTGATCGTGTTATCATCTAAACCCATGGCTAACAAACCCATAGTATTAGCATGTATGCTAACTTATCCGTAGTTTTAGCATGTATTTCCCCTTGATTGTTTTAAAACCAAGACATTGAAATCATTGAAAGGAGGGACATGAACTCACAAATTTGCGTTCCGTGTATTATGAAATCGAAGTGAGCGTCCGTACGTGTCAATAACCTACATGTGTACTAATCTCGTTAGACACTAGGTCTTTCGGACCTCGTACAAGTTGTTCATCTTGAATACTTTATTATGTTCTCGTGTGTCGTCTTTGGAACAATTTTGTATTTTAGAGCGTTGATGGTTTACTCGCTCGATTGTTATGTATATACATATATTCTATACATATTGAATTATATGAAAACGGCTTCGAACCTATGTCATTGGGCTTAACCCACGTTTTATTGTTACTGGGCCTAGCCCTAGTTTTATGTCATTGGGCCTCGCCCTAGTTTTCTTGTTATTGGGCCTAGCCCTAGTTTTTAATGTCATTGGGCCTAGCCCTAGTTTTACTGTCATTGGGCCTTGGCCCATGTATGTTAGTAATTTTGGCCTAACCCAAATAATTTATTTTTGGGCTCTTGCCCATGCATTTTAGTAATTTTGGCCTAGCCCAAATCTAATTTTGGTGAGTCCATTAAATATACTCTTGCATTTTTACCAAAAATTCGCCAAGCATGTAACTTAATAAGTTCGTTTTTCACATGAAAAATACTTGGTAATTTTTATAGTTTTCGACTTTCCGGATTCTTGTTTTTGACCACTTAGTTATGTATTCGTTTTAGTGTCTAAAAATATGTTATTTTTAGACTCGACATTGTAGTAACTTGTTCACGACTTACTAGCATTTCTTGTTCTCGATACGCCCAATTTGTCGTCATCAAGTGTTATGTATTTCCATTTTGGCCATTTTATTTAATTGTCCGATTTACTAGCATTTCTTGGACCATGTAGGAACATGTATGTGTATTTATTTTGATCACCCTGTAGGTATCTAATACATACACATATAGCACATAGTACATGCACTTGACAAGTTTCAAAAATATATATTTTTTACCAAAAATTATATATACATATATGGTTACATTTTTAACCATTTATTTTTGTAAAAGAATAAGTTTAAGTCCATAAAACTTATTAAATATTTAAGACTTAAATATTCTCATTAGGGTTTCCAAAAATGACGTTTATAACCACTAATCGCGTTTAACATTGTTAATCACCCATTAATCCCCTCTTTAATCGCGATTATATTTTTAGAAAAATTCGCCATAGTTTTCCCTAATACTACGACGTTTCCCACGTTATAAAAACGCGTTTAAATCAATAATCAATTTTCCAAAATCACCACTTATTGCAAATTAAGTTTTTAATAACCAACTTTGCATGTATACATTAACTCATAACACCTTCATTTTCCCCATGAACTTATATATATATTTTACCATGCTTCTAAAAAAAATAATGACACTTTATGTATTTTTACAAGTTCATTAAACCAACACATTTTCTCAAGCTTTTTAACTAGTTCATCCATGCAAATAAACTTGCTTATGTGACTTTTAAAAATATTTATATCACAAATCATGTCCTTAATAACTTGTAAAAGTTATATTTATTAAAAATTACTTTCAAGTTTATGGTTTAAGTTCATGGATTATGAAGGTGATGATCTTGCTTAGATCTAAACATCTAAATGTTTAGATCATTATTTTCGACCATGATCTTACAAGATCATAATATTTAATACTCTACTTTAACATAATCACAAGATAGTATAAACTAGTCTACACTAATCAACATATTTATGCTAACTAGCTAACACTAATTTAATAAATCAACATATAATATAATTATATTTAGTGTTTATTATGTTTGAGATTAGGGGTTTTTTTATTATGCTTTTCATGATAATTTTTTTTTAAGATGATCAACTTGTACATCTAGTAAATGCTAGTAATAAGAAGCTTAAATAAGATGGTTAAAGAGCTTACAAATTTGCACAAGCCAAATGAGAATATTAAGAAAAAGATTTAAGCTCCAACCAAGCTCCTAGTAATGCTCCATGCTTAAACCATGTGTGAGTGAAATTGTAAAGTCTAGATTATGTGAAAATGAAGTATTTAATGAAGTTTTGAAAGTGGGTTTTGTGTGTTCTTGGCTGCCGTGAATGGAGGTGCACAAAAGGGAGGTCTTTTGTTTCTAATTTAGTAATAGGAAATGATAGATATGATGTGATATAAGGTGTAATCTTGAAGTACTCTTCTTTTTCAACAATAAATCTTCAAGCCATTCTTCAAATCTATAAAATTCAACATGAATATGGTGGGTGGGACCCACCTAGATTTTGGCCATAATGATGGGGGGGGGGGGGTAAAATGTAAATATTTTATAAAAAGTTACTAAAAATGAAGATATTTTGGTAATTAGGTTTAGTATGGTGATTAAGGTTAATCTTTCACCATTAGGGGGTAATTAGTGTTTCGGAACCAAAATTAATATTAACTAGTTCACTAAACTAGTAAATATCATGTTTTGATACCTGGTATGCTTTTCGTTTTGTCGTCGGCATGTTTACGACATTTTTGTGGCGTACCGACGGACGTTGTCGCAAGTTGTTATTTCACATCCAAATGATGTATGAAGCAATTTCGAGTTCCAAATTTGGCTTAACTAGTTCGCTAGAGTTTTCATTTGGTTGTTACGATGACGGAAATATCGCTTACTAGCTCGTCGGTTCACTAACGGACTAGTTTAGTGCATAGCGATGTAATACCAGAAACTTGTGATTATGAACATTCCGTTGATATCATCCTATTGTTTTAGTATGTTTTTCATCAATTGACATTATTCCGAGGTCCCGAAAATGCTTTGTTATAGGTTCGGACACGTTAGAAATGATATATTTTAAGCTAAAACGGCCATTTTTGCAATTAGGGCGTCATACCGGAAAGTCTTGTATCTTTGCAAGATATGGTTTCGTATTATTGTTTTCTTATTATAATGGACTCAGTTATGTTATCCGTGTGTGTTTTTCAGTGTTTCATTCTGTTTTCAAGGTTTTGCTAGCATGAATAGTGTACGCAACACTTTTTACCAACACTTTTAGGACATTGTTTGACTGGTTTCGAAATATGACGAAAACCAGCATATGTTTTAGCTTTGTTTTCTTGTCCTAACACTGATATCCAGTATACGAAACAGTTACGTAATTAAATTACGCTAAATGCATGAGATTGTGTAAATAAACATAGTGATTAGATTGTACGGAATCACCGGTTATTTGCCATTTGTCACATTCTCCCCCTGTTAAAAGAATTTCATCCCGAAATTCACGTTGAGTTATCCTTTGCAGGAGTCTTCTCAAATAGGTGAGGATACTTTGTCTTGATTTGATCTTCACGTTCCCATGTATACACGGGTCCGTGATGTAGTTCCAGCGGATCTTTACAAGTTTAATATGACTTCTCCTTGTCCTATGGACTTTCCAGTCCATAACCTCAATAGGTTCTTTGGTAGACTGGAGTTTGTCGTCTTCGTGAATTCCATCCGCTGGGATCATAACTGCCTCAACGGTCGGACTTTTCTTGAGATTCGACACGTGAAATGTGTCGTGTACGTTACTGAGTTCTTCTGGCAGTTTCAACTTGTACGCGATGGTACCGATCTTTTCTAGAATTTCAAATGACCCAATGTATCTCGGGTTTAGTTTTTAGCGTTTCCCGAATCTAGCTACGCCTTTCCAAGGCAAGACTTTTAGTAAGACTTTCTCTCCGAACTCGAAGGATAACGGTTGCGTCTTCTGTCCGCGTAGCTCTTTTGTCTGTCATGAACCGCTTTGATACGGTCTCGTATCTTTGATATCTTATCAGTAGTCTCTTGGACTAGTTCGGGGCCAATGAGTTGTTTGTCTCCGACTTCCGCCCAATACAGCGGTGATCGACACCTTCGTTCGAATAGTGCTTCGAATGGGGGCGGCTTTAATGCTTGTGTGATAACTGTTAATATATGAGAACTCTACCAAAGGTAAATGAGTATCCCAGTTTCCGCCCAAACCCATCATACAGGCGCGGAGCATGTCTTCCAACGTTTGGATGGTTCGTTCGCTTTGTCCATCGGTTTGCAGATGAAATGCTATGCTTAGATCTAAACGAGATCCAAGCGATTCTTGAAATTATTGCCATATTCTTGACACAAAGGGACCATCCCGGTCCGAGATTATCGAAATAGGCACTCCATGACGTGCCACAATCTCGTTGGGGTAGATTTCGACTAACTTCGCGGTGCTGTCTTTTTCCCGAATAGGTAAGAAGTGAGCCGACTTGGTTAATCGATCAACGATAACCCATATCATGTCATGACCTCGAGAGGTCCGTGGGAGTCCTGTAATGAAGTCCATTGATATCTGCTCCCATTTCCAAACAGGAATCTCGGGCTGCTGTAATAACCCAGATGGCTTTTGATATTCGGCCTTGACTTTTGCACAAGTTAGGCAATTCCCAACATAGGTCGCAATATCTCTCTTGAGTTTAGGCCACCAACAGTATTCTTTTAAGTCTTGATACGTTTTATTGGATTCGTATTGAATATCTTGACTTGTGTGTTTTATCCAACACCGAGTCTCGTAGATCGCCAAAACATGGAATCCAAATCCTTCCCATTAAACATAAAGTGTCATCTTTGTTTGTTTCCATTTGTTTGTCTAAGCCTCACAAGGATTCTGCTTGAATGTCCTCTAGCTTTAGAGCTTCTTGTTGTGTATCGTGAACTCGAGTAGTACTGTTCGTTTGAATTGTTAACTCTAAAGCTCGTACTCGTAGTGTTTTGACCCGTTCCTTCCGGCTCAAAGCATCCGCTACAACGTTTGCTTTTCCCGGGTGGTACTTGCTTTCGGAGTCATAGTCGTTCAACAATTCTACCCATTGCCGTTGGTGCATGTTTAATTCCTTTTGATTGAATATATGTTGAAGACTTTTATGATCGGTGAATATGGTACACTTAGTACCATAAAGATAGTGACGCCAAACCTTTAAAGCGAATACCACTGCGCCCAACTCTAGGTCGTGAGTGGTATAATTCTTGTCATGGACTTTTAACTGTCGCGACGCGTACGCGATGACTTCTTCATGTTGCATTGACACACAACCCAAGCCTTGGTGCGATGCATCACAATACACCACAAAGTCATCAGTACCGTCTGGGAGTGATAAAATTGGCGCTTGACATAGTTTATCCTTGAGTGTTTGGAATGCCATTTCTTGTTTTTCACCCCAATCGAACTTTTTATCCTATTGAGTGAGTGAGGTTAGCGGTTGAGGAATTTTAGAAAGATTCTCGATGAATCCTTGATAGTATCCCGCTAAACCCAGGAATTGTCTTGCTTCTGTTGGGGTCTTTGGGGCATTCCAGTTCTTTATGGCTTCTATCTTAGCTAGGTCAAGATGTATTCCGTTCTCGTTCACCACATGACCGAGAAATTGCACGTCACGAATCCAAAATTCGCAATTTGAGAACTTGGCATACAATTGTTCTTTCTTAAGTAGCTCCAGAATAGTTCTCAAGTGTTGTTCAGGTTCCACCTCGGTTTGTGAGTATATTAAGATTTCATCAATGAATATGATCACGAACTTGTCGAGGTATGGTTTACATACCCGGTTCATTAAATCCATGAACACGGCGGGAGCATTTGTTAAACCGAAAGGCATAACAAGGAACTCATAATGCCCATAGCGAGTCCTAAACGTTGTCTTAGGAATGCTTTCCTCTTGAATCCCCAGCTAATGATATCCAGATCTTAGATCAATCTTGGAGGAAAAACTGGAACCTTGCAACTGATCGAACAAGTCATCGATCCTTGGTAAAGGATACCGATTCTTGATAGTTAGTTTGTTTAATTCTCTATAGCCGATGCACATCTGAAAGGTTCCATCCATTTTTTTGACAAATAACACCGGAACTTCCCAAGGTGAGAAACTCGGTCTAATAAATCCTTGGTCAAGCAATTCCTGCAGCTGAGTAAATAATTCCTATGTCTCCGAGGGCGCCAGTCGATATGGAGCTTTTGCCACTTGTGCCGCTCCTGGCACTAGATCGATACGAAATTCAACTTGTCATTGTGGAGGCAGTCCCGGAAAGTCCTCTGGAAAGACTTCGGAATATTCCTTCACTACAGGTATGTCCTCCACCTTGCGCTCCTCGGCCTTCTTGTCAACCACATGGGCAAGAAAGGCAATGCATCCTTTTCTCAGACTCTTCCGAGCCTTCATGCAATTAATATTTCATAGTGGCGTGTCTTGATTTTCCCCGTGCACTAAAAGATGTTCTCTCGTCAGACAGAGGGATGCGAATGATCTTCTCATAACATATAATTTCGGCTTGATTGTCGGATAACTATTCTATGTAAAAAAAAAACTACGTCGTAACAACCCAATTGAATGGGTAAAATGGTCTATGTTACATTTTTGTTCTCCAAGTTCGGGTGTGCATCCATTAACGTCTTCTCCAGACTCAACTAATTTATCGTCGGCCAATCCTATGGAATGAGGGGACGTCTAGTTTACTTGACTCTAGGCCAAGTGTATTTTGAATTCTATGGGAATGAAACTAATACCGACATCGGGATCAACCAAAATGGATGAAGTGGGTCGGTTGATAGGAAACGTATCGGTGACCCTTAATGACTTCACATGACTCCGCTAATTCCCCATTAGCTAACTTGATTGAGCAAGGCATGTCTAACCTACATGACTCTAATTAGGAACTAAGCTAAGTCGATGTTGGTATCCAAGGAATTGATACATACTGGTTATAGAGTAGAACGTACCCATGGCATCAATGGGATTTTTGGGGAGTATTCCTAGCTCTACTAATACACTCATTTATTGTTGGGATTGAACCCTATCAGAGGAACAGATAATTAAAGCCAAAACTGGATCAGAGCAGTGGATCCAGAATAAGCAGATGATTACAGTTAGTTCATGCAAATCTCTCCCCTTGAAAGTGGCTTTGTATCTGCTGACCTCCTATCTACTGATCTTACCAAGTGCTGATCCACAACTGCTGCCTTGCATCTACTGCCAAATGTTAAAGACTGATGGAAGACCAAAGCTCTGCTGACTCAATCTACTGCCTTGAGTCAAGTACTGCTGATCCGGACAAGCACTGCTGGGCTCACAGCAGTGGAAGGATGCAGCAGCTGTTTAAGTGTCTTTTATGTAATAAATTGTAATAGCAGTAGTTACTACATCAGTGTTTGTATAGATCAGAGGTTAGAGTTTGTTAGGAGGTTAGATGTCACTTTCATGGTGACGTCAGCTAAGATGCTCAGTGGTTTGCAAGTGCCTATAAATAGTTCAGTACTTTGTACTGTTCTATTAGCTCTTTTGATCACATCGTCTTCTTTGCACGAACAAACTACTGAGCTCTGGCTGAGGGGGAGTTTGCATTCATTCATCAATCATTGTAATCGTTGTTGAAACAAATTCAATCTTTCGATTCATTGTGTAAAGATGTTTGATTAAAGTATTACTCTCGTTTGATTGTATGCAAAGTTTGCTTTCATCTTAATTCCACTGCACAACTCTTTCATTTCCATCTTAATTTCAAACGAAAATACAATAAAAAAGAAACTCAGATCCAACAATTGGTATCAGAGCTTGGACAGTCAAATTTGATTTAACAATCATTTTGACGTAAATAGTTCAGCTCATAACAGTTGATACTGATCGTTTGTTCGTCCGTTGAAAAACAGAGCAAGGATTAATCACCATTAAAGTTGATTTCTCAGTGTCTGTAAAACAACAAGAATGACGTCACAATCTCAGGATGATAAAAACAACATCGGCTCGCTTTTTAAACCACCTATGCTAAAAAGAAATGAGTACAACATCTGGCAGAGGAGGATGGGTCACATCCTCGCTCAACAAAGCACAGGTTGTTGGAAATCTGTCATTTATCGTCCCCATGTTCCTTCAGTGCCAAGTGCTGAAGATGCTAAAAAGTTCGTTCCAAAACCAGTTGAAAATTATACCGAAACCGACTTTCAAAAGATCGAACTAGATGCTAAAGCGTTTAGCATCGTAGCATCTGCGTTGCCCAATGAGATATATGCTGGACTGTTACATTGTAACAGTGCCAAAGAGTTATGGGACGCACTTAAGGAACAGTTTGGGGGAACTGAGGAAGTCATAGAAAACAATAGGGAAATCCTGAACCAACAGTATGAAACATTTTGCTACGTTAAAGGTGAATCACTAACGCAACAATTTGAGCGTTTCAGTTGTCTCATCAGTGAACTGAGGCTTGTTAACACCACTTTTACAAACTCAACTCAAAATAGCAGGTTCCTCAGGTCACTGCCAGAAAAATGGGACACCATAGCTTTTGTCACCCGAAACTCACCTGAATTCAAGGATCTGACCTTGACCCAACTCCACGGTCGACTCCTGACCTACGAAAGGGAGTTGAACCAGAAAAGGAGGTTACAAGAGTCAGGAAAAGTTACCGATGACTACACTTTCGGTAATACTGCTCTTCTGGGTCAAGAAGAATCTGGGAGCAGTGGTAAGGATCAGGGTTATGATCACTTCATTGACATAACTGCTGGTGCAAATTTAAACAACCCTGATCCTCACTCTACTAGTTATGCATTCACTGCAAATGAAAACCAGATGTCAGACAATTTAAGTTTTGAACTAAATGATTTGCAACATTTTGATCCCACTGATTTAGAGGAAATGGACATCCTGCACCAACTGGCTTTGCTAAGTGTTAGAACTAGCAAGTTTTACAAAAGAACAGGGCGAAAATTCCCAGGTTTGCATGGGAATCTAAGGGTTGGGTTGGATAAATCGAAAATCAAGTGCTACAAGTGTAATAGGTTGGGACATTTCGCTAGGGAATGTAGGAGTCAAACTACTGGTCCCATAATTACTCATCCTAGCTCAAATCCTAGACCTCAAAACCAAAACACTGTGCACTATGCCCAATATGCCCCAGCAGCTCAAGTGAACACTGCTCACTATGCTGCTGCCCCTGTGCCAGTACATTATGTCCAAACTACTATTCCACAAATCCAATATGTTCAAACCCCTGCTCCACAGGTACAAGTGCAACCTGTTGCACCTCAAACCACTGCTCCAGCAGCAGCACAACCAGATCAACAAAGTTTTTCACTCAAGGGTTTGTTGACTGGAGCAGTATGCCTGAAGACCTTAATGATGAAAATTTTGCACTCTATGCTTCTAATGATTCTTCACATGATGAGTTTTGTTTGATGGCACTAGAGTCAATACAGGAGGGGGTTGAAACTGAGGAGGAACAGCAGTGTTTTGAAACAGTGGAAGAGGTGACTGAAGCAGTGGTTACTGCTGTGGCTGGTGAATTACTGTTGGGAGAAAGTTCAGGTACCCTGATTGAACCAATGATAGATCCATGGTCCGTAGAGGACAAAGAAGAAGAGAAAGAAGAAAAGGCTGGTGAAAAGAAGGTGAAAGCTGATGATGAAAAAGATCATCAATGTGATTGTGCAATGATGGCAGCTGCCAAGGTATCTCCTCAAGTTCTTGAAAAACTGTGTTCTGACAATTGCATAATTGCTTTTGCTAACATTAAAGAGGTGAATGAAAACCTTCGGGATAAAATCTTGTCTGATGAGGTCAAATTTGAAAGGTCTTTAAAAGAACTTAAAAACAAATTGACTGAAAAAGAAAAAGAGAACAGCTGTCTAAAAGAAGAGCAGAGTATAACCAAAACCCAACTTCAAACTATGGTAGAAAAATACCAAGTTTGCAAAAAGGAGTTGGAGTCCGCCCAGATTACTTGTGAAAGATGGGTGGAATCCTGCAAAGGATATGAGGTTATGCTTGAAAAACAGAGAAAAAGCAATGTGAAGTTTGGGGTTGGCTATAGAAAACATGATGATGAAAACACTGCTTTTGAAAAATCTGTTCAAACCACTGATGTAACCACTGAGTTCATCCCCACAAACAAGAATGGCCAAGAAGTGAAATTCACTGACAAACTTGGTAACAAAATCACACTTGACAGACCAATGGAATCCTCTACTTTTGAGGAGCTTGAAGAATACCAGTTTAAACCAAAATGGTCTGATGAGTGTGACATTCTTGAAAATTTCAAGCCAATGGACTTTACATCAATTGATGGTGTCAAGGCTCCAAAAGCTAAAGTCATATCTCTCAAAGACATCCCAGCAGTGGTTAAAACCTCTGCTGCAAAGGAGTCTGAAAAGAGAAAGAAGAAAGAAAAAATTGATAACTTGTTTTGTGAATTCTGTGAGAAAATGAATCATCTTACAAAAGATTGTTTCCACTTAAAAGCGTATGATTTAAACAGAACAAGTGTCATTGTTTCAGCTAAAGGTTGCATTGTCTGTGGTAAAACAAACCACAAAACTCAAGCATGTGTGTATCTCAAAAACTTTGATGTGAAAAAGAATGAGTACATTGCTAAAACATCCTTGAGTCCATCATCATCATCAACATCTGTCAAATTCACCAAGAAACAACCACTGTTTGTGCCAGTTCAAACAGCAGTTACAAAACAGCTGAACCAAACATCTGTCAAAAGAGATGTTCAGGTTACTGATGCACCCCCTGCCAATCAGTTCAGAAAAGGCAGAGAAAAACAGTCTTACCAAAGGATTCCTCACGTTTATGAGGCCTACAAAAGGCCTTCTAAACCCAAAGTGAAAAAACATCCTTTTGGTTACCAGCAGATGATTGGTCAGGACCCACAACAGTGGTTGGAGAAGCACTGTCCTAAAACAGTTCAAACTCCTGACCTAACCACTGTCCATCATTCTGCATCCATCCCAGACACTGTTGAGACCCCATCCAAAGCCCTGTTGGCTTTGGAGACCTTAATGAACTAATCCTTTTACTTCATGTGCAGGGAGCTTCTGCATGCTTTGATAGTCTTTGGTATGTAGATAGTGGAGGCTCCAGGCACATGACAGGATGTAAAGCCCTCCTCAAAGACTTTAAAATCCATGGAGGGGGTGATATATCCTTTGGGAATAATAGTAAAGGAAAAGTTCTGGGGTCTGGTACAGTGGAGTCTGGAAAAGTAAAATTTGAAAATGTCAATCTAATAGACAATCTAAAATTCAACCTTCTGAGTGTGTCCCAAATGAGTGACAAGGGTTTTGGGTCATTCTTCACAAAAGATTGTTGTAGGATTGTTGGACCAGAAATGGTCAAAAAGATTGAAGCAATAATCAAAACTGGTCAAACTAAACTTGTTGCTCAAAGAAGTGGCAATGTTTATGTTGTTGACATGTCAAAAGAGTGTCCCAGAGCTGATGCCTGTCTGTTCTCAGCTGCCTCTAACAAAGAGACAGAACTTTGGCACAGAAGGCTGGGACACACAAATCTTAAGACAATCACAGAAATTTCAAAAAATGGTTTGGTGAGAGGCCTACCACAAAAATTGTTTTCATGTCCTGAACATTGCATTTCCTGTTTAAAAGGAAAACAACATAAAAGTTCTTACAAGTCCATTGAAGAGTCCAAAACAACCCAGTGTTTGCAAATGCTACACATGGATTTGTTTGGCCCAGTTCAAGTCATGAGCCTCAAAAAGAAAAGATATTGTTTGGTTATTGTTGATGACTTTTCTAGGTTCACATGGACTTTCTTTTTGCACTCAAAAGATGAAACTGCAGGCATTTTGCAAGACTTTGTAATACAGGTTGAAAAGCAATTTGACCTTCCAGTGAAAAGCTTCAGGAGTGACAATGGCACAGAATTCAAAAATAGGGAGTTGGATGCCTTCTGTGTGAATGGGGTAGTGGAAAGGAAGAACATAACTCTGATTGAGGCTGCCAGAACCATGCTTGCAGATTCAGGCACAAAAAGACTGCCTATGAAATTCTGTATAAAATTAAACCACTGATCTCATACTTCAAAGTGTTTGGCTGCCCATGCTTTATTTTGAACTTAAAAGATTCCATTTCAAAATTTGCAGCCAAAGTTGATTGTGGTTATCATCTGGGATACTCAACCACTGCCAAGGCCTACAAAGTGTTCAATACACGGACCAAGGCAGTGGAGGACACCTTGAATGTAAAGTTCAATGAACTTTCATCAATGAAAATCCCAGCAAACCCTGCAGATCTGTTTGATCTTGAAAAATTCACTTTTGAAAATACTGCTGTCAAGACTAACAGTGCAGGTCCATCAGAGGATACAACACCAGACTATGGGTATGAAATCATCATTCCTCAAAGGTCTGCCACAAAGGGAAAAGCACCAGCTGTTCAAAACAGTTGTCAAAGCTCAACCACTGCTACCTCAACAGTTGTTGACCAAAGTAGCCCATCAACCACTGCTTCCACATCCACAAACACTGCTGACAAAAGTCCTCAAACAGTGGATAAAAGTCAGCAGTTGTCCACTTCATTACCTCCTATACCACCACCTTTTGAAGCCACTGCTGGATCATCAAAGTCCCCAGCAGTGGTTAGCTCAGATGATACACATCGCTAGAGTTTTCATTTGGTTGTTACGATGACGGAAATATCGCTTACTAGCTCGTCGGTTCACTAACGGACTAGTTTAGTGCATAGCGATGTAATACCGGAAACTTGTGATTATGAACATTCCATTGATATCATCCTATTGTTTTAGTATGCTTTTCGTCAATTGACATTATTTCGAGGTCCCGTAAATGCTTTGTTATAGGTTCGGACGCGTTAAAAATGCTATATTTTAAGCCAAAACGGCCATTTTTGCAATTAGGGCGTCATACCGGAAAGTCTTGTATCTTTGCAAGATATGCTTTCGTATTATTGTTTTCTTATTATAATGGACTCTGTTATGTTATCCATGTGTCGTTTTTCAGTGTTTCGTTCTGTTTTCACGGTTTTGCTGGCATGAATAGTGTAACCGTGAGTAGTGCACGTAACACTTTTTACCAACACTTTTAGGACATTGTTTGACTAGTTTCGAAATATGACAAAAACCAGCATATGTTTTAGCTTTCTTTTCTTGTCCTAACACTGATATCCAGTATACGACACAGTTACGTAATTAAATTACGCTAAATGCATAAGATTATGTAAATAAACATAGTGATTAGATTGTACGGAATCACCGGTTATTTGCCATTTGTCACACAGTGGGTGTATTATTATAGATTTGGTAGTATATATACAATGTATTACGTGCGTGGAAAAAAGAGAAATAAATAAAACGAAAAATGGTGTAGAGACAATAAAGAAGAAGCGTCTCTAGTATTTATAGAAGATGGCAGGTCCACTTTATATCGATTGGAGGTATGAATCAATCGGTGGTGGTTTGGGTGTGTGGGGTGCGGCCGGATATCGGGGTGATGAAGGTGGTCGGCGTTGCTCTGGTTGTCGGAGCTGGAGAAGAGAACGAGGGAGAAAGCAGGGGTGTCGGCTGGAGTTTTTTGGGGGTAGGGTTTTGACAAAATTGATTACTTGATTTGTGAGAGAGAACATGATTTATGCAATCAATTTAAGATGAAAATTACACATATACCCTTTTTGTATTTAATTAAATGGAAAAGTTTAACTACATAATTACCATCATGCCACTCATCTAAATCTTAAGATCATAAAAATCAAGGGCCAGGATGAGTTCACACAGTTCACAACTCAGGGGGGTGTTCACTCTTGAACCTAATCCTATATATATATATATATATATATATATATATATATGAGGGTTATCTTGAGAACACTAAATATTACGAGAACCATGAGAACGAATGAAAACACCAATCAAAACCAATGTTTTTAATACAAAGCTCATTGTAATTAAGATATAACATCAAAAAAATAATTTACAACATCAAATAATTCATTTCTCCTTTCAAAATCACTCTTTTTATATTTTTACATATGTGTAAATATAACAGATTTACACATGTGTAAATGGCAAACTTACACATGTGTAAATTTTCTTTATTTACGAATTCACGTAAATTTAAACGTGTAAATTAAATTTCTAATATTGTATTCTAGTAATAATGATAAGTATAGAAAAAAATTGGGAAATTGGCATGTAATAATCCCACCTAGACCTTATTGGCCATTAATAATCCCACCTCAGAATATTCCCCCCACCTGTCCCACCTTTCACCTATTTTTTCTACAATGATCCCCTGTTAAAAAAACTTAACGGAGTTAAGCTTTTTTCCAAATTACAAACAAATTTTTTAGGGCTTTTGATTAGAACGACGATATGAGTCCATTGATGTAAAACTTGCCCCAAACGGTGCTCCAAACGATGAAAACGACGCTTCAATTCGGGTGTTTAAATTTCCAATTAACCAAAATCAAGTCACTTGGAGCACCATTTCGAAGTAAGTTTTACATCAATGGACTCATATTATCGTTCTGATCAAAAGCCCTAAAAAATCCTTTTGGAATTTGGAAAAAAGCTTAACTCCGTTAAGTTTTTTTTTTTTTTTTTTTTTTTTTTTTTTTAACGGGGGACCTTTGTAGGAAAAATAGGTGAAAGGTGGGACTAGTGGGAGGAATATTATGAGGTGAGATTATTAATGGCCAATAAGGTCTAGGTGGGATTATTACAGGCCAATTCCTCAAAAAAATTTTGAATCTGAATTGTTTTTGACCAAGTTCTCGTGGTTTTTTCATTTGTTCTCACGGTTCTCACAATATTTAGCGTTCTCATTTAAACCTTCCCCTATATATAAAGTTAGATACATGGGACACCTTTTTTTTTATAAAATATAAGAAATCTATGTACGCATTATGTTTTAAGTTTTAGGCATGATATTTTTGGATTTTTTTTGGCATAATATATTATATGTTTTAAAACACAATAATTATATGTATTATGGGCATTAAATTTAAAACACACTGATTAATTTTCTTCGTATTGTGTTTTAGATTTAAGACAAAATTGCAGAAAACAACCTTTATGTATACCCCAAACTGCACTTTATACCTTTCACTATGAAATCCGCCAAAACCAACCTTTACGTTCATGTTTTGTTACACATCACAACCTTTACACCAAACCTAGTCAAAAAAGTCAGTTAAGTTGCCCCATGTGCGATGCATGTGAGGGCATATATGTCTTTTCCTTTGACCCCTTTTATAATGAATATTATATTTAAACCTTTTTATTTATTTCCTTCAACTAACCTAATATCCCACAAAGAACCCAGATCTACCTATCTTCATCAAAATGTTTCACCAAGAACACACGAAAGTGAAAATTTGTTTGTGGATATGTGGAAACCTTAAAGAAAATGTAAGTTGTTGATGGGTATGTGAAATTTTGTGTTTTTGATCTGAAATAATCTAGGGTTTGTTGAGGTTTTTGGTGAAACAGGGGTGTTCAAGATTTATTGAACGAAGATAATGGAGCGACGGAGGCAGCGACGAAGAGTGATGGAACGGTGACATGGGTAGCGGTGCTAGTTTTGCCGGCCATGGACGCCGGCCTGCCGCCTCGTTTAATTGACGGTGGTGATAATGGTGATGATGAACGTGATTTCTGGTGCTTCAAACGTGATTTCCGGCGACTGTTTGTGAATCAAAGATTTCGGCTTGGCAAAACCTAAGATTTCAAGTTCAAACGAATGGGAGAATGAACAAGTTGAAAAATCTAGTTCATGAATGAAGAAGATAGAGGTGTGTTTTTTAAAAAGCTACTAAATTTTGGTAATAATTCATGTTTGTGAATGGAAGATTTGCTATTGTCTGTGATCTTTAGGTTTGTAGTTTTATTTTTTACATGTTGTTTGAATCAAATGTGGCAATTTTAATATAATAATATTTTGCCTCCCCAGTTGGATGATCAAATGGTGTGAGGAGGTGAGGTGCTCTGTTTTTTGTACTCCAAAATTTCCAATTTTGTTCATGTGGGTGCTCTGTATTTTTAAAGGAAATGCTTGAATTCAATAATATGATCTACAAAGTGTGTTAAAGTTGTTGTCTTGATGCCATTTTGAGGTGGGATATGAGTTGTGTGATCATAATTATGGGGGTTTTGTTTCTTGATTCTTGAATTCAATCTGCCGTTTCCATGGCGTATTGCAACTGATTCCAAGATGCTGTTTTCCATATGTTTTGCAGGGGTTCTTGATCTTCTTCAACGGTAATTTGATTTCTTCAAATTTGGGCCTCAAAATGGAATTTAAGGTTGTGATGTTTTGCAGGGTTTCTTCAACTGCTTCAACTGATTCCAAGATGCTGTTTTCCATATGTTTTGCAGGAAAAGACATATATGCCCTCACATGCATCACACATGGGGCAACTTAACTGACTTTTTTTACTAGGTTTGGTGTAAAGGTTGTGATGTGTAACAAAACATGAACGTAAAGGTTGGTTTTGGCGGATTTCATAGTGAAAGGTATAAAGTGCAGTTTGGGGTATACATAATGGTTGTTTTCTGCAATTTTGTCTAGATTTAATGCCTAAAATACATTTCATTGTGTTTTTAGTTGATGCATTTAGTGTTTATCTATATTATACCATGCCAAAAAATTTAAAACTACAGTGCCTACATAAACTTCTTACACTTTCTAAGAAAAATGTCCTTAGTAGAGAAACCTTTACTTATATATATATATATATATATAAATGATAAAATGAGAACCATCTTGAACTGTAAGAACTTTAAGAACTAGGTCTTTCAAAAGATTTTTTCAAAAAAATATTCTCAATTCCAGCAAAAATAATGTCGTATGCAGAAAATTACATCGGATGTAAAAAAAATTTAAATCGGCGTAAACAAAAGTTACATTAGGCGTAACTATCGACTTAACAATTTCTTTTGTTTTTTTACAGACGTGTTTATAACATTTTCATCTACGTTTGTGCAAAAAGTGGTGACTCAACTCGCGCGAGAAGTAGAAGTTCTCATGGTTCTCACAACTCGTGGTGGTTCTTAATTGAACCGAATCATATATATATATATATATTTGTATATATAAATGGGAAGGTTTAAATGGCGCTAAATATTGTAAGAACCGTGAGCACGAATGAAAAAACTGCAAGAATTTGATCAAAAAAGTTCAAAATCAAATCTTTTTTTTACACTTATCATTATTATTTGAACACACTGTTAGAAACTAAATTTACACGTCTAAATTTACATGTATTCGTAAATAATGAAAATTTACACATGTGTAAAAATCATTAATAAGAGTAACTTTTAGAGGAGAAATAAATTATTTGATGTTGTAAATTATTTTTTTATTTGTATTTTAATTACAATGAGGTTTGTATTAATTTTTTTTTGTTTCGGTCGGTTTTCTTATTCGTTCGGTTATCGCAATATTTAGCGTTCTCAAGATGACCCTCCCACACATACCCCCTACCCCCCACCCCACATATATATATATTAAAAATAGAATTTTTTTTTTAAAGGCCAACAAACAATTTTGTTGATAACAAGGCCAACAACTGTTAGCCTAAATTGTTACAGCCACCAAGAGAGTTACAGTTCATATTAAAAATAGAATACCCATATAAAACATCAAGTTATATGTTAGGTCCATTTAAAAATCATTCTCAACTTTTATAACGTAGCCAATAAGGTTTAGCCCAATACCCATTTGATTTTCAAAATAATAATACAACAACAACATCGTTTATTTGGGCGGCAAACATCAAACCTGGAACACTGAAACGACGCAAGGCCACCACCGTCCCACTTTTTTGTTTGATCACAAGGCAACACGGTGAATCGCAACTCTTGTCAAACATCTTCCACAAACACCCTCAGGGCTGATGCAAGGCACCACGACCACCACCGTGTTCCACGCAACTCCGACTCGGCAACTCGCAAGGGTTTGTGGCGCTGATCAGGTGTGTCGTATACTTGTATGATTATTTGGCCTGATTGTCGATTATTTGGGTGTTATTTATTAGAATAGGTGAATGTAAATTGTTAGAACTTAGAAACTTTGTTAGAATTTATGGGTTAATTTTTTGATTGAATTAGACTTGTTAGACTTTGTTAATTGACAAGAATGCAAGGAAAGATTCACAAATTATTGGTTAGCTATTAGCCTATTACGATATGTAATTCATTCATTCGAATACTATGATTTTGCCATTTTGATAATTATTGCATTGTTATTGCTATAAGTTTAATAGTTGTTTAAAAAATAATTTCAATTATAAGGCCTAAACGGTATGTTTCCCTGGACTTGGACATGACGCCTGAATTTATAGGAAATACACTGATTACAAGATTAAAAAGAAAAAAAGGTAATATAGTGTTACGTGTAAACCTGAATCAACAGGTAAGTTGATCGTTGTTGAATAACAAAATTATATGGTAGAGAAGAAGATTTGAGATAATTAGCTTGAACACGATCATTTGCAACTAGTTTGACTTTAACGGTGCTCTCTAACTAACAAAGGCTATCTTGTCACTATATTTAGAGACACCATTGTAGGAATCATGATAATAATTCTCTAGTGTGTTATTAGTCCCCTGTAGTGGGGCGTTTTGAGTGAGCATAGCGCCCAATGGCGCTGCCAAACACCACCACGCAGGGCATTATGAAGGAGAAAGACGGGTGGGGCGCGACCTCCATAACGGCGCCATGTTTGGGTTTGTTTGATTTTTTGACCGTTGCAACGGTCATAATTTAAAAAAAATCAACTTTTTTGATTTCACTCTATAAATAACTCCCAACTCTTCCATTTATTTTACAATTCATCATATATTATTCTCTCATTCTCTATATATTTTTTAAAAAGTGTTGAAGCTACTCCCACCTTATTAAAAAAAAATGGGTTCCCCATCGGAAGACTCCTTCACCGATATTTACCGAAGATTTTTTTCACCCGAAGAAGACGCGGAGGAGGAAGAAGCGGTTACGAGTGCATGTACTCTTGTGATACAAGCATTTGAGCACGTTCGGCCTACTCCCCCTCCACGACCCATCTTGCGGCGCACCTATATCTTGCGAGATCGTGAAGCCGCGAACGAGCGTTTGATGAAGGACTATTTTGATGCAACGCCGGTTCACGGACCCAATGTTTTTAGACGGCATTTTCGGATGAGCCAAAGGTTATTTTTGCGCATTAATAATGATTTGGAAGATAAGTATGATTTCTTTAAGCAAAGAATGGACGCGCGATGATATTTAGGCTTCACCTCAATTCAAAAGGTCACATCCGCCTTACGCATATTAGCCTACGGAAACACGTACGACATCAACGACGAGTACTTGAAGATGGGGGATAAAACAACTCGAGATTGCTTGGAACATTTTTGCTATGGTATTTTTTATTGACTTTTATTTATTTACTTTTATATATTTACTTTTTTTAGTAGCTTACTAGTAAAACTTTTATATATTAAATTATATTTTAGGTATATGCCAGTTATATGGAAAACGTTATTTGAGAAATCCCACTTGGAACAACCTTCAACAAATATATGAGGTGCATCTAGAAAAGCATTGAATATCCGGCATGATTGGTAGCTTGGATTGTCGTCAATGGCGTTGGTATAATTGTCCAACCGCATGGCGAGGTCAACATACACGTGGTGATAAAAAAGGGCCAACTTTGGTGTTACAAGCTGTTGCGTCATACGACCTTTGGATTTGGTCGGCCTTCTTTGGTGTAGCCGGGTGTTTTAACGATATTAATACGTTAGAGGCTTCACCATTATTAGAGAGCTACATTTCTGGAACTATACCAAAGGTCGGTTTTCATGCGAACGGGAACGACTACGAGCATGGCTACTATTTGGGCGATGGTATATACCCGGAGTATTCGATTATTGTTAAAACGTTTTCTGAAACGTTCGATGAGAAAAGAAAGTATTTTAAAAAAATTATAAGAGTCTTCGAGAAAGGATATCGAGAGGTGTTTTGGGGTTCTACAGCAACGATGGCATTTTATCAGAAATCCTTGTCGCATGTGGCATAAGGATAGAATACGAATGACCATGTATGTGTTGGTGCACTTGTGTCTGTACTTTGTCTGTATTTTGTCATGATACAAAACGATGTCTTGTGTTAGTCTGGTTTACGTCTTAGGTCTGTTAATATGTGCGTTCGATGTAAGTTTGACCAAGTCAACCATCCTCCTGGTTTGACTTGACCAAATAGTTGGCACATTGTTTGTAACATGTTTGTGTCGAAGGATGGGTCATCGAAGGATGGTTTATATCCTTCGATGAGCTCGAAGGATAAACCTTCGATAGTTAAACCTCGAAGGATACCATCCTTCGTGGTTCATGTAGATCCTTCGATAGGTTTCTAGTCGACAGATGATCTTTCGATCAGTCTGTCTGATCCTTCGACCAGACGTGCTGTGATGGGTATATATACCCATGTGTTGTGTTCACTTCAAGAGAGACACTAGAGGAGAAGACAAGTGAGAGCACACACACACGAGAGAACTTTGAGAGTTTATAGAATACATCTGTAAACATTGAGCTTGTAACTGATCTTTTCATACGTATTAATACAGAGGTGTTAATCGGTGAATCTTGCGTGTTGTGTATTGTCGTCTTCGATCTCGGTTTGCATTCTAGCTTGGATTCCGCACTTGCTAGTGTGTTAAGCATAACAAGGAATAGGTTTGACCTCAACCTCCGAGGGACCTACAAGTGGTATCAGAGCCGTGGCTCTTTTCCTTGTTAAAAACCGAGTTTATACAAGACTTTGGAGTGTTTTGGACAAAACTCACTTGGTTTAGCACCTGTTTTTACTGTTTTTCTCGCGTTTCTTGTCGTAAAAACGTGTTCTAAACTATCCGGGTGTGTTAAAGGGCGGTTTGGGTAACTTAAAAACTTGTTTTTAAGAAAGTTGGTATTTTCCGGCCAATTTCCGGCTTACTCCGGTGACCGGTTTTCTGGGTTTGAACTGTTCTTTTTGAGTAATATTTTATTTGTTCAAATTTGTTTTGGTGAAAGGTATGGTCTGAACCATACTTTCTGCCGAAAGTTCTTACCAACCCGTCAACTTTTTCACCAACCTGTCTCTTCTGTCAGCTGTGTCAGTTCAGATCGAAGGATATCCTTCGAAGTCGAAAGATCATCTTTCGATCAAAGGAGGTTCGATAGATAATCATCCTTCGAACATCCTTCGAAGTCTGTGACTTATCCTTCGATCCAAGGAATCTTTTCGAAGCATACATCTTTCGATCTACATCTCTTATTCGAAAGATAAGGATCCTACGATTGGGGAGTCTTTCGAAATCCTTGTTCGAAACTCAACAGTGATCCTTCGAACACCGTTGATCCTTCGAACAAGTTCGGTTCCTTCGATACTTGTCTGTTTAAGTTTAACAAGTTTGTGTGTTTCAGGTCTTTCGATCAAGGATCCTTCGGCTAGTTGTTATCATTCGAGATATTAACATAGTTTGTGAAAATTAAAGTTTTTAAAAAGGGAAAACTTGTTTTTCAATTTTCAAATCAATTTTCACTTAATATATTAATCTTTATAAAATGGGAACAAACGGTCAGTGGGATCCAACCGCATGGACTCTAACATCTTTGACTCCACAATCATCAGCTACGAAATCATCAGCTACGCAATCTGCGTCAGATTTCAACAAAACTGCATGGATGCAGGCTATTGCCCCACCTCAAGCTGCGATGATAACTGCAAATCAATGGGCATTGGTCACAAATCAAAGCAGCAGCATTCAATCTATGATGCAGAACGACAGTGAAACTGGTACAAGCACAAAACCGCCAAAGCTAAATCATATCAATGATTGGGGATGGTGGAAAGAAAGGCTGAGAACTTACGTTCAGGGGCAAGGTCAAGATCTATGGATGTGCTTCTTCACCGCATTTGACCATGATTTGGAAGTTGCAGGATCTAATCCAGAAACTTACAGCACTATGTCTGATGATGATAAGAAGAAATTTGAGTTAGAAAAGAAAGCATTCATGATTCTCACACAAGCTCTTCACAGAGACATTTACCACCAGTTTGTTTACTGCACGACTACTAAAAGCTTGTGGGATATGCTCACGTTACGATGTGAAGGAAATGCTCAATCTAGAAAGATCAAGCAAGAATTACTGAAGAAAGAGTTTGAAGGATTCACGTGTATGGAGAATGAGACTTTGGCAGATTTATCTACAAGGTTCCATCACTTGTTGAGCGAGATGTTTGCTTTTAGAGTCACTGCCACTCCACAAGAAATGGTGAAGAGATTCGCTGATAGCTTACCAGCAAAGTGGAGTGGTTATCTTGAAATTCTCAAAGAAAATGGTGTTCTAGACACAATCACCGTTTATGAGTTAATTCAAAAATTGGAAAACAAGGATGTAGAAGAAAAGCTAAAGGCAAAAAGAACACTAACTCCTCAAAATCCAGAGATGTACTTTGGAATTGCCGGAGGTATCAGTGGAGAAAGACCAGCCTCTCAACATGCGAAGCTTCAAACAGCCTTCATCTCAAACACCGGACCTTCCACAACAGATCAGTTTGATCCTTCAGCATACACGATGTATTCAAGACCAGATATGCAACCGAGAGCTCAGCAGCAACAACCACAACAGCAAGGGTTTTATGGAAACTCTTCAAACTTTCAAGCCACTTCCAATCCGAACACAGTCAGATTAGACACTTCCAACTTTTCCAAAGTCAGTGTCGAAGTAGCCAAGGAGCATATGGAGATGTTGAACACCTTGGTTAGTGCTTATTGTGGATTGGTCGCAGGTCAGATTGGGAATATCAATCTAACCAATGAAGATTATCAGCAAGTGGATAAAGAAGAGTTTGAACTGATGGATATCAAATGGGCTCTTGCTAGTGCAATTCGAAGAGCAAAGGAGTTTATGGAAAGGACGGGGAGAACCAACTTGGAAAGCAAGAAAGACACCAAGTATGGGTTCGACAAGCAAGCTGTAACGTGCTTTAACTGTGGTGAACGGGGTCATTTCAAAAGGGAATGCACAAGACCAGCTCAGCATGGAAACCAAAATCCTTTCAGAAATCAAGGCAACCAGCAGAACCAGAACAGGAACAATGTTCGTACGATGATACCTGTCAACAACCAAAGCCAAGCAGGGCCATCAAATGCCAACCAGGCACTTGTGGTTCAAGTAGATGAAGGTTGTGATTGGTCGCTTCAGTTGGGAAATGATGCTCCAAATGGAACAGCATGTTTTGCTGAAGTCGTAAGGGATTTAAAGCACGCCAGTGGTGGAGAATCTTCCACCAATGGTGATGAATCTTCTGAAGATGAAGACAGTTCTGGTTATAGTGGAAGCTCAGATGAAGACTCCTCCACTTCAGGCAATGATCATGTGGATGAGACATCAAGTGCGTCAGTCAATGCAGACATTGATGAGCTTTTGGAAGAAGCTGCAGCAGGAACTGAAAGAAGGTCTATTTTGGTGGATCAAGCGGCTTACTCTTCGTCTTCTCTCCATTCAGCCTTTATGGCTAATGTCGACAGTTCATCAAGTCAGGTATGTGTCGATGAACCCACTGTAGTTAGTTGTGAAAATTGTGATAGTTTAAATGTTAAATATGCTGAAAAGGAAAGTCAGTTTGAAATCACATACAAACACAATCAAGAATTGATTGTAGATCTTTCTAAAGCAACTGAAGCTAACTTGTTTTTAACCAGAAATGAAAAGGAATTTAAAGCAACAATTGCGTCATTAAGACATGATGTTTCAGAATTACAAAAGGCTGTTTTACGAAAACAACATGCTAACAATAATCTTATTGACACAATTGAAAAGCAAATGGTAGAGTTGGCAACAGCTCGATGTGAATGTGAGACAATTAAGCAGAAACTGGAAAGCTATTCCAATTCCCGCTATGTATTGGATCACATCATTGACGTTCAAAAGAAAAAGGGGGATAAAACAAGTATTGGATTCAAATCATGCCCTCCTCCAATGAATCACAATTACTCCAAATTGCCTGATGACGAGGATATGCCCCGTTTTGAACCTACTGTGCCACTCGATCTAGATGATTTTGCAGCAGGCCTCGGGTTCACAACTGGTACATCATCCTCGGGTCAATCAGAATCTGAATCTGAGTCTGAATCTGAGAATGTGACAGATTCATCGTGTGTTAAGGAACAGAGTCCTCCCATTATTGAGGATGCTGATTCTTCGGATGATGAATCTGAAGAAATTGTGAAACAACAGTCTAACTCGGTTACAACAGATATTCCAATCGAGAATCACATCCTGTGTGATCCACCAGTGAAACCGAGTAAGACTGAAATGTCAAAAGCAATGGAGTCCCTTGTATCTAGCTGTGAAGGGAATAACTTGTTGTACACGCTCAAAGGAGATAGCAAAATCTACTCTAACAAAGATTTTCCAATTAAAAATGTAAATCAAGATTTAATTGAGCAAATTTTTGAAGGATGCACTGATAAGTTTTTGGGGAACAAAAATGGTAAACATACCGTCACTCAATGTGATCCAATTCCGTGTGAACAAATTAGAAAACAATACGGAAACCAAAAACTACCAATTGAGCGAAAACAACAAGTCAACTCCGGAAAAGGTAAGGTACAGGGAAAGAAGGCTCAGAACAAGAATGTTCAAGCACCAAAGGTTTAACAACCTAAGGTGCAAAACAAAAGAGCTCCTTTTAAGAAACGAGAACCGAAAATGAACTTTGTTGGATCCACGGGTTCAGACAAACTTGAAACATTTCAGGATAAATCTAACATTGATTTTGTAAAACAAGTTAGAATTTTAAAACGAAATGATCAGAATAATTACACCCAACACACCAACGGATGTGATTTAGGTCCAAGCACGTCTAGATCACAAAGTTCATGGTCTGGTTCTCCGTCTGGTCATCAACGTGTTTCTCCGAAGTTTGTAGAGCGGAGAACATGTTTTGAATGTGGGACAGTTGGGCATATTGTAAGATATTTCCCACACGTGCAAAATCTGAAGTTAAAAACGAGTGCTCCCCAAGAAATCGATTACCGAAAACGATCAGTCTCCCCGAAACAAGACCCACGTGTCTTGAAAGAAAGGGAAAAGAAGTTAAAGCAAAAGAATCAAAAGGTAATTGAAAAGACCTTAAAATCAGAGGTCAAAGAAGGAAAACCTGTACAAGCAAAATCTGAAACTGTAAAACCAGTAAATGCTAAAACAATAAATTCAAATACTGGTAAAGGACAAACAGCTTGGAAGCAAAAGCAGGTAATTCAATCAGGGGGAGCACCACAGGTTCTTTTTCCTAATCATCAAGTGATTGAAATCACTTTCCTTGATGATCAAGGACGACCCAAGTCCACAAAGGCTTGGGTCCCCCTCTCCAACTAATTTCTGAGTGAGTGTGTAGGATATTCCAGGAGGAACTTTCGATAGTCGTAAGATTGTTGATAGTGGAGCGTCCTTGCACAAGATAGGCGACAGAAGAAATTGTTGTCTTTGATGGAGAGAGGAGAATAGAAGACAAAAATGTCTGATGAAGGAAAAAGGAATGAATCTGAAAAATTCGACCAGATGAAATATGTGCCAAAATTGATTGTTATGGTTTTTGATCGGGTCCACAGGGTAGATTCAAACAAAATGTACGCACCTGCAGCACGTCTGAAGTTCAAACTCAACAAAATGAACGTGCAGTGTACATTTCTTGGCGGTGTGATTGAAGAAAATGTGTTTGTTGAACAAACCAACCGGGTGTGCGGATGCCTTGGATTGGGTTGAACAACCGCACACTACTTCTGAAAGAGAAAGACAAAGACCTTCGCTGGTGAAATGTGGAAGACCAGCCGGACCCAGAGGTTTCTGATCTTGTTGTGTGAAGAGATTTCTAAGTAGCTACAAAATCGACTTTGAAATCCACACCGGGTGGATATCCAGTTTGGGAGAGCACTCAGATTCCTTGCAATGCACGAAGCAGTTGCAGGATACGGTTTTAAATTTCTAATCTCTCCTATACTTGTCGATATTTAAGCTGCTTTATGAATTATTGTCATCTCGTACAGCACTCCTTGACCTGACACATTGATCTCGAATATCACCTCACATGTGATTGTTTCATTATGAAACTCATCAATGTTGTCATGGTCCACACCGATGACCAACGTGCCGACCTTTTTACCAAAGCATTTGACAAATCAAGATTTGACTTTTTATTGATGGTAAACGGCATTAAGGTCAAGCAAGAGTAAAACCAACATCGGAAAATCATTTTTGTAAATACCTTTGTGTTTTAAATTTGTCTTAGTTTATTGATTTTAGGGGGAGTAAATCCAAAATTTGAAAATCCAAAAACATCGAAAAATTTCAAAAACTCAAAAACAATAGAAAAACAAAAATGAGTTTCCTGGCGAGCAAAAGAGAAAATGATAGTACATCAGTGGTCTGTCTAAACCTCTTTAAACCTTAAATGAACAACGATAAGCAGCTCTATATAAGATGTATCGGTAGGCTCACAATCATTTTAAAGTGTGCAGGGTGATATAAACTTAAATCCGACTGAAGACTGGGTGGGAACCATTCATTGGCATATGGTCTTAGTACCGAAATTTCGTTTGAGAGATTGCCGAGGTTCTGAAATATTCGGTCTTTATGCTGCTTATCATCTGGGTATCATGGTTGTATCTTTTACCGAAAAATAACGGGGACGCAAGTCTAGATCTTCCATGATACCATACATACGTGTACATATTGCATACGACCTCAATAAGTGATCAACAATCACATGTCCAAACAAATAAGTGATAATATATCACATTTATCCGGGAGTCAAGTTCGTCTCTCTGCTGTACGAAAGTACTGACCTGTTCACGGACTTGCTCCTGTGCCCTCTTGCATATGAAAATCAAGTTCCTCATCAATAAGTGATTCTATCACATAGGGCTTGTTTTCAATCAAATAAGTGAGTATCTCACATCTTTTATACGGTCAAACAGATGATAATCGGTATACTCACCGGTAAGATGAACCCTCGTGCATACCTTGATACGGGAATGTGTCGTGATGTGGATGAACACCGGTCGGTAAGTATAAATCATACCTTAACGTATCCCCGCGCCATGATTACATCTGATAAGTTGAGCTTAAATGGACAACAATACCGATAATCATTATAGGATGCTTATCATAATGTTAACTAATTGAACAGCAAGAGCGTTTTGGCATGACTGTACACTGATATGATTCTCTTACCCTCGAAACTCGCAAAAAGAATGTTTGTATATATTTACTTTTCTTAGTTTCTGCAAGTCTGTAAATATTTATTTAATGCTTTCAGTTTCTGCAACTTTGTATATATTTATTTACTGCTTTCTGTCTTTACTTTCGAAATATTCAAAAATTCCAAAAAGATTTTAGGTGTGGTTTAATATAAACTTTATAAAATCCAAAAAGATTTTGCTTCTAGTTTATTTTTGATTGACTGATGTTGGAACTCGAGTCTATCCTACCCAAAATCCTGATTATAAGCCGGAAAACAATTGCATCTTCATAAACGGTTGAAATTTTGCAAGTGTTGAAAGTTAAAATTGAAATTGGTAAAATACATTAAACTTTCAAACTGTCGGACGGTGTTTGATTAAATATGGTCATACGTGTGTCATTTGTTTATACTAACGATATTCCAGGCAGTTGTTCTCATTACGCGTTTAGATTTCTTGCATGTGCAGACTCTAAAGGCAAGGAGAACATGGTCGATGACAAGCTTTGGAATGAAGACACAACGTGAAGGCACTCAAGTGATGAAAATGATCGAGTTGCCGCTGACCATCCTCAACACCACAAGGATCTCAAGCTGTAAAGATCAAGACTTTCACGAGCATAACTCAAGGGGGAGCTTATGTTAAGGGGGAGTTTGTCAACACACTTCCTACATGAAACGGGGAGTTTGTTGGTACACTTTCTGCTTTCAAGACGTGAAGACTTTAAAGATCCTCCGACATTGAAGACTTGAAAGGACGTCAAAGACTTGAAGACACGAAAATCAAGACAAAGTTACAGCCAAGGGGGAGTTTGTTGGTGCACTTGTGTCTGTACTTTGTCTGTATTTTGTCATGATACAAAACGATGTCTTGTGTTAGTCTGGTTTACGTCTTAGGTCTGTTAATATGTGTGTTCGATGTAAGTTTGACCAAGTCAACCATCCTCCTGGTTTGACTTGACCAAATAGTTGGCACATTGTTTGTAACATGTTTGTGTCGAAGGATGGGTCATCGAAGGATGGTTTATATCCTTCGATGAGCTCGAAGGATAAACCTTCGATAGTTAAACCTCGAAGGATACCATCCTTCGTGGTTCATGTAGATCCTTCGATAGGTTTCTAGTCGACAGATGATCTTTCGATCAGTCTGTCTGATCCTTCGACCAAACGTGCTGTGATGGGTATATATACCCATGTGTTGTGTTCACTTCAAGAGAGACACTAGAGGAGAAGACAAGTGAGAGCACACACACACGAGAGAACTTTGAGAGTTTATAGAATACATCTGTAAACATTGAGCGTGTAACTGATCTTTTCATACGTATTAATACAGAGGTGTTAATCGGTGAATCTTGCGTGTTGTGTATTGTCGTCTTCGATCTCGGTTTGCATTCTAGCTTGGATTCCGCACTTGCTAGTGTGTTAAGCATAACAAGGAATAGGTTTGACCTCAACCTCCGAGGGACCTACAGTATGCTTGCATCATTTTGCATAATATGATCATAGAGGATGATGGAAGAGCGATATGCCAAAACTACATTCCGGAAGATTTAATCGAATGAACCCAAGCAACAATGGAAGAGAGACTCGCAAATGCTCAACTATTGCGATCTAAGGAAATACATAACACGTTGAAGGCGGATTTGGTTGAGCATGCTTGGGCGATTCGCCTAATGCGATACAATGGTGACGACGAAGAAGATTCCGAGGAAGAACAAGTTGAGGAATTCGAAGACGGGAACTTTGAAGACGTAGGTTTGGATGCTGGAGAAAACGAAGAGGAAGAAGGAGAGAACGACAATGAAGACGAAGAATAAATTTATCTTTTTAGGTGTAACTTTTTTTTCTTTACCGTTTTTTTTTAATTTTAATGTATTGTTTTTTATTTATTGCAATGATTTTTAATTTTAAAAAACTTAGAAATTAATTAAAAAATGAAAATTAAAATAATTGAGTAATGATGACAAATGGGCTTTATGACTACGGCCTCAACTTGCATAACGCCCCATAAAGTCCCGTGGTGATATGGCATGCCACATGTCGCATAACGCGCCCAAAAGGGCCTTATGACTACGGATGACCTTAAGAGACACCATTGTAGGAATCATGATAATAATTCTCTAGTGTGTGTATTATATTTGTGTAAATAAAATAAGAGAATATGTCGGCTAATTTATAAATAAAAATAGTTATTATATATATAGGGATGAGTTAAAATGAAAACCATATTGAGTTGTGAGAACCGTGAGAACTATGCCATTCAAAAGGTTTTTTTGAATTTTTTTTCTCAAAAGTCATAAAAAATCACTTGTTTCAGAAAAAAAAAATTAAAAAAATGCCGCATACCCACATTTATATGAGGCGTTAAAAAAATATTTATCTTTGTACAAAATTTACACCAGCGCGTAACAAAAACTTGGATCAGTCAAAACTACCGACTCGACACTTTTTTTTTTTTTACATTTTTTACAGATGTGTTTATAATATTTTCATCTACGTTTGTGCACAAAAATTTGGCCCAACTCGCACGGGAAGAAAAAAATCTCACGATTCTCACAACTCTTGGTAGTTCTCATTTGAACCGAGCCCTATATATATATGTATGTATGTATTCTACATATACATAATATTAAAGTTAAATGTCGGTTGCTTTTTCATAAATAACTCCTCTTTTTTCTGCATTTTACTTCAGTATAAGGGGTGTTTGGCCATAGTATTTTTGCCCAACATTTACAAGATATTGTATCAAAGAATTATGCAGGGGATAAGATACGTGATTTGATACATTATATTATACGTAATCTTAGTTAGATAAGCCCATGATTGTGCATGTATTTTTAGGTACGTAGGTATATAAATTCAAGTTGTTAAATGTTTTGATGTAATTTTTTTAGAAATGAATCAGGTTAAATATAATACGTTTTCATACTTATTTTCGATTACACACCACACCACCATTTTCGACCTATGCCAGGGTTTTGTGTTGTCCAGGATGTTCGCAATTGGGTATCGGCTCCACATGAACACACCACCATTTTCGATCTGCACACAAATTAGGGTTTGAGTTAGGGTGAATTTGGGGAAGGAGATGCCTTTTATATTGTCAGTTTACTCTATTTTAATTTTATTAATTTTAAGTGATAATCAGTTTATAATAAAACATAAATGACCAAAATACCCCTGTGGATAATGACAAAAGTGGAGGGTTTATTTAGGTGAATCTGGCAAAATTTCAATTTTGGACTAAAATGGCAATAAAAGTGAAACCACAGGGACCTAGATTTAAAAAGTTTGAGATTTGGACTAAAATAGCAAAAGTGCCCAAACAGCAGGGACCAAAATGGCAGTTTACTCTACTTATTTTATAAACATTTTTGGTTGGTTTACATTTTTACGTAAATTTTGCTCCAAACTGAGTGGGGTCAAATATACTACGTTTCATTCGACGATATGAATTAAAGTTGCTTTACGTTTCGACTCCGTCGCAACGCGCGACGGATAAAAGTAATATTATATTACGTATTACTCCTCATGAATCATGACTTTGGTCCTTTTAACTTTGCAAAACTCTCATTTTTACCCAATGTGTTTTCTTTTCTCATTTGGTGTTTTTTTTTCTTTTATAAAAGCTCTATTTAATCTCTTTTGATTACTCATGTTGGTTTTTCCTTTATACACGTTTTATGTTTTTTGTACGTTTCCTATGTGTGAGTCAGGTCACATATAATACGTTATGATTGCACAATAAAAATTTGATTTACTTTACCTTTTGATCTAACCGCAATGGGCTAAATTGAGTTAAATCAAATACTTGAAAACGCGCGTTTTCATATGATTAACGCATAACATGACGCTTGAACTAATCAGTTCGATTCTGCAACGGCCTGCGGCGCATCGCGCGCGGGTCATATTACTAGTATGTCTGATTAATCAATATTTATTCATTAAAAGTGATTTAGTGATTCTCTTTTTTATATAATTTCCTGATTGTGTAATTTTTAATCTTATTACTAAGCATAATACTTTTACATATAACTAGGGTTATCACCGTCGTTGCGTTGTAGCGAAATTCTTTTGTTATTTAGTTTGTATTTACATGTATTTTGAAATCAGTACGAGTGCGTTGTGCATGGAACCGCTGACAAGAATAAAAAGAAAATGTAGAAAAAAACACTAAAAGATAACCAAAAGAAAATCAACCAAAAAAGTTGTATGGTAATGATGTTGTTTATATGAAACCCGTGGTTAGAGATAAGCAAATGGTATTGGGTACTGGTACCGAATTTTCCTAGCCGAAAGATCCTAAGTACCAATTCGGTACTGACTTTTGGCGTTCCTGTTACCGGTTAGTTACCGGTTTTTACCTTCATATACCAGTACCGTAACCGGTATTATCGGCACCCGTAACGATTCGGTATTGGTCAGAGTTCATCCCCACCCCTGAAACTAAAAAAAAGGAATCATTAAAAGTCGAAGAAAATCAACAAAAAGAAAGTTGTACGATACCGTTTTTCGTAAGGTACCCGTGATCAGGGATGAGCAAATAGTACCGGGTAACATTATCGACTTTCCCGAACTAAAAGAATTCCAAAATCAATTCGATACTGACTTTTGGCTTTTTCTGTACCAGACCGGTGCCGGTTTTTACCTTCATATGCCGATAACGAACCGGACCGTACCGGTATTTTTGATACCAGTACCGGTTGACACCAAGCTTATCCAACTTAAAAAGCAAAGAAAATAATAAAGTATTAAAAAAACTATATATACTATTATAACATTTAAAACACTATTTATTAGCTTTTATTATTAATATATAAAATTTTATTATTAATATATAAAATATATAAATATATAATATTAAAATAATAAAAGTATTAAAAAAAATGTATATACTACTATAATATTTAAACACTATTCATTAGCTTTTATTATATAATATATATACTAGGTTGTTTCCTCGTGCGTTGTGGCATTACGTTATCGCGGGTATTCAATCGGTATCGGTTAGGTTCATTATAGTACCAGTACGATACATGCACTCGGTATAGAAATTGTGACAACCCTCACCAAACCAGGTATCCATACGACTTAATTAATGATTAATTACTGTTTAATTACTGTGCTTGTTTGAACTAGCTGATGAACTGCTACTTGATATCTGATACATGTACTTACTTGCATCATACTTTACTTATCGTCACTACATTATTTACATACTGAACCTTAGTGACAAACATGATGCACAAAAAGCACAGTAGCACAATAACGGATAACCTATTGAAAATGCTGATAAAGCCAGCCTCAGGCAGACACTGCCTCTAAGGCCTGTAAGAGCCTGAGATAATTGCTACACTAATGGTGAGTGTAGGGATACAAGGGTTGTAGAACTGCGTCTCTAGGAATAAGTTACAATGGCTGGATGTGCCTAAAACGTACTCTAAGCACAAAACTCAGCACTTTACATAACAATCCGGCTTCTAGCTAACTAGTAAAGTGCCAAAACATGAGAAAAATATTACTAGACACTTTCCAACGTGTCAGAAATAAGTTGTGTCACTAAAAAAGGTATTAACGACACTTTAAAGCTTTGTTAAGCACTTTAACGGATTACTATCCAACCGAACAACCGGACTATACCCGGAACATAAAAATATTGTCATCAACATTGTTTTTCTTTTTTTTTTTCTGAACCAGTTAGGGTCCCCGAATACCCTAACACCCGTTATAAGACACAACACACTAATACTTTATTTAAAGTCCCTAATTAACTAACTAGTTAGTTAACAATTAGTTGAAATCCAACTAAACCTTTCCCCTATGTGATAATGGCGGCACATCATGTCTTCCCCTCACAGCTTACGATTTACATGTGCTAAAAAGGATCCATCAAATCACATGCATTTAACCTTTGTGAGAAGATTATTGTTGTATTAGAAATTACAACTAGCACCCTCTAACAACTCACCAATTGCCAAATAACTTTCACATACCACCCCTCCCATGCACTTAACCGTCCCCATGGGACCCCCCCTATACAAGACTTTTAAACATTTCGAATCCCCATGTGTTGAATGTAAAGTTTATGATTACACTTAGCACCCTCAATTAATAAACTAGTTACCAAGTAACTTACACTAAACCCCCCTTTTCTTTGGCTGAATTTTCGGTTGGCAAGACACCACAAGATATTATTTGAACTTTGTGTATTCCCCATGCAATCCATATGAAGATTTCCAAAGATGGTGTTTGTACTTATATAGACATGTTACCCATTGGATAAAGAATTTATCTACAAATAACCACCATCATTCCCACTAATCCCCACTCACAAAACAAACTCCTTCCTCTCTTGCAAGGCTACGGCCGAACCTCTTGCCACCCCCATCATTTATTTTGATTTTGATACAAGTATTCAAAGCTCACTACAAGGTGTAACAAGGCGAATCACGGAGTGTGGAGCTTACGGATCGTGAAGGACCTCACCCTATTGCTTTTATCCACTCATTCTTCGACTAGTTTCTTCCCTAGCCTCGAGCTAGAGGTATAATGCTTAAAACTCGTTCTTGAACTATTCTAAAGTGGTTAAAAGGATTTTTATCGGTTAAAACTCGTTAACATACAAGTTGATGCTTTAAAGTCTACTTAAAACACTAAAAATGATGGTTAATAACTCATAAGTTGTGTAAATGATGTAGTATTCGAAATGTATGATTATTTAGGCCCGATCTATGATGTGGTAGCTCGGATCATCGTTTAACCCGGTTTGGTAAGATCATGGATCTTAACAAAAGCTTGTTTTGAATAATACAAGGGTTAAAAGGTGAAACTCTACCACACGCGAATCATGAACTTGTGTAAAAGAGTTTTACTTGTGAAATTGTGTTTAAAACTAGCAGATCTACGCATCTGCAAGTGGTACTTTCAAAGAACCACGTATCAAAGAAATCATGTATTTTAAAAGATGGATTTTACACTAACACGCATGATTTTTATAAACCACAAGTGTGTAAACACTTGTGAAATGAAAAGATCCGACAAAATAACAGTTTTTGGTAAAAGATGACTGGAAGTTGTAAAAATGGATTTTCTCTAAAAACGAGGTTTTTACAAGATCAAATTACCTTATATGAAGATCTACTAAATTTAAGGGGATTTACACCACAGTTTTGGGAAAACTGGAAGTTCATGTAATTTTTGGCAATTTACACATATGTTGATTAGTTGTTGTGAGAAAAGTTGTTCTGATCAAATAAAGAAAATTGTTGAGTTGATTTGTTAAAGAAAATAATACGCTTGAAAGCGTGGCCACCTCCAGTTACAGAGGAAATTCTGGCGAAATTTTTCTAACAACCTAACACTTAGAACTATTTACACTACAAGTGTTAGAATTATTTTTGGACATGTTTTCAAAATATAAATTTCGTCATGACTTTATTTACTAAATATTCGGAGGTGGGATTTTCACAAAATTTAGCGTGATAAATATATATTTTTCACACACTGTTTATGATTATTTTGTGAAAATACATAAATATTATTTCTAGAGTAAAAATAATATTTACGAACGTTAACGATTCCAAAATAATACGAACGCTTTCACCATAAATATATAAGTTACACCGGTAATTATATTACCACTCGATTGTTAAACGTAACTTACGCACTTACGGAAATATTTATGAACGCACATGTATTGAATCCCCCATCCTGGGGAAGGAAATTAATTACCAAGTATTTACAAAATGTAAACACGAAATAGTTGTCTAACTATTTCCCAAAAACATAAACTATAAAGCTAAGGCACGGCCGTCCGTCTAATAGAAATTAGCACCTGTAGGTCGTCGCACAGCTGCGTGAGCAGGAGATACTTGGTAGAGACGCTTCACTGTGAGTTCATGTCCCCCTTTTCTCTAACTGTTTTCAGTTTTCTTAACCGCGGGGGTGAAATACATGTTACTATGATTACGAGTACTTTATACACGGTATGGTTAGCGTAAGGAGGTTTACTACTTAGATCATGTGAGTGGGTAGGAGCAATATGAGGCCATTAGTCCTCATGTCGGGACCGAGGGACAGGAGCGGTAGATCTATCTGGGTGTAGCGAGCCCAGCCCCAGGCCAAACTAGAAACGGACCTTGGGGTGACTTTGTCCACATACTAATGCCGTGGCGAAATCTGCTAGGTTTGAGTCTCCCTATTTGCACTTCACATATATCAGTGGCCTTGCAAACCATTGGTGATCTCAATTCCCTTATTTGCTACATACCAAGACTATTTTTATACTCACAAAGGTTTACTTACTCACTTACACATGAACTCGCTCAACATTATTGTTGATTTTTCAACTTACATGTATTTCAGGAAATTAAAGATCTGGCGCAGTATGTTATGTTTTCCTGCTGCATAAGGGTTCCAAGGTCATCCCAGTTTAGGAAATGTGACTCTTTCCTGGACAAGTCACAAATCTTAAACTGCGTTTATCTCATGTTGATGTTTATGTTTTTCAAGACAATGTTTTATGTTATGATGTTGTAAGTCTCTAAGACAATGGTATGTTACGCTGGTTTTAAAACTTAATCAAATGGATGATCTTGCATGATTTTAATTCATATAGCTTTGTTATGATTAAGCTATGGTATTAAGAAGTCACACCAAAATTAACCACGCTTCCGCAAAGCCAGGGTTTGACAGCTTGGTATCAGAGCTCTGATCATAGCGAACTAGGATTCTTTCTCGAGTCTAGACTATGATCACTAGGGCTCTCACGAAAACATTTTACTGCATACCACTTAAGTCCAGATCCAAAACTTTTTACAAACACATGTTGAGCACATTTTATTATTTATAGGCTCAGCCTGGAGGGCTGAGGCTCGGTCTGGAGGATCGAGGCTCGGTCTGGAGGATCGAGGCTCGGTCTAGGTAACCGAGGTAGTTGAGCACATTTTATTATTTATAGGCTCAGCCTGGAGGGCTGAGGCTCGGTCTGGAGGATCGAGGCTCGGTCTAGGTGACCGAGGTAGTTGGCTAGTGAGGCTAGGAAGAGTAGGCTCAGTCATGAAGGCTGAGGCTCGGTCAAGGGGACCGAGGCTCGATCTAAGAGGTCGAGGTGGAGGATAGAGCAGTCTTCGAGACTGGGAGGAATTTGGCTAGTGGACTAGGAGAATTATGTGATACCTTACTTGGTGACTTATGTGATTATCTGATTGTATGACTGATTATTTGAGCATATTTGTGTTTATGTTACAGACTCATGGATTCAGCCGGTACTGGCGAGTCGGACACCACTGGACCCATACCTATCGTATCTGATGACCTCACATCCTCCGAGCACGTGGTGCACACATCTGACTATACCAGTACTGACGAGGATGATTTCCAGCCTTTCGCACTACCCGATGGTGCTGATGAGCCTGCAGATGACCCTCCCGCTGAGTACCTACCTCTAGTAGAGATTCCGGCCCCTATACCCTTAGCTGTTTATCCAGCATATGATTTCCCTCTTGACGCCGAGGCTGACGGCGATGTTGACCTGTTTGAGGAGGAGCCTTTTGAGGATGAGATCCAGGGCGAGGCCCTTCTTCCTGCAGACGATCTTCTGATGATCGCTGACGTTCCCGCTGAGGATTCGCCTGCACATTCTCCGGTCCCAGACTCCTTCGAGTCTGTGGCATCCGCACCTTCTCACACATTGAGCGCACAGCACTTTGCGCATGATTCTGATCCTGACCAGGCATCCTCTGTTGCACCTATTCCCAGCTTTGCGTTTGACCATGATGACATAGAGGATTCTGATCCTATCTTAGACCCAGATCATGATATCGAGTTTATACCTATGGATTAGCCCATGGAGGATCCAGCTGACCCAGTAGATCCTATCAACCCTGAGTTTGACTTCGAGATGGCTTTTGATGATCCCGAGCCTGCCGTCGCTCCTGAGCAGGCAGCCGCTCTAGACCCCATACTTGAGCATGACCCCGTACATGCTGGCATCCCTATTGAGCCTGTTATAGCAGACCCACCTGTTGATGATCTCCCCGTGGATGTTCCTTTGTTAGAGGGCGATCATGTTGTTGTTGATCCTGTTGTTCCCCTACCTGTTGTTGATATACCTGTTGACCATCCTGTTGAGCACATTGCACCTGTTCACCCTTTTGTTGCTCCCCCACCTGATCCCATCCCACTAGAGCCCGGGCATGCACTGTTCGCGGCACACATGGATCCACCAGATGAGCATGCACAGCACGGTTGGATACCTGCTGATGAGGATGTTCCACCTTTTCCCCCTCAGATCCCTGATACACGACATGTTGATTTTTCTTTTCAGGTTCCTCAGTTTGTACCTCCAGCGAGGCCTGGAGAGGGTTCTTCAGCCCATCCTTTTGGGCATGTACCGATGTCTATCCCCTTCATGCCCCAGATGTCATCTGTTCCACCCTCTGTTGCTCCATTTCATGTGGCACCTTTTGATCCCACCAGTGAGCCGTTCCTTTGGGCACCAGACTCTGCTATGCCACCTACTGACCCCTACCATTCTTTCCACATGGGGTACACTATCGAGGACGTTTTGATGTCTTTTGTCGCCCAGCACGAGTCACACACGCAGCGCATCCAGGAGCTTGAGAGAGCTCAGCTGCCACCATGCCAGTGCCATGGTCAGACACACTCTCCTCTGCAGCCGTTTCGACCCCTACCTCCAGATTATGCTGCCCGTCTCTTTACACTAGAGCAGCAGGTTGCTTCTATCATTCGTACCCAGCGAGCCATGGAGGAGGACTGGCTCCAGTTACGTCGTTTGTTTTACACCCACTTTCCCCCTCCTCCACCACCATCTGTATAGAGCTCATCAGTGCTGTTTGGGTAGACGAAGGTGAGAAGACGGCGATTGTTGGACTGCACAGCATTTTTGGAGACTACTTTATGATCCTGACTTTTGTTGACATGTATTTGATGTTGTATTTGACACGGACATGATATAGTTTTTGGACAGGGGTGATGTAGCCCCTAGTTGATTGATGATTGTATGACACAGGGATGTACTGATACACTTACTATGTGGTCTCGATATATGGCAATCGCAGTATTCTCACCATATTTGATTCGCTTGATTGCTTATTTATATTTTTATGACTTGGGATGTTGTGCGATTGGTATTTGTGATGTGTTGATAACATGAGATGTTATGTGCTATTACTATTACTATATACGTACGTTTTACTATGGCCTGACCAACGTAAATCATCTTTTAGAAGATGCCGCCGAGACGTGAGACACACATGCCTACTAATGAGGCAGAACTCCAGCAAATTATCACTGCTGCCATTGCACAATACGCCGCTTCACAAGGAGGACCCAGCGGAAGCAGCATGAACAACAATGGCAACAATAATCCACCTCATGGTAATACCAAGTCATTTAGACCTACCATGACCTAATTGAATATCTTTAGCAATGATGCTAATGCCAATCGTATGTTATAACGTATGTGCAAGATGCACCTAAAAGCAGTTCTTAGACTGCAAGCCCGTAAACTTTGATGGCACAGGAGGTGCTGTCGCCTTTGTTCGTTGGGCCGAGAAAACCGAATCTGTTCTTCGCATGAGCAAGTGCGCGCTGGATCAGCAAGTCACCTATATCTCAGGGCTATTCTTGGATGGAGCCCTCTCTTGGTGGAATCTACAAGTTCAGACACTAGGCGAAGCTGCTGCCTACGCGTTAACCTGGACCGAACTAAAGGAACTTATGCGCAAAAAGTACTGTTCCCGCGCAGAAATCCAGAGATTGGAGACCGAGTTTTGGCATTTGAAAATGGACGGTCCAAAGATCGCAGAATACGTTCAAAGGTTCCATGACTTATCGCATGTGGTACCCTACATGGTCACTCCTGAGTTCAAGAGAATTGAACGCTTCATTTGGGGACTAGCTCCTCAAATCATAAGCATGGTAACCTCATCCAAGCCTGCGACCATTACTGAGGCGATCGATTTGAGCGTAGCTCTCACTGAGGAGGCTATTCGTTTAAACAAGTTTGATGAGGCAGAGCCGAAGAAGAGAGAGACTCACGTCGAGTCATCAGGAGGTAACAAACAGAAGTTCTCAAACTTCAAGCAGGGCGCCAGTGTGGCGGTTAAGAAAGGAGGATCAGCTGGCAGTGGAAAGAAAGGAAAAGGATACCAGGGCACCCAGCCCAAGTGTAATACCTGTCAACGCCACCATACTGGCCATTGTAATGTGAAAATATGTGAAGCATGTGGAAAGCCAGGCCACTCGAAAGATTCTTGTTGGGCTAGTGCTGGCCGGGGAGGCCAGGGAGGATTTGGGAATAGGAATAATAATCGTGGTGGTAATCGCTCTCAAGGAAATAAAGGAGGAAACGGGAATCGAGGCAACTTTGCGAATCAGGCTGGCAATGCAAACCAAAACAACAACCAAGCTGGAAATGGAGGTGGAAACGGGCAAAGACTTGGATGCTATAACTGCGGTGATATCGGGCATTTTAAGAAGAACTGCCCAGAGTTAAACCAAGCCCGTGGAAGAGTGTTCCAACTCGAAGCAAGGGAAGCGCGCCAGGACCCCAATGTTGTTACTGGTACGTTCCCTGTAAATCAACGCTATGCATCCGTTTTATTTGATACTGGTGCCGATTATAGCTTCGTATCGTTAGAGTTTAAGAATATGCTTGGGTTAGCCGCTAATAAGTTAGATATTCCCTACTCGATCGAATTGGCTAATGGGAAGTTAGTAGAAGCCAACGAAGTTATCAGAGGTTGTGTGATCGAATTAGGAGAGCGTGAGTTTGCTTTAGATCTACTACCAGTCCAGTTGGGAAGCTTCGACGTGGTAGTAGGAATGGATTGGTTATCAGGCAACAAGGCTGAGATAGTTTGTCACGAAAAGGTTGTTCGTATCCCAACCGATGATGGTGAGACCATTGTTGTTCATGGAGAGAAGCGTGAGACGCCGTTGAGGATTATCAGCTGCTTGAAAGCAAGGAAGTGTTTGCAGAAAGGACGTGTTGCTTTTCTGGCACACATTGTGGATAAGAAGGCTGCTGAGCCAAGAATCGAAGACATCCCTGTCGCGACGGAGTATCCAGAGGTCTTCCCAGAAGACTTGCCTGGACTGCCACCTCAGAGGCAAGTAGAGTTCCGCATTGACTTAGTTCCAGGCGCCGCGCCTGTGGCTAAGGCACCGTATAGACTTGCTCCATCTGAGATGCAGGAACTGTCGACACAACTTCAAGAGTTTTAGACAAGGGATTTATCCGACCAAGCTTCTCGCCCTGGGGAGCTCCAGTCCTGTTTGTCAAGAAGAAGGACGGTAGTTTCCGTATGTGTATTGACTACAGAGAATTGAACAAGCTGACGATCAAGAATAGGTATCCTCTGCCAAGAATTGATGATCTGTTCGACCAACTTCAAGGTTCAAGCTTTTATTCAAAGATCGATCTTCGATCTGGATACCATCAGCTAAGGATACAAGAGGAGAGTATCCCAAAGACAGCCTTCCGAACTCGTTATGGACACTACGAGTTCCTTGTTATGCCGTTTGGTTTGACAAACGCACCTGCAGTCTTTATGGATTTGATGAATAGAGTTTGCAAGCCGTACTTGGACAAGTTCGTGATTGTGTTTATCGACGACATCTTGATCTATTCAAGAACAAAGGCCGAGCACGAACAGCATCTAAGAGCTATTTTGGAGCTACTGAAGAAGGAACAGTTGTATGCCAAATTCTCCAAGTGCGAATTTTGGCTACGTGAAGTCCAATTCCTTGGGCACGTGGTAAATGGAGATGGAATCCACGTGGATCCAACAAAGATCGAAGCGATCAAGGATTGGGAAACGCCAAATACGCCAACCGAGATTCGGCAATTCTTGGGTTTGGCTGGCTATTATCGAAGATTCATTGAGGATTTCTCAAAAATCGCTCAACCATTGACGCTCCTCACGCAGAAAGATAAGAAGTTTGATTGGGAAATCAAACAGGAAGAAGCGTTCCAGATACTGAAGGATAAGCTCTGCAATGCGCCAATCTTAGCACTACCGGAAGGTACAGATGATTTTGTGGTATACTGTGACGCTTCGCGTCAAGGATTGGGTTGCGTGTTGATGCAACGCCAAAAGGTTATTGCTTACGCATCGCGTCAATTGAAAGTGCACGAAAAGAACTATACCACACACGATTTGGAGCTCGGCGCAGTGGTTTTTGCTTTAAAGATCTGGAGACACTACCTTTATGGTACAAAGTGTACAATCTTCACAGATCACAAGAGCCTACAGCACATATTCAACCAGAAGGAGCTGAATATGAGGCAAAGACGATGGGTTGAGTTGCTGAACGATTACGACTGCGAGATAAAGTATCATCCAGGGAAGGCGAATGTGGTCGCCGATGCCCTAAGTCGAAAAGAGAGGATCAAGCCCATAAGGGTTAGGGCTTTAGAAATGATTATCCAAACCGATCTTTCCTTGCGCATTCGTGCCGCGCAGAAGGAAGCTCTCAAGGAAGGAAACCTTGAAGAAGAATATCTCCGCGGGATGGAGAAGCTTCGGGTACCAAACGAAGAAGGAACATTATGTTTTGAGAAAAGAATTTGGGTTCCTCTGTTTGGTGGTTTAAGGAAAGTTATTTTCGATGAAGCTCACAAGTCGCGGTACTCTATCCATCCTGGAGCGGATAAGATGTACCAGGATCTCAAAGATTATTATTGGTGGCCTAGGATGAAAGGCGACGTTGCTGTTTATGTGAGCAAATGTTTAACATGTGCTAAGGTTAAAGCCGAATATCAGAAGCCTTCAGGACTTCTACAACAACCTGAGATTCCCAAGTGGAAATGGGAACAAATCTCCATGGATTTTGTTACAAAATTGCCAAGAACGCCAAGAGGCCATGACACTATCTGGGTGATAGTGGATCGATTAACGAAGTCAGCACACTTCTTACCTATCAGAGAGAAGGATAATACGAGCAAATTGGCCGAAATATACATGAGGGAGATCGTTGCACGTCATGGAGTGCCCCTCTCAATCATTTCTGATAGAGACGGAAGGTTTGTGTCAAGGATATGGCAATCCTTCCAAGAAGCTTTTGGCTCACAATTAAATCTGAGCACTGCGTTTCATCCGCAAACTGACGGCCAGAGCGAGCGAACGATACAGACTTTGGAAGACATGCTGAGAGCGTGTGTTATGGACTTGGGCGGTAGCTGGGATAAACATTTGCCTTTGGTCGAATTTTCATACAACAACAGCTACCACACCAGTATTGGTGTCGCGCCATTCGAAGCCCTTTACGGACGCAAGTGCCGATCACCCCTATGCTGGGCTGACGCAGGTGATAGGCAGCTTGCTGGTCCCGAAATCGTCTAAGAGACGACAGACAAGATCGCGCAGATTCTTAAACGCATCGAAGCAGCTCGCCACAGACAGAAAGCCTATGCGGATCCAAACCGGAAGCATGTGGAATTCCAAGTTAGAGAAATGGTGTTATTGAAAGTATCACCCTGGAAGGGGGTGGCACGCTTTGGAAAGCGTGGGAAGTTAAATCCGCGCTACATTGGTCCTTTCAGAGTTTTGGAAAGAATAGGACTAGTAGCATACAAGTTGGACCTACCTGCTGAACTGAATGGTGTTCACGACACCTTTCATGTATCCAATCTAAAGAAAAGTCCAACTCAAGTCACCATTGCCATTCCCACCGACGAGATTCATGTTGACGACACGCTCCACTTCGTTGAAGAACCTGTTGAGGTCACGGATTGGAAAGTGAACAAGACCCGCCGGAGCAGTGTCAAACTCGTCAAAGTTCTTTGGAATGCCAGACATGGTCCTGAGTTCACCTGGGAGCGTGAGGACCGGATGAAAGAGAAATACCCCCACCTTTTTCCTAAGAACCCTGCATCTACAAGCAGAACTTAAATTTCGGGATGAAATTTATTTAACGGGGGGAGAATGTGACAACCCTCACCAAACCAGGTATCCGTACGACTTAATTAATGATTAATTACTGTTTAATTATTGTGCTTGTTTGAACTAGCTGATGAACTGCTACTTGATATCTGATACATGTACTTACTTGCATCATACTTTACTTATCGTCACTACATTATTTACATACTGAACCTTAGTGACAAACATGATGCACAAAAAGCACAGTAGCACAATAACGGATAACCTATTGAAAATGCTGATAAAGCCAGCATCAGGCAGACACTGCCTCTAAGGCCTGTAAGAGCCTGAGATAATTGATACACTAATGGTGAGTGTAAGGATACAAGGGTTGTAGAACTGCGTCTCTAGGAATAAGTTACAATGACTGGATGTGCCTAAAACGTACTCTAAGCACAAAACTCAGCACTTTACATAACAATCCGGCTTCTAGCTAACTAGTAAAGTGCCAAAACATGAGAAAAATATTACTAGACACTTTCCAACGTGTCAGAAATAAGTTGTGTCACTAAAAAGGGTATTAACGACACTTTAAAGCTTTGTTAAGCACTTTAACGGATTACTATCCAACCGAACAACCGGACTATACCCGGAACATAAAAATATTGTCATCAACATTGTTTTTCTTTTTTTTTCTGAACCAGTTAGGGTCCCCGAATACCCTAACACCCGTTATAAGACACAACACACTAATACTTTATTTAAAGTCCCTAATTAACTAACTAGTTAGTTAACAATTAGTTGAAATCCAACTAAACCTTTCCCCTATGTGATAATGGCGGCACATCATGTCTTCCCCTCACAGCTTACGATTTACATGTGCTAAAAAGGATCCATCAAATCACATGCATTTAACCTTTGTGAGAAGATTATTGTTGTATTAGCAATTACAACTAGCACCCTCTAACAACTCACCAATTGCCAAATAACTTTCACATACCACCCCTCCCATGCACTTAACCGTCCCCATGGGACCCCCCCTATACAAGACTTTTAAACATTTCGAATCCCCATGTGTTGAATGTAAAGTTTATGATTACACTTAGCACCCTCAATTAATAAACTAGTTACCAAGTAACTTACACTAAACCCCCCTTTTCTTTGGCTGAATTTTCGGTTGGCAAGACACCACAAGATATTATTTGAACTTTGTGTATTCCCCATGCAATCCATATGAAGATTTCCAAAGATGGTGTTTGTACTTATATAGACATGTTACCCATTGGATAAAGAATTTATCTACAAATAACCACCATCATTCCCACTAATCCCCACTCACAAAACAAACTCCTTCCTCTCTTGCAAGGCTACGGCCGAACCTCTTGCCACCCCCATCATTTATTTTGATTTTGATACAAGTATTCAAAGCTCACTACAAGGTGTAACAAGGCGAATCACGGAGTGTGGAGCTTACGGATCGTGAAGGACCTCACCCTATTGCTTTTATCCACTCATTCTTCGACTAGTTTCTTCCCTAGCCTCGAGCTAGAGGTATAATGCTTAAAACTCGTTCTTGAACTATTCTAAAGTGGTTAAAAGGATTTTTATCGGTTAAAACTCGTTAACATACAAGTTGATGCTTTAAAGTCTACTTAAAACACTAAAAATGATGGTTAATAACTCATAAGTTGTGTAAATGATGTAGTATTCGAAATGTATGATTATTTAGGCCCGATCTATGATGTGGTAGCTCGGATCATCGTTTAACCCGGTTTGGTAAGATCATGGATCTTAACAAAAGCTTGTTTTGAATAATAAAAGGGTTAAAAGGTGAAACTGTACCACACGCGAATCATGAACTTGTGTAAAAGAGTTTTACTTGTGAAATTGTGTTTAAAACTAGCAGATCTACGCATCTGCAAGTGGTACTTTCAAAGAACCACGTATCAAAGAAATCATGTATTTTAAAAGATGGATTTTACACTAACACGCATGATTTTTATAAACCACAAGTGTGTAAACACTTGTGAAATGAAAAGATCCGACAAAATAACAGTTTTTGGTAAAAGATGACTGGAAGTTGTAAAAATGGATTTTCTCTAAAAACGAGGTTTTTACAAGATCAAATTACCTTATATGAAGATCTACTAAAGTTAAGGGGATTTACACCACAGTTTTGGGAAAACTGCAAGTTCATGTAATTTTTGGCAATTTACACATATGTTGATTAGTTGTTGTGAGAAAAGTTGTTCTGATCAAATAAAGAAAATTGTTGAGTTGATTTGTTAAAGAAAATAATACGCTTGAAAGCGTGGCCACCTCCAGTTACAAAGGAAACTCTGGCGAAATTTTTCTAACAACCTAACACTTAGAACTATTTACACTACAAGTGTTAGAATTATTTTTGGACATGTTTTCAAAATATAAATTTCGCCATGACTTTATTTACTAAATATTCGGAGGTGGGATTTTCACAAAATTTAACGTGATAAATATATATTTTTCACACACTGTTTATGATTATTTTGTGAAAATACATAAATATTATTTCTAGAGTAAAAATAATATTTACGAACGTTAACGATTCCAAAATAATACGAACGCTTTCACCATAAATATATAAGTTACACCGGTAATTATATTACCACTCGATTGTTAAACGTAACTTACGCACTTACGGAAATATTTATGAACGCACATGTATTGAATCCCCCATCCTTGGGAAGGAAATTAATTACCAAGTATTTACAAAATGTAAACACGAAATAGTTGTCTAACTATTTCCCAAAAACATAAACTATAAAGCTAAGGCACGACCGTCCGTCTAATAGAAATTAGCACCTGTAGGTCGTCGCACAGCTGCGTGAGCAGGAGATACTTGGTAGAGACGCTTCACTGTGAGTTCATGTCCCCCTTTTCTCTAACTGTTTTCAGTTTTCTTAACTGCGGGGGTGAAATACATGTTACTATGATTACGAGTACTTTATACACGGTATGGTTAGCGTAAGGAGGTTTACTACTTAGATCATGTGAGTGGGTAGGAGCAATATGAGGCCATTAGTCCTCATGTCGGGACCGAGGGACAGGAGCGGTAGATCTATCTGGGTGTAGCGAGCCCAGCCCCAGGCCAAACTAGAAACGGACCTTGGGGTGACTTTGTCCACATACTAATGCCGTGGCGAAATCTGCTAGGTTTGAGTCTCCCTATTTGCACTTCACATATATCAGTGGCCTTGCAAACCATTGGTGATCTCAATTCCCTTATTTGCTACATACCAAGACTATTTTTATACTCACAAAGGTTTACTTACTCACTTACACATGAACTCGCTCAACATTATTGTTGATTTTTCAACTTACATGTATTTCAGGAAATTAAAGATCTGGCGCGGTATGTTATGTTTTCCTGCTGCATAAGGGTTCCAAGGTCATCCCAGTTTAGGAAATGTGACTCTTTCCTGGACAAGTCACAAATCTTAAACTGCGTTTATCTCATGTTGATGTTTATGTTTTTCAAGACAATGTTTTATGTTATGATGTTGTAAGTCTCTAAGACAATGGTATGTTACGCTGGTTTTAAAACTTAATCAAATGGATGATCTTGCATGATTTTAATTCATATAGCTTTGTTATGATTAAGCTATGGTATTAAGAAGTCACACCAAAATTAACCACGCTTCCGCAAAGCCAGGGTGTGACAGAAATCCACACATGTTTAATATCAATTGAAAACGGAAAAAACGAACACCGGTACCGACAACGATATTGTCCAAATGGTATTGTAAGGCCATATAATAGTGTAGGTTTACGCTTATCTTTATCAAGCACAATTATAGGCTATTGGGCTTAGCCTTCTAGTGGGTTAGATTGTACTCTTTCCGTCCCATTAAAAGTGTCATATTTTGAATTTTCAAAGTATTTATTTATAAACTTTGACCTTAAATAATTTTGTTTGTGTTAGATAATAGTTGATGAAAGTTATATGATTTGAGTGTGTTTTACAAGTGTTTTTATCAGGTTAATTTTCATCAAGTTTTATATAATACAAAAAATATATAATTAAAGTCAAAGTTTATAAATAAAGACTTTGAAAATTTAAAATATGACACTTTTAATGGGACGGAGGGAGTATTTGAATAAGCCATGTGGGCTAATTAAGTGATTTGGGCTTATTTAGTCAATAGTGTGCATGTGGGCCTAGCCCAACTTGTAACTAGGTCACCCTATGTAACTATAAATAGGGTGAGACTAGTCCATTTTAGGGTTGTTCATTTTCATTGTTCTTCTTTGTATTTTCGATTTCTCATTTAATCGATTGATTGTTCTTGTTCTTCTACACTTTTCTCAGTATTCCGCACTTTGATTAGTGTTTTTGATATCCGATTGGTAGTTTTGGGACTTACAATTGGTATCAGAGCCTAAGAAGTCTTTCGAAAGGCTCGGTTCGTTGGATATCATTCGAAGAACAAGAAAACCGTTTGCAGATTCGAAGAACACGAAGAATTTTCGAAGAACGTCAAGAACAGCCTTGAAGATTAAGAAAAATTCAAAAATTCTGCATTATGATTTGTTTTGAAGGTTAACTAAATTGGTTTACGTGTTTGTAGGGACTTTCCAGTGGAAAGAATCAAGAAAATTGATTTTCAAATCTATCCCTTGATTTTTGGGATTTGATTGGCTGCATTTTCTATAAAAATTGAAAGTTGGCGACATTGTGGGAATTATATTAAAGTGTACGACCGACAAAATCTGAATTCGGCTAGTTGCTTTTATTAATTCAAAGTGTACGACAATATTGAAAAAGTTTCAAGTGTGCGACTACATCTGAATTGTGTGGACTGCTTAAAAAGAGTATACAGATTCTTCAAGTTGTTTGAGAATATTTTATAGTGTGCGACCTATCATCAAACTGTACGACTACATTAAAGTGTGCAACCTTAAGCAGAGTGTGCGATCATTTGTTACTGTGCGACCATACATATCTGTGCGACCAGATTTTCATCTTCAACATCAAATATCATAATCTTCAACATCCCGTACATTCTGTTTCCGTTCCGAACTCGCACACCGAACCCGCACACAAGTCTCCGGCAGACTCCTTCGTTACCACCTCCGGTCATTACATTCATCCACCACAACTTACTTCCGTTACCTCTCGCCGTCACCGTCAATCATCATCACTTCCGTCGACTCGACAACAGCCCTCCACTGTTACCACCATAACACCACATCACGTCTCTATCATCTTCTCCGTCTTCATCATTCAACATTTCATCACCATATTCCGGCGACCGGTTGACTGATTTGTCTGGTATACTCATCGTTCAACATCATCGTTCCGTTCATCATCTTCATCCAACCTCCGGTCCCCGCCGTTAACATCGATCTCCATCTCCGAACAACCTCCTGCGTTAAAACGACTGTCATCGTCATCGTTAAAAAGATTGGTGGCGGCTGCGATAATATTAGGGTTCGGGACGGTTTGTTGAAACGAAGAAGAAGAAACAGAAGTTTCGTTTGTTTTGTTTATTAATTATAATAATAGTAATCAAATCATTTAGTAATCATTACCTAGGGTAGGGATAGTGTACATTAATTCAGAAGCGTGAGAAGTGTATTATAAGACCACCCGTAGTGGGGCGGTATTTTTAAAAAAAATTGAAAAAAAAAAACGCTCAAAAACGCCGGAACCCCCATTACATAGAGCGTTATTTGGCGTTTTTTTTTTTGAAAAAAATGGTTTGGCGTTTTAAATAAAACGCTGGAGGGACGAGAAATTAACCAATCAGATCGTTTGCCACCATGTGTATTGTTTCAGTTTTGTGGCTGGCCGGAGTTTAACACCTTGCCGGAAAACCTGCAAATAAATCGAAGAAGATGGACTGCAGAAAAGAAAAGGTTTTAAAAAGTTTACTTTTTACAACTTTGGTCCCTGTGGTTTAGATATGGTTTTAAAATTAGCTTTTGAATATTTGAATTTTGGTCATTGTAGATATGTAATATTTTCTATTTAACTTTTGAAAAAAGCATTTTCTATTTTTTTTTTTCGGTTTTTTTATTTTCTGTTTTTTTTTTGTTTCAAGTAGTGTAATTTTTATTTTAAATTAATGAAGATTTTTATGTTTTAAATTAAAAAAAAATTGTGAAATGCTTGCATGGGCGTTATTGGAATAATGCCCCACTACGCCACTTTTGCAATAATGCCCCATGCTGACTTGACTGCCACGTGTCGAATAATGCCCCATGGTGGGGGCATTATTTTGTTTAACCACTACACATGGTCTAACACTATATATAACACTATATAACACCATATAAACACCGTATAACACAATGTAACACCATATAACACCATATAACACTATATAACAATATATAACACTATACATCTATCAAAGACATGCTATCAGACAAAATATAGTGTTATATTTGTTATATAGTGTTATATAGTGTTACTTAGTGTTATATGGTGTTACATTGTTATACGGTGTTTATATGGTGTTATATAGTATTATATATAGTGTTATAATATACTTCTCACACTTCTGGATTAATGTACAGGATCCTCTACCTCATTACCTAATCATATTTAGTAATATAATAATTTTTTGAGTTTTTTTTCCAAAGTAGTGTTGGTGGAAAAAATATTTACCATTTTAGTGTTTCTTAAAAACTATTTACCAAAATTGTGTTTTTCATTTATTATTTATTTTCTATTTCTATTCTATTTTCTATTCAATCAATTCAATATCTATTTTTATTTAACTATGTTATACTTTTTTCAGTTTTATCCAACCAATCCGATATTTATTTATTTTTTCTTTGATCAACCCATTTTAGTTTTTTATTAATTCGCTATAATTATTTTCTTTTGTTTTTTTCCCAATCAACGCATCTCTAACATGAACTAAAGAATCGTCTTGAATAAATTTATAAATTCTATACAGAGTAAATTGCTAAAATCGTCCCTGACGTTTGTTCACTTTTGCTAGATTCATCCAAAAAATGTTTTTTTCACATAGGAACCACTGAGGCTTAAAAAAAGTTGCTAAATCCATCCAAAATGACTAATAGTCTCACAATATTAAGTTGATAGAGGGGTAATTTAGTCATTCTTTTAATTTATTTAATTTACCCTTTTTTTAACAAGTTATTACATGCCCCCACTCTTTTATAAACAAAACCCTAAAACCTAATTGTTGCAGTCGACCTAACATACAGGTTAAACATCGATGGTTGTCTGCAATTGTGGTTCTCCAACAACAATTGTCGTTCTTTAAAAAAAGAAGAAGATTGTAGCAGCCATTAAAGACCACTGTTTCACTTAAAACTAACCTTTTTATCTTCTTCAACATATCAATGGAGGTGAAGATTGGGTGCAACACATGCATGTTATTAAAGCGTTAATGAACTCAACATTCAATTGCCAATGTAAGGTTCAGATTGTGTGCAACACACGGAGTGCAATTTAGAAAGAAACTACAATCAACTACCTACACAAGCATTCAAAATTTGTAGAATTTTTAAATAACTTTCTTTGCAAAGACATCTTAGTCTAGAATTTTGTTATTTCCCACAATAGAATTAGAAACCTGCTGCTATATATTTTTTTTCTTAAAGTTGAGGAGTGTATCATTGATCAGCCAATATACATGCCTACTGAATTTGGGAAGGAATATATTAAATCATTCAAGCATGAATGAATCAATAAATTTGAGAAGGAATTTAACAGAATCTACATGGTTATGAATTCTTGTAGTCCCAGGAACTCCAGTAGCTCCATTGGATTCGGATTCCTATATTGACTTTTAGTATAGACAGTTTGTGAGGATCAATCTAAAACACGTAAAGCGATAACTAGGTCTATTAACTTTAAAATAAAACCCTCCCTTATGGAATAACGCCTCTGATGAAACAATGGTTAACCGGGTAGGGTTAACTCACTGATCTCGTCAAGAGGGTTAATCCCTTCTTTCCGAGGATTGCTGGCTGGACCGTCTGGTGGTGGGTTTCCTGCAAAAGGAAACAAACCGTGACTCGTAACAAGGAGGATGGGGTGGGGGGTGCTCCTTGTTACCACTCTCCGGCGTGAGAATCAGTAAGTTGCTTGGGAAGCAAAGTATGATAGTAGTAGTAGTGAGAGAGTTGGAAAGTGATACCTCAAACCTGGTTTGGGGTGAGTATTTATAGCCGAGGAGTGAAGGAGGGTAGTTGAGTAGTAAGTCTGACATCGCACAGCTATTTGCAGGTGTGTCAGACCTGTCGGATGCTGTGGTGATGCCACGTCCGGCTGTGGTGTCAGACTGTTGTTGATACGTGGGCTAGTAGGAGACTGTTCCCAGTGCCACTTGCACTGTGGTGTCAGACCCACTTGCCTTGTAGGCAGGATGCGGTGCCAAGCCGCATCGCTGCTTGCGGTCATAGATGTTGTTCCCGCATTGGTTGTTCCATCCATGATTTGCGAGGGATGCGGTGTTGTGCCGCATCGCTTGTTGAGTGACTGTTACTGTTGTCCAGATCCCTTGTCGTGACGAAAATGTTCATAGGATGCGGTGCGAGGCCGCATCGCTATGCGTAACATTAGTTTCCGTCCTTAAGGTAAGTCTTCTCATCACTAGACAGATTGGACCGCAGTGTTCGCGTGTGTCTACGCGGACACTGGGTAGTTAATTGCTGTTGGGGGTTTTTAATGAGGGTAATGGTCATTCGCGGTCGTGCTGACGCGATATTTGGGACCATACCCCTTCAAGTCCCCCCAGTCTAGTGTTCCTTCCGTATGCGAGTCGCATGTGGGAGGGATACTGGACTATGTTGTCTAGAAGGTTAAGATTATGCCATGCAGATGGCATCTTCTTTAAGTAGTAGGCCCTTTCTAGTGGATTGTTTCTTCCTTTATGAAGGGTGCATGGTGAGCAAGTTCCGTCTGATGCGGAATTCTCAGCCAAGAACTTGACTCTGTCTACCTTTTGCTGATGTCATCAGCCACTTGTTGGTGTTTCGGACCAACCTTTGAGACGGTGACTGAAGGTATTAGCAGGGTTCGAACCAACCTTTGAGATCGTGACTGAAGATGTCTTCTTCAGTATAGTTGGAACCTCTGCGTCAGCTGGTGCAAAGTTGTAAGTACTTTGCTCAAGCTCTATGTTCAGCAACTGGACATGTAACGATGATCCCTGTTTTGTGGGGTGTTCGTGTTCTCCAGTTAAGGTTTCTGGTAACCGCACGTCTTCTGCGGTTTATCTCTCAAGTAACCGCACGTCCTCAGAGGTGTAGCTCTCTGGTAACCGTTCGTTCTTTGCGGTTACCCCGTTGCCGAACCTCGTTTGCCATATTTCTTTGAGGATCGTGGGGTAGTTGCGTCATTGTTGGCCGTGTTTGGTCGAACAATGTGAATCTGGACCATGGGCAAATAAACATGATCATAGGCAGGGTTGTGCCCACCATTGTTTATTCTATGCGGTCCATAGGTGGGTAACTAGTCATAGGCAGACTTGTTACCGCTGTTCTGTAGCCATTTTCCTTCACGCTTTGGTGGAAAGTAGTTTCCCTGTAAGTAGCGTTGCCGGAAGAGATCGTTTTAGATACTTGGGAAGTTGGTTGAAACTCTTCCGCATTCGTTTTGTAGCCACTTTCCTTCGGGTTTAGTTGGAAAGCAGTTTTTCTTGAAATAGCTTTGCTTTTCCGCGTGGTGGCTTAGTTGTGGCTCTTCCGTAGCTACCGTTCGCATAGTTGCGGTTTGCAGTAACTACGTAAGAATGGTTGCGGTTTGCAGCAAAGAACTCGCTTCTAGAAGCCTTGTAGCTTGCATGTGGCTCTTGAAGGTTCAGGGGACAGGGTTGCTGATGTGCGGTTGCTCAGCATACTTGTCCTGTTCCTTAAGGAGAAGCTGTTTGCGTTCCCTCTGTGGTTGTGAACCGGAAACGAGGGTTTTAAAGCTTGAAGAAGCTTTCATGGGGTGCGGTTTACCGCATCCTGAGAAGCGGTTTTCGCAGTCCAAAGAACCGTGCTGATTCTGAGTATCTGACACACCTGTGCGGGTTGGTGTGCGTCATCTCCGCATATTCCGCGTGTGCTCGTGGATATGTGCGGTTTATGACTTATACCCCTTTATATAATTTAAAGATATATATTTTTGCCTTTTTTGAGGGGTATGTAAAAAACGACATGCGGTATGGGTTATGGTGCGGTAACCAGAGAAACCGCATGCCGCTTGTGTTTGGATAAGGTTGTCGCTTTCTGTTGCTTACGTCACAATTGCACGTGTGGGTTGTTGAAGTTGGTAGGATTCTGACATGTGCTGATTTGAAAAGATGTTTACACTGACCGAGGTCATAACTGTACTGTAGCAGGAAGTAAAAAAGTCTTCTTTCTCAGGCGCGTGGGCGGCCACGCGCGCGTGATAAACGTCAGCGGAAAGGTCGCTGACCACGTGTCGCCTTGTAACTCGCCTATTTTGAACGTGTTGAGGCGGTTACTGTATCGCATTTATTGCGATGAGTATATAAAGGGGGAACCGTTTGGTTTCTCCTCACTGTTCAAAATTTTTGAAAAATCTCTGTTGATATAGAGAGCATTCCCTTCGTCTTCTCCGATCAATCTGTCTTTTATTCCGGCAATCTTTTGAGTTTTCTGGGTTTTCCTTCAACTCGAAACTTCTGTTCTACATATTTTCTGATGGCTGATCCATCTAACCCACATAATGTGGAGGGTGAAAACCCTGAAGCATCTTCTCCGGTGGCCGGAGAAGAAGAAGATGATGGTGGCAGTGTTCCTGGTGGTGGCCTACCACCCTTGAAGTGGTCGAAAGTTTCATTCGACCAACTGATGGCCAAGATTGAGATGCCTCACGAGTATGGGGCTGAATATCCCCAAACTGGTGATACTGGTGCCAGTGCTCCGGCCGGTTACATCACCATGTGGGCCGAGTGTTTTACTGATGGTAACCTTCGTTTACCATTAACAGTTTTTGTTGCTCGGGTCTTGGAACATTACAAGATCCATATCTCCCAGATGAGTCCTTTTGGGATGATCCGTATTAGACATTTTGAGTCAACTTTTCGAGCTCTTGGTCTGCCGGTTACCGTTGAAAATTTCCGGGGGTTTTACCAGTTGACGGTGAACACCGGTTTCTTTTCCTTTAGAGAACGGTATGGAAGCATCAAGTTGATGACCCCTCCGAAGGGTATTACGAAGTGGAAGTGTAAGTTCTTCTACGTTAAAGCTGCCGCAGTTGTTGCGGATATGAATATGCGGAACGTCAATGAGCCTATCCCTGCGGAGGATATTGCTATGCCTACCGCAGAGACTACGGAGTGGTTCTCAAAGCTGAAACCTATTGAGCATAGGCAGCTGACCAACAAAGAGTTGTGGGTGCTGCGGATGATGTTGACCCGGCCTAAGAGGAATTTCACGCCTGTGGTGCGGGAGAAAACTGGTGGTAAGTGTTACCACTCTTTTGTGGTTTCTTTATTCCCGTGTTTGTTATTAATTTGGATATGTATTATCAGAAATTGTGGAAGTGTGGAAGATTTTTGATCCAACTTTTACTGGCAAAGTTGATCTTATTCCGACTGCGGAGGGTAAAGGTTTTAACTTGACGATTGTCCCTCTCTTCCGCGTTGCTTCATGCGAGGCGCTGACTGCACCCCTGCCGCAGGGCAAAGGTATTACTCATAACTTTTATTGCTCTCCCAGGTTTGTTGCTGATATTCTATACGCAGGTACACTTGGGAACCTTGGTAAATTTGAGTCGAAGGGTGCTCCCAAAAAACATGCGGAGAAAAAGCATGTGGATAAACCTGGACGGGGTCGCGGTGTGAAGAAACCTGATGCAGGTATCTCTCGTTCTCATTTCCGCCGATATACCGATTACGTGGTGGTATCTGACACCCTTGAGGGCTTGGGTGTTCCAGGTGCTGGTGCGGCCACAGGTGGAACCACTGCGGGTTCCAAACCAGGTGACGAGAGAAAGAGGAAAACGGAGGAAGCTGGTGATGCGGGTGGGAGAAAGAAACCGAAGATTCAGACCAGGCGCAAGCCTTTTGTCATACCAAGGAAACCTGCGGTTGTTTCTGGTATGTGACGCATGACTAACAAATATTTCGTGCTTATACTTGTTCATTAAAGTATCTGTGTTGATTTCAGAGCCGCAAGATGAAGGTTTCTTTGACTTTGATGCTCCTCCGCCCCCTCCTCCGCATGACACTGCAGCGGGTACGGGGATCCATAAGGCTGTTACTCCTGAAGCCTCTGTGCGGGGAGTGGATACTGGAAAGGGTCCCGCGGCTCAAATCCATGACACGGTTGACTCGAGTGATAATGTTATCACCCCAGAGGATACTGTTGATATGGATTTGAAATTTGGTTACACCGGAAAGCCAAAGTCTCCAGTTGCCGAGAAGGCTTCCGGTTCTGCTGGTGGTGCGGGTTTTGTAGAGACTCCAATTCAGCCTGAAGAGTCTGAATTGGAGTATTATTATCGCTCTTACACAGAAGACCGGGCCATGTCTTACCACCGCCCTCCTTGGTCTGTGATGCAAGGGGATGATACTTCCGCTGATCCCTCTGCGTGTAGGGAGGTTTTGAGTGGTTTGGGCACTCCTTTTGAGGTAAACCGGGCCCGTTCTTTACCAACTGAGGTCCAGATGAACCAGCTCTCCTCCATGCTTGTGGGGGGCTCCATAATGGCGAATGCGCTCATGGAGAAGTGCAAGGTGCTGGGGCGCGAGGGGGAGGAGAATGCGCGTTTACGGGCCGAGGCCGAGGAGTTGGTGAAGGCTGCACGTGAGGGTGCAGAGCAGCTTGAGAGGGATAGAGAGCAGCTTGAGAGGGATAGAGCTGCGTTTGAGAAGCATAAGCAGACTGAAGAATGGGCTGCAACTGCTGAGCTTAAACAGGTTCGTACTCTTGCAAAATTGCTGTCTGATGAGCGTAAGCGTTGGAAAGAAACCCTTTCTGATGAGCGCAAGACGCTATCTGATGAACGCAAGACTTGGAAAGAATCTTGGGGTAAACAGAATGAAACTCTCTTTCATGTTCGTCAGGAGCTTATCAATGCCAAGGCAGCAATTTCTGCGTTGGCTAAAGAGAAAGCTGAGGCTGTTGCGGCTGCCCAAGGGGCCAAGGAAGCAGAGGTCCGTCTTGCCAAGGCTCTGGAAGAGGCCAAGGAGGCGGAGGCTCGTGCTGCAAAAGCTCTTGAAGGGGCAAATGTTGACCGCAGCAGGTTAAGCCAAACTATCTTGGACCTTCAGGTATAAGTTTTCCCTAACCTTGAAAATTGCGTCTCACAAGTTTGTTGATTCTTTTTGTATACTTCTGATTTCTTGTTTGAAAGGCTAAAGTGCGGACCCGAGGGGTCACTATTGAGGAAATCTCTGCCCGTGCTGCTGAAGCTGAAGTGCGGGCAAGAGAGGCTGAAGAGGCTAGGGATAGCCACGCTTCTTCACTTGGGTTGCTCAAGGCTGATCATGAATGGATGCGTATGCGCGGGATCGGGCATGTAAGTATCCGTTGCCTTGTTATTTTTGTTGTAGGTTTGTCTTTGATAACCATTGTATTCATGCTTCGCAGATTGTTACTGCCATTCTTGACGCACCTGAGACCGTAGCAGGTATTAACGAGATCAGGGAGCGTGCCCGGGATGCTGGTTTCAAAGCTGGTTACAACCGCTGTATTAGTCATTTGAACGTTGCAGCGCGTGGCGGGCTTACTGATGAGCGGTCCGGGTTTCATGGCGTGGACACTGAAGCGCTTCTTGCTTCTGCGATTAAGGAGTTTAATGATACAACCCTCACAGATCTTGAAGAACTTGAAAAGTGTCTGGAAGCGGAGGATTATGTGGACCGCTTGCGAGTCTTATACGCTGATGAAGATGAAGACGAGGAAAAACCAGATGTTGAGGGCACGGATGGTGCGGGCCCCAGTGGCACAAAGGAAGATTAGATTTGGCCTGCGTGCCTCTTTTGGATCCTTATGTAACCGTTACAAAACTTTATGTAAAGTCCTTGCGCACCGCGCAGGTGCAGGAATTTTTTGAATATAAAGAATTGTTGTTTCAATTTTTACAAGTATTTTTAGTACTTGCATGTTTGAATTTGTACGCGTTTAGTGTTACTGTGAGTAATACTAAATCTGTAATTGCCTTTTGCATATCTAGGTGATATGCAAGTATGAAGATTTGTTTCTGGCTAGACAAATAGTATTGCCATTGCTGACCTATTACAATAGTTGCGTGTGGTTACCAATCTGTGTGGGTATCACGAATGAAGATTTTGCTAATATGTTTTTGTGTATACCTCAGAGTGGAACACGCATTTGTAATAGAAATAAATAAACAATATTGCATGGAATCGTCTATTTATTTATTTGCAAATGGCCTGCGGCCCAATAGATTACATGCAGAAAACATGGCTTACATATAACAGCGTCGAAGTTGCTGGGCGTTCCATGTGCGTGCGATAGTTTCACCTTCTAATGTTTGTAGTTTATACGCGCCTTTGCCCAGGACCTCTTGGATGAGGTACGGTCCTTCCCACTTGGGGGCAAGTTTTCCCGGGCGTTCTGCGTTGGATGCTTCGTTGTCACGAAGGACGTAGTCTCCAGGGTTGAAAGTACAAATGCGAACGCGTGTATTGTAGTATTTTTCCAACTTGGTTTTGTACTTGGCCTCGTTGATTGCAGCGTTTTCGCGCCTTTCTTCTAAGAGGTCCAAGTCAACCCTGCGTTCCTCATTGTTGTCCATCTTGTTGATGGCCAACATTCTAGGTGAGGGGAGGCCTACTTCCGCGGGGATCACCGCTTCAGTACCGTAGACTAAGCTGAAGGGGGTCTCGACGTTGCTTGTTTTTGGGCTTGTCCTGTGAGCCCATAGAATACTTGGGAGTTCATCAACCCAGCCGCGTCTGGCTGTTCCCAACCGTGCTTTGATGCCTTCGACTAAGCTTTTATTGATACTCTCGACTTGGCCGTTCCCTTGCGGATGCGCCACTGACGAGAATATGTGTTCAATGTTGAGCTCTTTTAGCCATTTTTGAAAGTCGTCGGCAGCGAAGTTGGTACCGTTGTCGGTGACAATGCACATTGGTAGACCGAAACGGCAGATGATATGTTCCCACACGAATTTCCTTGTTATCATAGCGGTGGTTGATGCAAGTGGCTTTGCTTCTACCCATTTTGTAAAGTAATCAACAGCTACTATGATAAATTTCACTGCTCCTGGTGCGTCTGGAAATGGTCCCACCACATCGATTGCCCATTTTTGGAATGGCCATGCGGTGGTGACGGGGATCAAGTTGTTCTTGGGACGCAAGGTTTCGGGAGCATGTCGCTGACAATTGAAACACTTGCGTAAGACTGTGACTGCATCCAGGTGCATGCCCGGCCAATAGTAGCCGGCGTTCATGATTTTGGCCACCACCATGCGTGGTCCTGCGTGAATGCCGCATATGCCCTCGTGAATTTCTTTGATAAGGTATGTGGCATCTTGTGGGTTGACGCATCGTAGGAGTGGCCCCAAGTATGATTTACGGTATAAGATACCGTCTACCATTTGGTAATGACACGCTTTGTGTTGCAACTTGCGTGCCTCTGCTTTGCTTTCGGGAGTAACCCCTGATTGTAAGTATGCAATGAGCGGTGGCATCCAAGATGTTGTACCGTATTGGATGACATTGACTTGGCGCAGGGGTACTGAAGGATTTTGCAGGACTTCGATGCGTACCTCTTTTTCCAGGTGTTGGAAGCTGGTGGACGCAAGTTTTGATAGTGCGTCCGCGGGTTTATTTTCACTCCTGTTGATGTGGCGAATATTGAAGGAGGTAAACTTTGACTTTAGTTGCAGGGCTTGTTCGAGATAGAGGATCATGGTATCCCCCTTTGCGGTATAGTCACCGCGTATCTGTCCTGCAACTAGTAGTGAATCGACGTGTGCTTCCAAATGTTTGACGTCAAGTTTAATTGCTAAACGCAAACCTGCCAGTAGAGCCTCATACTCGGCTTCGTTATTCGTACTTTCGAAATCGAGGCGTATTGCGTAGGTTAGCTCTTGGCCATCGGGGCTGACAAGTCGCAAACCTGCGCCTGAACCATCTTCGTTGGATGCACCATCTGTGAATAGTGCCCAGGTTTCTGTGGAGGATGGTTGTGATACAGGGTTTTGTTCTTCTTCGCATTCTTGGATGCGGTTCGCTGGTATTTCAGCGACGAAGTCAGCCAAGACCTGGCCTTTGATTGCGGGGCGCGGCTTGTAGTTCAATGAAAGCGCGCCCAGCTCGATTGCCCATTTTGCTAACCTCCCAGAGATGTCGGGTTTTGATAGGATCGGGCCGATCCTATAGTTGGTTAACACTGTGATGACGTGGTTTGCAAAGTAACGTCGTAAACGTCTCGATGGGTGCACTAGTGCCAGTACCAATTTTTCCATGATGGAGTACCTTGTCTCTGGGTCGTTGAGCATTTTGCTGATGTAGTAGATGGGTGTTTGGACTCCTTCCCGTTCCACTATAAGTACCGCGCCTACCGCGTTGTCCGCGGCAGATAGGTATAAGATAAGTGGCTCATCTTTTCGTGGTGCGGTTAAAGTTGGGAGTTGGATCAAACACTCTTTCATTTCCCGGAAAGCTTTTTCGGCCTCTGCGGTCCATTGGAATTGTTCCTTTTTTAGACAGCTCCGCAGGGTCTTGATGAAAGGGTAAGACTTAGCTGCATGGTTGGCTAAGAATCTATTGAGTGCGGCTAGCCTACCGGCTAGTCGTTGCATTTCCTTCATCGTAGAAGGCGATGGCATGCGCTCGATCGCCTGAACTTTTTCCGGGTTCACCTTGAATCCATCTTTGGTTACGATGAATCCAAGGAATTTGCCTTCTTCCATTCCAAACGAGCATTTCCCTGGGTTGAGCTTCATATTAACGCTTCGCAGAGTTTGGAATGTTCTGTCGATGTCGTCGAGCATGGTGTTTTCCTCCATGCTCATGACGACCAGGTCGTCCATGTAGATTTCGACACTTTTGCTGATTTGACCGCGGAAGGTGTCGTTCATCAACTTTTGATAGGTTGCGCCCGCGTTGCGCAGCCCGAACGGCATTTTGGTGTAGCAGTAATTCCCAGTAGGAGTGCGGAATGCCGTTTTATCTTCATCGTCGATTGCCATTTGTACTTGGTGATAGCCTTTATAACAATCGAGGAAGCACTTCCATCGAAATGGTGCGAGGTTATCGACCTTCTCGTCGATCTCTGGAAGCGCGTAACAATCTTTGGGGCAGGCCTTATTGAGGTCTTTGTAATCGACACACATGCGCCAGCCTCCGCTTGGTTTTTCTACCATGACTGGGTTGGACAGCCAAGTCTGGTATTTCACTTCCCGCAGGATGCCTGCGGAGAGCAGTTCCTGTACCTGCTCTTCCATCGCCGCGTTTTTTGCTGATCCAATGTGGCGTTGGCCTTGGATCACGGGCTTGATACCTGGCATGGTATTCAAGAAGTGTTGCGCAATTTCGCGTGGTACCCCTGTCATATCTGCGGGTTTCCACGCGAAAATATCTTGGTTTCTGAAGAGGAGTTGCTTCAGGCGCGCTCTGATGGTAGGTGTCAAGGCATGGCCCAACGTGACTGTTTGTTCTGGGTGTCTTGCATTAAGGACCCATTTTTCTGGTTGAGTGTTGGGGGTAGGCCTTGCTACCTTTGTCGGACGCAGTTCGTCCGTAGACATGACTTCTCTTTGGGCGTATATTATCGCGATCCCCGTTTCGGTTGGAAAACCGATGGCGGAGTGGGGGACGGATGTTATCATGTTGAAGTCGCCTTGGGACTCCCTCCCGAGAATTACGTCATATTTTGAGGTGTGAGGTAAAACCATGAAGTTCACCTCCTCCGTCCTTGTGTGCCTTCCGTTGGAGAGGCGCACAGGGAAGGTAATTTGTCCCAGGGGGAACACGGTTTCCCCTGAAAATCCAGCCAACGGGTAGTCCGCTGGCTGCAGTCAATCTTTATCTTCTTGATCGAACTGGTTGAAGCACTGCTCGTATATAATATCGGACGTACTGCCTGGGTCGATGAACAATCGCTCGGTGCAGTAGTGAGCTAGGTGCCCCGTGATAACGACGGCGCGCCTATCGCGCGGTCCGCCTCAGACTTTTGGAAAGAAGACTTGCTCGTCCTTCCAGTCATTGTCCGGTCTTCTCGCCGCCTTACGCGGCCTTCCTTTTCCTCCATTGATCATGTGGGTAGAGGCCACGTACATGGCCCTTTTACCCGAGGAGGTGCCCTCGTTGTGGGGAGTGATGCGCTTGGTGGCTTTTTGTGCGCCTGTCAACAGGTGTTGCAGTTTCCCCTCCTTTAGGGCTCGCTCAATCTCCAGTCGGAGGCTGATGCAGTTGTTCGTGGTGTGGCCCGAGTCCTTGTGATAGTCGCACCAGAGTGCGGGATCTTGATTCTTTTTGGACTTCATTGGTTGGGCTGGTCTCAGGAATTGTGCATCCGTGAGGAGAACGTCGCTTGGCGACTGGTTGATCTCGGTCCAGTTGCGGTCCCGAGACTCTTTCTTTGACGCCCGGTTTTCTCGTTGGGCGTTGATTGTAGCCCTTGAGTCGGGCTGGTTGTTCCGAGGGACATATGGCTTGGGATCGCTGCCGCGATTCCATGTGTCCCTGTTGCGCTTATTGCTGCGCTTGGATTCTTGTCGGGAAGACTGGCCTTCCGCCAGAGGTTGTGCCTTTGACATGTGCGGTCTGAGAGACCGCTGCGTTTGGGCATATGTTTTGACCTTAGCCATGACATCTTCCCACTTCTTAGGCAAGCCGTTACCGGCGGAAATATTCATAACCATTTGTTCGTCTTTGACTGCAACAATGAAATGGTTACGTGCCATCTGGTCGGCAACGTCGCCTATCTCTAGGATTTCTTTATTGTAACGGACAACGAACGCGTCGAGCGATTCGTTGTCTCTACGCCAGATGTTCATGACGTCCATTGAATAACGTTCATGGCGTCGTTGCTGGCTGAAGTGCGCGAGGAACTTTTGTTGTAAGTCCTCGAATGAAGTCAGTGACGCTGGTGGGAGAGAATCGAACCATGCCCTGGCCAGACCTGTTAGGGTCTGTGGGAAAAAATGGCACCAGGTAGGTTCGTCCCACTTACCGTTGCACCCAGCGCCGACGAAGATGTTGTTGTGATCATCAGGGTCGGTCGAGCCGTTGTATTTCCCAATGTTCAATGGGAATTTTGTGGTGGTGACATCGGCGTTGGCGATCTCTGGGACAAATTTAGAGTTTTCGGCCGCAGATTTCGGCCTGTAAGGTTTGCCCTGGTCGCGCTTTGCAGCGCGGAGGTATGTGTTGCGGGGTTGACTGGGAGGAACATAGTCGCGTCCGCCTGGTCTACTATTGGTGGAATGGGACTCTCCGCGGTATGTACTGTCATCTGGATCAGTACGGCCATACCCTTCATGGTGGGACTGTGGTCCCAAACGACTATGAATGTTTGTGTTGCGGCGCATTGTAGACTGCCGCCTTCTTTCGTCTTGAGAGCCTAAACGGCTATGGACGGAGTCCCTGCGGCGGGACCCGTATGAGGAATCGTCCTCATTGATTGTGCGGACATCACAATAGGAGGAGCCGCGGTCCTCCTGTCTGCTTCTGGAGGCTGGATGTGTGGGGGCCCTGTCGTCGTATCGTAAAACACGACCGGCAGGTGTACGCGGTATCGGGGTAGGTCCGATACCTCCTTGCTCGTCTGCACAAGCTCTGTTGTACGTTGCGGCCAGAAGGGCCGCTTGTTGGTCATACCAGGTATGAGGGTTCATGCCTGGAGGTATGGCAGCAGCGTATTGTGACAGATCATGTCCAAACGTAAGGGATTCGCCCCCTTGCGCTGATGTGCCAATGTGTTCGGCATTTGGGCCTAGGGGAATGGTTCCCGCAGGCCCTTGGTTTGCGGGGTTTAGGTTATCCCCGGTAGTGTTGTTTTGACGATCAGACATCTTTGGAAAGAAAAGGATGATTGGAAAAATGTGCTAAGAGTAGCGGTGGGCGCCAATGATGAAACAATGGTTAACCGGGTAGGGTTAACTCACTGATCTCGTCAAGAGGGTTAATCCCTTCTTTCCGAGGATTGCTGGCTGGACCGTCTGGTGGTGGGTTTCCTGCAAAAGGAAACAAACCGTGACTCGTAACAAGGAGGATGGGGTGGGGGGTGCTCCTTGTTACCACTCTCCGGCGTGAGAATCAGTAAGTTGCTTGGGAAGCAAAGTATGATAGTAGTAGTAGTGAGAGAGTTGGAAAGTGATACCTCAAACATGGTTTAGGGTGAGTATTTATAGCCGAGGAGTGAAGGAGGGTAGTTGAGTAGTAAGTCTGACATCGCACAGCTATTTGCAGGTGTGTCAGACCTGTCGGATGCTGTGGTGATGCCACGTCCGGCTGTGGTGTCAGACTGTTGTTGATACGTGGGCTAGTAGGCGACTGTTCCCAGTGCCACTTGCACTGTGGTGTCAGACCCACTTGCCTTGTAGGCAGGATGCGGTGCCAAGCCGCATCGCTGCTTGCGGTCATAGATGTTGTTCCCGCATTGGTTGTTCCATCCATGATTTGCGAGGGATGCGGTGTTGTGCCGCATCGCTTGTTGAGTGACTGTTACTGTTGTCCAGATCCCTTGTCGTGACGAAAATGTTCATAGGATGCGGTGCGAGGCCGCATCGCTATGCGTAACATTAGTTTCCGTCCTTAAGGTAAGTCTTCTCATCACTGGACAGATTGGACCGCAGTGTTCGCGTGTGTCTACGCGGACACTGGGTAGTTAATTGCTGTTGGGGGTTTTTAATGAGGGTAATGGTCATTCGCGGTCGTGCTGACGCGATATTTGGGACCATACCCCTTCAGCCTCCACCAACATGGAAGCTTTTCTAGAATGAAAGACCTTCGAATTGTTGTTGGAGAACCACAATTGCAGACAACCATCGATGTTTAACCTGTATGTTAGGTCGACTGCAACAATTAGGTTTTAGGGTTTTGTTTATAAAAGAGTGGGGGCATGTAATAACTTGTTAAAAAAAGGGTAAATTAAATAAATTAAAAGAATGACTAAATTACCCCTCTATCAACTTAATATTGTTAGACTATTAGTCATTTTGGATGGATTTAACAACTTTTTTGAAACCTCAGTGGGTCCTATGAGAAAAAAACCTTTTCTGGATGAATCTAGCAAATGTGAACAAACGTCAGGGACGATTTTAGCAATTTACTTATAGTTCATTCTCTACAATTGTTTTTATTAAATTTATAAATTTCTATGAAACCTGTTGTTTGAACACTTTGTGAATTTCATAATATGCTATGAGTCATCGAAGACAATTTCCAAAAAATCTGTAAAATTCTATGAAATCACAAATAAAAGTTCAGTTTGGCAAAGACTAAAATTTGCTTTCCCAAAAACGTCGATGAGGTCAGCTCCTGATTCAGGGATTGAACCGCTTCTGTTTGCTTCTGATTCTTATTCAAGTGATTATGATTCTAATGCTCGCTACTGATTCTGATACAATCGATTGGCGTTAAATTCTTTTCTTGAACAGCACAACGAGAATAGATGTATTAAAGAGACAAAAGCCACCAGCGAAGAGCTGGATAAAAATACAGAACACAGAAAAAAGAAAGAAAAAAATGAAGACAATATCGAATCACAAAGATGACAGAGGATTCAAAATCCACTTATCCCAATTGCAATCCTTGTGCTTAGACCTGATGGTGACCATGAAAATAAGGTTGAGATGATTTCCTCTAAAATTGTATCAACTGATCTATTCACTCATGGCATTCAATTGTCTTCTAAAACCCAATTCTGTTTCGCCAGATTGGATTCTAATTTGGGACGTGTTTAGCGTTGGCATGCATCGTAGTTAACTGAAACGTCGGGGTAACATATAAAAGCCATTCTTCTTTAATTTAAAAATAAAATAATAATTAGAGAACACCAAAATGGTAAATATTTTCTTTAAGAACACTAGTTTGGAAAAAAAAACTCATAATTTTTTTATTAATAATAATAGTTATATTAATAATATTTAAAAATTAAAAAAAAATTTTAACCTATTTTAGTATATTCTTTTTATTAAAAAAATAATTAAATTAAAAGGCTTATTAAAAAAAAGGTTTGGTTATTGTTTGGTAATAAGTTTTGACAGGTTTGGAGGCGCGGTACAGGAAGTTGGTTCGTGCGTTTTTCAAAGGGTTTGAGTTAGCGAGTACACGGGTTGTTGCTTTAGCTTGTGTTTTGAGGAAATAGTGTACGGGATCCCAAGTGTGCGACTTATACTAGTGTGCGGCCACGGTTTTAACACTCCGGTTCGGCAAAACGCACATTTTCGGGAGATCACATATTCGGGGAATCACATTTCCGGGGGATCAAAGTATAGCAACTTAGAAATGTCTTCTCAGGATGATGTGATTAAGCGACATCTTGAAGGTTTTAGATACCTTCCTGGTGAATATGTAGAAGCATTGATTGACAGATTTGCTGAACTGCTCACTGATATGAAGAAGGCTGAAATTGTGGTGCCAAGTCATATGAGCAACAATAGGCTTCTAGATGTTCTGAAAAAGATTCCAGATTAGCCCAATAGTAGCTGGTTTTGGAATGTGAATCAGATCATTTTGACAACCAACTATCTTAACATGAAGTCGGATGAGCTGATCTCACTCATCAAACTATATGACAATGCTGACAAACAGTCTACTCAAGGCAACACATATGATGTAGTTTGCTCACCCATTCCTACTCCTACTACTCCATTGCCTGCTGTAGTTTGCTTATCCACTTCTGCTGATTCATCACAAAATTCAGGAGTACATCAGATATTGTCTACACATACCTCTTTGATTGTGGGAGTGTAGTCATGAATTTGAATACCTGTACAACATTCAGAATCAAGTTGTTGTACAGGTATTCAAATTCATGACTACACTCCCACAATCAAAGAGGTATGTGTAGACAATATCTGCTGTACTCCTAAATGTAGGGAAAAGGTTAAAGGGTTCAAAGAGCAGGCAGACTCGCACTTTATGCAACTTCAATTTACAAGATCTAATAATTATGAAATTAAAAAGAAACTGAACGGGTACAAGGATATGTTGGAAGCGTAAAAGCTTGATATCCGTAAGTTGCATAACGATCTGAGTGAAACAAATTCTAGATATCTCCACTTCAAAGAATTATCTGAAAAATTAATTGTTGAACTTAATGATTTAAAATCAAATTTTGAAAACACAGAGTTTAATTTTAAAAAGTTTGATATATCAAGTGAAAAAGTTGAAAATATGATTAATCAACAGTTAAAATACAGTAAGAAGGAAGTGAGGAATAAGGGATTGGGATTCGTATGTATACCTCCACTATACAATCACAATTACACTTCACTTCCCATGACTGATGTGACAACCCTCACTAAACCAGGTATCCGTACAACTTAATTAATAATTAATTACTGCTTAATTACTGTGCTTGTTTGAAATTACTGATGAACTGCTACTTGATTTCTGATACATGCATATACCTGCATCATAGTTTACTTACCGTCACTACATTATTTACATGCTGAACCTTAGTGACAAACATGATGCACAAAAAGCACAGTAGCATTATAAACGGATAACCTATTGAACATGCTGATAAAGCTAGCATCAGGCAGACACTGCCTCTAAGGCCTGTATGAGCCAGAAATATTTTACTACACTAGTGGTGAGTGTAGGGATACAAGGGTTGTAGAACTGCGTCTCTAGGAATAAGTTACAATGACTGGATGTGCCTAAAACGTGCTCTAAGCACAAAAACTCAGCACTTTAATAAACAATCCAGCTTTTAGCTAACTAATAAAGTGCCAAAACATGAGGAAAATATTCCCGACACTTTGGAGGAATAAGTTGTGTCACTAAAAAGGGTATTAACGACACTTTAAAGCTTGTTTAACGCTTTAACGGATTACTATCCAACCGAACAACCGGACTTTACCCGAGACATAAAAATATTGCCGTATACATTGTTTATCTTTTTCTGAGCCAGTTAGGGTCCCTGAATACCCTAACACCCGCAATAAAGCACAACACACTAGTAACCGAGTTAACCTCCACACTTAACTTAACTAATAATTAACATTTAGTTGAAAACCAACCGGATTCCCCCCCCCCCCCAACCGAACTCGGTCACCATATGGTGACACATTGTCCTTTACTTGATTATAATAATCTTGTGTGCTTAATATCTAGCAAGCATAGTAACCTTTGGGTAATAATCTTGATAATTGTCTATAAGATCTACACTTAACACATTATCTCAAACTCAACAACACAACTTCCTCTCTCTCTCTCAAAGGCTTCGGCCGAACACCCCTATACCATCCATCAATTTTTCGAGTTTTGTTCAAGCTATTCCAAGATCATACAAGTGTTAAGGATCACCTACAAGGAAGCTTGGTGCAATCGGAAGGCGAAGGACCTCACTCTATTGCTTTTATCCTCTCATTTTGCGTCTAGATTCTTCCCTAGCCTCGACCTAGTAGTAAGTTGCTTGAATCACACTCTCGAACTATTTTGAAGTGGTTAAAATGATTTGTAACGGCTAAAACTCATAAACATACAAGTTGACACACAAAAGTTTACTAAAAATGCTTGTAATGATGGTTAAAAGCTCATATGTTGTGTAAATCTTGTAGTAATTGATTGTGTGATTATTTGGACCCGATCTATGTTGTGGTAGCTCGGATCGTCATTTAACCAGGGTTGGTCATGATCATGGATTATGACATAAAGCTTGTTTAAAGTGTAACAAGGGTTAAGTGATGAAACTCTACCACACATCAAACTTGAACTTGTTTACGAAATAATGTTTAAAACTAGTAGATCTACGAATCTACAAGTGGTATTTTCAAAGGACCGAGTGTCAAAGAAACCATATTTCTCTAAAAATGGATCGTACATGAGCAAGAATGATTTTTAGAACACACAAGTGTGTAAACATAACACTTAGAATTATTTTCACTATAAGTGTTAGAGATACTTCTCGACATGTTTTCAAAATATAAGTTTCGCCACGACTTTATTTACAAAATATCGGAGGTGGGATTTCACAAAATAAAACGCGATAAATATATATTTAGTAAATATATTTATTTTTTTCACAACGTCACTTGTCAATTATTTTGTGAAGTGTATAAATATTATTTTAAGGGTGAAAATAATATTATCGAATGTTAACGAATCCAAAATAATACGAACGCCTCTACGATAAATACATAAGTTACGCCGGTAATTATTATTACCACTCGATCGTTAAAACGTAACTTACGCAATTTAAGGAAATATTTATGAACGCGTAATTTTGACAAAGTATTATTTTGGGAAAATCATATGAGTTAAAATATAATATTTTTGAGGAAAATAATTATATTTTGGAGTTAGGAATAAATATATATTAAGTGAGACTTAATAATATATTTCAAAGGTTTACGAACACACATGTATTAAATCCCCCATCCTTGGGAAGGAAAATGATTACCAAGTATACAGAATGTAAACACGAAATAGTTGTCTAACTATTTCCCAAAAACTTAAACCTTAAAGCTAAGGCACGGCCGTCCGTCTAATAGAGTTAGTACGTGTAGGTCGTCACACAGCTGCTTGATTTGGAGGTATACTTGGTAGAGACGCACCACTGTGAGTTCATGTCCCCCTTTTCTCTTAACTGTTTTCAGTTTTCTAAACTACGGGGGTGAAATACATGTTACTTTGATCACAAGTACTTTATACATGGTATGGTTAGCGTAAGGAGGTTTACTACTTAGATCATGTGAGTGGGTAGGAGCAACATGAGGCCATTAGTCCTCATGGTAGGACCGAGGGACAGGAGCGGTAGATCTATCTGGGTGTAGCGAGCCCAGCCCCAGGCCAAACTAGAAACGGACCTCGGGGTGACTTCGTGCCCGACGCATAAATCCGCTAGGTTTGAGTCTCCCTACTTGCACTTCACACATATCAGTGGCCTTGCAAACCATTGGTGATCTCAATTCCCTTATGTGCTACATACCAGGATTTTTATACTTACAAAGGTTTATTTACTCACTTACACATGAACTCGCTCAACATTATTGTTGATTTTTCAACTTACATGTATTTCAGGGAATTAAAGGATCTGGCGCGGTATGACACGTTTTCCCGCTGCACTAGTTACGAGATGATCTGGGTTTAGGGAATGTGACTCTTTCCTGGACAAGTCACAGTCCTTAAACTATCATTATGTTATGTTGATATTTGTGTTTGTTGAACAATGTTTATGTCGTTAGGATGTGTTTCCGTTAAGACAAAGTTGTTGTATTTGGTTTTTAAAACTTAATCAAATAGATGATCTTGCATGGTTTTATTTCATATAGCTTTGTTATGGTTAAGCTATGGTATTAAGAAGTCACACCAAATTAACCACGCTTCCGCAAAGCCAGGGTGTGACAGCTTGGTATCAGAGCTCTGATAATAGCGAACTAGGATTCCTTCTCGAGTCTAGACTATGATCACTAGGGCTCTCACGAAAACATTTTTACTGCATACCACTTAAGTCCAGATCCAAAACTTTTTACAAACAAATGTTGAGCACATTTTATTTATTATTTATAAGCTCAGTCTGGGAGGCTGAGGCTCGGTCTGGGAGGCCGAGGCTCGGTCTGGGAGGCCGAGGTAGTTGTCTAGTGGGACTAGGGAGTCAGTCTGAGAGGCTGGGAGAATTTGGCTAGTGGGACTAGGAAGAGCAGTCTGAGAGGCTGGGAAAATTTGGCTAGTGGGACTAGGAAGAGCAGTCTAAGAAGGCTGGGAGGCTAGTGGGACTAGGAGAATTATTTGAATGCTTACTTGGTGACTTATGTGATTATTTGATTGTATGATTGACTGTTTGTGCATGATTGTGTTTATGTTACAGAAACCATGGACACCTCTGGCACAGGTGACTCAGACACCACAGGACCTAGACCTATAGTATCAGACGACCTAGAGTCTTCAGAGCGCGAGGTTCACACATCCGACGTTACTAGCACGGACGAGGACGACTTTCAGCCCTTTGCTTTACCTGATGGTGCTGATGAGCTCGCTGATGGCCCTTTGGCCGGGGACCTACCGTTAGTGTAGATCCCTACTCCCATACCACTTGCTTCATATCCTGCTTACGATTTGCTTCCCGACGTCGATCTGTTTGATGACGAGCCCTTAGAGGATGAGGTTCAGGGCGAGGCCCTTCTTGCTGCTGGAGATCTTTTGTTGATTGCAGATGCTCCCGCTGAGGAGTCACCTGCTCACTCTCCGGTCCCAGACTCTTTCGAGTCTGTGGCCTCCGCACCTTCACACACTCAGAGTGCGCAGCACTTTTCTCATGGATCAGATCCCGACCAGGCATCCTCTGTTGCCCCTATTCCTAGTTTTGCTTTCGACCACGATGATGTGGAGGATTCCGATCCTGTCTTTCCCCTAGGATTCGACCCAGATCAGGATATAGAGATTATACCCATGGATCAGCCTATGGAGGATCCAGTCGACCCAGTAGACCCAGTTGATCCCATCGATCCCGAGTTTGATTTTGGGATGGCCTTTGATGACCCCGAGCCTACCATGGCCCCTGAGCAGGTAGCCGCTCTAGACCCTGCGTTTGAGCACGACCCAGTTCATGCTGACGCACCTATTATTGAGCCTGTCATTGCTGACCTACCTATTGATGATCACCCAGTGGATGCTCCGTTGTTGGAGGGCGATCATGTCATTGCTGCTGATCATATTGATCCCCCGCTTATTGTTGATGCACAAGTTAACCCTCTTGTTGAACCTCACCATGATCCTATGCCAGTTCAGTTTGATCGTGCACTTTTTGAGGCACAGATGGACCCACGAGATGAGCACGCCCAGCATGGGTGGATTCCTGCTGATGACGAGGTCCCACCTATTCCCCCTCAGATCACTGATACCCGTCACATTGATACCTCCTTTTCATTTCCTCGGTTTACACCTCCAGCGCGACCTGGAGAGGGTTCTTCGGCTCACCCTTTTGGACATGTACCAGTATCCATCCCTGCTATACCACCGTCTGCTACTTTTCCCCCTGTTCCTCCATTTCATGTGGCACCTTTTGATCCCACCAGTGAGCCGTTTCTCTGGTCATCACCACCTGCCATGACACCGACCGACCCTTACCATCCTTTCCATATGGGATATTCCATTGACGATGTTTTGATGTCTTTTGTCGCCCAGCACGAGGCACACAAGCAGCGCATTCAGGAGCTTGAGAGAGCCCAGCCGCCGCCGTGTCAGTGCCCGGGTCAGACCCACTCTCCTTTGCAGCCCTCTCGACCTTTGCCACCAGACTATGTTGCACGCCTTTTTGCCCTAGAGCAGCAGGTTGCTTCTTTCTTGCGTACCCAGAGAGCCATGGAGGAGGACTGGCTCCATTTGCGTCGCTTGTTTTACACTCACTTTCCCCCTCCTCCACCGCCATCCGTGTAGAGCTCTTCAGTACCGTATGGGTAGACGCTGGTGAGAAGACGGCGATTGCTTTTGACTGCACAGCATTTTTGGAGACTACATTATGATTCTGACTTTTGTTGACATGTATTTGATGTACTGACACTGATTTGATATAGTTTTTGGACTAGGGTGATGTAGCCCTTAGTCGATGATGATGTATGACACTATTATGTACCTGTACACTTACTATGTGGTCTCGATATATGGCAATCGCAGTATTCTCATCATATGTGATGTTTTGATTGATTATTTATGTTTTATAACATGGGATGTTGTGTGATTGATATGATTATAACATGAGATGTTATGTACTATTACTATCTTAATAAAGCGTACGTATTATAACATGGGATCTTTATTATGGCCTGACCGACATAAACCCATCTTTTAGAAGATGTCGCCGAGACGTCAAACGCCGATGCCTACCAATGAGGCAGAACTCCAACAAGTCATCGCTGCTGCCATCGCGCAATACGCCGCCTCGCAAGGAGGACCCAGCGGAAGCAGCTCAAACAACAATGGCAACAACAATCCACCTCATGGTAATACTAAGTCATTTAGACATACCATGACCTAATTGGATATCTATAGCAAAGATGCTAATACCGTTCACATGTTGCAATGTGAGTGCAGGGTGCACCTACAAGCAGTTTCTAGACTGCAAACCGGTCAACTTTGATGGCACAGGAGGTGCTGTCGCCTTTGTTCGTTGGGCTGAGAAAACTGAATCTGTTCTTCGCATGAGCAAATGCGCACTAGATCAGCAAGTCACCTATATCTCGGGGCTATTCTTGGATGGAGCCCTCTCTTGGTGGAATTTGCAAGTACAGACACTTGGTGAAGCTGCTGCCTACGCGCTAACCTGGACCGAACTGAAGGAACTTATGCGCAAAAAGTACTGCTCTCGCGCGGAAATCCAAAGATTGGAAACTGAGTTCTGGCATTTGAAAATGGAAGGTCCAAAGATCGCAGAATATGTTCAAAGGTTCCATGACTTATCGCATGTGGTACCCTACATGGTCACTCCGGAGTTCAAGCGGATTGAACGTTTCATTTGGGGATTAGCTCCTCAAATCATAAGCGTGGTGACCTCATCCAAGCCTGCGAAAATTACTGAGGCAATTTATCTGAGCGTGGCTCTCACAGAGGAGGCTATTCGCCTGAACAAGTTCGATGATGCTGAGCCTAAGAAGAAAGAGACTCACGTCGAGTCATCAGGAGGTAACAAACGGAAGTTCTCGAACTTCAAGCAGGGTGCCAGTGTGGTGGTTAAGAAAGGAAGATCAGGCACGCCAGCTCAGGTTACAGCTGGTAGTGGAAAGAAAGGAAAAGGATATTTGGGCACCCAGCCCAAGTGTAATACCTGCCAACGCCACCATTCTGGCCATTGTAGTGTGAAAGTATGCGAAGCATGTGGAAAGCCGGGCCACTTGAAGGACACTTGTTGGACCACTGCTGGCCAGGGAGGCCAGGGAGGATTCGGAAACAGAAATAACAACCGGGGTGGGAATGGAAATCGCCCACAAGGAAACAATGGAGGTAATGGGAATCGAGGCAACAATGCTAATCAAGTGGGCGCCGTGAATCGTAACCAGAGGAATAATCAAGCTGGTAGAAACGGGCAGAGACCCTGATGCTTCAACTGTGGTGATCTTGGGCATTACAAGAGGAACTGCCCAGAGTTAAACCAAGCCCGTGGAAGAGTGTTTAATATTGAAGCGAGGGAGGCGCGCCAGGATCCCAATGTTGTCACTGGTACGTTCCCTGTAAACCAACGCTATGCATCCGTTTTATTTGATACTGGCGCCGATTATAGCTTCGTGTCGTTAGAGTTTAAGAATATGCTTGGTTTAGCCGCTAGTAAATTAGATATTCCCTACTCAATCAAATTGGCTAATGGGAAGTTAGTAGAAGCCAAAGAAGTTATCAGGGGTTGTGTGATCGAATTGGGAGAGCGTGAGTTTGCTTTGGATCTACTACCAGTCCAGTTGGGAAGCTTCGACGTGGTGGTAGGAATGGATTGGTTATCAGGCAACAAGGCTGAAATAGTTTGTCATGAAAAGGTCGTTCGTATCCCAACCGAAGATGGCGAAACAATTGTGGTTCACGGGGAGAAGCGTGATACGCCGTTAAGAATCATCAGTTGCCTGAAAGCACGAAAGTGTTTGCAGAAGGGATGTGTTGCCTTCCTGGCACACATTGTGGATAAGAAGGCTGCTGAGCCAAGAATAGAAGACATCCCTGTCGTGAGGGAATATCCAGAAGTCTTCCCAAAGGACTTACCTGGACTGCCACCTCAGAGACAAGTAGAGTTCCGCATTGACTTAGTTCCAGGCGCCGCGCCTGTGGCTAAGGCACCTTATAGACTTGCTCCGTCTGAGATGCAGGAACTGTCGACACAACTTCAAGAGTTGTTAGACAAGGGATTTATCCGACCAAGCTTCTCGCCTTGGGGAGCTCCGGTCCTGTTTGTCAAGAAGAAGGACGGTAGTTTTCGTATGTGCATCGACTACAGAGAATTGAACAAGCTGACGATCAAGAATAGATACCCTCTGCCAAGGATTGATGATCTGTTTGACCAACTGCAAGGCTCAAGCTTTTATTCAAAGATCGATCTTCGATCTGGATACCATCAGTTAAGGATACAAGAGGAGAGTATCCCAAAGACAGCCTTCAGAACTCGTTATGGGCACTACGAGTTCCTAGTTATGCCATTTGGGTTAACAAACGCACCTGCAGTGTTCATGGATTTGATGAATAGAGTTTGCAAGCCGTACTTGGATAGGTTCGTGATAGTGTTCATCGATGATATCTTGATTTATTCAAGGACAAAGGCTGAGCACGAACAGCATCTAAGAGCTATTTTGGAGCTGCTGAAGAAAGAACGGTTGTATGCCAAATTCTCTAAGTGCGAATTTTGGCTACGTGAAGTCCAATTTCTTGGACATGTGGTAAATGGAGATGGAATCCATGTGGATCCAACCAAGATCGAAACGATTAAGAATTGGGAAACGCCAAAGACGCCAACCGAGATTCGACAATTCTTGGGTTTGGCTGGCTATTATCGAAGATTCATTGAGGATTTTTCAAAAATCGCTCAACCATTGACGCTCCTCACGCAGAAAGATGAGAAGTTTGATTGGGGAATCAAACAGGAAGAAGCGTTCCAGATATTGAAGGATAAGCTCTGCAATGCGCCAATCTTAGCACTACCGGAAGGTACAGATGATTTTGTGGTATACTGTGACGCTTCGCGTCAAGGACTGGGTTGCGTGTTGATGCAACGCCAAAAGGTTATTGCTTACGCATCATGTCAATTGAAAGTGCACGAAAAGAACTATACCACACATGATTTGGAACTTGGCACAGTGGTATTTGCATTAAAGATCTGGAGACACTACCTTTATGGTACAAAGTGTACAATTTTTACAGATCACAAGAGCCTACAACACATATTCAACCAGAAGGAGCTGAATATGAGGCAAAGACGTGGGGTTGAGTTGCTGAATGATTACGACTGCGAGATAAAGTATCATCCAGGGAAGGCGAATGTGGTCGCCGATGCCCTAAGTCGAAAGGAGAGGATCAAGCCCATAAGGGTTAGGGCTTTAGAAATGATTATCCGAACCGATCTTTCCTTGCGCATTCGTGCCGCGCAGAAAGAAGCTCCAAGGAAGGAAACCTTGAAGAAGAATATCTCCGTGGGATGGAGAAGCTTTTGGTGCCAAACGAGGAAGGAACGTTATGTTTTGAGAAAAGGATTTGGGTTCCTTTGTTTGGAGGTTTAAGGAAGGTTATTTTCGATGAAGCTCACAAGTCGCGGTACTCTATCCACCCTGGAGCGGATAAGATGTACCAGGATCTCAAAGATTATTATTGGTGGCCTAGGATGAAAGGCGATGTTGCTGTTTATGTGAGCAAATGTTTAACATGCGCTAAGGTTAAAGCCGAATATCAGAAGCCTTCAGGACTTCTGCAACAACCTGAGATTCCCAAGTGGAAATGGGAACAAATCTCCATGGATTTTATTACAAAGTTGCCAAGAACGCCAAGAGGCCATGACACTATTTGGGTAGTAGTGGATCGATTAACAAAGTCAGCACACTTCTTACCTATCAGAGAGAAGGATAACACTAGCAAATTGGCCGAAATTTACATGAGAGAGATCGTTACGCGCCATGGAGTACCTCTCTCAATCATTTCCGATAGAGACGGAAGGTTCATATCAAGGATTTGGCAATCCTTCCAAGAAGCTTTTGGCTCGCAATTAAATATGAACACCGCATTTCACACGCAGACCGACGGGCAAAGCGAGCAGACGATACAGACTTTGGAAGACATGCTGAGAGCGTGTGTTATGGATTTGGGCGGTAGCTGGGATAAGCATTTTCCTTTGGTCAAATTTTCATACAACAACAGCTACCACACCAGTATTGGTGCCGCACCATTCGAAGCTCTTTACGGACGCAAGTGTCGATCACCCCTATGTTGGGCTGACGCAGGTGATAGACAGCTTGTTGGTCCCGAAATCGTCCAAGAGACGACAGACAAGATTGCGCAGATCCGAAAACGCATCGAAGCAGCTCGTGAAAGACAGAAAGCCTATGCAGATCCAAATCGGAAACACTTGGAATTCTAAGTTGGAGATATGGTTTTATTGAAAGTTTCACCCTGGAAGGGTGTGGCACGCTTCGGAAAGCGTGGAAAGTTAAATCCGCGCTACAATGGTCCTTTCAGAGTTTTGGAAAGAATAGGACTAGTAGCATACAAGCTGGACTTACCTACCGAACTCCATTCAGTTCACGATACATTTCATGTATCCAACCTGAAGAAAAGTCCAACTCAAGATACCATTGCCATTCCCATCGACGAGATTCATGTTGACGACAAGCTCCTTTTCGTTGAAGAACCGGTTGAGGTTACGGATTGGAAAGTAAACAAGACCCGCCGGAGCAGTGTCAAGCTCGTCAAAGTTCGTTGGAATGCCAGACATGGTCCTGAATACACCTGGGAGCGTGAGGACCGGATGAAAGAGAAATACCCCCACCTATTTCCTAAGAACCCTGCATCTACAAGCAGAACTTAAATTTCGGGACGAAAATTTTCTAACGGGGGGAGAATGTGACAACCCTCACTAAACCAGGTATCCGTACGACTTAATTAATAATTAATTACTGCTTAATTACTGTGCTTGTTTAAAATTACTGATGAACTGCTACTTGATTTCTGATACATGCATATACCTGCATCATACTTTAATTACCGTCACTACATTATTTACATGCTGAACTTTAGTGACAAACATGATGCACAAAAAGCACAGTAGCATTATAAACGGATAACCTATTGAACATGCTGATAAAGCCAGCATCAGGCAGACACTGCATCTAAGGCCTGTATGAGCCAGAAATATTTTACTACACTAGTGGTGAGTGTAGGGATACAAGGGTTGTAGAACTGCGTCTCTAGGAATAAGTTACAATGACTGGATGTGCCTAAAACGTGCTCTAAGCACAAAAACTCAGCACTTTAATAAACAATCCAGCTTTTAGCTAACTAATAAAGTGCCAAAACATGAGGAAAATATTCCCGACACTTTGGAGGAATAAGTTGTGTCACTAAAAAGGGTATTAACGACACTTTAAAGCTTGTTTAACGCTTTAACGGATTACTATCCAACCGAACAACCGGACTTTACCCGAGACATAAAAATATTGCCGTATACATTGTTTATCTTTTTCTGAGCCAGTTAGGGTCCCTGAATACCCTAACACCCGCAATAAAGCACAACACACTAGTAACCGAGTTAACCTCCACACTTAACTTAACTAATAATTAACATTTAGTTGAAAACCAACCGGATTACCCCCCCCCCCCCCCAACCGAACTCGGTCACCATATGGTGACACATTGTCCTTTACTTGATTATAATAATCTTGTGTGCTTAATATCTAGCAAGCATGGTAACCTTTGGGTAATAATCTTGATAATTGTCTATAAGATCTACACTTAACACATTATCTCAAACTCAACAACACAACTTCCTCTCTCTCTCTCAAAGGCTTCGGCCGAACACCCCTATACCATCCATCAATTTTTCGAGTTTTGTTCAAGCTATTCCAAGATCATACAAGTGTTAAGGATCACCTACAAGGAAGCTTGGTGCAATCGGAAGGCGAAGGACCTCACTCTATTTCTTTTATCCTCTCATTTTGCGTCTAGATTCTTCCCTAGCCTCGACCTAGTAGTAAGTTGCTTGAATCACACTCTCGAACTATTTTGAAGTGGTTAAAATGATTTGTAACGGCTAAAACTCGTAAACATACAAGTTGACACACAAAAGTTTACTAAAAATGCTTGTAATGATGGTTAAAAGCTCATATGTTGTGTAAATCTTGTAGTAATTGATTGTGTGATTATTTGGACCCGATCTAGGTTGTGGTAGCTCGGATCGTCATTTAACCCGGGTTGGTCATGATCATGGATTATGACATAAAGCTTGTTTAAAGTGTAACAAGGGTTAAGTGATGAAACTCTACCACACATCAAACTTGAACTTGTGTAAAAATGATTTTACTTACGAAATAGTGTTTAAAACTAGTAGATCTACGAATCTACAAGTGGTATTTTCAAAGGACCGAGTGTCAAAGAAACCATATTTCTCTAAAAATGGATCGTACATGAGCAAGAATGATTTTTAGAACACACAAGTGTGTAAACACTTGTGTAGCACTAAGTTTCGACAAAATAACTATCTTTGTAAAAATTGATAAGAAGTTGTAAAGATATAATTTCTTTAAAAACGGGGTTTTTACGAAACCGGATTGATTTATATAAAGATCCACTAAAAGTAATGGAATTTACTTTATATTCTTGGATAAAACGCAAGTTCATGTAACTTATGCGATATACATATTTATTTACTAGTTTGTTGTTTTGGACATTGGTTTGATTGAATGAAAAGAATGTTAATTTGATTTATAAAAGAAAATGATACGCTTGAAAGCGTGGCCACCTCCAGTTACAGTGGAAACTCTGGCGAAATTTTTCTAAAAACCTAACACTTAGAATTATTTTCACTATAAGTGTTAGAGATACTTCTCGACATGTTTTCAAAATATAAGTTTCGCCACGACTTTATTTACAATATATCGGAGGTGGGATTTCACAAAATAAAACGCGATAAATATATATTTAGTAAATATATTTATTTTTTTCACGACGTCACTTGTCAATTATTTTGTGAAGTGTATAAATATTATTTTTAGGGTGAAAATAATATTATCGAATGTTAACGAATCCAAAATAATACGAACGCCTCTACGATAAATACATAAGTTACGCCGGTAATTATTATTACCACTCGATCGTTAAAACGTAACTTACGCAATTTAAGGAAATATTTATGAACGCGTAATTTTGACAAAGTATTATTTTGGGAAAATCATATGAGTTAAAATATAATATTTTTGAGGAAAATAATTATATTTTGGAGTTAGGAATAAATATATATTAAGTGAGACTTAATAATATATTTCAAAGGTTTACGAACACACATGTATTAAATCCCCCATCCTTGGGAAGGAAAATGATTACCAAGTATACAGAATGTAAACACGAAATAGTTGTCTAACTATTTCCCAAAAACTTAAACCTTAAAGATAAGGCACGGCCGTCCGTCTAATAGAGTTAGTACGTGTAGGTCGTCACACAGCTGCTTGATTTGGAGGTATACTTGGTAGAGACGCACCACTGTGAGTTCATGTCCCCCTTTTCTCTTAACTGTTTTCAGTTTTCTAAACTACGGGGGTGAAATACATGTTACTTTGATCACAAGTACTTTATACATGGTATGGTTAGCGTAAGGAGGTTTACTACTTAGATCATGTGAGTGGGTAGGAGCAACATGAGGCCATTAGTCCTCATGGTAGGACCGAGGGACAGGAGCGGTAGATCTATCTGGGTGTAGCGAGCCCAGCCCCAGGCCAAACTAGAAACGGACCTCGGGGTGACTTCGTGCCCGACGCATAAATCCGCTAGGTTTGAGTCTCCCTACTTGCACTTCACACATATTAGTGGCCTTGCAAACCATTGGTGATCTCAATTCCCTTATGTGCTACATACCAGGATTTTTATACTTACAAAGGTTTATTTACTCACTTACACATGAACTTGCTCAACATTATTGTTGATTTTTCAACTTACATGTATTTCAGGGAATTAAAGGATCTGGCGCGGTATGACACGTTTTCCCGCTGCACTAGTTACGAGATGATCTGGGTTTAGGGAATGTGACTCTTTCCTGGACAAGTCACAGTCCTTAAACTATCATTATGTTATGTTGATATTTGTGTTTGTTGAACAATGTTTATGTCGTTAGGATGTGTTTCCGTTAAGACAAAGTTGTTGTATTTGGTTTTTAAAACTTAATCAAATGGATGATCTTGCATGGTTTTATTTCATATAGCTTTGTTATGGTTAAGCTATGGTATTAAGAAGTCACACCAAATTAACCACGCTTCCGCAAAGCCAGGGTGTGACAACTGAAGATGAGATAGATAATCTGCCTAAAATGGAGTATGGAAAACCCAATGACATCAAGGTTGAGCCAGTAAAATCAACAAAAGTTAAAATCTCAAAACCTAAAAGAGATGAAACAAAGACAACTGAACCAGCATCTGCACCTGTCTTTATAAAATCAAATGATGTCTCTAAGCAAATAGAGACATCGAGGTTTGAGAAAAATGAAGAATCGGCAAATCCACCAACTGAGCAAGTTGCTCCATCTGATTCCAAATGTGAATCACCTGAAGCAACTGATTCTGAGAAATTTGAATCAGTTGAATCTTGTGAATCTAACTGTGAATCTTCTGGAGTAGTTGACTCAGCAGAAGAAGATTCAGCGGAGCCACTACAAAAGGAATGTAACTCAATTGGTTCAGCTGAATCAAGCAGTAAAATAGTGACTGAGCCCACAACATCTGAAATAGAAACAACAAGGCCAGTCCCTTATTTAAATTGTGTGAATGTTACTGATGCTTCTACTTCATGTGTAGATGAGGTAAAAGTAGAGGATTGGGTTAAGGGGGATGATGTTGTTTGTCAAAAAGCTGACGATGTTTGTTCAAAAACTTCAAATTTGTCTGTTGATGCTCCTCCATATGTGAGAAAGGTTGTTTCTGAGCCAGCTTTGGGAGGCCAGTCAAATAAATATGTGCCTCCAAAGTAAGCAGTTAGAAATGAAAATCCTTGGATGTTGACAATCCTTGGATGTTGATAGCGGTTGTTCCAGAGACATAACGGGTAACATTTCACTGTTGCTAAATGTATATTTCTTTACAGTTGATATGTTTCATTTAAAGGAGATAAGAGAGGTGAGACAAGATCAGCGAAAAGGTACAAATTTGAATTTTGTATTCTAATTTCGATATTGATTAGTCTTAAATCTTATGATGGAACAGTTAGGAAAAAAACAACAAAAATATTTTCATTTTCTTTTGTATTTCTCTTTGTACATACGTTTTCGTTATTAGGTAAATTTGCGCATAAGATTTACGCACAAATTTAGGGGGATATCTAGAGATATCAAAATAAAAAAAATATAAAAAAAATTACAAAAACATTCGAAAAACAGAAAAATAAAAAATATTTGTTGCATAAATGGGAAATGAAATAATTTCACTATGTGGATTAAGGCTGACTCATGTAAGACTAATATTGAAATAGTCTGACTCTAGAGCGATATGTTGGTAGGCTTTATCCTGATGGCTGGATTCTTTGAAAGGTTCTGTGAAGAACACTAATATTATTCTATGACCTCAGGAAAGAACGTCACTTGGAATTAAGACATGGTTATTTGAATGCATGTGTGATGTCCCGATACACACAATTTCGTTCTAGTTTTGAAATCTTTTCTGACCAACTCGTGTATCTCCTTTGTTTTGCGTGAGCAATGACCTGGAGGTGCTAGGCAACGCCGGCTTTTGTTTTACGTGAGCAAATACCTAGCTGTATGTTGTCGCTCTGTGGATCAAATACACTCGAAAGAGGCCCTCTAGTGCCCAAAAGATACCCGAAAAACCTATATCAAACTGAGAAAATCTCATTTGATCTGTATATTATATCCATCTCTGTACATGATCTATTCTGTTCTTTTCTCAATCTAGTGTCAGTCAAGGTTTCAGAATCCTAAAACGAGCTTCTGAAATATGTGGTAGGGAAACTACACATATGATAGCGTATTCTATCTAAAATTCCAGGATTTGATTGTGATTTAAATTGAGTGTTGATGCGCGTGTGGTGTTATAGATATATATATATATATTTTAAGCCCTTTTTACACGTTAGTCAAGTTTTAAATTTATAAAACACAATATTTTACTAACACCAAACACACATATGGGCAAGTGCACCCATCGTGAGCGGAGTATAGTGTTGGCAAGATACCGAGGTCGTCCAAGGACACAAGAACTTTTAATGCCGGTTTATCCTCAACGTCTAATCAAATCAAAAGTTTAGCAAAAGGTTTTAAACTAGAAAAATAAAACTAAATAAAATGCTGAAAAATAAAATAAAAAGAAAAACAGATAGACAAGATGAATCACTTGGATCCGACTCGTGTTTAGTGTAACCTTTGATTATTTCCGCACTTTTGCACTTTTTAAGAGATTATCTTAGTTATTGTAGTAGGCCCCTCTTTTGAAGGTGACGTTACCCTCAACCCAGTAGTTTGAGTCAGCAAGGATACAATCCTAAAGGGTTGGATTATTGAAAGATAATTAATTAAGTTATTAATGCGTAATGTGGTAGGCCCCTCTTTTGAAGGTGACGTTACCCTCGGCTAAGTAGTTTGAGTCAGCAGGGATACAATCCTAAATAGCCGGGTTAAAGTTTTAATAGTAGTTTACATATGAGGGGATCAAGGAGTTCGGACCCCCGCCATCCAATACCAGTGGGTATTGAAGGAGGTCCTACTAAATTTGACCCAGGTCCTTGCAGGATCTATACACTGAACAAGGCAAGACTCTTACCAAACCATTCCCTTAGCCCCCGACCAGGTAGCCAACGTATCTCCATATAGACCGTGGAGATATGAATGGTGAAAATATTTTATTTTATATAGACAGTAAAATAATGCCAAGACATCACGGACAAATGATAAGGAAGAATCACCTTCAACATAAGAAACTAGTTATTAAAGTCATTAATCCATAACCAAATAAAAAGTGCGAAAAGATTAAAAATAAAAAGTATTACACTAGACACTTGTCTTCACCAAGTGATGTAAGAGACTTAGGCAAACATGGCCTTTGATTGTCAAGAACTCTTACGATCAATCTTGGATCCCGAGACTACTCACACACTCTATGATGGATGATGGATGATGGTGGTGGATAATGGTGTTGTGATGGTGGTGGTGGGTGGGTGAAGTGTGAGAGAGGTGGTGTGCCAAGGGATGGTTTGCAAATGAGCCAAGCACCCTTATTTATAGCCTGAACAGAAGCACGGGCACGACCCCGTGTCCATTGGGCACGGCCCCGTGTCCATCCTCGTTTTCTTTCTTCATTAATTGCAGTTTGTCTGCATTAGTTGACCACGCCCCCGTGTCCGCTGGGCACGACCCCGTGTGCAGAAGCGTATCTGTACTATCAAGATTTCCCCAGATTCTGTGAATCTTAGAGTTGACCATGGCCCCGTGTCCGGTGGGCACGCCCCCGTGGTTGGTGATAAAAGCTTCTACAGCTTTGTTTTTTCTACAGACACTTGGGCACGCCCCCGTGCTCATTGAGCACGGGGCGTGTTCAGCCTTCTGTTCTCTTGTTTTTGCTTGGGAAGATGCTGTCGGGGGGTCGGGCATGCCAAGTTTGTTCATTTTCTTGTATTTATGTTAGATTTAGCCGGCTTTTTACTTCTTTTGTTCATTTGAGCTCATTTAATCCTGAAAATACAAAAGGAAGACAAAAACACACTTTTTCCATCATTAGTACTAAAAAAGGGTTAGTTTTATGCCACATTTGATGTAATTTATATGTTGCATTTTGCACACATCAAATACCCCCACACTTGAATCTTTGCTTGTCCTCAAGCAAAACTCTTTATAATGTGGCTTTACACTCCAAAATGGAATGGGTAGAAGAGAAGGTTTTTGATGTGTGCAAAATGCAACATATAAATTACATCAATTGTGGCATAAAACTAACCCTTTTTTAGTACTAATGTTGGAAAAAGTGTGCTTTTGTCTTCCTTTTGTATTTTTAGGATTAAATGAGCTCAAATTAACAAAAGAAGCAAAAAGACAGCAAAATCTAACATAAATACAAGAAAAGGAACAAACGTGACATGCCCGACCCCACGACAGCATCTTCCCAAGCAAAACAAGAAGACAGAAGACTGAACACGCCCCGTGCTCAGCCAGCACGGGGGCATGCCCAAGTGTCAGCAGAAAAGACAAAGTGGTAGAAGCTTCTATTGCCCATCACGGGGCCGTGCTCAGCGGACACGGGGCCGTGGTCAACTATAAGATTCGCACAATCCAAGAAAATCTTCATAGTACAAAGATTCTTCTGCACACGGGGTCGTGCTCAGCGGACACGGGGGCGTGGTCAACTAATAAGACAAGCTGCATTAAATGAAGAAAGAGAAGGATGGGGACACGGGGCCGTGCCCACTGGACACGGGGCCGTGCCCACTGGACACGGGGCCGTGCCCGAGCTTCTGTTCAGCCTATAAATAGGAGTGCTTGGCTCAAGCTCAAACCATCCCTTGGCACACCACCTCTCTCACACTTCACCCACCACCCACCACCACCATAACACCATCATCCACCACCATCATCCATTGTCCATCATAGAGTGTGTGAGTCGTCTCGGGATCCAAGATTGATCGTAAGAGTTCTTGACAATCAAGGCCATGTTTGCCTAAGTCTCTTACATCACTTGGTGAAGACAAGTGTCTAGTGTAATACTTTTTATTTCTAATCTTTTCGCACTTTTTATTTGGTTTTGTATTAATGACTTTAATAACTAGTTTCTTATGTTGAAGGTGATTCTTCCTTATCGTTTGTCCGTGGTGTCTTGACATTATTTTACTGTCTATATAAAATAAAAGATTTTCACCATTCATATCTCCACGGTCTATATGGAGGTATGTTGGCTACCTGGTCGGAGGTTAAGGGAACGGTTTGGTAAGAGTCTTGCCATTGTTCAGCGTTTAGAGGTCCTGCAATGGGCCTGGGTCAAATTTAGTAGGACCTCCTTCAATACTTAACGGTATTGGATGGCGGGGGTCCAAACTCTTTGATCCCCTCATAAGTTAACTACTATTAATACTATAACCCGGCTATTTAGGACTGTATCCCTGCTGACTCAGACTACTTAGTCGAGGGTAACGTCACCTCCAAAAGAGGGGCCTTCCATAATTTGCATTAATAACTTAATTAATTATCTTTCAATAATCCGACCCTTTAGGATTGTATCCTTACTGACTCAAACTACTGGGTTGAGGGTAACGTCACCTTCAAAAAAAGGGGCCTACTACAATAACTAATATAATCTCTTAAACAAGTGCAAAAGTGCGGAAATAATCAAAGGTTACACTATACACGAGTCGGAACCAAGTGATTCATCTTGTCTATTTGTTTTTCTTTTCTTTTATTTTTTTTCAGCATTTTAGTTAGTTTTATTTTTCTTAGCTTAAAACATTTTTCTAAACTTTTTGATTTGATTAGACGTTGAGGATAAACCGGTACTAAAAGCTCTTGTGTCCTTGGACGACCTCGGTATCTTACCAACACTATACTACGCTCACGATGGGTGCACTTGCCCATATATGTGTTTAGTGTTAGTAAATATCGTGTTTTATAAATTTAAAACTTGGCTAAAAAAGTGTTAAAGGGCTTAAAATATACACCTAATATATATAACACTCCGACACGCATCAAGTTTTTGGCGTCGTTGCCGGGGACACAAGGATTTTAAGAAAGTTAGGAATCAACGGCCTAATCTTTTTTTCTTATTTTTCATTTTTTTAGGATTTCTCTTAGTTTTTCAGCTTCTGCAGAACTCAGCACGGGTCGTGCCCGCTGAACACGCCCCGTGCCCAATCATTGGAACTGGCAATCCTGTTTTAAGTCAGACAGTAAGCTGAACACGGGGCCGTGTCCACTCAACACGCCCCCGTGCCCAAGTTTCAGTTACTGAAAACAGAACCGTAAGATATCGGCGGTTGGTAATTTCTGACACAAACATGAGTGATACTGATACTTTTTACTTTCGGCACTCTTATGGTACTATGTGGTGTCAATTATGTGGTGGTAACCATAAGGAATTAGAATGTTATTTTCTAAATTATAAGCCCCACTATATAGACCCATCGTTTCCTAGTATCCTTAAGAGGGGCGAAAGTAAAAATAATCCCTATCTCTCCCTTGAATGCTCCCAACCGGATTTTCTAGGAGAAATGCTTCTCGATGAATTATTTCAATTAGAAGATCTAATTCTTGATTGGTTAAAAGAACTTAGGAAAGATTTCAATGATCTTTTCTAAGACGACAACCAAAAAGAAGGGTTGGAAACGCATTCAAGCAACTTCGTTGTTTCCAACGATACTTCTAACTCTAGTGAAGACTTGAGCGAAAGTCGTCCCTGTGTCGATTGTGCCGTGAAGGACTCCCTATCAACTTCGTTTGATGCATAGATAGACCTGAGCGATTCGACATACACCTTCTTTAACGAGTGCCTGGAAAAGGGTTGGACTTGTCCACCTACATATAGCATAGGAATCACCCTCACCGACAACCTCTTGCGTTCTCGTCTTAGTCTAGAGCAATTAAGGTATCTTAGGCACTTTGGGGTTGTTCCATCCAGTAAGGAACCACCCGATCCGGAAAAGTTCCTTGAAAATAGACAAAACTTCATACCCAGCCTTCTGACACGGGGCCGTGCCCAGGTCAACACGCCCCGTGTCCACCGAAAGAATCCCTTCTGACTTTTTTCAGAATACGGACAAAACATGTCAGGATCTTGCCTGCACATGGGGCCGTGTCCAGCCGACACGGGGCCGTGTCCAGCATGCTGTCGTTCTCTATAAATGCAGCCAAGAATCCTGCACATTTGGACCATCCAGGGACAGAGATTTGAAAGGATTTTCTAACTTACCATCCTAGGTATGTTCTAAAAGAAGGTTCTAGCAACCATCTTGTCCTTTCCTCTTTTATCCATTACCTTCTTCTTCACCTTTCTTGCAACAACAACTCCATTGAAGCTTGATTTCAAGCTTCATTGTGATGATTGTTGAGTTTTTGCTCAAGGAATCATGTTAAAAATAAGTTACACAACATTGTTTTAAGTTATTTTTGTTCAAAAATGCTTCATAAGTGGGAAAAATAATTTGAAACTCCAAGACTCCTTGTTCTAAAAATCTGCAGAAAGTTGGGGCCGTGCTCATTGAGCACGGGGCCGTGTCCGTGGTACTGTTTCATTAAAACGAACTATTTTTGGTTTGTTTTCGTAGAATGTCTAGCCAAAACAGTGGAACCTCTTTTGCGCACTCCAGGAACAGTCGAAGGGAAAGGAGGCCATCGATTGAAGCAACTCTCGTAAGATACGTGATGGCGCTACGTGAAGCCCTTGACGAGATGACTTCGGTAGAGGAGGTCCTCATAGACCGTATAAATTATCTCTCGGTGAGGTTGGAAAACATTTTTCAAGAAATAAACCTCTTGCACCAGAGGTTAAACATTCTTGTAACACCTCCCATGGAACCAATCCTCCCTTAAGAGGATTGGAACCTAGCACTTGGAATCCACAATCCTACCGGTTGGGACGACATTCCGGCGGAACCTCCTCTTGAAGAACTCCAAGAAATCCCGGTGGAAGTCGCACCTCCTCAAACCGATGCTAATGAGCCCGCTTTTCTTCTCCCTAGGGAGATCGAAGAGTGACTCGCCGACGTATGAGGAACCCATACCCGGAGAGAGAAGTTGTCAAAGCCACATTTAACCGAAATATTTACCTTTTCGGAAATTTTGCTAATAGAATAAGGCTAGAACTTCTTGGTTTTGATTTCTTGTGTTCTTTGACCTAACTATCTAGTATTTTAATTTTTAGGACTAATATGTAATTCTCTCTATGATTTAATGAATGATGGTTTTAGTTAATTTGGTGTTTGGGTGGTGATGAAATGAATAAAACACACTTGAGATGGCAAAGGATACAAGGGAAGCTTGAACCAGTACCCCATGCAGGAAAACAGGACCGTCCGACGATTTTCTTCGTTTACAGTAGGTTCGGCACGGGCCGTGTCCACCCAACACGGCCCCGTGCTGCACAGTCTGCAGAAAAGACCCAGTTCAGGTAACTGGACACGGGCCGTGTTCACCCAACACGCCCCCGTGTCCAGGCTTCTGTTTCTCTTGATTTAATTTTGTTACTGGCACTTGAACGCGGGGCCGTGCCCGGACAACACGAGGCCGTGTCCAGTGCCCAGTAACATAAATTTTTGCTTTTTACACCCTTTTAACACATTCAATCAACCTAACAATTTATTTTTGGGACACATTGAGGACAATGTGTAATTTAAGTGTGGGGGGGATGCTAAAACCTTGAATCTTGCAAGTCCTAAATACAAGCCTTACACAAAACTCTATTGGAACCGCTAATCACCCCAAATTTTTTTCAAAAATTTTCAATTTTTTTACTTGTCTAGGTTTAACTTGGGAATTTCAAGTTCTAAAAAGGTTATATTTTTACGAATTTACAACCGATAGCGTCGTGATAAAAAGAACCAACATAAGAAAATTATGAAAAGGCATGACAAGCTTAGTTAAAATTTGATTATATATACTTGATCACATAAAAACTCATTCCCACAAAAGTGAGTTTTGAGCCTTTATTGAGCATACAATTACATATCATTAGACTAAATGCTCATTTTTCGTTTCTTTTGTGAATAGCCGCTTGGTTCTTACGACTCTAGAACTTGCCATGATGATACATTCCCGGTCCTTACCAACTTAAACCCGAGTAAGTAAATGATGGAGGCATTAGGACTAACCTTTTTTTATTTCTACACCATTATTTCTCTTTTTTTTACCACCTACCCAAAATCCCCCTAGTTAGCCCCTTTGAGCCTAAACCTTTTCATTTCATAACCCAAACCAAACACCCTTTTACCCACCGAAACCTTTTTCATTTTTAACCCTTTGTTTTAGTAACTAGCTCGGTTTTTCGTATGACTTTCCTAAAAAAAAAATGTGTTGATGATGAAGCAAAAGAAAATAAACAAACAAGTTCATCAAAAATAACTTTGTTTGAATAATAGCTTCATCAAAATAAAAGTTACAAAAATAAAAAGTCTTACGAAAACCGACGCTTGTTACGCTTTTAGCCCTTTTTCTACTAACCACTAACCACTAACCCAACCACCTACCTTTAACCCAAGCCTAACCCTTCACCCATAAAGTCCTCTTGATATTCACAAAGGTATATAAGTTAAAAAGGAGGAGGATTGATTGCTTGGCAAGCCTATGGTAGGAGTAAGTTCCATGCCGCTCTCGAGTGATCCACAAAAATACATTTTCGGCCGAGTGTTGAGTGATCCCCGTGAGGTATGTGAACTTGTATATAAATAGAATTTTAAAAAGGCATGTTATGCCCTAATAAGTAATTTCTCTTATGAAAAGTTTTAAATAAATCATGACGAATAGGATTGTAAATAAATAAAAATAAAACTACATAAAAAATCTTGGAAAAGACAAAGTGTCTATATGGAGGTATGTTGGCTACCTGGTCGGGGGTTAAGGGAACGGTTTGGTAAGAGTCTTGCCATTGTTCAGCGTTTAGAGGTTCTGCAATGGACCTGGGTCAAATTTAGTAGGATCTCCTTCAATACTTAGCGGTATTTGATGGCGGGGGTCCAAACTCTTTGATCCCCTCATAAGTTAAACTACTATTAATACTATAACCCGGCTATTTAGGACTGTATCCCTGCTGACTCAGACTACTTAGTCGAGGGTAACGTCACCTCCAAAAGAGGGGCCTACCATAATTTGCATTAATAACTTAATTAATTATCTTTCAATAATCCGACCCTTTAGGATCGTATCCTTGCTGACTCAAACTACTGGGTTGAGGGTAACGTCACCTCCAAAAGAGGGGCCTACTACAATAACTAAGATAATCTCTTAAACAAGTGCAAAAGTGCGGAAATAATCAAAGGTTACACTATACACGAGTCGGAACCAAGTGATTCATCTTGTCTATCTGTTTTTACTTTTATTTTTATTTTTCAGCATTTTAGTTAGTTTTTATTTTTCTTAGTTTAAAACATTTTTCTAAACTTTTTGATTTGATTAGACGTTGAGGATAAACTGGTACTAAAAGCTCTTGTGTCCTTGGACGACCTCGGTATCTTACCAACACTATACTACGCTCACGATGGGTGCACTTGCCCATATGTGTGTTTAGTGTTAGTAAATATCGTGTTTTGTAAATTTAAAACTTGGCTAAAAAAGTGTTAAAGGGCTTAAAATATAAACCTAATATATATAACACTCCGACACGCATCAATTTTTTGGGCTTGTCATAGAGTGTCGGGATTTCCAAGATTCTTTATTAAGTTTTATTTTTATTTATTTACAATCCTATTCGTTATGATTTATTAAAAACATTACATAAGATAAATTACTTATTAGGGCATAACATGCCTTTTTTTAAAATTCCATTTATATACAAGTCCACATACCTCACGGGGGATCACTCAACACTCGGCCGAAGATGTATTTTAGTGAATCACTCGAGAGCGGCATGGAACTTACTCCTACCATAAGCTTGCCAAACAATAAATCCTCCTCCTTTTTAACTATACACCTTTGTAAATATCAAGAGGACTTTTTGGGTGAAGGGTTAGGCTTGGGTTAAAGGTAGGTGGTTGGGTTAGTGGTTAGTGAAAGGGCGAAAGGCGTAAAAAGCGTCGGTTTTTGTAAGACTTTTTATTTTTGTAATTTTTATTTTGATGAAGCCCTTCTTCAAACAAAGTTATTTTTGATAAACTTGTTTTTTATTTCTTTTTGCTTCATCATCATCATCATTTTTTTTATAAGGAAGTCATAAGAAAAACCGAGCTTGTTACTAAAACAAAGGCTTAAAAATAAAAAGGGTTTTGGTGGGTAAAAGGGTGTTTGTTTTGGGTTAAGAAATGAAAATGTTTAGGCTCAAAGGGGTTAACTAGGGGGATTTTGGGTAGGTGGTAAAAAGAAAAAGAAAAATAATGGTGTAGAAATAAAAAGGGTTAGTCCTAATGCCTCCATCATTTACTTACTCGGGTTTAAGTTGGTAAGAACCGGGAATGTATCGTCGTGACAAGTTCTAGAGTCGTAAGAACCAAGCGGCTATTCACACAAGAAACGAAAAATGAGCATTTAGTTTAAAGATATGTATTTGTATGCTCAATAAAGACTCAAAACTCACTTTTTGTGGGAATGGGTTTTTATGTGATCAAGTATATATAATCAAATTTTAACTAAACTTGTCATGCCGTTTCATAATTTTCTTATGTTGGTTCTTTTTATCACGACGCTATCGGTTGTAAATTTGTAAAAATATAACCTTTTTAGAACTTGGAATTCCCAAGTTAAACTTAGACAAGTAAAAAAATGAAAAATTTTTGAAAAAAAATTGGGGTGTTTAGCGGTTCCAATAGAGTTTTGTGTAAGGCTTGTAATTAGGACTTGCAAGATTCAAGGTTTTTGCATCCCCCCCCCCCCCCACTTAAATTACACATTGTCCTCAAGGTGTCCCAAAAATAAGTTTTTAGGTTGATTGAATGTGTAAAAAGGTGTGAAAAAGCAAAAATTTATGTTACTGGCGTCTGGACACGGCCCCGTGTCGGATGAACACAACCCCGTGGTCAGAGTGCCAGTAACGATAACTTACAGAAGGTGGACACGGGGGCGTGTCGGCTTAGCACGACCTCGTGTCTGGCAAAAATCTGCAGAATTTTTACAAACAGCAGGTCTGGGACTATGGGCACGGGGGTGTGTCGGCTGGACACAACCCCGTGTAGACAATCTGCAAAGGTGAAAAACAGGTTTCTGGCTTCGGTTTTCCTTTCTCGGCTTTAGTAGCACTAATATTTAGCGCTCTAAGCCTCGTATGTACCTATTTTATCAATAAACACTACACGAAACCATAGCAAGCATCCTAATTACCATAGTTCAAACATCCATATCACAAAGTTAAAAAAAAATAATAATAAATGCAGAAAAGTAAAAAGAGTTAAAGGAAGTAAATTGTTCAACACACGGCACGCAGGCCGGAAATTGTTCATAAGAAAAGAGGGTTAACCTGTGGGACCTCCTACCAGCTGCTCCTACCTCCGCTCCTCCCGCCTAGTCCATGTCCTCGTCTTCATCATCACCTCCTCCTACGTGCCCCGCCATGTACTCCCGGATGTTCCCAATGTCATCCTGTATGTCGGAGATGTTTCTCTCAATTGCTCCAACCCGGGTGTACGTGTTGCTCGCCATGTTATAGGTGTTCCTGGTGCACATGAGGTTTTCCTGCAATAAATCATGTAAACTTTGGAAGTTAGGAAAACCGCCTCCTTGAGAGGAGGATTGCCCCGGATCACCATGGGGCTGGTACTGGTACTGAAGAGGAGGTTAGAAATGGGGAGCGTGTAAGACGAGTGCCTCTTGCGAGTTCCAGGCATGCCCCTGGACTCTTTGGAAGCTAACCGTCCCGTCTTCTGCTTCATAAATCAAGTTCATGGAGCGGCAGATGTGTATGTCCACTCTTCCCGACCATGGGCTCTTTTGGAAAGACCTGGGCATGTTCACGAAATGCTTGAAGAGACGGTATATCCACCCTCCGAAGAGGATAGGGGTTGGTGGAGTAGCGAGCTGGTTCCAATGCATGTTTCGGAGTAGGAGGTACGGAACATCGAGGTGGGTGCGGGTATGAATGCAATGAAGGACCACCAGATCTCTCAACCCTACAACGCCACTGCTATCATGCCTTTGGCTAAGAGAGTAAGTGAGGACCCTATGGATGTAACGGTAAAGTGGGTCCCTCAACTTAGTCCTCTTAGTGCTGCTTGGGTTGTAGTGCCCTTCTCCTATTTGAGCCCAAGCGGCTTGGCGTTCGTTTTTTGATAATTCGTGTAACCCTCCGGTGTTTTCTTCATTACCCGCATCTTCCTCCGCATACAACCCAACTATCGACCCAAACTGTGCCATCGAGATAGAGTACTTAGCCCCCCCACATCGGAATTCTACCCAATCATTATCAAATGGGTCGGATCTTGAATTAAACACGAATGTGCTATAGAATTCCAGATTATACTCATGGACTGAGCGAAGTCAACTGGTTAGGGCGGCTCTTAGTGGGCCGGTGACTTGGTTGTTAAACCGGTCAAGTTGGTTCACTGCTACTAAAAGATCCATGCACACTTGTCGTGGGTATTCCTCCGGCCTGGTTCGAAGCACATCGTATCTTGCTTTAGCATCCAACTCATTTGCATTGAACCTTGTGAATTTCTTGGACATCTGAAAGAATACACCAAACAATTAGCATGAAACAGTGAAATTTTTGGAGAAAACTGAAAACAGTCGGCTGAACACGGCCCCGTGTTCAGCGGACATGCCCCATGTTGGCCTGAGTTTGGCTGGACACGCCCCCGTGCTCAGTGGGCACGGCCCCGTGTCCAGACGTCTGTTTACCAAAAATCCCATTTTTCGACCCGGTCCCGAAAACTTGAAAATTTTTGGTCTAGTAGGGGCGGTTTTCCCCGAAAATGAAACCCCAAGTGCCGTTTTTCCCAAAACAAACCGTTTACCCCTTCGATCTTATCTTTTTCGGTTCAAAAACAAGGGTTTGTGGTTTTTGTGAGAAATCGGGCAAATCTATGAACAATACAAGTGGATTCACTTCCTATAACATGAATGTAAACTAATGCTAACAGATTTATGCAAAAATTTAAGGTTCGATTCGGATGAAGTTCAAGAACCCTAGATTTTTCCCCAAATTTTTGATGTTTCAACTACATGCAAATGCTTAATCTAACTACTAATGATGATAGAATCATACCTTGATGTTGTTAGAAGTAGAGGAGACGTCGAAATCTTGCAGAAAAAATCGCCTGAACCAGAGAGTTTTCGGGGAAACGGGGCTTGTAGAAATGAGGAAACTGTTTGGAAAAGGGGTTTTATCCCGACAGTTACGCGGACACGGCCCCGTGGGCGGGCAATTTTTTTTAAGTGCTCTTGTGAGTGCTCTTGTTTCCCAAAAACTTGGTTAGAAGACTTACCGATTTAGATGTCAACCCGTTTGTTCGTAACTCACCAGGTATGATGTTGATGCTTTTATTCCTCGACCGTTTGAAACGAGATTTCTTCCTCCTCATCCTCAATGAATCCTTGATAGATCTTCAGCCGCTGGCCATTAACTTTTGTTGGGATTGAACCCTACCAGAGGAGCATATAATGAAAGCCAAAACCGGTTCACGACAGTGGATTCACAATAAGCAGCTGTTTACACTAAGTCTTCTCCCTTGACGGTGATTATAACAGTTGATGATCTTATATCCACTACCCAAATACAATTGCTGCTATTCTGCATAACTACTGATGAAGCCTAGAAGACTGCTGAGAACTAAGCACTGTTGGTACAAACTTCTGATGACAAAGCACTGCCCAATCAAGGACTGATCAACCTTGAGGAAAGCACTGATGAATAGAGAGAGCAGTAGTTTAGCATATCATCTGTTTTATGTATAGTCAGTGGTTAGGCTTAGCAGTGTTTGTATGAGAACAGTAGATACAGGTTGTTAGGCTGTTAGACGTCGCTTTCATGGTGACGTCAGCTGAGATGCCTCAGCGGTTTGGATTGTCTATAAATGGAGCAGTACTCTGTACTGTTACATTCGATTCGTTTTGAGTGAGTTCTTCTCCTCAATTCAATCCTTTCATCTTGTACAATCCAACCATGGGGTATCAAGCTGAGGGGGAGCTTAGTTTGTAAGCATGCTTTGTAATCTTTTGATTGACTTTGTAATCTTTTGATTGACTTTGTAATCTTTCGACTAATGCAAATCATGTGTTTATCAAAACTATTTTCTTCCTTGATTGTGTTTACAAAGTTTGTTGTTCATTTCCGCTGCACTTAAACTCTGTTCATTTCTATTAATTATTATATTTACACAAACAAACACAATCATGAGAGCCTCCGATCCTAACAATTGGTATCAGAGCTTGGACAGTCAAATTCGATCTAACAATCAATTTGACATAACAGTTCGACTCAAAATTCATTGATACTAAGGTTGGTTGTATTCAGTTGAAAAACAGAGTAACGAGTATACCATGATCAAAATGGTTATTCAAAAAACTCTGTAAATCAATCAAGATGTCATATGACACACAAATCTCACACAACAAGTGATATCATGCACATGTCACTCATAGTTTTCAGATCTGTAAAGATATCTGATAAATTATGGGATTGTTTTATATTTTCAAAATTGATTTCAACTGTTGTTATGAAAATTGTGATGTCACTGTATTAAATGCTAGAGTATGAACCTCAGATTAACAAAAACCTATGTTCATAAAACATTAGTGTTTTTGATAACATAAAAAGAGGGAAATTAAAACTTTAGTAATTCAGATCTTATGTGTTGAAAACAGGTTAAGATCCTCAAAAAGGACAAAATCAACTATGTTAAAATGCATTAAGAAAATCAGGAGTAAAAAATGTCCAGATCATAGGTAATGAGGAGGTTGGCATAAGCATGTGCAGAAATGACCAAATCTCTCAAAACATTACTACAAAATGATTTTGGAACAAGTATTCCTTCAATAAATGCCTCTCAGTAAGTATTTCATTACTTATGATTGGGAAGGGTAAAAAAAAAGGGAAGAAGAAAATTCCCAAAACTCAAGAGTGTGTTTATCTCAAAAGCTTTTGAAGTCAGAAGAAAAGAGTATAAATATAAAACACGTTAGAGTCAAAGTTTAGGGTAATAATGGTCATTAAGCAACTGTGTGCATTCATCTGTTCAGGAAAAGGTTCAAGGAAAAATGGTAACTCCGATGAATGAACTTCAAGAGGATTAGACAAATCATCAAAATCATCACATGGTTCTCAAAAACTCATGTGTACATGTGTCCTCAATTCTGTTGTCAATCAATCAACAAGAAAATGGTACTAAACAGTGGTCAAAATGTATTTACAATTTCATACGACTGTTGTCAAACCACTGACCATTTTCATAAACTTGAGAATGATGTGAATACGTATTTTATTGAAAATATACCAGATCCTTTTTGATGCTATTCTCAGAAAATCCTTTATCCATTTTTATACAAAGGATTTTCTCGAATAATGCAGGATATATCATTCTTCGTTTTTTTTAAGAATAATATATTTTGAACTTTTACTGGTTTTTGATAGTAAAAGTTTCAATCTCCTGTCAGGATGTATAATCTTTATTTTGTTGGTTATTTTGTCCTCAAAACAGATCAAAAGGAAATGGTACATTTGTCAAGGTCATGTCAAACTCAAACTTGTTCTTACACTTAGCAAAAGATTGATTGTCAACAGATCTTAAAAATACTTGGGCACTTGTGTTTTAATTCAAATATTATAACAAAAATGAGTTGCTTTGGTAAAAAGTCTACATCATCTGGGGTACTAAACCACTGTCAGAAGTCTGTATAAGCTTCAAAATGTGTAATTGACATGTGGCAAAACCTTGAATGAAAATTCTCAAAACAGTTGCTGACATAATTGTCTTTCAAATCATTATCATCATCTTACCCCTAACCACTGTTTTGCTCAAACGTCTGTTTACTAAATACTGTCCACTGCTGAAAGTTAGCCACTGATCCTACATTTTCTTGACAAGCACTGATGTTCAAAATCAATGCCTTAACCACTGATATGCTATCCACTGATAGTAAAAATCATCCACTTTATTACCGTTGTAACCACTGATGCTTGTTTCATCAGTGGCTCTTAAAACAACTGTCCTCCACTCTTCATCCATTTCATCAGTGTTTAACATGTGGTCAGTTTTTAGCCTTCAGATCATAATAACCGCTGCCACATCAGCGATCACTTTTTCCCTTAATAAAACCCTGATCAAAACCCCAAACAGGGTTTTACACTGTCGAATTGAATTCCAAAATTCTCTTCTCAAAGCAGTTTCCAACCCTTCTTCCCAAAATCAGTCTTCGTTCTTCTCCGCAAACATGACAAAATCAAAATCAAAATCTAAACCAAAATCAACATCATCTTCCAAAGAGGTCGCTCAAACGGCCGAAGAATCCATCGAGATACCATACAAATCTCCTCATAATTATCTGGGTTTGCTCACAAAACCTACCGATAACCACACCTTCGACTCCATCATTGATACATTATCTGCATCAAAGTACAAAACTTTGTTGACAACAGACGCTCCCATTTATCTACAAACCCAGAGAGAGTTTTGGAAAAAGGCGACGCTTGAAAAACAAGATGAAAAAGCCATAGCCATTAACTCCTCGATACAGGGTAAAGTGATTCAAATCACTCCACAATCAATCTCTGAAGTCTTTAAACTCGATGATCAGAAAGATCCATGCACACTCGTCGTGGGTATTCCTCCGGCCTGGTTCGAAGCACATCGTATCTTGCTTTAGCATCCAACTCATTTGCATTGAACCTTGTGAATTTCTTGGACATCTGAAAGAATACACCAAACAATTAGCATGAAACAGTGAAATTTTTGGAGAAAACTGAAAACAGTCGGCTGAACACGGCCCCGTGTTCAGCGGACATGCCCCATGTTGGCCTGAGTTTGGCTGGACACGCCCCCGTGCTTAGTGGGCACGGCCCCGTGTCCAGACGTCTGTTTACCAAAAATCCCATTTTTCGACCCGGTCCCGAAAACTTGAAAATTTTTGGTCTAGTAGGGGCGGTTTTCCCCGAAAATGAAACCCCAAGTGCCGTTTTTCCCAAAACAAACCGTTTACCCCTTCGATCTTATCTTTTTCGGTTCAAAAACAAGGGTTTGTGGTTTTTGTGAGAAATCGGGCAAATCTATGAACAATACAAGTGGATTCACTTCCTATAACATGAATCTAAACTAATGCTAACAGATTTATGCAAAAATTTAAGGTTCGATTCGGATGAAGTTCAAGAACCCTAGATTTTTCCCCAAATTTTTGATGTTTCAACTACATGCAAATGCTTAATCTAACTACTAATGATGATAGAATCATACCTTGATGTTGTTAGAAGTAGAGGAGACGTCGAAATCTTGCAGAAAAAATCGCTTGAACCAGAGAGTTTTCGGGGAAACGGGGCTTGTAGAAATGAGGAAACTGTTTGGAAAAGGGGTTTTATCCCGACAGTTACGCGGACACGGCCCCGTGGGCGGGCAATTTTTTTTAAGTGCTCGTGTGAGTGCTCTTGTTTCCCAAAAACTTGGTTAGAAGACTTACCGATTTAGATGTCAACCCGTTTGTTCGTAACTCACCAGGTATGATGTTGATGCTTTTATTCCTCGACCGTTTGAAACGAGATTTCTTCCTCCTCATCCTCAATGAATCCTTGATAGATCTTCAGCCGCTGGCCATTAACTTTTGTTGGGATTGAACCCTACCAGAGGAGCATATAATGAAAGCCAAAACCGGTTCACGACAGTGGATTCACAATAAGCAGCTGTTTACACTAAGTCTTCTCCCTTGACGGTGATTATAACAGTTGATGATCTTATATCCACTACCCAAATACAACTGCTGCTATTCTGCATAACTACTGATGAAGCCTAGAAGACTGCTGAGAACTAAGCACTGTTGGTACAAACTGCTGATGACAAAGCACTGCCCAATCAAGGACTGATCAACCTTGAGGAAAGCACTGATGAATAGAGAGAGCAGTAGTTTAGCATATCATCTGTTTTATGTATAGTCAGTGGTTAGGCTTAGCAGTGTTTGTATGAGAACAGTAGATACAGGTTGTTAGGCTGTTAGACGTCGCTTTCATGGTGACGTCAGCTGAGATGCCTCAGCAGTTTGGATTGTCTATAAATGGAGCAGTACTCTGTACTGTTACTTTCGATTCGTTTTGAGTGAGTTCTTCTCCTCAATTCAATCCTTTCATCTTGTACAATCCAACCATGGGGTATCAAGCTGAGGGGGAGCTTAGTTTGTAAGCATGCTTTGTAATCTTTTGATTGACTTTGTAATCTTTTGATTGACTTTGTAATCTTTCGACTAATGCAAATCATGTGTTTATCAAAAATATTTTCTTCCTTGATTGTGTTTACAAAGTTTGTTGTTCATTTCCGCTGCACTTAAACTCTGTTCATTTCTATTAATTATTATATTTACACAAACAAACACAATCATGAGAGCCTCCGATCCTAACAATTGGTATCAGAGCTTGGACAGTCAAATTCGATCTAACAATCAATTTGACATAACAGTTCGACTCAAAATTCATTGATACTAAGGTTGGTTGTATTCAGTTGAAAAACAGAGTAACGAGTATACCATGATCAAAATGGTTATTCAAAAAACTCTGTAAATCAATCAAGATGTCATATGACACACAAATCTCACACAACAAGTGATATCATGCACATGTCACTCATAGTTTTCAGATCTGTAAACATATCTGATAAATTATGGGATTGTTTTATATTTTCAAAATTGATTTCAACTGTTGTTATGAAAATTGTGATGTCACTGTATTAAATGCTAGAGTATGAACCTCAGATTAACAAAAACCTATGTTCATAAAACATTAGTGTTTTTGATAACATAAAAAGAGGGAAATTAAAACTTTAGTAATTCAGATCTTATGTGTTGAAAACAGGTTAAGATCCTCAAAAAGGACAAAATCAACTATGTTAAAATGCATTAAGAAAATCAGGAGTAAAAAATGTCCAGATCATAGGTAATGAGGAGGTTGGCATAAGCATGTGCAGAAATGACCAAATCTCTCAAAACATTACTACAAAATGATTTTGGAACAAGTATTCCTTCAATAAATGCCTCTTAGTAAGTATTTCATTACTTATGATTGGGAAGGGTAAAAAAAAAGGGAAGAAGAAAATTCCCAAAACTCAAGAGTGTGTTTATCTCAAAAGCTTTTGAAGTCAGAAGAAAAGAGTATAAATATAAAACACGTTAGAGTCAAAGTTTAGGGTAATAATGGTCATTAAGCAACTGTGTGCATTCATCTGTTCAGGAAAAGGTTCAAGGAAAAATGGTAACTCCGATGAATGAACTTCAAGAGGATTAGACAAATCATCAAAATCATCACATGGTTCTCAAAAACTCATGTGTACATGTGTCCTCAATTCTGTTGTCAATCAATCAACAAGAAAATGGTACTAAACAGTGGTCAAAATGTATTTACAATTTCATACGACTGTTGTCAAACCACTGACCATTTTCATAAACTTGAGAATGATGTGAATACGTATTTTATTGAAAATATACCAGATCCTTTTTGATGCTATTCTCAGAAAATCCTTTATCCATTTTTATACAAAGGATTTTCTCAAATAATGCAGGATATATCATTCTTCGTTTTCTTTAAGAATAATATATTTTGAACTTTTACTGGTTTTTGATAGTAAAAGTTTCAATCTCCTGTCAGGATGTATAATCTTTATTTTGTTGGTTATTTTGTCCTCAAAACAGATCAAAAGGAAATGGTACATTTGTCAAGGTCATGTCAAACTCAAACTTGTTCTTACACTTAGCAAAAGATTGATTGTCAACAGATCTTAAAAATACTTGGGCACTCGTGTTTTAATTCAAATATTATAACAAAAATGAGTTGCTTTGGTAAAAAGTCTACATCATCTGGGGTACTAAACCACTGTCAGAAGTCTGTATAAGCTTCAAAATGTGTAATTGACATGTGGCAAAACCTTGAATGAAAATTCTCAAAACAGTTGCTGACATAATTGTCTTTCAAATCATTATCATCATCTTACCCCTAACCACTGTTTTGCTCAAACGTCTGTTTACTAAATACTGTCCACTGCTGAAAGTTAGCCACTGATCCTACATTTTCTTGACAAGCACTGATGTTCAAAATCAATGCCTTAACCACTGATATGCTATCCACTGATAGTAAAAATCATCCACTTTATTACCGTTGTAACCACTGATGCTTGTTTCATCAGTGGCTCTTAAAACAACTGTCCTCCACTCTTCATCCATTTCATCAGTGTTTAACATGTGGTCAGTTTTTAGCCTTCAGATCATAATAACCGCTGCCACATCAGCGATCACTTTTTCCCTTAATAAAACCCTGATCAAAACCCCAAACAGGGTTTTACACTGTCGAATTGAATTCCAAAATTCTCTTCTCAAAGCAGTTTCCAACCCTTCTTCCCAAAATCAGTCTTCGTTCTTCTCCGCAAACATGACAAAATCAAAATCAAAATCTAAACCAAAATCAACATCATCTTCCAAAGAGGTCGCTCAAACGGCCGAAGAATCCATCGAGATACCATACAAATCTCCTCATAATTATCTGGGTTTGCTCACAAAACCTACCGATAACCACACCTTCGACTCCATCATTGATACATTATCTGCATCAAAGTACAAAACTTTGTTGACAACAGACGCTCCCATTTATCTACAAACCCAGAGAGAGTTTTGGAAAAAGGCGACGCTTGAAAAACAAGATGAAAAAGCCATAGCCATTAACTCCTCGATACAGGGTAAAGTGATTCAAATCACTCCACAATCAATCTCTGAAGTCTTTAAACTCGATGATCAGAAAGATCCATGCACACTCGTCGTGGGTATTCCTCCGGCCTGGTTCGAAGCACATCGTATCTTGCTTTAGCATCCAACTCATTTGCATTGAACCTTGTGAATTTCTTGGACATCTGAAAGAATACACCAAACAATTAGCATGAAACAGTGAAATTTTTGGAGAAAACTGAAAACAGTCGGCTGAACACGGCCCCGTGTTCAGCGGACATGCCCCATGTTGGCCTGAGTTTGGCTGGACACGCCCCCGTGCTTAGTGGGCACGGCCCCGTGTCCAGACGTCTGTTTACCAAAAATCCCATTTTTCGACCCGGTCCCGAAAACTTGAAAATTTTTGGTCTAGTAGGGGCGGTTTTCCCCGAAAATGAAACCCCAAGTGCCGTTTTTCCCAAAACAAACCGTTTACCCCTTCGATCTTATCTTTTTCGGTTCAAAAACAAGGGTTTGTGGTTTTTGTGAGAAATCGGGCAAATCTATGAACAATACAAGTGGATTCACTTCCTATAACATGAATCTAAACTAATGCTAACAGATTTATGCAAAAATTTAAGGTTCGATTCGGATGAAGTTCAAGAACCCTAGATTTTTCCCCAAATTTTTGATGTTTCAACTACATGCAAATGCTTAATCTAACTACTAATGATGATAGAATCATACCTTGATGTTGTTAGAAGTAGAGGAGACGTCGAAATCTTGCAGAAAAAATCGCTTGAACCAGAGAGTTTTCGGGGAAACGGGGCTTGTAGAAATGAGGAAACTGTTTGGAAAAGGGGTTTTATCCCGACAGTTACGCGGACACGGCCCCGTGGGCGGGCAATTTTTTTTAAGTGCTCGTGTGAGTGCTCTTGTTTCCCAAAAACTTGGTTAGAAGACTTACCGATTTAGATGTCAACCCGTTTGTTCGTAACTCACCAGGTATGATGTTGATGCTTTTATTCCTCGACCGTTTGAAACGAGATTTCTTCCTCCTCATCCTCAATGAATCCTTGATAGATCTTCAGCCGCTGGCCATTAACTTTTGTTGGGATTGAACCCTACCAGAGGAGCATATAATGAAAGCCAAAACCGGTTCACGACAGTGGATTCACAATAAGCAGCTGTTTACACTAAGTCTTCTCCCTTGACGGTGATTATAACAGTTGATGATCTTATATCCACTACCCAAATACAACTGCTGCTATTCTGCATAACTACTGATGAAGCCTAGAAGACTGCTGAGAACTAAGCACTGTTGGTACAAACTGCTGATGACAAAGCACTGCCCAATCAAGGACTGATCAACCTTGAGGAAAGCACTGATGAATAGAGAGAGCAGTAGTTTAGCATATCATCTGTTTTATGTATAGTCAGTGGTTAGGCTTAGCAGTGTTTGTATGAGAACAGTAGATACAGGTTGTTAGGCTGTTAGACGTCGCTTTCATGGTGACGTCAGCTGAGATGCCTCAGCAGTTTGGATTGTCTATAAATGGAGCAGTACTCTGTACTGTTACTTTCGATTCGTTTTGAGTGAGTTCTTCTCCTCAATTCAATCCTTTCATCTTGTACAATCCAACCATGGGGTATCAAGCTGAGGGGGAGCTTAGTTTGTAAGCATGCTTTGTAATCTTTTGATTGACTTTGTAATCTTTTGATTGACTTTGTAATCTTTCGACTAATGCAAATCATGTGTTTATCAAAAATATTTTCTTCCTTGATTGTGTTTACAAAGTTTGTTGTTCATTTCCGCTGCACTTAAACTCTGTTCATTTCTATTAATTATTATATTTACACAAACAAACACAATCATGAGAGCCTCCGATCCTAACAATTGGTATCAGAGCTTGGACAGTCAAATTCGATCTAACAATCAATTTGACATAACAGTTCGACTCAAAATTCATTGATACTAAGGTTGGTTGTATTCAGTTGAAAAACAGAGTAACGAGTATACCATGATCAAAATGGTTATTCAAAAAACTCTGTAAATCAATCAAGATGTCATATGACACACAAATCTCACACAACAAGTGATATCATGCACATGTCACTCATAGTTTTCAGATCTGTAAACATATCTGATAAATTATGGGATTGTTTTATATTTTCAAAATTGATTTCAACTGTGGTTATGAAAATTGTGATGTCACTGTATTAAATGCTAGAGTATGAACCTCAGATTAACAAAAACCTATGTTCATAAAACATTAGTGTTTTTGATAACATAAAAAGAGGGAAATCAAAACTTTAGTAATTCAGATCTTATGTGTTGAAAACAGGTTAAGATCCTCAAAAAGGACAAAATCAACTATGTTAAAATGCATTAAGAAAATCAGGAGTAAAAAATATCCAGATCATAGGTAATGAGGAGGTTGGCATAAGCATGTGCAGAAATGACCAAATCTCTCAAAACATTACTACAAAATGATTTTGGAACAAGTATTCCTTCAATAAATGCCTCTCAGTAAGTATTTCATTACTTATGATTGGGAAGGGTAAAAAAAAAGGGAAGAAGAAAATTACCAAAACTCAAGAGTGTGTTTATCTCAAAAGCTTTTGAAGTCAGAAGAAAAGAGTATAAATATAAAACACGTTAGAGTCAAAGTTTAGGGTAATAATGGTCATTAAGCAACTGTGTGCATTCATCTGTTCAGGAAAAGGTTCAAGGAAAAATGGTAACTCCGATGAATGAACTTCAAGAGGATTAGACAAATCATCAAAATCATCACATGGTTCTCAAAAACTCATGTGTACATGTGTCCTCAATTCTGTTGTCAATCAATCAACAAGAAAATGGTACTAAACAGTGGTCAAAATGTATTTACAATTTCATACGACTGTTGTCAAACCACTGACCATTTTCATAAACTTGAGAATGATGTGAATACGTATTTTATTGAAAATATACCAGATCCTTTTTGATGCTATTCTCAGAAAATCCTTTATCCATTTTTATACAAAGGATTTTCTCGAATAATGCAGGATATATCATTCTTCGTTTTCTTTAAGAATAATATATTTTGAACTTTTACTGGTTTTTGATAGTAAAAGTTTCAATCTCCTGTCAGGATATATAATCTTTATTTTGTTGGTTATTTTGTCCTCAAAACAGATCAAAAGGAAATGGTACATTTGTCAAGGTCATGTCAAACTCAAACTTGTTCTTACACTTAGCAAAAGATTGATTGTCAACAGATCTTAAAAATACTTGGGCACTCGTGTTTTAATTCAAATATTATAACAAAAATGAGTTGCTTTGGTAAAAAGTCTACATCATCTGGGGTACTAAACCACTGTCAGAAGTCTGTATAAGCTTCAAAATGTGTAATTGACATGTGGCAAAACCTTGAATGAAAATTCTCAAAACAGTTGCTGACATAATTGTCTTTCAAATCATTATCATCATCTTACCCCTAACCACTGTTTTGCTCAAACGTCTGTTTACTAAATACTGTCCACTGCTGAAAGTTAGCCACTGATCCTACATTTTCTTGACAAGCACTGATGTTCAAAATCAATGCCTTAACCACTGATATGCTATCCACTGATAGTAAAAATCATCCACTTTATTACCGTTGTAACCACTGATGCTTGTTTCATCAGTGGCTCTTAAAACAACTGTCCTCCACTCTTCATCCATTTCATCAGTGTTTAACATGTGGTCAGTTTTTAGCCTTCAGATCATAATAACCGCTGCCACATCAGCGATCACTTTTTCCCTTAATAAAACCCTGATCAAAACCCCAAACAGGGTTTTACACTGTCGAATTGAATTCCAAAATTCTCTTCTCAAAGCAGTTTCCAACCCTTCTTCCCAAAATCAGTCTTCGTTCTTCTCCACAAACATGACAAAATCAAAATCAAAATCTAAACCAAAATCAACATCATCTTCCAAAGAGGTCGCTCAAACGGCCGAAGAATCCATCGAGATACCATACAAATCTCCTCATAATTATCTGGGTTTGCTCACAAAACCTACCGATAACCACACCTTCGACTCCATCATTGATACATTATCTGCATCAAAGTACAAAACTTTGTTGACAACAGACGCTCCCATTTATCTACAAACCCAGAGAGAGTTTTGGAAAAAGGCGACGCTTGAAAAACAAGATGACAAAGCCATAGCCATTAACTCCTCGATACAGGGTAAAGTGATTCAAATCACTCCACAATCAATCTCTGAAGTCTTTAAACTCGATGATCAGAAAGGTAAACCTACTTTTGATAAAACCGAGTTGAAAAAGGATTTCTTAAAAAGAGGGTATGCAGAACAATCAAAGGTAGATACCTTACAAAAAGCTTATTTTCCTTCTGCACCTAGGTTTTTATTTCACACACTTTTGAGTTGTGTTTCAAATAAATCAACAACGTTTAACGAAATACCATTGAAGATTCAATGTCTGGGCTATGCTATTTTAAATAATGAAAATTACAACTACTCCCAGGAGATCTTCAATGACTTGGTAAAGAACGTTGACAGCAAATCATTTTTACTTTTTCCAAGATTTCTGAGCTATTATTTCAAACAAAAATTTGAAAAATAAAATGAAAATTTGCTTAAACAAGGTGTCTATTTTCAAATAAAAGGCTTAACAAAAGAAACATTTTCCAGAATGATGGCACCCATAAAAATAAAAGCAGAGGTGCCTGAGCAGAATTTAGCAGCTAGCACTGCTCCTCAGGCATCTACTGTTGATCCCACTACTATAGGTGATCAGAGCAGCACAGCCACTGCTTTGAAACCCACACCTGACATCACCAAAAAGACCAAAAGAAAATCATACAAAAAGCCCACCAAACCCAAGAAAAAGGCAACTCTGAAAGATGAGATCCCAGAGCAACTGCCTGTGACAACACAAATGTCACCACAAACCACTGCTGCTACTTCCTCACAGCAGTTGGTAGAAAGATCTCCACCATTGCCTAAAACTCCTCCTGCATCCTCACAAAAGGATCAGGTTGTAATCACAGGGACTCCACAATATGAAGCTCTGGACCCAATCGGATCCATCTTCCTCAGTCCTGATCCCAAGGACATGTCTCTTTCAACTCCCATACCCTCACCAATAATATTACCACAATCCATGCTACCCTTGTTGCATGCAGTTGTTATAGCTCAGACACAAACCAGTTCCTCTCAATCACCCATCAAAGAGAGTACACTCCAACAAGTGACTGGGTCTGATGCTTATACCTCTGCTATCCCAGCAACAATTGAGGAGGTTACACCCCCCTGAGTTACATATAACTCTCGGTGGTAGTTCAAGTGGAGCAGCAACTACAACTGGTGGATCAACAGGTCTTCAGTTGGACAGTTGTTTCATTAGTAAGACTCCCTTGAAGGCAATTTCTTCTATAGCACCATTGGTAATCACCAGTGAGTTGGTTCTAACCACTGGTACCATCAAAGATTTATCTAGTGCTGAAGAAAGAAGTCCCCAGTACCAAGAACAAGGGGCACCAATGGGTGATTTTTGGAACTCTGTTCCTAAGTCACACATTGATACAACCACTGCTGGTGGGGATTCAGATGATCCTACTAACATAGGTGATGATTCAAGATATCAGGAATTGACGGACAGAGTTGAAAAACTGGAAACCTCAGTTGCTGAAATAAAGGATATGGTGCAAGAGATTTTGAAAGCTCAAAAAGCACAATCCACTGCTGTTCCACCTCAAGCACCTGCTCCACCACAAGCATTTCCTGCAAATGATCTCTGGAATCTCTTCCAACCCATGCTTGAAAAACAGAAACAAATGGCTGATCAGCAGCATGCTATACATGTACAAATGCTTACAAACATGGTGGAATCAAGGTTCAAGGATACTCAAGCAGATATCAAGGCTATAAAGGCCAGCATACAAATGACTGCCTATGGTGGAAAAGTTCCCTCTACTATCCTCTTCATGGATAAACCCCTTGCAGATAATGCCAAAAAAGGGGGGAGAAAATCAAGTTGAGGAAGAAAGGAATAGAAGATGGGCTGTATATTGAACCAGAACAAGAAAAACAGCCATCCAAACCACCTCAAAACAAAAAATCCCAAACTTCCATCCAAACTGCTGATACAACAGTAGTTACAAAAACTACTGCCAGCCAAACAGCTGTCATCTCATCAACACACACAACTTCACCACACACCACCAAAACCACTGCCCTACCACCATTACCTCCTATCATAAAACAGAAGACAACAGATGTTAAAACATCTGTTGTAATGACAACAGCAGTTGGAACACCAGTTGTTTCAACAGTTGTTAGTCAATCACAAACACAAACCACTGCCATTTCATCTCAAACCACTGAGCCACCCAAGACATCATCAGCCTCTCCTATAATAAAAAGGAGAAGGATTTTCATAACTGATGATTCACCACCACCATCACCATCAAAAATTACCTCACCACCTTCAATCCCTGCTCAAAAGCAGAAGACAACTACTGACACATCAGTAGTTGTAATGACAACAGATGTTGAGACACCAGTTGTTTCAACAACTGTTAGTCAGCTATCCACCACTGCTTTCACCAGTCTCACATCACAACCAGCAAAGCTCTACACCAGAAAAAGAAAACTTACTCAGCCAGATGAGGACAAATATGATCCCACTGCTGCAAAATATCCATTGGAACTAGAAGCTATAAAAAATGAGATGAGGCAATTCTACACTGATGATGATCCTTCAAACAGAAGTTTTCCTTCACTCGTTGGCTACATGGTTCCAGAAGACATGGATGAATATCTTGAGCTCAAAGCAAGACAAGCTAAGATAAGAGCCAAGGTTGAATGTGAAGGTCAAGGTGATGAAGTCATTGCTGAAAGATTGGAACTTCTGCTCACAAAAGTTAAACAAATAAAAGATTTTGCATAAGAGCTGAGCAAAGAAAAAGCAGATCAACGAAAAGAGATGAAAAGAAAACTTCTTGCATACATCATGCAAGAAAAATTTTATCCTGCTGAAGAAAGCCAATTTGAAGAATGGCCAATAGTGGCTTTAAAGCATGAAACTGATAGGATTGATAGAATCAAGAACGATCCTAGAAAGAAGAAAAATGCTCCAAATTGGAGCAAATACAAAAAGTTCATCACTGACCTAAAAGCTGAGTACAAAAGAAAGAAACAGGAGTTGGTGGATGCAAAAGTGGACACTGCCAATGCCATATCAAAATGGTCAAAGCAGCATACTGATGAAGCCAATGAAAGGCTGAAGAAAAGGAAGATAACTGTTTCAGGTACTTCAAAGAAGCAGGAACAAATGATGAAGCTTGAACAACAGATTGAAAACCTCAAAACACTGTTTAGGTCAACAGGAAATCCTATTCTTGTGTCAAACCGAGAAGAAGGAGAACAGCTGACTAGTGAAGAGGTAAAGGAAAAGGAAGTTGAGTACTTCACAGAAACCATCACGAAAATGGGTCTAAAAGAAGAGAGCTCAGAAAAACTTCAAAACCTTTTTAAGAAGGTGTTAACTAAGCCTGCATCACCAAATACTTCAGAAGTTTCAGACATTGAGCCAGATCAACAAAAGAGACAGGAGCAGATAGAAAAGGAGACTGCAGAAGACATAGTTGCAACAAACAATGTCATTGAAATGGCCTTCAAACGAATGTCTGAAAGTCTGCAAGTTTTCACAAGGCCAACATCTCCCAACTCATCTTTGAATAAATCTCTCCCAAGAAACCCATTGGGTTTAAAAGTACTAAAGTGGATGTCTGATCAAAAGACCCACGTATTGACCCTGGTCAGATCCAATGGCGAAGTGAAGTACATATCAAGGAAAGAAGCACTAGGCCTTAGTGTTGAAGATTTGCAGGATCTCCTTGAACTTTCACTGTGTAGGGATGAGGATGACACAAGTTCCAAAGAATTTGAAGAAGAATTTAAAAGACATGAAAGGGAACTACTGATGAGGAATAAAGATCCAGAATAATGAAGGGTTTTGGCATTATCTGTTCCAGGGGGAGATTGTTGGGATTGAACCCTACCAGAGGAACAGATAATGAAAGCCAAAACCGGTTCACGACAGTGGATTCACAATAAGCAGCTGTTTACACTAAGTCTTCTCCCTTGACAGTGATTATAACAGCTGATGATCTTATATCCACTGCCCAAATACAACTGCTGCTGTTCTGCATAACTACTGATGAAGCCTAGAAGACTGCTGAGAACTAAGCACTGCTGGTACAAACTGCTGATGACAAAGCACTGCCCAATCAAGGACTGATCAACCTTGAGGAAAGCACTGATGAATAGAGAGAGCAGTAGTTTAGCATATCATCTGTTTTATGTATAGTCAGTGGTTAGGCTTAGCAGTGTTTGTATGAGAACATTAGATACAGGTTGTTAGACGTCACTTTCATGGTGACGTCAGCTGAGATGCCTCAGCGGTTTGGATTGTCTATAAATGGAGCAGTACTCTGTACTGTTACATTCGATTCGTTTTGAGTGAGTTCTTCTCCTCAATTCAATCCATTCATCTTGTACAATCCAACCATGGGGTATCAAGCTGAGGGGGAGCTTAGTTTGTAAGCATGCTTTGTAATCTTTTGATTGACTTTGTAATCTTTCGACTAATGCAAATCATGTGTTTATCAAAACTATTTTCTTCCTTGATTGTTTTTACAAAGTTTGTTATTCATTTCTGCTGCACTTAAACTCTGTTCATTTCTATTGATTATTATATTTACACAAACAAACACAATCATGAGAGCCTCCGATCCTAACAACTTTGAATGGAATTCCATTCCGAGATTTAATTTCTACTGCACCGTGTGAGAAAATATGGGTGATGGAAAAAGGTCCTGACCACCTAGACTTTAATTTACCAGGAAATAATCGAAGTCGTGAATTAAACAATAGAACTTGATCTCCTACTCGAAATTCATTAGGTTTAATGTGTTTGTCATGCAAGTTTTTAATTCTTTCCTTATAAATTTCAGAGTTTGAGTATGCATAATTCCTTAATTCGTCTAATTCATTTAATTGACAAAATCGATTTCTACCGGCAAATTCTAAATCTAAGTTTACATTTTTAATTGCCCAGTAGGCTTTGTGAGCTATTTCTACTGGCAAATGACAGCTTTTTCCATAGACGAGCTTATATGGGGTTATACCTATTGTTGTTTTATAAGCAGTTCGAAAAGCCCATAAAGCATCATCTAATTTATCCCCATTCCTTTTTATTTAACCCTACGGTTTTTTGAGTATTTGTTTTAAACCTCTATTAGTCACTTCGGCTTGTCCGTTTGTTTAAGGGTGATATGCTGTTGAGACCCGGTGATAGACCCTATATCTTGTTAAGATTTTTTCAAGTTGATGGTTACAAAAATGGGTACCTCTATCACTTATTAATGCTTTACGTGTTCCAAAACGAGAGAATAATTTTTTCAGAAATCTTACCACGACTCTTCCATCATTTGCTGGAAGTGCCTCGGCCTCGACCCATTTAGACAAGTAATCTACTGCCACAAGTATATATTTGTTTCATTTTGACAATGGGAAAGGTCCCATAAAGTCGAGTCCCCATACATCAAAAATTTCACAAACAAGAATGCCATTTTGTGGCATTTCGTTTTTGGAAGAAATATTACCTGTTCTTTGGCAAGCGTCACATATCTTGACAAGACTTTGGGCGTCTTTGTAAATGGTTGGCCAATAAAATCCCGAATCAAATACCTTTCGTGCGGTACTAGCGGCACCATGATGTCCTCCGTATGGACCTTCATGACAATGGCGAAGAATTCTTCTTGCTTCGCTACCATGTACGCACCGTCGGATGAGTTGGTCGGCACACATTTTGAAAAGATAAGGATCTTCCCAAAAATAATGCTTTACATCAGCAAAGAATTTCTTTCTTTGATGATGTGGCCAACCTTTTGCGACTATACCGCTAGCTAGGTAGTTAGCATAGTCGGCGTGCCATGGTTCTTCTCTGTATTCCACCATTTCTAGGGACTCCGTTGGAAATTTTTCATTGATTTGCTCGTCCGTGGTTGCCTCTAAAGCTGGGTCTTCTAAGCGTGAAAGATGATCCGCTGCGGTGTTTTCTGCTACTCTTTTATCTTTGATTTCAATATCAAATTCTTGGAGTAGTAGAATCCACCGAATCAAACGGGGTTTAGCTTCCTGCTTTTTAAAGAGATATCGAATGGCTGGATGATCTGTATAGACTATTGTTTTAGAAAGAACAATGTAAGAATGAAATTTATCAAAAGCAAAAACCACAGCTAGTAATTCTTTTTCAGTTGTTGTGTAATTTTCTTGTGCATCGCTAAGTGTTTTACTAGCATAATAAATTGGGTGAAAATACTTTTCTTTTCTTTGTCCCAAGACTGCTCCAACTGCAAAGTCATTTGCATCACACATGATTTCGAAAGGTAATTTCCAATCAGGCGCTATCATGATAGGTGCATTGACTAGCATTTCCTTTAGGATTAGAAATGCTTGATTGCAATCCTTGTCAAAGATGAAAGGGGCATCTTTTTCAAGTAATTTTGTTAGAGGCCTTGAGATTTTAGAAAAGTCTTTGATAAACCGCCTATAAAATCCGACATGCCCTAGGAAACTTCTGATTGCTCTAACTGAGGATGGGGGTGGTAATCGAGAAATAGTGTCTATTTTGGCTCGATCAACCTCCATTCCTTCACTTGAGATTTTGTGACCGAGTACTATTCCCTCCGTGACCATGAAATGGCATTTTTCCCAGTTAAGGGCGAGGTTGGTTTCCTCACATCGGGATAGCATTCGTTCAAGGTTATCGAGGCATTGGTCGTATGATCCCCAAAGATAGAAAAGTCGTCCATGAAGACTTCTATTGTCTTTTCTATCATGTCATGGAATATGGCCACCATGCAATGTTGGAAGGTTGCGGGGGCATTACATAGACCAAATGGCATGCGTCGATAAGCAAAAGTTCCATAGGAACATGTGAATGTTGTCTTTTCATGGTCTTCGGGCGCTATCGAGATTTGAAAGTAACCTGAAAAACCATCCAAGAAACAATAAAATTTATGACCGGATAATCTTTCTAACATTTGATCAATGAAGGGTAAAGGAAAGTGATCTTTCCTTGTTGCTTCATTTAATCATCTATAGTCTATACATACCCTCCATCCTGTGACGGTTCTCGTTGGTATTAATTCATTCTTTTCGTTAGTTATTACCGTCATACCTCCTTTCTTTGGAACTACTTGAACGGGACTTACCCAAGGACTATCAGAGATAGGATAAATAAGTCCGGCGTCAAGTAATTTGATGACTTTGTTTTTAACCACTTCTTGTACATTTGGATTTACTCGACGTTGTGGTTGTATTACCAATTTGTAGTCACCGTTCATTAAAATTTTGTGCATGCACATGGAAGGACTTATGCCTTTAATATCTACAAGCTTCCAAGCGATCGCATTTTTGTGTTTTTTCAAAAGTTTAATTAATGTTTCTTTTTCTAAACTACTTAATTTAGACGAAATAATTACAGGTGATTTACCATCTTTGTCTAGAAAAGCATATTCCAAACCTTTTGGAAGTTCTTTGAGCTCAAGAGGTGGGTCTTTAGGAGACTCCTTATTTGGTTGCTCATTTTGATCAAGAACTTTAAAAGTTTGTTCTATGGCGACCTCTTCTTCAACAAAGTGGTCAATCTTTTCACTTGTATTGGGTGGTTCATCTTCATCTTCAATTAGGGGGTCATTATTGCCGAAAGGATATTTCATTGAACGCTCAAGATCAATGCTTCTTTTAAATGCCCCTAATTGAATAGATAGATTATTGTGCTTCCGGTTTTTCAAAGCTTCGTGGGTTTTTACAAAGGGTCGTCCCAACACTAAAGGAGCGTCATCGAGGATGACAAAGTCGGTTGGGATTACCATTTGATTTGTTTGAACCAAGACAACCTCAACTATACCGTTTGATTTTATTATTTTCCGATTAGATAGAAAAATGGGTATTTGAAGTGGAGAAAAATCACTAATACTTAATTTTTCGAAAATGTAGTTGGGCATTATGTTAACACAAAGATCTTTATCAATTGTGAAATTACTAATAAAGTAGTTTTGAAAAAAAACATGGAATCGGTTTAATGTTGATTTCAAATGGGTCTTCTTTTATTAGCGAAGTTTGATCATTTGTTTACCTAATGCTTACCGTTTCGTCAATTTTAGTGCTAGTGTTTAACTCTTTTAAAAACTTAGCATGAGTGGGTATTAAACAATGGTTTTCGAAAGAAGGTGACAAGAGATTAATTTCTTCAAAATTAGAATCTTCTTGAATTTTAACGTTGTCGGACTCACCTTTTTCGTTGTTTAACTCATGTGTCGGTTTTTCACTTATTTGTTCTTCCATTTTTACATTTTCAACTATCTCTTTTTTATTTAATTCTTCTCTTGCGCGGGACTCCTCTTCCTTGCGCGAGATTCTTTTATGCAATGCTCGATAGTTTTAAGGTGTTCCATTATCTTATCGGTTATGTCGGCAATAGAGTAAGGATCGGGATCCTAAAAAGGAATGTAACTCAAGTGGTTCAGCTGAATCAAGCAGTAAAACATTGACTGAGCCCACAACATCTGAAATTGAAACAACAAGGCCAGTCCCTTATTTAAATTGTGTGAATGTTACTGATGCTTCTACTTCATGTGTAGATGAGGTAAAAGTAGAGGATTGGGTTAAGGGGGATGATGTTGTTTGTCAAAAAGCTGACGATGTTTGTTCAAAAACTTCAAATTTGTCTGTTGATGCTCCTCCATATGTGAGAAAGGCTGTTTCTGAGCCAGCTTTGGGAGGCCAGTCAAATAAATATGTGCCTCCAAAGTAAGCAGTTAGAAATGAAAATACTCAACCTAACAGTGAATGTTCTAACTGTTGTAAAAAGGGGACATAAGAAGCAGGGGAGAAAGTCTGAATGGTTTGCAAACAAATCATCCAACATATCTTATCACTCAAATCCAGCATCAGTTGGATCGAATGGATCGGGATATGCTCCTTACGTGAAAAAGCAAACCTGTTACAACTGCAGCATACCCGATCACATTGCAAAGAATTGCACATATCATCCCTATGTGCCATGCTATACACAACATCAGAGGGTTACACCAAGGGACATATCTTATTCTAAGCCAATGAAGGTTGAAAAGCCTAAGGTAATGATGAATAAGCATCCCCAGGTTAAACCATCTGATGGGGATTGGAATGTTGTGAAAAACAAAAGAAAACAAGCTTTGAAACCTAAACAAGTTGTGAAAAATAACAAGGTTGAAAAGCAAACAGTTTTGCCAAAGGCACCTAAGAAATTAGAAAAGCCTAAACAAGTTTGGAGGGCAAAAGTTAAAGCAGCAACATCACCAATCCCTGAAATAAAAAGGGACATGTGCTTTCGAGAAGTGTCTTATGTTGATGCTTCAAGAATACCCAGGACCACGATGGCCTGGGTACCGATGTCTTACTAATCTCCTTACCTTTCAGGGACAACCAAGGAGGAGCTGTTGACAATCCTTGGATGTTGATAGCGGTTGTTCCAGAAACATAACGGGTAACATTTCACTGTTGCTAAATGTATATTTCTTTACAGTTGATATGTTTCGTTTAAAGGAGGTAAGAGAGGTGAGACAAGCTCAGCGAAAAGGTACAAATTTGAATTTTGTATTCTAATTTCGATATTGATTAGTCTTAAATCTTATGATGGAACGGTTAGGCAAAAACAACAAAAATATTTTCATTTTCTTTTGTATTTCTCTTTGTACATACGTTTTCGTTATTAGGTAAATTTGCGCATAAGATTTACGCACAAATTTAGGGGGATATCTAGAGATATCAAAATAAAAAATACAAAAACATTCGAAAAACAGAAAAATAAAAAATATTTGTTGCATATATGGGAAATTAAATAATTTCACTATGTGGATTAAGGCTGACTCGTGTAAGTCTAATATTGAAATAGTCTGAATCTAGAGCGATATGTTGGTTGGCTTTATCCTGATGTCTGGATTCTTTGAATGGTTCTGTGAAGAACACTAATATTATTCTATGACCTCAGGAAAGAACGTCACATGGAATTAGGACATGGCTATTTGAATGCGTGTGTGATGTCCCGATACACACAATTTCGTTCTAGTTTTGAAATCTTTTCTGACCAACTCGTGTATCTCCTTTGTTTTGCATGAGCAAAGACCTCGAGGTGCTAGGAAACGCCGGCTTTTGTTTTGCGTGAGCAAATACCTAGCTGTACGTTGTCGCTCTGTGGATCAAATACACTCGAAAGAGGCCCTCTAGTGCCCAAAAGAAACCCAAAAAACCTATATCAAACTGAGAAAATCTCATTTGATCTGTATATTATATCCATCTCTGCAAATGATCTATTTTGTTCTTTTCTCAATCTAGTGTCAGTCAAGGTTTCAGAATTCTAAAACGAGCTTCTGAAATATGTGGTAGGGAAACTACACATATGATAGCGTGTTCTGTCTAAAATTCCAGGATTTGATTGTGATTTAAATTGAGTGTTTATGCGCGTGTGGTGTTATAGATTTTTATATATATTTTAAGCCCTTTTTACACGTTAGTCAAGTTTTAAATTTATAAAACACGATATTTTACTAACACCAAACACACATATGGGCAAGTGCACCCATCGTGAGCGTAGTATAGTGTTGGCAAGATACCGAGGTCGTCCAAGGACACAAGAGCTTTTAATACCGGTTTATCCTCAATGTCTAATCAAATCAAAAGTTTAGAAAAATGTTTTTAAACAAGAAAAATAAAACTAAATAAAATGCTGAAAAATAAAATAAAAAGAAAAACAGATAGACAAGATGAATCACTTGGATCTGACTCATGTTTAGTGTAACCTTTGATTATTTCCGCACTTTTGTACTTTTTAAGAGATTATCTTAGTTATTGTAGTAGGCCCCTCTTTTGAAGGTGACGTTAACCTCAACCCAGTAGTTTGAGTCAGCAAGGATATAATCCTAAAGGGTTGGATTATTGAAAGATAATTAATTAAGTTATTAATGCGTAATGTGGTAGGCCCCTCTTTTGAAGGTGACGTTACCCTCGGCTAAGTAGTTTGAGTCAGTAGGGATACAATCCTAAATAGCTGGGTTAAAATTTTAATAGTAGTTTACATATGAGGGGATCAAGGAGTTTGGACCCCCGCCATCCAATACCAGTGGGTATTGAAGGAGGTCCTACTAAATTTGACCCAGGTCCTTGCAGGATCTATACACTGAACAAGGCAAGACTCTTACCAAACCATTCCCTTAGCCCCCGACCAAGTAGCCAACATATCTCCATATAGACCGTGGAGATATGAATGGTGAAAATCTTTTATTTTATATAGACAGTAAAATAATGCCAAGACACCACGGACAAATGATAAGGAAGAATCACCTTCAACATAAGAAACTAGTTATTAAAGTCATTAATACATAACCAAATAAAAAGTGCAAAAAGATTAAAAATAAAAAGTATTATTGTTGGTACAGTAATGTCTATCGCCTTCGTCAATATGAGTCTGTAGCAGAACCTGAAGAAAACTTGCTTTATATTGTAATATTAGAGAGAAAAAGGCAAGGTGACAATATTGTAATTAATGAGAAATCTCATTAAAGCCTTGGCCTATAAATAGGAGGCTTATGTCTTAGATTAGAGACTTTTGGCATTTGAAGAGTTGGAGAGCATGAGTTCTAGAGAGAGAGTCTAGAGAGAAAGCTCGTTGTACGTGATTCAAGGTGATGTACGATTTCAGATTTCTAATAGAATCACAGTTATATTACATCTCGTGTGTTCGGTCACGTTCGTGTACAGATTCCGCACGTAACACGTTCGGTTCGCAATCGTTTCGGAGTCAAAACCGGTCCTAACAAGTGATATCAGAGCAGGAGCTCGATAGCACGGATCATTCACACAGATTCGTACAGGATTTCATCAAATTCAGATCCAAATTGCATCAGATTTGATCTATTTCTTCATCTTTTTCATATTTTTCATGTTTTCAACTGAAAATCGCCAAATTACACAAGATTTTACGGTTCAAAATTGCTGATTTTTTGATATGTTGTGTGAAAATACCTGATCTATAACCCTACAAAGTTTCAAATCTTAATTCAAAGCTGTTTGAGAGAAATCTAAGATTTTTGGTCCGAAAACGCGTCAGATTGCTTGGAAATTATAACCAGTTCGTACGGTTTGGTTAACTTGAACCTCCAATTCGCACGGATTGAGCGTTATTGGATCAGTTCGTTTGATAAGTGGCCAGGTCGTACCAATAAGGTCCACTTCGCACGTATTGCTCTCCAGGTCGTTTGAATCAACCTCCAGTTCACACGAAGTGAGTAGTTCAGGTCGCACAGTTCATCAATTCGCACGAAGTGTCTTCCAATTCGCTTGACAATATCATCACTTCGTACGAAACGATCATTTAGAGTACCAGGTCGCTTGTAAAGTGTCAGTTCGCATGAGATTTGTTTCAAGTCGCTTGAAAGGTTATCTAGGTCGTGTTAAAATATCATTTCGTTTGAAATTTTTCCCAGGTCGTACGAATTGACCCCAGTACGTGTGGAAATTTAGATCAGGTTATACGAAGTGACCCCAGTCCGCACGAATTGAACTTATAAGGTTTCTTGAACTCAGTTCGCATGGATTGAACCGGATTTAACCAGTTCGCACGAAGTGGGTCAAGTTATTTGAAAAGGATCCAGGTCGTTTGAGCTTGGTCAAGTCGTTTGAGATATAACCAGTTCGCTTGAAAATTTAGAGTTCCAGTCCAAACAGTTTGAAAAGTTCAGTTTGTTTCAATCTTAGCTAGTTTGAACTAATTTTGTGTATTTGTGATTTAGGTGATTAAAAGGTGCTGAGATTCAAGAAGATAACATCATGGCTGAAGAGTTCTACAACACTTTCTACAAAGCATTCACATTAGATTCGTCGGAAACATCAACCGTTACACCAAAATCAATAACAAAAGCGATCAATGAAAACATTAATCATGACAATTTTTATGGGACGTATTCGAAACCACCTAAACTTGAGAATATAGAAGATTATATGTCACACCCCAACGATGGCGGAATCATCGGGGTATGGCACTGAGCGAAGCAGATTGTCCAGAAGTTTCCATAACAACTATCATTACCATTTGATTAAATAATACGTCCCATATCGTATCTCAATTAGTTAAACAATTATTACAGATAAACATCAAGACAAATATTCTGTTCCGACAACTCAGATTTAAACATAACAATTTATTTGTTGGTTTCTAGGACTCCTTCCCTAGCCTCAATTTCATCACCAGCATGTTAAGCACGGAAACAACCTAAGCACCTGTCACATACGTTAAAATAAAGTCAATACATAAAATGTAAAGGTGAGCGTACAAGTTTGATAATAGCTTATGGAGTTCGAATTCGTTTACGCATAACCAGCACGTACACATAGGGAAATGAAGCACGTTAGTTATCGACATAGATCCATCGATACCAATGACTGCGCGTTGACTGCCCGAGGCAGTTCGCAATACATGATTACCACCGTAATTCATGGAAGTAAAAGATCCTTAACAACCCCCGTGTGAACGGGTGCTGAGTCCAAACTATAGTACTATCGTTGCTAAGGCAGGCAGACAGCATTCCATGTGTAAACATAACAAACAAGCATTCATAAGCCACGTATAACATGCATTAATGGTTAGCGTTAAAATAGCTTGAGTAGTGGGATAATTGTAGTTTGAATATTCGTAACGTATGTAACACCCAAAAGTGCCAAAAGCAAAAAGGGTTCGAGTAAACTCACAGCGATTATGGATTGAAGGGAGCGCTTTTCAGCGAGTACGGTTAGCCTGAATAGATTCGATAACGTAAAGATAAGTGGCGCGTAAAACGATATAGAGTGAGGGTGGGTAGGATAGCTGATCGTGCGGATTAACTATCCGTGCGAGTAAGTTATCCGTGCGAGTGAGTTATCCGTGCGAGCGAGTTATCCGTGCGGATGGTAATCCGTGCGGATTAGTCACTCGTGCGGATTGTTTATCCGTGCGGGAAAGTTGTCCGTGTGGATTACTATTCGAGTGGATTGTTTCTTCCTAAGGATGTGTTTGTGTATGATGGCTTGTGCTTTGAAGTTTTCGTTGTAGCATTTAGAAAGCATCTAAGTATCTCTACCCTTCAAGCCGGTCGCGCAGACAACAATCCGTCCGGATGGTAATCCATGCGGGCACGTCTCTAAGGCTGAGTTACTTGATGAATTTGGTGGAATCCGTCCGGATGGTAATCCGTGCGGACAGTGGTAATCCGTCCGGATAGCTTGTGCGTACGGACAAAGACAATCCGTCCGGATAGTCTGTCCGTGCGGACAGCTTATCCGTGCGGATGATCATTGTTTGAAATTGTTTAAGGTCTTAATATCTCATGATCCGAAGCGTAATCCATTCAGAGGTCGTCCGTCCGGATTGTTCATTCGTCGATACTCAAACCTCGTTTTGAATGTGGGTCCCAAGTGTAGCTCGTACGGGTGACAACCCGTCTGGATCGTCTGTCCGTGCGGACAACTTCCTCGTCCTGGTTGTTCCGTTCGGCTACCCTTGGTCGCCTTTGTCGTTCTATCGAGACGTTCTGACTTCGTGGCAAACATTTGGAATCGCGTTCTTACCCGAATGACTAAGCCGGCCAGGAGTCACCCTACCTCGGCCTGTCGACGGTTTAGAATGGTCATTCCGGTCCAACCCGAAATCAGGTGTCTTGCGGGTAGAATCCAGATCTAGGACTAGTGCATCGCTAATATCGAGTAGAAGACTAGAACTGATCCGATTCGTACCGTTTTCGAAGGTAAACGAAGGAGAAAAACTTGTTTATTTCTTTCAACTCTTTTATCCTTTAGAAAAGTTTAGATTTAGGTGAAGTTGTTGTGAAATCTTGTGGAAATCGTTCAGATCTGAGTTATTCTTGGTGGAATGAGGTCACACTTGAAGTTCATGAGAACTTCATGATGACGTCACCCGAGTATACCTCAAATCTTGATGATTTCACGGTTAGAAGATGAGATTTGAGAGATAGAAAGGTGTAGAAGTGTGCATAGATCAAGAATGTACAAGTTTTTGGGCGAGATCTTACCTGGATTAAGAGAAATCGGAGAAGAGGTGAAGAAAGTGTGCTGGTCGGACGTCACTTGCCAAAAGTGGAAAGTTTGGAGAGTGACCCGGGTATTTATAGGATGCTAAAAGGGGAAAGGGTGATCCGTGCGGATTGCAGGTCACCCGGATGGGTTATCCGTGCGAACTGGTCATCCGTGCGGACTGGCAATCCGTGCGGATTGGCAATCCGTTCGGATGGACCATCCATCCGGATGTCTACTGAATGGTGCGTTCGGGTGCGATGACGCTTCGGTTTCGATTGCGAGCGATTCGATAGGGTTTCCTGGCCAAATTAATTTTAGTCCCAACTACTTCGTATATAACATGGTTCGATTCGGAATTTGGGTTCGGGTTCGATTACATTCGAGTTAGACTTCGAGTTTGATTGAGTTCACTTTATTTCCACAACATAACATAAATAAACATGCACAGGTAACACGTAAGGCACACACACGTGTATAACGAAAAGTAAAATACATAGCTTGAGTTACGATTTGATGTCGATTCGATTAGTATAGCTTGATTCTCGGTTGATTAACTTTATCGCATTGTTACTTCCTATAGTTCACAGTCGCAGATCGATTGAAGTACGGTTAACATGATTCGATTATTGCAATGTACGACACTTACTCCACATAATATAAATAAAATAAAAACATTTCTACGAGTCAAGTCGCGCGAAATCGGTCGTTGACTTTGACCTTGACTTTGACTTTCACTTATGAAAACACGGGGTGTTACAGCCTCCCCTTGTTTAGGGAATTTCGTCCCGAAATTAAGCTGAAAGCCGTTACAAACCGTGAATCACATGTGAGCACTTTTCGCTTGGACCGATTTTGACTCGTGTAACGTACGGAATTCGTACACGAACGTGACCATTGTAGGATCGGTTTTGACCCCGTACGATTGCGTAACGATCGTTCGACGTGCGGAATCCGTGCATGAACAAGACCAAACACACGAACAGTAATTATAACAGTGATTCTTATTGATTAACTTGAAATCGCACAAAACACTAGAATCACAAAGCCATTTTCTCTCTAACGCTTCCCTAACTAAACAACTGTGGATACTTTGCCTTCATGTCGCTTTCGAGTTCCCAGTGAACTCTGCGCCTCGTTTGCCTTCCCATCGGATTGTGGAAATCGTTCAGATCTGAGTTATTCTTGGTGGAATGAGGTCACACTTGAAGTTCATGAGAACTTCATGATGACGTCACCCAAGAATACCTCAAATCTTGATGATTTCACGGTTAGAAGATGAGATTTGAGAGATAGAAAGGTGTAGAAGTGTGCATAGATCAAGAATGTACAAGTTTTTGGGCGAGATCTTACCTGGATTGAGAGAAATCGGAGAAGAGGTGAAGAAAGTGTGCTGGTCGGACGTCACTTGCCAAAAGTGGAAAGTTTGGAGAGTGACCCGGGTATTTATAGGATGCTAAAAGGGGAAAGGGTGATCCGTGCGGATTGCAGGTCACCCGGATGGGTTATCCGTGCGAACTGGTCATCCGTGCGGACTGGTCATCCGTGCGGACTGGCAATCCGTGCGGACTGGCAATCCGTGCGGACTGGCAATCCGTTCGGATGGACCATCCGTCCGGATGTCGACTGAATGGTGCGTTCGGGTGCGATGACGCTTCGGTTTCGATTGCGAGCGATTCGATAGGGTTTCCTAGCCAAATTAATTTTAGTCCCAACTACTTCGTATATAACATGGTTCGATTCGGAATTTGGGTTCGGGTTCGATTACATTCGAGTTAGACTTCGAGTTTGATTGAGTTCACTTGATTTCCACAACATAACATAAATAAACATGCACAGGTAACACGTAAGGCACACACACGTGTATAACGATAAGTAAAATACATAGCTTGAGTTACGATTTGATGTCGATTCGATTAGTATAGCTTGATTCTCGGTTGATTAACTTTATCGCATTGTTACTTCCTATAGTTCACAGTCGCAGATCGATTGAAGTACGGTTAACATGATTCGATTATTGCAATGTACGACACTTAGTCCACATAATATAAATAAAATAAAAACATTTCTACGAGTCAAGTCGCGCGAAATCGGTCGTTGACTTTGACCTTGACTTTGACTTTCACTTATGAAAACACGGGGTGTTACAGCCTCCCCTTGTTTAGGGAATTTCGTCCCGAAATTAAGCTGAAAGCCGTTACAAACCGTGAATCACATGTGAGCACTTTTCGCTTGGACCGATTTTGACTCGTGTAACGTGCGGAATTCGTACACGAACGTGACCATTGTAGGATCGGTTTTGACACCGTACGATTGCGTAACGATCGTTCGACGTGCGGAATCCGTGCATGAACAAGACCAAACACACGAACAGTAATTATAACAGTGATTCTTATTGATTAACTTGAAATCGCACAAAACACTAGAATCACAAAGCCATTTTCTCTCTAACGCTTCCCTAACTAAACAACTGTGGATACTTTGCCTTCATGTCGCTTTCGAGTTCCCAAGTGAACTCTGCGCCTCGTTTGCCTTCCCTTCGGATTTTCACAATAGGAATGCGTGAGCGCCTGAGCTGTTTGGTTTGGCGATCCATGATTTCGACAGGCTTTTCCATGAAGTGTAATGTTTCGTTCACTTGTAGATCGTCTAGAGAGACATGTAAATCGTGGTCGGCGATGCACTTTCGGAGGTTTGACACGTGGAAAGTCAGGTGAACATTGCTAAGTTCCTCCGGTAATTCGAGTCTGTAGGCGACTTTTCCGATCCTTTCCAGAATCTTAAAAGGTCCAACATATCGAGGCGCGAGTTTTCCCTTCTTGCCGAATCGGACTACACCCTTCCAAGGCGATACCTTTTGGAGTACGTAGTCACCAACGCCAAATTCACGGGGCTTGCGCTTTTTATCGGCGTAAACTTTCTGTCGATCCCGAGCTTTCGCTAGGTTGTCTCGAATTTGGAAAATTTTGTCTGTCGTTTCTTGTAGCAGCTCCGGACCGGTTAGTTGCGAGTGACCGATCTCGTGCCACACAATAGGCGATCGACATCTTCTTCCATATAACGCCTCGAAAGGTGCCATCTGGATGCTAGCCTGGTAGCTGTTGTTATACGAGAATTCGACCAACGGCAGGTGTTTATCCCAATTACCACCGAAGTCTAGAACACACGAACGGAGCATGTATTCAAGAGTACGAATCGTTCTTTCAGTCTGACCGTCGGTTTGTGGGTGGAAAGCGGTACTTAGATTAAGCGTTGTACCGAGTTCCGTTTGAAACGTTTCCCACAATCGTGAAGTAAACCGAGCATCACGATCAGAGATGATGTCACGAGGCGTCCCATGTCTTCAAATGATCTCGTCGGTGTAGATTTGGGCTAATCGTTCCACCTTGTAGTCTTCTCGTATTGGCAGAAAGTGAGCTGATTTTGTCAAACGGTCAACAACAACCCAAATGCTGTCGTGACCCGATGACGTGGTTGGAAGCTTGGTCACGAAATCCATAGCTATACTCTCCCACTTCCACATGGGAATTGGTGGTTGTTCGAGTAAGCCAGAGGGCCTTTGATATTCAGCCTTGATTCTAGCACAGGTTAGGCATTTTCCGACGTAGAGAGCGATATCCCGTTTCATACCCGGCCACCAGTACCTATAGCGAAGATCCTGGTACATTTTGTCAGCACCGGGATGGATAGAGTATCGGGGTTTGTGGGCTTCGTCCATGATAATCTGTCGCAAATTGGTTCGCTTGGGAATCCAAATTCGGTCTAAGAAGTGGAATATCCCATTTGATTTGCTCACAAGCTGGGCTCCATCGTGGAAGATCCTTTCCTTCTTCAAAGTGCGTTCGTTGAAACACGCATGCTGGGCGTCGCGGATGAGAGTTTCGAGGTTGTGATGGGCTTGAACATTACGAGTGCTAAGCAGATAGCTCCGTCTGCTAAGTGCGTCGGTAACAACATTTGCTTTGCCTGGGTGATAACGAATCTCACAGTCATAATCGTTGAGAAGTTCTACCCATCGGCGTTGACGCATATTTAGTTCCCTCTGATTAAAGATGTGTTGTAGGCTCCTATGATCGGTGAAGATCATACACTTAGTACCATACAGGTAGTGTCGCCAAATCTTTAATGCAAAAACAACCGCGCCTAGCTCGAGATCATGGGTTGTATAGTTCTTCTCATGGATTTTGAGCTGACGAGATGCGTAAGCTATGACCTTGTCTCGTTGCATAAGCACACACCCAAGACCAAGGTTGGAAGCATCACAGTAGACAATGAAATCATTGTTTCCGTCGGGTAGTGTGAGAACAGGAGCATTGCAAAGCATGTGTTTGAGGGTTCGAAAGGCAGACTCTTGTTTGGTTCCCCAGACAAAAGGCTGATCCTTATGTGTGAGAGAGGTGAGTGGTACAGAAATCTTCGAGAATCCTTCAATGAATCATCGATAATAGCCCTCTAGTCCGAGAAAGGAGCGGACTTCAGACGGGTTCTTAGGCGTAACCCAGCTCTTAACAGCTTCAATCTTCGCAGGATCGACGTGAATACCCTGACTATTTACAATGTGACCCAGAAACTGAACCTCCCCCAACCAAAATTCGCACTTGGAGAATTTGGCGTAGAGTTGGTTCCCCTGGAGTAACTCGAGAACCAAACGTAGATGTTGCGCGTGTTCGGCTCTCGACTTGGAATAGATCAAGACATCGTCGATGAGCACGATGACGAAACGGTCGAGATATGGTTTACACACGCGATTCATCAGGTCCATGAAAACCGCTGGTGCGTTTGTTAGGCCAAAAGGCATGACAACGAATTCGTAATGGCCGTATCGAGTGTGAAACGCGGTTTTGGGTATATCCTCCTTTTGTATACGTAGCTGATGGTAACCTGAGCGTAGATCGATTTTCGAGAAACACGTAGCGCCTTGTAGCTGATCAAACAAATCGTCGATTCGAGGCAGAGGATAGCGGTTCTTGATAGTCAACTTATTCAATTCCCGGTAGTCGATGCACATCCGGAACGACCCATCCTTCTTTTTGAAGAAAAGGACTGGCGCGTCCCAAGGAGAGGTGCTCGGGCGAATGAAGCCTTTCTCAAGTAATTCTTAGAGTTGGGTGGCGAGTTCGCGCATTTCGGACGGCGCGAGTCGATAAGGAGCTCTAGCAATAGGATTGGCTCCAGGAATGAGATCAATACGGAAGTCGATATCACGTTTCGGTGGTAGTCCGGGAAGGTCCTCTGGAAAAACTCGAGGGAACTCCCGAACCACAGGAACGTCTTTCACTTCCTTCTTTTCTTTCTTTTCCTTCTCCGCTGCTACAACGTTAGCCAAGAAAGCCCTGTATTCCTTGCGGAGATACTTGCTAGCTTGCAGGCATAATATAAGCTTGAGCCCCTTCGAAGTAGTATCACCATACACACACAATAAGTCACCATTTGCGAGCGAAAAACGGATCTTCTTATCAAAGCACACAACTTCAGCATGATTTTCTCGAAGAAAGTCCATGCCTACTATGACGTCAAAGCTTCCGAGTTGCATCGGAATAAGGTCGATTGGGAAGATGTGATTGTTGAGCTCGAGAGTACAATCACGGATAACAGAATTAACAGCGATGGTTCTTCCGGTAGCGACTTCAACATCGAATGCAGAGGATAGTTGGGAACGTTTACGACTAAGGAGTTTCTCAAATTCGAGTGACACAAAGCAATTATCGGCTCCAGTATCAAACAAACATGAAGCATAAATACCATTCACAAGGAACGTACCATTGACCACGTTGTTGTCGGCCTGGGCTTGGCGCACGTTGAGGTTGAAAGTTCTGGCGCGTGCGGCCTGTTGTTGATGTTGTTGTTGTTGTTGCTGCTGTGGCTGCTGCTGTTGCGGTTCTTGTTTCACCACCCTGTTCGGGCACATGTTGGCGAAATGATTTGGGTCGCCACATGAGAAGCAGGCTCTGGCTTTGACTGCGGGTGCCGGAGGAGCTTGTTGACCCTGTGGGGCAGTGAGTAGAGCTTGATTGGCAGGAGTTTAACGAATACGGCAGTTGGCAGTAAAGTGGCCGTACACGTTGCAATGAGCACAAAAGCGGCATTGAATAGCAGTCGGGTGGTGGTAGGTGCAAGTAGGGCAGAGTGGGTGCGGTCCAGTATATGCACGCTTTGCAGGCGGTGCATTGGCCACAGGTGCCGCTACTTGACGCTGTTGGGCAGGTACAGTCTTAACTGGTGCAGCAGTGATCGCACAGTTCTTGTTGCTGGCGCTGTTCTTTCTCTTGTTCTTTCTCTTGTTGCTTGATGAGGTGGGTTCAACGGTCGGTGCGGTAGCAGTAGCTTGATGCAGATGCTTGGAGGTCTTATCCCACACCCTAGCCTTAACCCTTTTGTCATTGATTTCAGCGGCTAGCAGATAGGTTTCCTCGATCGTGGTAGTCTTAGCCGCTTGCACGAAATCAGCAATGCAGTCGGGCAAAGCTCGGATGTACTTCTTGATGGTCATCTTGGGAGTCTTGACCTGGTCGGGACAGATAATGCTGAGCTGTTTGAAACGAGCAGTGAGACCAGCATTGTCTCCATCCTTCTGATGTATGTGCCAGAATTCATCTTCAAGCTTTTGACGTTCGTGAGGAGGGCAGAATTCCTCTAGCATGACTTCCTTGAGCTCGTCCCACGACAGACCGTAGGCTGCATCATTCCCTCGCTTGTTCCTCTCGGCCGTCCACCAGTCTAGAGCACGGGACTGAAAGACGCCGGTAGCGTTCAGAGTTCGAAGGTCATCAGGGCAACCACTTTGTCGTAGAGTAACCTCGATAGAGTCAAACCAGTGGAATAGTGCAGTAGGACCTCCTTCACCTGTGAATTCTTTCGGCCCACACGACTTGAATTGTTTGAAACTGAAAGGCCTTGCGTTAGCTTTGGGAGCTTCGGTTCTCGATTCCTCGGATGATTTGCTGGCATTCTCGTAAACATCACTCACGGCCTTAGCTACACTTTTCGCGATGATGGAAGCAAGGCGTTTGTCCCTCTTTTCCTGGCGAGAGAGTGCATGACGAAATCCAGACGACATTGTCTGCAATAGACATCGCCACGGAACTCAACACATGTATTCGAATCTCTCCTCACACGTTTACTACTTACTAAAGCTCAGTAACACGTTCATTCACGTAACTACTTAACACATAAAGCACGAAGTCACATAAGCAGGTAATCCCTAAACATACTGAGCACAAAAGCAACGAAAACACGTTCATATACAGTCACTAGGGGCATTCAGAAAACAGAAACCTATCATTCAAAGTCAGCGATTGCTCGTTATGGTAGTCGTGTTTAGTATAGCGAGTTGCGTAGTATAAGCGTATAGTTACCCTAGGATCGTCTAAGTCTCGGCGAATTGTCAGCGGTGTGTAGTGTGTTGTGTGGGTAGCAAAAGCATAGGCGTTAGATCGAAACCAGTAGTATCTCAAAATGTTAACAAACAAACATAAAACACATAAACCCCATAAAATCGACGAATCATCAAGGTTAAAACACATAAAATCAAGAAAGAGAGTGCCTGCGGCTATTAGACTTCGACTAACCAAAGTGGTTCGCCTATTCACAAGGACCCTGTTTTGCACAATTTGCCTTCAGGACTATGCCCTTGCCTCGATTCTTGGGCATTGGCGCAATTCCCTTTGGTCGTATTGGTGACTTCAGGTCGTTGGAGTCCGTCGAGACTTTGGTGAGAGTTTTGTATAAAAGCAGGACAAGTCGTCAAGGTTAGGGTTTCACCCCTATCTTACAACTTCGTCCCGGTTTTTAATAAAATTGAGGAGATTATTCATCAAAATATGGATTTCACTCCTAATTTGGCATAATTCCCCCCGTTTGTAGTCGAAAATTTCGGGTTAATTAAGCAGTCTTTAGTCGAGAGTTTGCGGTTTCCACACCTAATCTCGACTTGGTTGCTCATTGATAGTAGAAAATTTGAGTGCAGTGCTAGTGTAGAATTATACGAGAACAATGAGGAACCAAGTCGATAGCACGGATCATTCACACAGTTCGCATGGATTGAACCGGATTTAACCAGTTCGCACGAAGTGGGTCAAGTTATTTGAAAAGGATCCATGTCGTTTGAGCTTGGTCAAGTCGTTTGAGATATAACCAATTCGCTTGAAAATTTAGAGTTCCAGTCCAAACAGTTTGAAAAGTTTAGTTTGTTTCAATCTTAGCTAGTTTGAACTAATTTTGTGTATTTGTGATTCAGGTGATTAAAAGGTGCTGAGATTCAAGAAGATAACATCATGGCTGAAGAGTTCTCCAACACTTTCTACAAAGCATTCATATCAGATTCGTCGGAAACATCAACCGTTACACCAAAATCAATAACAAAAGCGATCAATGAAAACATTAATCATGACAATTTTTATGGGACGTATTCGAAACCACCTAAACTTGAGAATATAGAAGATTATATGTCACACCCCAACCGATGGCGGAATCATCGGGGTATGGCACTGAGCGAAGCAGATTGTCCAGAAGTTTCCATAACAACTATCATTACCATTCGATTAAATAATACGTCCCATACCGTATCTCAATTAGTTAAACAATTATTACAGATAAACATCAAGACAAATATTCTGTTCCGACAACTCAGATTTAAACATAACAATTTATTTGTTGGTTTCTAGGACTCCTTCCCTAGCCTCAATTTCATCACCAGCATGTTAAGCATGGAAACAACCTAAGCACCTGTCACATACGTTAAAATAAAGTCAATACAAAAAATGTAAAGGTGAGCGTACAAGTTTGATAATAGCATATGGAGTTCGAATTCGTTTACGCATAACCAGCACGTACACATAGTGAAATGAAGCACGTTAGTTATCGACATAGATCCATCGATACCATTGACTGCGGGTTGACTGCCTGAGGCAGTCACAATACATGATTACCACCGTAATTCATGGAAGTAAAAGATCCTTAACAACCCCCGTGTGAACGGGTGCTGAGTCCAAACTATAGTACTATCGTTGCTAAGGTGACAGCATTCCATGTGTAAACATAACAAACAAGCATTCATAAGCCACGTATAACATGCATTAATGGTTAGCGTTAAAATATCTTGAGTAGTGTGATAATTGTAGTTTGAATATTCGTAACGTATGTAACACCCAAAAGTGCCAAAAGCAAAAAGGGTTCGAGTAAACTCACAGCGATTATGGATTGAAGGGAGCGCTTTTCAGCGAGTACGGTTAGCCTGAATAGATTCGATAACGTAAAGATAAGTGGCGCGTAAAACGATATAGAGTGAGGGTGGGTAGGATAACTGATCGTGCGGATTAACTATCCGTGCGAGTGAGTTATCCGTGCGAGCGAGTTATCCGTGCGGATGGTAATCCGTGCGGATTGTTTATCCGTGCGGGCAAGTTGTCCGTGTGGATTACTATTCGAGTGGTTGTTTCTTCCTAAGGATGTGTTTGTGTATGATGGCTTGTGCTTTGAAGTTTTCGTTGTAGCATTTAGAAAACATCTAAGTATCTCTACCCTTCAAGCCGGTCGCGCGGACAACAATCCGTCCGGATCGTAATCCGTGCGGGCACGTCTCTAAGGCTGAGTCACTTGATGAATTTGGTGGAATCCGTCCGGATGGTAATCCGTGCGGACAGTGGTAATCCGTCCGGATAGCTTGTTCGTACGGACAAAGACAATCCGTCCGGATAGTCTGTCCGTGCGGACAGCTTGTCCGTGCGGATGATCATTGTTTGAAATTGTTTAAGGTCTTAATATCTCATGATCCGAAGAGTAATCCATTCAGAGGTCGTCCGTCCGGATTGTTCATTCGTCGATACTCAAACCTCGTTTTGAATGTGGGTCCCAAGTGTATCTCGTACGGGTGACAACCCGTCCGGATCGTCTCTCCGTGCGGACAGCTTGTCCTTGCGGACAGCTTGTCCGTGCGGACAGCTTACTCGTGCGGACAGCTTGTCCGTGCGGACAGCTTACTCGTGCGGACACCTTCCTCATCCTGGTTGTTCCGTTCGGCTACCCTTGGTCACCTTTGTCGTTCTATCGAGACGTTCTGACTTCGTGGCAACCATTTGGAATCGCGTTCTTACCCGAATGACTAAGCCGGCCAGGAGTCACCCTACCTCGGCCTGTCGGCGGTTTAGAACGGTCATTCCGGTCCAACCCGAAATCAGGTGTCTTGCGGGTAGAATCCAGATCTAGGACTAGTGCATCGCTAATATCGAGTAGAAGACTAGAACTGATCCGATTCGTACCGTTTTCGAAGGTAAACGAAGGAGAAACACTTGTTTATTTCTTTCAACTATTTTATCCTTTAGAAAAGTTTAGATTTAGGTGAAGTTGTTGTGAAATCTTGTGGAAATCGTTCAGATCTGAGTTATTCTTGGTGGAATGAGGTCACACTTGAAGTTCATGATGACGTCTCCCGAGAATACCTCAAATCTTGATGATTTCACGGTTAGAAGATGAGATTTGAGAGATAGAAAGGTGTAGAAGTGTGCATAGATCAAGAATGTACAAGTTTTTTGGCGAGATCTTACCTGGATTGAGAGAAATCGGAAAAAAGGTGAAGAAAGTGTGCTGGTCGGACGTCACTTGCCAAAAGTGGAAAGTTTGGAGAGTGACCCGGGTATTTATAGGATGCTAAAAGGGGAAAGGGTGATCCGTGCGGATTGCAGGTCACCCGGATGGGTTATCCGTGCGAACTGGTCATCCGTGCGGACTGGCAATCCGTGCGGATTGGCAATCCGTGCGGATGGACCATCCGTCCGGATGTCGACTGAATGGTGCGTTCGGGTGCGATGACGCTTCGGTTTCGATTCCGAGCGATTCGATAGGGTTTCCTAGCCAAATTACTTTTAGTCCCACTACTTCGTATATAACATGGTTCGATTCGGAATTCGGGTTCGGGTTCGATTACATTCGAGTTAGACTTCGAGTTTGATTGAGTTCGCTTGATTTCCACAACAAAACATAAATAAACATGCACAGGTAACACGTAAGGCACACACACACGTATAACGACAAGTAAAATACATAGCTTGAGTTACAATTTGATGTCGACTCGATTAGTATAGCTTGATTCTCGGTTGATTAACTTTATCGCATTGTTACTTCCTATAGTTCACAGTCGCAGATCGATTGAAGTACGGTTAACATGATTCGATTATTTCAATGTACGACACTTACTCCACATAATATAAATAAAATAAAAACATTTCACCGAGTCAAGTCACGCGAAATCGGTCGTTGACTTTGACCTTGACTTTGACTTTCACTTATGAAAACACGGGGTGTTACATTATACATGGTGGAAAGAGAGATTCCTGAACTGGACCAAGGCATACGCTCACGAGAGCTGGACCAATGACAATTTTTATGGGACGTATTTGGATACAGTCGACCGATCAATGACAATAAAGAAGAGATCCATCTAAATGATCTTACCGATGAAGACAAACGGAAATTCTCATATGAGCAGAAGATGATCGCTTTGATTCAAAAATCTATCTGAGATGATATATTTTCTTTATTAAATCATGATGGGTCATCAAAATCGGTTTGGGAAGCATTAAGGGTTGAAGCCAAAGGGGTTAAACAAATCAAGAAAAACAAAATAGCTTTACTAAAAAAGGAATTTGATTTGTTTGATAGTTTGAAAGGAGAGACAGTGAGGCAAATGATTAAACGTTTTTGTCATTTAAGAATTGAACTCGAAAGGTTTGAGATTGTGAAAACGAGAGAGGAAATAATTGATAAAATCATAGAAGCGTTACCACGAGCTGATCAGTGGCAAACGTTTGTTTTTATCTTGAAAAATGATGTGTTATATTATACAATTTCTCTTGATGCTTTGATAGAAAAAAATTGAAAGTCATGAACTGGAGCTACAAAAGCAAAGCAAGATGAGCAGTTCTTCACATCATCAGAATGTTGGTCTTTATTACAAAGGTAACATACCCTCGGTGAAAGTTGGTGAATCACCAAAGACTGGATTCAGTACTGAAAAGTCAAAAGAACCACAGAAAAGCTCATCAAGCTACAATCCAGGATACCATTCATCTTCTTCAAAAGCAAGCCCTGAAGAATCTGAAGAAGTTCTCTGCAACATCGCTCTGAAATTAAAGAATTCTCCGGCTATGAGCATCAATGCAGCAAAACAAAAAATGAGTTTTCTGGCATCTGTGTTAGAGTCATACGAAGGTCTAGTGTCTGGGAAAATAGGAAAATCAGAACTGACAAAGGAAGACTACGACCAGATCGATCCAGCAGAAATGGAACTCATTGACATACGCTGGTGTCTAGCAAGTTGCATTCGAAGAGCTCAGAGGTATATGGAGATTACTGGGAAGCAATCAATAGGTGGTCCGTCAACTAAGCTGGGATTTGATAAATCCAAAGTGACCTGTTTCAAATGCAAGCAAAAAGGTAATTTCAAGAGAGAATGCAATAATTCTGCAGTTGATGGAAATGAACATCCTTTCAATGATGATTATTACCGAAAGGCTTTTTACCACCGTAGCAAAGAAGAGCCGAAAATGATCGAAAATAATCCCAAAGAGAAGTCAAGAGCATGTGTTGTAATCCATGATGATGAAGGGTATGATTGGAGTGAGATTCTTCCAGAAGAAGATCGTGTTGATGATCGATTCACAGCTCATGGCAGAACAATATCAAAAAGCAAACATTGTGCCTTTGTTGCTTAAATAAAGGAGGAAACTCGAGAAGAGATTCTGAAAGAGAAGACTGAAAGAGAAATATTCTTTACTGGGTGCAAAATTGAGAAAATGTAGGAAGAGTATGAAGATGCTGTAAGAAATAAAAGATGGGACAAGAAGCGAGAATGTTATGTTAACAAAAATGGTGAACTTGTTGTCCACAAGAAAGACATAGTCCATGATTATGTTCTTGTAGTAATCCCTTTGTCTGGCGAATATTACTCAAACGTAGCAAAAGATAAAACCTACAAGAAAAGGCTGGATAAAATCATCAGAGATGCTATGACATCAAGTCTGATGAAGAGGGATGAAGCAAGAATGAAGAAAAATGTGGAGTGTATGGTGAATGAGTTGAAGAAGGTGGTTGAAGAAGTTAAAGTTGAAGCTATGAAAGTTGAGGATGTGAAGATAGAAGAGGAAGAAAAGGTGATAAAAGAAGTTGTTGAAGAAAAAGTTGTTATTGAAGAACAGCAAGAGAAGAAGAAAGAAGAAGAAGAAGAAGAAGAAGAAGAAGAAGTGAAGAAGGAAAGTACGGTTGAATTGAATAGTGATGCTGGTGCTGGTGATGAGAAAAAGAAAGATGTTGATCAAACACAGACAGATGCAGAAGAGAACACCGAAGTGCCAATCACTGAGGTAAATTCTGATTCTGAGATAAAAAAACAAAAATGTTGAACAGTGCAAGAAATGCATGGAAACATGCATAGCTTGTACTGAAAAAGACGAATAGTTCAGAACAAGAGATCTTGAATTTAATAAAATCGAAGAAGTTTTCAAAAATAAATGCAAAGAAATGTTAGAAAATGAAAAAGTTTTGAAAGATAATGACGAAAAGATAACACAAAAATGCAAAAGTTTAGAAAAAGAAAATGAGATTTTGAAAGAAAAGGTTTTGAAAATGACTGAAGAATGTTCACAAAAGGAAAATGTTTTTCAAGAAATGAAAAAGGAATACGATTCAATAAAATTGGCATATCACATTACAAAAGAGTCATATGAGAATGTGAAAAGTCAAATGAAACTTGTTCAATCCAGATTGAAATACTGTTCTGAAACAACTGATACGCTTAAGCGACAGTATTCAATAAAGCAACAAGTTGTCAATTCTTACATTGAGGATGTTGCTAAGCTAAAGCGTCAAATAGCTGATTTAGAACATGATAACAACAAGTTACATAGTTATCATGCATCATCATATGTGCTTGAAAGAATTTTCAACATAAAACCGGGTGATGATGATTCTGAGAAAAACAAAAAGGGCATTGGCTCAGAGTTTCATCAAGTTCCTCCACCGGAAAAGTTTGCATTTTATGATGATGAAAAGGTCGAAAAAGCTTTCAACATGGTAGATCAATTTCCAGATAACATTGACGTAACCTATTCTAAATCTGATGATTCAAGTGATTCAGAGGTGGTAGGTAAGGTTGTTGAAAGTGTGCTGAAAGAAGAGTCGGTTGATAAAGGTAAATCTGAATCACAAGATGAAAATGAAGGTAGTTTTCATGAAGAATATCTGAAAAACTAAAAATCTAAGAAAATTTGAATGATGATTCAAAAGGATTGGTTTATACCATGATTGGATCAGACAAATTATTCTTAGATATTGTATTCCCGATTCAGAATGTGATTTCATAAAAGATTGATAAAGTTTTCAAAATGGTTGAGATTGAAAAGTCTGAGATTCCAAGGTTTGCTGGAAAAGGTCACAAAACTTTTTATAACAAACCTGGTTTCAAGAAGAAAAACATGAAGGCTGGGTTGGGTTATAAGAAGAAACAAAGTTGGAATAAAAATGAAAAGTCAAATTATCAAGCAAAAATGAATTTTGTTCACGGAACAAGTTCTGAAGAAGAGAAAGAACTCCAATTTAGGCGTCAGTCTAATGAAGAGTTCTATGCTCAGAAAAAACAACAACAACAGGTCAAAGATGTGTCCAAGAGAACATGTTTCAAATGTGATCAAACTGGACATCTTGCACGCAATGACCAAATCTGAAACCTGTTGGTGTTGAAACGAAAAAGAAGTCTGATGTTGTGAATCAGAAGTCAACCAAGATTGATTCAAAGCAAACTTGGAAGCCGAAAATGTCAAAGGCTGACTCACAACAAACATGGAAAGCAGTGACACCCAGACTTAGAACAACACAAAGTTGGAAAACAACTGTCGATGCAACAAAACCAAACCAGTTTTGGAAACCAAAAGTTGTTGTTCAAAATCAAAATGTTCAAAAAGATTCACATTTTTACAAAAGAGGTACTCCAAATGGTCAAACATGGTCTGTTAAGAGACAAATGACTTCGGTAAATGAAGAAAAAGTTGAAGTTAAAATTGACAAAGTCTTTGTACAAAATGACAAAGATTTTCCGAAGTTGAATGAAGCATATTGTGTTGAAATGCCTAAGGTCAAACAGGCCTGGGCTAAATTGTTCAAATGATTCAATACTTTGAATGTGCAGGTGCTTCCGAAGAAAAATGAATGTCAACCAAAGAAGAATCGAAGCAGCCTGGCACAAAAGGAAGAGGCTGCTGGTCCCTGCGATGGTTAAACAGGGAGTTTGTTTGTTTCTGTACATAAATAAACAATATTTCAAAATCCTAAAAAAAAATAATAATTTAAAAACCAAAAATATGTTTGTTTTGTCAAAAATTTTAAAATTAAAAAAATATGTTACTTGAATACGCCGAAACCCTCACGGCTGAACAAACATGATTAATTTCACAAGATTGAAAATCGGTTTTCAAACTGAAAAATATCAATGTGTTGTAAATCATGGGGGTACGTTATATTTTTTGCAAAACAGAGCATGAGATGCAGAAAATGGATGGCGAGACAATGCTATTTACATCGGTTTGTCAAATTTTCTTTAAATGGTTTTGCATTTTAGGGGGAGTAAGAAAATTTCAGAAAATCCAAAAACATTTGAAAATTTGAAAAAGCCAAAAACATGATAAAATTCAAAAATGAGTTTTTGTGTAAAAAGAGGAAATGATAGTACATCAGTAGACAATCACAGTACGCTAAAGAAATGATAAACGGTCCCACTGATGATATGCCAGTAGGTTTTTACACGCTTAGTAGATTATGTTCGAGATATAAACCTAAATATCATTACTTACTTATTTCGTGGGGAACATATCTCGGATATATAGGTAACCCCTGAAATCTTGTTTGAAGGACTTTCTATTTCTGACATACTAGGTCTTTGTGCGTGATGATATCTGGGGTATTATACCAGGACTTCTGATTTTGCGGGAGCAATAGCCTAGTCCTCGTATAATACTTTGCATTGCTTTATTCTTAAAGCCCACCCTCAGCATAAAAAATGATGAAACATTGAAAAATGCTAATCATGTGCTGTTGAAAAGAAGGTCCCCAAGGGGGACCCACCTAAAGTCGAGCCATCATCTCTCTGATTTTGCGGAAGCAATAACCTGAGCTCTCATGGCCTCGCATTCACCCCTTACAGATATCATTATTGTACATTCACCTGTAAGACTGAATATAGGAGTCTGGATACGGGAGTATATTCTGAGGTGGGACACGCGAATAAGTTAAGTCCTTAAAACACTAATCTCGTATCTCGAAACAATTGAACTTTGTGTGAGAATTTAAGTGGATCAGTATACTGACAATCTAAGTGAATCGTTTAGAACTTAAAGTGTTTTAAAACTCAACGGTACTAGTGATTTGTCATAAACTGATATGATCCTCTGACACGAACTTAAACAAAAATATTGTTTGTAAATATGTTTGTAAATATTTTCTTTACTGCTTTTTATTTCAGAAAAATACAAAAATATTTTGATTTCACTTTATTTTCGACAACCGATGTCTGAGTGCTAAGTTTCAAAATCTAAGTATGCTGATTGTGTTTCTGAAAATAAATCAAGTTCACTAATTTGAAACTTGAAGTTTTAAAATAAAAAATCAAAAACAGTTTGTGATATCTCCAAGGTCATTAAGTTGGACTTGGATGATTAACTGAGAGGGTTTTGGATTCTTAAATTGTTATAATCTATTGAAAATAGTCAGTTTCAGATCATGTTCGCTAAAATTGCCAAATCTACAAAGATTGTTGATAGGGGGAGAGTATCAAGTATTTCTGGATATATTCATATTATTATATCTTAAAGCCAGGATCTTTATTTAGAAAGTTTAATAGAGCCAGGTTACGATTCCTGGAAAATCGAAATTGCTTTTATTGTCTAAATATTTTAGCATATGTTAAGAAAGCCAGGACATTAATCCTGGATGTTCAAAATATTTTTACTTATAAATGTTTGAGTCTTTGCAGATGTTATTCCAGACTACGATCCCGATAGCCGAGACTAAGGGGGAGTCTGAAGACGAGCTCAACGCAAGGGGAAGCGTGTTTTCAAGGACGCAGGTTTCGATCCCAAAAGCACGGAAGCTTGACGAAAGGGGGAGCCTGATTAAGAAAAGAGTCTACAGAAAGGGGGAGCTGAAGCTGAAGACAGATCCACGGTGATTCTGTTCAAGCAAGAAGAAGTCTACGTTGATGAAAACGTGTTAAAGCTTCAAGAAGACTCAAAGAGAGAGAGAGTAAGACAAGATGCTATGGATTGACTGCGGCAATATCTAAGGGGAGTCTGTTGGTACAATAATGTCTATCGCCTTCGTCAATATGAGTCCATAGCAGAAACTGAAGAAAACTTGCTTTATATTGTAATATTAGAAAGAAAAAGGCAAGGTGATAATATTGTAATTAATGAGAAATCTCATTAAAGCCTTGGCCTATAAATAGGAGGCTTATGTCTTAGATTAGAGACTTTTGGCATTTGAAGAGTTGGAGAGCTTGAGTTCTAGAGAGAGAGAGTCTAGAGAGAGAAAGCTCGTTGTACGTGATTCAAGGTGCTGTACAATTTCAGATTTCTAATAGAATCACAGTTATATTACATCTCGTGTGTTCGGTCACGTTCGTGTACGGATTCTGCACGTCACACGTTCGGTTCGCAATCGTTTCGGAGTCAAAACCGGTCCTAACAATTACACCAGACACTTGTCTTCACCAAGTGATGTAAGAGACTTAGGCAAACATGGCCTTTGATTGTCAAGAACTCTTACGATCAATCTTGGATCCCGAGACTACTCACACACTCTATGATGGATGATGGTGGTGGATGATGGTGTTGTGATGGTGGTGGTGGGTGGGTGAAGTGTGAGAGAGGTGGTGTGCCAAGGGATGGTTTGCAAATGAGCCAAGCAACCCTATTGATAGCCTGAATAGAAGCTCGGGCATGGCCCCGTGTCCATCCTCCTTCTCTTTATCATTAATTGCAGTTTGTCTGCATTAGTTGACCACGCCCCCATGTCCGCTGGGCACGACCCCGTGTGCAGAAGCGTATCTGTACTATCAAGATTTCCCCAGATTCTGCGAATCTTAGAGTTGACCACGGCCCCGTGTCCGGTGGGCACGCCCCGTGGTGGGTGATAGAAGCTTCTACATCTTTGTTTTTTTCTGCAGACACTTGGGCACGCCCCCGTGCTCATTGAGTACGGGGCGTGTTCAGCCTTCTATTCTCTTGTTTTTGCTTGGGAAGATGTTGTCGGGGGGTCGGGCATGCCACGTTTGTTCCGTTTCTTGTATTTATGTTAGATTTAGCTACCTTTTTGCTTCTTTTGTTCATTTGAGCTCATTTAATCCTGAAAATACAAAAGGAAGACAAAAACACACTTTTTCCAACATTAGTACTAAAAAAGGGTTAGTTTTATGCCACATTTGATGTAATTTATATGTTGCATTTTGCACACATCAAGTGTTCATATCAATTAAATTGAAAAACATGATAAATAAGTTACAAACCGTTACATGAAAAAGGCCGAAGGAGATAAGTTTAAGTGGACAAACATACTGGCAATCGCTCGGATCAACCAAAGTAAATCAGTGTTGATAAGTGTAGTCTGGCCCGAAACACTGTGATTTGATCCCATTGCAATTGTAATTGTATATTAGTTTCTTTGTTTATTTATGTTTCAGTTTATATCGTTAGATTTGGATATAAAATCAAAAATCCAAAAATAGATTGTTTATTTGTTTTATTAAAAAATTCAACCGTTCTTGAAGATTTGATTGATCATCATGAATTGAAAGAAATTTAAATTGTGAAATCTGGGTACAAATACTTGGATGTACCAAGTGATCATGTGGTATTTCCCTCTGTTTCACAGAAATGTTTGCTTATGAATTTCTAAGCATGTGCAGAATTTGATTTAAATCAAGAAACATGGGTTGTTGAAGATTGAGATGCGGTTTGCTGCCGATAAAGCATGAAGCATCACAACAACAAGATGTGCCTGAGTCAGAAGAACCAGATACGACTCATCATCTGACAGTGATAGTACATTTGAAGAGGTACATGTGAACCTGCTAGAAAGAGAAGACATTAACAAAGAAGAGAGTGCTTAGAATCCTCCTCTTGCATTCTTTTCAACAAGATCTTCAAGCAAAGCTTATCGTGATAAAAACAGAGTGCCCAAGTTTCAGAATGAAGACATGAAGTATCTTCCCATAGAAACATGATGAAGACTGCAGTTTGATAAAGACAACATAAACCTAGGGGGATTTTGTAAGGCCATATAATAGTGTAGGTGTACGCTTATCTTTATCAAACACAATTATACGCTATTGGGCTTAGCCTTCTAGTGGGTTAGATTGTATTTGAATAAGCCATGTGGGCTAATTAAGTGATTTGGGCTTATTTAATGTGGGTCTGGTCCAACTTGTAACTAGGTCACCCTATGTAACTATAAATAGGGTGAGCCTAGTCCATTTTAGGGTTGTTGTTCATTTTTATTATTCTTCTTTGTATTTTCGATTTCTCTCAAGTGTACCAAACCGTTCTCTAGAAATCGTGTGCACTTTGAAAATTTAATAGATTGATTGTTCTTGTTCTTCTACACTTTTCTCAGTATTCCACACTTTGATTAGTGTTTTTGATATCCGATTGGTAGTTTTGGGACTTACAGGTATTGATCAGTTCAGATCGTCACGGTACTGGTAATGATATTCGTTTATCAACGCTGACAGTGTTGTATAAATGAAAATTATCGAAACTGGAAATCATAAAAATGAATACATGTACATGTAACATTGTTTTTTGACAGGATACGACAGTTTATTATAGGTAAAAACACTAAAAATAAGTACTGGTACCTATACCGATGTTGTTCGTTAGGTTTCGGTTCGGTTGACTATGGTTGCGGCACAAAATTCATTACCAAAGATAAACCATACAAATGAGTACATGTACATGTACTGATGTTGTTCGGTACGATATAGTAGCAATATGATTTCAGTTTATCGAAAGCTAAAACAATATAAATAAATACTGGCAACGATACATATATTACTCGGCCAGTTTCAGTTCTCTTTTGGTAGGATAGCGATACAATTAAATGTAAATGATAATATGTGTAATAGAATCTATTGTAATATTAAAAAAATAAAAATATGAAGAAGAAAAACTATATATTATTATAAAATTAAGTTACTGTTCATACCCACTTTCCAATTATATATATTAAATAAATAATATATAACAGGTAAATGATAATATGTGTAATAGAATCTATTGTAATATTAAAAAAAATAAAAATATGAAGAAGAAAAACTATATACTATTATAAAAATAAAGTTACTGTTCATACTCATTTTCCAATTATATATATATATATTTAAATAATATATAATAGGATTAGATTCATGAGTGAACAACATCCTTGTTTGTGAACAGAGTGAACTAATCTCAGCCATCCATTTGTTTTTTTTTTATTAAAAGGATAGGATTGTAATTTTACAATTAATTTTTATTACATTATTCCTTTATGACTACATAATAAGTCACACTTCCAATTTTAACTAAAAATATGAGATTTCTGGTAATTTTACCCAAGATTCGGTCCTATTATAAACGATATTATTGAAATTTTTCATATCATCTGTTAATTTCTTGTTCACGTACATCTGATGGAAAACTCAAATAGTAAGGAATCAATTATGCAAGATGCGATACGAAGTCCAGAAATCAACGTGTTTTTTATAACGATGAATCGTCCAAGTTTTTATTTTTTTGAGATTCTGTCATTAGTTCACTCTGCATAACCACGTGATTTCTTTGAACAGTAGCAAAGGCATGTTAATGTTGATTGCTTTCGGTTTTTTTATTTACGTTGTAAAGATGTTTGTCTTTTTATTAATTATTTTGTTGTATTACTATGATCTCAATTATACGTGGAATAATAACCGATGCTGGATACTTTCTACAGATTACTATTTTTTTATGTATTGCAAGCATGTTTTTTCATTGGATACACTAATGTATATTGATCACATTTATAGATATACTCATGCTTTTTAATGTTTTCAGCTGGATGTACACATCGATACACTTGTGTATATTCATTGTTACACTAGTGTACATATAATAGTATACTGGAGTATACTCATTCATTCACTTGTGTATTAAAAAAACTTACACTAGTGTACATAATAATATTTACATTTATAATACATTGCACACAGTGTAACCAATTGTAACAACCCGCACGTTCGTGCGTTGTTACTACTCATTACACTCGTTACGCCTAGCACCAGAGATTCGCATCATAATGTAGCTATATCGCATGCATCGCTATTTCGCAGCATTTTCACATATTACTTTATCGCTATAACACATCGCATCACACACACTAACGCCAACGATGACATTGAGTGAGGACCTATTCTACCCTCCTCGATAGCCGTGATACGTCGCAGAGTAACGCATATTCGAAACGAAACCCGGTTATTGTATCTCAACTTTGAAATATGGATATTTATACGACCCTATGTGACTAATTATACTAAATATATGAATGTGGGAATGAAAAGGTGTGACCAAACTATCGCAACGCTTAACGATCAAAACAAAACATCGAAACACAATTAGCCGGAGACCACCGATCGAGTGACTGGTCGATCGGATGGCCAACCGATCGGATTGCCACCTGATCGGACAGCCACCCGATCGGACAGCCATCCGATCCATGGCACTCCATCACCTTTTCCACTCTTCACCTATAAATAGCCCTTGCCACATCACTGTTCAAGTGATCTGACAGCTCTCACTCGACCAGCACGCTTTGGGGCCATTTTCTCTCGATTTCTCGCTATTCTTGTAAGTTTTTACCTCAAAACTTGTACTTCTATGATCTACACGCACTTCTTCATCATTTTCTCTTTTAAATCTCAACTTTTAACCGTGAAATCAATGGGTTTGAGGAGTTCTAGGATGATGTCATCATGGAGTTCTTATAAACTTCAAATGTTGGCTTCATTCCACCAAGAACCACTCAGATCTGAAGGATTTCCACAAGAATCAACAACATTTTCTCATAGATCTACACATATTCATGGATGAAAGGATTGAAGGATGGTTTTCTAACCTTCTTTCAACTCTTTTACACTCAATGCACTCAAAACCGATAGAATGGAAGCTTGTTCTGATCTTCTTCTCGTTCTTAGTGAAACGTTGGTTCAAGATCTGAGTTCTATCAAGGAGACTACTGATTTCGGGTTAAATATAAGCAACCGTCTCAAACAGAGGACTGATCGGACTAGGGTGATTCCTGCCCGATCGGGCCACCTGGGTGTTGACAAGGTTCTGTTGTTGGCACGATTGTCACACCGTCTCGAGAAAACCGCAAAACTTTCCAAACAAACAAGTGTCAAGATGACTTAGGCGCCGGAACGGATTGTCACCCAATCGGATTGCCACCCGATCGGATTGCCGTCCGATCGGCTTGCACTTGGTTCCACACATAAATTATATTTCACCTCTTCAAAAGTTTTGAACGTCGAATGGATTTCCGTCCGATCGAACGACCATCCGACCATGTGATGTTCTAAACTTCAACACTTAAACAATTTTCAACTTGTTCAATGCATAGCTAGTTTCAAGCGGATTGCCACCCGATCGGATTGCAATCCGATCGAGTGACAAACTGCTGTGAACTTGTTCTCACTAAGTATCCTACTAATCGGATCGTCACCCAATTGAGTCGCTGTTCTATCGATCGACCTAAAGGGTAGAGATACTTCTCTATTTTCATAATGCTACAACAAAAACTTTAAAGGGCAAACCATCATACACAAAGACGTCCATACCAAACGAGGTGACAATCCAATCGAATGGCCATCCGATCGGATGACCATCCGAACGGATTGCCACCCGATCGACTGGCCATCCGATCGGATTGCCATCTGATCGGGTTGCCATTCGACACTCAGTCGCATCTCATCGTTTAACGCACTGTTCGACGCTTACGCTATCAATCTGTAATCAGGCTAATCTCAGACGCGCCCCCTTCAATCCAACCAAGTTGTGTTTACTTACTGAACACCGACTGTGAGTATACTCTAACCCTTTTTATCGCATTTTGGGTGTAACATACGTTCCTATCAAATCAAGTATCAAAAACGAATTATTCAATCAAACTATTTATCACTTGCGAATAACTGTTATGCATATTTACACGTGATGGTAGTTACATATGTGTTAGGACTTTTACTCGCGAGGTCCCGCCTTAACTAGTATAGTACTATAGAAACCGACGGGGTCTAGTTAGGATGAATATCAATCGCAATCGCAGCTCGAGTGACTTAGCTGGTAGTATCTGTCTTATATGCATTTATGTTGAGGTATCTCGTTTATGTATTTGGTAATTCGCAGCACTTTTAACTATTTTATGCTACTCTATCAAAACTTGTATACTCGCCAATACTTTTGTATTGACGTTATTTTAACGTATGTTGCAGGTTTAGTCGCAGTCTACATCAAATCAAGCTAGGAAGTCTAGAAACTCACCTAAAAATCTAGGTTGTCGGATTTGTATTGTTTGGGAGAACATGAAATTCGTGACAGCTTATGTGATTGTAATTGTTTATTAGTATGGGATAATGAACGCATTAAATACTGTCGCAATGTAGTTGTTATGGATTCTCTTGAGCAATCTGATTCGCCTAGTGCCGCGCCCCGATGATTCCGCCATCGGTTGGGGTGTGACAGATTGGTATCAGAGCCATAACTATAGGGAATTAGGAAAGACACGACCTAGTCCGGGTTTGTTGTCTTAGAAATGACCTAGTCTATAGTCTAAGTACCAACGGGCCGACTCGTACGAACTCAGTAGGAATCGTACGGGCCTACTTGATACTCTCGTTCGAATATGTTAAAAACTACGACTTTGTGTGAAGACCATATACTACAACTTCACACGAAGAGCCTTTCCTAAGGCTGGAATATTACTTAGCCTTTCCTAAGGCCAACACAATACACACGTTTTCGAAAATATTCGCGTAACACAACCGAGTGGTCCAGTCGAGATCAGGTGTGAAAACCAAGAACTCTCGACAAGATCGCTCACTCAGCACATTTTGCTAGCACGAGAACTTTCCGTTGAGCTAGGAGTGACATCCATATCTCAACGAAAGCCTCCATTTCAAAATCTAGTGGAACTCCCAGACTTATTCGAAGGGTACAACCACATTTGGGAATGAAATTATTAAGTCAGGGGTGAAACCCGTATCTTAATAAACCATTCTGCTCTCTATAAAATGGTTTTCAAGAGCTCTCACCAAGGACTCGGCTATAACAATAACTCGAGCCACGCGATGACTAGGAAGACGAATGCCATGAGCTGCATCCCAGTGGAAGCATAAGTCTCCTAGGGCAACGGGCCTGCATGAACTTGTTGGGTATAGTTAGGTTACCTTGGACAGTCAACGCCTAAACACCCGAGGCACTCTATCTATTTTATGGATTCGACGATTTTTATGCTTTATGGAACCTATTTACACTTATGTGATTACAATTTAAAATTTTACGCTTTATCAATTTCTCAATTTATCGATTTTCGCTCCCTGCTTTTGCAACCGCACGACTCGCACAGCCATCGCAACCTAAAACAAAACCGAATGTTCGCAACAAAACTAATGTCTAATTACTCGCTTTCGCCCTCGCTCTCTCCCTCTTCATCGCGTCCTCGCTCATTCTATCCCGACATATATGTGTGTAAGCATAAACTACAACTATATATGTAAATACAAGCGAATCAATTATGTGGGAATCTAGGAATTTCGTGTCTCCTATGTGGAATCTATTATATTACTCGCTATAAGTTTTGATCACGCTCAATCGCATCGCAAAACTCAAAAATCATTATGATCGAATCTCACTCAAAATCTCTCTCTGTCTAGATGCCTTCCAACAACTCTACCTCGAGACAAACAGCTAAGAGAAGAGCCAAACGAAGCACCGAGAAGAGGATTGCCTCGCTTGTGGCCAAGGAAGTGGCCAAGGTCATTCCTCAAATTGTCGCTCAAGTGCACTCTCTCAGTAACTCTCGAACCTCGTAAGACTCTAAGACGGAAGCGCCGCAATCTACTTTCCTCTACAAACACTTCAAAGCCTATGATCCGATGGAATTCACGGGTGAAGGAGGTGTCTCCCAGCTACTCCAAAGTTACCCTTCGTCAGAGTGGGTGTCCCGATGGTTTCCGTACTACTTGCGCTACCGGAGTATTTCAATCTCGAGCACTCGACTGGTGGACAGCCGAACGTAACAAACCTGGGATCTCCACAGCTTACGCTCTCTCTCTTGGGATGAGCTGAAAGAGCTCATGAAGAAAGAGTACTGCCCCCCCCCCCCCACGAAGTCCAGAAAATCAAAGACGAATTTTGGAAAATCAAGCAAGTCGAAGGTGACAATACTGGCTACACCACAAGGTTCAAATAGCTTAGCATAATCTGCCAAAGTCAAGTCAACACTTCAGAAAAAGCCATCACGAAGTACATTCGCGGCTTACCTGAATGTGTGGGTGATTTTTTCGAAGCTGCAAGACCTGCTACCATCGAAGAAACCTACCGCTTGGCCGCTGAAATCAATGACAAATGAGTCTTGGACGGATCTTTCTCCAAGAATCCTGTCAAATAAGCTCAGCAAGCAATCGTCATCGATTCTTCTAACGATTCCTCCGACGATTCTACCGATGATTCTTCAGGTGAGTCCTCGGACGAATCCTCTGACGACAACGTACCATTTCAGGAAGCTCAGCCCAGCCGCAAACGAAAGACCATGAGCCCAAACTCTTCAAGCAATTCCAGTTCACTCGAGGCGCGACTACAACAGAACTCATCCCATGTGTCTCATGTGTACGTATCATCACCCGCCAGAAGCTAACTGTCGCTTTTGCGCAAATTGCAATCGGTATGGTTATCTTACCCAGCACTGCCGCACGGGGCCGCAGACTTGAGGAATTTCAGCAACAATCACAGTCTCCGTAGAAGTCCTCCACAGCAACATTAGTTATGCTTCCAATGTTGTAATGATACGATCTTCGCCGATTAATTTCTTTTGCATGTTGAACTTGTTCTATTTCTCGACGCAATGTGGACTCTATTTATCTCACACCCTCTCGCACTCGCGCACGAACTATATACTAGCACTATCCACTATATAATGTGTTTTCCCCTACTATGCGTTCTTGAAGCGGGTTGCGATAAACGTGCAAGGGACAACTTAATCACGGGTGCACACGGGATTATGTTGGTCAGTGCACGGGGATCGTAATAAGTTTCAATAATGCCATAACGTTAAAAGCATGGTTAAGTGTGGTGGATACGCCGCAGGTACTTCCTATATATAAGCGTCTTGACCATGTCAACACAGTGTGACACCAATTCACGGGACAGAGGCGTGTGGTGGAAGCATGGTGGATACGCCGCTGGTACTTCCTATATGTAAGTGCTTCGTCATACCAACCAATAACTTCTGAAGAAAGTGCCATATAAGTTGAACGTTATTAGACTAAGTATACTATTGAATCTATTTTTGACACACTACACTACATCGCAAGGCGTAACAATCTCAATCGCAACTCAAAGCGTGTAATTGCTAGACTTTTCGTAAGTCAACACGCTCGCAATCGCTTTATCGCTGGTATCTATCTCGCAATCTCAATCGCTTATAATGTGTTCGCTCAATCGCTTATTATGTGCATCGCGCTATCGCACATCGTGGGTATCGTTCTATCGCTTGTGTAAGGCTCCATCGCTCATCGTGTATCGCTTAACGTTTATCGCCATCGCTAATGCTTACCGTTATTTATGTTATCTGTGTTATGTTAGCACACATGACCTCGCTTCACGAGACGAAACTAATAGGGATAAAACATGGTGGATACACCGCTGGTACTTCCTATATATAAGTGTTTTAGCCATATCAGCAGACTTTCGTGGGAAAAGGCCATGTGGGGCTTAATGTTGGTTAAATTTGTGGTGTTGTCTAATCTAGTCAAATCTCATATTCCCATCACTTGCTACGCATCGATCGTCACCTATCGCTCGACAGTTGTCGCTACCGCTCGTCGCCTATCGCTCATCGCTTTTCGCTGGTCGCCGTCGCCTTCGCTTATTATGATTGTTTTGTGCTATCAATTATCGCGTGCCGCTTATCGCTTATCGCACTCGCCTGTATCGCTCAACTGAGTTCGAAAACAACTTCCTCGCTCAGTTTGCTCAATCCCTCTCTTACACTTGGTCCGGCCATCTTTTCGCTTGGACCGAGGGAATCAAAATCTATCAGTACTATGTCGACACACATGACACCACCTTACGGGACAGAAGCCGTATGGCTAAAACATGGTGGATACGCCGCTGGTACTTCCTATATATAAGTGTTTTAGCCATATTGTTGAACTTTTGTGGGAAAGTGCCATGCGGGGCCGACTTTAAATTTAAAAACTTTTTGATATTATTAAAACCTTTGTGTAACAAAGCTTTTCTAACAAAACTTTTTCTAAAATTTGATCAAAACCTTTGTACAAAACGAGACTATCTTGTAACGTTGGTGTGACAATCGACTCAAGTTACTGCCGCGTGATGAGAAAATTTCATCAAACGAGTTCTAAACACCCTAAAAATCTTTTAGTAACCTAATAAAACCCCACTCATAACGCTGGTGTGAACATCGAAACAGTTTAACGCCGCACGGTGGGAAGATTTTTTCATAAACAAGTTTCTTCAAACCTTTTTCGAATCAACCAACTTTTCGAGAATTCAAAACACTTCTGGAACGCTTTTCGTGTGTCGCCATCTTTGTTATACGAATCGCCTTACTTGCTGCCATCGCTCGTCATCACAATGCACTCGCTTGTCGAATTTCAATAGATCGCTTGCTTATTTTGACGCTTTTAAATCGCTACTCCCACTCGCATCGATCCTCACAACCCTTCTTGTGGATTAATTTTGGGACGAAATTTCCTAAAGCAGGGGAGACTGTAACAACCCGCACATTCGTGCATTGTTACTACTCATTACACTCGTTACGCCTAGCACCAGAGATTCGGATCATAATGTAGCTATATCGCATGCATCGCTATTTCGCAGTATTTTCGCATATTACGCATACTTTATCGCTATAACACATCGAGTCACACACAGTAACGCGCATGATGACGTTGAGTGAGGACCTATTCTACCCTCCTCAATAGCCGTGATACGTCGCAGAGTAACGCATATTCAAAACGAAACCCAGTTATTGTATCGCAACTTTGAAATATGGATATTTATACGACCCTGTGTGACTAATTATACTAAATATATGAATGTGGGTATGAAAAGGTGTGACCAAACTATCGCAACGCTTAACGATCAAAACGAAATATCAAAACACAATTAGCTGGATGATGTGATGTCGTGGTCACAATCAAATTTAATCCAAATACTACTAATAGATAGCGGTAAGTGGGTATTGAACACAGGGAGTTTGTGGAATGTGTGTTATTTAGAAGTTTATCTAAATTAACAAAATTAAACTAATTGTAATAAAAGTAAATTTCAAGAGTTGTTTGATTAATTTGAGTTTTAAAACTAAGATTGCTAATGTAATTGCTAAATTGAAAGTTTTTGGTTGTAAACAAATTAGAGACGAATGACCATCTTTAGTTTCCGGTTTGCTTTGACATTTATGCTATCATTCCACTAGAAAGAACTACATACACATAGTTCATGCGTGATTAATTGCAGTGATGAAAGGGAACTAAGTACTCAGATTCCTAGAACGTGAGGTTGTTACCCGATGATCAATTAACCCTTACCCAAGTCTAATTCTACCCATGATATCTCGATTGCCGACGACACCAAGAACGTATGATTTCAAACTAGATTCGCATAAGAATCAACAATTTACTAACAATCAATCGAACACCATAACAAATAAATCATAAAGATGAAGTTGTTATTCTAGAAATAAGGAATTCAAGCATAAAGTCTTAAATAACCTTCAACCAAAGATGATCATCAAGAGTTTAGCCACTCATGGCTTGAATCATCATCCTCACACAAGTTTCAAATGTTCATAACAATTAAAAACACAAACCGAATGATTGGAAATTGTCTTCAAGCACCAAGAACACTCAAAATCGCCCCTAGAACTGTGTGTAACCGAATGGGAATGATTAGGAATGAAAAGACACCATAAATCCGCATTAAAAGGTGGAAGTTACACATTTACGCAGGTCAGCGCCGTAAGTTACGGTGGCCACCGTAGCTTACGGTGGCTTGGAATGGCTTACGGTGGCTTTAAACTGTCATACGGTGACAAAAAGTGCCAGTCAGCGCCGTAAGCTACGGCCCTTGCCATAGCCTACGGCATGCTTCATCATGAAAACTTGTTTTCCGCATAACGTTTTCGTTTCAACTCCGTTTTCTTCACCGTTTTCGCCTACGTTCTCGTAATTTCGTCCTCTTTCATGCTATCCTCTTAATTCTTCAATTCCAAAAATTGATTTTTTTCATTTATTCTACGTGTTCCTTCCATTTTAAGCTCTCGTTTGTACCTGAAAGACAAACAACCGTAGTTATCTAATTCTAGACAACTACCTGATTAAATGTAGGATTTTATTATCATTTATACCACTTAAGGGTTGTCCTACGGACTACCCGTCACATCCCCACACTTAACCGTTGCTTGTCCCAAGCAACCCGTTCAAAAACTATTTCCAAACCATAAGCGATCAATCATGCAAACCAAACTAAAATGTATCGTCCTTTTACTAACTGTTTATCACACCACAAGACACACCCCTCACAATTACTCTCGGTGACAAGAAAAATTAGCACATAATGCTAAAACACTCAATGCATGTGTGATTGTACGACAATAAGCTTGTATAAAAATCAAGTTTCCTCCTATCAACCATTTAGCATGCTTATGAATCAAAAAGACTTATGGGTTGTAACGAGGCTATGTGTAAAGGTAGGAAATAGTGGGAATGTGAAAGTAGCTCATTGATTTGACCCGGTTTTTATTTCTACTACTAAACAAAGCAACATCAACTATATACAAAACATCATCAACTTCTCAACTTCTATTGCAACTAAATACTTCTTTTTGTATTTTTCTCATATTTTTTCTCTTTTTTTCTTTTCTTTTCTTCTTCTTTTTTTTCTTTTTTTTCACATAAGACATAAAAACTCATCAATATATACAATAACATCAACACTACATACTAAATCTCATAAACCGGGTCATCTCAATAGGTAAAGTTTTGTAGGAAGTAGGTTTAGGTCGCAACCGAATGGTATAAGGCTCAAACATGGCTTTCTAAAGACCAAACCCCCACCCCTCACAATACCAAGCTCATATTTGTAAAGTATGAGGTCCAACCCACCAATCCCGCACTCTCACACGTCTAGACGAGGCTACCTAAAAGTCCCTTATCATTTTCAAAAGCATGCTAACTCTAGGATTTAACAAGAATTCGTACACAAGTTCTATTAACACAAGACACACACCGCCACTTAAAATGAAGAAATATCTATAATACTCATATGTGGCTCAAACTCTCACCAAGAAAGAACTATAAATGGGTGTCGGTGTGTCAAGTGGAAAAATATCAAGTTTTTTCAAATTTTGACAATTTCTCTTAGCTTCACAAAAAATTTTCAAAATTTCCCCTCATCCCCACACTTGGGATACATTGTCCCCAATGTATGGTTTTGAAGGGAAGATCGCTTAAACACCAAAAAACATCAACTTTGTTTTTTTTTTTATAAACAAAAGCAAACTAATAAACTAACAATATTTCAAAGCTAAAGAACATGACAAGTCTAAGGAAAAAGTACATTGACTTGGTGAAGTTTGACACAACCGATGTTGTAGACAATTCGACTTCCTATCACCACCTTCACACAAATATCCGCACATCTTCCCCACACTTGAAGGTCGCCATGTCCCTGAAACATAGAAAAATAAAAACAGCAAAATCAATATAAAACCCCGGGTTGCCTCCCGAGTAGCGCTAAGTTTTGAGTCTTCAGCCAGACCATGCCACCCCCATTTATGGTGGCTCAAAGAATCGGTTCCTATCACCTCCCCCACTGTAGCTTGTCATTGGTTGAAATGCATCCATCAAATGTCCATTCGGTGGATAGTCAACTACATACCTGCTCGAACCTTCATACTTCTTTTCACACCCCGGTGGTTTGTTTGTTTTTATTCTCTGATGCACACTTTTCATATGGTTACTAGACTCTCTACCCTTCTCTTCAGTAGGTTCATAACTAATCTCCCTAGTATGAACATCAAAGTACAACTTACGGTTCTTTTCGGTCATAGTAATGATCCCGTCTCTACAGTTGATTTGAGCACTTGCCGTATAAAGAAACGGTCGACCTAAAATTACCCTTTGTTGTGATGCCGTTTTGGTAGAATCATAATCTAAAACCAGAAAATCACCGGATAGTCGAATTCTCCCAACCGAATCATAACATTCTTAACCATTCCCCATGGACGCCTCCAACTTTCATCCGCCAAACTCAGCATGGTGTCTATATCTTGAAGCGGACCAAATTCGTACATATCGTATAGATCGCCTGGTAGCACACTCATACTCGCCCCGTAGTCCAACAATGCTTAAGGAATTTTTAATTTTCCTAGTTGAATAGGCACGAGTGGTGCTCCGTGCTCTTTGTCCGTTTCAACCTCGACATCCCTTCCTATACCTACACTCACTTGACAAGAAGATGTTAAAATTGTTTCATTGAATTCACTATTAGGAACGGTACTTACCACATTGATATTAACACTTTTAATGTTTTTAGGATTTGTCACCGTGTCACTTTGTAGTTGGCCTTTTTCTTTCTTCAATATTGCCACATCACTCGCAAGTTGACTCATTTGGGTAGTCAACGACTGGATTGCTTTACCATGGGTTTCGTCTTTTTGAATGCGAGCATCATCAAGCTGATTCCTTCGTTGCATCTCAATTTGCATCGCCTTCAACATCTCCATTACTTCGTTTCCACCCGAAAAGCTTTGACCCGTTTGATATTGCCTTTGAAATCCTTGGTTTCCTTGGAAGTTCGGGTTGGCTTGATTTGACGAATTCCCGTATCCAAAGTTCGGGTGATTTCGTAAACCGGGGTGGTAAGTATTGGAATTCATGTTGTAATTTCTACCACCCCCGCCTTGCCCTTGCAATGCATTCACCTCCTCATATTGCCCTTCCACTCCTTGGCAATTTTCAGCCGCATGCCCTATCTCATTACAAAGCACACAAACATTATAAATTTGATTAGAAGTTTGAACATTACCATCGTCTACCGCGTGCACTTGAGTTCGGGTAATGGTCGGCCATGCTCTCCTTGATGCTTGAGCTTTTCTTTTTGATGTGACCGCCATTTGTTCCAAGAATTCCCAATCATCATGCTCATAATTCATTCCAAAAGTGCCATTCGTGATAGACATTAAGTCACGAGCATCTTCGGCACATAACCCCTCATGAAAAGCATTCATCAACTCCCATAGCTCTATCCCATGATGAGGGAAATTCTTTATCATCATGTTAAACCGTTCAAATGCCTCATGGAACATCTCACCTTGTAGTTGTTGGAAACTTCTCAACCCTTTTCTAGCATCATTTGTCTTTTATGCGGTATAAAATTCATCCAAAAAGATTTGTTGCATTTCCGCCCATGTATAGATAGATGCCGAAGGTAGGGTGTAAAACCATTTTTTCGCCTTATCTTCCAAAGAGAATTGAAATAATACCAATTTGACATCATCATCCGAAAATCCTTGACTCCCAAGAGTGTTGCAAATCGAATCATAAGCCTCCAAATGAAAATAAGGCTCTTCCGTTTCTAGACCTTTATACTTTGGCAAACTTTGTAACGAATTGGTTCGAACTTCAAATGTCCTCCCTTGATTATTGTGAGGAATAACTACCGGTGAAGGATTGTGAGTAATTACCGGCCTAAAATGCGCTTCAATGCCTCTAGCATGTTCTCGAAGATGTCTTCTTGGCACACCCAAACGAACTCTTGGACGTATAGGACCCATTGGTCTTTGAACTTGCATGCGTGGAGGCCCAAATTGTTGTGGAGGTGGTTGAAATTGATGTTGGATTGGTGGTTGTTGAATTGTCCTTTGGAATTGATGTTGTGCATTTTGTGGACGAACTTGTTGCAAGGGCATAGGATGTTGCAATTGTGACCCTTGTGATGGCAATTGTTGAGGTATAATTTGTTGTTGAAGAATCCCACCAACACTTGACATTCTTTGATTGTGTCCTTGTACGTAAGTAAACTCCCCTTGATCTACATCACCTCCATACATGTACCCTTCTTCATCATATCCCCCAAAATCATCATTATACCGATCGTCGAACCCATCTTGTCTTACTCCCGAAGTATGTTGAAATTGCACTTCCTATTGAAATGGAGTAGAATGGATAATCGATGGACCTGTTTGGTATAAGTTAGGTGGTGGTATTTGTGATGATGATGGTTGGCCAGATGTTGGGAAAAATGATGATTAAGCTGGAAGAGCGGATGATGTAGGGTTGTAACTGAAAGAATGTTCAGGTTGTGTATTCTCAGGTAAGGTAGTGTTGGCTGGTTTGATTTCTGGTGTGGATGTAGGAATCGTAGTATTTGGTGATGGTTGTGTTGAAGATGGTATAAAGGGTGGTGTAGGTTCACCAGTAGTGGGTGGTGGTGGTGGTGGTGGATTCATGTATCTGATTGGTGTAACTGGTGTAGTAGGTGTTGTTGGTGAACCGCTGATTTTGTTTTCCCTTAGCAAAATTTTGTTTCCTCTCAAAGTCCGTTCAATTTCTGGATCAAATGCCAAAGGTGATAACTTGTGAGAGCTTCTAGTACGCATGCACCTGTAAATACCTGCACACTAACACACCCAGCGTAAACCAGAAAAATAACAAAAGGATCAAAAATAACACACGTTGCGCACTACTCCCCGGCAACGGCGCCAAAATTTGACGTGATGTCGTGGTCACACTCAAATTTAATCCAAATACTACTAATAGATAGCGGTAAGTGGGTATCGAACACAGGGAGTTTATGAAATGTGTGTTATTTAGAAGTTTATCTAAATTAACTAAATTAAACTAATTGTAATAAAAGTAAATTTCAAGAGTTGTTTGATTAATTTGAGTTTTAAAACTAAGATTGCTAATGTAATTGCTAAATTGAAAGTTTTTGGTTGTAAACAAATTAGAGACGAATGACCATCTTTAGTTTCCGGTTTGCTTTGACATTTATGCTATCATTCCACTAGAAAGAACTACATAGATATAGTTCATGCGTGATTAATTGCAGTGATCAAAGGGAACTAAGTACTCAGATTCCTAGAACGTGAGGTTGTCACCCGATGATCAATTAACCCTTACCCAAGTCTAATTCTACCCATTATATCTCGATTGCCGACGACACCAAGAACGTATGATTTCAAACTAGATTCGCATAAGAATCAACAATTTACTAACAATCAATCGAACACCATAACAAATAAATCATAAAGATGAAGTTGTTATTCTAGAAATAAGGAATTCAAGCATAAAGTCTTACATAACATTCAACCAAAGATGATCATCAAGAGTTTAGCCACTCATGGCTTGAATCATCATCCTCACACAAGTTTCAATGTTCATAACAATTAAAAACACAAACCGAATGATTGGAAATTGTCTTCAAGCACCAAGAACACTCAAAATCGCCCCTAGAACTATGTGTAACCGAATGGGAATGATTAGGAATGAAAAGACACCATAAATCCGCATTAAAAGGTGGAAGTTACACATTTACGCAGGTCAGCGCCGTAAGCTACGGTGGCCACCGTAGCTTACGGTGGCTTGGAATGGCTTACGGTGGCTTTAAATTGTCATACGGTGACAAAAAGTGCCAGTCAGCGCCGTAAGCTACGGCCCTTGCCGTAGCCTACGGCAGGCTTCATCATGAAAACTTGTTTTCAGCATAACTTTTTCGTTTCAACTCCGTTTTCTTCATCGTTTTCGCCTACGTTCTCGTAATTTCGTCCTCTATCATGCTATCCTATTATTTATTCAATTCCAAAAATTGATTTTTTTCATTTATTCTCCGTGTTCCTTCCATTTTAAGCTCTCGTTTGTACCTGAAACACAAACAACCGTAGTTATCTAATTCTTGACAACTACCCGATTAAATGGGGATTTATTATCATTTATACCACTTAAGGGTTGTCCTACAGACTACCCGTCACTGGAGACCACCGACCGAGTGACTGATCGATCGGATGGCCAACCGATCGGATTGCCACCCGATCGGAAAACCACCCGATCGGACAGCCATCTGATCCATGGCACTCCATCACCTTTTCCCCTCTTCACCTATAAATAGCCCTTGTCACATCACTGTTCAAGTGATGTGACAGCTCTCACTCGACCAGCACGCTTTGGGGCCATTTTCTCTCAATTTCTCGCGATTCTTGTTAGTTTTTACCTCAAAACTTGTACTTCTATGATCTACACGCACTTCTTCATCATTTTCTCTTTTAAATCTCAACTTTTAACCGTGAAATCAATAGGTTTGAGGAGTTTTAGGATGATGTCATCATGGAGTTCTTATGAACTTCAAATGTTGGCTTCATTCCACCAAGAACCACTCAGATCTGAAGGATTTCCACAAGAATCAACAACATTTTTGCATAGATCTACACATATTCACGGATAAAAGGATTGAAGGATGGTTTTCTAACCTTCTTTCAACTCTTTTACACTCAATGCACTCAAAACCAATAGAATCGGAGCTTGTTCTGATCTTCTACTCATTCTTAGTGAAACGTTGGTTCAAGATCTGAGTTCTATCAAGGAGACTACTGATTTCGGGTTAAACATGAGCAACCGTCTCAAACAGAGGACTGGTCGGACTAGGTTGATTCCTGCCCGATCGTGCCACCTGGGTGTTGATAAGGTTCTGTTGTTGGCACGATTGTCACACCGTCTCGAGAAAACCGCAAAACTTTCAAAACAAACAAGTGTCAAGACGACTTAGGCCGCCGGAACGGATTGCTGTCCGATCGGATTACCACCCGATCGGAGTGCCACCCGATCGAACAGCCGTCCGATCGGCTTGCACTTGGTTCCACACTTAATTTATATTTCAACTCTTCAAAAGTTTTGAACGTCGAACGGATTGCCGTCCGATGGAACGACCATCCGACCATGTGATGTTCTAAAATTCAACACTTAAACAATTTTCAACTTGTTCAATGCATAGCTAATTTCAAGCGGATTACCACCCGATCGGATTGCAATCCGATCGAGTGACAAACTGCTGTGAACTTGTTCTCACTAAGTGTCCTACTAATCGGATTGTCACCCGATCGAGTCGTCGTTCGATCGATCGACCTGAAGGGTAGAGATACTTCTCAGTTTTCATAATGCTACAACAAAAACTTCAAAAGGAAAACCATCATACACAAACACGTCTATACCAAACGAGGTGATAATCCAATCGAATGGCCATCCGATCAGATGACCATCCGAACGGATTGCCACCCGATCGACTGGCCATCCGATCGGGTTGCCATTCGACACTCAGTCGCATCTCATCGTTTAACGCACTGTTCGACGCTTACGCTATCAATCTGTAATCAGGCTAATCTCAGACGCGCCCCCTTCAATCCAACCAAGTTGTGTTTACTTACTGAACACCGACTGTGAGTATACTCTAAAACTTTTTATCGCATTTTGGGTGTAACATACGTTCCTATCAAATCAAGTATCAAAAACGAATTATTCAATCAAACTATTTATCACTTGCGAATAACTGTTATGCATATTTACACGTGATGCTAGTTACATATGTGTTAGGACTTTTACTCGCGAGGTCCCGCCTTAACTAGTATAGTACTATAGAACCTGACGGGGTCTAGTTAGGATGAATATCAATCGCAATCGCAGCTCGAGTGACTTAGCTGGTAGTATCTGTCTTATATGCATTTATGTTGAGGTATCTCGTTTATGTATTTGGTAATTCGCAGCACTTTTAACTATTTTACGCTACTCTATCAAAACTTGTATACTCGCCAATACTTTTGTATTGACGTTATTTTAACGTATGTTGCAGGTTTAGTCGCAGTCTACATCAAATCAAGCTAGGAAGTCTAGAAACTCACCTAAAAATCTAGGTTGTCGGATTTATATTGTTTGGGAGAACATGAAATTCGTGACAGCTTATGTGATTGTAATTGTTTATTAGTATGGGATAATGAACGCATTAAATATTGTCGCAATGTAGTTGTTATGGATTCTCTTGAGCAATCTGATTCGCCTAGAGCCGCGGCCTGATGATTCTGCCATCGGTTGGGGTGTGACACCAATATCTAGCCAAACCCAGGATAAAATTAAACCAACGAAACAAAAAAAACCGGTTTATGTCATCAAAATAACAACCACGAACCAACATTATCTAACAACCAAAACCATTGTTTTAAACATATTATTGTCTACATGGAATATTCTAAACTCTCCAAGTTGTACGCCACCGCTTCAGCAATTACGCGATTGCATAGCGTGTTAGCATATGAGCACACTAAATTCACAACATGTTTTTTCCTTGGACGTGTCAAACACGCCTTTTTGCCAAATCTTTCATATGAAAGTACATTAGACCTATGCCAGACTCTGTTAGGAATACCATTTGCCTGCACATTATCCATAAAATTAAATGACCGACAGTCAAAGTACATTTACACCGTATAACAACATAATGTACACCAGTGTACAGACTACAAATACACAAATGTATACTATATGTGTACACTTGTGCACTGCTTACTGAAGATATTTACAATACTACAAATTTTAACTTTGTTGCATGCACAAGTGTTTTCTAACCAAATAAAGCCGCTCTTACACTAACAAAATACACAAGTTAAATCACTACACCCATTTAACGTTACTTACGCGTTTGACTTTGCAACTTCTTCTTGTCCGTGTTGATTCCGGTGTTTCATATGGGAAGGTTTCCTTTCCTCGGCCGTTAACACCTTACGGAAATAAGATAGTGTTATACTAATAACAATAGTACCAACATTAACAACATCAAAGTAATGCAACACACACCTGCCATCAAAAAACATAAAGTTTCAATCAAATACACATGTGCACAAATCAACTTTACACATGTGTATAATTATAGAATATCTATATTATCCACTCTAAAAACACTAAAAAACCATAACCAAAATAAAATAACCATTATACGTATGTGTACAAGCAATTCATTACAATACACATGTGTACATCTCCATATAAACAAACCATTATAAGAAGTTTTCTACTCTATTGCTGATGATCAAAAACAAAGAGTAAAATTAAGTCATTAATTCAACTAAAACCCTAACCTACACTACCGCTTGGATTAAATCAGAGTTATCTTCCTCAAAATCCATAAACGACACACAACATTGCTGTTAAAACAACTTTTATACAAACAGTCAACGAAACCCTAGCTTTTGATTACATATAATCAAACGAAATATAACTGATACATAATCGGCTATGAAGGTATACACTAAAACACGTACCTTTGCTGTGTTTCCGTTGAATGAAAGCGTCGATATATAGCAAACCTTATCAATCGATGGTGGAAGCTACTAATCGCCAGTGGGATTAAATGAAAGAGAGAAGGAATTCGGTCATTATTAAGGGATTCATATGATCTCCTAAAAACTGAAGGTGCAATGATTAAGGGATCAAAAATTTCAAAGATATGATATGTCTCTTCAGTTTCCAATGTTTCTTTTGATAGAGATTTACTCTAATACCCCTACTCAAATCAATTGATTATATATATATATAGGAGACTGCTAAAATGAAAACCACCTCTAGTTGTAAGAACTACACCGTACGGGGCGAGGTGGACCAAATTTTTTTTCATAAACGTAGATGCGTGTATTATAAACACATGTGTAAAAAAAAATTGAAAAAAAAATGTCGTGTGTGTAGTTTTGAGCACCACAAGTTTGTGTTTATGGGTACCGTAAATTTCAAAATTTACGGTACCCATAAACACAAACTTGTGGTGCTCAAAACTACACACACGACATTTTTTTTTTGAATTTTTTTAATTTTTTTTTTAAATTTTTTTTTTTTTGCTTCGAAAAGTAGCGATTTTAACCTAAAAAATATTAAAAAAATCAAAAAAAAATTTTTGGATTTTTTTTTGATTTTTTTAGGTTTTTTGGGGGTTTAGTTTTTAGCATTTTAGCTTGGGGGGGGGGAGGGGTGGGGGGGTTTAGGTTTTTGGGGGGTGGGGGAGGGGGGTTTAGGTTTTGGGGGGGGGGGGGGTTAGGTTTTTTTTAGCTTGGGGGGGGGGGGGGTTTAGGTTTTTTAGGGGGGGTTAGGTTTTTTTTTGGGGGGGGGGGGGGGGTGGGGGGTTTAGGTTTTTTGGGGGAAAGGGGGTGGGGGTTAGGTTTTTTTATGTTTTTTTTAGGTTTTTTTAGTTATTTTAGGTTGTGTTCACATTGGTTCTCAAGGTTCTCGCAATAAGGGTGGTTCTCGCATGAGCCCCTCCCTATATATATATATATATATATATATATATAGGGGGCCGCTAGAATGAGAACCACCACGAGTTATGAGAACCACAAGAACCGCGCCCCGCGGGTGGCCGTTGACCACGAAATTTTTTTTACACCTAGATCCGTATATTTTAAGACCGGGTGTAAATTTTGGGTTCAAACGGCGCGCCCGAGGGGGTAGTTTTTTACGCCCAAAGTTTGGTTAAAAAAAAAAGAAAAATTAAAAAAACCCAAACTTTGGGCGTAAAAAACTACCCCCTCGGGCGCGCCGTTTGAACCCAAAATTTATACCCGGTCTTAAAATATACGGATCTAGGTGTAAAAAAAATTTCGTGGTCAACGGCCACCCGCGGGGCGCGGTTCTCGTGGTTCTCATAACTCGTGTTGGTTCTCATTCTAGCGGCTCCCTATATATATATATATATAGGGGCTGGTTAACGTACAAATGCGCTTATCGTACATTACGTACGCTACAATCTCAGCCGTCAGATCATCTTCCCGCATTGAAAATCGCATGTGAAATTGAATTACCACATGCGAATTTATTACTAAAATTATCACATGCGAAATTGAATTACCACATGCGAAATTGTTACAAAAAAACAACCTGCTATTTCATCAAAATTATCACATGCGAAATTGAATTACTACATGAGAAATTGTTACAAAAAAAACAACCTTCTATTTCATCAAAATTATCACATGCGAAATTGAATTATCACATGCGAAATTGTTACAAAAAAACACCTGCTATTTCATCAAAATTACAACATGCGAAATTATTACAAAAAAAAAAAAACAACATGCGATTTTCATTGCGGGAAGATGATCTGACGGCTGAGATTGTAGCGTACGTAATGTACGATAAGGGAATTTGTACAGTACCCTTTATATATATATATATATATATATATATATATATATATATATATATATATATATATATATATATAATTCATTTTTCAACAAATACTCAAACCCATACAATTTCCCTTCTTGTTGGAGACATAATATGTCTTCATAGAAATATAATATCTATATATATATAATAAAAGAAACTTGATTTGAGACACATGTCATTCAATGAGGGCATCAATAATTTATTGATAAATTTTAAATTAAAAAGATTTAAATATTATATTAGAATTTTATTTTAATTGTAAATCTAAAGTCTAAAATGTGTTTTAAATCTAATCCATAATTTATGGATTTAATTTTGATTTGAAATTATTAAACAAAAACCCATAAAATTAGTAACCATTTAATCAATTTCGTAAGTTTTACTTTCCCTTCTAGAATCAAATTAGATATTTGTGATAATTAAAGTTTTCTCAAGAATATAAAAAATCGTTATTTAATATTTAATATATTACATCAAATATTTAGAATTAAACTCCTATGTTTTTTTACTCTTCATATGCTATGCATATTATCTATCTCACATAGAAAACATCATGTTTTTTTTAGATAAGTTTACCATGTCAAATAAGTAATATGCATATTATCTATGCCACATAGAAAACATCATGTATTTTTAGATAAGTTAGATATATTTGGTATACAAAATTATATTTATTCAACTCGTGAAAAACGCGGGGTTTTTAAAAATATAATTATTATTTTAGTTTAAAAAGTCCCTTTTCAGACCTTTCAAATGGTATGGAACATATTACATTATCGATAGTCTTTATTGGTTTCCTTACTAATTGTGATAAAAGTAATTATTTCGTACAATTCATATTGGTTTATAGCTTTGAATACGAGCATACCTTATATTAATGTTAATGATAGCGAAAGTGAGGAAACTATATTTGGATGGTAGAAAATATAATATTATGTCAACATTAACCCGCCAGAATAATCTATTATCAGATAAAATCAGACACGTTACCTTTGAACAAGAAAATGTCATAATAAATATTAGTAGTGGTACAAAATTTTAAGTTTCTATGACAAATCCTAAAACAAATAACAGATCATATTATTATGAATAACTATACAAACTTTAATATTTATTTCGTATTTGGTCTGCATATTACTCTATATTATATATACTTAAATCATATTATGAACATATTTGTTTATTTCACATTATAATTATGATTCACCCCGTGTATTACACGGGGCAATAACCTAGTAATATTATAAGAAAGTTTCTCAATGGCACATGTCAAAAACAATGGGAAAAAAATAAAAATAAAAATAAAAATCAATAACAGTGTCATTATTTAACCTATTTTGATAATTTGATTGTTTTTAATAAATAAAGGCATCGCTTCCATGTAAGTCTACATCGAAGGGCCTTTTACAATTTATTATTATTTGACAGTTGCATTGGATGTGCAATGAATCTTGGTAGTACATACTCTAATTCTCATCAATATTCTGCCAATTTCATTAAAACTTAAAAAAAAAAATTAATTTGAATTTTATTCTTTGAGGTCTTGATTTAGAGTGACGACAGCTTGAATTATCTTTTGTTGAGATGTTATACTATTATGATCTCGAAAGACTTAAAATGGTTACTAGTTACAATTACATTACAATTATAATAATTATGAACAAGACAATTTCATCATAAGGGTCTTACAACTATCGTGTGCTAAGGTTAATACTAAATAGTTACAAGTTTTTTAAATCCTAAATCTTCAGTCTGTTCATGGTTCACCTAGGAGATTCTGAAAACCTAGGTAATAGATAACAAACACATAAAAAATACTAATATCGAATGTCAATAATATATATATATATATATATAGGGGACCGCTAAAATGAAAATCACATCCAGTTGTAAGTACCGTGAGAACCAGTTCCTAACCATTAGATCAAAAAGATGGATGGATGAGATTAAAAGTAAAATGAATATTAAATACATTTTGTCTTATTATGTCTTTAATATTTTAATCCAAAATAGTAGTTTAGTAAAATTACTCTATTTTGTCTTTATTATTTTTTATTACTTTTTTTTGTTTTATTATATTACTTTTTTATTTTTTAAAAAGGAATTTTTTTATTAAAAGAATTTTTAAATTCAAATTTTTTTAACAAAGCAAATTTTTTTTGCACGCCGGGCTTTTTCAAGCGTCGTTTTTTAACGCGCCGTTTTTACGCCGGGCCTTTTCAAGCGTCATTTTGTAACGAGACGTTTTTTATGCGCCGTTTTTTCAAGCGTCGGTTTTTACACGTTTTTTAACGCACCGTTTTTTACACTTTTTTTACACGCCGTTTTTACACGTTTTTTTTACGTCATCGTTTTAACGCACCGTTTTTTTCACATTTTTTAACGCGCCGTTTTTTACACGTTTTACGTTAAACTTTTTAAACTTTTTACGTTTTAAGTTTTACGTCAAAATTTTTACGTTTTACCCGTTAAACTTTTTACGTTTTACAGAAATTTTTTTACGTTTTACGTTAAAAATTTTACGTTTTACGTTTTACGTAAAAAATTTTACGTTTTACGTTAAAATTTTTACGTTTTATGTTTTACGTAAAACTTTTTACGTTTTACGTTAAAAAGTTTACGGTTTACGTTAAAAAGTTTACGGATTAATTTTTTTTTTACAAAAACTTTTTTACGCAAAAACTAACGCACATAGAAATCGCAAACTCGGCGAGGTGTCTTAGATATATTGTTATCATCATCGACTAGGGGGAAAAACCAACAACATCAAAACAAAGTGTATCTCGAAAAAGAAACAGGGGGCGGCTCAAATTATCCGATAATCAAAAGGCTGCAAAAGTGTGGTTGCATGTTCAAAAAACCTACCCTCCGCCGTCCTTGTCGCGCCATCGTCATCAAAATCTACGTTTTTTTTCATCATCGCCACCCAAAAAATCCAACTGATCAAAACCCACATAGTTCACTTATCGAAATCACCGGCAACACATCAAAATCACCGGCAAAAATGACATGTTTTTTTTTTTTTTTTTTTTTGCATCATCAGCCATAAACATCAAAATCACCGGCAAACAACACGGACACAAGATCAGAACCAAAAACAGGGACACAAGCAAAAAACAGGGACACAAGATCAGAACCAAAAACATCAAAATCACCAGCAAAAACAAAGCAAAAACCTTACCACCGCCGTCTCCGTCAATCACCACCACCACCACCGCCGCAGTCAAAAACCCACCACCGCCACCACCGTCTCCATCAATCCTCCACACCACCACCGTCTCCGTCGCCGTCAAACCCCACCACCACAGTCGCCCTCGAAACCCTCCACACCACTACCGCAGTCGTCATCATCTTCAACATCTTCACTGGCAGCCGTCGCCGGTGTACAGTCGGTGACCGGCTGTGTTTCTGGCCGTGAAAACGAGAGAGAAGGGAGCATGAAATGGGTGTGCGTGTGGTTGAGGGATGAGGAGGATTAGATAGGTGTGGTGTGTGTGGGTTCGTCGGAACAAGAACGGCCGGCACCGGCCCTCTTCCATATCGACCGCAGATTCGAACAAGAAGAGATTTGGGGTTGGTTTGAGTTTTGATTTGGGGTTTCTTCATTTGTGCAGAGGATTTGGCGGTTCTTCATTTGTGCAGAGAAATTTTGAACAAGAAGAGATTTAAATGAAAGATGAAAGAGGAGAGAGGAGATATGAGAGAGGTATATAAAGAGGAGAGATGTATATTAAATGAAGAGAGAGGGAATATGTGACATTTGGGGTAAAAGACCAAAATAACCTTTATGTTGGCATAATATGATTGGCTAAGAGTGGTTCTCGCGGTTCTTACAACTGGAGCTGTTTTTCATTTTAGCGGCTCTCTCTCTCTCTCTCTCTCTCTATATATATATATATATATAGGGTAAGGATATATAGAAAACCACTTTTAGCTAGAAAACCCGGGAAACTCTAAGTTCCCGACATTTTTTTTTTTTTTAAAATAACATATGTAATATACATGTTTTTAAGACTTTTGGGCAAAAAAAACAAAAAAGCGCCGAGAGGATTTTTAAAAAAAAAATAAACAAATTTCAGCATTTTTTGTGTAACACGTGTTACATTGCAAAGTTGCTGAAATTTGTTTATTTTTTTTTAAAAAACCCTTCGGCGCTTTTATGATGTTTTTGGCCCAAATGTCTTAAAAACATGTATATTACATATGTTATTTTTTTCAAAAAAAAAAAATGTCGGGAGCTTAGAGTTTCCCGGGTTTTCTAGCTAAAAGTGGTTTTCTCCATATACTTACACTATATATATATATATAAGGATCTGTTAGGAACCACCCTTTATTGCGAGAACCGCTAGAACCAGTGTGAACACAACCAACAATACCTTACAAAAATCTAAAAAACACACAAATTTTTTTTAATATTCTTTTATAAAAATCGCTACTTTTCGTTAATAAAAAAATTAAAATTTAAAAAAAAATTGTTTTAAATTTTTTTTTGATACTAAAAGTAGCGATTTTTATAAAAAAATATATTATTTTTTTGTGTGTTTTTTTAGATTCGTTTAGGTTTTTTGAGGGTTTAGTTTTAACATTTAGCTTGGGGGGAGGGGGGGTTTGGTGGTGTAATGGTTTTATTTTGTTGTGTTCACATTGGTTCTTGCAATAAAGGTGGTTCTCGTATGAACTCTACCCTACATATATAATATATAGGAGAAGGTTCATTTAAGAAGAAAATTTAATTGAGAAGAAAAAGAATAAAGGGTAATTTTGTAAAACATTAAATAGTTTTTTCACTTATCTCATTTATTATCATTTTTTACTAATTAATTAGTCATAAAAAACTATTATCCTCCACACTAACTTCTTTTGCCTACACAAATCAAAAGTCCTCCACACTAACTTCTTTTCATTCTACACAACTCGTAATTTATCCTACTCATTAAATTAAATTATTTTATTTTATTTTTTTGAAAAAATATACATTTTGAAGATAAGTTACAAAAAATTTAATGTAGTTAGTTATTAAAAAGCAAAACTACAAATTAATGACCAATGTAGATTTACCAATGTACCCTTTCAGTAACATTAAATACTTATATTAAATGAAGTAAAATAAAGAATTGTTATTGGTTGAAATTTCTTCTTTTTTCTTTAAAAAAAAATCCTTCTAATTTGAACTCTCCAATATATATATATATATATATATATATATATATATATATATATATATATATATATAACACGAAATTATAGTTTTAAGTAAAAACGTAACAAACCTCATTTTCCAATTTAATATCTTCTTTACGAAATTGTAGTATAAACATATTTGTATACTAGTATATATTCTAAACTAGGTTAGAACCACATATATTACACGGGTTGAAAAAATATAATTCTATATACGAGTTGAATAAACACATGTATTACATGTATAATGTAATCCGCTAACCCATTTAGTCATCAAGATGTGTTTTTTAAAAAAAATTGAACTTTGATGTGCTATTTACTTATTATAACATTTTACTTTGTTTTTTTAATTTATTATATTAGGTTAGAGACTTGTGTATTATATTGGTTATAGTGTTTTACTTTTTATTTATTTATTATTAGGTTAGAAACTCGTGTATTACATGATGCTGGATAATAAGCAGAAAAATAAAAGAAATGTTTTAGTAAAACAAAATATTAAATATACATAAGCTAGATATTAAGATTGACTATTATTAAAAACTGGATAGTCATGATTTAATATTATTATTTAATATAAGAGAGACTGAAAAGGAATAACATGATTTAGTATTATTATTAATAAATTAAATGAAGAATGTCATATGATATTTATTAGAATTTTCTATTAAAAGTAGGATTTTAAATACACCATATGTATAAAAAATATATATATGTTCTATATATATTGAATAAATCCTTTTAATGAAACAATAACAACCGTACCTAGTAAATCCAATAACACTGCAAAAGCTATTTGTAACGTCTAGGAAGGGTGGAATCTAGACAAACCTTACCTCTATCCTTGTGGATAGAGATACCGCTTCCAGAGAGACCCCTAGCTCTAAAACAAATGACATGCAAACACATAAAACTGTAAAGGTAGAAGTAGAAAGTTACCAAATACAAATTAACGGAAGAAAAATTAAGTTTTAATGAAACAGTTGATTAAAATATATATTTATTTTATTATTTCATAAAAATATAAACACATAAAAAGACAGAAGACATTAGCATTTGTGGCTGGTTTTCGTTCTTTCTTTTTGATGGGTTAGTTAAAATTCACTGCATATGTATTAGTGACATAACATTTCTTTTAGTTAAACCACATCATATGATCTTATGAAATCTAACATATATTTATTATAATAATTTTAGATGATTTTAAGCTACAACTAATAAGATTGCATGCATCACAAATTACACGATACTCATATCGAGTCCATAATTTTTCCCAGAAAAGATTCAGAACTTTTCGGTCTGATCTTAGGAAAATAAGTTCATCAAGATACGCAAGAACATTGCATATTCCCTAGTCTCTTTGTGTAAAAAGACTTTTACATTTTAATAATTAATATATGGTTATAAGTTATCCTTGTCATTATCATTAAAAGCTCTTCTACAAATTTTAAATTTTAAATTTAATATTATCAATAGTCAACTTTCCATAATAAGTATTTATTTAAGCGGGAAAAGAGAATTGAGACCACCTCAGAGAGCGTCATGTGTGTCTCAAGAGGTTTACTTTATTATAGACTAGGTTATAACCCGGGAATACTCCCGGGTTGTGAATCTTTATATCTAAAAAATAAATATACATCTATATATATTAATTAATAAAAATATACCATGTAGTTGTGAATCTTTATAACCCGGGAACTTCCCGGGCATGAAAAATCAATTTATAATCTAATTATGTCATTAAATAAATTAAAAGACATGTTTTCAAACGTTATTAAGTGTTTAAACAAATAAGTTAAAATTTGGTGTCAATACTATGCGGTACCAATGTTGAAATTAAAAGACATGTTTTCAAACGTTATTTGCTGTAAAATAACACTTTTTTCCTTGGGGCGCCTCCTTCCTTTTCTTTACATGTGCACCTCTATGCTATGTGATACGGTACCGGTTAAGCCAAAGCACTTATGAAGAAATGATTTGAGCCAAACCACTTTTTTTTTTACCATAATCCCAAAGAAATAAAGGCACTTATGTTTTTACCTTTTTTAACCGAAACCCGATTACCAAACCTGACCCAATGCTACCTAAACCAAGTATTTAACACAATTGTACATAAAGCCACACATGACCTAAGTAAAAACATAACAAAAACTTTCCACAACAAAACTTTTAAACACATTAAAAGAAGATAATTGAGATATATTTCCTTTTTAAACAGCCAACAAATCAAATTGTATTAAAAAACAGATTAGCATTGTGCTAATCCACATCAAAAAACAACCGGACAACAAACTACATCATAGACCCCAAAAAAATTAATACGAAATTTCTCCAATTTTCCCATGATAAACCAACGTTTTTTAACTGATGTTTAACCCATAGGTACGCCAAAACTCTAATTTCCTACTTTAAACTCTCCACCTTAGGTTTTTTACAGTTGAAGATAATATTGTTTTGACTTCGCCAAATGCACCACACGACCGTTAGAATAATGGAGTAGACAAGTTTTCTCCACTTCACAGAGCCTCTCGCTTGCTTATAAATCTTCAACTGGTCCTCGAATTCAAAGAAAAAGAAGCCAGAAAGCATGTACCAAGTATTAATAAAGTCCCAGATAGTTTGCATCATCCCACACGATACTAAAAGATGTTCTGCAGACTCCTCATATGCTCCACAAAAGCTGCACATATATAAACAATTATATATATACTTTTAAAAATGAATAATGTGCGAAACTTCCATTTTTTATCACCCGTGATTGAACAAAAACTGTATATATTTTAAACAAACAATACCACATATCATATATTGTATAAAATGTACGATATGTGACGATAAAAATTATCACCCGTGAACTTCCGTTTTCATAGTATACCAATAATTAGAGTAGCGTGTTAGACATTAGTCAACACTATTTTGAAATAATTTTTAAAATCTATATACTATATTTAATTATTTATTTATGGATAGATAAGTATTTGAATATGAATTAGAATATTATGTTTAGAATTCGTTTATAGATTTGAACATTTACATTTAAACAATAAAAATCCTACAACAATATTCCAGTCACTAAGCCTACAATAACTAATCAAATTTCACGAAGTAATCAAATTTCAAAATGAATAAACTGAACCGGTTTTATGAAGTAAATAAAATGATCTTATCAAGACAAACAAAACAAACTTGATCTTATTTGTTTATATGATTATTAACATAATTTTAAATTATTGGAACCCTAATTTCTTGCTTAGTGATACACGTCATCTCGAGTACAAACAAATGTTTTATTATTATTTTCTAAATAACATGGGTATACCGAATAGTTATTGAATTTTGAAAATACAAAAATCAAACTCTTATTTGATCAAAGTTGGAGATGCTTATAATCATTTTAAACTTCTAAATGAAAAGCCAACATATACATTAAAAATACATATTAAATTAAAATATACTAAAACATATGGTCATTTGGTAAGTTTGTTGGACTTTTGAAAGCCTTATACATATACGCATATATAGTTTAAATAACGATATCGTATATAGTAAAACGGCATGGATGGTGAAGCATAGAGAATATTGAAAAACATTAAAAAAAATAGACATGTGAAAAAGTGGTTCTTAGAAGTAGAGTGATGGAAGTCGAAAGCGGATACAAATACTTCAACCTCAAAGCATATAACTTTAAAACTTAAGATTATAATTCAATATCCCTATTTAACTGAATCGAAAACGAAGGCCGGTCAACATTTCCAAGAGGTGTTTCAGCTCTCAATACTACCCCGGTTTCCTAACATTCCCGTTCCACTTTGACCAAACCAACTGCATATATAGTAAAACATCGATCTTAGAGCGAAAGTTAAAACATTATTTTATAAGTTCAATCATTCAAAAAACTTACCAACACTAATGCAAAAGGTGAAACTAAAGAACATCCACCAATGAGACTCGGCTCATCGTTTAGAGAATGCACAAGTTCTTCCTTCAGTCCAGGTTTCTTCCACTAAATGTTGGATGTAAGCTGGTCATATCCAGACATAAAAACAAATAGGACCATATAAACACATATATAGGACCAAAAAACAAAAGGGTAAATAATTAAAAAATATGTTGAAAATTATCCAAGTGTTATGTGTCGTTTTGGACATATCATTTTTAAAGAAAAAAACTTACGCCTGTCCACAAAAAGTTTGCAGCATTCAACCTTGTATCCGTATGACATCCACTTCCTGCAACTCAAGAAATCAAAGTAACATACCCATTTTCCATAATAAAGATCCACTTTATTTGATGATGAAGTTAAAACAGGATACAACATAAATATGTGATCTAAAATTAAACTTATAGGGCTTCAAATTAAAATAAGCTACCCACATGGATAAAAAGTGGTTCATTGATTCTTGCTAAATATTTAATCGTTTTTCATTTATAAATTACAAGAATAATTATGCATAGTGTAAGCCTTGTATGTTAGCATGCCATTATCTTTTAAACAAAGAACAAACGCGACGAGAACAGATTGAAGCTCATATTTTATGTTACTAAAAAAACGGGAAAAAGCTAAAAAAATTCACAAATTGTTATGGGACAATCTATGAGGAAACTTTAAGTAAGCTGAAACTAAAAAGGCATAGAATCAAATCATGTGGACATTCAAGAGAGAGAAAGATGTTTAAGGTTTCTTTTTTTTTTACATGGTTAAACCCTAAAACTTCTCAAAGTTCAACAGAATAAAATTTAAAGACCTATTCATTAAGTTTTGTAACAGGGCAAATAATACCTTCGCCAAAGGAGCAAGGGCAAACAACCAGAGTGCCAAAAGAGCAAGCCATTTAGTTGTACAACTGGCATTTGAAACGATGTCTAGATCATTTGTGTATTCATTCACATTGACACCCACTACAAATATAAAAGCATCCTTGCTAGAAGCAGAGATGAAGAACTTTTTGGAGCCACCCTAATCAAACAAAACCATATGTGAATTCAACAAACAACCAGAGTGAAAAAAAAAGAAAGATACTTAAAGATGTGGCTAAATAAAGGTGGCTGAATGAACAGGTAAAGTAAGCATAGAGGTGACAAACATCTTTACCGATTAAACCATGTAGAGGTCGAAAAATGGCCAGGTCTCGTAGACTGAGGGCATGTTTGGATAAGCTTTTCTAATTCTCCTTATTGACTTTTTAACCTCCTTATCTCCTTTTTGGAAAAGTCACAACCAAATGACTTTTTCATTTCTCCTTTCCAATGCCTAAAAAGTTCATTTTCACCTAATTACTCAAACACCATTTCACAAAAACTCATTTTCAAAAAAGTCAATAAGTCATAAGGAGGTAAAATAAGCTCATCCAAACATGGCCTGAATAATGGGTCAAAACGGGTTGGGTTGGGCTAACCCACATCACTTTGTATATCATTCTGTTTTTAACGAAATTTGAATGAAACTTAATTGGTAACTTTTTTTTGAAAGACCAACGAAATTTTATTACGTGCACCGTAGTATTATTATCATGTGCACCATAATGTTATTATATATAATACATTATCATGTGCACCATACTATTATTATATACAATGCATGAACTACCTTATATGATATGATATGTATTGAAAAGATGCAATAAAATGAAATACAAGAAAAAGAAGCACCAGTTTTAGTAAGATCAGAATATATTACAAAGAACTACTTTTGAATATGATGTTTTTTTATAGTATCTATAAAAACCAAAACAGAAGCCACCTTATTTTGCCCAACTAAAAAGCAAGTGTGTTTTTCCTATGTTCAATATAATGTGATACACTAAAAAGCAAAAGAGTAATTAAAAACTTACAGCAATAGATAAATAGATAAATGAACTATCAAAACCACTTGTACCACAAACAAATCCAGTGATCCCCTTCACCAATTTGAACTAAAAACTTCAAAAACTGTTGTTGCAGATTCAGAAAATACACAAATAAAAAGTTTATACAGTTAACCCGTAATCCGGCCCTCCCAAATTGCCACCTCGACAAAATACATTTATTCATCAAACCTCTTATTATTATTATTAGTCAAGAAAATATTTAACCTGTTCTAGATAGTTTTCTCCCCGTTGTAACGTATAGAGTGCTCCTATGGCGTAACGTCCCCATTTACATTCATTTCTTATAGAGTACTAATTTACCATTCGACAATGACTTTTTTAAATCAAATTACTCATAATCTTCGTTTACATACCATGTACACGTCCATCAGTGCATCGGCTCGGGGCGTGTGGGCTGCTAAGTCATTCAGGGATGCCGAGACTCGACTTATCAAGCACTCAAACATTCTTCTTGTCATTATTTTGCGTCCTGTTCTCAGCCCAAAACTGATCTGCTTGCTTCTCACGGAACCGCTTCCGGCTGCAAATAAAGTTGTTTTATAAAATGAAAACTGAATTTTATTAAACGGGGTAACGGGTCAAAATGAAGTCTGGCAAAATGCCCACCAATTGACCGAAACCTGTCTTCACTTCCACTGTCACTGTCATATGACAAAAATCTTCTCTTACGACTTTTTAGATCTTCTCTGAATAACCGCGTTTAAAAACCATTTGTCGGCAAATCACTTGTAGGAGTGACCAAACCGAATCGTTGAATAGAATGATTGTTGATGTTGTTGTTTTGATGTTCCAATGTTCTATTAAGACAATACCCAGGAAGAATAGAAATGGAACACAAAATTAGTAAATGTAGACATGCCTAAATGAAGGTAATGTTCAAACCTGAATTGAGTTTCACTCAAATGAAAACATGTAAAAGTAAGTTTAATCTATATCTCGAAAACGGGTCGGGTCAAATTGGATTTCAGGTTAAAACAGATCGAGTTAGATCGAGTAAAAGGTCAAAACGCGTCGGGTCAAATTGTGTATCAGGTTAAAACAGATCGAGTTAGATTGGGCAACAGGTCAAACTTGTTACACCCAAAATCTTAAAACACTTTTGAAGAACTGCAACCAGAAATTGGTCACATTTTATTAATTTTATAAATCAAATATATAACTATTAATTGCCATTCGAAACGACAATGGCATAATCATATATTAGATTTTCATACAGTAAGGCCTTAATAACACACATTGCAAAAATGCTTTATATTATGTACAAATATTTTTCGTTGATCCGGCTTGTGACTTGAGTTCACAGATAATATCAAACGAAAGTTTTACCTAGATAATGCTAATCCTACCCATGTCTAGCCCAAAAGCTTCACTTGATCTGACCCAAGATCTTTAATTCCAACTTCACTTAACGGGGAAGCCTTGCCTAAGCATAAGAGATTAAACCAAACTTAAAACATGCATAAGATTTAAAACATCTCGTTGTAAATGACCGACATAGCCTAGAAAATTCATGACGTAAAATTCCAGACCGGTGTAAGCTACCCTGAACCTGGAGCGAGCTTTTCAAGCCAGCTTTCTGTTTGATTATTCATTGCCTGTTACTTTATTTTGCCTAATCATTTCCTTATCATAACTCATTTAAGACCTGAATGTGAGTTTAAAACATCTCAAAGCCAAGCAATCAGAACTACCCAACTATTTTTATTTTAAATTTATTTTATGATCTTATCATATTAAGATATTAGACCTTCTAAAGGATTTAACATATATAAAATTTTAACCTGCTTAATAAATCGATCGAATATGTAATGAATCGTTATAATAAAAAAATGTATGACATTAAAATGCTAATTATTGAAAATGCTCTTGTGAGAATTGATGTTTCATCAATCTTAGCTGCACTATTATAAACTAATTAGCTCATTCTCATCAAAATAAAACACAAATCCATTAACGGTGTCCAAAATTATAAGAAATATTTCTCTATAAACATGAATTCAAGTAACAAAAATAAATTCTTAGACTAAATAACTTTGAAATAAAATAACTGCTAAATAATTAATAAATTAGGTAATGAAAAACTGGTAACATAACTCAAGCCATCATAGACATGTAGAGCGATATAGTCTTACCAAAGAGAAAGAAATCTAAACTCTTGTTGGGCATGTACTCATAAATTATACAGACACAGGTCGTATGAAAACATATAAATACCTTAAAAACAGGTCCAAAACCACCGTGTCCAAGCTTATTTACGTCTGACAATTCATTTGTGGTTGTTAGTAGGGTAGCAAAGCTGAACACTACCATGTCACCGCCTTTTCTACCGCCCATTTTGGTATCATTTGAACCTATCAGTTCAAGCAAATGTCTCTCCTCTACAATAAAAACCACGACTTAGAATGTGAAATTGATATAACCTTTAAAAGTAGACCAATATAATGTTAATATCAATGTCTATACCTTCCCGTTTACGCTTTCTGTTCTTACAATACCAAAATAAAATGAAGCAAAAGATATCTTTATATAACATAATACCTGACCATGAACGATTCTAACCAACATATGTATTGTCACCACTGTCTCGTCTTTGATAGATCTGATGCTACTCATCTATCGTTGTTAGATCATCGCCGTCCACCGAACCCTACCCGTTACTTGTTGTTAGACCATCCTCGTTCTTAGACCATACAAACCGTAGCCACTGCTGAAGCACCAAGAACTTTTTAGGTCATCACGAACGAACTGAAACAAAGAGAAACAGATGTAGATTTCTTTAGATTGCTCCTATTTCTTGATATTCGAAACATCAATAAATCCTTCGTATTAATATTGATACTGTTGAAATTTTATTGAGAATTTCATATAATGAATTATTATATAACCTTTTGGATCCAGATGCGGAAAAACAAACCTTTGGACGAAAGTCGCAAAAGTGGCCAAACCTCAGGGACGAAAATGGCATTTTACTCTTAAATTTATTTTGGTATTTTAACCCACAAAGTTTAAAAAAATAGCCGTAACATTTTAAAAAAATATCATTAATTCAAGGAAACTAATGCAAATGAGTGGTTTTAACGTAATCACCTTACTTTTAAATTTATTTTGGTATTTTAACCCACAAAGTATAAAAAATAGCCGTAAGATTTAAAAAAAACATCATTCATTCAAGGAAACTAATGCAAACGAGTGGTTTTAACGTAATCACCTTTCCTGTGTAACCAGCTTGAGCAATGGCTGTCTTGAGCAACTCGAGGCCCTCTTTGTTTTCCTAAATTTCAAAACGACAATATTGTGTTAAACGACGATCAAGAAACCGAAACTAAATGGCACAATGATATATGACAAATTAAAACCATAATTACCTGAATATTAGGGGCAAAACCACCTTCGTCACCAACGTTGGTTGCATCCTGGCCATATTTCTTCTTAATAACAGACTGCAAACGCGTGCGTAAGATTAACAATCACAAACAAAGGTACAGATTTAAAGATTTCAAGAAATATGCATAAACCCACCTTTAAATTATGATATACTTCAACGCCCATCTTCATAACTTCCATAAAAGTCGAAGCACCAGTAGGATTGTAGGAAGAATCGTGAATTCCTAAAAAAACGCAACTTAATATCAAGAAACGTTAAGTATATCAAAAAGTGCGTATGTAATAAAGACTTATACCTGCATAGCAAGCTTGTTTCCAGCATGTGATTTAAAATTTATTTTGGTATTTTAACCCCCAAAGTAAAAAATAACTGTAAGATTTTAAAAAATATAATTCATCCAAGGAAACTAATGCAAATGAGTGGTTTTAACGTAATCACCTTTCCTGTGTAACCAGCTTGAGCAATGGCTGACTTGAGCAACTCGAGGCCCTCTTTGTTTTCCTAAATTTCAAGATGACAATATTGTGTTAAATGACAATCAAGAAACCAAAACTAAATGGCACAATGATATATGACAAATTAAAACCATAACTACCTGAATATTAGGGGCGAAACCACCTTCATCGCCAACGTTGGTTGCATCCTGACTATATTTCTTCTTAATAACAGACTGCAAACGCGTGTGAAAGATTAACAATCACAAACAAAGGTGCAGATTTAAAAATTTCAAGAAATATGCTTCAAGCCACCTTTAAATTATGATATACTTCAACGCCCATCTTCATAGCTTCCATAAAAGTCGAAGCACCAGTAGGAAGCAATATCAAGAAACGTTAAGTATATAAAAAAGTGCGTATGTAATAAAGACTTATACCTGCATAGCAAGCTTGTTTCTAGCATGTGATCCACCATTAATAACGTTGAATGAGGGTACTTGTAATACTAACTTCTTGTTGCCCGCCAAGTTTGCAATATGCTGCACAAAGTTTCCAAACCAAACACATCAATATATATAAACATATATATATGACAAAATTCAAGTATCCAATTGGGTGTACATTCAAGCAAATAACAATCACATTAATGAAAAAAAAAACCTAAACAATCAGATTAATGAAAAAAACCATAAACCAAAACAATACAAATCAATTCCTATTTCATTGATCCACAATCAGCACTCTTAATTAGAAACTCTTACCGCGAAGAGTGACGGATCCATCGAGACCTTGCAATTGAATCCACGAAGGGCTAAAACAAAGATCTGGAAAAAAATATCTAAACATAAATAAGATCATCTAATACGACATGAATGTTAAAATCCCTAAATACGATATAATCGAGTATATATCTATAGAAAATACAAACAAAATCTATTAGATGAACATACTAATTTGAATAATATGTGAGAATTTTGAAATCACACCGTGTTTTGCACATCAGCGTTGTTGAATTAGCAGCCACCCATCAAAGCCCAATTTTTCAGCAAGGTCAGCGAAACGCTCAGCATACATCTTCGCATCTGTCATTGTCACCAAAAACTGCTCGGCAATCGCTCTTCCTTCATCCCACTCCACTATAAAAGTTCCCTTAACACCTAAAAATCGATAATCATTTACAACAATTACAACAATTACAACAATTACAACAAAAAAATCAACAAATCACAAAAAACTACTACATATCAGGATTCAAATTATTAGTTTTCCGCCAAAATAATTTAACTTTCAGAAAACTTAAATATCATTTAAAACTCACTAACTTCAATATACAAGAACAACATTAGATCAGATCTAAGCAAAACTAACCCAGAAGCCATGTCTCTGAAAATTAATGTGACGCTTCAATATCACATCTTTTAGGTCTTTGAGAGACTTATACCTGCATTCATAACAAATAATAACCAAAATGCTAAAAAAACAAACAAGCAATGGAGCCTTAAGAAGATTACATTTAGGTCATGCCATACATTCTCATCATTACACATATGCATCCAAAATAGTTGACTAAGTAATCTGACTTTTTTTTTTAAATTATCCTTTGACCCATTTATAGATTCTTCCGTGCAACACAAACTGAAACATAAACAGACATGAATTCATCTCTAAAAAGTGCATCAAAAACTCTACTAAATCACCACAAACATAGAGAACCATCAATATAAACTCAAAAATTATGAAAAAAAACCGTTATCCCATTCAAGCATTTCATCAAACACCTTCCGTGCAATCCAAAAACTGAAACATTTTCAAACATTTTCCACTAAAATTAACGTTCAGTCATCACCGATCTAATAAACCAATTTCCATAAAATTAATACGAATACAAAAAAAGTTAACATCAATCGAACATTTATGCCAGAATCGAAGTTGTTATTACCTTATGTTGAAGTTGTTATTACCAGAACTGAAGCTGTTAAGAATCAGAAAGAAAATTGATAGTTTAGGGTTTGAAATAGGAGATGATGTCGGCAGAGCAGTGGCGCCAATTGTTGGAGGAGAAAATTAGGGTTAGGATTGGCAAAGAAAAAGAGACTATCACACATCATTACAACTTACATCAAAATCTACAGTTTCTAGCAACATATACCAACAAAATACATACCTAAATCACAACAGAGAACGCTACAACCTTCAACGCAAAATCAAAATCTATTCACAAATCAATCGTAATCGATACCAACGCAACAACACACATCGTCACAAACCCTAACACTCCAAGTATCATCAAACATAAGGCAAAATCAATCATTCGACAGAAACACGCATATAAGATTGGATGAATGAGAAAGCAGAACCACCATCATCGGTGAACTTTACCAGTAGGATAATCAGAAAGCATCAGCGGCGATGAATCATGGTCGGCATATCAAACCACCATCGCTTGAATCCAACTATGTTACCTCTGATTGCCACAAAAATGAAAGCGGTGATGAAGTTTTTGGTTAGGGTTTACAGGGAGAATAGGAGAGAAAGTTGTCTCTGTGGATTTTATATATATCCGAAAACACGGGTATCGAATGACCCGAACAAAAACGGATCCCGCGTGGATTAAAGATTTTGTGTATTATGGATTCCCTCCTAAATTCAAAATCCACCTCCACCATATCTTGCCACATCATCAAAAATGGCCGAAATCACATGCCACCTAGCCCAAATCCATCTCATTTATATATATATACTAGGTTATAACCCGGAAACTTTCCGGGTAGGAAAATTTAATTTACAACAAATAAAAGTATAAAAATAACACTTTTAACATCTAAAGTATCATCTTTCCATTTTCTCCACCATAAATTTTTAATTCGGTTTCTTAAACTTTTTCTTGTTGTAAAGAGCCATAAAAACATACAAAAGCAAGAATGTATATTAATCATGTATATTTTTTTTAGTATAACGGATTATTCAAGCAGTTTGGAATCATTTACATGAATAATTTTCTTATGAGTGACAATTTGGGACCTGTGGAAATTTCAAGCAGTTTGGAATCATTTACTTATACACTAACACTAAGATTAATGAAAGGGGCAAGTTGTAGTCCTATCACAAAACCGCATTATCAGATGAAGAAAAGTAACAAAATCATTTGACTTCTCTCACAAAAAACGCAAACATAAATCAACTAAATAGCCTAAATTCCACAAATAATGCATGACTTCAAGAATCCGAATTCCATGATACCAGCGAAAAAGAAAATAAATCACAGATTACAAATAAGTTATTTATAATAGGCATATAAGTCACAAAATGTTGAAATCTGAAATATCCGCCACACGCATACAACCATATCAAAATAAAACATAAATTGACCCGCTAAATGGACAGCAACTCTTATTTTTTTAGCCTAACCATTGATAGAACATAAGCAAATCTATAATATGCTAAATCTGTTGAGGAAAAGGAGACTTGCAAAGATTATTTTGGCCTGCTACTCATCGATTGGAGCTACCTACATAATGTACACATTCACGCCCACATCAAAAATCTAAATATCCAAAGTAACAGAAAAGGTTTTTTTACTAATAAACATACCTTTGCGATTAAGAGAAAAATAACAGGGAGGCGGCGATTAAGATCAGAATAACAGAGAGAAACGCAGTGTATGTACTTGTGTGACGAATTTGCAACTAACGCCGGAGATGGGAAATCCCACTCATTTGCAAATCTGTGACCGCGTGAAAATGACTACCTCTTGGCACGGTGGAATGACGGAGTTACAACAAAGCCACAGAACCTTGCCCCACCCACATCAGCTACAACAAAAAAAAATCAACCAAAAAATACATGTTTGGATTTAGTAGAACCTTATCGATTTGTTTCATGAAGAAGATTAAGATTTTATAAACAAATAAAGAAACTCAGACATAAATCAAGAATGAATACCACTTAAGTAGGTCAAGACAAAAACTTAATCAAACCCAAATGAAATCGACCCAGTTGCATCCAATCATTATTTGTTGTTTTGTAATTTCTTTTTTATTCTAAAATATCATACTACATAAAATATCCTAAACAAAGGGACACCATGAAGGTATAAAACGGTAAAATCTTCTTGATAAAAATATTTGTGCGCCCAAATCCAAACTCTCAACCAAACATCATAGAACCCTAACAATTTTATCATAAATTCGTCATTAGCATGTACCCATTACAATCGAAACGAACCTCAGAAGAATCCGCAGTCGAGAGACTCAAACGAAACGAATCTCAGTCCAGACTTCTTATTCAAAAATCACACGATCTTCACAACCAAAGAAGTAATCTGCAAAAAAAAAAAAAAAAAATGTTGCCTGCTTAATTTGGGTCAGACTTTTAATGCTCTTAATTGAGTAGCATTTGAAGTAAATCAATCAATTCTACTGATCAATTTCTTTAAAATTTGAAACATTCACAACTAAAAAATATCATAAAAAATTATAAAGCGTACATGTTTGAGGTTACCTTTCGGTTATGGCAACACTCTGAGGTGTAGGATCGATATTGACGATCTAATGAGTCAATCAGAGTCAAAATATCACTGTTTGCATGGCGGAATCACGCAAACAGCTTGAATCAGAGAGAAATGAGTTGAAATAGACAGAATATCACTTTAAACACTGTTTCTCATTAATTGATCACAGAAAAATCTGGCAGCAGTTCGGTTACAACTTGATCAATCGGTACCAAATGAGAAATAAACATGACTATATATAGGGGATCTAATTCCGCTCCAAATGACAAAGTGTCATTTCGAGCGGAATCACAACATTAATACATAAAACTTACAATTCAGCCCCTATACATTACATACTTGACATATTTAACCCCTAGACCCTATACAAGCATGACTAAGACTAAGACGTAGGCTTTAGACATCGTGCACTAACAAACTCCCCCTTGGATACAGCCAGAGTCTTCAGTCTTATCTTCTGGTCTTTAGCTCTTCACATTGATTTAAAACTTTCTTCTCTTGGCTTTGACTTCTTTCTCAACAAATTCCTCAGCCTTTCATTTTCTTTCTTCTTTTTCTTTTCCTCTTCAGTCTGTATCTTCATCCATTTTCCTTTGTTTTCTTCCAACTTCTTGCGTTCTTTTTCAGCTTTCTTTCTTTCTTTCTCTTCAAGCGACCACCATTTAGAATTCCATTTACTTTCAGAATTAATGCCTTTCTGAAAGCAAATAGTTACAACTTGTTGAAACTGCATCGCTTGCTCTCTGTCTTCAGATTGAAAATGGATTTTGTTGATGAATAAACATTCAATATCCTTCGCTGAGCAGTTAACCAACCACATCGGGTCATAGATAAAAATCTCTCGGATTTCATTCCCTGCTCTGTACGTGATCACTGCCTCTGTCGAGATACAGCTGTACACCCAGCCTATGAAGCCTTTGTAGAATTCCTGCTCCATCTTTGGCACTAGAATGTTCTTCATCGTTTTCGGCCTTTTCACATTCAGAATAGTCTCTTCAATCCCTGTCACTGGATCTCTCCTTTGAACTCTCTTTGGATAATGTGGCTTCCAATGCTTGAAGTCTTTCAGAGCCTCAAATTTTATCAGACCCCACATCGCAATATCATTCTTCCTGACAGGATACCCCAAAGTTCTTACTTTTGATAATTCATCCACATCCCACCATGGAAGAGACATAACATCATGCAATTGTTCAAAATACTGAACGCTACATTCTCGTTTGATTGCATAAGCATTAACTTGAGGTAGAAAACCCCAGCTTATGATATCCCCCAGAGAAATACTTCTGTCTCTTTGATAATACTTCAACGGACGCTTGAATTTACGTTCATTGCTTTCATTGAACCATTTTTTACGTTCTTCTTTCAGTGGATCTTTGGTTATACCTTCAAAGTTTTTGTCTTTAAGGATCTCAACAACTTTCCTTCTAAGTTCATCTCTATTCTCTTCACTAAAGAACTCCATCAGTGTTGGAAATTCTGAAGTATCTTCAGTAACATTCTCTTCATCAGTACAGTCTTAAACCTCAAACCTGTCATACACATCAGCGTCTTCCACATACTTGTATTCATATTCAGGTTGATGGTTGATGTCGAATGCATTCAGTTCTTCCTCAAAATCGAACTTAAACTCAGCTTCTTTCACATTGAACATTTTCAATACTTCATCCAACGTGTAAGTATGCCTTATCTCACCTTCTTCAACATGAGGTTCAATACGAAGAATCAACTTTTTGACCGCATCAACATTCTGATTGTCTACATTCTCCCCCTCTCCAGTTGCATTCTCTGGTTCTTCATTTACATAATCATTCATAAGATCATCAACTGTTGGTTCTTTTGACACTTCAGTAACTTTGACACCCGAGGTACCCTGATCATCATCATCGTTATCAGAACCATGACTACTTGCAGAGAATACTTTTTCATCATCATCATCCTCTTCATCATCGTCTTCATCATCATCCTCATCTTCTTCTTCATCAACATTTTCTAGCAACACATCTTCATCGAATACAGCAGAAACTGAAGATAGAGGAACAGGCTTCTCATAATATTTTTCAGAAACAGTTGATAAAACAATTGCCATTTCTTCAGATTCAATCCATTTTCCCTTATCCTTCATCTGAGCATCAATCTCTGCCTGTTTCTGAGCTCTAATTTCTTCAATTTTTAACTCATCAAATTTCTGCTCCACTGGCTTACCAAGCATACTTTCCAACACTTTATTAAACATATACATCTCATGCTCTTTCTGTGCTTTTAGAGCCTCAAGCTCTTTGTTCTTCAACTTGAAATATTCATTTTGTTCATCTTTGCGTTTCTTTTCCTCAAGCAATTCAGCAATATGAACTTTCATGATATCAATTTCAGCCTGATCAGATTCTACTTTCTTCAGTAGTGACTTGTTTTCAGACTCTAACTTCTTTACACGCATTTTGAGAATCTTTTCCCGATCAGTCACTATTTTGCTTTCAGCTGCCAATCTTTTGTTTTCAGCCATCACATCATCAACTTTCTTTTCAACACTTTTCAATTGAACATTATTCACAAAATCTAAGTCTCCAATTTCATCAAGCCCCATACTCAAATCCGGAGGAATAGGTGGAAAATCTTTGTACCCCGAAGAACCAGGTGTGGTTTGAATGATAGGTTGTGAGGGTGGTGGTGTTTGGAATATTTGTTGAGATGTAAGTAAGGTTTGTTGTTGTGGTGGTGATTGATGAATTTGTTGTGATGAATGAGGTGGTGTGAGATGGAATGGTGAAGGTTGTCTTGGTGGTGTTGGTTGTTTAGGAGGTGATTGATGAGGTGGTAAGTGAATAGGTGATTGATGTGGTATAGGTTCAGGTGGTGGTGATGGTGGTTTACTCGGTTCTTGGGAAGATTTCTTCTTTAGTACAATCTTCGTTGGTTTCTTGATCTTTTGAGTAACCTTCTTTATCTTTGGAGAAACAATCCTCCTGCTTGCACCAATTTTCTTTTTACCACCAGAAGGAGTTGATTGAGATTCAGATACGTGTTCTGGAGATGGAACATATTCATCATCATCCTTCTCCTGTCTCTTTCTCCTTTTCAACTGTTTCTCTTTAGCAATCTCTTCTTGAATCCTTTTCAAACGTTCAGTTTCATCGATCTCATCATCAGAAGAACTCGAAGAGCTTGTAGTACTTTTATCAATATCATCACCTTCTATATCATCAACAGCTTTTTCTTTCTGAGCAACTTCAGTTGTTTTATCTTTCTTAGCATTAAATACTTTCAGTTTCTTCAGCAAACTTTGAGAATTTGGTGAAAGACGAACATCAACTTCAATATTAGCTTCAGCTTCAGTTTTAGCTTCAGCTTCAGGTACTGGTTCTTCCTCATCAGGCTCATCAATAAGCATAGTCTTTGCAGCTTTCTTTTGTCGTTTATTGGGTTGTGATGATGAACCCTCTTCATTTTGCACTTTGGGGGTAACTTTCTTGCTTCTCTTCCTCGTTTCTTTCACAAACCAATCATTACGTGTACTTTTGAACTTTTCAAGTGTCTTTAACTCATCAGCATAAGCAACTTCTTTCATCTCTTCTTCGTTCCTCCAGTTTTGGTGATTCACTGGATCTGGATCAACATAATTTGCATCCTTGATAAATCCGAAAAATTCAGCTACTTTCTCCGGCTCAGGGTGATTCGGATGATATCTTGCTAGCTGCTTTATAGACTCATTGCTCATGTGAGAAAGAACTAACAAATCGTTGTTTACATCTCTTTCAATATCAGAATATGTATGATCAATCAACATTTGCACAAATCTTGGATAAATCCAAGTTCTACTCTTTGTTGTGATGTTCTCAGCCATGTAGTGAAATATGATGTGAGAAAAATTATATTTCTTGTTCAGAACCAATGTTGTAACCATATTCATCTGGTAATCACGCATCTGATCATATCCTCCCTTGCAATGGCTTAAAGCCTACAGTACTGAATGAATGATAAACTTGTAAGGTTTTTGAAATTTTGACTTCAAGTAGTTCCCGTTGTTCAATGCTCCATCATAGCCCATTCTTAGCAAACATCCCTTGACCATTCTTTCTGGGAATCTTGTTGGAGTGTCTGTATCATCAGGTAAATTCAACACTTCACGAACTAGTGCCTCTGTAACAACAATAGGCTTCTTCTCATCATACTGCTTTACAATTGAATTGATCACTTTTTTCTTTTCATCGTAAGTTGCATGCTTCCATAAACGTTTTACATGTGACTTGTACACCAAATGTTGATCCGTGAGAGCTTTCTGAACTGGTACCCTTCTCATAAACTCCAGAATGCTGCTGAATTTCGACAGCTCTGTATTCTTGTCCACATCAAAGTCACAACAATTGTTGTGCAACGGATCAAAGATAACATTCGAACCCTGCAACACAACACAGCACAAACTGAATCAACACTTAGAAAAATTTCAGCATCAAACAACTTTCAAGCGAAAACATATAGAATGATAACATTCCAAGCGGAATCACAAGAAGCAGTTTGAAGCAAAATCACATATTACAATTTGGAGCGGAATAACATTTGAAACAACAACACATTTAAGCGGAATCAAATGATTGAACTTTGAAGCGGAATCAGATATAACACTCAGAAGCGGAATCAACTATCATCACAGAACATGACTCAAGCGGAATCATAATCAAACTTCAAAACCTAACAGATGATGAAATTAAACATGTGGGATGGTTAATCTATGAATTCCGAACATTTTGATGTGTTTTAATTTCATTTTGACTTTCAAACACACCCTAGATCTAAATCTGTAAACTCTCTTCATCAGCAAACATGAACAAACCTAGATCTGGTACAATCAATACACAATCACATGATCTATACAACATTCCGACAACACACACATGATCTATTGTTCGATTTCACAAACATTTAAACCTAGTGTACCGATAAACATGTATAAACCCTAAATCTGTTACAATCCAAGTCACACACATGAACTTCACAACATTCCGACAACACACACATGATCTATTGTTCGATTTCATAAACATTTAAACCTAGATCTATGTTTCGATAACTGTTCATCGCCGACACACACAAAACAGACATGATATAGGACAAATTGAACCGTAATCTTACCTTTCCCATGTTCGTAGTTGTGTTAACCAGCTAAGAACAAACAATCAAACAAAAATCGGGCAGCAATTCGACTTGAAAATCGAAGTATAAGGGGTTTCGCTCGAATCGCCGGAGACAAACACTTAGGAGCGGAATAGGAAAAGTGATTTGGAGCGGAATCAGATGGCTATTTATAGCCAGTCTAATTTCGCTCGAGATGACCTTCGATGCAATACAAGCGGAATCTCTATAAAGAGACTTCAAGCGGAATCAGCCATTTAAGTGTGAAAATTGTGCTTTCGAGCGAAATCAGTTTCAACTTTTCGAAATTTTTAACTTTTTAACATTTTCTGATTTGTTACCGACACACCCAGTTAACCAAGTCCAAGTTAATGACCATGGTCAACTGTTCAGCCTACCAAGTTCAACTTAATGACCTTGGTTGACCATATTATGAAGTATGCTGACATTTTGAAACTGAAAACAGTTCAAATTAATGAACTTTTGAACTTTTTGAACTTTCAAACACTTTTTCAATCTTTCAAACATGTACCATTCACTTTTCAGAATTTCCTGCTTACCCAAACCTCATGAATCAGACATGATCTGCACAAGACTTTGATCATCCGATCCCCAACGTCCGTTGTCGAAAATAAGATGAAAGATAAAATCTTTTTGGTTTTTAGAAACAGATAAGCATAAATATGTACACACAATATTTTTGTGAGCGTGTTAGGGGATCATATTAGCTGCCGACGAGATACAAGTACCGCTAAGCTTGGATTACATTTTCAATATTAAACAGTTTGCATTGATTGCCGATATACAGGTCCACTTTAAATTTTCACACATTTTTCAATCTGTTCAGGATACGGATTTAATGTTTTAAGGCTTAACTTTTATATGTGTTCCACCTCAGAATATACTCCCGTATCCAGATCCCAATATTCAGTCTTACAGGTGAGTATACCACAGATGATATCTGTAAGGGGAATAAATTATGAAACTGTGATAGCTCAGGTCAGAACTTCCATTCAGCAGAGAGCCTGGTTTGACTTTAGGTGTGTCCCCTTTAGAGGATCTTTTTTACAACAGCATTGATTAGCAATTTTATTGTATTCATTAATTCGTGCTGAGGGCGGCGCTATATTTCAAGCATGCAGAAAGTATTCTCCGGGGACTAGGCCATTGCTTCTGCAAAATCAGAAGTCCCGAGATAATACCCCAGATATCACTGAGTATAAAGACCTAGTATCTCAGAAAGAGGGACCTTTCAAACAAGATTTCGGGGGTTACCCATATATCCGAGAGATGTTCCCCACATAAAAGCAAGAAATTTTATGTTTATATCCCGAACAAAACTACTAAATGTGTAAAAACCTATCGGCATATCATCTACAAGACTACTTAACACATTTATACTATACATTTCTTTAGCGTACTGCACCTGTCTAGCTGATGTACTATCATTTCCCCTTTTTACACAAACTCATTTTTACTTTTTCAAATGTTTTTGGTTTTTTTTTTAATTTTATCATGTTTTTGTATTTTTCTACAAACTTTCTCCCCCTAAAAAGAAAAACATATTTTTGTGTTTTTGTGTTTTTGTTTTTTATCGAAAAGCAGAAAACAAACATTACAAACAAAGTTGACAACACGACGTAGTTCACATCTGATCGCCGCCCTCCTCGGCTTCACATTCTTCGACCCTCCCAGAACGCAGATTTTTCATCCCATTTAATTTTAAAAGATAATAAAATCTCTTTTTATCAAACGGTTTTGTATAGAAATCAGCCGTCTGATCATCGGTGTGTATATGTTCAATACGTATCAACTTCTTCTCGTGACAATCACGGATGAAGTGATGACGGATCTCTATATGTTTGGTTTTAGAATGGTGAACCGGGTTTTTAGTTATATTAATGGCTGCTTCATTGTCCACGAAAATCGGTGTATCCAAGAATTGCAAACCAAAGTCGCGCATTTGCTGCTGGATCCAAAGGATCTGAGAGCAGCAGCTGGAGGCTGAAACGTATTCAGCCTCACAAGTAGAAAGCGCCACAGAGGTTTGTTTCTTGCACTGCCAGGTAACAAGTCGAGTTCCGAAGAACTGACACCCAGCAGTGGTGGACTTAGCGTTCTGCTTGCAGCTTCCAAAGTCAGAATCAGCAAAACCTGTTAAAGAAAAGTCACCCGCGCGAGGATACCACAAGCCGATGCTTGGGCAGCCTTTCAAATACCGTAATATCCTTTTGACAATCGTCAGGTGTGACTGCTTCGGGCTCGACTGATATCTGGCGCAAAGACATGTCAGGTACATGATGTCCGGTCGGGAAGCAGTGAGATACATTAAAGATCCGATGATTGACCGGTACAATGTCTCCTCCACCTTGACGCCACTCTCGTCAGGACAAATACCATGATTCTGTGCAAGGGGGGTTGCTGCTGGACTGCATTGAGCCATATCAAACTTTCCAAGCACGTCCTTCACGTATTTTGTTTGGTGAATGAAGATTCCATCGGGCATTTGCTCCACCTGCAGCCCGAGGAAGAACTTCATCTCCCCCATCGAACTCATTTCGAATTTTTTCTTCATCGCTAACTCAAATTCTTTACACAAGTCGTCGTTCGTCGAACCAAAAATGATATCGTCAACGTAGATCTGCACAATTAGGAGATGGCCTGCAACTTCCTTTGTGAACAATGTGCTATCGACTGTCCCTCTGGTGAACCCGTTGGCCAGCAGATGTTGGGAAAGCGTCTCGTACCAGGATCTCGGGGCCTGGTGTAAACCGTAGAGCGCCTTATCCAGCAGATAGACCTTGTTCTTGGGTTGTGGATCAGTAAACCCCGGTGGTTGTCCCACATACACCTCTTCTTTAATCTTTCTGTACAGGAAGGCAGATTTAACATCCAGCTGGTACACTTTGAAATCTTTCCATGACGCAAACGCCAGGAAGATCCGAATAGCTTCAAGTCGAGCAACAGGCGCATAAACCTCATCATAGTCGATGTCTTCTTGCTGACTAAAGCCTTGTACCACTAATCGCGCTTTGTTCCGAACCACGACTCCTCTATCGTCTCTCTTACATTTGAATACCCACTTTGTTTTGATTAACTTTTGATTCTCTGGCAGATCAACTAATCTCCAAACACCCAGTTTCTCGAATTGTTGCAGCTCCTCCTGCATAGCATTCACCCAGCTATCTTCAGTCAACGCTTCTTTATATGTTCTGGGTTCGATCTGCGAAATATAACATTTCAGTGAGAATTCTTCCTGTAAATGTGCAACAGATGAATAAAAACATGTAAGTGCTCGGTTGATTTGATCTCTTGTTTTAACACCACTTTGCAGGTCACCAATGATTTGCTCTGAAGGATGATAAGACAAGGTTCGAGGCATGACGGTGTCAGGCACATCAACTTCCGATTGCAAGCTCGTTATGTCTAGATCACCGGTGTGATCCTCAGCTTCCGTCGTAGTAATGTTTGGTTCCTCGTCAAAAGTAGGGGCGGATTCCTCTTCTGAGTCTTCAGAGTTGTCAAACGTTGGAGCTGGTTCCTCTGGTGGTTTGTGAGCTGTTCCACTTGGATCGGCTTCATGATCGTTTGTGCCACCTGTAGGAATGCTTGTATCCACTTCAGGTTGTGAAACTACCAAAGGCCTTGGCACTTGATCTTGTGAACTAGATTGTTGCTGTTGGTATAGCAAAATAAGCTCTTCAATAGTTGGCTCGGTCGGAAGATGAAACGACTCCCAGAGTTTATCATAATCGAACAAGAATCTTTGTCCGGGAAGTTGTGGTGAAGCAGTGTGCTTCTGACAATCCACATGCTGAACTTGTATTACTTTTCCCAGGCAAGGTACGAACACCCTCTTCAACGGGCTCGCGTAACCTACAAAGAAACCATCATTCGACTTAGCACCGAATTTACCATTTTCATCAATAAAAGTACACGGAGACCCAAATGGCTCCAGAAACTCTAGATTTGGCTTGTAACGGTGTAGCAAATCAAAAATTGTTTTCTTGTACTTCTTGACGGTGAGCACACGATTCAAAGTGTAACAAGCTGCAGCCACTGCTTCGCTCCAGAAGAAGATCGGTAACTTGGAATCGGCTAACATCGTTCGAGCAGTTTCTATTAAGGTCCGATTCTTTCTTTCAGCAACGCTGTTCTGTTGTGGTGTGTATGGCGCACTGAATTCATGAAGAATCCCGTTTTCATTACTGAACTCGAGCATCTTGTTATTCTTGAATTCCGTTCCATTTTCACTACGTATTCTTCGGATAGGCAGCTTATACAGCATCTCCATCTTTTTTAACAGAACCATCAGCGACTCAAACGTCTGATCTTTTCTTTCCAAGCACACAACCCACGAAAATCTTGTATAATCATCAGTGACTACCAAGCAGTACAAATCACCACTGATGCTTTTTACATTGACCGACCTGAAGAGATCCATGTGGAGTCTCTCAAGCGGTACTCTGATCGAGTTTAGCAACTTCTGTGGGTGTGACTTCCGAGTCTGCTTTCCCTTCTTACAAGCTACACAATCATCAGACAAATGAAAATTTTTTAAATTCACACCTTCTACTAAATCATTATGCACCAGAAAATTCATTTATCTAACATGTATGTGGCCCATCTTCCGATGCCACATAATAGACTCCTTTTCTGTTGCTTTCGTTTTTGACACAAAACACTGTTTTTGATGATTTGCTGGCGTTGCGACACTCATATCAACAATATACAAGTCGTTTTCCCGTGGAGCGTGCAACAACACCATATCATCAGGGATTTTAAACCCAGGTTTTAAAACCAAACATTCGTTTTTAGTGAAATGTACGGTGAAAGACTTGTCACAGATCTACGAAATACTCAGCAGATTGTTTTCAAGCTCAATTATATAGTTCACTTTATCAAATGAAATGACTCCATTCGTCAATGTTCCTTGACCGACAATCCTTCCTCCTTGGTTTCCTGCAAAAGCTACGTAACCTCCGTTGATTGATTTAACGTCGTAGAGCAGTGCCAGCATCCCTGTCATATGTCTTGAGGCTCCGCTGTCCATTATCCACTTCGAGATATACGACCTCGGCAGCCCCTGCATTCATTATAGAAATTCATTCAAACAATGAAACCCATGATTTCTTGACTTGTGGAACACTACCAAACACTATATCACACTTCTCATCAATCTTAGGAAAGTTAAACGTAACATTCAGAACATCAGTTTTTACTTTTGGTTTGACTTCATTTTTGATTGGTGGAAACTCAGCAAGAAACTTATCAAGTTCAAACTCAAACTCAACTACATCATTTTTCAAACCTTTTGTTTCATTTTTCAAAATGTTTTCCATCTTTTTCTCCTCGACAGTTGGTTTTGATTTCACAACCCATGACTGATTTTCAAAAACTTTCATTTTCGGATAAATCTTTGAAGTCTTTTGAGACTTTGAAGATTCGCCAATCTCGAATGTTGATTTCGGCTTATCTTCCGACTTCAACGATTCACCCCTCTTCAAGATGCGGATTGGTGAAACCATTGGTTTTTTACCCTTTTTGTCAACTGGTGACTTAGGTCGAGGTTTTTGAACAACAGGTTTTACGAGGACTGGTTTTTCAAAAACTTTCTTGCATTGTTTTGCCATGTATCCGATCTCATTGCAGCGATAGCAGACTCTTTTGTCGTACTCGACAAAAGTTGACTTGAACGACTCTTCTTTCAGTTTCTTCGCCGCATTGAAATCGTCAACGGCTTTTTGACTAAAAATGTATTCTTTTTCATCATCCACACTTGGTCCAACAACAAAGATATCATTCATTTTATGTTTTGGCTTAACAACCTTCTTAGCCATCTTTTTCTCAAAACCAATTCCTTTGTTTTTAAAGTTGTTTCCATTTTTCTTGTTGTTACCATTCCCTTCCCATTCTTTTTTACCCGAATTGTTAGAACGTGATGTAACAAACGATTTTTTCGGTTTCGAAAAGAATTCTTTGTTATTTACTTCAGCAATCTCAAGTTCAACTAGTTTGAAAACTTTCTCAACATTTTCAATCTTTGCATTCTGAAGCGGATACTCAAAATCAGAGTAAAGCTTGTCAGTTCCAATCATAGTGTAAACCACCATGATCGGATCATCATTCGCACTTTTATCTGATTTCGGTATGAAACGGTCTAAAAAGTTACCCTCGTCTTCAGAATTACACACAGACTTATCAGAATGAGATTTCATGATCTCAGTCTCAGAGTTATCACTCTCTTCATCTAACACCTGGTCGACAACAGTCTTGATGACTTGTGACTCGTTGTCAATGTCGGACACAGAGAATGTAACATCAATGCTTTCTGGCAATTCATTCTCAATTGTCTTCAGCTTGAGGTTCAATGCAGATTCCACCCCATCTGGATACTTTTGAGTATAATGACTCCACATTGGGGGTGGAACGTTGTTAAAGACTGGTGTTGCATTGGGCTGTTTTGGAACAATCTGCTCAAGGACATAGGACGATGCAACAAAGCTCATCAATTTCTTATCAATTCGCTCATTTTCAATTTTAGTTAATTCTAACTCTTTCTTTAAGGATGCGATTGTGTCAAGATGAAAATTAACTTCCACTTGTTTATCAAAAAGTGTTGCTTTTGCTAGTTTTGTGGCTTTATCATTTTCGACACTTTCTTTTTGAATCATTTTAACTGGTCTGGCTAATGTATCATATACCTCTTTGACTTGTCCTAGATCAAATTTTAACATGTCAGCATGTTGTGTCAATTCCTAAAACTTAGCATCTTTTTCAAGACACTCCATGCACGATTTTAAACACTTTAGGCATGGGGTTTCAGACATTGAAATCACTTTATCAACAACCTCTGCTTCATGAACAATTTTTACTTCCTGATTACCGACATCTTTGGACTCAGACTCAGACACTTTCTCAGATTTGACTCCCTCAATTCCCGACTCCTGGTTTAACTCCTGTTGAACTGACTCTGTACCGACAGACTTGGTTTTCACAAGTTCTAGGTCTACCTCTTTCAGTTTTGTCATAAGAGCCTTGTCAGTAATTTCTTTCAAAGTGTCTTTTGTCATTTCCTTTGTCACATCGATCATCTCCTCGACAGACTCTTTCTTCTCCTCATACCGTGGACACAATCCCGTCGTCGGTTCTTTAAAGAAACCTGCAAAAGATTCAAAAATTTTAGGAGGCATGATAGATCTCAATGAACTAGCTAGTACCTCCTGCTCAGACTGATAATAGTAAACTTCTGCAGCTAACTCCTCAATATCAACCACACTATCCACAGTAACATCCTCAACAACTACTTCAGGCTCAACAACAACCTCAGGCTCTTCAATTATCTCAACCATCATAGCCTGTTCATCACTTCCAGGGATATATTTATCCCAGCTAAATCCCTCGGCTACTTTCTCATCGTCCTGGTTCACAATGAGAGCTTTCTCAGGTTTGTTCTCGATTTGTGGCCTTTGAACTGCAGGTTGTTGATTCGGCCGATGGTAGATTGCCTGTCTGTAATAATCATTCGTGAACGGGTTCTGATGATTATTCACTTCTCTGTTCGGGCATTCTCTTTTGGAGTGGCCTCTCTCTTTGCATTTGAAGCAGGTTACTTTGGACTTGTCGAAACCTAGCTTCTGATCCCTCCTCACAAGACTAGCCATGCCCCATTTAATATCTATCAGTTCAAGCTCCTCTGGGTCGATCTAATCGTAATCCTCTTTAGTCATGTCCAGATTCCCGATCTTACCCGCTACCAGAGATTCATACGACTCTAACACAGAAGCCAACAATGAAATGTGTTGCTTCGCAGCTGATTCAGTGAACTCATTCCCATTCTTGATAGTGACTGCGATGTTGCATTGGATCCCAGAAACATACGCCTGATTGTTTGAACTGGTAGAACTTTGAGGTGATGTTTGTTCTGGATCTTTGACGTTTGGCTCGTAGTTGGTAAATGGAGAAGGCTTGTTTGTTTGTGGAGTATTCGACAAAGCACTTGAAGTTGTATCAGCACTGAAACCAGTTTGTATCTTTGGGCTCTGGTTTGTTGTAACAGGAGTACTGCCTTTGTAGTACAAAGATACATCTTGTTGAATATTTGTTGAGTTCATCTTTTTTATTTTCAGCAACTCTAACTCGTGAGCTTCAATCTTTTCTATGAACGAGCTGAGATTCAGATTCACAAAGTCAGAATTGTTCTTCAGCATCATCAGGTACGTGCCCCACTCGTCATAAGGCAACGCATCATACAACTTGTCAATCCATTCTTCATTGGTCTTTTTGATATCTAATCTCTTCATCTCAAGTACCAAATGGCAATATCTTTCGATCAGTTGCCTTGTAGTTTCACCCTTCATGCCGGTAAAAATATCAAACTCCTTCTTAATCAAAGCCTTCTTGCTCTTGATCATTGACACACTACCTTGAAACTTTATCTGCAATGACTTGCACATAGATTGAGCATTGTCTTCATGTTGCAACAATACTAAAATGTCCTCTTTGATAGCCTGCTGGAGGATGCTAATCATCTTTTTCTCGGCTTTAAAATCATTCTGTTCTGTCTGTGTCAGACTTCCAATACCCTTCTCCATACCTAAACCATCAACCGGTGGAACATACTTAGACTCTATCTTCATCCAGCATTCAAAGTGGTTAGCCTGGACCCAGTTCTTAAATCTGCCTGACCATCCTGCATATTCATCTATGTTCATCAGTTTGGGAGGCTTTTGCATCGTTCCCAATTCGTTTTCCATGTTGACGTTCTGAATGATACTCGCTGGACTCTGACCTGCTGTCATACCACTGCCCGCGAAGAAGTTGTAGAAATCTTGATTTTCCATTTTAGGTGACAATTACTGAAAACTTTTAAATTTTTGAAAACAGATGACTTTACTGAAAACACGTTCTACACAAAATGAACTTCGGACAAAATATCACGAACGAAATGGACTTTAACCCTCAATTGGAATCAGTGATCTTTGGAGCGGAATCAGAAATTTTAAAGTTCAAGCGAAATCACAGTTTAACACTTCAATTGGAATCAATGATCTTTGGAGCGGAATCAGAAATTTCCCTCGAGCTGAATCACAGATTTAGGCTAAAATGATCTTTGGAGCGGAATCAGAAGGTTCACTCGAGCGGAATCACAGATTCAGTCTAAAACACTGATTTCGCTCCAAATGCTTGAGCGGAATAAGAACTTTTCAGATGAACAACCTGATTTCGCTCGAAATTTAAGCAAAATCTCAAACTAGCTCGTACAAGCGGAATCAGGTTATCAGTCCATTTTTGCTATTTTTAGGCCGAATTTTAAGCTGATACACTCAAGGGTTTGTTAAAAGTCACTTTTAAACACAATACTCAAAACTCAGTCCATTTTGTCCGTTCAAACATCCAGAAATCCAAAAAGTGTAAGAAAAATGCTCTGATTCAGGTATTTTAGCTCATAACTGGCTCTGATACCAATTGTAGGATCGATATTGACGATCTAATGGGTCAATCAGAGTCAAAATATCACTGTTTGCATGGCGGAATCACGCAAACAGCTTGAATCAGAGAGAAATGAGTAGAAATAGACAGAATATCACTTTAAACACTGTTTCTCATTAATTGATCACAGAAAAATATGGCAGCAGTTCGGTTACAACTTGATCGATCGGTACCAAATGAGAAACAAACACGACTATATATAGGGGATCTAATTCCGCTCCAAATGAGACCTTGTCATTTCGAGCGGAATCACAAGCTTCTGATTTCGCTCCAAATAACAAAGTGTCATTTCGAGCGGAATCACAACATTAATACATAAAACTTACAATTCAGCCCCTATACATTACATACTTGACATATTTAACCCCTAGACCCTATACAAGCATGACTAAGACTAAGACGTAGGCTTTAGACATCGTGCACTAACATGAGGACTGGCTCAACTAACTCCATTTACCACGTTTAAACCAATCGCGGTTCCAATGATAATAGCAGCAAACTAAATCATTCATTTGACCATCTCCACCTCCAGTCAACATTTTTAGGAGCTAATTAGTCAGTATGTTGCTTAAAAATAAAATCTTTAGCAAGTAAAAAAATTTGATCATCAGTCCTAACAATTGAATCCAATTAACAAAACCATACAGTTTTCAGCAACGTGGAAAAGAATAACAACCTGAGCTTCAAGTTTAGCAATATGAGCGATTAATGAACCATTATCCCTTCGTTTAATCGATTCTTCATCAAATCCTGCTTCACGAAGATGAACTTTCAACATGCTATGATCCATTCCCATACCTGAAATAGATCAATGTATGCTGTCAGCAGCTATCAAAACACAAATCCTCAAAACATGAATCAAACTTGGCAAATAAAGAGCAAAGAAACAATACACATTGAATCGTTAAACATCACCAAAATCCTAAAATTTCAGATCAGATGGAGTTAATGAGCTAAGATGGAGACGGCTTACATGGACACTCGATCTGGTCGGTAATTGCACCTCCGATCAGATCAGAAAACTGCATACGGAAATAGGGTCCTTGGAACCGAGGCGAGAGACGGAGACCAGGGGTGAACACGCACGCATCACATACGCGAGGAGGTATTTATAAATTTTTTTAACTTTATGGTAGGTTCTATCATCTTGATTTAAACCATATTTCACCAAAAGCTCAAATGTAATCCGCCAGGTAACCCAGAGGACCTAAAAACCCAAAATCTCAAGTCACTGAGTCCAAATAAAGCTCAGATAGCAAAGTTTAAAATATCGAATTGAATAAAGTGGGAGAAAGATCAAAACTCAAAATAAACCTAATAAACCATACCTTTCGCTTTATAACTCGAATCAAACAATATATTAAACTACCCAGAAATCTTGACACGTACCCAACAAACATGGTAGAATCATCCACTTGAGCCACCACTTGATTAGTAAATCACCCTACCCACACCGTTAAGTAAATAATTAATAATAATAATAATCAATCTTTATGTACCAAATGCTGAAAAAACACATTGTTTATTAACGTTATAAATTGTTCAATAATGTTTTTATAATTGAATATTGTTTGAATATATACCTTTTGTCGAGACGATATCAGAAGTGTCCTAAAGCCAAGAGTGATACATATGACCAAGAATCAAACGGTGTTCATAAGCATACCTCTAAGAATGCTTCTCCCTTCGTTTCTTCTCTATGGAAAATTTATAAGCTTACTGAAACACTATTAGTTTGCCTCTGGTCATGTTCACTTGCAAAAAAGAATAAAAAATAATAAACAAATAAAAAAATACCTGACTGATACAAAAGAAACAAACAAAAGTCCAGTTACAACATCCCATTTGCTTTCAAGAAAGACAAAAAAATAGATGAAAGATTTATATCCAAGCGATACCTCAACTGAAGGATTTACTTTAAAGAAAGCAAAATACCTATTGCCAAAAAAAGGTAGAATCTTTTAATTAACGTAGATCTAAACTGAAAACCTAAACTCCAAACCTTTTATTTCTAAACCCTTTTAATTCTAACCGAATTAAACATCTTGAACAACAAAAAAATGGAAGATTTACAATAATGATTGACTTCAAATTTTAAATTTAAAGTAATGATTGACTTCAAAATTTAAATACTGAAAATCAAATCACTAACATCCAATCCCGTAAATTAAGCAAACTTATTAGGAAAATCTAACCTTGCCAAGCAAAATTGCTCCACCATTTATTTATAGAAAGAGACACCTTAATTTAGGAAAACCATATAATACTAAAATTTAAGGAAATAACGAAATCTTTGATGGATTGTAATTAATACATATTAAAACAGTACAAAATTTATTAGAAACAACCCAACTATTCAAATTTTAAAAAATATCATAGTTAGATTTGCAAAAAAAAAAAAAAAAAAAAAAATTTACAAAATTATACACATCAGCATAAACAATGAAACCTAAAAAAGGGTTGATTGACCACCTTTGAAATTTTTTCAAAATAAAGGGTTAAATTTACCATCTCAGAACATCCATGAGTAAAAACACAGCTGTCAGTTAATCCGTCAATCTTAACGTTATAAAATCTATATACTAAATAAAGGGTTGATTGACCACCTTTGAAATTTTTCCCATAAAATTGCCTCCAAAATTCATCAGCCATGACATGCAAAGGTAGTGATAATTAAAAATTAAAAAACCAATATACAGAAAGAAAAAATTAATCAACATACTGATTGTATAATATATACTACTTACAATAACGTCTTCCTCAGGTGTGATTTTGGATATAAAGCAATTTTCATGAACAAATAATTTAAACACCGAAAGAAAGAATGATGATGGTCCAAATGACTGAAACATAAGATAGTCATTTTTCTTATACAACTATCCTGAACAACTTTGGTGAAGCCATCACCAAGTACAGAGCCCAAATCAGTTTTTTTCAGTCTTACAAACCATAATGTGTTGCCATCAACAATCTTAACAGATTCTTTGTAAGGTGGTTGCTCTCCCCACATCAATGAAGCATAGTCATTAGGTATTTGCTATGAGTTTAAGACAAAAAAAAAAACATAAACATCAGTTTACTTAAAATTTCATTACTAATTAGAAAACAAATAAACATACCAAAAATAATGGGTTATCTTCCTCAATAAGCTTTAAAAATGAAGGACTGTTGTTACTCTGATCCATATCTGGAAATTAAATATGAAGGCTTTTTAAAAATTAAAACAGTAAACTATTTATAGAAACAAACTTATAATATCGGGAGAAACTTCTAAAACAAATAATTAAAAAGGAATGGTTTCAAAAAAAATTTAAAACCTATTTATTTTTAGAAACACAATCAATATTCCGTAAAAACATATCACACACTAAAAATTTACATAATCTTTAATGGATTCAAAATTAACACAATATAAAATTTATTAGTTAATCAGGAAAAAAAGAAAAACAAAAATAATAAACCAAAACAAAAGAATCATTAATACATATTAATACAATTCAAAATTTATTAGTAAAAAAACAAAAATTTTCAAATTTCAAAAAATATCATAGTTGGATTTGCCCAAAAAAAAAAAACAAAATAACTTAAAAATTATAGAGATTAGCATAAACAACGAACACTATCATTATACCGGATCAAAAAACACAAAAAAAAAAAAACGATAAAATTAAACTTTCCTCTTGTGTTCAAAGAAGATTCAGACTCCTGCAGTTGCATAAAAATTAGGGTTTATCATGAAAAAACAAAAAAACAAAATAAAAAAAATCAGTTAGAGCATCACTCTTTCAAAGACATCAAGAATAGATACATTAATAAAATTAGATTCGAAAAATTTAAGTCATCATCAGCAACACAAAAAATACAGAAAAATGATAAAAAAATGTACGATTAAACATTTAAAATACATAACAATATAATCATATTTATAGAAACACTTTAAATTTTCGTTGATGAAAAAAGGAGGGGTTTCAAAAAACGTAAATCAACTTATTTATAGAAACATTTTAAATTTTCGGGAAATTAAATCAATAACAAATATAGAAACTATTTATTTTTAGAAACACAATCAATATTCCGTAATAACATATCACACACTAAAATTTGCATACTCTTTAATCGACTGAAAATTAATATAATATAAATTTTATTACTAACAACAAAAGACTGTAACAAAAATCCAGGATAAACAATGAAACCTAACTTTATAAGGGATGAGCATAAAAGATGAAACAAAAAATTATACCGGATCAAAAATTAGCAAAACAACAATAAAATTAAAGTTACCTATAACATGTTCGACGAAGATTCAGACTCCGCCAGTGACATATAATTTAGGGTTTATCATAGTTAGATTTGACAAAAAAAAAATAAACAAAATAAGTTAAAAATTATAGACATTAACATAAACGATGAAAACTATCATAATACCGGATCAAAAAACAACAAAAAAACGATAAAATTAAACTTACCTCTTGTGTTCGAAGAAGATTCAAAATCCTGCAGATGCATAAAAATTAGGGTTTATAATGAATAAACAAAAAACAAAATAAAAAAATCAGTAAGAGCATCACTCTTTCAAAGACATCAAGAATAGATCCATTAAAAAGATTAGATTCGAAAAATTTAAATCATCATCTGCAAAAAAAAAAAATAAAAAAAATGATAAAAAAAAGCGCGATTAAGCATTTAAATCTACAAAAAAAGAAGAACACAAATAATTAGCATCTGCGGAAAGGGTTTTGAACAAAAAATAAGTTCCTCCAGGATCGAAGAACATAAACAAAGCGTATCTTGATCGAACAACATAAACAAACAGTATTTAACCTTAATCATGTAGTTTTACCTTTGATTTTTGAAAGATTCTTGATTGAATATGAAGATCGAAGTTGGTAGGTAGAAGAGAGAGAACAGAGAGAAGGAAGGTGTAGGTTTGATATTTTAGGTTACAATAATTGAGAGAGAACATTATATAAGATCCATATTGTTAATGGGTTATATCGAAACCCATATATCCGACCCAAGTTCTGCCGGATCCCGCGTCCAACATTATATTTTGGTTTGTGTATTGTGAAATTTGGTTTGTGTATAGTTAATTAGACAAATTCCCTCCCAAAATCAACCTTCACTAAACCAATGGATGCCATATCAGCAAAATGGCTCCACCATTCAAGGACACATAGCCCAAATCATCTCATTTATTAATATATATATATATATATATATAGTATAGATTTAATTAGAGAATCAAGATGTGTTAAGCTATATATGGTCTGTTAAAAGTACTTAACCAAATCTAACCTAAACTCTCTAGTAAGTCTCTATACTCTCCTAAATACTAGACCAAAATGACAGGCAAGTATACCCGTTGAATTGTAACACCCCAATCAATGGCGAAAATATCGAGTCGATGCGTAAATTGTTCAATTAGTTCATGATCATACTATTAAAATTGAAGTATTGATTCAACCAATTTCATTTATCTATACATCAAATAAAAAGACAAATTGTTCACAAATAAATTAATCTAAGTCCAAAGCTCCTATGTGTAGCAAAATCTTGGAAGTAGTTCAAACATTGTTCCTTGATACATGTGTAAAATCAAGTGTCAACTTTTAAAAGTTGACGAGCAACATAAAGTATATGTATATGTATAATATGTAAAATGAGTAACAATTCATATGACATAGGAATCATTTATAGCAATTTGTTATACAAAACATGGTAACCAAGGTGTACACTCAAACCTATGTTGACATGAAAATAAGGAACTACGACAAGTTAACCTCTGTTGTAAGTGTCAGTTTCAATCATCCCAACTCCCCCTAGACAGGCCAAGGATTGGGATGGGCTGTCAGTCCGATGGATTATCACATACTCTCATTCGGCTCGATCACAGTTAATGGTGTACGAATGTAAAGTAATGTAATTAACCAAGCAAGTATACATAAATAGCAAACAAGATATCATACAAGTCATAAAGTAGTTGAATTGTAAATGTAAGTGTAATATGAAATAATGTATTTGTGTAATATCACATGTATCACCCCCAAATGTAAAAGTGAAAAGGGCTATGTAAAGTCACTGGTTGCGAAGATTAGCTCCAAACATGTTCATTAAAGCACAACAAAAGGCTCGTCCTACGCGAAAGCTACACACATATTTACATGTATAAGGACTCAGATCAACGACTGATAAGCATTGTTATGATTGGTAAATGATTCTTAAACTTAATGGTTAAAGTTATTATTGTGGTATGATGATGTTAATTGTAGTTTTTGATCATATAAACATTATAACATGTAAGTTTGTAGCAAGTCAGAATGTTAATAAAACATTACAGTAACTTTAGTTCGGATCTGATTCTTAGACCAGTTTTTGGATTTTAGTTAAAACAGTAAAGCAGTTATAATGAATTCTGAAACATTTATATGATGTTCACATATGTCTAATACACTTTGTGTAGAATTTTAAGAACCTAATTCGTTATAGAAAAATCGTGAAAATTTCTAGACTACAAAAGGGTAAAAAGATGATGTTCTGACTACAGTTAACTAGAAAATTCATTAGCCACGTAACTCCAATTGACGCAAGGCTAGTGGAGAATTTTATACCTCTTAGGACTATCTAGTGTGTAGCATTTATGTCTTTTTGATAAAAATTGATCATGTTATGACATTCGTATTGAACCCTAAATTCTGCTAAAAACCTCAGTTTGACCTTCGTTCACATTAAAATTATAAAAACCAATTTAGGGTTTTCCAAAAATTCTTAACATTTTTTGCATAAATTACTGTTGGGTATGTAAGATCTGCTAATGATGAACAAAAAGTTAATCAATGATACAGGAATTAAGAGATTTTTATCTTATTTGAAATAATGTATGAACTAGAGGTTGAGTAACCTCATATAAAGGAATGGGTCCATGTTAGAGCTTATGTTTAATGTGGGCATGTATTTTTTTAAAATAATGACGATGATCATTTATATATCGCTTTGGATAATTCTGTTAAGTTATTGCATTATTGTAGCAAGAAACCTAACAAATAGTGTGTGTAGTGGCCAAGAAGTGCTTAGAGCTATAAGATGAAGGCGTGTGCAAGTTGCACAGGTGGTGTGCAATGGGGCTTAAACGACCATGGATGAATGCTCTACTTGATCGTACACGTAAGTAAACTCTAAATGTGAAATCCATTTATTGGATACCTTTAATTTCGATGATAGTTGGATAATTGAATAACTCGTTGCTTAAGCTTAAGGGAGTAAATAAGTTGGATGGCGATTAGACTATTGGGGTAATATCCTCATGTAGAGTATGACCCGGTTTTGGGGACGAAACATGTTTAAGGGGTAGACTTGTAAATTCCCAAATTTTATAATATTAAAAATACATTTTTAATGTAAAAATTTAATCTCTAAAATAAGTTTATATTGGCAAGACAACATTCTTTTTAATAAAAATATACTTTAATATAGTTTGTAAAAAGATATTTATATTGCAGTGGGGTTAAACTTAATCAAAACCATTAGTTATGGTGATGAGGGAAAATATATATCTTAAAAAGGGAATAAACATCATAATAAAGAAAAGATAGAAAAAAACATGACCAGGAGAAGGGGTAGCCCCTATGCGATGCGAGCTCAAATGAAGGAGGGATGGGAGGCCAAATTGATCATGGAAATCATGAACTTGGGAGGCTAAGGTCTCAATTCTGCCATCCTTGCTCGATTTCCAGGGCTTTGGTAAGTGATTTCTTAAGTTTATGTTAGTGAAATTCAAACTTAGTGTTATTCATGCTTGTTCTTCAAACCCACAAATTTGGGGGTAATTTTGTGTGATTTTGGTGTTGAACAACCATAGTCTTTATGCTAAACTATTTGATTATAACTTTTGAGTTATGGATTCATGTTGCATGTTATGATTTGGGGTTAAATTAATGATTTGGTGATTAGGGTAGAGATGTATGGAAACCATGTGTGAAATTGCTGACCAAAGATGAGTAGAATTTGACAATCTTAAAGCAATGGCGATTTTATTTTAAAAACATGAAAGACGGTACTATTGGGAATTATAAAGAAAGTATACATCTTTGATGATAAAATGATGATTTGGGGAGTTCGAATGAGCATGTTATGTCACACCCCAACCGATGACGGAAACATCGGGGTGACGCACAGAGCGAAACATATTGTCCAAGAGAATCCATAACACTATTAGTTACCATATATTTAATGTCATGTCCCATACCATAACATATAAAGTACACATAGTTATTACAGATATTATTCTCAAAGACAAATATTGTTCCGACAACTCATAAAATTATTCGTGGGTTTCTAGACCACCTAAACTTGATTCCATGACATCCAGCAAATAAGAGCATCCTATACACCTGTCACATACGTTAAAATAGGTCAATACACATAGTGTAAAGGTGAGCATACAAGTTTAATAGCATATAGTAGCGAAAAGCGATTTACGCATAACCAGCATGTAACAAGTAGAAATGTGAGGCATGTAAGCTGTCGACAATGAAATATGCACAGACATGACTGCGAGTTGTAGAATGCGCAACACATATCACCACGGTGACACGTGAAGAAATACCCATAACAACCCCTGTCCACGATAGGTGTTGAGTCCAAACTATAGTACTATCGTTGCTAATGTGTCAGGCAACAATCACTGTGTAAACATAACATACAAGCATTCATCGAATAACTCGTACAACATGCAGAGTGGTTAGGTAACGTATGTAACACCCAAAAGTGCGTTAAGCAAAAAGGGATCGAGTATACTCATAGTTCGTGTTTAATAAATAAACACAAGCTTAGATTGAAAGGAGCGCTGGAGAGTTAGCCTGATCACGGTACGACAGTATAAGCGTTGAACAACGTGTAAAACTGTGACAACCGACAAATTCAGGCCGACATCCGTACAGGGTCGAATCTCGCACTTATCGTTATTTTACGTTTTAGACCTTTTTTTTCGGCAACGGATCGTCATATGCAGAGAAATGTCTATTCGTCACATCTTGCATTGGTAATTGTTAAAAATTACTGGTACCCATGCAAGTTAGCTCGACAATTCATGAACGTTGGTGATAAGTTTGATATTGTTAGAAAAGCATTAAATAAGTCATTAATACATTTCAAGAATTAAGATGATGCTACATCGATTTATACATACATATAGATATATTATTTAGGTTTTAGTCTTACAAATGTTCAACATGTAAATATGTATATAATGTAGATTATACACATAAGTATCTTATATACTAGTAGAGCATATTCATATAGAGATAAAAAAAAAGTATGGAATTCTAGTAACTAAATGAGATATTTAGTTGTTGGAACCTGAAGGTTTATTCATAGAGGATTACAATAGTTTAGGGGTTGATTTGTAATGTTTTGTTTTGTTTTTACGCATAACCAGCATGTAACATGTAGAAATGTGAGGCATGTAAGCTATCGACAATGAAATATGCACAGACATGACTGCGAGTTGTAGAATGCGCAACACATATCACCACGGTTACACGTGAAGAAATACCCATAACAACCCCTGTCCACGACAGGTGTTGAGTCCAAACTATAGTACTATCGTTGCTAATGTGTCAGGCAACAATCACTGTGTAAACATAACATACAAGCATTCATCGAATAACACGTACAACATGCAGAGCGGTTAGGTAACGTATGTAACACCCAAAAGTGCGTTAAGCAAAAAGGGATCGAGTATACTCACAGTTCGTGTTTAATAAATAAACACAAGCTTAGATTGAAAGGAGCGCTGGAGAGTTAGCCTGATCACGGTACGACAGTATAAGCGTTGAACAACGTGTAAAACTTTGACAACCGACAAATTCAGGCCGACATCCGTACAGGGTCGAATCTCGCACTTATCGTGATTTTACGTTTTAGACCTTTTTTTCGGCAACGGATCGTCATATTCAGAGAAATGTCTATTCGTCACATCTTGCATTGGTAATTGTTAAAAATTACTGGTACCCATGCAAGTTAGCTCGACAATTCATGAACGTTGGTGATAAGTTTGATATTATTAGAAAAGCATTAAATAAGTCATTAATACATTTCAAGAATTAAGTTGATGCTACATCGATTTATACATACATATAGATATATTATTTAGGTTTTAGTCTTACAAATGTTCAACGTGTAAATATGTATATAATGTATATTATACACATAAGTATCTTATATACTAGTAGAGCATATTCATATAGAGATAAAAAAAAAGTATGGAATTCTAGTAACTAAATGAGATATTTAGTTGTTGGAACCTGAAGGTTTATTCATAGAGGATTACAATAGTTTAGGGGTTAATTTGTAATGTTTTGTTTAATAGCTTTTTGGGTCGATATGTTTGGTTTTGGGTCATGTTGGTTTCGAGTGGGCCTTAGGGGTTTCGACCCATTATGTTATGTATTTAAGCAAACCTCAAATACTAGTTTGAGGTTAATCAGTTTATGCGATTAGGAGGCCAGCCGAAACCAAGTATTGGAGTCTTGTATCAGTCTTTGTCAATCGTTGAATGCAAGTCTCGGTTATTTTTTAATTCATATTGTTTCGGTTTATATTTGTTTTGTTCTTGAATCAACTTGGGATAGGATTCCGCACTCTCACAAGTTACGTTTGATATCACTGATAGATCCTATCGGGTTTTACAATTGGTATCAGAGCAACAAATGCAGCAGACTGTGTGATATTCAACTTATATGTGCCCCCTCGGTTTTCTGTCATGCAAAGAATGAACATATGCACCAACAAACGTCAATACGGATGCACAAATTTCTTCACCAACGAGGGATACTTTCCTTCATAGCTTAAACGTGGCAGAATTGCTTCCACGGTTCCAGCTGGAAGCTAAATTGGATTTGTTTCTTGATCATTAAACTGCAGCACCTCTCGTATCATTTGTTCAGTTATAGTAACGATCTTCTTTTGAATTTCTGCAACAATGGCATCTTTACCGTCAGCTTCAAGTGCATCGAATTTCGCAGTCTTCCAGAACTCTTGAACTAAGCTTTCAAAGACAACGGGATTTTCTCGTAAAGCATGAACTATCCTGCAGCTATTCAAACCCTTGATCAACGACATATACATCTTCTTGTGCTTCTCTGGAGGTGGTGACAAATAACATGCCTGATTGTGCGTCGAGATAAATTTCAAATCCATGTCCTACACAAACCAAAACTATTAAGTATAGAATCATGTTTGAGAAATTTAATGTTAACTTATCAGCACAGATCAATATGTCCAGAACTCAGATTTCGAGTCAAAACAAACTTTGAGTCGAGACCCTGTGTAACGGCCCCCGTCCCGGTGTTACCCGGTCCAGGAGCCGCGGGACAGAAACCCGTGGTATTTATTAATTGAGTTGACAGCGGAAGTTTTAACAGGATCTTTTAAAACTTGAAAATGCCCAACTTATTTTATTTCACAAAGTTGGGACAAACCCCATAATGTACAATAAAGGAATTTTACAAGAAAATTCTCTGGTTTACAAAACATGTTTATTTATTTTATTAAGCCACTTCTTCAAGCTGGTAGTGCTAGACGGCACTTTTTCCTGGATCACAGCAGATCACCTGTAACATGTTTAAAAAGATTTTTATCAGCGGGGAAATACTGGCGAGTCATTCAAGTTGCACAAAAGACACATTGTTATAATTTTACAGCATTAAGGGTTTTTATAATTTTACAGTATCTGGTTCAGCTGTCACTCGACCGAATCTATGACTGTGGACATATCAATAATTAGGCTCGCCCACCTAATAGTGATAAATCGTTAGTAGTAATGTGCACAAAACCCCTACATACTGCCAGTAATTAAAGATTAGCAAAGACTTAATCACTGCAAAATATAATTGGAAAATATTTAAGGTTTTGTAAAGCACTTTGATAAAAAGAGAATGACTCACTTTGCAAGTTTAGTTGGGCAGAGTTTAGCCTACTGATAAGCCTGATAACCTAATTAAAATAACAATGCATACGAAACTAGGTTAGTAACTTAATACAACATTTACGATAAGCTCACGAAATCAAAACCCTCACGACGAATGACAAAGTATAGCCCGGATTCGGGTAGCACTTAAACATCCATCGGATTGGTTTCAATCAATCGGACATTGTATCGTAGCAGTGATCGAGTTATTACCCTATTATCGCAGCAGAGCTTCGTGCTAGTGTGTGTTTTGAACGATGTTGGATCGTCGTGTGACCCTAACGAGTCAATCTGAGTAGTTCATCATCAAATACAAAGGCGGAATCAATGTAAATGACGTAACAGAGCTTGTTCCTTTCTAATCTTTATCTATTACTGATTTCCTGAGCTTTTACAAGTTCAAATGACATACGGACAACACCTCAACTCAGAGAACATGAACTGATTTTCATATGAAATGAACATGCACAACCTCTATTTATAGATGTAGTGATTTCGTTTGAATGTGGCATGACTGGTTCAAACGAAATTAAACTTGCTAATTTCGTTTGAACTGGCCCATGTCTCTTTCAAACGAAATTACCTACTTTAACATGAACAAACCCTAAATCCGATCCTGTTGTGTGCTCGTTTATCCTATCTAGACATAAGACTCGATTAAGACGAAGTTAACAGACAGTAGATGCACCAACAGACTCCCCCTTGGATGTTGACGAAGTCTTCGGCGTCGAGTCTTTAGTTTTAGTCTCTTTCCAAATTAATTTAACATTGTAAAGCTCCCTTCAATCTTTATCTTCAAACTTTAATCTTCAATCTCCCCCTTTGAGTACTGATCCAGAATTCTGACTCCCCCTATCACAGACTCCCCCTCTCAGTAGGCTGGGACTTGAATTCTGGTTCAAACTTTGATATTTTCGTTGCCATGGGAATCTTGACTCCTGTTTCCTGCATAATATCTACCTAAATATAAGATATATGACAATAACAATTTCAATCCAAACTTACCATTCACTTTCAATTAATAATCTTGTAAGAATTAGAAATCCACTTAAGTATTCAGATCCAAATTAATGACCCTGATTACTTAATTAATCTACCAAGTCCAATTTAATGACCTTGGTTGATCTGAAACAATTCACACTGACATTTTGTTCAAACATTTTCTAAAAATTTTACAAGTTTCAAATTAATGAACTTGATTTAACTTTTCAACTTTCACAAACTTATCATGTTAAGCTCACAACTCATCCTCCAGTTCAGAAACTTCCTGCATCTGCTCCAAATTGTGAATTTAAAGATAAGCTTTCCACTTTGGTTTGTAAAAAAAAAAGCAGAAGTGTAATTTTTTTTTTGGATTTTTAATAAAGTTTCTAGACTAGAAATGAAACACAGAAATAAAATGCAGTAAATGTAAACTATTTAAAAACATATTTTTGGTGAGCGTGTTAGGGAATCATATCAGCTGTCTGACAAGTCACAAGTACCGTTAAGCTTTAATTTCATACTAAGAATTAAACAATTCACTTAGATTGTCGATATACTGATCCACTTAAATTTTCACACAATTTTCAATCTGTCAAAGACACGGATTTAGTGTTTTAATACTTAAACTTATTCATGTGTCCCACCTCTTGAATATACTCCCGTATCCAAATCCCAATATTCAGTCTTACAGGTGAGTATACCACAGATGATATCTGTAAGAGGTTAAATTGCGAAAACCGTGAGAGCTCAGGTCAGAACTTCCGTTCAGCAGAGAGATGACGGCTTCGACTTAAGGTGTGTCCCCTTTAGAGGATCTTTTTTACAACAGCACATGATTAGCATTTTTCAATGTTTTATCATTTTTTATGCTGAGGGCGGTGCTATATTTCAAGCAAGCGGTAAAGTATTCTCCGGGGACTAGGCCATTGCTTCCGCAAAATCAGAAGTCCCGGGATAATACCCCAGATATCACTGAGTATAAAGACCTAGTATCTCAGAAAGAAGGATCTTTCAAACAAGATTTCAGGGGTTACCTATATATCCAAGTAGTGTTCCCCACGAAATAAGTAAGTAAAGATTTAGGTTTATATCCCGAACAAACCTACTAAATGTGTAAAAACCTATCGGCACATCATCAGCGAGACTGTTTAATCACTTTAAACATTACAAATCTTTAGCATATTGTAACTGTCAAGCCAATGTATTATCATTTTCCCTTTTTACACAAGCACTTTTTCAGTTTTCTATTGTTTTTGGATTTTGAAAATATCTCATGTTTTTTTATTTTTGAATTTTTTTACTGTTTTTGTATTTTCTGAAAATATTACCCTATACTCTCCCCCTAAATACCAAAACAAGTAAAAAATCGACAAACCATTGCAGATTGCTTCTCAACATCATCATCTACATTGGTACCTTCATCAACGCCAAGAATCTCCTCCAACACCGATAAAAGCTTCATACCGTTCAATTTTAGCAAGTATTGAAAACGAGTTTTATCAAACGCTTTGGTATGTAAATCAGCTTTTTGTTCGTCAGTGTGGATTTTCTCAATTCGTATCAACTTCTTCTCGAAACAGTCTCGAATGAAGTGATGACGAATTTCAATGTGTTTGGTTTTAGCGTGATGAACAGGATTTTTAGTAATGTTAATCGCTGCCTCGTTAACAACAAAGATAGGGGTGTTAAGAAATTGCAAACTGTAGTCGCGCATCTGTCGCTGGATCCACAAGATTTGAGAATAACAACTGCTCGCAGAAACATATTCAGCTTCACATGTGGACAAAGCTACAGAGGTCTGCTTTTTGCATTGCCAGGTGACCAATCTTGGTCCGAAAAACTGGCACCCCGCTGTTGTTGATTTAGCGTTAACTTTTCAGCATCCGAAATCTGAATCGGAATAACCTTCGAGCGTAAATTCGCCATCTTTTGGATACCACAGCCCCAATGAAGGAGTTCCTTTCAGGTAGCGTAATATCCTTTTAACAATAACCATGTGCGATGCTCTTGGGTTAGATTGAAATCTTGTTGCGAGGCAAGTTGGATACATAATATCGGGTCTTGAAGCTGTCAAATACATCAGCGATCCGATCATGGAACGATACAACGTTTCATCTACCTTCTCTCCGGTGAGATCAGGGTTTATCCCATGGTTCGTCGCTAATGGGGTGGAAGCTGGAGTAGAACCTGACATCCCAAATTTCTCTAAGATATCATGAACGTACTTCGTCTGATGTATGAAAATACCCTTAGGCAATTGATCAACCTGAAGTCCCAAGAAGAATTTCATCTCACCCATCGATGACATTTCGAATTTTTGCTTCATAACTTGTTCAAAATCTTTACACAGACTTTCATTTGTTGACCCAAATATGTTGTCGTCCACGTATATTTGAACTATCAGAAGATGTCCGTCGACCTCTTTGGTGAAGAGAGTGGCATCCACTTTTCCTCGGATGAAACTGTTGGCTAGCAGGTGTTGAGACAAAGTCTCATACCAAGATCTCGGGGCCTGGTGTAAACCATACAGCGCTTTATCCAGCAAATAAACCTTGTCTTTGTGGATTGGATCGGTGAAGCCCGGTGGCTGTCCGACATATACCTCCTCTTTTACCTTCCCATAGAGAAACGCCGATTTAACATCTAGCTGATAAAATTTGAAGTTTTTCCAAGATGCAAATGCTAGGAAGATTCTGATCGTTTCAAGTCTAGCAACCGGAGCATATACTTCAGTGAAATCTATCCCCTCCTGCTGACTGAAACCCTGGACTACGAGTCGAGCTTTGTTTCGAATAATAACCCCTCGATCATCTCTTTTGCACTTGAACACCCACTTGGTGTTGATCTTCCTATGACCATCAGGCAAGTCTACCAATTTCCACACACCTAACTTCTCAAACTGACTCAACTCTTCTTGCATAGCATTGACCCAAGAATCTTCAGTTAGCGCCTCTTTATATGTTCGCGGTTCGATCTGCGAAATAAAACAACTTAGTGAAACCTCAGTTTGTAAAGGAGAAACTATAGAATAAAAACAAGTAAGTCCTTGGTCAATTTGTCGTCTAGTGCAAACGCCTGATTTTAATTCACCAATAATCAATTCCTCTGGATGGTATGAAAGAGTTCTTAGCATCACCTCGCCTGGAACATCTCCCTCGCCTTCCAGATTAGTAACATTCTGATTTGCACCTTGTTCACTGACTAGATTTGTTTGACTTGAAATCTGGATTTGCTCCCCCTCAGAATCTGAATCACCTTGATCAAATACTGGCATGTTATCAGATTCTTGATTATCATTGACTGCCGTCTGATTATCAGGAGCAACTTCATTTTGTTGGATATCATCATGTTCTCCAGCATTGCTTGGACCTGCTTCATTGTCATTTGAAGTTTGTCGTGGTCGACTTGAATACTCAGCTGGGAACCTTTCCTGCGATTCTTCATACTCTCTTAGAATATCCAACTCATCAAAGAAATCTTCTTCTTCTTCTCCCTTTTCTTCTTCCATGTCAAATGAATCCCACAAAGTATCATAATGAAAACGCCATGAATCGCCTGGATTCTGCGGAGGCATTGTATTACCTTGACACTCAACATTGTGTGCTTCGATGATCCTCTTTAAGCTTGGAACAAAGACTCATTTCAATGGACTTGAGTAACCCAAAAGGCTCTAGAACTGTGCAGGGAGACCCAAACGGTTCTAAATAATTCAGGTTCGGCTTGCGGTTATTGATCAGCTCGAAACACGTATTATTGAATTTCTTTACAGTGAGAACCCGATTGAGTGTATAACATGCGGCGGATACTGCTTCTGCCCAAAAATTGATAGGTAGTTTGGAATCAGTAAGCATCGTCCTGGCCGTTTCAATTAGCGTCCTGTTCTTTCTTTCAGCTACTCCATTCTGCTGCGGAGTGTAAGGCGCGCTAAATTCATGCAATATACCTCTCTCATCACAATATTCTTCCATCTTGTTGTTCTTGAACTCAGTACCATTATCACTTCTGATTCTTTTGATACGCCTTTGGTACAAGTTTTCAATTTTTTTGAACAACGCCATCAAACTATCAAACGTCTCATCTTTCGTCTTCCGAAATGAAACCCATGAAAACCTTGAAAAATCATCCGTGACAACCAAACAATAGTAATCACCAGTGATGCTTTTGACGTTCACTAGTGTTGGTGCAGTTGTCTGTCGACTTCATCTTTGTTCGAGTCTTAGATTAGAACTGAAGGATTAGGGCTTGTAATACGAGAAAATATCAAATTTAGTATGTTTAAGAGATGATTTCGCTTCAAGGACCATTTATAGAAGATTTCGCTTCAAGCAGGTTCAAGCGAAATCCACATGATATGATTTCGCTTGAACAGTGCTCAAGCGAAACCCTCATGTCTATAAATAGCCCTGAAGCGTAATAGTTCAGTTCAGTTGTTGGTTTCCGACGCCGAGGTGCTGTCGAGGTGTCTTCTGTAATCTTTCAGAGATCAATACAAGAGACAGTAAATAGTATTTCTGGTGTGTTACAAGCTAAACAAAGACAGAATCAATCAATTCCGCCTCTGATTCTGTCTGAGCACTCTTCTGATAGACTCATCAGGTCGTTTCACGATCCTACATGTGGTATCAGAGCTCAGGAGGAAGAGTTCTTAACGTTTAGCTCGTTTTCGCTGGAAAATTCTGACTTCTACACCTTCTTTTCAAAATTAATCAAGTTTTAATGGTTAAAATGGACTGATTTTCTCATATAGTGTGCGAAACATTGAATTAACAAATCCTTGAAAGATTCAGATCTAAATTCGACCTAGAACTTGATCATTTTTGCAAAAATCAGTTCGACTTGATGATGTCAGCATACTTCAAGCGAAATTGAGAGGTTGATTTCGCTTGAAATCTAGGTCTCGCTTGAAAAATTGACTAGATTCTGCTTGATTTCGCTTGGGAGGTTATTTTGTTTGATTTCGCTTCAGGGTGTTATTCAGGTTAAGACCATTCAAGCGAAATTAAAGAGTTCGCTTCAAGAGTTTCAGGTTGAGTTGTACTTAAAGCGAAATCATAGTTTTCGCTTGAAAGGGTTTCGCTTGAAGAATTTTGTATTGAAAAGATTATTAAGTGGTTGAAGCGAAATAGTTATTTCGCTTGAGTTGATTACACATTTGATTTCGCTTGAAATCAAATATCTCATTTCGCTTCAAGTAAAGATTTCACTTGAACTGATATTGTAGTTAGTCTTTTGATTTCGCTTGAAGTTTGTTTGCAGGTATTTCGCTTGAAGGTTGTTGAGTGAATATTGTTTTGGAAATATGGCACATATGTTTGATGAAAAAGAGAATGATTTTATTGAAAGGTTAAATAGATATGGTTGTTATCAAATGAGTACATATGAACAAGATGACAAGAAGATTTGGACTCTTAGACTTGAAAGATTTGCATGTCAAAAGAATGAGACTGTGAAAGAAATGGAAAGGAGATTTGATTACATGATGGACAAGTTAAAATTGTTTGGGATCAAATTGACAAATACTGAAAAGATATCAAAGCTTGCAGATGCTTTACCTGCCGAATGGGATGATATTTTAAAAATATTAAAACAAGAGCCTAAATTTTCAAAATTACATCCATCTGATTTCATCAATAAACTTTAAAAGCATAGTTTTGAAAATTCTGATAAGAAGAAAATATTGATGAATAAAATCAAAGAGAATCTAGATAAATTGAATTTGGGAAATCTAGATAAAATTAATTTGGATGTAATTACTGAAATTGATAGGAGAATATGTGTGTGTTTTGCTGCACAACAGAACATGAAATATGACTTTAAAAGAGGGTGTTATATTAATACAAATTTAAATCCTCTTGATTTTGTTAAAATTGTTTGTGCAGGAACATACAAGATAGAGACAAAGGAATTGTTAGAGAATGAAGAATCAGTGAAGAATGAATTATCAAATTCTGAATCAGTATGCTCAAAATGTGACAGCTCTAAGATTGACAATGACAAACTTTTGAAGGATGCGGAAAGTTTGACACTGGAAGTCGAGAAGTTGAGAAATGAGAAGCAAACTGATGATAAGCAGATTCTTATTCTGAAGGAAAATTGTGAGAAGTTGAAAACTGAAAATGACAAACTGTTAAATGATTTGAACAGTTTGACATTAGAAAACAAGGTTTTGAAAGAGAAAGAAAAGGAGTTTGAAAGCAAACAGAAATTTTCAGAAGATGAAGATTTCTGGATCAAGTTGGAGAACAAAAATCTGAAAGCAAATGAAACAAAATTTCAAGAACAGATAAAAGTTTTGGAAAATGAAAAGTCTGTTCTTGAAAACATGAAAAATGAGAATGAGAAATCAATCAAGTCTCATCTTGATAGAATCTCTAAGCTTGAAAACGAAGCTGAGAATTCAAGGAACAAGATTGATGAACTTGAAAAGAAATTGAAAGGTTTTGTGATTTCATCTGAGATCCCTTGTCCAAAACCGATCAATTTCGTTCCAATAAGTGACGATGTCACAAACTATGACAAAGTCGTAGTTGAAGATTGTGATGAGAAATCTGATGATGAAAAAGTAAAAATTGACAAAAAGAATTTATTTTTGAAGTTAAAAGAAAAGTTTCAAGAAATTGTTCCACAATCAACTGAAAAGGGAGAATGCTCTAAGCAAAAACCTTTAAAGAAGAAAGTGGAACAAAAACAAAAAGAGAAAATTTTGAAAAATGTTCAAAAAGAAAATAAAAGTTCATCAGATCGATTATCCAATCGCAATCAAAAACCACAAAAAGTAAAAAATGAAAATTCAAAAATAGTTGGTGAAAAGTGGTGCAGGTCGGACCACAGTGCTTCAAGGCCAAATCAAGCTTACAGGAGGAGAGAGGATTATCATCAAGCCAAACAGTGCTTTGATCTAAATGTTTGGACTAAAAATGATGATTGGTACGATAACAGAGTGTGTTATAGATGCGGTTATCAAGGACACATTGCTGTTAACTGCCAGAGTTGGAGTTATGAGACGAGAAGATGCTTTAATTGCAACATCATTGGCCATATTGCTAGAGATTGCTCAATGAGATCAATGAGAAGATCGAGGGTTGAATCTCAGAAGCAGGTAAAGATCCCAGTCTCTGTCAAGCCCAAAGAACAGAAAGTTCAAGAACGTAAAGTTCAAGAACCGAAAGTTCAAGAACCGAAAGTAAAGCTTTCTCAGGGGCAAAAAGACAGACTGAGGAAGAAGGCCAGAGAGTATCTGGAAAGGATTTTGTCCTCGGATACAACTGGTAAAACAGATAAAAGTTTTGATAAATCGTCTTGCTCACCAAAGAACAACAAATCAAGCAAAACGCTTTCATCAGATACAAATCTGAGGACGAAAGAGGATAAGAAGAAGAAAGTTTGTGGCAATGAATCTGTTTCTTCGGAAACAAAGGAGCCACATGTCGGCGATGAATCTGACTCATCAAAGTCAGACAAGCCACATTCAGGCAATGATTCTGGTACAGTAAAGCCAGAAGAGCCAGTAGTTGAGGTAAAAACGGAGAATTCAGGTTTAACAATGGATGAGGCAAATTTTCCACCATTGTTGAACAAGAATTCGAAATCACCCAAGAACAGTCAGGCTTGGGTGAATCTGTTTAAATGAAAAACCTGACTTGCCGGAGATCCCAAGTTGGTAATCGTGGATCATGAATCGGCATCATTCTTATGTTGTTTGTTTGAAAATTGAAAATTTTTGAGAATTTTTGCAGGAATTGCCGGAACTCCCAGGTATGTAAGCGAGGAGTAGGAATCGGCACCTTGAGAATTCAATCAAAAGATGGTAAATTGGTTGAAAAACAGGTTTGAGTTGTATGTTTGTGATGGTTACAAGTGGTAAATCAGGGACATTAAGTTGTATCTGATTTTCTACAAATGGTTGATAGACAATGTGATGAACCAAACCCCTAACTTTACAAGTGGTAAAATCAAACTTATTTTCCGGAAAAACCATTTGATTAAAACAAACTTAAGTGTTTTGAGATCATAATGGGAAAATAGTTTGTTGTGAGGGGGAGTTCTGATTGTTTATGCCAAGTGGATGGCGAATTGAGGCAATTCGATATCAGTTGTCATGTTACTTGTATAGTTTGTTTTCAAATTTCCTAAAATGTGTTTGCATTTTAGGGGGAGTAAGAATTTTTAGAAAATCCAAAAACATTTGAAAATTTGAAAATGTCAAAAACATTGAAAAAATGCAAAAATGAGTTTTGTTGTCAAAAAGAGGAAATGATAGTAGATCAGTTGGACTGTCACAGCATGCTAAAGAAATGTAAAGTCAAAATGTTATAAACGATCTCACTAAAGATGTGACGGTAGGCTCAGCTAGACTAGTAGATTTGCGATAACGATACAAACTTAAATGAAAAAGCCTAGTTCTAGTGGGAAACATGGTTGAAAGCATAGTACTTAGTTTTGTCCTTCTTGACTGTGTACCTACTCGGTAATCGCTGATTGTCGAAAGACATAGAACTGGTTAAGTTTGTGAACTTTCACAACTTTGCTGAAAAGTCGCTATGATTGTGCATTTCTTTTTTGCAAAGATTTAAACTTGTCTTATTTCTTTATTTTGTTTAAGCATCGGACATCCTCTGCGTATACGTGAGTATCGACCTGGATGTTGTTGCCTAAACGTTCTGCTTTATTTTCTTTGGTGTTTCGTTTAAGCTTTGGACCTCCTCTGCGTATACGGGAGTATTGACCTGGTGGTTAAAGCCTAAACAACTTCAACTTATTTTTATTTTTCTTATTTTGTTTAAACATTGGACTTTCTCTGCGTATACGGAAGTATCGACCTGATTGTTAATGTTTAAACATTCTGCTTTATTTTCGCACAAATCACAGTTGATAAAAGTTTAAAGGCATTGCTTGAGATAGTGTATTACATGATGAGGGGATATGCTGAGATCGTGGGGTCCATAGGAATTTAGTGCTATCTTAATATACCTTAAAGTATCGGTAAGCAGATTGAAAGTTTTTAGATTGAGTTTAAGTGGACAACAATATCGTCAATCAACGTGAATCGTTTAGAGCTTAAAATGATTTAAAGCTTAACGGTGTTGGTGATATGTCTCAAAAACTGATATGATTCTCTTACACAAACTCACAAAAATATTGTGTGTAAATATTTATTTACTGCATTTCATTCTATTAAAAAATCCAAAAAGATTTTAGTGTGTTTTAGCATAAATTTTGAAAAAAATACAAAAAGATTTTCGACAACTGGTGTTGGAGAGCTAATTTTCAAAATTCCAAGTGCTAAACAAGATGAACTGGTTTGGGAGTGTGAGTTTAAAAGAAGAAATTTGTTTTGAAGAAGTTGAGATTAGTTAATCAGGGTCATTAATTTGAACTTGATGAAACTATTTTTAGTAAGTTTTTCTTATTGATGTAAGTGAAAACTTATGTTTTGGTAGAGAGATGTGTGTAGGTGAGAGAAAGGTTTCTGATCCTGTTGCTACTAGAAGCCAGGAGATGCATTAGAACCTGTGAAGAGCTTAATTTGAGAAAAAGCCAGGATTCAATTTCAAAGGCGATAGCTAATTCCAGACTGAAAATCCCAGCTTGATGAAAGGGGGAGTCTGACGAAGTTAGAGCTAAAGAAAAGATCCGGGTACATGATTCCAGGAGAAATTCCTGAAGAAGATCGATCAAGATTGAAGAGTCATTATGATGAAGACTCTCACTGAAGATTCCGTCAACATTCAAGGGGGAGTCTGTTGGTGCAGTTGTCTGTCGACTTCATCTTTGTTCGAGTCTTAGATTAGAACTGAAGGATTAGGGCTTGTAATACGAGAAAATATCAAATTTAGTATGTTTAAGAGATGATTTCGCTTCAAGGGCCATTTATAGAAGATTTCGCTTCAAGCAGGTTCAAGCGAAATCCACATGATATGATTTCTCTTGAACAGTGCTCAAGCGAAACCCTCATGTCTATAAATAGCCCTGAAGCGTAATAGTTCAGTTCAGTTGTTGGTTTCCGACGCCGAGGTGCTGTCGAGGTGTCTCCAAGTCTGTAATCTTTCAGAGATCAATACAAGAGACAGTAAATAGTATTTCTGGTGTGTTACAAGCTAAACAAAGACAGAATCAATGAATTCCGCCTCTGATTCTGTCTGAGCACTCTTCTGATAGACTCATCAGGTCGTTTCACGATCCTACAACTAGACCAAAAAGATCCATATGAAGTCTCTCTAAAGGTCTTGAAACTGAGTAGACTTTCTTTTGTGGATGTGATTTCTTTTTCTGCATGCCTTTGATGCAGCTAATGCACTCCCCCTCAAGATGAAAAACCTTTGACATGAACACCAGTAACCAAGTCATTGTGCACCAAGTGTTTCATTTTTCTAAGATGTATATGACCCATCTTCCGGTGCCACAATTGCGATTCCTTCTCAGTTGCTCTTGACACAAAACAATGAGCCTGACCCGTGGTTGTAGTAGCTACGCTCATGTCCAACACGTACAGATCATTCACTCTTGGTGCTCTCATGATAATCCATTCTTCAGGGATAACAAATCCTGGTTTCAAGATCAAACATTCTTTGTCTATAAAGTGTGTTGTATACATTCTATCACAAATCTGAGAAATACTCAGAAGATTATTCTCAAGCTCGGCGATGTAATTCACTCTTTCAAATGTAACAATCCCATTGGATAACGTTCCTTCACCAACTATTCTACCACCTTGATTGCCTGCAAAACCTACATAACCTCCATTGAAATTTCTAACATCATACAGCAGGGTTGTTTTCCCCATCATGTGCCGAGAAGCTCCACTATCCATAATCCAACGTGAAACGAATCTTGGAAGCTCCTGCACCAAATAGAATATGATTAGTTAAAATAAGATGCCCAAGCCTCATCGGACTCAGGTAACTTAATCTCATCTATGCACTTTACAACCGATTTAAGAGGTGGAAAGTTTTTATCATTCATTTCCAGTTTGTTATCAATAACCTCTTTTAAATCAACTTTATCCTCATTTGTCAATGAAACATTCTTCTCAGCAAAATCTTCATAAGAAATTGAAATGTTTTCTTTTCTGTTTTCATTTTGAAGGATCTTTTTAGGAACAACCTTCTTCTCTTGTGGAGTTGAAACTTGTTTCTCTGATTTTGGTTTCCATGTTTGTTGAGATGAAGCAACCCGTTTGTATAATTTGTCATTTTTAGTTACCACATTTTTAACAGGTTCAGTTTTGATCTTGGTGTTGTCATTTTTCAAAACCGTTTTCTCAACAACCAATGGAGCTTTTCCCTTCACATCATCTTTCTTTCTTGAATTCATCACAACTTCAGTCTTAGGCTTCAAGTTGGTACACTTTCGTGCAATATGTCCAACTTGATTGCATTTAAAGCATGTTCGGGTGTCAACTACCCGACTTGTGCCTTCAGACTGAGGTTGCGATGCTTTCTTCTCAAAGAACTCTTTGTTTGATTTTGAAAAAATCTCATATTCTTCATCAGAAAGTGAACTTGAACTGTTCACAAACACCTTTTTCTCAGTAAACTTCTTGTTTAGAACATTCTTCCTTTGATAATTCTTACCACCCTGATAACCACCCGACCATTTGTTTTGATTGTTATTATAAAAACGCGGTGGAACAACAGGTTTCTTGTAGTAAGCTTTATCTTTTTCAAAATTCATTTGCCTCTTCGTCTGTTTTAGACCTTCAATCTCAGACAGATCAATTTCAATCAATTTGAACACATTTATCAATTTAGCAGCATTAACATTCTCCAGTGGAAAATCAGAATCCGAATACAACTTATCCGATCCCGACAACTTGTACATGACAAGAGTAGGTTCTTCATTTAAGTTGTTTTTGGATTTTGGTTTCGGAATGTAATTGTTCAGGAAACACTCTTCATCCTCAACTGAATCACTATCAGACTTCAAAACACTTTCAGCCATGTCTTTCACAATCTTAGTTTGAACACTATCATCAGATGAAGAAAATGTAACATCAATTGACTCTGGAAGTTTTATTTCATTTGTTTCATCTTCATCATTAACCACTGATGCGTGTGAAGTGTTATATATATTAGGTGTATATTTTAAGCCCTTTTTAACACTTATTTTTAGCCAAGTTTTAAATTTATAAAACACGATATTTTACTAACACTAAACACACATATGGGAAAGTGCACCCATCGTGAGCGTAGTATAGCGTTGGTAAGATACCGAGGTCGTCCAAGGACACAAGAGCTTTTAGTACCGGTTTATCCTCAACGTCTAATCAAAATAAAAAGTTTAGAAAAATGTTTTTAAACTAAGAAAAAAAATAAAAACTAACTAAAATGCTGAAAATAAAAATAAAATAAAAACAGATAGACAAGATGAATCACTTGGTTCCGACTCGTATCTAGTATAACCTTTGATTATTTCCGCACTTTTGCACATAATTAAGAGATTATCTTAGTTATTGTAGTAGGCCCCTCTTTTGAAGGTGACGTTACCCTCACCCCAGTAGTTTGAGTCAGCAAGGATACAATCCTAAAAGGGTGGATTATTGGAAGATAATGAATTAAGTTATTAATGCAGTATTATGGTTGGCCCCGCTTTTGGCGGTGACATTACCCTCGACTAAGTAGTCTGAGTCAGCAGGGATACAATCCTAAATAGCCGGGTTATAGTATTAATAGTAGTTAACTTATGAGGGGATCAAAGAGTTTGGACCCCCGCCATCCAATACCGTGAAGCATTGAAGGAGGTCCTACTATATTTGACCCAGGTCCATTGCAGGACCTCTAAACGCTGAACAATGGCAAGACCTTTACCAAACCGTTCCCTTAACCCCCGACCAGGTAGCCAACATACCTCTATATAGACCGTGGAGATATGAATGGTGAAAATCCTTTATTTTATATAGATAGTAAAATAATGTCAAGACACCACGGACAAACGATAAGGAAAGATCACCTTCAACATAAGTAACTAGTTATTAAAGTCATTAATATAAAACCAAATAAAAAGTGCAAAAGATTAGAAATAAAAAGTATTATACTAGACACTTTGTCTTCACCAAGTGATGTAAGAGACTTAGGCAAACATGGCCTTGATTGTCAAGAACTCTTACGATCAATCTTGGATCCCGAGATGACTCACACACTCTACGATGGACAATGGATGATGGTGTTGTGATGGTGGTGGGTGGTGGATGAAGTGTGAGAGAGGTGGTGTGCCAAGGGATGAGTTGAAATGAAACAAAGCACTCCTATTTATAGGCTGAACAGAGGGCTGGGCACGGCCCCTTGTCCGCTGGGCACAGCCCCGCGCCTGTCTGACACTCTCTCTCCTCATTAATTGTAATTCGCAATTACAATTAATGCGCCTGCTGTACTTTCGCCACGCCCCCGTGTTCACTGGGCACGGCCCCGTGGTGGGCAATAGAAGCTTCTATAGGTTTGTCTTTTCTGCTGCTTCTTGGGCACGGCCCCGTACTGGCTGAGCACGGGGCGTGTTCAGTCTTCTGCCTTCTCTATTTTGCTTGGGAAGATGCCGTTGAGGGGTCGGGCAGTCCACTTATGTTCCTTTCCTTGTATTTATGTTGGATTTAGCTGTCTTTTTGCTTCTTTTGTGTTTTTGAGCTCATTTAATCCTGAAAATACAAAAGGAAGACAAAAACACTCTTTTTCCAATATTAGTACTTAAAAAGGGTTAGTTTTATGCCTCATTTGATGTAATTTATACGTTGCATTTTGCACACATCAAATACCCCCACACTTGAACTTTTGCTTGTCCTCAAGCAAAACTCTTTAATATGTGGCTTACACTCCCAAATGGAATGGGTAGAAGAGAAGGTTTTTGGCTTGTCGTAGAGTGTTGGGAATCCAAGATCTTTTTGGGTTTTATTTTTATCTATTTACAATCCTATTCGTAATGATTTATTTAGAACGTTTCATAGGAGAAATTACTTATTTGGGCATAACATGCCTTTTTAAAATTCTATTTATATACAAGTTCACATACCTCACGGGAGAAATCACTCACACTCGGCCGAAGGTGTATTTTTAGTGAATCACTCGAGAGCGGCATGGAACTTATTCCTACCATAAGCTTGCCAAGCAATCAATCCTCCTCCTTTTTAACTTTTATACCTTTGTAAATATCAAGAGGACTTTGTGGGTTAAGGGTTAGGCTTGGGTTAATGGTAGGTGGTTGGGATAGTGGTTAGTGGTTAGTAGAAGAAGGGCGAAAAGCGTAACAAGTGTCGGTTTTCGTAAGACTTTCTATTTTTGTAACTTTTTATTTTGATGAAGCTTTTATTCAAACAAAGTTATTTTTGATGAACTTGTTTGTTTATTTTCTTTTTGCTTCATCATCAACACATTTTTTTTTGAACGAACATACGAAAAACCGAACTTGTTACTAAAACAAAGGGTTAAAAATAAAAAAGGTTTTGGTGGGAAAAAGGGTTTTTTGTTTGTGTGATGAAATGAAAAGGTTTAGGCTCAAAGGGGTTAACTAGGGGGATTTTTTTTTTTTTTGGTAGGTGGTAAAAAAAATAATGGTGTAGAAATAAAAAGGGTTAGTCCTAATGCCTCCATCATTTACTTACTCGGGTTTAAGTTGATAAGGACCGGGAATGTATCGTCATGGCAAGTTCTAGAGTCGTAAGAACCAAGCGGCTATTCACACAAGAAACGAAAAAGGAGCATTTAGTCTAATGATATGTAATTGTATGCTCAATAAAGGCTCAAAACTCACTTTTGTGGGAATGGGTTTTTATGTGATCAAGTATATATAATCAAATTTTAACTAAGTTTGTCATTCCTTTTCATAATTTTCTTATGTTGGTTCTTTTTATCACTACGCTATCGGTTGTAAATTCTTAAAAATATAACCTTTTTGAGAACTTGAATTTCCCGAGTTATACCTAGACAAGTAAAAAAAATGAAATTTTTGAAAAAATTTGGGGTGATTAGCGGTTCCAATAGAGTTTTGTGTAAGGCTTGTATTTAGGACTTGCAAAATTCAAGGTTTTAGCATCCCCCACACTTAAATTACACATTGTCCTCAATGTGTCCTAAAAATAAATTTTCAGGTTGATTAGATGTGTAAAATGGTGTTAAAAAGCAAAAATTTTGTGTTACTGGGCGCTGAACACGGCCCCGTGTTATCCGGGCACGGCCCCGTGTTCAAGTGACAGTAACAAAACTAAAACAAGAGAAACAGAAGTCTGGACACGGGGGCGTGTCGGGTGAACACGGCCCGTGTCCAGTTACCTGAACTGGGCGTTTTTCTGCAGGTGGTTCAGCACGGGGCCGTGTTGGTTGGGCACGGCCCGTGTTGAACCTTCTGAAATGGAGAGAATTGTCGGGTTGCCTTGTTCTTGTGCATGAGGTCATTTTTCTCGTTCCCCTTTTCATCCCTTACCACCATGAGTGTGTTTTATTCATTAAAAACCATCCAAACTTTAAAAACCATCATTTCATTGCAATCATAGAGAGACCTTACATAATCCTAAATTAAGATAAAATTAAAACTTAACTAAATAGGTCAGCAGGTACACGAGGTTATCATAAGGAGTTCTACTATTTTAAGAAAATTTCGAGAATAGTTTCCCGATATAGTAGGACTTTTAGCCGAAGGAATTCTTCCCTAAACGTTGTTTTAAAGCCATTCTTCG